>OZ018302.1:1883000-3193049 GCA_963969485.1 Nomada goodeniana
AGCGCACAGATGCACGCTCTTGCTTTCATGAAATTCTTCGTTGCGGTTCTCTTACCCTAAACATCTACCAGTCCCATCTTTCCCCCGGCGAAGCATAGGTAACCGCCGTTGTTCTCCGTTGGCATGCTTTCAGATTAAGTTACTGCGGATGCCTGCTTGAAATAGTAGCACAGATATCTGTATCCTTTTAGATGCAGAACCCGTGCTGCTTAGATCTTGACCTTTTCCCCAACTGGCGACCGTTCGAGATCAAAGTTTGCCTCGAACGGTCGCGTTCCCTTGATCTTAGAGGCGAACGATGCCCCTTTGAATCTCTAAACCACTCGCTGGGATAGGGGTGGGTGGGTTTTCCGTTTCGTTTCAATGTACAATTCGATGGAGATACTTGTTACGAAATTAATCCCCACGCGTTTGAAGCGAGCGTATATAGCGCGAATGAAAAATGATTGAAGGATCCTAGAATTAGTACAGGACACCAAAGTGAATTTTTTAAAAATATTTTCTTCAGTTTCATAATATCTTGTTGCCTGCAAATTTTATAGTAGTTCAGTGGGAGCTTTCCACCAACAAGTCGGGTCGATTAATTGAAACGCCTGTCGTTTCCACGCTTTCCGCCCGAGAGCCTCGTCATTAATTTCCTCTTCGTCCCTTTGGAGCGAATTAAGAGCGAGATGAAACCACGGTGCAGAGTGTCTCTCCATCGCTATAATCCGCAGGCTCAATTTCGTATGATTGTACTGCGCGATATGCGCCACGGAGAAGGTACCTTCGGTTTTCACGCGTGGCACGCGGCAGTAACAGGCACACCTATGCCTATTCTCCTCAAATAGTTTCCTCGCCCCGTTCTGCACGTACCTCGTTATCATTTACGGACGATTACAAAACGCGGATAGGCTACGTCGACCTTCTTCAGTGGATGATTGCGCGATGATGGGGCCTGAAATCACGAGACGCGACGCGACGCGGTTGTTTTAGACTCCTTATTCCACCGAGGCCTCTCCTTCTCTCTCGAACCCTTCGACGGTGTCTTCTTCGGTGACCTGTTCTACTCTCTCTCGATATACACTCTCATCCAGTTGCAGGCCTGATGAATGGCCGGCACTCGTGTTCTCCCGTCTTCTCCCTTCGTCCTCCTACGAGAAGTTGATCCTCCCTCGTTGCTTTCCTGGGTGACAGATCTGGGTTGCCGACGGTTACGTCACACTCGTTTTTCTTCTCAGCCTCCTCCTCCTGTTCGTCTTTGAGTCGTTTCTTTTTTTGTCGGTCTTCTTTCTTGAGAAACGATTGTACGATAGACACAGTTGAAGCGGATTTTGATTGATGGCCTCGATGCGGCCGATTTTATGGAAAGTGTTTAATTGAGATCGACGAAGATCGAGATATATTTTTCTGTGGTTGCAATTTGTGTTTCTGCTAGCTGTAGTGCCTGAACGAAATTAAACGAGGGTGATACGTAAAGATATCTTAATTAATTAGGTGTTCGTTGTTAGTTATTGATCCAGTTGTGCATAAAGAAAATGAACACTGTCTACTTTTATTTCCTATGCATCTAATTATACCATTTATATTACAATCAATTACAATTGCCATAACAGCCACAGAACGTATCTGTTCGCGTGGGAGTTACTTTCGCATGGCGTTTTCATTTCACTGTCCCGGTCGACGATGATCTACGTCGATCATCGTCAAGGAAGCAGAATCGTACCTAGATCCCCCAGGTAAACCGTCTTCGCCTTTCTCCGGTTTACACTTGCAACACGGTCATTAACCATAGCTCTCAAACGGCACGGGTTTGCCATCCGAATTCAATTAAACTTCGACCCAACTCGTCCTCGCCAGAAACGCGTGAACAAAATTTCTCGAATCGTTCCCCCAAATTTCTTTCCGTCCACCTTGAAACGAGCTCGCTCTCCACACAAAAATCCGCAGAATTAATCGAAAACGACCGATCGAGGTCGAAGAGGAAACGAACGCCGCGTCCACCGGTCGTCCGCGAGCCCCGCTGACGAGGAGCCCCGTCACCGAGCCTCCTGTTCCCATATCCCGCGGTTTCCAAGAATAGCAAAGAGCCGGCGGCCGAAGATGACGATCGTGGTCCGATTAGCGGGGACACCCCGAACACGTAGATCAGCGGTAACGTACACGCGTTGACGTCTCCTCTCGAGCCGTTCATCAGCGGTAACCCACCGTACGTACGCGTTGTCCAGGTTAGGCCGGACGATCTGACCGCGTACCGACACGCTCCTCTTCTCTACGTGAACGGCTAACGATGCCCATTAGAGCACGGCCGGACTCGGGACTCCGGCTGACTAATCGCAATGCACACGACTCCATACCTCATGCAGATCGGCTATTCGTCTTGCGGTATCCTCCAGTTTGTCAGCCGAATCGATTCGATAAAGATACCAGCTGTCTATGACGTCGCGAACGGTGAGCCGTACAGCAACCGTGCCGCGGGGCTGGATGCTTTTCGCGATACAAACCCCGTGCCCGCCGATACGAAGGAGACGAGAGACGTGCAGTTACGTGTCCGCGATGGGGAAAAGACGGCTTTCTGGAGGCCCTTTAAAGGCAGCGGCTGTTCGTTTACCGCATTTCCAGCACGCTCGGACGCTACCGCGTCGGATCGATGGCTTTTAACGAGACGATGATGGAAACGAGACGGCGCGCGGCGAAAGGGGAGGTAAACTCTTTCGTTTTGTGACATTCCCCTCTTAATGCCCCCGATTTTTCTTGCCTCTTTCTTTATTTTGCTTTTTATTTGCGCGACCACGGGAACCGATGGGGGACACGGACGTTCGGTTCCATTGCTGGGGTATTATTGTGCCTGTCCTGGGCATTCGTATGGACGGTCGCGATGTGGATAAGTGGATTGGCTACCGGGACGTCACGAGCAGATCGGGATTGGGATTGAGTGCAACAGGGAGTTGGGAATCTCGATGCTGTACGGCACGAAATGATCGCGCTGCGTTTTGCGAAGATTTTCGAGGCATTTGGCGTAGAGAAGAATGATCGATGTTTGACTGACTTTTGGGGAGGCTGATTTCGTTTGAAAGATCTGCTTACCGGGATAACGGAGTAGAGGATTTTATTCGTACGCCCTTGACTCTTGTCAATTTGGGCCTGCGACTTTAAATCATTTGAACAAAATCGCCTGAAGAACAACTTCGCCAGAACTCGAATTATCCCCTTCGTCGTTTCACCCGGCTAAATACGTCGTGGAAATTTGCCAATATTAATATTCTCCATTCAATCACGTCAACCTGCACGAGTCGACGGCATAAAGAACGTCCCTGCTTTCGTCTTCATCAGACGCGTTTCCTGCTTCCATTCGAGCATCGGTCTCGTTTCCTTCCTTTCGCGAACGGTCCTCTCGATATACCGGGGGGGACAGAAGTGGGTCGCGGCACGGGCGCGGTAGCCAGTCACGGCTAAGGTGAACCTAGGTGGGGTACACACGATCCCATTCCTTCTATGAGGGTAATGATAATTAATCCGGCAGTGGCCGCTCCTTTCAGCCGGGCCTCGCTGGTCAACGTTGGGGGCGCCTTAGGTCAGCTTCGAGACCGGCGAGCCGCTTCCTCCTCTTCTTTCTCCTGTTCTTTCGTATTCCCCGGCTCTCCTCCTTTGGTTTCCTCTTTTTCTTCCCATTAACCAATTAATAACGTCACCTACTATGGCGTTACCGTTCCGGTTCTCCTCCCTGTGTTGACCCTGGCGAACGGTACCTGTGCTCGAAGAGGCTGCGGGTTCGAAGAACCCAGAACAGGGATCGTCGCTCGCTCGAGATAGACGATTATAACCTTTGGGGACAGAGTGATATCTTGGAATGCAATTTTATGATTGTCCGTGGCTATTGGAGGGTGGTGATTTGTGGATTTCGGGGGGAGGGATTCGATTGATTTGGCAGATTGGCTGGCGGGTGAATTTTTGGGCGATTCGTTTTCTTTGGGCAATTGTTTAATTCCGAATTACGTTTAATTAGATTGTGTTTATTTCGAGTTCAATAGCGTTGATTGTTATTTCATGGCCCTGCAATTCCTGTCTTTTTATTCTTAATGCTTGTCGTTATTAATTTTTGCTTTGTAGAGTGAGCATTGGTTTGGGCAGTTCTTTTATTCGCCTTGCTCTCTTTGCTCCTGTTATTCCATTGTGCCTTTGATTCGTGCCCGATTTATTTCTGTTTGGTCATCTCTACTCGGGGTTACCTTAGTCTTGTTAGATTGAACGGTGCAAAGAGTAGCGAACACGAGTGTTTCGCAGTGAAGATCTCCCGATTAGTTGACTGCCTGAATGCAATCAAGATAGCCTTCTCTTGCTATTGTAGGGATATATTTCTTCTTGCTCTAACCAATTCGAGCTGGGTATCTCTTCATCGCAAAGACAAGCCTCGTTCTGTTTTCACCTACTGTATTTTACAATTACCACGTTCTTCGGTAAGGTCTCGCCAATTTGCAAAAACGATACCGTCGAACTAACGCATCCTGTCGGATAACAAATGACGCCCGCCAGAAGAATAATACCTCGCTGGTCAACGTTGACAAAAATCTCGAGAACGGCAAGCTTCGGATCTCCGCGACCGGATCGAACCGTTCCAAATTCTCGTCGTACCGTGACAAAATCGGATGTCACAATTTTTGTTCACACTCTCTCGTTGCCAATCGCGTTCCGCTCGGAACGCGGAAACTTCGATTCGTAACGCTTGCACAAGTCCGGCCGTACTATTTGAGCCATGAAGAAATCACCGCGGCCCGATAAACTTGGAACGATAAAACGTACACGGATAACGGGGCGCGGGCCGTCCAATTATAAAGCCGCAAGCGTACTTTTCTTTCATCTTTTTTTTTTTTGTTTTATCCATTCGGGAACACAGAGCGGAAACAATGGATCTTTCCAACCGGCCGGCACTGACGCAACTACTTTTATTCGCTCGGCCTCACCTTTTGAACCTCTGGCGTCGTGAACGTTCGCGAGCCACGGTGTTGCAATTAACCGAAATTCCGCGCCGGTTCTGAATCGCGTTTTTATTCGTTCGTTCGATTCGTCGTTCTTCCATCGCCGAATAATTACCTCGTTGCGAATATCACCGCGATAAAGTCACGCCCGTCGTCCGTTCGACGGTCCGTCGGCGTCGCAACGGAGAATTTTAACTGGACTATTACTGTTCGTTTCCTACTCCCTTGGCCGTTTTATCTTTCGCCATCTAAATGCATCGGTTGCACAAATGCCTCGCTGCGGCGCGAGCGACAAACAACGCTCGCGCGATCAATTTAAAGGCTAATTCTGATAACCGTGGTAGATGAAGTCGTTGGACGGCGAGATCGAATCTAGTTTGGCGGATAGACGTTTGAACGAGAGGGTTATTTTTCATTGGACATGTGTGTCAGATTTTGCTTTACTAATTTTGGGGGTGAAATAATTGATTTCCTTAACGAAACTTCAGGATAATTGTTATGTCAGAGTTGCAAAATATACTCCACGAGCTATACAATTGTCGTTCTTCAATTACCGAGTTATTATTTAAAAAGGAGTAGCTCAATTAATTGTGAGAATAATTTTTTACATTTACAAATGCATACAAGGGACGACATCCATATTTCTCCATTAATTGAAAATAAAGAAGTAAATAATAAGAAGCTGCAGTAGCAGGTGTAAATTCCATAACTCACCTGGCGTGTCAATCGAAAAGGCGCTTCGCTTTTAAATACTCGAAAGAAATTCAACTTGAGCCAGATTGTACAAATAAATTCTAACTCCTTTCAGCTACCTCCGACTATGATATTAAAAGAAAAAACCTTACCTACTTGCCCAATCCGCATGGATCCCTCCAAACAGCAAACATCTCCATTAATTTCCAATTAACCTCGCGAAACGTATCCTCCTCGCCGCGAAAACGAGCGAATTATTACATTAACATCGTTCCCAACTAAAAGAACGCAAACGTTGAACGTAAATCACAAAGCGTCTCGATTAAGAAACCATCATCCCGAGCTTTCCCAACCGCGCGAGTGAAACGTAAAACAAGAGGGGCGCAACTAATCGACGCCTACAATAAATCTCATTCATTACCTCCTCCGTTCACGGGAGCACACGCGGTTCCAATGCATTTATATCTATACGCGTGCACGGAAACGAGCAGACCCGTTTGTCTAACCGATCGTCGGCCGTTCGGCGAAATACGCATCATCCCCCGTGTCCTGTTCGCGGTCGCGCGATTATTGTAATACAGAAGTGTCATAAGCGTGCAGGGGGAAGCGAATAGACGCGGGCACTTCTCCACCTCCGAGTGTGCCGAAGATTTATCGGCCACGAGTGTTGCACACTTTCCCCGGCAGTCGTAACCGGACCGACCGGCAAGAGATGCTCTCCGTTTCATCTTACCCGCTCCTCGCCATCTGTATCTCCTTTGTATCTCTCCGCTATTGTGCGCCTACCGCAAGAGAGAGGAAAATAATGCGGGGACGCGATTCTGAGTATGGTCAGCGTGCTGGACGCGCGCGTGCGCTCTTCAGCGGATCGGTGATTATTTTTTAAACAATTCTCCCTCCTTGGCATCGTTCGAATACAGGGTTGAAGTCTTGTTTCCACGTTTGGCGATAATTCCCTACAGAATTATCCTTGTCGGTATCTTTTATTTCATCGAGATGTCGTAAAATTGCTGATCGAAATCAGCTGGCTAATTTTACTGGAACTGTTTTATCCGCGCTGGAAATTGTCTAGGTACGCGGCACCCGATGCGACCCCCTCGGAAAATGTCCAAATTCAAACAGAAATATTGCCCCCTGGACGAAGAGGATAAGACCCTTTCGGTTCCCATTAGCGCGAACACGAACAGGAGGCGATCGTGACGAGGAACAGGTTCGATCGTCCACGGTTCCCCATATCTCGACAATAAGAACGGATACGTACTTGCGAGACGAGCGTGATTTAGAAACGCGGCGTAAGCGCCGGGGCCCCGTAGCCATGTCGAAATCGTAACACATGTTGCACCGCGAACGAAAGGGCCCAACACGGAGCGGAGATGAAAAAGAAGGATGCTCGCGGCCGCCCAGAAACGTGTGCAGTTTGTCTCGTTGCATAGGCCAGGCTTGTATGCATGCACGTATCTCTCTGTTGGTCCCGGGATCGTGAGCTCGTGATCACGCTGTCTTTACCGGCCTGTTAATGCGTCATTTCTCGTGCACACGCTCGCTGGCAGAGAGCGAGGGAAGCGCGCGAGGATAATTTAGAAAGCTGGGATGATGCATCGCTATCGGGGATTTTTCAATTAGCCGCCGCGATTTTATGGGAAATTTATACCGTTCCGCTAGTCGCCGTTGTCGTCCCTCGAGGTCTGCATTATTGCACGACCGTGTCCCACTATGGGATTTCTGCTCGTTCTTTATAGGTCTGTTTGATTAACGGTATGGTAAGGAACGTTTGTCGTACGGAATTGCACGGATTATGAACCGGGATGGGAAATTGCGTCGCGAGCGTGCTGTGGCAGAAAATGGGGAAACTGTTTGCTCGAGTTGCCGTTTAGAAAATCGCTGGGTAAATTGGTTTTGGCACACCTGGCCGTTCCGAATTGTAATGAACAGTCGAATGGGGATCGATTTCGTTACGATTGAAAGTGGCATCATTCGGCTATCGGTGGTACTCGATGTTTAGAAAGTCTGCAACGAAAAGAATACTTTAGTATTCAGAATACTTTAGTAGTATTCAGAACTGCACAGACGTTTGCGATTCACCGCCTCGCTCACTTTCGTCGGTAGTTAATTTTCCCTTGAAATGGACATCTCGCCGGTTTTGGTAGCTGTTTGCGATGGATGCTTGGGATTCTTCTTTTTATTAGTTAGGAAAATCTTGCTGTGCTTTATTACGCCCGAGAGGTGTGAAGTGAGTAATGTCCGACGTTTCGAGGCTTGGTGTACCGACAATGTGATGCCACTGAGGCTTCTTAAATGTCGTGTCATGACTGTGCAACTCCCATGATGTGCCTCAGCATACTTAAACTTTACTCAAATTTTCTAATAGCATGCAGGAACGGAAAACACGATTTTATTGGAAACAAAAATACTACGTTCTCCTAAAATAAAGTATACTATACCCTGCATATTACATTTAACTATAGAAAATATACCCCCATCAAATATCATTACAATTCAATTAGCGCAACAATCGACGCTCGTGAAATCCATCTAATATTTCTGCCCACCATTTTTCGTTCGCCGTTCTCTTTAAAATCACCTCGACGAGCATCTTTTAGCCACACTAATAATGCCACTCAGAACACGCCGCATTAACTTTCACCCATAATTCACCCTCGCCTGCCTCGTATCCCCATCGCCATATACACAGTTCTATCTCCCGAGGTCAGGCATAGATAGGAGATCCCTTCGAGAGCTCTCGCGGCCAACGATAATATCAGTTTTCTTCCTAGCGTAAGAGGCAGGACGGGTGAATTCGTCTGGTTCTCAGACACGGTTAAAATGTGCAAAATGATCCTAGACGTTGCTTCCGGGCACGAAACTCGGTCAGCAATCGATCCACCGTCTCCCCCCCTCCCCTTCTCTTGGATCATCATCTTGCGCTCTTATCTCCGTCCGTTCGACGCGGCCGTTTCCAAAAATAAATCACGCAACGTCGATCGTTAGGGCTCCTTTCTTTTTCTCGGTCGGGCGCCGGGGGCGATCGACGAATGTTTTTGGGCCCACGAGATGGGGCCCGCGTGGCTCGAAGGGATTATGCGGGGAACGTGTGCTACGGTGGATGTCTGGTAGTTACCCAACCCACGCCGAATACTTTGGAATACTCGCGAGAATCCAAAACTCGTTTAGCGTACCCGCGGCTCGATAACGTGCTCCAGTGCTGCGGAAGCTTTTAAATCTGGCAGGGGCGGTTTCGACTGGGACCCAAAGGAGTTACCCCTCGATGGGAGTAACCGTTCGGGCACCGAATCCTTGAGGTTGGAACGTTGCTCGGGCTGCATTGGACAGATTTTATTAATTGTCGGAGAATTTGGATAATTGAAGTTCGCTTAATGTGGGGTTAATGAAAGGAGACAGGTGTGCGATGGGGTAGTTTTGATATGTTCGAGAAGTATGATGCTTGAATAATTTAAATTAAATTGTGGAAGTGTTTTTTTTAATTTAAGTGTTCGCCACCACGTATCGCTCATGTAATTTATTCGCGCGACGATATCGGAGGCTTTCCGCAATTATTATTTTCGGTTTTGCTGATCTCGTTTAGCCCGAACGTAACTTTCGTACCATTTCTATTTTCCGAGCAATAAGTCGGTCCCCATTATTCGATGGTCTCACTTTCTCCATTCTAATCTGGCCGTAAGTAACCAAAGAGTTTCTACTGTGTTATCTGTCTGACGAACGAAAATTAACGTTTCCACGGACGGATTTACGTGTTTCACTTTCTTAGACGGCGATGAACATTTTTAGTCATTCGGTGTCTAGCTTATCGCGTTCGTTCGCTCAGTACGATCTCGAATATATTCAGTAGCCTGTAAATTGGTTCGAAACTATCAATTAGATGCATCCCACCCGTCTACCCACGCTCTGTATCATACAATATGTAATCAGGATATTATACCTCTCTACGTAGGACTAAATTATCCGCTATCTGGCTAGATAAATGCGGGCACAACAGCTTGATAAATCTTCCACAACAGATTCCGCTGCGCGTTGTGCACGATAGAACCACTCCTACGTGAGTTTCATTGAATTTATGAGAATGTTGCGTTTAATAGATCAAAGATTCTATCGTGTACTCGAGAAACCGAGAAGGGAGGCACTGCATTTTTCGCCAGTGTTCCTTTGGATACTCATACCGTTGATTGTTAAAGCAACGTGAGGAATCCTCGATGAATTGATCGTTAAGTGCTCGAAAGCTCAACGTATTTTGAAACTGTCTTCGAAATACTTTACAACTTTCCAACGATACGGCTGTGAAATATAGGATACCGAAAGGGGATGATTGCCGATACATCGGAGAGGCATGAAATGTAATAAAGTAACGCAATGGAAATTCCAAACGTACGTATCAGTATCGTAGCGCGAATAATTCGTGATTCGTAATTAAAAATACAGCAACGTTCCAATAATTAATAATTCCCCGATGACTTTCGCGTATCGTTTCAAACGCCACTATCGACCGCACGGAAATCAAACTTACCCAGGCTTCTTTATCGAAAACGCCCCCCGAAAAAGGAAATCAGCAGAACGCTTTTGAACGAAGCTGTACGATAAGCTCATGTCTGACAGAATGTTCGGTCGGATGCTGCCGGCGGGGACAATTACGCAGATGTGTAGCTGGCAAAGCTGGACGCGTGAGCGTGTCGTGCAGCTTCACCATCCCCTCTCGCCGTCCTTCGGCTGCGAACCCTTTCACGTACACGCGTGCACATGCCAGCAGGCGAAACCACGTGCAGAGGGTCCCTGTTCAGAATTAGCATGCTCTGTACACGTATTCGTGCACAGGTAAACGACACGGTGCTCCCCTCTAAGTGTAAGCACACGTGTGCGTTCCTGAAGGAGGAGTAGAAGGGGTCGATGGGTAACGATGAAGAAGAAGAGGAAGAAGAAGAAGAAGAAGTAGAAGAAGGGGAAGAAGAAGAGAAGAAAGAGGGAAAAGTGATTACAGAGCGCGAGCCTCTGGTTGCCCCCGGCGCGTGCGTCCACCTCTCAACCATCCTCCTGTAAAATCCTCCCAGTTTCACCTTTCCTGGAACATCGCCGCGGGCCGTTTGGAGAGATCTCGTCGAAGTCTCGAAGCGTTAGGGCAACGACGAGATCCCGATGGAATAGAAGGATGGTAAATCGGTGTACCAGGTGGCTTCAAGGATCGTGGATCCTTGAAAAAGGTGCTTATTACCGGGGAAAGGTGGATTTCAAGAAGCGATTTCACGGGCATGCACGTTCCACCGGCTCGATTGTGCCAGCGAATCGTTGATCGGATTTGACGGATCGCGGATCGGTCTCGTTGGTGGCGATTCGTTTTGCACAGATTTTTGCGCGACATGTGTGACTGTCCCGTTCGCGATATTTCAGATCGCGGGTACCGGAAAATATTTGATTCGACGGTGTCTGTTGCACGTACAACGGATTTCGCGATTTGTTCCGCATTATATGTACACATGTATGATTAAGTTGAATGACTGGGTGAATTGAGTGGTTAGAATTGTATGATGTATCCGTGGTATTGTTAGTCCCGGATCATTTCGAGATTGTCGGAGAATGAACTTTATTGCGTAATTTGAGTTGTGCATCAAACCTGGTGCATACCCACTGGACGTGTATCATTCTCCGCGAACGAAATGAACTGTCTTGCATCTATCGTTTCGCAATATCAAAAAAATTCATGGCAAGCAAGAAATTATAAACAACGGTCTTCCACGTGTACGCACCCCTTCGTAAACAGTATCTGAACGAAATTACCCAAGAAATAATAACATTCTATTAACTGCACTTACGAAATTCCGCTATCGATAATTAAACCATTATCTTCAATCAGTTAGCTAATGCCAAAAGGAATGCCAATAAATTTGCGCGATCTACCTGCGAGGTAGATACCCCTTTGCTTACTTAGCACACAGCGCCAGAGGTTCATTTTAATTGATAAAAAGAAATAGAAACCCCGGCAGGGATACAGAAACTAATTATATTACGCTTGCAAAATTCCAAAGAGATTACTTGACCATCGTCCGTTAAACCACGACCGGCAATCGATACCGCAAATTCGAATCCACAACGACAGACACTGACCGTTTCTGCATTATTCGTCTCCCTCTTCTTCGGTTCCAAATGAAAGAAGAAAGAAAAGAAAATTCCATCCAGCTACCGTGCCACGTATCCACCTTCGACTGTTTACATAACACGAAAAACTTAATCAAGCCAGATCGGTTGGGTAAAAAGCGTGTAGCTCGGCTGATTGCCGTGTAATCGACGATGCACGCGTGAAGCGTTCGCAGCGCTGATGGAATGCAGAAAGTGCAAGAAAGATATTGAACGGATCGCGGGATGGAAAGTCCGTGGATCGGCCACCCTTTTGTCGCTCGTTTCGAGACCACCTTCTATCCACGTCGTGCTAATAAAAACAATGATTGATCTTAATGGGTAATAAGGAACCCGTTGCTGCGCATCGGCTTAGAGAAAATGATCCTCGATTAACGTCGCGATCTGTTACGCCTCACAATCATCGGACTCTTGTTCGTTCGTTCGGCGGTGTACGATTCATTGGCAGAATAACAAGTAACAAGTGAAAATAAAAGAATCTCCTTCGTTAATTCCTCTTCCGGCAGTGTTCTTGACGTTTCGTGAAACAAGTCGGATCGAAGGAAATGTTATTTTATATCATCCCACGGATCTACCGCGTTTGTTTTTCAACCAGACAAAGTGGAAGGAATTTTGCACACAAAGTTCGTGCACATAAGCGTTCCGCAAACTCCTCGAACCATCCCAAAAATTTCATTATATCGAAACGCGCTAAAATGTATCGCATTTTATGAGGAACAGGGTCTTTGGAAATCCGCGAAGACGGGATCGAGTTTCGTAGGCGAAAGATCGTTCATCAGAAGCGATCGCGTGCACGGTTGCGCAACGCGAGCCGTTTCGTGGCGAGCCGATCGAAATCAATCAATTCGAGCAATGCACACGGTGCATCCATCGCGACGTCGGTCCAATTTTCATCTCGCGGCTCGCGGAATTCCGCGTTACGTCAATGTTTCGCGACCCCTCGCCATTAACCCCGGCCGTAGTGAACGCGGACGCCGTTTGAAATTGCGCTTTTAGTTTAATTGCGGTGAAAGTTCAATGTGTAGACACGTTTCCCTGTCGTTGTGCGCGTACGCTCACGTAGAAACGCAGGATAACCGGGGCCACCGGCTCGGAGGAGAGTACGTGCCTCTGTTTCCGCGCGATTCCGCGTGTCTTTCCTTCTTTTAATTGCGATCGTTCCAATTCCAAGCGGTGTTTTCACCGTACATCTCGCGAATTCGCGGAATCCGCTGTTCTACTGAAAGCAATCTGAACATTCCACGGGCAACGGCGGTATTGGTAATTTCTAAAGACAGCGACGGCCCTTCCGAGAATCGTTCGGCGAACTCCGTGCCCCGTGATTTACGAATAATTACGCCTCGAACGGCTATCCTGTATCCAGCAGGCGTTTAATTATCATTCGGCTAATTCGAACGACACCGGTGACGGTTGCGTGCTACATTTTATTCGACGGCAGTAGGGCGACCGCCCGCCGTTGGCGAATTTAACTCGATCGATTCCAACGACGACGCAGCCCATTCCGTCGCTGCCCGAGATATTATTATTACCGTCGAACACGACCAACGAAACTTTCAACCGCCTCCATTAAAGCAAGAATGGCCGTGCAAAAAAACGGATTACCGGATCCGCGTAGAAGATAGTGACGGCGAGCGGATGATTGCAGGAAATTGAAACTCCGAGACGCATCTCGTGACACGTCAACAGGTTCCCCGTGCGTTCTACTCGCGATTTACGCACGGATGCGCTCGCATCCGTGAATCGTGTGCGGCTGGTCGGCCAGGCCACGCATTATCATTACCTTGATCCACATCTACATTGTCATTAGAGGTAGGCCGCGCGACGCCACTTTTCAAACTCGGTCTCGAAACACACGATCCTTCTTCGTTCGTACACCTGCGCATAAACTCCACCGGTTGTGCTCGGCGAGCAAGGCCATGAAAAGCTTCGATGGAACGGCGACGCGAGGGCACAGAGACGGAGCGAGCAAGGGGGATGAAGGTTGGAGGAGGATACGATCTGTCCTCGAGGAACACCGGAGTCTCTACTTTTGCCGACGTTGCATCGATCACAGTGATTATGTCGTCGATGCGGTGCAGAGCGTACGCAAATTTTTGCCCCACCCCCCTCTCTCTCTCTTGCTCGCTTTGCACGCTACTCCATTTTTCCGTGGCGACGGGAAGCCTTTCATTAGGCGACGGTGGACGAGCCACGGATTTCCTCTGACGATACCGGCCGCTCGATGGATTTCGTTCTAACGCTTGGCTAAATGCGCGGAGCACTTGTTAACAGAGAAATCGTGGTCAGACGATATTTTTATGATTTGCGAAAAATACCAGACGAGAACTATCAAGGGCTTCGTGTGAACTTGAATTTTGTGAACTTTGTAGGATAGTAGAGGGTGCAATAATTCATTTTTCTTAATACAAATAAGGGTTGATTTCGGTGAAGTCGAACAGTGTTCCAAGTCGAATCGCGCTGCATTTTTATTCGCTGCCGGCGGAATTCTCATCCGATACATTCCCGAGGAATATTATTATCTGGAAGTACTTCTGCGTCGAACGAGCATACCGACGGTCGTACACGGCTCAGAGAGATCTAGCATTTGCATTGAGAAGAAAGCTGTACACGAGAGCAGGGGGAAATAAGACATAAATGAGGGGCGAAAAGAGAGGGGCAAAGCAGGATGTGACTCTACCCCCGAGGAATACGAGCACGAGTCTTCGACCTCCAGCTCTTACTTCGATCACTGTGATTACGACTTCGATGACCGTTGCGCACAAGCACGCATGTCACGTTCCCGGCGTTCTTAATTTCACGCACTGTCGCACTTTGATAGTTGATCATCGGGAGAAACGTACGTACGTACGTATGTACGTACGGAAAAATCAGCCCAAGGCGACTCTTCTCTCCTAATAATTTTCGAGCCTGCTCCCTCTGCGATCGACTCGGCGCCGATATCGATGCAGATTTCACTTCGACGTAAAAGCTACATTGAGAGAAGCGACTTAAACTGTTACGATCGTCGGATAGAATTTACAATTCAAGGGTGAAACTTGTCAGACTCGCTTGAACTATCAAAAACATGCAACAGATATGTAACGAAGTTCACCGATAACAGGCAAACGTAAATTGTTGAAGCAACCGATACAACAAAAACTCGCCCCGAACGAAAAATAATCCAGCAATCGGAAATTCCATCATATAATAAATTTCGTCGACAGATTCCCAGGTGTCGTTCCTCCGACGTCGTACTTCGCCCCGAATTGAGCAATTACCCGGTGATAATTAGGCACCGGTTTTGTATCTCTGTAAATTGCGCGACGGCTGCGGCCGGCAAGGAACACGGAGGTGGGGGTACGGGCCCGGGGACAATGGGACCCTCGAGAAACAATGGCTGTCTCGTAGCCGGTGCACGGTTCAGCGCTATAAACAATACCAGAGAGAGGCCTGGCTGATAGGGTCAGGGGGTCAGCCCCTGTGGGAGCTCATGACTCTCTTTACTCCTCTTCATCCACTATCCGGACCCACCTCCGCCTCCATCGTGGCAGGTTCTTCCTGAACGAGGTCACGAAATTAATTTTTCCACCGCGAGGCGAGGCGGCCACGTCCGCGATACTTCACTCCGCTCTGCTCGACGTTTGCTACTATGCACCCGATACGCCTGTAATTATGATACAGGTTGCGCTCGCAATTATTATCGTTACGGGTGTGCGCGACGCGCATACGCCCGTACGTGCGAGACGTGTTCAACAGTGGGAAGATATTTCTAGCCGACGGTGTTCCTTTTTCGGAGGGCGGAGAGGATTGCTGGTTCTTGCGGCGGACGTTTCCTTGACGCGACGGCGCAAAAAGGGCGGAACGAATCGCAGGAAGGATTTATAACTGAATCACGTACATACGCCTGTCAATAAATAATTTCGCTTTCTCGTTCGTCGTACGCTGTTCGGGAGCTCACGCGTTTCTGATGGAACAAGATTCGTGTTACAGTAGAATTGGTAGTTTGTGAACTACGAAATGTATTGTTTAGAGTTCAAAGCGAACAACGTATTACCTATAGTCCAGACAATTTTCCACGCTTCTCGGATTCTGTGAACTCGATTATTAATATCCAACGTTGCTGCTTATTCGGATATTCAACTTCTCGCAGATCAACTTCAAATATTAATACCCATGGCGGAGCGACTATCAAGCAACAGGCGAGGCCACAGCGAAATTACCACCCGGTTTAAGACCAAAAGTTTCGTGAAAATTAATTTCCTCCCGGTTCACGGCGCCCGTCGCGAAGCCAGTCGTTCACGGAAACGTTTTCGCCCCGCGGTGCATCGGGAAATCATTAATCATCGGGCACACGTGTACCAGTTGTTCGCGGCTGGCGCATCGGTCGCGAACGTACCGAACGTACCGAACGGTTGCACATTAAATTACGTCGTTGAGGAGCACGGCACGATAATCCGGTCTGTTCACAGCGTTCCACGATAACGCAACATCGGATTACCATCTCCCCGGGTTGCTTTTCTCTTTCACCTTGTGGCCCATGAAACCTCCTGCGAAATTGTTATGCATATACCGAACAACTGCCGCCGGGCGGCCTACGGCTTTTCGTTCGTGAATTTTCTTTTCTTGCTCGCACGCCGTTCGCCCTCGCCGCCCGCCGAGCCCCGGGAAGCCTTTAACGAGATTTACTCGAAGGCAGGGGCGCGTAAACGCATTCCAGCCGGCGCAGGCGGCCGGTGCCGCAAAAATCTCGCCCGTGAGATCCATTCGCGAGATAGGATATCCGCGGAGTCGGTTCCGTCGGCACGCTTTTAAGGTCGAAACCGATGGAAACGGCGAACAAATGCACTCAGCCGCGGTAGTTGTGCACCCTCGACCTTTGATCTCGTTTTTTTTTCTTTCCGCTCTGCCTTTTTTGTATTGTTCTTTTGCATTGCTTCTGGCGCGTTTCGCTCGGTATTTCTTCAATTGATGCGTGGCTGCTTGTAGTACGTCGAATTATAGAAGATGAGGCGACGAGGGTGGGACGAGGGTGGTTGTGCAGATTTTCTTTAGAGCGGAAGGGTATGTTGCAGGCGAGCGTGCGAATATGTATATATTTATTGCTTATTTATTGGCGTCGATTTAAAACCACAATCAATAAGCACCATATTTTGTACCGAGGATTAACAAAGCGCCCTCTGACAGCCAGACATCATTGGGTCATTTCGATTAAGTCGCTCGACGACCCGGCAAAGGTGTCTCGGGGAAACGAAATGCTAACTTTTGCGTTCACTTTTATTCGATTATTACATGTGTTTCCAACTATTTTCTATAGTCAACGCTTCGTCGTCCAGCATCAAATTAGGACGGTCCCCGTGCTGTCCATTAATTCGCGCGAGATAATTTCTGCATTACTGTCCAGACCAGTTATGCGTGTTATTATCGTGTTTCAATGAACGAGCCGCGAGGAAGCGTCTGTTTGCCACGATTTGGAACACGCGTTCCTATACCTCCAGGATATTACGTGGGCCGGCGAGTAGTCTTGCGCGCACGTATACACCCGGCCTGGACCTCCAAGGCCTCTCGCGAAAAGGGCACGCTGGGTTCAGGTAATAACGGGGTGAACTCTGCAATCACAGAAGCGCGCAGGCCACGTGGCTTTGGAATACGTCTCGGCCGACCTCTCCCGTCGTTTATGCTCGACTGTCTCTTCTGGATCGATGGAAATGTAGACCTCGATGAGTGTGCAGCAACCCTCTTTGATTGAAATAACTGTTTCTTAATTACTTTATTAATGAGCGAGTTTGAGATCGTCTTGGAACGTCTCGAATATCATGCCTGCTGTTATCTTTTAATAATGGAAGTTGCGGCAGCTTTCTGTTTCTGGATTCTATTTTATTTAGAGTACGGCTGTCTGATCCAGGTTGGGATCTTTAATTTTTTAATTCCATTGAACGGGGGAATGGTTTTGTGATGCGTTCGTTATTTACATTGTTGAGATATTGTTCATATCGAGATTCTCCTACCATTTTTCTAACAGTTTTGTGCAACGGCTCTTAGCCATTCTATAAATGAAAGACGTTGAAAACTGACGTCAGCGTGTAGGCAGCATTTTATGTCTTTCGATATAGCCGACTTTAATCGACCTCGCCAATAAATGAACTGGAACGATAGATCTAATTAGGACTCAGCTGAAATCTTAATTAGTTCTATCGGTGCCTATCAGACGTTTCTATTGGGTCAATGAAACTGTATCCAACTGTGTTACCACGGAGTGACTCGAAACAATGCTTCCCGACTGTTGCATACATATCATTTCTTGTCGATCGCGTCATCTAATAAATACATATATAAAATATCCACCGCGTTACATCATTTTGAAGAGAAATATACCAATTTGTTAAACAGCAAGATTCAACAATCGCCATAAAACGATATTACTCATTCTGCATATCTTACAATTTAACAAAAAACGTGCAGTGCATTTTATACTTTCGTCACTGAAGTCTATAAAATACTTCTCCACTAAAATTCATCAAACTTCCACCCTCCAAGAATCACTCTCTTCCCTCATAGTTCCACTCAGTCAACCCCTTAACCCCCACACCCATTCCCATCCCCCCCTTTCGCATGCTTAGTCACAGGATGGACTTATTCGCGGCGGAAAATTAATAACCCGACAATATTGCGATAGGTATCGGCGCGATCGAATCGAATTCAAGCGTCGTGGCATCAAAGCGGCCACGGGGGCCAGTATGATCCGCAAAATGGCTCGGGTGCACGTTAACAGAGCCGAAGGTCAGACCGTCCACCGGTCGTCATGGGATTAAATGAATCTCTGGTTGGGCCGTGTTGGGCCGTGTTGGGCCCAGCATCGAGCCACGTCGATAAGATGCAAGGGCAACACTCGTTCGCGTAACGTCGAGTCACTCTCGTGTAATTATAAATACCGCGATGCCAATAGGGGGTCTCTGTATCGACAATTAGGGCATTTCGGTTTCCCATTTAACGGCCCCACGATTTATTCGGCCTGCACCCGTGGCCTTTCTTCATTATCTTTTTTATGAACGTCCGTGTGTCGGCTCGGCTTCGAGTTTTCTCTGTCGGCATAGACGACGATCAAAGGAGCCGTATTGTCGTTGGACTTTGTTCGACGGCCGTTTTCCCCGATCGTTCGTGTACCAATGCATGGAAGCGTTAGGTTATTGTAGATCGATGGAGGAACGTTCCTAGGGGGATGATAATTTCCAATCCAATCAAATTTTGTTCCCCGAGGGACGAACACTTCCAAGGATGTTAGTTTGTAAGGTTGGAAGATAGTAAAACGACAAATAATTAGGCAAACAGAATTTCCATGAATGAGAGACGGATGATCAGTCGCGCTCCCAAAATGCCTAGACAATTGTATAATTGATAATGACTGGCTAGCATCGCGGAATCAGATGAAACCATCACGAAAGCGAATTCCTGCGGCAATATATTCGCTGGACGCCAAGCTACACCTCGGCTAATTCGCTCAAACGAGAAACGTGTAATTTGTGGCAGTCCTAAACGACCGAATTAGTTCTGTTCTAACGACAGTAATTGCGTATGCGTGTTATGGATCGTTTCCCTTGGACCCAAAATGTCTTCTGTTAATTTTCATGCGTCCGAGACGTGTAATTCAGATTATGGAAGCTATTCAGAGATAACGGTGTTAGAAACGAACGAAGCTCTGCAAAATGCTACCCGAGACTATGGTACGGAGTTGGTCATTTAAAAATTAGAGAATTTGTGTTACAGAGGAGAACTGAAAAATATAAAGTCTAACTAAAAAGGTAAAGATGATACACTTTTATATTTTAATTTATTCGTGTTAATTCGTTGCAAAATATACTTTGATAATTCATTCAAATATACTAACAGATTTCCGAGCTTCGTAGGTTCGAAACTTTGTCGAGCTTTAAAATAATATTCCCTCAATTATTCCCGTTCGACAAAGCGTAATCTGCGAGGGACGAAGGCGGTGGATTAGCAGGCGCCGGAATGCATTCAACCCCGAATCACAGAATCTTTCCTCGCGTTCCTAGCAATTATCACGATCGCATTGTAATTATATGCACTCGTTTCGATATCACCGGGCACCAATCACGAGATACATTATTCATAGCACAGAAATAACAGAGTGAGTCGACTCATTTCCACTTGGGAAGCCTCATTCTAACAGGACTCGAATTTTTCACCCCGCCGCGATTAGTTGTGCCCGGCTTCACTTTTATTCGCGAACGTCAGCATCGTTTATAATACTCGTTCGGTTTCATTCATCATCCAGCCTGGAACTATAATTATATTTGTTGGTGACGGTCAATGACCATTGGTGTCGCAAAATTTGCATACCATCCAGTTTGACGACCGCGTTGTATCGCGACAGCAAAATTATATAGTAAACCGTAGTAATGTTATGCGTGCACGGGCAGGAGGAAAAAAACAAAAATTACAATATCGGAATATGAATTTATGAATTTATGACTGACGTTCAATTTACTTATTAAATATTAAATATTCATGGAATTGCGTTCAAGAAATTCAGATTTGCGAAGGGGGCATAGATATCGTCGCGTGTTGACGAATGCTCGGCATGTTTACACGAAACGGGGCGAATTTCCTTCGGAAGGATTCGTTCGCGACCGTGACCCATCCCGATATTATTATCGTTGTCCTCGAAACTTTCGTGCCAGTTCGCTGTGGGACAACATGATAATCACGTCTAAACGCCGTTCAAGATATTTATTCTTTTAATCGCGGCGCATTAATGGTTTACGCAATCTGCCGAGGTGATCACAGTGTATACGCGAACAGATATTTGTCATTTAACCAGGATACAACTATTCATCTTCGCCACCAGCGAATTACAGGTATTTTGCTCGTCGTCTAATACCTTCTTTACTGTAATTACAAATGACTGTACGTAAACCGAGTAACGAAGGCGAACATTAATATCGTATAAGTGGCAGACATTTACATTGGGACAAATTCTATTACAACATTCTCATTAATATACTCTGACGGATTCTATCGTAGCGATGTATCGTTCGATATTAGGGCGACTGTTTAAGGAACGACGATGACTGTACGGTGATTACACGTTCCCATGGTAGTACTAGCCTCGTGCTATTCTGTTTCGATTTCACATGCGGCCTAAGTTACACGAAACGATGATATCGTCGCTGGATCGAGTGTTCCGAAAGTGGCTCCTGAAGTTCTCGATGAGAATGGAACCTGTTGTCGACGGGAACGACGATAGAATCGTAGGAGAATGTACGGTAGCTCTTGGTAAATCGACCCGCGGAACGTTTTCATAGAGATAAACTGTTACGAGCCTGTCGCTGTTTCGTTTCTTGGCGGACAGGACTGAGCGTTGCGGATCATAAAATATTTCCGATGTTTCTGCGAGGTCAATTTAAACGGGTAACAATATTTTCATTACGATCGCCATTCGCCGCGCTGCGAAATGTAAATGAAACACCGGTAGAAAAACTTTTACAATGTCTTATGCAAACGTCAGAAACGGCCACCGTCTCGGGCGACGTAAAATCGGGGACACGCAAATGGCCAGAACGTAGAAACGGTCGAGTTAAAGCGTGACCAGGAATCTGTCTAGCTGACACGCTTTGACGGACAGGTGAGATGGATAGAAAACGGGTAAGAAGCTTATTCGAAGATCGCCTTCGGGCGTTCGCCGGTCCATGGAAGAGACACGCCTGGTGTGCGAGGACGTGGAACGACGTTACAGGTTCACCGTGGAATCTCTGAATTCTGTCACTGAACGATCTTTCGTTTCTTTCATGGATAAAATCACTTGGTCCCCCCTTTGTCCAGCATACTTATTACGTTACCCGTGGTTAGATGTGTATCGGCCGGTCTTCGATCCTTCGTAATCGCTTTGCTCCACTTTGGGCCCTCGTTTCTTCATCGTCGATAATTATCATAGGTCCCTTCAGCTAGGTACTGTTGCTCGGTTACAGTTAACCGGCTCCTCCTTTTTTCTTTGCCGGATGATATTTTCATGACTGTGGAACAGTTTATATTGTTAGGGTAATGCTCGATTAATCATGCGGCCGTGTAATCAGAACGAGTTCAATGCAACGTAACGAGCGGGTTAATTACTGTGTCCCTTAATATTTAGAATATCATTGATCCTCTTAATAAAGGAAATTCCAAATAACATCGTGCCGCGAACAATCGCTCCGTGTAACGGTTTCGTCGATTATCTTCCACTGTTTTCGTCCCAGTTAGTCTAATCTTAGAATCGAACGGCGAAGTTCACCTCATCTCGGTCGATTGTTTTATTTGCCGTGACGCGACGGAACGACTTTTTTCCAGCGAATCTGCCCGTGGAATCGCAATCACCGTTTTCGTTTTCTTCGTGTCCCGATATCCGGGGAAGAATTTCTGGAGAAACGTCGATGTGCGCCACGGCGTCGCCGTTGCACCTGTACGCGGTTCGCGAGCATTCGCGGCCGTCTTATCAATATTCATGACGCATGCCGCGCCCGCGTTATACATATCAATCAGCCCTAACTGATGACAAAATGAGGCTGGTTAGATTGCTGGCCATCCGCCCGTGCAACGATACAACGTTGACCAAATTCGCTCCTGGAGATTGGCCGTCGACGATTTTAGATAATTCCGGTGCGCGGCATTCTTTCGCGGGGAGAGAGATGACTCCATTACCTTGTAGCAATTTTTTAAACGACGAGCTCCCGTAATTCCCGGACGCCGTTCGACCGATCGTTTCGGGCGAAATTCCGATCTGCCGATTTTTTATTCATGCAAATTGACAGCGGTTTCCGTGGTAGAAAGGATATTGAATATTTCTCGGTAGAATACTGGTCGGAACGGTTTTGCACTCCCGTGCGTTTATCGGCTTTTCGTTTTGCAAGGAACAGTGCACCTCGGGGAAAATTATGCAGATACGCCTCATAATATCGTGCTGAATATATTTCTAATTGATTAATCGTATACCCGAACGATTTATTTAGAAATTTATCCAGGAGGTTCGATACGATTTCTAATCGTCGATCGTGAATCTCATTTAAACGGTTCTCGTTTCTTCTTTCAACGCTGCGATTGTTATCAGAGGGGAATCACGCGAGAGGAAAAATAATTGAATGAATCCGTCGTCACTTCGAGCTTCTATACGCGTTTCGTTCGCGATAAAAATGGCAGCAGTTCCGCCCTGATTAGCTGCACGTAAATCCAACATTGGACAGGAATCAGTGAACCCGACCAATCTGAATTCTATCGACCAACCCGAATGTATTCCCATCACCTGCTGCTGATTATAAGAATCGTAACACCAGCCTATAGAGCACAAGTATACCAGTACAGTGCTCGACGAAAGTACCGATATTATCATAATTCGTCGAATTCAATTAATCGCGAAAGAAAAATCCCCTTAAAAACGCCCCGTCGAATAATTCCGTTCAACATTCTGCTCAACGCGCGAGGCTGCGCCCAATGGCACGATATATATAATTCGAGGAGGAAGGTAAAATGAGTCCTCCTGTATAGTCTCGAGCGAGAGGCATTCCTGCACGTCACCGTGTCCGCCCAGTGGCTCCGCCGAATCGCGGGGGAACTCCTTATATAATTAACCATTAAATTATAAGTTTGGCTATCGAATCGACGGTGAAGCTCAGCGCCGGACTAGAAGTAATTACTCGGCCCTCGAGGAGGCCCGAACGCAGCAGCGACCTCAGCCCGGGCGATCATCACGAAAATCAATGAAAAAAGAAGGGGAGAAATAAAAAAGGAGAGGGACAAGCTATAAGGAAGGAACTAAGAAGAGGCTACAAGACTGCGCCTGTTATGTACAGTGGCTGGCGAAAGCTTCCGTCCAAACGGTTTAATATTCATCTAAAATTAAAACGAACAATTTTTCGATACACTTAACGATTTATGCCATGCAATCTTGTTACTACCAAGGAGCCTTTATTATCCCGGCGACACAACGGAATTGCATTTCGACCAGGTCAATTTTTGCCAGCCGCCGCGTATGATATACAAAAGGGAATGAACAGAGAAACGCGCACGCAGAAAGACGGCGACGGGGAAGAGGCGAAATACAGAGGGACGAGGTGGACGCGAGGAAGAAAAAGGGAATAAGAGGATACTCGCGACGGCTACCTTACTTTCAGAACAGAATTGCCAGCGCCGCTTCCATCGGCGTAATGATCAGAGGCGGGACTTTCGCCTTTTTAATCGGCATTAATCGCGCCGGGGGCCCTATCGCTGGGGGCCCACACGGTTTGTATCGTCGTTATGTTCAGCGTCCCAACGACCCGACGAGAGCGATCTGCATTAATGCGGATGCCCACCTTTCCGTCCGTGTCCGCGGCTGGATTCTTTCGCCGGGATGAAATATCGTTGCAACCCCGGCCTCTGTACGAAAGTTATGAGGATTGCTTATTGGAATGCGCGTGATGCCGTTTCGACCGGTAGCTACAGGTGCAGGAAGTGGTTGCAGGTGTGCCTTGCCGATGTGCTGCACGGTGACTCGGTGTTTCGGTGGATAATTTCGCTGGCCGTTGGTAAAAATTGCTTGGATTTTTATGCAATTAAAGAATAATGGAGGGTCGGCGTTATATTAGTCACTTAAATTCGTTGATCTTGTTCCTCGCAGGGGATCTGTCGCAATTCGGCCCTGGGATCGTCGCAGAATTTTTGCCAACAGCCTGGGATCGCTGTGTGCGCCCTCAGCGGGCTCGCAATCAGATTTCTCATACGGCGTCGGGACCTGACGATCAGGACGCGTTTCGAGGCGTCCTTAAAGGCGGCCACACACGTCGCGATCTCGATACTCGTTGTCTTCTCTTTCACGTCCACGGTGCCGCAGTGGTCATCAGGGGTTAAGCAAAGGCTCAGCTTTGTCGCCGTTGTTGATCTTCAACGGTGTCTCCTGTAGTTACAGCCATCTCGAGCAACGGCTAATCCCAATTTAATGTCGCGCTGTTCCCTCTCTCTCATTCACCGTCCCACTGTGTCGCTTGTTCTCTTTCTACCGAGAGATCGCTGCACCTCCGTGTACCTCGTTTATCTCTCGAGCCAGCTCGTGAAGAGAGCTCCTCTCCTAATGGTTCTCGAAATATCGTTACATCGGTTTAGAATGTTCCTCTGCATAGGGATGCTATTGCTGTCATGTCTGCCGTGAAATTAATTGGGAACTCTGCGGAGACGTTGAATTAAATTTTTGATTGAACGTGGCGTTCACGGCCGCCTGGTCGAGATTTTATTTTTGTAGAAAGTAACAGTGCCTGAAGCTGTGCCGAATAATATCTTTTGTACCGTCTTGCAAAGTTCTTGCGAAGTTTCGTGGCAGTTCTGTGGTATTTCTTTGCGATAGTTTTAATATTGTTTTATTAGTTCGTACGATTTGTATAGTTTGATGGTGCGGATCAATTTTCTGCTGCAGAGAACAAAACTTTTGTTATTATTTGTAGAAGCACTATCGAACGTGTAACAGACAAGGGAATTTAGAAAATGTAATTCATGTTACGTCTTCTTGGTGCAATATATTTGAGATCACAAAGGTGCGCGCGCATTGCTAGAATACCTTGAGAAAAATCGTTCTATAATCGGGTTAAGTATAGCTTGTATGCACGTAGAACCAGAACGAATAATCAGAAATTTCTCAGATTGGCAACAGGAGGATTCATTCTTCATACCTGGCAAAGAATTACGTTACCGTGGAATTTCCCAACGCAGCGAGCATTCTTTCAAAGGAATTCTTTATGCAACTTAAATTTGTATCGTAGAAATAGTGCTGGAAAATTCCCAAGTTTAGATTGCGACCATCGAAGAATCTGACCTTTTTGTTCTCTTGAATTACGAGGAAAGAATTCATCCTAGAATTTGCAATTTATTTCAGCTGAATAACCATTATCTGTAATCGGTTCTTTTGCGATTATTGCGAATTTCTAGCATTCACTCCGCCAACTGCTATTGAATACTATTTTACAACTGTTTATCGCTGTAAAACAGAATTACTTACATAAAACTCGCAATTGCAATCGAGCAGCAAATACAATATTAATGATTCGTCATCTCAGACGAATACGTGGCCACAAACTTTAAATAATATTTTACTTTCGACCTGAGCATAGTTTCTCCTTTTCTTTGCAAGTATTATAAATTCACGCATCGTCCCATTAAAATGTCTCTGTGCATCCGTCGTCTAACCGAATATTTCTTTTTCTGTTTCAGGTAAGAAAATTGACCACGACTCTTCGTCATTCGATTGCCGTAGAATAAGTTCCATCGAGTTTCCCATTCGACAGGTACGAATGGAAAATCCTTTCCGGTCTATTCAGTGTTATTTATTGAATCGAAAAAGAAATTGTCCGAATGAATTACAATTAACACCGCATGCATAGTGTACAAAACATGGTTGAATAGCACTGGCGTGTTTGACAGTTATAAAGAATAAGTTTAGTGAAAGCCAGTTCGAGCGTCGCGATAATAGAGGAGGGTGTTAGCAAATCGTTGGATTCACTATCCTTGCAGTGTTAATGACGGCTGATGTTGGGTTGATGTTGAATAGCGATCTTATCAGGAATAATGTAATTATCACGTTGCTCGAAGGCATTGGTTTAATGACGATGCACCTTCGTTTTATTCATTCGTAACTCACTGACAATTTTCATTCATTGTTGCCTGGATTAGATTTTTAAGCGAATTGTATCCCCGAGCTTTCGTAATTAACGTTACCACTGCGTTTCAGCCAATTTCGATTTTAGATTGCTCGCGTACTGTTTGAAATTTTCTATTCTGGAGACTGTAAGTTGAGGGATAGATTGATACGATCCAGAGAAAGACATTCTTCGAATGTCTTTAATCAGATGCCTGATTAAAAAAAGTTTAACCAAAAATGTTTCATTAACGACAAATTGAATACGAATAAATTTAATTTTCCGAATCAAAAAAAATGATTAACGAGCGAGCAGTAGAAATATTCTGCACAAGTTACACGGGCAACGATAACTGTCTGTGGCCAGACGAAAAAGTGTCACGATGACTGATAAACGGCGCGTTGCACGTTTCCGTTATCGTACGATGTTCATCGACGTGCAGACCTAAAGGATGATCTCCGTGGATCGTTTATATCGATTCACTGTGCACAAGCAGATATCCTGCGCGCGGTGAATCTAATGCACGAACGACATGTTATCACTAACATGCACAGAATCGACGCGGGCCTTAATTATGTGCATTAGCGCGATCATCATTCTCGTTATTATGGTGTACAGAACGTTGCAGCATGTTCTAGCATGAGGCTTCGCGGAAGATCGTCATTAATATACCACTAACCAGACAGCCTTGTAAGACCGTGCATTTTCAACAATGACTGCGATAAATCAATCGACCGGGGACATTTTACTTTAATCGCGGAATTTATTTCATGCACAGTGAAAGGGAAATGGCAAAATTTCCTTTTAATTGCTCGCCAGTCGGGTCGATTTTACCGTAAATTCGTCGAAGCTCTTTAGTTATTCGAAAGATCTATGTTTAGTTAAGGTGATATTAATTATTTGACTGATAAGCTTAATAGTGAAATCTTTTTTTTTTTAATGTGATATAGTACTTCATCAACGGTTAGTTACGAGAGGTTCCATATATTTGTTTCTTTATTTATTCCTTTCCAACAAAGGTATGAATCATATCTAGCAGGGAATCAACGTTACATTCTTCGCAACAAATGAAATGGAAACGTATACAAGACATTTTCTCTCACATGTAATCGAGATAAATGTCACGTTCACGCTGACAACTCTTACTTTCGTTCATTCTCACGGGTCTGCACGCATCGTTTCAATTTTAATACCGAGCCCCGTGTCCAATAAAGGAGAAAGGGAGCCGCATAATTGACGAACAAAGCGTTTTTGCTCGATACACATCGGGATTCAAGAAAACGAGACACCACGGCTGTTGCGTCACCGAAAGCATTGGTCCCAATAAAATCTGTCCAATCGATAATTACCCATAAATCGTTTCGCCGATCGATACAATCGCGATACGTACCCGTACCGTATACCTTCTTCTCTCAATTCTGAGTTTCTTGCAACTCGGTACATTCCACTAATAAGATTCGTTGCGACAAAAGCATCTTTGTAAACTATTATTTGTAAACCTCGGCATACAATCTGTTTGCTAGATTCGTTGCATCCTAAATAAAAATAATAAAACAAAATTTTAGTAAAGAACTGCATTGGTCAAATAAATCTTCGACATTTCAATTCGAAGCCGCAACAACGACAACAGCAGCCCGCAAAATTACCAACCCTTGACTCGATTATTGCCGATCGAGACGACCCTCGTGCGAAACACCCCGCAGCCACCTCTCTCATCTTAATTACCACCGCGTAAAGCAACCCACTCATTTCGTTCCTCATTCAACCATCAACCCCCTACGTCTTTCCCCCTCTTTGTCCCATCGATTGCGCGGGGTTACACCGTGTCGCTCACTGCCGAAGTTGTAAATTCGCCCCGCGGTTCGGTTGCGTGCCCTTTATAGGCAAGGGCTCTTAAGGGGCCACGTCCAAGTTTTAAGGTCCGTGGGACCGGTGGATCGCGGACATGATTGCATTTGCATTATACACGCCGCGGCGTGCACGCAGATTTATCTGCCCCTGGGGTTTATTTATCTGGAGTTATGGCAAACACTGACCGTCCCGAAGCCGGCCAATAACGTATGGTAATGGAGGGGTCCGATTGACTTTTTTACCCTCCCTGTCTCTCTCTCTCTTTCTCTCTATTTCCCCCACCCTCCGCCTATCTCTCTCCCTGTCTCACCTTCTCTCCCCCTTTCTTTCTCCGCATCTTCACCTAGTCATCTTTCTTCATCTTCCTGTACGTACATTTCGTTTGTCCTCCTCCATCTCACGCCTTACACTATAACCCCTTCCCCCTTTCATACATATACTTCCTCCTTTTCGTCCTCTGTGTACACGTCTATCATTCATTTCTCGTCCCGTCTCCCTTCTTCTAATTCCGCTTGTAACTCGCCCCCTCCCCCCCTTGTTCTTTCTCCGCTCCTTCGACTTCCTCGACGGTCTCCGGTCTCTCTGTTTTATACGATCCCTCTTCGTCCCCTCGTTATTTTCTCTTCTGCTTCGGCGTGTGCTTTTATTGGGCCCGCGGCCTATCATAACACGAACGATCAGCGAACCTTCGACCCCTGCTCGATCCTCCTACCTCGTTCGACGATTCCCTGTCCCGCTTCGTTTCGTGCCGCGTCTACTTAAGTTTGTCCCTCTTCCGCCGTTTCGCCTATTCCTTCCCTTGAACGTTCATCGACGCGATGCTTTCTGCGAGTCTCGCTCGACGAACATTTGCACGATATTCTTCGACGGTGGATCCATTTAATGGATGCGCGTCGATTGTACGCCGAGAATGCATGGGACACTCCGCATGGTCGATCGACGAAATTTGTCCGCGGAGTATATGGATCAGCCGCGTCGGGCCGCAAGTAGAACGCGTCGTCGCGTGTCAGACAGGCAGCTGTTGCGCCGGCGATTTTTGGAGGGTTTTCTCTTCTGAGGTTGTTCGATACCATGTTTATGAATCGCTCGTTAGATTTGTTATGGTAATTGGAGGGTGCTTTTTTTTTATTAATATTAAGGAATTGATAAATTAATCTAGAAACCGCGACGAGCACGGTAATGTACGGGACATTAGTCACAACGAAGAATCAGCAACCGATAAGAAATTTAGAGGACAAATATTCCGGGAAACAGAGGTGCTTTTGAACTCGTGGAAATAGAAAATCTAATTAAGCGATAACGGAACAACCTCTCCATCATTCTCTAACATTAACATGACGCTAACGTATCCAATACTAATAACACCTACTATTACTTTCACATTAGACTCTCATTACAAGCAGCGTGAACTCGATTTCCTCGACGTGGCATTCGTGACTCCGCTGTCGAGCTCGGTAACACGAGACATTTTCGATAACAATAAAACACACGGTTCCTTAATTACAATCGCACGAATCGACACCCAGCATCTCTATGCCTGATCTCTTGATACGTCCGCCGTGCGATCCGCGTTTAATTCATAGATAAATTGGCCAGATTGCCCGGTGGCAACTATAATTCGTTGAAATTGTACGCGCACGCAAAGTGCACGCACCTTGCACGGCAATAATAACAACGTTAAAACAGCCAATTACTCCGTGCAGAGTTTTCTTTTTAAGCGAGACTGCTGAATTACGCGGCCCCTCTCCATGTCTGTTCGACGGAGGAGAGTTTTTCCTGTATGGTCTCGCGGGTAACATTCTCGTGGAGGCATTAAATCTATGAGAAAGTCGGAGAATGGATAGGGAGGATTGGAGACGGCACGAAAGAATAAGGAAAATTCATTTTTTAAATATATTTGACACTGTTAAAATAATGTAATACAAAATTTAATATAACATAATACAAAATATATTTTATTCCATTGCCATTTCTGGTGGACCCCGTGGTGTTTAAAAATTTGCACACTTCCGCAGACCGTTTCAAATAAGTTCCCCGGCAACCTTGACTCGTTTCGCGATATATCGGGAAAGCTCCGACGGAAATATCGAAAGTAATTATCGGATGCAAGATCGCGTTGCTCGTGGCGAACGCGCGCCGGCGTTTCTTTCGATTATCACGCGAACCCGATAATTGCTGTATTTGCGACAGCCTCGTCGCGAAGATAATTTACAATGTCGTTATCCGGCCGGTCCCTCGTCGGGTGTCATACGCGCATTATGATACGGCCACAGTTAACGCCGGTGCAAAGCGTAGGCTTTATTACTCGCGAAATGGGCGATTCGCTCGCGAAAAGGGCAGCTGTCTCATTAGCGGTGCTGTACGAGCCGGCTGATATTGCTTGTAGCTTCTCGGGTACGCTGACGCGTCGCTGTCACCTTGCTCCACAGACACCTTTTACCATATATTTCTCTCGCAAAACCGGCGACGTCGATCGCGAATGCACGGCGAAGGAGAAATCGACGCAATTTTCTTCGTTCCCCGCGAGGAATTTCTTGGCCGGGTTGGTTAAATATAAATTCGCTTGCGAAATTATTTTAGCAGCACGTTCGTTCCGATTTTAATTGTGGCACGGGGAGGAGGGTTACGCTTTTGATATCCTCCCGCGTGGTTTCGGTACGTTTCTTGAAACTTATATTTTTTCGGAAGCATTGAAAAGGAAAATTATCAACTCATTTGAGATACGAATTTTTGGTTGATTGCGGAGAACAAGTCACGACTTCCAATAGTCCTGTTAAAAACCGTCACAACATGGATAAGAAAAATAACATTGGTATATACAAAAATATTCATTTCATATCGCAGCATGAACATTAACGCAGGTGAACCAACATATAATTCAACATAATTCAGAACAGTTCTATTTATACAACGATACGAATCATTGCTGAAACATTAGTCCCCCGCGAAAGAGCGTTTTTCCAGTCTCTATCTCAACGCTCGTCCAAGAATACCTTGCTCCAAATAATCAAGCAACTCTGCAATCCCCTCATCTACCTGCCCTTCTTTGGCCGCGTGAAATTCCCAATTTCTAAGCGACCGCCTAATGCAGGCAACCGAACGGCATTCCGCCGGCGACGAAATCGAGTCCATTGAAACGCGGCGAGGCTCGATCCACCGTGAACCTATTGGACAGTTAATATCTCACTCAGGTAGCCTGGCGGTTTGCATGTCCCGTGCACGCGGCACATTGGAAAGGTGGCTTTATATATTCATTTCTCGCGGGACTCGCGTGATGTATGAACGTATGTGGGAGCGGGCCGTTACGTCACCTTCGAGCGCAACCGTGCAGCTGTGCCGTTTCCACAGCATCCTCTACACGTGGATTCGTGTAAAATCGATACGCTCGAGATTACAGGTACAAGCGACCTGAGACGGTCCCGAGCGTGGAAACACACCGACGCAATGCACAGACTTGGACCACTTGGGGAGTTTGTCACTCATGATGTTGCGGCAACGGTGGATTTAGATCTGCTTCGTGGTGTGTAATGGGGAATCCGATAGTCGATTTGAGTCGTCGTTAGTCCAGGTAGATTTTGTGGACGTTTTTTGAATTTCTTGATTCAGTCTTGGGGCTGCATTTTCGCTCACTTTGGATGTTAGGAGATTTATTGTTTCGTATTTTCCTTATGTTTTACTTGGTTTGCATAGGTTGACTATTGAAGTCCACGATTTTATCCATTTGCGTCAGGAAATTGATATTTTAGTTGTCTTGTAGTCGATACGAAAGAAACGTTCGATCTTTCTCGTTTTTCGCTGGCAGATTAGTTCATTCATTTAGCGAAGACAGTGTAGTAGCTGTAGAAATTTTCAATTGTTGAGTAACAATGCCCGAGCGCAACATGGATATCGAAGCCACGACGAATGACCGACGTTATTAGCCAGAGGGGGAAGCAATTTGTAAGATACACACGACGAGGACTCGTAAAATTTCATTCCGACCGCAATATAAATTTCACGATCGTAAAAGTCGTTTATGCCATCGCGCGTACGCCAACACGCGTGTTCGTGACGAGTAACGAGATCGTTCGCAATTCCTCTGGAAGGGAAAAAGAACGAAAAATCGTTAAACTAGAACACCGAAGAAACGCTGTTCCCCGTGCCATTAGATCTCGTTAAATAAACACCTTCCTATTCATCGTTCATCGTAATTAAATGTCCGTTCAGTCGTACGGCGAGACTTCGTGCGAGCATGAGTTTCATTCGAATGCGAGCCTGCGTGAATTACGACACTGTAAAAATGCTGATTTCAGCGTCGGAATCTGTTATTAAATTATTAATCCTGTTCGAAAGCTGGCCGTGGCCGCTGTGATATAATGACGCCGCTGTAAATTTACTGATGCATCGGAACGATTTTATATTTCGTGCAACAGTTGCCGCGCGGACCGTAGAATATCAGCTTTCTTCCAATATTAAATACGAGAACGAAATGTATTTTATCCAGTGACGCGGCGAATTTAATTTTCATTGGGAAGGTAAAACTTGGATGAGGCATGTCTTTATTCTCGCATGATTTTTATACATATTTCTTTTGAATAATTTAATTAAAATGATATTTGCGTGGTCATTCATTTTAATGCAGTGCGAAGGTTATCAGTTGTCTGTAGATTATTATAAAATCCCCCGAAACAACGAAGCGAATTAAAAGAATGTTTCTAATTTCAAGTGTCAATTGTTTTCCGTAAAAGTGTTGAGAAAAATGGTAATTACTTGAACGGTAGTGCAGTAGTGATATGTAGCTCGCAAATAGTTAATTATTAAGTCGGCAACAAATTGAAACCGAAACCGCAATAAATATAACAGTCGTTGCTTTCAATGATTTACACAGTCGACGAGATTTAATCAAAGTAGCTATCACTTAATGAGCAAGTTACATGAAATTGGACGTAAAACGATGCTAAATGATAAATTAACGAAATGAATCACTCGGCTGGTTAGAATTGCTCGGGTGACAAATTTATGTCACTGTCGGGGGATTTTTCTTGGTGCACCGCTGCCGGCGTTTCGTATTTGCCCCATGACATTTCTCTTGGCGTGGCGCCCACCACCCACGGTATTAAATGTCATTCTCTGAAAAGGACGTGATCGATGTAACCCCACTTTCGTGTTTTGCTAGCGGGGCTTCTTGCGAGCTTCGTCCGGTTCTATGGGAAACGACGCGTGCATTTCGTATTAACTGTGCAATTCTCAATCGTTGGAAGGCGACAGTACAAGTCCCTTTAACTATTCGATGACAACTATTGTGCGCGGCGAGACGTAGAAAATTGTAACGGACACTTAAAATTATTAAAGGACAATTCGACTTTACTATTTTATTTAATTATATTTAATTTTGTATTCGATTTAAACGTATTTTCAAAAATATCCTAACGATTTTCAAACTTAAACTTGACAAAATCGTTTCTTCAAAATGTTTCGGGGCACTCGAAAAATCTAGAAACAAAAATATACTGAATTGACCAAACGACAGTTCCCAGCGATATAAAGAACGTACAAAATTCCCACCCGTACAGCCAATATTAAAGAACCGCAATTTATTTCAACAGCCTATCCACGATATTTCCATAAACCTAAACGTTCCGTTGCGAGGCGATCATCAAGCGTGCTTCCACAAGCAACAAAGTTAATAATCGTTGCCGGATGACAGCGGCGGCGCACTCAATTTGCGTGCAAGTCTCGCGAGCCTAATTGGCAGATCCAGATTACGTTGGAACCCCTCATTTATCGGTGAACTCGCGGCTGCGTCGATAAAGAAAGGACTGGCTGTCGCCGGGAGGTGTCTTCTTCTGCGAACATCTCAATTCCTTTGGCCTACGGTTTTGAACGCACACAAAAAAAAAAGAAAAGAAAAGAAAAGAAAAAGCATCCCGTCTGCCGCGTCGTCGTCGTCGTCGTTCATTTGCATAATCTTAAATGGCATCTCCATGACCAGCCTGTACGCCTGCGTTCAATGTATACCGATTTACCAGCGATAACGGCCGATGAATCGCGAGCAGAAGGGAAACGGGATTATTTCCCCGAAGTGTACACCCTGGGATAAAACGCGGGACAAACGACCAACGCGACGACCTAACGACAACTCCCCGGGTGAAAGCTGAACACCGGTTGCGAGTATACGGTAGCCTCTTCCTCTGACACCCTCGCGTGTCGAAGGTCCACGAGCGTGGCCGTGCAATCACTCGTTGCGCCGATATTAGCACGCCCCTTCGATTTTTCTTTTCTGCGGGAGCAACGCCTCGCTCGCGGTTATTCCACGAAATTTCCCGTTGCGCAAACGTTTTCGTGGCTACTGCAACGCGTGGACGATTCAGCAACGGAGACGGGACGAACAGGTGGTGGGAGCAGTCCTTGGAGAAGATTGGAGCTGCGCCGAGAGTAACGGCACGGTGGTTCAATTTGATTAAGAGGGTGGATGGAGGTAACGGGCAGGGATTCACCGGGGAATGGATTGAGCATTGGTTGGATTGAAGAAGCTCGATTGTGCTGAAGGAGATAATCAAATGGTGCTTCGAGATTAATCGGTCGATTTATTGCTACCGTGGAATTGTTTTCTTTAGAGCAAGTAGTGTAGGTCGGCGATTGGCGCAGCACTTTTCGATACGACGAAACATTATTACCAATACCGTTGAATACTTCAATTAGATATCCCCGATTTAACGTAATCTCAAGTAACATCAATTCTTCGCATCAAGAAATTAAATGCGCGAGATGCTGCACCTAATTAATTGACTTCAACCGACGGTCTAAAAGACCAACCCTTAACCCTTAACACCAACTGCTCGCCCCGATCCCTCGATCCAATCCATACCCCTTAAAACGAATCACCGCGTGCCCCTCTCAATTAAACGATCCCAATCAGCATTCTTCCAAACCCGCGCATACAATCGCGAAACACACCGAAACGAACGGTTCCACCGAACAAAAAGAACAGTCTTTCGAACGCTTCCACAGGTTTCGCAGCGATCAGTGCCCAGCCCGGTCGCGGAATGCTCGCTCGTGCGAGCAGCGTGCCTCTTCGGCGCGACCGCCATTATTCAAACACCCGGAAGACGTTCCGGGCGCATTGTTCGAGGTGGCCGGCCGGCACCGGTGCCCGAACATCCGGGCTACCGCCGAAAGGGCGACCGCGAACGAACGGAACGGGCGGTGGGGGCGGAGCGGGGGACAGAATCGAGCGTTTCTTCTGGTGGCGAACAGCGTGTAACACGTGGCAGTATCTTGTATCGGGACCGCGATCACCCGCTGCGCTGGTAGCACGCTGTTCTACTCTATCCGCGGCGCTGCCATTCGCTTCTCCGCGCGGCGGATGCCAGTAGTGTGGCGGCGGTGCGGCGGCGGTTCCACACGGGGGACACCATGACGTCGTGGAGCAGCCACTGTGCCCCTGCACCCCCACATGCCTCCGCCCAGATCCGCTGGCATGCCTACAAGAGTAGATTTCCTGCAGATAAAACCGACGACCGCACGGAGGTCCGCCGGTGGCCATAGGTGTAACCGCGTATGGATCGGTGGAAGTGTGACTGGTCGTGTGTGCGTGTGTATGCCGTGGTATAAGAGAGCCACGGTTATGGCTGTATAATATAGTCCCTCTGCTAGCCTCTGTCTCTCTTTCTCTCCCTCTCTCTCTCTCTCTCTCTCGCTCTCGCTCTCTCACTCTATCGTTCTTGCTTTCTTTCTTTATTCATCGTTACACGTTGGACGCCGAGCGTAGCCTGGGTTCACCTCAGGTCATTGCAAGGTTGCCTTTTTAAGAGACCGCCACGAACAGGCCAGCCTCTCCTTCGGGCGACCACTTTCCCCGTTTGATCACCCTGCTATGCTCTTTCGAGTGTTGCCGCTTGCAACGAGCCAGCCACGAGGTTGAAGGTGAAGACCACGACGAGGTCGATGCGCCTTCTGCTCGGACTTTCTTTTTTCTTTTTTTTTATTTTCATCTACTGGACCCCGTGGCTGGACGCAGCGAGCGGATGGTTCGGGGGTGTCGAGGGGGAGCGGTCGAATTTTTGGTGAGATTCGGGGATTCGAAGGGTGGTTTTCGGGGGCAGGACGACGGGCAACGCGTTTCGTTGAGGGATTGTGGATATTTATTGGCGTGCACTCGATGAGGTAGATAATGATTGAGCGATTTGTGTTTTGTAATTGATGGAATATGTAGATTCTCGGTTTGGAAGCAAGGATCCTCGAGGGGGCACTAACGTACCTTTGGAAACAGAGGTGGAGACAATCCATCAAGGTGTACAGAATTGTCTAATGGACTTTCTGGTGTTTCGGTGCTGTATCGGACTGTTCGATTATGTTTCATTGCTCGATACTTTTTCCAAATAAGAGAGCAATTTTCCCTCGCGTCAGAAAACGGCCGAAATGTTAAACATTTCGCTCCTTTCCGAACGATTTCTGCGTATTCCTCGTACTATTTTCTGCGCGCCTCGCCTCACCACACAGTAGCGATTCAGTTCAGCGGCTTCATCTTTGAGATGTCAGCGATAAATTCAAACACGTGTTCGCAGGAACGCTAATCGTCGAGCCTCTTTGTGTTTCCGCTTTTATCACCGACCAGCCGCGAATTCCTCGCCAATAAATCACACGCGATAATTTGCATTTCATCCATTATACCGTTTTAACTGTACAGCGCGCCGATATCATCGTGCGGAGACGCACAGCGACGGCTTGAAAAAAGAAACGAGAAAGGGAAAAAAAGAACGAAGGAAAGAACCGAACGTCAATTCCACGTGAATTTCGCGAGTCGAGATAAAATATATCCGCGCGGAAACTACGGGACCCGTGGAATAAGACGTCAAACCGTTAATTTGTCTCCAAAGTGGGCATAAATCAGTCCGCTCGATCTTCCCCTGAGGAATGAAAAATGTGAACGCGCGGAATTAAGCTTGCCTGTTATGGACGGTACGTTTGTACCGATCCCAGCTGTGTGTGTGTGTGTCTTTTTCTCTCTTCTACTCCTAACAAATCTATTTTGGCCACCTCGCGTACATACACATCTCTTATCCTCGTTCCATGGCATGGGAAACGTAGGACTCTCGAATTAATGATGCTGCGCGGTGTTTTTAAATTTGCTTTGCATTTGGATACTGCTTCTCTTAAAACGCTACATAACTCAGCGTTCGACTTCAAACCGAATTAATCTAACAATATTTCTTTCCCCCCCAATGGTACTTCTATCCTTAACATTTCTATTTAAATATTCCCCGGCAGTGTTAAAATTCTTCCAAAAATATAACCACTTATCTAAACCAGGAAGAACTCCAAACAGTAAGAGAAGTTTCAACTGTTCCTTTATTTGCCCTATAGCGTTCATGATAATGATTCATCTGAAATTCGAGAGAATCCATCGTTCCCGATGTTCATTAAATTCAGATGCTGTCATACGCGTGACTGACAATTGACAATCCCCGTCGGTGTGTCAGTGTACGAGTGGTAAACACTGGTGGCGAGAGTTTTCACCGGAAGTTAGGCGGTCGAGGTCGGGACCAAAGGTCTGAACGCACCTACGAGCACCGTACGAGAATTTAAATTAGCTTAGAAAGTTCAGGGTCGGCTGGCTGAGTGCGTCCACTCGGCGACGAAAAGCTGCGCGGAAAGCAGCTGCTCGTAGATCGATGGAAACGATAGCCCTAGGCTAAAGTGGGGAAATCGGTTCGATCGGAATTTTCGCCAACGGGGCAGACTGTTGCCGTGAAAGGAAAAACGACCGCGCTGTTCGTCCTCTGGGTGTTCCTTTTGTAAAAAGGTGCCTCGAGTTCGTCGAATGAATTAGGGTTCACTGAATGAGCGATTTAGTATTTTAAGGAGTTGTTGAGGGTAGAATGTTTTCCCACGACTGATTGATTATTCTGTGTTCGATGGAAATAATTGAAATGTTTGTTCCAATTCTGTGTTATTTGACAGAATTTTGTAGGCGCTTGGTTAATATTCTAGACGAGATGAAAATTATTATTCGATTGTTGCACAGAAATCGTGAAGGTAACTGAGCCGGACCGCGCAGCTTTCTAACTTCATTGAATTCTAATGATATATCAACATTGATGAATCTGGTATTCTATCAGTATTGTCGAACTTGTCCATTTATTTCCAAGAAGATATATGCACTTTTACCACGGGCCCATTGGTTAGTAGAAAGAATCGTTGGACTTACAAGTATTAAGGGTTTCGTTGCATCAGTCTACCGAAAGAATTCATTAATCTTGATCAAGGAATAAATAAATAGATATTGAAGAAGAAACGTTTCGGTTCGGGCAGCGACCCGTGGCGTTTATCAAATGTCTCCAGAACGTTGTACATATTAGTGCTTGTCAAATCAGTGAATCATTAATTCGTGATTAATGAGGCAACCCCGATTCGACGTGTATTCATGTGCGTCAGAAATGGAATCCGAATTGATCTAAGTTCGACACATCGTAGATAATATTATCTTACGGTGAAAATCGGCTGTTCGACGATTTATCGTTAGAATGTTCTACGTGTAAGTAGTAGTAGGATACTTTTGCCAATCGTAATAACATCTGTTTAGCGAGATTTTTTAGTTATTTTTCGTTGTAAGGACTTGTCAGACATTCTGTGTCTGTATTCAAACGAGCAACAATTTTTCATTGAAATTCGTATCCCTGTAGATCGGGCGATAAATATTCTAGTATGCTTGACACTGTGCGGGATACAAGTGCCCCAATATTTCAGGTTGTGAAACGGTGAGTCGGTCCCGGCTGGTATTAGACAAATCGGTCATTTGCAACTTACACCACTGTCAAGAAAATATTTAGGCATTCGCCGCTGTCGAGTGCGCGTGGCGAAATCAATAGAGCCCCGCGAAATTATACAAATAATATAATTATTAGTTCTAATTCAGTTTTATACGAATAACGGGGCTTTTAATCACACTTAGAAAATTCATATTCAATTGGATCCAAGCACTTTCTACTTTTAGAATATGAAACATTCTCACCGAACAGAAACAAAATAGCATAAAGAAATTCTTACTCACATATTTCCTTATACCCTTCATTTATTTCGATATTCTTATTTAAAAATTTCTCGAACTAAAATGTACCTACATATCCTGTGCCCGGATGATTTTATTGCCACGAAAAAATTCGTAATTATGGAGAGACAGAAACGAAACTGGAATATTTCCCTCGGCTAATCGATTTCATCGATCGACGAAATCCGCGAGTGAGGTAGGAAACTTGGATTTGCTAGTGGCACGAATCGGGTCGATTTATCGGCACCAGTTTATCGCGGGCCACACTTTAATAACAAGTTATCGCTGAGGACCACGCCGCGAATAAGACGGGCATTTATCAGGGGTTTAGCCGATAATAGAATGCGCCGGTTCGTGAGCAATACGCGGGGGCGGCAATTTGTAACAATGCCAGATAATAAAGAGCAACCACCCACGCACCTGGTCCCTCGGCTCCCCCTCCTGTTGGAAGCTGTGGGGTGGAATCAGAACTTTGGAATCTAACAACGGGCAATTTGGTTTCGAATATTTGCTTAATATATTGTCGGATTTGGTGGACATTCCTTTGCTGAAAATTCAAACCTCATTTCTACTTCGATCACAAAAGCATTGTCGTGTGATTAATATTTTTAGTTTTGAGAAAATGCATACTTATTGTTTAATCAATTCTCAAATTAATATGACGCTAATTCAGATTGTTCGCGTCAATGAAATTTTCAATTAAGGATCGCCTTTGAAACCAAAATGTTCTTATTAATCGAATTCACCAAAGTGTATTCCTGCCTCGTCGAATGAAAATTATTAAGTACAACTATACGCATGTCTTCCACCGTGTACAACATTTCAATGGAAAAGTATCGAGAGCCATCGTAGATACATCCAGTTCGTGCAAAGTGCAGTACAATTTGCATACAGATCACCCTAATCTAGATCTTCCTGCTGGAACTCTTATCTCCGTAATAGCCAATGGACGTGAAATAACATATATACCGTTATGCACGAAGTAAAAGGAAGCCTCTCTTCTCGAAATCGTCTTCCTTTAAGAATACTCCATCCCCCATGAATTATTAATCCCTCCGGTTCGGTCAAGAAAGCGTGCCAATTGCTTACACTCACCTTAATATATAGTATCACTGTTCGATGCAAGTTTTTGTTACAGCGATCGCGATTTCGTTATCGCCACGACCTTTCGTGCATTTTTCCCTTGGCCTCTCGTTCGATACTTTCTCCGATTGTTCCTTTAACAGTAGGGGGGGTCGAGGTGGAGGCTACTGACAATTTATTCCGCTCAGGTGGCCCTGCCTTATCGAGCTCTCGAAAGGAACAGTACGGATAAATGGTGAATTTTAGGATCCATTTTTATGACACGTTGAAATACAATTGGACACATAGCAAATGTTTTATTATTTTATTTGTTACATTGTTTTAATTACGTGGACAAATTTTTGTGTCAATTTAAAACATACAGAATAATGAGACTATTAACAAAAATATCAACGACGCGAAATGAATAATTAAATATAGTTATTTGGATTCTATTTACTATTATTATCATTATTAATATTACAGCATCCCAATTACATAGGATTCATAACAGGAACCAAGATACCCACCCCCAATGAAACATCCCTCCGCGTCGAATAAGCCATTCGTCGACTCGTAGGCCCTCGTGACAGGTAGTCGCTTATCCACCAATCATATTGTTCTCACGCTAACAAAAGATTCGTCCACCTTCTGTTCACCAAGTCGACAACGGGGCTCGCAGAGACATAAAGAGACCGGTGGCATCGTGACCGTGAACGTGGCTTCATTACCGAGAAACCTGTTAGTTATGCTAATATCGGCTTACAAACCCTTCATTACTGTTGATGAGCAATTAATACGCCTGCCTGTCCCCCAGCCAGCAGCGCTAATGCACTCTGAATGTCGCTCAATTACACAGCGACACGAGCGTTGTCCGCAAGGACGCTCGTACACCTCAGCTTTTTCGTCGCCGTGGCTTTTTTCAATCTGGCCGGGGTTTAATGGGAATTTAGAGGCTCGTTACGGGACAATTTCCTTGCTGCGCTCTGCGACAGCGAATGGAAACGAAACGATGAACGGTGTTCGTGTACCGACGTGGACGAACGGAGTACGAAACGAACAGGAGGCTGGATTTTTCTGAAATATCCTTTAATTCAATAGACCCGATTTCTCGATCGCGTGGCAGTAGGGTAAATCGTGGCTTTTCTATGGTCGATAAATGAATGCGGCATTCAGATTTTTGTATCTTGAAAAATGCATTGAACTATGCAATGCTTCAATCCTCAGGAAGAGTTATTTCATTTATTTAATCGATTCATAGCGGTTATAGCACATATTTCGACCGCAATTTCAGCCCTTGCTATAATTTTGCTGTACGCGAGTGTCTGCGGTATTAAATCCCCGGGTATTCTACTCGCGGCGAACTACTATCGTCCATAAAATTAACGTCCGTAATATTTCTCGCGGACGGTCCCACGCTAATTTATCAGTTAGCGCGTTTACTTTTCTCTTTGTTACCGTACACGACTTCCTTCGCCGCGACACGATAACTTACCGCCGCCTATCTAAATGACTTCATATCGCCAGCGAGTTTAATTCACGGTTTCGCCCGAGTTGTCCACCTTTAATTGCCCCGGACCCGATACGGTTTCGTTGCGTCGGGCGAACTAATAATTGAAGCGCCGCTAAGTGTGGCTCGGTTCGAAAGAATAACGCGAAACAGCGGCTCGCGAGCACGGAAATCGGAGATAGCAACGTTTTAATGAACCCTGACACGAAGAGGGGTGAAACGCGAGCGCGGAAAATAGAAGCTCATGGTCGCGCGAAGGTCTGGGCGTGGTTGTAGTAGCTGATTGCGTATCGTGGCCGAAGAGAGGAAACGCGGAGCGCTTAATTAGACACGCGAATGAGGTTTGATCGTCGCCTGTTTGAGGATTTGAGACGGAGAAGCCGGCTGGCAGATGATATTAATTTTATGGGCGGAATGAACGATGCGATGGTAATTTTGGTTCAGAGAGTTGAGAGAGATGTACTTTTGGGAAAGGTGAATACAATAACGTTGTTCCGCGAAACAACTATTTTTGCATTGTACGAATGAACGGCAATTAATCAATTTTCGAAGGAAATTGGGTACTGATCATCGTCGATCAGCGATATCGAAATTTATTTGCCAATGCAAGAAAGAGCCTCGTTTCTTTCGAGAGGAGAGAAGATGCAATCAGGCGGTGTCGCGAATCGGACGATTGACCCCTTGATCTTTGTATCTCTCCTCGGCGACCGCGATACCACGGGGAACAGAAACACTCGAGGAACTCGGAGTACGATTCCCACTCGACTTCCTGCAGGAAAGAAGAAACGAAATGAAAAATAAGACCGAGAATCTCGGCGTAAACGTTACATGTATTGGGCGCGGCTAGATCAAGCATTCTTTAAATCGAAATTGCAACGCACGGCAATGAGAGAGGCCAAGAAACGAAGAAACTAAACTTCGCTTCCAACCTGAAATTAGCGTGGTGCTTTTTCTAACGACCCCGCGGAAAAAGGAGAAACAGGACCGGTAAGACTGACTCAACGCTGCCAGGAGAAAGTAGAAAAAGAACAAATCGCTCAAACGAAAATAAGACAATAACACCTAACAACTCATGGGCGAACAAATAAACTGAACCGTTGGAAAACGAAAATTAAACGACCGAAAGAATGTGAAACGCCATTCAAAGAGGTAACGTATCCGTCATTATAAAAATAACATCCCCCTGCAAATATTTCCATCCAAAAAGAAAATCAAACGGAGAATCAATCAAATCCACAGTATAATAATAATAATAATAATAATGATAATAATAATACACAGTAATACATACAAAAACGATACTGAACGCGTGCAGAAACGAGATGATAGCGTATCCAGCGGAGGGGGAAGCGGCTCAAGCAAAAGCAAAAGGTAACGAGAGGCGAAAGAGTGGTAAAGAATGAGAGGAGAAAGGAGGAGACGGAAGCACAGCGGGAGATAGAGCGTAGCGGGAAGCAGTGGGGCGACGTCGATCTGGTTAGGCTGGTGGGCACCGGTCGTCGGTACGCCGCGGTCGACGTCGGTACGCCGGTCGTCGGCGGGAGAGGCGCGCGACGACCTCGACAGGGCGTGGCAGGTCACCGGTTCTTGTTCGCCGGTGAACAGTGGCGTAGCCACCGATCGGGTTTACCGTAGGCTGGCTCCAGGAATTTCTTACCTGACGCGATCTCGAGAATCTGCAATCGACGTCCGTCGACCGAGGGACACGTCCAGGTTGCAACAAGCCTCCCCTTTCGCGTCGATTGGTCATGGTTCGGCTTTTAAAGAAATTCAGAGGGTGGTTGAACGTTGACGGTATTCATTTTCATTCTTCAATTAGCTTAGATCGGTTTCAGTTCAATTTGAGTAAGTAATAATTGAAATTATAAAGTGAAATTATATATTGAATTGAATAATATACGCGCACTTTATATTTATTCTTTTAGTCGAATCATATTACTCCAATATATAAAAATTGCGTTCTATTGCATTTCAATCCTGTCTGTCACTCTAAAATTTGTGATAAAAATCGATGAAAAAAAAAAAATAACGCCGACGAATTTGCCATGGAAACCGTTCAATATTAACAAAGGCAAAGCGAGTGCAAAGCTCCGTCCGCCTTGAGCTGGAAGCGAGATAAAGGTCGCGATTAACGAAAGGTGGAAGGTGACCGGAATTTCAGATACCTGTTCGACACAAATTCCGGGCGTAGGTCGAACCTAGCACGGAGCATCGTTACATAAAGGAATTCCGCGCGAATTTACGGTTTCATTGCACGCAAGGAATCTTCGACACAAGACCAAAACGTACGACGAACTATGCGCGAAGATAACGCTGACAAATTGTCGGCAAAGTGTTCCACCTGAAGCGATTTTATCTCGGGGCTGGGATCAGCTTGGTGGCGTGAAATATCTGTTCTTGACACCTTTTCAAAGAAACGGTCGACGGACCATAATTTTTTAATTACCCCGATATTGTTGTCCCTTGTCATCATTAAAAAAATTACAAACTCCGAATCAGATTAAATCGGACGACAATGTACTCAGCGTTCCCGAACGCACTCTGCGATAAATAAAATTCAAACGGCCGGACTACGGATGTGGCGACTAGATACGCAGAAGCGAAACTCGAGAAAGAATTGTGCTACGAACAGTATTTGTCCGTTTTTACAAAGTGAATCCGCTGTATGCACAGTAGTGTACAACTTGACAGGGAGTCATAAACGTAAATTCCGAGCATCGGTTCATCCTAGTTCATTCCGCGTCGTGTTTTGCATACTGCAACACCGTATATGGCGGTATGTACCGTGGACGCGTAACAGCCAGGGGCAAATGCAGCTGCTGGATGCAATAGCGTTAACAAATGTTATAACAGCAGTTGCAAGGTTTTTCGTCTTGCCTGTCCCAGTTTCGTGTCGTTTTATACGTACTTTGTTCTTTGTTGTCGAACAGCCGTTCCATGCCCGGCTACAAATGTCAAAATAATTTCCCTCGGTGCGCGCGCATTATTACTCTGTGAATTTGTCAAGCGGTGGAAAAATTGCTAACTACATTGCACTATACGACTGCCGTAATTATCGTGGAAGTGGGTATACGTTATTCACAGTTCTTTGGAGTAGGTACACGTGTCCACGCGAAGAAAGCGATAATTTTTCTTCAAATAGTATTGAGGAGTATCAGTAATGCGTGATAGGATATTGTTATTGTATGTTTAACATTTGTTATGCATATTTACTTCACTGTAAAATGCAAAGAAAAATGTAACAAATAATTATCGTCTAACACTTAGGCGATGATATATTTCTATAGGACATCGTTTTTAAATACAAGGTAATTCGTGCGATAAAAAGTTTGCTATTCTTAAAAGGAGACATTTACAATTCGTCCCAGGACGATCTAATCTTTGCCTGCATTAATTCCCCAAAAAATGTTTATCCCGCGAACCTTGAGTTTGCCGATTAATATTCAATTATACGGAATATTAATTTTTCGATCGATTATGTTCCCGAGGTATCGTTCGCCGGTGCCAACTTGTCACTTGTCACCGGCTAACCAGCACGGAATTTTTCGTATATCGTAAAACGTTATACTCATTAACTCGTCATTGTCGTTGCACAACAGCTGTGTAGTGACGAGGCTCGCCGATGTCACGGACGCGACTTTTATTACGGACCTACCTCGGTGAACGCGGCACAGCTGATGCGCAATGATTTAATACCGTCGAATAATTAAAGAAAGTATTTTACGCGTCGTAAATAGCGGAATTGATGCCGCGGTGTCAGTTAAACGTTTCCACGCGAAAACGGTTCGATACCTTTTAGAAAATTCTTCGTAAATCTCGTGGAAGATTATTGTGCAGAAGGATCCTCCTTCCCCGCGTGGCTTCTCAAGGAAATATTTTGCATGTTGGTAATAATTCATTTCCCTGGTTCGATTAATTGAATTATTTTCCTCGCCTTTTACTACCTTCCGAACTTTTCCAACCGCACGATTCCTTAATTAATTCACTCAACGCGAAGTGCATACTTCCCACGGGAAAATGATTTAGTACCTCCCATTAGCAATCAAATTATTTTCAACTCCGATGGAAAAGTTCATCGAGATTCTAGTGGAACAAGCGGAGTTCGAGTTTCAATCGAATTTATGGCACGCTGTTAAAATCGGGATACATTAGGCGAATCTAAGGTATCATCCTGGTCAACAGAAAAGTCGCCGGGAAAAAGTTGCGAGGAACGGAAGAACGAGCCACAAAACACGACGAGTATCGGGAGTGCTCTCTCTGCATTCCATAAATTCGTTCCTGGAGGCCGAGGCTCGATTTTGCAACAGGCTGGCAACTTCCAGCCGCTGTTTTTCCCCATAAAGAAACCGATGGACCGAGAGGAAAGATTCCTCGACTCCATCCCGGCCGGCTAACGTGACGCTGTTCCGAGTCGGTGCTCTTCCGAGGTTATAACCGCGGCTTCGAGATCCTTCGGGGTCAGGAATTCGAACTCGGTAAGAAGCAAGCCGTTATTTTCGAGGATCCTCGATCGTTTTCGCGTTTCTCCAACACTTTCTGCGGATTCTCAGTGGGAAGGAAAAACCTCGATTCACCTTTCGTCGTTCTTGTCCGATTGCCGCCTGACTCGCCCCTGAAGTAAGCTGGCGTCATTTCTTTGGCGGATTCGAGAGGACAGTGCGTTACCTCGAAAATGTTGAAGCAGGATCTGTGCATCAACGGAACATATAATTTCAATAATATTCTCAAGCAATTAATACTTTGCCTTGGTAGGAATAATGTCATAGATATTATAAAATTGTCCAGTAGCTCCTATTATTAAATTGATTCATTCGATACGTTAATTCGCGTGACGCCTGCAATCTCAGTTGACTGCACAGCTTCGTATATTTTTCGTTAAACAGAAATCGCTGTCCCGCCGCCGAGACTCACAATAAAATGAACGAGCCGTCTCGTTTCGAAATTTCAATCGAACCAAGTATCACCCTCCGCGTGGAACCGTGATCTCGAGAAAATATCTCCCATCCGATCGCTGTGGAAGAAATGTCCGTCATTTTTCTATCCCATCCTGTTCCACCCTCGAAGTCTATCAATCATTTCACCGAACCGCGAACCTCTCAATAAAAATCCCCGCGAACAACGTGTCCCGCTGCCCGATCGTCGTCCACGAGTACGAAACGTAAGCGTATTAAACGCGCGGCCGAATCTCGCACGCTCGAATTTCGCGCTGCGCTCGCCGGCGAGCGCGCGAGATAAGAGCGTGTTTGTGGAAGGTATAATTGATGCCGGGCCAGGCCTGGGATCGCGTTTGCCCTTAAGAGTTTGGAACTGGGTGGAGAAAATATAGGTTGTCTTCGTGGCCGGGCCTTTGGAGGGCCGCGGTCGCCCGCGGTGCAACACGAGGATGATATATTCGCTGCAACTGCAGCTGCGCCACACGGGCACCGCGGCCGGCTCGGGGTTTCGTGAGATTACGAAACTTCTGCTTGTATCCCCGGCTCGAAGACAATGAGATGTATGCCCCGAGATGAGATCCCCGTGGATTCTGGCATCTGGAACGTGTGCTTGGAAAGGATCTCGTGTCAACTCGTCCTCGAATCTCTTTACGACTTTTCCCTTCCTACTTTTTTACCGTTGAGCGGAGATAAAATGGAATTCCTTTGATTAATGACGCGGCGGGGATATATCTCGTTTGGACGGAGGGGCGGGGGATTTCGGGGGCGAAATTATTTATTGAACCGTATTGGGAATTTAGTGAGGCAATTAGGCGAGCAACTAATCGGTTCGTTTCTCTTTATGGATTTCTCGGTTTCGTTTGTTGGTAGTTTCGGTGCGAAAAAGAAATAGTTCGAGGAGCGTAGATCCTTTTTGTATCGTCGGTTGCCGAGACTCGGGCTAGCTGTTCGATCTTTTTGTGTTGACCAGAATTTTTTAACCCTGTCGTTTCATATTCACCACCGAGTGTGCATTAAAATATTTCCAACGCGTCCTCGGTATCCTTGCAATTCCCCGCAGGAAGCGGCTGATGTGTCTTTTAAAAAAGAAAAAAAAGAAAAAGAAAGGAAGAAGCAGTTCACGTTAAGGATTACCTGTCTTTACGAGAAAACTATGATGCTAAGAAGGATTTCTGCGTGACAGCCACGAAAAAGGAAAACTCGAAACGAATGGTACCTGCCTGTAATCTTGGTTTTATATAGCGGGGCTGGCGCACAGTTTGTGGTACGCAAGAACGATCTCGACGCTCGTTTTAATTTATACTCATCAACGTGCACGGGAAAAACTGTACTCTAAATACATTTTAATGAAATAGAGCGCTCGTTTTGGTCCGCAAGGCTCGACAATTTCCGCGCGAACGTTGCACGTCGCAAAAAGCCGCGGGTTCGATCAACGAGGAGACATCGTGCACTATAATTTCGTGCTACTTGTGGGCGCCGCAGCTTGCAGACATAATTGATACCCTGATATCAGAGTGGTAATTCATAATAATCAGCTGAGAAATCGCCGAGCAGATGTCTGCCTTACGTGGCAACATACTACTTCGAACTGCAGTTCAATATAAAAGAGCGCACTCCCACCATGCTACGTGGCCACAGAATTTTTCTAATCATTCGGCGCTCGCGAAATGTAACGTAATCTTCTGTCACGAAACGAACGAAATATCGCGGGCGGCGACATCGACGATACGCGCCGCGATTCCGCGGACACTGTTATTAGTGCGTCTCGCGTGAGCATGGCGCATGAAATTTAATAATAAAATAATTCTAGAGTACGACCAATGTGAATCACACTAGCTAATGTTAAGTGCAGGTTTCAGTTCAGTTCCATCGAATTGTTTCTACGAAATCGAAAAGTGTCCATCGAAAAGTTCCCCGCAGTTTTCAACTTGAATCGCTTAACGATGCCAGTAATGAAGAACGCCTAAAGATGTGATAAAAATCATCGAAATCGCCTTACAGAAATAGTAACTCGAGGAAACGAATATCTGTGCATGCAACTTCGAAAGTCCAAGCGGACGTTTTACGTTCATCCGCGTAAATAATCGTAATTGGCAGCGTTCGCGAAACTATTTTAGGCCAGTCGTATTTCGGCGCGATCCAGTGCACGAAAACCACTGCGCGCCGGCCAATTGCGCGTAACACGGCACGGTACCTGTTCCCAATAACGGTCCTCTGGCCCTGTTTTCCACGTACCGACGTCTCCCCCTCGGCTCCTAACGAGTCGGTTAATTAACGTTTATGAGAGGAAACGAGACGCGGCGCGAGCTTCCATTCTTACGCTCGCGCACGCCTGCGTACCGTTAGCGTCGCTATCGGAAATTCGAAACAATGTCGGCCGTGTCCCGGCGTGATAGATGGCCACTCTGTTCGTCGCGGCTGTTTCTGGCCGCGGCCACGGTGTCAGCTGCAAGGGAGAAACGGGATAATTAGCTCTGCGGAGAGAAACGCGAGGTTCGCGCGAGTAAACGGCGTGTAAAGCGCGAACCGCGGCGCGGGTTAATTTGTGCAGGCACGTTGATCCACTCCCTCTTGTCCTCCTCCGGTAATTAGCGTGCGTGCCGGACGAAGAGAAATAAGTTTTCTGCTTCCTGCCGGTTTCCTGAATCTCGCCGTGGAACTGTATCGAACGGGGCTTCGTTCATTCATTCCTGCCGGCTCGATTCTCGCACGCGGATTCGAGATTCGAGGGGAGGATTCTTCGGGGATGTTTGTCGAGTAGCTTCGTCTGCTTCGTAGCTGGACTGCCCGGTGCGTCGTTATTGTTGCACCGGGCTGAGAGTCGATTAATTCTAGATTCGAATGGGAATAAGTGTTGAATAAGGAATTGGAAAAGAGTAAAACGTCTTGGAATTAATTTTGTTCATTATCTTCGTTATTTCAAATCGTGCTGTAACACCGAGTCCCTTGAGTTTCGCACAATTTGATCACGATAGTTTCCATCTGAACGGGATCTGATTAAAATTGATAGGGACGGACAAGTTCGGTTCGGTTCTATGAAAATACAAAATTAAAGAGTCTCTGTAAAAAGAATTCTCGACAAGAAACGTATTCGACAAACATCAGACTTCACCCTTGCGAAAGCCAACAATTAGACGTTCCTTTCGAAGAATTACGAGACACCTAGAGCTCGACCTCGATTCATACCGATCTCGATCTTCGGCCCTGTTCACGGAACGCGCAAAGACCAGGATGAAGACCGGTCTGCGCTTTGCGTGCGGCGGTCGCGTTAGAACGCTGAATATTTCATTCATAAGCGAGCGATCAGCGTACAATTCCGTGCGCGCTCGCGCGCTCCAGCGATCGCGGCGCGGTGTGAGTGACCGAGAAGCGTGCAACGCGGCGAGGGTAAATCGCGCCGGTTGCAGTCGCAATTACGATCGTGGCCACCGTGAATGAAATCTTCGTCCTTTTTTCTCCTGCTTTTTTTTCCCCTCCTCTTTCCTCTTCTTCTTCCGCCTCCCTCCTCGTGCTTCCGCCGCCGCCGCCCCTCCCCCTTTCGTCCCTTTTCCCGTTCGCCCTGGCTCGCGATTCTATCCGTAGCGGGCAGGTCGACTTGCTTTTTGCGGAACGGAGGTTTAATGAGCGAGCGCCGCGGCGTTCCGTGCCGTTGAGGACGCGGCTTGTTGCGCTCGACGAGATTCCACGAGAATGACCGACCTTCGAGTGCGGTTCACGGGGTCGAGGGTCGTGGATGTCATGAACACGCGTGGGCTGGTGATTCAGAGACGGAGCGCAAGCGTGGGTGTCATTGTTCGCGAACGTTGAATGAGGACTGGAGTGGGGTGTACGCGGGTTTAATTGATGAATCGGAGGTTGGTTTGTGGGGGTTTTTTGGGGGGTGAGAGGGCGAGGTTTTGTATGGTTTTGGAAAGAGGTAAAAGGGGGTAATGATTCACTTGTTATTCGTAAATGGAGATTGCGACTTGGGTGGAAAATATCGAAGTATGAATTGTATATTACTCGATGGGGATTTCACAGTTCTAGGCAAAGGGCAGATATTTTCGTGAGCCGCATTTCGAGCACAGACCGTAATTGTAATTAGATACAGACATTGTCGTGTATGATTGTAATCATTCATTTAACAATCGAATGGCAAATACAGTGCGAGGGTTTTCATTATCGAGGATACTCGGAGACGATGAAATAATTATACATCGTTCCTCGATAGCCTGTAACGATATAGACGGGTTCTTAACTTTGAACTATGCCTCGCACGAATAATCGCCGCATTGCGGTCAATCGTATCGCTCTGCTATTAATCTATGCGTCACGCGTCCCTCGCTGCACGCTCGTCACAACGCGCAAACGAGAACGCAACGACGTGTCAATTGCTTCCGAGCTGTCGATAAGACCAGACACATCTCCCTACAAATCAAACCCGTCTCCCCTCTGAAAATCTGTTCGAGTTACAAAATAACACGACAATTTCCCTCTTTGTGTTCCAGAATTTCCGCGAGCACCGTATCGATGGGGCAGCGTTGCCCCTCCTCTCGGAGGACCACCTAACAGGCCCCATGGGAATGAAATTGGGCCCGGCATTGAAACTCCGCGCTCTACTCGCGCGGAAGCTCGGCGCCTGTACAGTATGTTTGCACTGCGCGCACTGCCATCAGACACCTTTGCCAGCGTTGAACGCGGCCGCGGCAGCGGCAGCAGCGTCCCAACAGCAACACCAGCAACAAAGCCAGCAGCAACAGTTGCCTGGCAGACGGCCAAGCAGTACAGGGAACTGACAAACAATGGCGGAGACTCCTACGGGCCCGGAGGGTACTCTGACACCCTCCGCGGATCCGAACAGGGCCCTCAGGATAGAACGGCGCGTACCACGTCCCGTACGCAAGCCGGAAGTGGTCTTCAAGAAGCCCATTAAACAGTGACGCGCACCACGCGACGGCATCGCTGCGCGTAAACGTGACGCTGTTGGAGTTCTGGAGGCTCCGCCTGTTGTTCATAGTGTTCGTTCAGTAGACGTTCGAGAAACGAGACAGAGTTTGATATAATATATCGAGTACCTGGAGGAAAACGGAGGAAATGATATAAAGTGCCCTATCGAAGCGTCTATTGACCCGCGGGCGAAAATTTTCATTATGCAGCGTTGTACTTACTACGTATTAGATGCACACCTGGGTGCCGGGGGGGCCGGGGGGGGGGGGTGTTACTCGCTTTGCGAGTGGGTGATTTATAAGGGTCGAATATCGGGGGGAAGCTGTTGGCACCCAGGCAAGATTGTTTTTTCTTTTTTAGAACTAGTAGAAATTTCAGCTGTGGACAGGAAGCTTGTGAACGATTATGAAATGTCGACGTTCTATATGGTTTGCAACTGAATCTGATTAAATTTGCTCTTGTATGCGCGAAGGTGTGCGATGCTTCGTGGGAGAATTGGTACGAAGAATCGATTAATCTATATATATTTATACGATATCACAGCAATTCCTCCTCCCGTTCAAACTGCTGACAGAGTATGAAATTATGGGAGGAGAGTTTGGAAAAAGAAACGAATATTAAGCGATATCGTTCTCATTGACACGCTTCTTGTCCCTATCGCAGCGAGTTCGAAGTATCGTAAGTATCGTAAGTCAATTGTCAAGCACGATCCGTCGCCACCGTTTCGATGGACGATTTTACCAGAGAACTACATGATGATACTCAGTGCCTGATACGAGAGTACTAGCCCAGGTGTTACGGGCAAACCCCTTGTACACATTTTATTTAAAAAATCACTACTGACACAAGTCTGCCATTGGTGGACTATCCTTAGAGCGTAATTCTTCGACGTTTCAAACGACTTGCGCTGCCGACGTGGAGTATCGTAGGTTCTATTCGCCGTGAAGGAAGTAGAGGGTGACTAACAAGTGTTAAGGTATTCGCGGTTCTGCCGTGCATAAATTGGGCGTGAACACGCGATCCGCAGAAAAAGAAGCTGACGCTGCGCGATAATCAAATTAATTGGTATAGAAATTAGCGATTAGAGCGCCTCGTTTCCGTGCTTGTTCGGGATTAGATCCACCGGTTGAAAGATCGCCGACCGGATGCCAAGCGTTCGATACTTCGCGAGGAATCGGCTCGTTAGAGAGCGGGGTCGATTTCGTGCGAAAATAGTAATAGCCTTCGGTGGCGCGAGGCGATCGTCCCGACGAGAACGATTACTAAGTTAACGCGTTAGAATAATTGTTACGAAATTCACGATCAACGAAACGAGTGCCTATTTTCGAAGTGTCTTCCAAAAGGCTGGCCTTTCCCGTGTGGATTGCGCGACGGGTCGGCTCGTGTAATCAGAGTTCAAGGGACGCGGTGAAAATCTATGCCGTTCACGCGTTCGTCGCTCGTTGTTACCTGAAATCGCAACGTTCCATCGAGGAGCGTTCGTTGCTGTAGCAGAGATCGCAGAAATTATTCGAAGTCTTTTTGGAGAAAAGTTTGAGACGCAATTATTTTTCTAATTTGTCGAATAGATTAAATGGATCGAGATTAACGATTTCGAATAATTTCCCGGGGCCTAATAACGATCGGGACGCACTGGAAAAACTAAACGAGCCACACGATCACGTTCTTCGTTCTCCAATAAAGAAGCGAAATTGATCAACCGTGAAAACTAAGAACGAGGGGAAACAAATTATAAATATATATGTACTGTTGTATGCGTATAACTATACCGTGACGAATTATTGTTAAGCGAGAGTGCGTGAAAGACGAGTGAACGAACGAGATTGCGTGTGAGCGAGCGAAGGGGGGGCGAGTAAAAAGTAGGAAACATTTTATTAGCGAGAAATTATATGTGCAATAACGACGAGGGAACGTTCTTTTCGACGCGGTACTTTTAACTCTACGATAGGATGATACGTATTTGCTCAAATCGTTGTTTCGTTTATATATTTTAACGAAGTTTTTATATGAATGAATTATAATACGATAAAATATACTAAATTATATTTTTGCTAACGTGCTACGTGTATACATACACACGAAGAGGATACATGCGTGAACACATTCGTGCGCTATACGCGCGTACGAGGGTGCACGTACGGTACTCGTAATACTCGAGTACACGCATATACACACATTACATAAAAACTAAAATAAAAAAAAAAAACAACAGAAATTAGGTGACGATACGTAAGGAACGATTATACATAACGATTAACCAGCTGCGACGGACCCGTAATTATAGTTTAGAAGAACTGTAAATTAATATTCTTCTCCTATTATTTACAACGTTTAACGTGTATTTATTTAAGACTAAAAACCCGTTGCCTTATTCTATTCGTGTAATAACAATTATTTAGTCGTAACGAGAAACTGAGGTTGTTAGAACGAGAAGTTGATAAGTTCGTAAGACGAGCAGTATTTTTAGATTTACATTAGCCTGAAATTACTGCAGACTATTATATACCGTTTATAAATATTACGTATACGTTATACTTGAACGCGCGTTCTCCGGCGCGGATCATCTGCTCGTGTTTCCAGTTTCGTACGCACCCCGGGTGCGATTAATAGTCCATTCGTTTTCAATTCTATAAAAAGCTTCGAAAACTTTCTCCCCGCGAATCTGTCCGGTATCGATTCCGTCATTTCTATCGTACTCGTAACACTTGCTATATTAATTCCAGAATTTTCATGACGTCGCTGTTTCGTGACACCTTTAAAATTAATATTTCGCCACGGCGACGCAAACGCGGTGCGCACCGCATTATTGATAGAAAACATCTGGTTTTTTCTTCTTCTTCAAATTAACGACGAAACTTGGAGAATTATAAGCGAACATTAACCGAGCTAGCGGCTTTTACTTAAACCGAAAACACTGTACATAATGCTTAAGCATTTATTTATATTGTGCTTTTACAAGAGGACCGTAGTATTTTATTTAGTTTCGTAGCCGAGGTACACGCACCTAATTACCGCATACCACGAGATCGTTAAATTGTCAGGCAGTGGGATCGTTCGAACGTGAACGTAGAGCGATGCAGCAAGTGCTACCGGCTCAAACGCGATGCGCCCGTGCGAAGGGGGACGAGGATGCAAAGTGCGCGGCAAGGTAGAGAAACGAAAGGAGAGAAATTAAAAACTCGTGTGTGCGTTTATTTGAGAGAAAAATAGAGAATACTGTATAGAGAAGGAGGAACGTGCCGGGGAAAGAAAGGGTGAAATAAGCGGGCGATAAGGCAATCTTGTGATACTTCGATGTTTTTTTTTTTCTCCACCCCTCATTTCCGTGTTCCCCAAAAACCCTTCATCCATTCCTACGTAAATCCCCCCCACCCCCGATGTCCACTTCGTTTTATAATTTCTTCGCCGCGAGTCTGTCGTGTATTATTCTACTGATTAACTGTCATATTATGTATAGTAGAACTTAATGGTGAAAAGAGAACAAGAACAGCACATTGTTTCTGTTGAAATAAACCTTGTTGAAAAATACGCATTGATGATGTTACTTATTCTTTTGTCTTAATTCGGGGATAGAAAAATTACGCCGCCGTTTATCATTTATACAAATGGTTTTATTGATATAAATTGCATACAACCATCTTCCAATCGCAATACGAACGCGTGTATACGGCCACGTTCATTAACAGACGTCTTATTTTTCTTCACTAGTTCCATACTGTACGTGTAAATAAAATTTGAGATCTGACAATTAAAGCTTGATGTCCCCGTCGTTATCTCCCTCTTTCCTGATGTTCCATAGGGTGGCCCATTTAACTCAGTTTCGCCTGAAAGCGGAAAGTTTGCATTTGCATAAAACGGCGAAACATTTGCAAACAGAGACATATTAATCACGATTACGAAAATTCAAATCAAACTCGATTTGAATTTTGAATTTTGAAAGTAGAGCTTCAGTCTAATAAAAGGAACTCACCGAAATATGAATGGCAAGAACTCCGTCGTCTTCTCCCGTCGATATCTCGATGTAAGCTTTGCTATTCTGTTGCACGTTGACGACCTTTCCTGTGCACTTTCCGTTTTCCAAATTGCCGGAAATTACGTCGCAATATTTGCCAGCCGGCAGGCATGTATTAAGGTTCGCTCTCAGATCCGTTCGATCGCCATTGAAGGCCACAAATCCAGACGTTCCGCGACAGAATGCGATCTGATTGCTTCCATTGTCCCACCAGTTGCGGATGGCCGTTCCGTTAACTGCGTTGCGGAAACGCGCCATGTTGTAGATTTGCCTCCAACGGTGTTCGCAAATGAAGCCATTGCCGCAAGTGTTGTCCGGACGAATCGCAGGTGATAACAGGTTGCCGTGAGCGTCCTGCGGAGGGCCTTGATCCTTGGATTTGAAGTCGAATGAGCTCATTACTCGCGGAGTACCGAATGGATGGGCCAACATAAAGGCGACGGCCATCTGCAAGGTATTCGAGTTACAATTCGTGCAGTAAAATGTGAATTATTGAAGGTAGCGGCTTGGTAGATGCGACTAGGAAGAATTTCTGGTCAATGATTTTGATTATTTTTTTCTGTCTTTTCGTCGAAATGAATTTTAGTATTATAGAATTTGAAGAATATGTCAATGGTTCGAGATATCGTAAATATATCAAATCATGCGATTCTTCGACGAATGAATATTTCACGAATTAGTAATATATTGCTTAATATTTTGTAAAATATGTGTGGAATAACTGAAAAGAAATGCGATCACGTAAATAGTTTAATTGGTAAACATTACTTGGGGTAAAATATTAGAGGAAGATCTTCAATGTTTGCGTATGCTAATTTCTGATCATCTATTGACTCGTACTACTTGCTGGCGTTTAAAAAGTCCGAAAATCGCCGTATCTTTTCGACCCGAAATATTATCTCTTTTAAAAAATTACCTCTATGGAAATAATCTCCTATTATGTATCAATATTTGAAAATTACGAACTGTTTACTTTGTGGCACACGTTATTCCAAGAATGATCAAGATCACTGATCAAGATAAGTTTGATTACGGTACCTTGTATATCTTCGGTAGTTTGTACGTGAGTATCGCAGCGTTATCACGTTGCGTATCATGATTATCGACGAACACCAGAGCATCCTTCGTGGGTAGAAGGCCCCACGGTTCACCGAAATTGACGAACCATTTCAAGAGATTGTTGCCTCGGAACGCGTTGCTGATTTCAGAGGCGTATTTAAATTCTATCACCGCGGCGAATTCATTGTACTCGTTTTTCGAGATACTCTCGTGGCCATAATCGATCACTTCTTGGAATATGTACGGTTTCGCATTTGCAGGGAAACCCTGTTGCATATTGAGGTTCTTCAGTCGCGAGTAAATGATCTTCAAATCATTTGGCCACATGTGTTTGGCTGCGTCAATACTGCACAATGAAATAAAGTATATTAATAAATTTTCTATTTTTATACTTCACTTCCACCCTTTCAAACCAATCGATTATTATAAATTTTCGGTGTAAGAAATAAACGAATAGATTGATTGATTAAATTGAAAATTAAATGTACAATTCGAAGTACACAGCACTTGTTCAAACAAATATACGGATGTATCTGGTCTAGAATACATATGTATATTAATATTGCTAGAAAAATTATACAAACCGGAAACCAGCTACACCAGCGTCGATGGCGCTGTTCATAAAATTCACGATTTCAGTTCTGACGTGTTCGTGGCTCTGATCCAAATCGTGGAGACCAACCAGCTCGCAGTTTCGTACGTTTGCGGGGTCATTGTAATTGTTAACAGCGCATGGGCTGTGGAAATTGTCCCTCATGTATGGGACAGCAAAGTACTGAAAGTTGAACGTGTTTGCTGTAGCACCGCCAGTGCCCACAGCGTTTTGCCAATTTCCAGTCATGTGATTGAGAATAGCATCAACGTAGATTCGAACGCCAGCTCTGTTACATCTTGTCACCATGTCCATGAACTGTTCTCGGTTGCCAGATCGCGTAGTCCACGCGTATGAAATTGGCTGATAACGTTCCCACCAAGGTCTATTAGTGATTACCACATTCTCTTGAATAGGAGACACCTGTGCAAGTATGTGGTAACGTTTAAACACTGTGGTAATTAATTGATACTCTGTGTGTTTCGTTGTTTTTATTTTGTACCAGAGAAATATTAAATAATAAAAATAACAGAAATATGGTTGCACATGAAATTAGCCATTGGATTTATGATATACGATATCGTAAAAATATTTCATTCGCACGGATATTAATTTCACCTGCGATTAGATTTGTCGATAATCAATTTGTATAATTGTTCTTATCATGGTACTTCTGTGTTCATCCTTTTCAAATGCCGGGGGCTTAAATTGCGAAGGTGATATGTATATCAGAAATGATTCAAACATCGAACGAGAAGGTAATCGGACTTTTCTTGACAATTTAGGAAACGATGTTGTTCTACGAATTTTTTCGCTGCAATTAGTATTATTCGATTCAATTTTGCGAAAATAAAGAGGAGAATCGAATGTTGATAAGAATTGTTTTGTAAGATCAAGTGAATCTCAGCGATAAGATTCGTCGATAGGTATCAAGTGTCGCGCAATCATTATGAAATTATTAAGTGACTGCAGGTAATTTCGAATATAACCAATGATATCAAGCTTTGATCTTAATTGGTGCCTCGCGCCGGTACACTGGACGCACGCGTTTATCTGCGAGACGACTGCAATGTTTCTGTCTTAAAGAGTGACAAATATGTAAATGGAAAATGTCAGCTCACAAGTTTCACTAATCACACATATAGCACAATTACATCAAATGAAAGAAGAATATCTGCATCGAAAATAATTCCTTCTTTCCGCGTCACATTATTTAAGCTAAATTTCTAACATTTCTAACGTATTCGTTAGGAATCTTATTTTACGAAATAAAATTTCCTATAATCCTCCTTTCGAGTTAAATAAAATATAATTCACTTCGACACGCCTAAGTTCCAAATGGCACCAGTATAATTTAAATGTAAAACTTATTTCATTTCATACCTGAACCCCACCGTATCCCATCGGTCCAAGGAACTGTTCGCACTCTTTCGCGATGTCGTTCCATTTCCATTCGAATAAATGCACAATTGTACTGTGGCCTGGCACAAAGTGTGGATCCTTGTGGGCTGCTGCCAACGAGAGCACAGCTAACAATGTAGTGATCGCCAACATCGTGATTCGTTTGCCTGGCAAATTGATAGGAACTCACAATATATAAACGCTCCTCACTTACATAATCCCTTTCTACTATATCCAAAGATCAATACTCCCCTGCCGCCAATTGTGTTTTATCAATTTGTTGACGCACAATCGTTGTATATTGGATGAAATCACACGTACGTACGCTTATTCTTCAAGTTCATCTTTGTCAAATTATCATTCCAGATTGAATGCAGAGTAAACGATGAATAAACATTTCTATTATCGTATATAGGGATCGTCAGGTTTCCGATTCGATCGGGATTAGATTAACAATTGGGGCACTTTTGATTGATATATTTGATCAATTGTTCGCTACCTTTATTCAAATAATGTGCGACAATAAGATGTTCCTCTGTTCAAAGAATTTCGCAAGACCCATTGTACTCTTCCCATTGTATTTAATTGTACAATCGTTTCGAATTTTAATTACCACAACAGGCACATTGTATTTGTCACTTAAAGATGATAAGTGTAATGTTAATAACTAATAGCTGACAACAATTAGCGTTACGCTGTCTCCAATCGAATTAGACCGTTCGTTAACGAAGGAAATATATCAGGGAATAAAGTCCGGACGACGAATAAAAATGCTATGCGAATTTATAAACGCTTCTACTTCGTAAACGACCAGGTGGAAATAAAATCGCGTTAACAATCGAAGTATGCTTATAATGGAATCCATCGTTAATTTGCAAAACAAGAGCGTGTTTTCCACGTCTTGTATCGATGTAAAAAGAAATCGAATCTGTTATTGACATGTACGTGCAACGTTACTTCTCGCAGATAACCACTTTTCCAAGCGAGATAATGCAACAGTGTTTGCCCTCCTCTCGATGTTTCGTTCTTTCCAATGAAACGATAATTCGATTCCCTGTACCATCAATCACGCTCCTTACGAAGGGGTGTTGCATCGAGTGTAATAATAATTACAGCCACATAATAATGGTCGACTTGTTTCAGTACAAAACGAAACAGTTTCGCTTATTAATCTTCGACATATTTATAAAAACCATGTCTTCGTGACGCACAGCAGACGTATGTGGAATAAATAACAAAGGAACAATAATTCATACGAACGCGTGACTTACGCGTATCGTGGAATAATTGTACGCGAGTACAAAGGCTGTTGAGAATACGTGTGTAGTAAACGCGAAAGCTTAGCTATTACTGTATGTTCAGAAATCGTTCTACATAATTCTTCCTTGATCACCATTGCCGTGTCATTAACCGCTGCTTACCTGTTACAGGCGTTACCTGATAGATTTTATTTATTATCCCTGGACCAGTGGTGAATCATCTAGATCAGAGCAGGTTCAAGTGTCACTGAACCGTACTACTTAAAAGGGTATAGCTAGCTACACGGTTGACCTATACTACTTAAATTATTTCTTAACGCACCATTTACACTCGACACTTCGACCAGCACCGCAAAGAGTTTCGAAAGCTTAATCGAAACCTTAAGAATCGAGGACGAAATAGTTTGAATGAATATTCAATAATGAAATGAACTGTTCTTTTTATTATGAACAGTTCGCGTCAAGGATGTTCAAATCAAGTGGTTATCGTCAAATGATCGTCAATTGAGTCGGTCAAGGAGAATCGTCACGAAATGGCAAATAAACATTCTTGCCTTAACCGGAAATAAGCATTCAATTAATTAATATACATTCAGTGACATTACTGCCTCGTATTACACGTTATTTCGCTGGTAGCAAGTATATCGGCCACTGATTTGTGAGCGTAATAATCCTTACATCTTCCATCGCGCTTACTGTTATATTACAACGATGAATATCCGTGATTACGCAATTTACATTTGTAAGAACATTCATATAGTCTCGTGCAGCGGGTCGTTTCATCTGTATTCCATCGCGTGGAACATCGACAGCCATAAGCACATCGGATTACTTATTACGGAGTTGCACGAAGCTTCGTTTATTACTCTATGGCGTTTCATTCGAACGGGAAGGAGTAAAATTTGTTATTGAACGGCGGGGTTTTTGCACGACGTAATAGTTCTAGTAATTCTTGTGCGATAGGAAATGGAGCGGTCATTTGAAATTTGTTGCAACCCATTTTCTCCAAGGTATGACACGGTTTATTTAACAATAGATTACATTCTTCAGAAATCGTGCCCAAATATATATATTATACAAATGAAACGGTAAGCTTCTACAAATTTTCTATAATCGAAATTTATAATTAAACCAAAAAATATATATTTCACTGCCTTAGAGTCTTCTCCGGGCAAAAATAAACTATCGACGTACCACCATAAGTTTCCTTCAACTCGCCCATATGAAAATACCTCCCGAACAAATAAACGCACTGCACTTCAACTCTTGCAATGCAATATTTTGCCATCGTACCGCTCCATATCGATTACTTTATCTCAGTGTAACTCGATTATTGAATAAACGCTGCATTAGCAGGTTCTTCGTCGAGGCCCTCGAGGTAGGCGTTTTCAACGCGAGCGAAAAATCAATCAAAACCAAACTGCGTTCCCCCCCTACCACATATTATCGCGAAACAACCACGGTCGGGCGCGTTGGTCATAATTACGAACGATCGTTAAACCGTGCCTCGAAAGATCGGGCGGCAGCCGTGCAGCAACGTGGCAGCAACAGGCAACGGCAACGGCTGTTATCAATGGTAGGATGTGTATATCGTCGTGGCGCTTGTAAAGTAGCCGGCCGCGAGTGTACGATTTCGCTGCGGGTTACAATTACGAGCCGGGCGCGTAATTAAAAGCTGATGTCCCCCATTTATTAATGCTACCAGACGAGTCCGGCCTCGCTGTCGATGGCACGGCCGTGCAGCTCGCTCGTTTTAATGCCAAACGTCATCAGTCTTCGACTATCGGCCTTCGTTCACCTCGCCTCTGTCCTCCTCCGTCTCTTCGCTTCACCGCCGACTGCCGGTCTGCGTGCTTTTCTCCGACTTTCATATCTCATTTGCATATTTCCGCGTCGGAATGCACGCGGCCGTCGCGGTTAACGATAAACTTTGTGATCGTTGCACGCTCCGATGGCTCAATCAATTTCGTACACCGGTCGGGTAATTTGGTGCAATGAAGTTTTGTGATAGTATAGATAATGCGTACTTCAGTTTAATTAGGAAGTGTCGCATGCAGAAACTAATAGTAAACGCGTTTCGATTATCAAGTTCAGAAATAGTAGCAGAATGATTACTACCGACGCGATTGGAGATTTCAAAAAAAATGTTATACGGTGTTGCTGGTAAAATAACAAACTTTTATCTATTACGACTTTGTTGTTTTCGACATGCATATCAGATTCGAGTCGAAAAAATCGACACCTCCGTGTCATCTAAACAAGATCAAAGTCCATTTAAAGATATGGCAGGAATTGAAGTATATAAATACCTGTATCATCCACACCCGCTGTATCGATTGGTAGAGAATTAAGGAGGGGCTCACCGAATGACCATATTTAGAAATGGTACTCTTCAAAATTAAATAAAAATAAATACGTATTTTACGTAATACATGCGGTTATCTTTTCACATCATTGAATTGAAATTATTGTACGAGCATAAATTTTATAAGGATGTCAATTTGTTCGGTAATACGTTCGGGAAAGTGATAGAGGGAAATGGAATATGTGATTTACGGGTAGAGTATAAATAAATATTTGAGGAGGTCTTAAAATAGATACTAAGTTTCGTGGCTCCTTGACATCACGCATTTGCCCCTTTATTTGAGAACCCATTTGGTTACAGTATATCACAACATGATAGAAATCGAACTTTAGATAGAATTGTATCATTCATTGATAATCTGGATCGATCGCATCGAGATACGAAGTGCTCGATTATTTTTTAAATCTTTTCTCAAGTACTGTGCAACGAACGTATCGAAACTGTAGAACAGGTTTGATATTCTTCAAATTCGGTACCCTCATAAATCATTAATCAATTTGTCCGAGTCATTTCTTTCAAGAATTCAAAACAAAGTTGGCGTGGAAAATAAATCAAAGTTAACGTGCAATTATGACAGCAAGTAAGCCTATAGCTCAATTCAATCGATCCTGGTCTTTCAATGTAATCGATGTTAATAACATCATAACGAGTATGTTACGCCATTAGGCTGGTCAACGACATAATATCACTGTTTGTTAAATTTTTCCTTTCTTCCTTTACACACACCTTACGTACAAAACAGCATAAGTAACGATGCGCACGGACAGACAACGATACACAGATTAAGTGGTATAACACCACATTCATAAACATACTCATGGCATTTATGCAGCTGAACTTCGCACAACTTGACGATAATAATAAAATACAATTCTCCGATAGTGACGACTGCGATTGAAACTGCACGGTTTGATGTTCGATCCCGTTGTTCTCCTTCCCATGCATCGTCATCAATAACGCGTCATTATTATTGCACTTGCTCGTGATCCGAATGATTCTGAGAAAAATATTAATCTCATACTTCGTAACAGGGAAATAGTATCTGCAATATAGTTTCCTGTTAACACAATCTTCGTCTTATTTACTCGGACAGTTTTTCCTTTAGTTTCTCTTTGGAACAGATATTGTGCATGTTCACTGATTACTTCAATACATCTTCGTCGGAGATTAATTAACGATTCATGGATAATTAATTTCTACAGTCGGGAAAGGTGTGACGCCACTTGTATCATCGAAAGAGACTTTCCGTAATATGAAAACTAAATAAATTATGTTATTCGAAATGATTAATGATAAAGAAACATTTAATACTTTGTTCAATTTGTTTAAGGAAATCGCAAATAACATTTGCACAATGATCTATTGTTGTTGATGCAACGTTTCGTTCCCTTTCATTTAATTTCTGTTCAATTCAGTTTGTACCAATGCCGAGTACTACATCGATCAACAACGTTTAGTACATATTTCGCTTCATTTGTGTCGTTTAAACAATTGGTAGGAGAAATGCTAGCAACGCGAAATCGATGAATGTTCTTTTTCATACAAAACGGGGGTGGTATTCATAAATTGTATTAGGGTCGAATCAAATTTGGCACAGAAATTATTCGAAACTATCGTTGAGAGCATTTTTCCTCTTATTACGCGTTAAACATTGCTTACTATTAATTTATATATTCACAGTTTCTTAAACACCCTCCCGTTGCGAGAGCGCAGGCGTTGCTAACACGATTGTAGAGCTTCACGCCATTGTAAAATTTTTAACACATCATTCATAGTGAACTTATCATTGTTAATCGTGGCCACGATAACGAGCGGTTCGAATCGCACGTTAGAATAATTTTTTCGCCACCACCCTAACTATAACTCACACACTCCTGCTTCAGTCAGTTCGAAGCTGATATCGTGAATAACATGACTTCCAAGAGGCCCGTACAAGAACTGAAGCAACAATTTTAACAAATTTAATGATTAATTTATTTAATCAGAATATATTTCCGTAAGCAAACATATGTTGTCTCGAAGAATTATTTGTTCTAATTAAATAATAAACCACTCTCGGGCATGTAACTCGGAAGCAAATATATTTTTATTAATAGAGTGTCGAATATAGACATATCACATATATATTATTATATATTTCTGCTCGTAATTGTATATGTTTATAGTTGAAGTCTTTTGCAGTTTCTTTCGACATATTATAATTCAAGTAATCGATGGATATGTCGCAGTACGTGTAATAAAATTATTTCACCATAACATCCATAAGATTCTATCTTAATTTCATATTTCCTTTTTCGTCTCCTTTACTGTTTTCTACATATGTAATCAAACTTCTCCGAATAAACGATACAGACTTTTGGATGTTTGGAATATCCGGTAAATAATAAATTACGTAATATGGCCATAGAGAAACAGGGACTTCAGTCGCGTCGTTGCGCGACATCGTGCAATTGATGATGATTAAGAGGGAAAGATGACCGCAAAATTCAGAGACAGGCAGCGCGTGTAAATTATTGTACAACTAGTCGTTAAATTGTCACTTGTAATACAATATCATATGTTATACACCGTCAACGAACAATCACAAAGCAATCTGAATTATTTCAACTTCAACAGCATCTGGAACAACTTCATGTTGCACTTAACTAACAATACAATATCTCCACTGGCTAATACAATTACAATAACGCCCCACTCATCTTCAGCAGCGCCAACGCGAAACAATAATCACCCCCCCCCTTGAACTTCTTCAAGATCTCCCATAAATCGTACACCGTGCAACAATTTATCTCGATGGACGCACCCCTAATCAAATCAAAGGTACATCACAGCAACGGTTAATGCAACCATATTAAATCGCTTCCATCTACGCACATGCACTCATTCTTATTAACGACCACGCGTGAGCGTCTACACGTCTCACATTAGCAATAAATACCTGTACACGATATCAGCTAATCATCCACTGGAACAGCGGTTCTGGATATACCGAAACCCCTGTCCACAGACGCAACGATTAATTCATATTTATATAGAAGTCTCGCAGGTGAACATAAACGACAGGAATATCATCCCTCGCCATGGAGCTGAATTAATAGCGAACCGCAACAGTGGCAAACCAGAGTGATAAGATGGCGAAACGAATGATTCAGAATCTGTGCGTCTTGAACAGCCAAACCAAGTTTGCCCGACCCTCTCGTTTCACCACGAATTTTATGTAGAGGCCGGGGACACCCTCTGCGGGGGCCGCTTGCTGTTCCTGCATCTGCGATTCCCTTTCGCGCACCTCGATCTCAACCTTGTCGTGTTTCCTCTTCTTCGATTTCCTTCGTGCCACCGCCACCCGTTGCTCCGGCACCTTGTCCGGCTCAGGTTTGGAACCCTCGATGTGCAGTTGGAGCTGCTGGTATTGCCGGCACTCGGACTCCTCCTCGTATCTTCTTTCCTGTATGTCCCGTCGAAGGATCTCTTCCTGTTTCCGTAACATCATTTCCTGCTGCAGCGTCCATCGCGTCTCCAGATCCTCCAACTGCAACTGCATCTTCCTCTCCTCGCGTATTCGACGCTGCTCCTCGCCCCTCTGTCGTTTCAACAATTCCTCTAATTCGTGCAACCGATCCACCCTTTCCATTTCATCCACGGACCTTTCTGCTGATTTCGGGACGACGGATGCTCGGCACGGTTCTTCGGATAATTTTTCCCCGGCCGGATCCCGTCCATGCTTTTCATTCTCGTCCGTCTGCTGCGCCTGCTCTTCGCGTTGCTTATTTTTATCTTCCACCTGGCCTCGCTCCCATACTTCATTTTCTTGCTGCCCCCTTCGATTCTCCGCTCGCTGTTGTTCCTCTGTATTCCCCGCGTGTTTCTCCTCGTTCTGTGCTTCCTCGTCCAGCCTCTGCCTCTTCAACTTCTCCTCCTCCCCGTTCGATTCATTCTCTTGCTGTCTCTTCTTCAATTCCTCTTGCTGCTTCCTCGCGTTCTCCTCTTCCTCCCGTTTCCTCGTGTCCTCTTCTTCCTGCCGCTTCCTCAATTCTTCCTCAAGTTCCATCTTCCTCGTTGCTTCCACCTCCTTCTTCTTCTGTCTCTTATCGAACTCCTCCCGCATCTCCTGCTTCCTCAACTCCTCCTCCTGCCGTCTGACCTGCTCCTCCTCCTCCTGCCGTTGCGTTTCCTCTTCCTGTCGCATCTGCTGAAACTGACTCCTCTGTTCGATCAGCCGCTGCAGATCCTCCTCTTCGTCCCGTTGCTTCTGCTGCCACTGTTGCTCCTCCCTCGATTCCTGCTCAGCTGTGCTGTATTTACCTTCAAGCGGGTGCGAGACCGCATCGTTAATAGGAATTTCCTCGCGTCGAGGCTCGCCCGATACGGCCGCGATCTGTGCGGCCGTGGCCGGAGGTTAGTTGCTACCTGAATGCTGTTTGTCGTCCGACCCCTCGTCCGACCCGGTCGAGCTCAGCGATGTGTTGCTGCCGCACGGGTCCTGCAGAGAGGACTGCACCGACAGACTACGGTCGTGGTGCTTCACTCTGTGGGGGGACAGTTTTCCGGGGTCGACACTGGTTGGGTCTGCCTGCAACAAACCCTCCGGTCAAGTGACTTCCATGACGAGCCGCGGAATAAAGACATTTAGATATATGTGGTATAGAGAGGAGAGTTTGTTGCTACGTGATTAGAGATTTGTGTAGAGTTGTTATTAGAAATTTTGAGAAGAGAGAGCGAGCTGGCAGGGTTGTGAGTACTGGAGTTGATAAAGAGCTGCGATCTCCAACCTTCTTTTTGTAGTTAAAAATGTATTTATTTAAATACAGTTTATTTTTCTTGTTATGTATACATTATGTTTTTGAAAACTGCCAGACCTCTGACACACCTGTGGCACGCATCGGTTGAAAATCGCTAGCACAGAGTGTTGGGTGAACTTTGTAAGTAAATAGTTGGTTAATGAAGTGTTTTCGCGTGGAGTATTATTGGAATTTAGTCGGATTGTATTTCAGTCGACGAGTGTTCGTGAACAGAGCTGGGTGATGCTTGTATCGATCTGAATCGATTAGTTTAGTTTGTTTAACGCGGTTTTGAATTGAAGTAACAAAAATATTTATTAACTAACGTGATGGTTGTCGTTTTCTTTAAATGTATGCTCGTTGTTCGGTCTGCTTACTGGGAAGTGGTTAATTGTCCATGGTACTAAATAAATGGGGATCTACTGTACACTACGCATTCACGTAATAATAACAATTGGCTTGAACGTTGTATTAATTTTCAAAAATAGGTTTTCAGTGAAACAATTACTAGAGGGAAACGGAAAAATAGCCAGTGTGGTGAATACTACTGGTGCAATAACAGATAAATGTTGGGGAAATAGTTTGTCCTTACATGTGCAGAACACGAAATCGATATAAATAATTGGTAATTAAAACGTTCATTCTATGAGTGACACATTATTATACACTTTCAAGTTACACTGCACAAAATAATTAAGAAGCTTACAGAGCATCGGGGTGTCATTAATTTATACAATTAATTATACTAATTATTTTGAACAGCAGAGTGATAGACATTTTACCAGGGAATGATATTAATCAAGTTCGCGCATGATAATCCTAAAATATACAACTTGAATTTTCCTCGGACAAAACGGTTCATAAAAAATCTTCTACATTGCACCGTGTCGCAAATATAAAAAAAAAACATAGCGAACTTCCTACTAAAATTTTGTAGTGAAATAATTATTTATTCCTCATATTTCGCATGCTTCGATCATAAAACAGGTAGCACAGCCAGGAATATATATCAAAGGGGACACGAAATGAACCATAAACACATACTCATACTTATATTCTCTACGATTATAATTTTAATCGCTCTGAAGCGGGGCGACAATTCAGCAAGCTACTGTTACCTTTTCGGTGAACGTACAATATAATTCAAGTCGCTAGAAATTCACAAACTACAATCCTTGAGCTACACTAAATGTGCTGCTTGTAACAATGTAATCAAGCTGTTTCATAATGCATTAAAAGGAACGATTTTCCACGAGATCGTCGCGGCATCGCGTATTCCCAAACTATCTAACAAGCCGGCTGAAATACGCGTATGCGCGTATAACTCTCGTAATTAGAACTCTAATGATTCAGATATCGTACCGACACGAAACACGGAGAAGAGAATGATAATCGATCTTTTCTTTTCCTCGCTAAGATCGCGATAGCGTGTACGTGTAGGTGGAAACGAAAGAAATGTTAGCGTTTGATATTTTCGTTGTCCAGGGAACAATACGCACCTGATAGGCCAACGCGGTCACTATCGTTCCCGATGGCACGAGGCCCAGGGGATGGACCTCTTTCATTAGCACGTTCGCCGGAATTTTGTGAAACTGTATGTACTCCAGAAAGTTGCCAATCACGTCCTTCAGACCTTGATTCTGATTGCTGTCGCAATACTTTTTGCTCCACATCAAGGCCGCCTGTAAACAATAGAGAGATCGCCGGCCGAATGTTAATAAATGAAATACAATAATTGGGTAGGGAAGGGAAGATAGAAAGACTTTATTGAGAACAATTTAATGTATTCAATACATATCGTTGGACCAATGACGATTAGGTTCGAGAAATGTTCAATGTTTACGTACTTGGAACTTGGTGAATTCATCGGCTCGTAATTCCTCCCTTGCCAGAATTAAACGGACCACGTGTTGTGGTAGTAGGGTGAAGGATCCTAAGTTCAAGACCTCGTTGCCGTGTTCGTCGACAAATTCCAGCACCTTTATATAAGCATAGAATTGTCGGTACTTATTTGCAATTAAATATCATACAAAAAGTGGTAAATTGAGAAGAATAAAAATTTATTTCCCAAATTACTTTAGCTTAAATGTGTACGAAGAATGCGTAAAGAGAACAATTAAACTAGTTCATGAGTTTACGATTTATCAGCTCCACCTCAAGTAATGTATTAATTATGAGTACCTCTAATAATGAAATAAATCAGAGTAATTGTTTAACGCGCTCCCCTTATCGATAAAATTAAACGAATTGAATAAGATATTTTCGTGCAGGTTTTTATCGACAATCGTACCAGTGAAGTAGTTCGTTATCTCTGAAATCTGAAGATTCGATATCAGAATAAGATTAGAAGATCCATTTGTATTGCGAAACGAATAATCCGAATGATAAAATCTTTTTGGATGAATTTTTCTTTTCATAGAGGTGTGCTATGAAGAAAGTCTAATATAAAATGCAATCTTACCTTTTGGACCAAAGACTTTGTACATTTGTACTGAATGTATCGTTCAGCCGACGCCAATAAAGCGCACACCGTGTCCACTGTTATGCAGCATTGTATGAAACCAGTGCAAGCTTTTCTCAGCTGATCCAATCCGTAATAATCAGCAGCATTCATAAGACCTGTGCGAACAATTATTAAAGTATTAAACACAGTATAAGGTCTATTCGTATACATAACAATAATATAGATATTATTTGAATAGTACTTGCAGTATCATTTTAATGAAACAAAGTAATTATTCGAAATGCTCACTTATATAATAATTAGTAAAAGCGTTTACCCAGTAAAGTTCTAGGCTGCAGCGTTACACATCCGGTATGAATGTACTCGATCAGCTGACGAAACACATCTGGTTCGAACTCCTCGATTATTACAGTGTGATGCTGATTCGGCTATGGTCGAATAAAGGATTAATACAGTTATAACAGTCAAATGCTCGGCGACAGTCCTCTCGACAGTTCTCTAAATTCGTAATGCATGCTAAGCGATTAGCCTGACGCATTTAGTGATGAATAAAATATATCTACATTTCATTAATCAATTTACGAATACAGTGGATTAATCAATTCTTTTTGTCGCGGCAAATAATTCACGGTTGCATCTCGTTCAAGCTTAAAACGTTATTTAAATATTCGTGAAAACGACATAAATATTCTTTTTGAGAAATTGCGGTTCTATTCGCCGTCATTTGAATATTAAATGTCCATCACTATTCGCTTAAAGCATTAGTGAAAATTCAGAAAACATTATCACGCCGCGAAACTTTTGTCACAGGTGCAGATTTTCATGGCAAACTACTGTGCGTCAACCACACTATCGTCAGTCCCACGGCTACACGACGAATTGAGATACAGATTTACAGAAATAAACTGTGCCGTCTTCCAATAAAGACGATCAATAGTTGCTATCGTGCTAGTCTACATTTATTGCAAATTCGCCGATATAACACCGACGAGGATGTCTATGCTCAAGATCCTCTGGACCGTATAGTCAATTTAAAACTCGCATGCTTGCCGAAAGATACAGAGCGAAACAACGAGTGTTCTATTTAAATTTTTAATGACATGCTACACTGTACAAAATCCATCGCAATATCTGTTTAATTATTCCCATAATTTACCTCGGAATAGCAAATGAATTTTCGTTACACATTTTGTATCTAGAAGCGTGAAAATTGGGACCAAATGTTTCCGAATTATTTAGATCTCTTCATTCACATTTACATTTCTCTATCTATCAGTAAGAAAATCTATCGCATACCGCCGATATCGTGAAAATGTATCGACTCGACGATTCTGTTAATCGAAACAATGAAACAGCAAGAAATTTCAGCCGAAACCAATTGTTAAGTAGTTAAGTGAAACAACAACTGCACCAATTTCACGATATCAGCGCGTGACTGTTACATGCAATCGTACAGAACCGTTTCATTATCACGAAGATCCATTTTGCATACGTCTACCATACGAACCACACACGTATATAGTGAGAAAGGTACAGGCCAAATCGATCTAATTCGAAAACTCTTGTAAGGAGGAATGTTCATCGTGGAACTTTCGATGGATTTGTCCTAATCGCGAATTCAATAGCAGAGAAATGGAGAAGGAGGTCCTTCCACGAATAAAAAGTGTGAGAAAAGGTTTGGGAAGGAAATCGACGGCCAAAGATATTTCGGATGCATAATCGTACAGGGAAGTGACGTTCATAATGCATATGTACCTCTTGTATTGGAGCCAACTGCTGCGCGAAGCCTGATCGCTACACGACACAGAATGAACGCATACTTACTATTTTATTTAACCACGATGTTGGATGTTCAAAATGTATCGCGACTCAACGCGAAATTTTTCGTCCGGCATGGCATTTTTATATTTTACAAAATCAATGCTTGCAAAGCACCGTTATTATTGAAACAAATACAGGAATATTAATTATATTGATCGATAGGAGTGTACGTTGATGTCCGATGATATAGCGTGAATGATACGATAATTGAATTAATTGATCGTTGATAAAGCACTTGAATTAAAAGCAACCGAACAACGGTTACGAATTGTAATAAACGTTCAACAGCTTTCGCCCTTTCGTTAATTGCAATGAGTTTGTACGCGAGTGCCTCGTGGGCAAAGCTGATTTAGTTCATCGAACAGCACTTTTGACATTTACAAAATTGTGCGAGGAGAGATATTCGATTGGACGTTCTTCGGTGCTCGTATTCGACCTTTATGAATGATTATATTACACGGATATAGAAATATGGAACAGCATATTGGAATATATTTCAAAGGTTACCGCCCACGTTTAATCGATTCAATTATAAATTTATAATTTCATTCGTTTCTCTCGTTTTCGCTGTATGCTCAGACGGAAGTGAAAAGACGTGTACGAGTAAGTGATCCATCAATAATAATTACTACGATTACCTGTTGCGCCGCGTTCTGCAGATTCAACAGCGGTTCTGAACTTCTCTTGAGAAACACACGAAGCTTGTTCTCTCTCGGCGGCGGTTCTTTCTTCCTCTGCGGGCTCGGCGCTTGGTAAAACATCTTCTGAAAAACTCTTCGGAGACGGTGATATCGGTTATATTCTCGTAAATTCATTTACTAAGAAAATACATTCTGCCAATAATATTGCAATATTATATGTCTTTCATTTTGTGGACTTCGGAGTAGCATTTATTATTATTATTATTATTGTGTGGAAGAATAGATTATCGAATATCGCAGACAATATTAATATAAACTCATGTTTGTTCGAATTTGAAAAATATATTTATTGAAAAATTGATGTTAATCGAGGTACGAACCTACTTCTGGCCGCTAGAACCGCCTTCACAGCGCAGATGGGTTCTCTGGTGTCACCGACGAGGAAGGTTACGTCGCACAGCTCCGGCATACTAGCCAGAAACTTCATGTCCTCGGCCAAGCCGGTCTTATTCTCGAAAATCGAATAATCCGACTCGTCGGACAGGCTTGACCCTGATGCCTCCGGCATCGAGCTCGTAGTTTTCTGAAGAAAATTTTCATGCAACACGTGTTCCATAAAAGTATTTTCTCCGCGTTGAAGAAATGCACTAAAACGTCGAAATACAATGGAAGGAGAAATTATTTCTCCGATAATAATATCTTCCAAAAATCTCTCCCTAATTTTGACGAAAGGTACGTTTATAATTGTGCTAATTTTATCTTGAGATAATAGCCTACGATATTTCAAATGAATTCGTTCGATAATTCTGAAATTATTAAATGCAATACTTTGTTATATTTAATGAATTCACGTGCATGGTCGAATTCATTGAGGTTACGAGGGGATAGATATTGTAACGTTCGATGGGATACATCTGCGAAGCTTTTAGAAAGTTTGCTCGGAACTTTGGAATTGGTAAACAAGCTTTGACTGACGCGTTATGGATTTTAGCTTGACGTGATTGTTGCAAAATATTTTCCTGCGAACATTTTTGTTTTTTCAAATAACGCAATCGTTTCGGAGAAAGGGAAGCGCGCCGCCGGTGCATCAGTAATAGGAGACGGACACTGATTATCTGTATTGATTTTCCAGGAACAATATATTGTACTAAAATAAATTAACTGGCCCGAAATAGATTGGAAAACTATATGTGAAACGCGCGTGCTACTTTGAGCGAACTGGTAAACAATTTCGCTGCATATTAAATTTCAAACTGTCAATCTACTTCCCACGCACCAGGGAAAGTGTATTCGATAACAATTTGTCGATATCTTATTATTCGACGATGCGAATATTCAGCTGGAAATGTATTTATATGTATTCAGAATTTATTTGAACGCAGGCGAAATATTTTCACTTACATGGAATTACTCTTCTATTCATTAAGAATTTCTATATTCCTCGGAATAGCAAATAACGGTTTCATCTTTTATTTAAAATTTATTTGTTTAATTGAACCGATCCCTCCACAACTATATTCATTTATTTAATCGCGTAAACGTCCAAGAAATGATCTTCCTCTTTCTTTTCTTTTTCCAAGTGAACATGAAAAGTACAATAATAAAAAAAAAATACATATTGCTCTACGAAAGAGCGCAAGTTCTCGCATGAATGACCATAATGTATCAAGCGATCTGTGTGTGTTAAGAGTTCCTGAAGGAAAAGCGACACGAGAGTACGCTTTAATGGGCGAAATGCACCTTCCTTTATCCGACATGGAAATCTGCAAGTCCGTCGATAAATCATCCCCTGACGAAAGACTTAATTACCCCTTGGTGTAACCAGCCTTGTTATCTACGATGTGATTAACCTACTTGCAACAGGAGACACCTTTACTCTTCCTCTTTACGTTGACCATACACTTTCATTTACGATTCGCCCTTTAAGCAACAAATAATTCACGCTATGTCGATGAATAAATTCAACGAATTTCGTCGAGCTTTTAATAACAGGCATATGCATTGAATTTCAAGTTTATACATGATATGTAAATGAATAATGTATCTCAATTTTGATCCAAGTATTTTGTATACGTAGTGCAACGCAGCACAATTATTTCAATGCAATTACTACTGCAATCAATAATAATAATTTAATTGCTCTTGATAAAATTGGTATTTCGCAGAACGTTCTGAATTTTGTATTGAATATGAATCTTCATCAGACGTGATATAATCGAGGGTAGTTATTCACGACAAGAGTTTGACCGTTTTAATGAAAAATAGCTGTTTTAACTTTGTTTTAGTAATCACGGTGAACGAGAACCAAAATCTATTCCAACAATATATCCGCAATGAAATAACAATCTCTTACAACTCTTACAAATATAAAACAACCCCCAGACGAAATAACCAAAAGCGCAGTTAGAAGAAAGAAAGTACTAATTTTCCTCATTCTTTGGGCCACCAACGCGACGTACCAGCGTTTCATTATCACTGAAGCATCGCCTAAATTGCATCATCAGCCTCAACAACAATCAACCATCCACCTCGCTTCCACCTGAGGCCCACGAAAGCGGTGCCCCGCAGAAGCATCTCTTAAATTACCTGTTGCTCGAATCCCGGAGCCCCCTCGCTCGCCGGGCTGCTTTTGCCTCGAAAAAACACTTTTACCTCACTTCCACCTTTCCACTATCACGCATAATCCACCGTAAAAGCGCGACAACGATCCTCTATTCACCCTTCGCTCTTCAGCATCGCTGTTTCTCCTCCCCTTTATTTCTTTCCCCGACTGCGAGGAAGGAGACCAACTCGAAATGAACTATTCCAAAGCGACCGCCCCTTGCCGCAATATTTCTCGAGCAAACCCTCGTTTAAAATTCAGCGCCACGAGTCGCAACAATCATTCGCGACAGGCATCACCTGTGTCGCAAATCAACCAACTCCACATACACGCACGGACACGCACAGACGCGTCTACCAATTTCTCACGTCCCGACCGGATCAAGTAAGTCGGAACACGGCTCAACCCTTCTACAACAGACACACGAGGCGGTGGTGTTCGAACAGTTCGGGTCTCGTGAATGGAACTCGCACCGGACGCTAAAACACCGCTCACACTCGGCCAGAGCCACTCAACTGCGATGAGCCTGCGTTTACCACGAACCTAGACCAACCCTCACTGCGCACTCTCGCACCCTCGCCGGGGGTGAAACACAGAGGCCACCGCGCCTGCGTGACCCGCAGGTCCTCCGAAGGACCTCTCCCTTTTTTCATCCCTCGCCCACTCTTATCGCGGATTTTTTTAATTTCAGCTGTTCACCGGTACCCTGTGATCGCCGATTCGCAGTAACGACAGGGTGAATGGCGATTCAAACGGGGGTTGTTATCGGAGGGAAGTTCGAAAGAGAGCCACTGGTATATTATTTTAGATTCAATCCGTGCACGAATATTTTTCAACCTTGTATTTTGTTCTATTTTAGTCGTACGTATTTTATTCGTACATTGTCACATTGTAATAGTTACGCGAGGAATCATTTCATTGGATATCTTTGAACGATGAAGTGGTGGAATTGATTTCGGGATCGTGAGTTTTTCTGTTATTTCTTTTTTTATTTTAACTTGTTCTGATAACGGGCCTCTTGATGTTGTTTGACAATGGACAGGTTGGTTTTGGTCGACCGCCACTGTTCACTCTCGATTTTTCACGCTGGCTTACAACGCGAGCAACGAAAGTGAAGGTAACGTGAACTCCAGCGTGACGAATCCGGGTCAAGCTCAAAATCTGGCTCTGTGGACCACAGCCATTCATGTCCGCGGAGATGTGCTCGTCTCCCTTCGCCTCGACCTGTCCTTTTCTATTAATCAATAACGCGACGCCCCGCAACAAGTAGGCATCCCAGCTGAAAGATGAGAATAGCAGCTACTACTGGAGGTTTTCAATGTCTAAACGTGACCCCTGCTACGTGGAAATTCGTCGAACGTTCTTGCCAGAGCCTTGAATAATTTCATTGCAGCTGTATCAATTAAATAATTGTTCGCAAGAAATCTTTGAATATTCTGAAACTCTTCTACGCTTGTTTCGAGTTAATTGAACGTATTCAAACATAGGAGATTGTAGCTGGTGTAATTTCATTATTATACCTATTCATTTGCCTTTTCATTTATTTTCATTGTTGTATAGATTTTGTACTGTTTAAAACGGGCTAAAGTTGAGAGTAATTATTTCAGATTATTTTGTGACGGGCAACGATTAATATTATTAATATTATTAATTATCACGAAATTGAGAAGCGTAGAAAAGTGTTTGCTGAAACGTGCCACGATTTGCCAGAAAAATTCTATAGGAAATAAGCGTGTTCGTCGGTCGCGTCCTCTCGGACACGGACGTCGCGACGCTGACGACGCCTGCGCGAAAATAACGAACGATTTCATTTTGGTTTCCGTGGCAGCCCTCGATAATGGGTAAACGGTTCGATAGGCACACGCAATGCTTCGTAATCGTGGAACATGTTTGCAAAATAATTTCACGTGCTCTGTTCGTTCGACACCGCAAAATGACAATCCTTATATTTTATTATTGTATAATTCTATCGATTTGTAAAAAGTGCAAAATTAATAGTTAACGAATTTGCCTGCAGAACGACATTAATCGTGATTAATCGGCTTTCGCTTCGATACGTTTAGCCATTTGTTAATAATTGATAACCGGGACAGGGCGCCAGTCAAGTGAAAATGGAAATTTATGGTCAGACCAATATAGTTCAAGGTTGATCGGAAGTGTGTCATGACCGAGTTTCATGGTGAACTCTCGATTCAATATCATGTGCAATTACGCGGCTCGAGCGCATCAAAGGATCTCATAATTCCATAACAATGAATGTAACAGAACAGAATGGAAAGAGAAAGACTCTGTACTCTGGATATTCATTTCGAGCTTCAAAGGAATAATGATTCTTTGAAATTGAAAATATGATGGGGAGAATGCTATTTAACAAATACTCGTTCGACACGACATCAAAGATTATTATCTACATTGTTTGCTAGACTAAAAATGTCATCAGGTATATCTGCATAGGACTTTCCTTTTACACCTCTTTATTAAATCTTAGAGTCGTTTATTTTTTCTTAAAGATGGAACATAAAATTCTGATAATAACTTCGATTATTAGGTTGATAAAAAGATGATGACAATTTTATTACAATATGCGAATTTTTATATTCACTTCACGTTTCCCAGTAGTTCCAAAAGATCTCCCACGTCGGTATAACAGAAATTTCAATTACAATATTCCTCCCTCTGTCATACTTCGTTATTTCATAATTAATTAATCGAGTGTTCCATTAAGACAGGCTCAAAATTATTTACAGACTTACGCATATAAATATTCTACTTCTAAATCACTTTTCACAGCAACGAAACACGTTACCCTATCGCTGACAAAAAATCTTTCCTTTCCATTAACCACGATTATGTTTGCTTTTTTTATTTAATTAAGACCAACAGTGGATAATACATTTCTTTATTCGTCATCTGTAACGCTAGTTTTATTTCCAAACATACCTTGAGAAAATTAAATACTCCCTAGTCCCATCACTTTTCTATCAACCCAACGGGGGGGAGAACAAAAAATAAAAAAAACGGATGAACAAGTGAACAGTCGTGAATAATCATCGATCCCCATGGACGTAACATAAAACAACATCGATTTATTCAACACAAATCCACGTTACGATAGAGGTTCGGTATTAATGGTAATAATAATGATAATAATATTCATATTATGTATATATACAGGAAATAAGGCACGTTCGATATTACATTAATTAACGTGCGACCAATCGTCGCTCGACTGTCCAACATTACATCTCTTATCTCTTATCTCTTATCTTCACTGTGTATCCCCGTTCATACGATATGCAACATCCTTACCAAACGTAGAAAATGTCATATATATATATATTTATAATATATGTATATCTATCTGTATAAACGTTCTCGTTGAATTTCATTCGTCCGTTCATCGATATCTTCAAAGATAAGAATCTTTTGCACCACCTTAAACCTATATTTATATTCATATACATATATACGTACTCTCTTTTCCCTTCCATATTCAACATGAAATCACGAGCTTTAATTAGCCGTACGTATTTTCTTTCCTATATATATATATATTTTTTTTTTTAAATCTTTTTCGGGGAACATTTCGATGATTTTTCTTATAGCCGCAATATCTATTTAGCCGCAGAAGACGCGAGAAAATTTGAAAAGTTCGAAACGAAAATCTATATCGATCGTCGACTTACAATTACAGATAGATTAAACGTTGATTGCAAATTTCATTCATCGATCACCCCTGACATTACAGCTTTTCCACCCTGCACGAAATGCACTCGCGCGATCTGGCTTAAAATCTGGATGACACTAAATTATGCAACTAGTCGAGAATGTGATAGAAATACTGTTGTTGCTGTTTATTTGATAATAGTTAAAGATTTTCATGAAAGTAATGAATTTTGTATATTGTCTTGATGAATTGTCGGGGAAACGTAGTTCGCGCTGTCCCCCCCCCCCCTTCGTCTTTCGACGATATTTTCAATTATATTTAATGGTATTTAATTATGAAAGATCAACATGTATAACTCGCGAGGGGAGTCGGTGACGATCGAGATAAATCGGAATATTGTACAATGTTCCTCGTGATATTCACGTTTTCGTTGGCACGCACAGACACCTGCAGATTTCGCTGTTCAATGGAATCTTTCTTATTCACCCTTTGATGTATCTTATCGGAGGACCAATTTCCATTAATTGTAGCATAGCTTCGAGGCATTAAAAATTAATCAAATTTTGGGGGATTTCACGTACTGGAACTCCAATGTTTTATTGCATTAATTTCATCCTAGGATCACTATTGTGTCCATTAGGAAATCTATAAATTACTCCATAAACTATGAAAAATTTTTGTCATCAATAACCATGAAACAAATATTTCATGCTGTGCACTTAATCCAAATCTTTTAGATTATTAAATTGAGCTCCTTTATATATTATCATGTCCTCCAATATAAATGCAAGAATTAATCCGTAGAATTAATAATAAATCAATATAAATAGTTCTGTGGGTGTTGCACTTAAATATATTTAAATTTTCCCTTAAAAGTTTCGATATAGGAAATGTTATCAAAGGGCTGCAACGAATCCTCTTGGAGAACTCGCGACTCAAGGGGACTCACACTCTGCAACTGACTTACTCTCGCACATACACTCGAAAAACTTACTTTAGGCGGTATCTAAACTGGCATCAAGATACTTTACACGAATGTACAAAAGTCATCCTACACCGTAATCGGAATGTGTACCATTACTCATTCGTTTTTCCGTCCCTACGATAATGTCTACGATCTACTTTAATTAAAAAAAGAAGAGCTTCTTTCTCGTCGCGCCAGAATTTGGAACGGCTGGCAAAATTGGAATGTATGTAGTGCTGATCGTAAGCGTTGATAATACGACTGAGAAACGAAGGGCAAATGACGAATCGTTGATTGATAAATTCAACCCTTTTTCTTGCTCGGAATTCTCATATTACTGCTTAATAAAACAGAAAACTGCTTTTATTCGTTTTCGACTAAACGTTTTGATATTAACTGGAGATATGTGTAAGTTTAATTCTATATCTTCTATAAAGAAATTAATTATTGTCAAACTCTTGAATACGTAAATTTGCTCAATATGCTTTACCAAATGTTTGTTAGATTGGTATATGTTTATTAAGTATCCGAGTGAACTTGATATGTTTAACATGTAAAGTATTCTATTCCTCTATCAAATATTTTAATGGAACTTCAAGAAGTTTTCGTTCCATTTTAATTTCTCTATTAGTACGGTATACTAAAGGGTCGAATAAACTTCATACGTAAGATCATATGCATATAACAAATATGAAGTATTTTCGAACACACTGAAACATTTAATCCTTTCATAAAATATTTCTGACGAAATATTTCTTTCCTGTGATCGCAGAAACATTTAGAACAAGTTTTCAATATTTCACAAAATAATTCGTCCGTGTCATTTGGCGAGATTTTTTCTTTTAATAATTCACAATCAACGATTCGTTGTTCTCCAATGAAATTCAAGCACCACGTCGTCTCTGAGATGGCACTTGCCATAAGCAGCTTACGCAAATCGATCGATTCTCCATCGAACAATGACCCACGGGCGAAAACGATGATCGAGACATTGTAAGAGATCGATACCACCGCGTTCGCCCTTTTAAACTCGAATAAAATGAACAACACGTCCCCTTTCGACACGCTTTTCGCTGTCATTGATGCATGGACACGCGCGTCACTTAAACGCTACACTTAAGTTAGAAATTTATGAAACAACAATTCGTTTCGATTCGTAAGTACTCGCGCGACGCTATAGATTATCATTATGTCTAATTAATTGAATCCTCCAACGCAACGTTTTCATAAACTATCATTTCTACAAAGGATGCACAGTATCGCTGGTAATTATTTTAAAGACAGTTGAACGATCGATTTCGTTTTATTTCAATCGAACAGCGATTTCTCGGACGAACAATCAAAATTTCCGTTCACGAATAAGCTTTCCAATTATAATACTTATATTATGGAAATATATCATTCGGGCAGGATTTGTTTTTTTTTAGATGTTCTCCTATCTATTCGTTCAACTGATTCCCAGAATCCAGTAGTTATACCACAAATATACAGAACCTTTTATCATTTCATAAGATTAACAAATATCAGACGTCCTTTTGTTTTCAAGCACTAATTAAAATTTCACTAAAGCACTTGATGTTGGCATTATCTGTGAACACCAAAGATAATCTTCAAGTCTTTGTAATATATAAACTGGCAGTCGCACTTTGTAGTACCAAATTATCAAACGTTTAAAAAAGAAGGAACAGGTGTAACATTATTTATATATCACTGGAAAACTGTCTTACGTTGACTGGCGCTTAACATACGCTAAATAATATACGTTAAAAATTGTATACATCGTCACTATTCGTCGGATAAGAATGTCATTAAAATAATTACACGCGATACCGACAATTAACACACGACCCAGCAACAAAAATCGTTAAAACATATCCCCGTTCAAGAACTATCGAAGTAGACGAGGAAGGCTTTCCAATTCTTCAATGTCAGCGAAAACGTTCCTCGGCACCTGTATCGCTTTTCCGATCGTCCCTCAAATGTTCCATCTCTCATTGTACGACGATTACAGCTTATCCAAGGGACAGCCCCCATCTTCGATCACCCTTAAAACGACGTTTCTATTGCACTTCGTCCATCTTACAGTTAGAGATTACCGGCGACAATCGACTATCGGGCAGTCTCTTCTTCGCTGAAGCGTCTCGAATGGTCCTTCAACAAATTGCAACGCGTTCCTCTCGCCCGGCAATCGATCTTGAGCCTCTGCTCGGATGTGCAGCAGTGTTTCGAGGCGTTTCTCAGCCCCGAGACCACAGCGTCTATCTACCGAAACGAGTTTTAGCGACAGAATAACGTTGAACAGATACCCAAGAACCGTCACGTTCGAACGTTCGGCCGAGATTTCTCGATTGGCGACGTGAAAAGGCGCGATATCACAGCTTCGAAGGGTCATAATTTTCGAACGTCCACCTCTGTCTGGCTGCTGTCGACGAACACTCCTCCATGATCAGGCGTTGCTTGCTTTCGGTGATTGCCAGACACTTGTCGCTGCTTCCGTGTCTGATTTGGTTTGTCTGAAAGTGAAGGAGGTGGTTGATATATGCGTCAAATGAATGAACTGGGAAATAAAGTTTTTTCGAAGTCGAATAAGACATGTCTGGTGGACTGGAATAATTTACTATTATGTTTTATATTATTGTAATCGGTGCTGTTATTTTGTAATCGTAAGCTATAGTTTCCAGATGACTATTGACAATAATTTAGCAGAATTACTTTCGGGAATTAATTACATGATACAATACGTAACTCGACAAATGAATAGAATTATGCGAGCGTTGACGAAATGACTGAACACGGGCCCGAGGATAGTACCAACCTGAAGATTATAAATCCATTGTTGATTCCCTTTGCTGCCGTGACAGGGATAGAGGATGACGTCGGTGCCGCTGTAATCCAAGCACGATTCGTCTCGACGGATCTCGCCGGTCTTGCTCAACATCCAGTACTGTGACAAACGATCAAGATTAATGCACGTGGATTTTGACCCAAAACGTTTGCCTATGACCGATGGTTCTGACAGCCGGTACACGTAAATATGTACACGCGTGATTGTCGAAAGATACCCGGAAGCGTGAACATTCCGGGGACAAGTAGAGCAGATAAAGGCTATAGCCGGATAAGGGGGTCAAATATGCTCCTAAACCAAATTCGACTTGTGAGGTGCCATTCGATAGCTTATCAAGAAACATCAATTCGTGCCAAATTTCAACCCTGTAGCTCGACTGGGAGGGTAGTTCCAACGAAATAACAAAATAATAGTTTCTGCTCAGTATCTTCTATTATAGCGCGTACAAAATTTTCAAAAAAATGTGAGACATTGCAATTGTGGAGGTACATATTCTATAAGTTTTGCAGATTTTTAAATCGGAAACTCGAGCTGCAAAAAATAAAAAACGTCAAAAAATGCTGAAAAATGCCGATTTTGTGTTGAAAGAATCGTGGTACCATGATTATACTTTTTTTGAAGGAACGCCTCGCGAAAAGGCTACAGAGTTGCAAACAACGCCTCGCGAAAAGGCAAGAAAGTTGTAAACAACGCCTCGCGAAAAGGCAACAAAGTTGTAAACAACGCCTCGCGAAAAGGCAAGAAAGTTGTAAACAACGCCTCGCGAAAAGGCAACAAAGTTGTAAACAATGCCACGCGAAACCGCAACAAAGTTGCAAAAATGTTCACAAAAGTTTGCAACAAAGTTGGAAACAACGCCCTGCGATAACGCAAGAAAGTCGCAAAATTTGTCGACAAAACTTTGCAACAATGTTGCAAAAAATTCTGGACAAAAATTTTGTATCAATGTTGCAAACAACGACTCGCGAAAACGCAACAAAGTTGCAAAAAATCTGACACTTTGCAACAATGTTGCAAGAATTTTCGACAAACTTGCACAATGTTGCAAACATTTTCATCAAAACTTGCAACAATGTTGCAAACATTTTTCATCAAAACTTGCAACAATGTTGCAAACATTTTCATCAAAACTTGCAACAATGTTGCAAACATTTTTCATCAAATTGCAACAATGCTGCAAACATTTCCTCAAAATTGCAACAATGTTGCAAAAATTTTCGACAAAATTTGCAACAATATTGCAAAAATTTCTGGCAAAAATTGCAACAATGTTGCAAACAACGACTCTCGAAACGCAACAAAGTTGCAAAAATTTCGACAAAACTCTGCTACAATGTTGACAAAATTGCGATAAAAATTTGCAACTTTGTTTACAACTTTCTTGCATTTTCCCGAGGCGTTGTTTGCAACTTTGTAGCCTTTGCGCGAGGCGTTGTTTACAACTTTCTTGCCTTTTCGCGAGGCGTTGTTTACAACTTTCTTGCCTTTTCGCGAGGCGTTGTTTACAACTTTCTTGCCTGTTCGCGAGGCGTTGTTTGCAACTCTGTAGCCTTTTCGCAAGGCGTTGTGTACAACTTTGTAGCCTTTTCGCGAGGCGTTCCTTCAAAAAAAGTATAATCATGGTACCACGATTCTTTCAACACAAAATCGGCATTTTTCAGCATTTGTTGACGTTTTTTATTTTTTGCAGCTCGAGTTTCCGATTTAAAAATCTGCAAAACTTATAGAATATGTACCTCCACAATTGCAATGTCTCACATTTTTTTCAAAATTTTGTACGCGCTATAATAGAAGATACTGAGCAGAAACTATAATTTTGTTATTTCGCTGCAACTACCCACCCAGTCGAGCTACAGGGTTGAAACTTGGCACGAATTGGTTTTTCTTGATAAACTATCGAATGGTACCTCACAAGTCGAATTTGGTTTAGGGGCAGATTTGACCCCCTTATCCGGCTAAAGCCTTTCTAGCAAAAGGTTTGTCGCACAATGCTTCGAATATTCGATGAATGCAGCAAAGCTGGATTGCCTTTTAAGCTTGTGTTCTCAGGGGAAACCTTTAGTACAGTTCGATACAGTAACGGGGAATTTTTTTTACCACATCTTTCTGGCACATCGGTGACCCGTATCACTTACTGGCGAGCTCTAATTGCGTATTAAGTGCCTCTGGAATTTGATTTAAGAAGTAACAAATATTTTCCGAATCGTTATGAAAATGCTAAATTATTTCGATTGGTTTGTTTACATTGAAATGTTTTATTCGCGGTAAGTATTTCAATGCACGAGGCCACTGAATCCTTACAAGTAGAACAATGTAAAAGGAGGATTTTCTTGCTCGAATAGAAGTCTCTTTGTTCAGGCTATCGAACTTGTCTTCCGCAGGCTTGGTAGTTAGATTGCATGCATGGGAAGTCATTAAACTTTTTAATACGGATGGAAAGGGACTTCATGTTCGTAATTATGCTATCAGGCTAGCAGACTAAAATGTACCGCATGTAACGCTAAGTTAATATTAATATTACTTGCACTGAAAATTATATCCCTTTCCTCGTTTAATCAATTTTCGCGTTCTCAATATAAAAAAACCAAGGAGCCTTAAAATAAAAATCTCAACTTTCTGTTCCCCCAATTTTCCCTTTACTTCAACAACAATAGTCCAATATTACTGTAATATAAAGGCACTGTTTTACGTATGAATCGCGGAATAAATTTCAGAAACAATCTCTGTCCTCAGAAGTTGGCTTAATTTTCTGAAGCACCTGCGAAATTTCAATTTGTACAGGCAGAGGTAGCAAGTGTAGCAGAGAGGTTCATTCGGTATCACGAGTGGCCGGCCACGAACAGTGGCTTCTACTTATTCAAATTGTTACACGGTTGTAACCGTGCTGTCAGGACCATATGTGTCGAAAATTCAAAGGTTCTCAGCTCCTGTCGTGCAACGATAGACTTGAAAGCGGCGGGATTCAGGGTAATGAAAAGCAAGGATTAACGCCGTGCACTAGTTACCGCGTGTTAACAACTAAGCACTACTATTTATATACATTGTAAAACCATTTCAACGAACGTGAAATACATGAGACCACCACCACCAGCATCGAGATGAGAATGATTATTATTTTACAACAGCGAGACACGCTTGAGAAAATATCGTTTCAGGGAATAATTTTCATCGTGCCTGAAATATTAAAAACTCTAAATAATTTACGAAGCTCTTTGAAATTTCTTCCTCTTTGACAAGTGCAAGGTATATTATGTGTAATATTAGAAGTTAGAAATTAAAAATTCTTTACCCAACCTGGACTTCTGAAGCCCAGTGTATTAATTATTGCTACGAAAGAAATTAAAATTCCAGCAATTGCTTCTGCACGAAACAATTTATAGCGATTTAAAACTGTTAACATCCTTTTCCGGCATAAATTGGTACATTTTTCAATTCCTATTTTTCTCTGTTATTCAAATTCTCTCGCTACATACACCTTCGAAGTTCTACGAAATGATTTACCATCGTAATTTCTCTCGCAGAAACACGTGTAGGTAATTGTATTGTTAATTGGCAGAAATGTCGCACGCAGTACAACGTTACGAGCAGTTCCATTCATAACTAAACTTCTATTACCCCGTACGATTCACTGAATGAGTCGACAAGATAATTGCAGCTCGTCTACCGTGGTTTAATCATAGGCCAGCAATCATCTAGCCGGGATCATAGCGTAATCTACCCTTATCTAAACACACGGCAGGTGTCAACCGATTGTCATATTATCTGCCATCTAATTATCAATAATTGCCAGCCGTTAATTTCATTTAATACTAATGGAATAGGTGTATCCAATTACAATCTGTCCATCAATTGTCGGACTTGCATTATGGAGACTTTAGCTAGCCACGCGATGATCGTTGACATTGTTCAAGCTTATCCTTATTAACAGGTCGATTGTCGACTATCTTTTATTCGACTGTTATTGAATAATAATTGTGCACGTGTTCGCGTGGTTGTATTATGTTCACCGAAACATCGTGTACACCACTTACGGCAAGTACAATTATTATTAAAAATGACGCAGTGCTTTCGTTGTTACACATCGAAAGTGATATTAAAAAATACATACAAATATCTATCTCCCATTCTCTCGTGCAAAAGAGAGCAAAGCAATGAAAAAAACCAGTCTCCAGAGGATCCCTCGAATTTCATTTCGTCGGGTAACTTTATCACTCGACTCCCGTCATTCGAAACGCGTCGAAATCATCAATGGACGCGAACGGAAGCACGCGGCGGTCGCGACTGTATCAGAGGGTCGGTCTGGTTCAGGTCAGCGGCGTAATTACCGTGAAACCACGGCTTAATTGCTGGGGCAAATAGCTAAATTAAAGTGACGCTTTACGAGGCCAAGCGAGCGGCGACTGATTGTGTTTTTGGCTGTAACCGGTTGTCACGGTTGTTAAACCGTGCCGGGGCCCCGGGGGGAACGTCGGGGCTTTTGTGCAAAACGACGCCCGGCATTCACGTGCCGGGCTTTTCCACGTCCCCCTCGTCGTCTGAATGATTTTAATGACGAGACGAGTGGCCGGTTACGCGGCTGCACTTTCCGCAGCTTCGACGCGACAGCGGCCATTTCAACCTGTAACGAGCTTGGCCCAACCCTCTTTTTTTCCCTCCTACGACTGTTTGTTGTCGCCTCTAACTGGACGAAAATTTTTTGCCACAGCTGCGCTGGGTTAACGTTTCTTGCTTTCGCGCGGAATGAAAGGGGCGAAATTGTCCGACGACGGTGAAACAAAGGTATCGCGCGGAACGGGGTTGGAATTTTTACCGGGTGGAATAAGGGTGTAAGGTGATGGGGCTGCTTGGATAATATAATTATGTAAAATTGAAGAAAGATATTATTCTTGGAAAAATATCTTCCCTGAACCCTCAACCGTCTCGCCAAGACACCTACTTCAGAGCAGCTTGTACACGAACTTGGTAATTTCAGTTTTAGTTAACCTGAGCTCGTCGTCTGATGAAAATTGCCGTTAAATAAACACCAACCATAAAAATTAAAAATCCCTGTATAAATCCTCGTAATAAAGAGCAACGCTACCACCTGCCCGTCCTTCGCATAAGATGAGGATAGAATCTAATTACACTATCCCGCAGGCAATTTCATTATGCCTGCCCCAACGATCTAAAAGGACAGGGACAATTCTTCAACCAGGACAGACGACAGGAAAACGACAGATCGATTCTTCAAGACGTCCACATCGTTAGAAGTAGTCGCTAAAAGACACGATCTACCATCTTCAACACGCATGCACACACAGAGGCACACGTACGTGGACCGCGTGTAACTTCCAGTAGGTGCGGTGATTCCCACGAGTCGGAAGATTAATTCGACACGGTGGCGCGTGAAGCTAAAAATGACGGCAGGGAGCAAATAGCCACGCAAAGAGAAAGCTAACTTGCGATTGCGGTGCCATGCGCGTGAAATATAGAGAGAAGGAGGTGAAGAAGGGAGAAGGATCGACGATTGATTAACACCTGCGTCAGATTAGCGATGTTACTAATTGCAGTGAAATGGGTCAGGCTTAGCGTCGAGTTAGCGTGCGAGTTAAATTGTAAATGCGTCGTCGGTTAATAATCACTTTTTCCATTTTAAAGGGAATTCGAAAATAACTAAACGTGTGCCAAGCAGAAATTATAGACCTGCCCCTGTTTATATGTATTTGTTGAGCGACAGAAAAATGAATTAGTTGCGTTTAGTTAAGTGTTGAATTATTATTGGCAAATTTCAATCAAGCTATTATGAATAAAAATATTACCGAAGATATGAAATCTGTCCTGAATATTTTTAAATATGAAATGAAATTACGCCCATGTTATTAAAATGTCTCAAACTACAATATTTAATTCTACACTTCCAATCTTTTTCGTATACAAAAAAAAGTATATACATAAATAACATTATATCGTGGATAATTATTACATTTGAATGATAAAAGAGCATTATATAAATTCGTCAGTTTTTGCTAACGTGCCACGAGTAAGTAGATTTTCAAATACCCCATCACCATTAAGGGATCACCGAGAAATTCAATTCTCATATCCGTTTAAAATTATAGTACAATATAAATAATACAGGCAATTAGAAAACCGCGTGCCCCCGTAATTATTCCAAACGCCATATAACATCGTTTCTTTGAACAATCTCCTTTCATCGAATTTTAAAATTCGTGTACCTGATTTCCACCCTGTCGGTGACAGGGGTATAAACCCACTGGCTGGTGCAGGTCTTCAGGTTTCCCTGGCGAGTCTATACATATGCTGCTAACGAGGTGTCTGATCTGCAGCGATTCAACAGATTTGGAAACAATTAATACCGATTTCTTTTTTACCACGAAACCAACGACAAACAAAATATATTTCTTTCTAAGATTCGACATCTCACATAAGGATTAATTTCATTTATCATCTCCCTACATCCTATCTTGTGTTCGTGAAGAGATGGAAGCACACGAAACCACACAGGTAGACGTACACGGAAGCCTAGAATGCGGACAACTAAGCATGCAAGCGTGTTTAAATAAGTGTTAAAGGATTACCGTTCTCTCTGGTGCAAACGAGAATTCGACAATCGATGTCTATTAAGCTAGCAATATCTAAATTGACATCGTAGAATATATATTTAACAATTCTATAACTATCTATACGCTGTAGAATTCTTTTCTAGATAGTTATGAAAAAAATTAATTTCACTCGAATCAATAAAACATATATGTGCAAACTATGTTCGAAAATTAAATTTCTTCTACATTTTTTTTTTTTTACGAAAGACAGGTTAAAGGAGTATTCATTTTATTCGAATGCTCGAAAAATGATTTGTTCACTGATAAGAGTGAAATTCGAGAGGATAAAAAAAGGGAAAATAATATAAATGTCGAAAACGAATGTCGATTTTTCGTTACAGTGTGCGAGATGCACACATGCACACTCATAGGAACGAACTGACAGAACAAATAAATGGCTGAAGCGGCTTGAAACATGTCTGCGACGATGTGTGGGTATGGCCTTCACACATTTATTTGTACCTGATTTCCGCCCTGTCGATGGCAGGGGTAGAGTCCAGCCGGTTTGTGCAAGTCTGCCTTGCGTGCTGGCGAATCCAGACAGGTGTTACTTCCTTCCCCGAGATTGCGAACCTGTTCATTAGTTAGTACAATCATTTCTGGGATTAGTATCGTTAGAAGCGACAGGTTATTTCGTATAACTTTCGCACGATGACACGAACACCGAGGAAATGTAGCACGAGGATATAATATTCGCGGCAAGTAGAAGAAACAGCTCGCGAAAAGCTTTTAACTTAAAAGAATTTTTTCAATTTTTAATTCCTACATTCTCGAACCAACGAATGTAATGTCGCGAATGAAAATATTTCTCGCGTTGCCGACGATACCAAATCGAAAATATTTTCCTCCAGACGAAACGCAATATTTTTCCCCGGTGTTCGCGCGCCGTCAGTGAGATATTTATTCCGGCCAAGTTTTTCGTGGAGCCGCGTCTGGAAAAATAAAACCGCACAAATCAACGGGAGGAAGCGTAATAATTGAATCGGAACGTTCATATAGCTTTCCAAACGGATCTGGGAAAATTCTGTCCGTCGATACATTTGCAGGTGATCGCCGTTTTTCGCCTATCGGCGTTTTATCGTCGTTCATTCGCGTTGAATACGTTTTTTCTTTGGCTCAAACGTTCTGTATTCAGTGGGTCCCTGATTGTACGGTTCCGAAATGATTAAAACTCTTATTAATCTTGCCGTCTCATTATCCAGCGGTGTAGCGTCCTGTTATATTTATTTATATTTAGTTGAAGAATTTGTCGAAGTTTCACCTGCGGTCACTGATTAAACATTTAACGTGGGAGATTCTTCGAGCAACACCATCCCAACTGTATTGATTATTTTAAATTTGCTTCGGTAAATATGAAATATATATTCTATTCGAAACTGTACGCCGATACTTGAAATAAAAAAAATGGTTAAATATATTCCTATTAAACTGTAACAAAGCCAACAGCATCAATAATATTTCCTTCAACCAAAGCTGCATTTCTCTCGATCAATGCCGTTCAATCAGGACCGTGTCGGCGAAACGTATCAAAAAATCCTCGATTTTCCTCCACCCTTGCATCGACCACAGAACGGTTGCAAGGAGCACGAACAAAACGAACGCATCTGCGATGCGCTCTTCCATTTTTCAGGCAGACAGCAACAAATCGAAAATGAGCCAAGCTCCTGTGTTTTGTTCGCGAAGATACACCGATCCGTGCACGTGTTGTCCTATACACAGGTATATATACTAAAGAACATACGGGCCATAGGGTCTTTGTGTTTTCACCTGTGTGTAGGCGAACACGTGTGTCTGTGTGTACGTGTCTGCGTTTTCATGCAGTGGTTGCATTCAGTCACGGAGCTCGGTCAGCAGTCCTGATTTCGCTGCATGCAAGAATTCTGTGGTCGTTGCAGTTTCAACGTGAGCATCTTCATCCCTTTCATCCTTTTCGTCGTCGTCGTCGTCGTCGTCGTCGTCATCGGATAGCTGGAATAAAAACTACTGATTTATCGTCGACGTTCGGACCGCTTCGATAAAATTCCGGACGGTCCAGTGACTTCATCTTCTTGTTGGACTTTATTAAAGCAACTCGGAGGCTCCTATTCGTGGAACTTGTTCTTTTACCAAATAGCGTAGTACTCGATTGATTTATACGGTCTCAGATGTATTTACGGTTCTTGGATGTTTCTCGAGTTCAATTTATAAACTTAAACCGGGAGGAATATTTTTCTTAGGTTTCTTAGAAACGCGATTAAAATATTGATCGTAGTTCCTCTCCTGTCGGGCGAATTGCGTTCGTATTCTTGGGAAATATCACTCAAATATTATTCATTTCGCTAACTATCTCGAACCGAAATCTCACACGAAGGCAACCATTCGCTAATCAGAGAGCACACATCGCGAAATATTATTCTTTCTCCACGCGACATTTAATCTCGAACAGAACATTCATCGAGCCAGACGTTTCGCTCGCGTAAAATCAGAAATATCCAACAATGATTCCCGCGAAAGAGTTACGCTGCTATCGTAAATTCACAAACGCGTATTTTACGCCCAGCTAAGCGCGGCGTGATTCAACCAATCCTCGAAAAATTAAAATAAAAAATAGATAAAGGATGTCAGAACGAAAGAAGGAAAGGGGGACCGGCGAAGAGGGGCATAAGTTTCTAGACAGAAGACGAAATTGTTATTTCGCATGCGGCGGGAACCGCATTCCAAAGCGCACGCCGCGTGAAATACCTCTTCGCGAAAATGTCCAGCCATCCTTTATGCGCTCTTCCTTTTCCAACACGACCTTTTCCCACCATTTACCCGGCCGTAAGTGCTTCTGCAGCCGCCAGGCGAACAGCGTGGCGCCAAGAAAAAATATGGCAAAACGCATTCCACTCCGGTTTCAATAGGCGGCTGAGAGTTGCAAAAGAATATTCAAGGGGGATTGGAAAACGGGGCAATCGATACGATTTCTATGACACGGCGTCGCAAACTGACGCTTGATTCCGTTTTCTATTTTATTTCGGTAACCTGAGCGATTCGATGAAGAACGGTGGCCAAATATTCCTCGGGAATTGAAACTTGCCGCACGAATAAACAAATGCGAGGATAATTGAAAGTGACGATTTTAATATTCTATTTAGAATTCAACCCTGTAGTTCGATAATTATCGGAAGCACAGGATGTTTCCATTGTTTATTGAAACAGTGGCCACTTGTTGTAAGACGTCGGGCAAAATATTTCCAGCTTCTGCCAAATTAATTCACGGCGAAATTGGTGAAGTGAGGGAAAGCAGGCTATAAAGGATAGGGTAAAGCATGAATTACCTAAGTTGCGTGACACTGCAATTCACGTGGAACTAGAAAGCCTTTAATCCCCCGTTGGATATCGTGACTTTATGCACGAGCATAGATAAAGAAAAAGGTAAAACACTTGAAAGTGTTTACGAGATTATGAAATATATTGGGCAATTTTTTATCACGAGGCATTTGCACAAGATATTACCACGAAGATTGGTTCAGTGATCTGCCATGAAGAAAACATTAAATTCAGCATGGGCATTACAAGTAGCTAGTTTCAGGGGTGTTTATTATAACGGTGCCCTATACTTTGTATTTTAATCGTCGCCGGTGATTTCAACCACCATTTTGTATACACATTTCTATGGTACAGCGCGTTGAGAAATTAACATGTGAAAATGGCGACATTAATTAAACGTAAAAAGTGTTATGAATTGCTTGACCGAGGAAACAGCAGAAGTAACGGCAAGGAGAAAAGGGTTAAAAGTGCGAAAGAATATCTTGCTCACGCGATGCTGCGGTTTGAATTATGATGAGATTAATTCTGAATACGAATTGCAATTTTGTTCAAGCTTCGAAATTGTTCATGAGACAGCAAATGTATTCATTTTTACACATTCAGCACTATTTATAAATGCAGAACAATTTGTACTAGAGAACTTGTGATTTCTATTAATTCTTTCACTTAATAAAAAAAAAGACTAATATCCAAGAAATTAAATTTTGTAAATTAAGGGAACACCATCAATCTAATTGTTTAAGCATTTCATGCCCGCTTTATTACTTTAGTCTGTTCCAGATCCTGTGCAAATATTACTATTGCAACTACGACGAAAATGAGCAGATATTACTAGAGTTATAAATGGATAGTCGTACAGTACCCCTGTGCACTTCACCATCGGTACCTTCAGACATAAAATATATGTAAGTCCGTTCAAAATTCATAGAGCTTACTCTGGTATAATCATTACTAACCGAACTTCCTGCATTCTAGCTTACTACAAAATTTCACAGCGCAAAACGATCCCTCTAAAGCACCATATAATATCGAAATGAAATAAAATAAATTAGAACATTTGGAAGAGAAATTTTCCTTTCAATACTGCCGATAAAGAAAAAATAATTGTATCAAATAATTTCCCAATAGCTCCTATTACAAATCTATTTTACATAGAAATACAAAATTCGATATTTTCTCGTCTTCCGATAAAATCCAACGTGCAACATTCTTACGCGCCTGCACAGAAAATCACGAATTCCGCTGTATCGAAGAAAAAGCGCTATCTGCTCGCTGTTTGTTAACAAAAGGGCAAAACGCATCGATCAAATACGCCGTGCACGAGTCGAGGGAACGTAATGACTCGTAGGAGCCGCGAGATTATCGGCGACAAGCCCGACAATCATTTCGCAATTACGGATGCAACGAAACAGAGGGTCGGGCGACGCCGTTACAACGCGACTGAAATAAATCGAGACGTGATTGATCGCCGCCCGCGTTGCCCCTCTGCCGTCGCTGCATGGAAACGAAATTAATGCACTGTCAATCGCGCGACGAGCAAAGCGAATCGTGGCTCCTCCGACGCCGAACATCGTGCGCCTCCATCGTCAATATTTGGTTGCTTTCGCGATTCCTTTATCGCCTCGAGTCTTTTTTCCGAGCTGTAAATATTGAGTAAGTTCAAAGGGGAAATGGTGTGAGACGATCAGGATATAGAAAGAGATGAAAAAGATATGGCAGGAAAAGTGAAATAATTCGGTTTCGTGGTACAAGTAACGCAAGCGAAACAATTAATTTGTTAGAAGTTGTAACTATTGGGATGGGCACTTGGCGGATGATTTATTTATAATGATGTTATCGAGAGAAAGATTTGGGAGGAAAATCTTTCAAGGCAGTAGTGCACTGAATGCTTTATTAAGCATGTCCGACTAATCGCGGACCGTTACTACTTGCACCGATCTCACTACGCTTTCTAACAAGTTGCTCGTGAACCAATTATTCTATGAATTATATTCCATTGTATTTTGCTCTGAGAAACAGTTTTAAACAACATTCACCGGCTCTAATAACAATTTCGCCTGTCGACGAAATCTTATAAACCCTAATGTCCCTAAACAAGATTCGAAAATTGCAATGAATATTACAAATGCTGTTGAAAAAATGTTAAATATCAACTCTATATATTTTTTGATATATCATACGTTTCGAAAATATCCGTCCATCTTTCACAGTTCCGATGGTCATGCTAACTACCGATTTTTCACAAAGGGAAAAAACATGAAAATCCTGACAAAGGTGAAACTACATTTTACACTCTCCATTCGTTCCGCGCTACAAAGGGCTAAAATCCAATTAGCTCGAACTAAAAACAAGCAACAAACAGAAACACGATTTCCACAGCCCCGTCGCTTCTCTAACAGTTTAATTGTTACATAAACGCGGACGTACGATACAGAGAACAAACGGCCGCGAGTTATAAGCTTTCAAAGGGGGTACTTTAATTGCAAAATCGAAATCCAACGGCGTGGCGGAACGTCATCCCTTTCACCATGTTAAAACGTCTTCGCCCGGGGCGACGTTCGATTCGTCTCCATTATCCACCGTGACTAGAGGTTTCGCAGGCTGTAAGCCAAGAATTCAACAAGCCGATCTAGACGAATCGATTTCCAATCGAATGTTCAACGAGTCTTCGGCAACGATCCGATTGAGATTACCTAAGCCGCGGGCAGCATTGTTCCTAGGTCGAACGCACTGTTGTCTGTGCCGCGGGTTCGCCGATATCAATCATTGTCTTCGTCATCGACGATTTACTTTGCCTATCTGTATAGATACAGGCGCCACTCATTTTCGATTATACCGCGTGAAATATAGAATACGCGTTAAGTCGCGTTAATACGCGTGAGAAGGATAAATGCTAGCTAAAAACACGGATTTTGAATTGATACAATAAAAGATCTTCAATTAATTATTTCCTCGCCCAAATAAACACCCCAACAAGTCTGACACGCAGCCCTTAAATGAACTATCGCGAAACAAAGCAAAAATATACCTAAACAAATAAATAAACAACGAAACCATCTGAAATTGAACACATCCATTTCCAAAGAAACACCCACAGCATCGCACACTTCGGTCGACTCTCTACCCGGCTGCGCTTTCACGCTCCTAAAATATTCAAGGAACCACATGAGGGCCCCGGCGAAAAGTGTCCGGCTAGAAGCACGACGAAACAATCTCTCGCCCGCTTCTACACGCACACGCAGAGCCCACTCAAGAAAGACGCGCGTCTGCCGACCGCGAACAACTTCACGACCGCGAGGACTGAAAACAGAAAACACCCGAAAGGAAAAGATGAAACGGGAAACTACCACCCGTCCATATATCCGCCGGCTGTTCTACCGCGGAAATAGAGGAGCCTCCGAGTAACTTGACGGATCAGAGCGACGCTGTAACGTCGTTAGACGGGACGAGTTGGGTCCGCCCGTTCGTTGGTTCCGATAGTCGTGCCCCTTGCGCCTGTAAAAGAGAACAAGCACGCCGTCTGGGACACGTGTGAATTCTTACCTCGCCGGAAGCAACCGCCTCGCCAGGTATGAAGAGTTCCGGGTAAACGTTGTCGAGGTACCATTTGAACGACTTGCAGCCGAGCTTGCTTCTCAACAACTTCCGTTCCGATACGTCGCCGTAGTTGCCCTGCGAAGATCGTGAATCATCAGTCCGGAAATTTTGCCTACCATGGGGATGATGGCAAGCTTAGCATTGCGGCGCTCGAGGGGGATGGCAAAGGGTAAGGAGGGACCGGGTCGTTTCCGGCAGCAGGGATTTAAAGATTGAGGAGAAGGGAATGAGAGATATAATCGTAAAAAAGGAAGGAAATAAGGGGTGGCGGGAGGGCGGGGCGAGGGTGAGAAAGGAAATAAAGGGCGAGGAGAAATACGGGGATCCTTTTATGGACCCGAGTTTAGAGCCTCTTGAAGTGGAATAATGACAATGCTTGTGCGGGGACGATTTATTGTACTTGAGGATCGACGTTTGGACGGTCTGTGGATTGTCGCTTGGGTTTGTGTTTGAGGTGGTTTTTGTTTATGGGTTTCGGTGGTTTATTCCGGAGAAGTGAAATTAAGTGGAAGCGGTCTGGCGAGCGACTGATTTATTCTACTTGGCTTCATTCGACAATGGAACGTGGGCAGAATGCTGTCGGTTGGGTAGTGATCATTTTTTATTTAATCAATTGGAAGGTGTGAGAATTGAAATTGGCCAGAATCCGCTGAAATAACTAACTTGTTATAACTAACAAGATCTCGTGCAGTTTTACATTGTTATATTTGGTTTGTGTTACAAGTTGATTTGCGAACTGCGACAGAAAAAAGGAAATGGAAGGTAGTACCAAGCACAAGAGTGCATGGTGCTTCACTGATAAAACATTTTCGATAGCTATGAAATAATGTTCAATGACACTTCAACACACTGCTCAATCACGTATTGTAAAATAAAGGACCTGCCTCAACGCTTCAAAATTCTACTTGACGTGTAATCAATTCAAATGGAAGATTTTATAAAATATTGGATCATTCGATCTATGGGCACGGGGAATTATTTCATTCTATTAAAATTTGCACACTTTTCAGACATTAATAAAGGCCGTTAATAATAATTTGAATTAAATCCGTACAGTCCTCCAGAACGTCAATTACATCGCTTCTTCGCCAACGAAAGAGTAAGCAATAAAAATACTGGAACTAAAAAGCTAACAGCTCGAAACCTATTCCTGTACGCAGACAGCGTTCTACTTTTACCCCGTCGTTCCATACTCTCGATCGGATCTCGTTTTGACGGGACAACCTGCCAGGATAAAGGATAGATGGTGGTGAAATGAAGGAAGCGCCTTTCAAGAAATTCCAGGACATGCAAGTGATCTTTAAGAGCTCTTCAGGCTTTTATGGGCAGGTTTTTTACGACGAGTCTTGGTCCAGTGTACTCTCCATCATCGTACTTGCTTATCGTCATCCCTTATCGCGAGTACACTGACACACGTGAGCCATAACGCGTTCAGTAAAGTCACACGCGCAAGTGAAAAGAAATGGTTTCCTAATCTGCGTGAACGACGTCGCGGATCTCTTTAAACGATTTCAAATATTCTTTGAATGCATATGCCTGGTAAATTACCCAATTAGTTGCGTTGGTTACTCGACAAATTATATTGCACTACTATATTTTACGGAGTTTCTGGTACGGTATATTTCTATTACATTTTAGAAATGATTCTTCAGTGTTTCGAGTTTGCGACAATTCCGATCTTTTCTGAATGCGAATATTTTTTCCAAGTATCGATTGAGCCGCGTTTCTAACGTATGCCTCTCGACGGCGGAGGAGATTCGTTTACAACGAGGTAATGCAGTTTTAAGGAAGAAATTTAGGATGCCTGCCGAACTAACGAAAAATACTGTTATTACCCGTGTTACGAGCTCGAATTGGGGAATTAAGAAGACGAAGAATGGGCAGAATTAAAACTGAAGGTGGTAGCGCAATTAGCTTCGCCTTCCGGTTGGGGAAATATAGTCGGTGGGTATTTGATGCTTGATAGGAGGGAAACGGTAGCTGAAGGGCTTGGTAATAGAGAGGAGAATTATTCTTAGAAATTAACCGGTTCGGGAACCCTTTTATAATCGTAAGACTGTACGTGATTAGTAGAGCTTCAGCTGCAATTGCGCGAATATTTGGAATTGCATGGCAATGATAGAGAATTGTCGTCGAATATTACAGATTTATAGAATCGGCGAAGGAACGGTATTGTTTCAATCTCGAAATGCAAGAAATGAAATTTATTATTATTTGAATGATAACAACGAGTTATATTAGAAACTAATTCAAGTACTTCCCCGCCATATTAAACTACTATTTTCAATTTGTATAAAAATACCTCCATCTAATGACAATTAATACTTCAAACGATAAAGGAACTACTTAACCACGAAATCCTTCCACCCTGAATCGTATTCTGCCCCACAAATTCACCGCTTTATAAAATATAAAACAAACAGTCACAATTTAATTCACCTTGACCTCCCCTCGCTCACGACTCCACCCAATTCTTATTATTTTCGTACCATGCAACATCCTCGAGACAGGCGACTGTTCTCTCTACAGCATAATCCGCCAGTCTCGAGAGACAAGCGAAATCGAGATCAGGTGGATGAGGTCGAAAGGGTTAGGCCGACGAAAAAGGTAACTCAGCCAGCTGAGTAGCAGCGAGTACTCACCTTGTCGTGTCCTATCCTCTGGTAGTAGTACTTGGCGTACTCGTCCAGCCACACTTCGCTCAGCCTTATGCTGTTCCTCTTGAGCACGTTCACGCCGCTGCGCCACTTGTACGGCGAACGTTTCCGGAAGATGTGGCCCACATGCGAACACGGCACGATTTCCAGGGTGCCTGGAAACAGGCACAGACAAGCCGGTCGAATTTCGTTCGTACGTCTCACCTGTGGTAACGGCTGATTGGAACACGGTGGGAACAAGTTTATTTCTCTCCTAGACGGGTCTGCAATGTTGCTGCTTTCGAGGATTTAAATTTCCATCGGCGCTTTTTATGTACGATTTCGTAGCGGTTCGTGGAAAAATGTTGCTACAAAGCGTGATTGGACTGTTCGAAGCGATGTGGTCTTTGGTGTGTACTAGATATTGTGCGGAATGGATCTTTGCGAAGTTAATTGCTACGCGAGGAAGTTGAGTTTTTAGCAACCAGCAACTATTTGTCTGAAGTACGAGGAATATTGTATACAATATCAAATCGTTAAAGAGTAATCAAAGTTATGCACAAATATGGGAATGAACGTTTTTCGAAGTGGATTAAGTTTATTAAAAATTTATAAATATTTTCATTCATTTCTGGAGGAAAATATTTCATTTGGGATTATCACTTACCGCCACACATCCACGACTTGAATGACAGTTCAAGATTTTCGCCACCCCAAATATCGAAACCACTGTCGTACGTGCCGAGACGCTCAAAGAAAGATCGGTCTATCGAGAAGAGACCTCCGGCCATCGTTGGTGACCACACTGGCTCCGCAGGATTCTTGTGCCTCTTTTTCTCCCTTTCAGGTACCGCGTGCCAGTTGAACTGATACAGAAATCGAGAAATCTTTAGATTTTAAGACGTTCATGTCGAGCACGGAATGTCTCGAAACCTTTCTGATCATTTCTGATAAACGCTGAGACAGCTAATTTCGAGCGAAGAATAATATAACAGATTGCCCAATTAAGGGACAGAAAGTATTTAAATTTATGGTATATACGATTTTTGTTATGAAATATTTAATTTATTATAACGAAGCTGCTGACATTTAAAAGATATGTCCACGTTTATTTTTATAAAAGTTGAAAAATAATTTTACATATTATATCTTGCACGTAATGTGCTACGTCTGACTATAGACGGGCGTTACTACTTACAGTGTCCTGCGCATATGTTACGAAACTTAACGGACCATATACTACATTTCGCATTATATTCTTTTAGAATAAGAATATTTATCTACAAAATATCCGTAAGAAAGACTGTCAAATCTGCAGAAATAAAAACCTATTTAAATTATATTAATATTATGAAACGAACATCCTACCTACGTCCTTTACATTAAAAAATACAAAATTCTGTACATGATCTTTAGTGCAAATACGTAAAAACTAAATGTCTTCGAATACCTTTACCAATATTCACTTTGTATCCCCATTGAATTCAACCCTTTAACGGACAGAATTCTCCGCCATACTAAAACCCAGCCATTCCCGTCCAAATACGACCGTCCAAATTCCAATTACGATTTCGAAAATTTTACTCGCGATTAACCCATACCCCGGATCACAGATCGTCACTGGCATAGCGGACTGTGCCCGCGAAATAACGACGAAAGGAATTTCGCTTACCTGCAGATTCCAATCGAACCCACCCACGTTCACGCCACCGGAATCCCTCCAGTGATATTCCAGGGTGGTGTCGTCGATAACATCGATCACAGGACAAACGACTGTCGTCGAATCGCGAGCAATTCGATCGAGAAGGGGCTCCAACCAACCCTCGGTGCACTCGCAATGGCTGTCCAAATATGTGAGGACAGGTGCCTTCGCGACTGCTGCGCCAAGCAAACGGGCTCTAATAAGACCCTCCCGTTTTTGCGCCCTAATGATCCGTACTTTCGGGTAGTTCATCATATAGTCCTCCAGTTGACGCTGCAGATGCGCTGTAGAATTTTAAACTCGATTACAGAGGTAGAAACGAGGGGGGTGATGAATTGCATTTGTGACGGTGGATACAAGTTTTCATCGAATTTATGAAGTTATTTATTTTTCCACAACGGTGTACTCAAGTTTCCATTGGATTGGCAAGAATTTTCACGAGTTATGGTCAAGCACCACTGTGATAGTAATTAGCAGACGCTCGTGATTCATTTTACGTTCAAATGGTTCTGCGAGACCGTTCTCTCTGAGCCTTTCCTCGCTGAGCTTAACTGCGGATAATATACAGGGATTTCAAGGATCATTTTATTGCGAACGTAATGATTACTATCGAGTTTACTCGACAAATTAATGAATCGTTTAAACGAATTTGCCAGTGGTGCATATCCACGTGTTACATCGCCCTTTCGCTCACTTTCCCAATCATACTAACTCCTGCAAATTACCTGCAATAATATTTTCATCGCAAAAGAGAAAAAGACAAGTGCACCATAAATTATTTTAATAAAAAAAAAAAAAACAGATTTCATAATACATCAAATTGCAAAATGATCCTTCTCTATTTATTTACCATTCGCCTAGTACACGTTGTACAATTTCTATCACGATGAAAAGTTAAATTTAACCCGTTACCAGAGCCAAACAAAACGTCAGATCACCCACGCTTCACAGCCGCCGTTACGCTTTTGAAGCTTAATCTCACGACAACAAAGAAAAGACGCGTTCCTTGTTATTATTAATTAATTCGTCTTTATTACAGCCGCGTTGTTATCTCACTTTTGCACCCCTTTGTGGCAGATGAACAGTAGACCAGGCGTGCCTGGAGGGGGGAGGAAGCTGCTTATTGTCTCCGCGTTCTTATGATAAAACAATCGGTCGGTTTGTAATGGGACACGCCATATGCTGTCCCACATCCATGGGGCTTACTAACTATGTTTATAAGCCTGACTTCCGGTAGCTACGAAAGCTTATCTGAAGCTTTTAAGGGGGATCGCGCTGGCTCTCTTCCTATATCGTGTTCAACACGTTTACACGTTCCCTAACCTGCTGTCAACCGAGCTTTATCTCGACGGCTTTTCCCTTGTGATTTTTATTTTCATCCCGCCCTTGTTTTCTTACACGTAACTATGTTCAGTTGCACCCCCCCCCCCCCGTTTAGCCCTGGAAACGTTAATTCCATTTGAATAGTGTTTTAACGATAAGGCAAATTTTGCTTCTACCAATCTATCAAAACTTCGTTCATTCTATTGCCCTTAAAATAAGAGACTATAAATCGATTATCTATGGAATCACTGAGAAAACTGTGTCACAGAAATGTTCACTCGCCCCCTTCCCTTTTCCTAAAATCAATGTTCTCGAGGGCACGAGCAATATAAATCGAATTTAGCCCCGAACAAAGCAGGTGTAGGAAAGATTTCATCGAAAATTCGCGAAACTTTTAAAACACATTTCGCGACGCGTTTCAGTCCTTATCTAGCCGTCCCTATTTTCCCCCAAAAACCACGGGCAAAGGGGAAACGGAAACAGCTTGCCGAACCGTATTTCCAACGGTAGAAGAAAGGACTTCGAGCGATAGAAGGGGACAATCGATCCACGTCAAACTTTCCCAAGGTGGCGGATATCTCGTGTTAGACGCAGGCAAATTTTTGTCCGGCCCGCGTAGAATTAGGGGTCGGGGAAAGATATCAACGTGCAAGCATCGTTGGCATGCATCAACCTGTCGGAATTTTCCAGGTACACGCGCGCAACACGTCTACGCCAGCGGATTTCCCTTCTATTCACGTTGACCCGTTGGTTACGGGCTCGCGCACACAGGAGAGATGGATCGCGATTAATCGATCCATCGTGAGACTACGGAACAAGCCGCCCGCGATAACGAATCACCACGGGCTGAATAGGGATACGCTTTGGTCGAGCGAACAAGTAGCGATACATAACGAACCATGGGTTCCATTTGAGCTCGGTTTTACTAAATCCACGAATGTGATCATTTATGAAAGCGATTTTATGTTATTTGAGGGCACGAATGTTTTTCACAATGGGTTCCACTTTGGCATGAATTTTTACTGTACAAAGCTGTGGTGACGAATAATGTTGTGTTTTCTGCGGGGTTTATTGTCTTTATACGTACATAATTTCAATTGTTTTTTTGGATCTTTTAGGAGAGAGGTTAATAAATATTTATATATGCATGAATTCGGATATTCGCTTTATGTAAATAATTGAAATATCGCCGATGGCAATTGTGTATGTTTTGTGTATCGATTTTTTATCATACTTTCATCAGTAATCGAATGGCCGAATTGGTGAAAGAACAATGCATGCAATTTATTTACTTACGCATGTCGGAGAAGTCGTCAACTAAAATGATCTCTTGTATAAGATGCTCTGGTGATCTGTCTAGCACAGAATGAACCGTCCGCAACAATACTGACCAGGCTTCATTATGGAAGCAGATGATCACCGCCGTTGGTGGAAGGTCTTGCTTATACCTTCCAGGTTCCTTGCACCTGTAACAAAAAAGAACAAAAATTATTTTTAAAAGAACAAAATAAAACGAATTGCACAGTTTCGCGTTGGATATATATATACCCATGGACGACAAATACGAGGCAGTGGCGTTAATATCTTAATCCCGTCATCCGACAGAAAATACGGATTACTAGAAGAGATACCCGCGGAACGACGGGGGGGGGGGCAAAATACGGTAATGCGATTAGAAACCACTATGTTGGCTGGACAAACCTCCAGGAGGTGTACACACGTTTCTAAGCACCCTGTAGGCCAAGATTCTAAGAGCGTTCGATTACGCAACACATTGTACAGATAATAAAGCTAACGTCGATAGCAGGGCCCGTAAACAATCAAGGTTCCCCCATTTCCAGAGCCCATTCGCGCATGCTCGACTTCATTCCTTTGTCAAATTGCAAATCGTACATAGTCTCGTTGTTATCTACATTGTCGAACAAAGAAAATGTTTCCTTTATCTCTTGGCTTGTCGCGTGTTCTTGGGTAAGTCGTGAAATATCTTATGTAGATTATTCTTTTGTACCATTACAATTGTTTTACCATTCGTTCCTAATTCTTCTTTTAGATAAAGAACGTATTTCCACCTAGTAAAGCATAAAGGAAGATATTATAGACGCAGCAATATTACAAATATTATATCGAATGAAGCATAATGGAATATTTAAATCACGCTTTTATTTACGGCGTTGTGCCCAATAAATCTGGGCGCGAGGTGGACAAATTTGACGTTAAACGAAGCTGACCATGTGATCTATGAAAGGGGATACTGTTAGCGATGACGTAAACGGGGGCTTTCATAAATTTTTAATAGAGTTTGTTCGCCCGTTAAAACGGGGTCTAATTGAAAATCAAGTTTTGAAGCGTTCAACCTAAAACAGACTTTAACGTGACATCTCTTCAGCTGTTGCATGCGTCAAATGCAAACAGGGTTGGGAAATAATAATTTTCTCCAGCGTAAAAGAGTGTAAAACATTTTTGTAACCGGTGTCTGATCACCGGGTGGCCAATACTACTGAAGCGTGCAGGAATTTCTAAGCGATGCTCAATGGGACACTTAATCATTTACGTTTATTCAATCACAAAATGCAACACTCAAGTATCCGTTAGTCCGAGACAAATAATTTTGCCAACCGTTGCTGTTACAAAACGAAATATCTCTAAAATCGCAGTGACACTGCCCCACTCAGAAGCAGAAATTACGTTGCAGCTAAGCACGCCGGCAAGGTATCCGGTTAAATTTCATAAGACACGAGAAGCAGCTGAGTAATCGAGTTTCGACGGCGAAATTTCGTTGCGCGTCGAAAAAAAAAAATTCCAATCTCAAAGAGGCAACTTCATTTGCCCGTGCCGGCAACGCCGTCCGGTTGGCGTGCAACGCGAGCTTAACGACATTAATCCACAATCACAGAGCTGAAATTCCCCGGGAGCATCGAAACGAAGAAGAATCTTCTTCAAAGTCTTGCTGGCTGCGCCACTCTAATATCCACGAGCGCGAGGAAGATCGCGAGAATTTCTCGCCAAAAAGCCGACCAAAGAGAGGAGAAGCCGGATAGATCTTCGACTGCGTGGCGCAGGTGAGAGTTCGAAATGTGGTGTCACAAGAATTCCACGTCGATTTTCAGATCTTTTGTACTGTTTACCATTTTTTTGGAACTGTTGGAGTTCCCAAAATTTTATTATTATCTTTTTCTGATAATAATTTTCTGATAACTGTTACGTTCATGAATTGATTTATTTTTTGGGCATATGCATTCAAGAAGCTATTGTAACTATCGTGAATCTTATTGCCACTTTCAAATAACTATGCATTTACAATATTTCTACTATTAACTTTTTATTACAGCTTGCTACACTATTACATATGAAACAATATAAAAAAATATTCTGACACAAAGAAAACATTAACTCTAAAGCTTGTCTGTCTCAGTTTGGTCGTATACGACTTGTCTGATACAATTTCATTCACGTACAGACTGTCTGTCTGACATTCTTTAATAATGTAGCACTATGAAAAAATCACGACGATACATCGGAGTCGACTTGACGTTTTAAAAGCGCGGCAGTACAAACCTGGAGCACCGCGACGAGGGCATTATTGATGATTGTGTATTTTGGGAGTATAAGGTGTTTGAACTTTAACCCAACGCGATGCCTGGCTAGTATCGCACGTCAGATTAAAAAACTTCTGTATTGTTCTCGGTGCAGTTATCGACAGATCCACACAAACATTGGATAACAAAATTTTCCAAGATACTTGGCAAGATATGTGATAAAATAATTACTACATTTGCAATACCCAAACAATATGATTGGAAAAAGATTAACAATTGGACTGACAAATTGCCGAAATTCTGCAAAATTCATCTTCCTGTTTAAAAACGTAAGGAATAATTATTTTTCGCATCATCAACATAATTTGGGAAAAATAAATTGCTTTGATACCTCTTTATTTGTATTCTTTCGTATTTCTACTAAGCAATACGATTCTTCCTTTCCATTTCATTTAATCACCTGAACATTTCGCCACGCAACGATACGAATTCCCTGCGTGTCCGAAAAAGACGGGATTGCCGTTTCAATTAGTTCGTCGGTACAATATCGTAATCCCCGTTGCCCCATATGGCGCCGTAAAGATCCGTAACTGCTATGGGGTGCAGGCTTTCGTGGATGTGACGAAGATACGTGTGTCACGAAGAGTTTCTCACATCGCGTGAAAAGGAATACGTGTATACACGAACGAAGATAAGCTATACCAGTTTTTGCACGCGAATATTCTAGAAATAAAAACGACACTGAACTTACACGAGAGATAAAGCGAACATTATTTTCCTGCTGCGTTGTTATCGTGGTAACTGAATGTTTCTCGCGTTGCGAAAACTAAAGTTCGATTCTCCGCGTCACTTTTTGTTCGATCAGTTCTTTGGTTTCATATAAAATGGGAACAAAAGATACGAAACAAAGGACAAACCCAAAAGAATTCGTAAATGGTAGCCTTCAAAGATTGAATATTATTTGGCTGAAAGGTAGATAAAAGAAAAACGACACATTCGAACAGCATCTGTTCTAAACAATCGCAGCTTTCAAAACACACGTGGAACAACAACAAAAAAAGTAAAGACAAGTTGAATAACCGTTCGGATAAAAAGCAATTTCCCAGTATCGGGCGTTCCAATTAAATTTCACGTCCGAAATATCAAACTGAAGCGTTCTTCGCCCGACACCCTTTCTCTTTTATTTTTTCTATCGAATTTTTGTTCTCAAAAACGAGTAAATAAACATTTCCGATCGAAGCCATTCGTTTCATCAAAGACTCAATGTTAAACGGGAAACCTCGAAAAGCTTATCTCGTGTTTCATTGACGTTCAAGTAACGTTTGCACGTGAAGGAAGCGAGCCACGGTACCTGCTCGTACCAAACGTATGTACACATATACCCACATTAGCCTAAACGTCAGAAACGCTGACTGCACACACGTTGGTACGCGTATAACATCCATCAGTTGCGTGGTTTCCACGTTCCCTCTCTCCCTCGCATTGAATCGAAAGTTCAAAGAGCCGTCGAAAAATCGCGAAACCCGCCACACCGTTGCGTTGGTTCTTTTGGAAAGCCGACTAATTATGCGAGAGGGAATCGACTGAACGTGAGATTGAAAGAACGAGAAGGTATCTATCGCGTGCACAAAGTACAGAATGATTAATACATCGCAATCTATTTTTCGTTAGAATTTTATTCGACTAAGATTGAACTGATTTAACGAATAATTTCATAGAATGTTCAATATTGAAATATTCATTTGCGGTGCATAAAATTCGGGTCACTTGTCATTTAAAACAATTCGTGAATAATGTGTAACGTTTTAAATTGTATAATATTATTGTTGAACTTCGAGGGGGAATAATGTTGGAATTATTATACTTCAATTTCATAATTTGTTAATAAATTATACATACTTTCGTGCGCTTTCTGCGCGGCATGTTATCAAATAAATTAATTACTTTGGTATGTTACTTCGTTTCATCGTTCATCAGAAACCAAATTCCCACGAATAAATAAACCAACTGTGTAGGCGATCCGCGCGAGCATCAAGCATTGTAGCGTTAAAAATTGCGCTGCTTCGGAATCGCAAATATTCCCGACGCGCAATGGCGTAATAAATCGCCAATAAATATGGGATCGTGTTTTCAATGACGATTCATCGAAACGCAATGTGCGTTTATTGATTTTAATTAGTTTGACACGCTGAAGCGTACAGTCGTAATTCAAATACAAACTTCATATTCAAATAATTCCGCTAACATAAATATTCATTTCTTCCGCCTCTATTTCATTATTAAATTCAATTTATTTAACCCCGTTGGCGAACGAACGTTGAGCCATTGGAAATTAAAGAGGGAAGGAAGAAAAAACAAACAAACTACAGTATGCGAAAGTTGACGTGAACGTATGCGAGTCTTGTAAATTAGAAACAGAAAAACGTATAAAACCAAGGGGGGAAAGAATTGCATTATACAGGCGTGGATAAATTTGTGAACGCCGTGTGACAAATTCTACTTTGAAAAGCAGTCGTTACCAGAGGAAACTTTCGTTAAAATTTAGTAAATGAATGGAATGAGTTCGCCAGCAGGGTCTGCTCGTGTTATATATGTGTTCCTTGATTGTTTCGTTAGGAATTCGTTTGCACTTCCACCGTATGGGACGACGAAAAAAAGAAAAAAACAAATCAAGCTCCGCAGCGGGAAACCTTAATCATTATACTCTGATAAACAGTTAGAGCCAGGTATTGCGTTGCGTGGAAAGCTTCTACCCACGGGGAAAATTGGAAAGGAAAAATTACGTGCTTCCATTGTACCTCTTTTTCCTTACACCGTGAGAACTTTTAATTATATGCGGCAAGAAATATGGAATAAAAAAGGAACACGATATTGCAGACTTATATTTGTGGAATAATCATAATAATAATAAAAATAATAATAAGAACAATAATTATTACGTTGATATGATGAATTAATAAATCATTTTTCTTTGTAATCAATGAAATTAATTATAGTGCAACTGACACTTGCAAATTCTATCTATTATTATTCTGGAGATTTCTTTAAATAATAAATATTTTAATATAAAATATTCGCACAATCATACTTATTTAATCAAATCCCTAACTATCTCATCGAATTTATTTCATCGGGTTAGCAGAAATCTAACGAATTTCGTAATTGATAAAAACCGTTGACAAATTCACTACGATATAGCTGTCCGCAGACACAATTGTAACAATTTTCCTAGATCTCTTCTTCAAATTCTACGTGGAATATCCTTTCTGAATTAATTTCTGATTAATACGCCTCGAATCAAATGTACGAAGTTCTCGTTGAGCAGAAACAAAAGGCATTGCGTGTTCGTGCTGGTAGCTCATCTGCGTGAAAGACACCACGATGGATTGTGTTTGTCCATAATAAGTAAACATACTCGTGTCGTCATCGCCCCTACTAAATGCCGGCTAGAGTACAACGTGTCGCTAACAAGCGTTCTCGTTTGCATCTAATTTCTGCAGGCGAAATCTCTCAAGCCGTGTTAAGCATTGACAGCGATGAATTTGCACGTCACTCGCGTAGCGAGAGACTTTTCGGTCTCGAAAATCTGCAAGTCTCGCCTCCAGAGAACCCATTACAACGGATAGTATGTACAATGTGCAGTCTCCCCTTAAATTCCATGGTGAAGAATATGTATGAGACAGCGAGATACGAGGAATTAATAAAAATTTAGAAAAAAATTAATTACAAAATGTAAAAAATTGCATAGAAAATATTATAATGCGGGTAGAACGTGTAAATTGATAGAACTATATTGCAAAATATGTATTTACGTGGTCGTCGTACGATAATTAAGAAAAACGAAAGTATCAAAAGTGTGAATTTATAATTCTTTCTCACAAATCAACTCCGAGCCTGTTAAAGTGATTGTGAGATAACTGAAAAGTTATGACAGGCTATAGGAAAGCTTATAAATTTTTGCAAGTTTCATATTTATACGTGGTTTACGTGTTCTCAGTTTATTGTATATACTACAGAGAAGTAGACGCATAAATAATGGCAAGGGCCGAAGGGTGCATGCAAAGATAACTTTTTAGAGGTTCATAGTTTGTTTTAGAAATCCCAGTCATTTAGGCTGGTAGACATTTAATGCTACAGAAAATATTGTTGGATACTCGCAGGCAGGATATTACGTCGAGCATACTTTATGGTTAATTATTGCAGATACAAAGTGTCTCACGTTCATGATATATTATATTACGCTCGCAGTTATTTTCTTCGAGAATTATGTACAATTTTTCGGTAGCAAGTATGAGTGTTCAATTATGATTATTAACTGAATGTTTCTAATTAATTAGCTAGTACTGGTCGGCAGGTCGGAGAATTTCGGTAGACATAATTCAATTATGATCTGTCATTCTATCATTTCTCTCACAGCCAGATATATTAATAAATAAATGCCACTGAATGTCGGAGCGAAAAGCCCAGACAGATTAAAGTTTATTGTGCATAGAATATTATTATGCTACTGTGATTAATACTTGTTAATATAATATCATAGTACGAACACGGTTTCGAAATTGACACGTAAGAGTATTACATGTCATGGGCATATTATAATTAAACTTGACGCTATAATTTACCTTTAATTAAATAAACACGCGCTGTGCTTCTTTTATGTTCGTGTGTTTTCGACGTTTCAATCAATGATACTATAAAGTGTGATTTAATCACTTATTTCGATACAGTACTTGGTAAAATTGTGCTTAATTATTACTAGCAAATTAGTGGATCTAATTTTGGTTCTTACTGATGAAAGATCTAATCCAGAACCGAGCAATCTTTACCACGACCATCCGGCTTTCCCTCTCTATTCTATTCCCTGCGTCGATCAATTTCAAATCGAGCGACATTCGCAACAATGTTGAAGAAGCCTTTTCTCGTTATCCCATGTTCGAGACTGTCAGTGCACACAGGGAACTAACATAATTATCGGCATCTCTAGACAATGGCCCTCGTTAGCTACCGCGAAACTATTGCTGTAGACAGGGCACAGTTTGTCGAAGACGCTGGCAGGCCTGCAGGAAGCTCGGTATTACTTCCTGTTTGGAACTGTTCCAAGTTTCCAGTTGCTTATTGGAAGAACATCTCTCCTCCACAACCCTCTTTCACAGTATCCCTATCTTTCTCTCCTTATTTCGCCCTCTTGCTTCAACCATTCCCTAACTATTTTTCCTTTTTTTTTGTCTACCAGTGTCATTTCGACGATATCGAACAGCCATCCAGGTCGAACAGTTTTCTGAAGCCACAGCACATTCGCGACTAATGGACCTTGAGGAAGAGACAGGAGGTAGACATCGACGTGCCCAGCTTTCTCTTCTACTTCTGCGCCCCCTCAACGGAAATCTTTCGACGGAAGGTCGACACCGGTTCATGGTGCGGTAAGACGTTTATGTGATCGGTGGAGATTTCGCCACAGATTTGGCACCCCTGACAGAAATTCGGATTGTTCGTTGTTTGGAGAATATTATAACGATAACAGAGATTATTTCAATAGTCGTGTACCTTTCAGACAGCTACACCGAATTTCGTTGAGAAATAAATTCGTGGGTGAAAAATCATTTCGAAGAATGATATTAATATGGGTATATTGTTTATCATTAAAGTAGAGAAATGCTTGGCAGGAAAATGAGAATTTTCTTTCCAGTAATGTGTTTCGAAGAGAAACGCAAGTACAATGGAAATCTGTACGCAGACAGTGCTTGCACGTCGTTGTCCACCCAGTGCCACCCACTCGCACGTCGCCGCGAATTAATTGGTCTTGCCCTGTGATTAGTAGGTCCCACGGAATTACCCTGATGCCGCGGCATGATTAATATCTCGGCATTGCCAACTTTCACGCGGGGAGATTAATAATGAACGAAGAGGGGCAGAACAGGCACCAGACGGGACCATCGGATGAGGAGTTTTAATGCAACGACTGGCCTGCGTGGATTTCCACGAATCCCTCTATTTTTCTGTCCGCGCAGGTTTAGCCGTTTCAAACGTCAGACGCAGCAGTTTCTATGAATTTCGCTAACGTATACCTCTATGGGCCATTTTTCTATGAATTTTTAATGTTAATATTCTGATTAATTTAATGTTCTAATGTATTCTCAGTATTCGTGCACTAAATGCTTCGATTGAATACAGCTTAACAATAAAAGGGGACTGAACTTGTTATAACAAGACAAGATTATTGCTAATAAATTGGAGAATCGGAGAAGGAGAAACAAAACGATTACTTAATTCCTTGGAAATAGTTTGGTGGCCAGCATTTGATACATCCCGAATTCCAGACTCAGCGAGGGCTTCCGGGAGACGATCGAAGAGCATTGCTGAATGCATTTCAAGAATTAATTCAAGACATTTTACAAGGCTAGACGAAAAGGGCAGCCTCGAATTAGAATGTGGAGTATAATTGAACGGTCACAATACAGATGGCGGCTAGACAGTCAAAAATTCAACGTGTATCACTTCAATTATTCAGGCAAGAAAAAAGTATTGGTGTCGGAGACAAACCTGACATGCATTAGTACGAAGACTTCTCCCCAAAATGAATTAAAGACGCTTGATTATAATTTGGATATACTTATCATACATTTTAAATAAATTTACTTTTCCGAAATATTTCAATAAATCGACTCGCTTAAATATTATTAATCGATCACGTTCATACAACTTCATTCAAATCTAAATTGAAATAACAATAAAATAGTAAGAATGCAAAAAACCATATAATAATACGAACTATTTCTTCCAGAAACCCCAGTTACACATAAAACCTTTCAATTACAAGCCTGCTTTCCCCCAATAATTCTGCAACAACCTCGCCGCCATCGTAAATAAACAACCAAACAACCATACCAAACTACCACCCAACGAGTGTATTTAGTTTCCAATAATCAATCGCCAATAATTCTCTAAGCAAACTCTCGGCACCAAACCATGAATTTCATGTTAACTTTAAATTGCCAAAAAGTAGAGTTGCCTCCTTATTGCTCTGCAGGCCTTTCAATTAGGAACGAAAGTTTCACCGTATCGTTATGCACTTCCATGTAGGTGTGCATTAAACTCGATCACAGCCTGTACGTGCAGCCTCGCGCCATGGATAGAGTGGATCAGCGGGGTTTTAAGCAGGTCGATGAATCTTGGCGTGACGGTACGCGACGCACATGCCGCTACGGCAATTCATCGCTCGAATTACGAGTCCGCTCGCTGTTTATGATTAATGCGATGTTTCTGGGTGGAAACACGCGTCGCTCGGCCGCGATGGCATCATCCATACGTTAATTAAACGATGCCGCGAGTTCCACAGCAACCATAGGCGTCATCGACGGAGAAACGACGAACGCGCGGGACGTGAAATTATTCACTCGACCGCCGCTCGCTAATCACTGGACATCACGCTAGGTAAACTATATACGACCGTCATGCCGTCGCCGCGGACGGAATGTGACTGTGCGGACATTTGTGCGCGAAGAAATGCTGGATAATGGATGCAACGCCGTCGAATGGTAAATTCGTTTGAATTTAATCAAACGGTTCGAATCTAAATCGGAACGAAACAATTGGCCAAATGAACAACCGACCGACTGTCACCGTAAAGGAACGCGTCAGAATCCCCTTCCTAATACCTGATATCCAAAATCAATAGCCATTCCTCTCCCTCCGTGCCATTCAGAGCGGCCTCAAAATCGCGCAACAAAATTTCCAAAAGTTTAAACAATCGTTGCGTCGCAACCGCGAATCGTTTCTCATCGTCGACGATTCCGTTAGAAGCGGGCTGTCTTCCTCTATAAGATGCTTTTTTGTTCGTCTCGATACGACGTACCGTTCTCGAGATATCGCAATTTGAAGCGAGGTAGCATTTTTAATATTTCCCTGTTGTTGTCCTTGTCGCGCACTCGGGCCTCTCGCTCGCACACCCGCGCACTGACCTACCGCAAGCGCGGCACGTGTCGCGTGACCGGCCAGACGCTGAGTCAGCAGTTTTTCTACTACTAGACGTAATTCCCGGAAAAAAAAGTAGGCCACGACATTTCCAGGAATTTCGGCCGTTCATTCATAATTCCTTACGCCGCGCGCGCTCCACTACTATCAACGATATCTCGAGAACGGATTGTGATATCGACTCGGGACAAAAAGCATTTTAAAGGGCTCGTTAACCGCAACCTTTCTGCGTGGTTGAGAAATTCTGATCATTTTTCTCGGCGGCTATGGGTTGAAAGTTGTGGTCCGCGGTGAATTTGCGTTGGAAGTTCCGTGGAGTTTTATCAATTAGATAATACTCCGCGCGTATTTATAGAATCTCGCGTGCAATGGAAAGCTTTCGCATGTGGATAACGAAGGAACAGTCTTGCGAAAAATTGGATTACATTTCGTGTGACTGTTAGAACAGTGTTTAACACGAATGCTGTTAGTAACAGAATGATCTGTGTACTAGGTAATTAAAAGTAAGTCGACATAATTGAACGCCTTTGTATATTGGTAGGCGTTTTATTAAATAGTTTATAGCACCTCAAGCTCTGCGATATTTTAACAGAAAATTGGCCGGCTCGTGGTTAAGAAATATATAGTGTATATAGAAGTATATAGATGAGTATTAACCTGCTTGGTTAATACGCTTTCTGACCACCCTAAACCACAGACGTACAAATTACTTATGCTTGTCTGACTTTTAGCGGCAGCTTCTACTTAGCCCGTTCTCGCGCAAACACCATGCTCCACTGCCAGCTGAGCGGCGCATGAATTTAAAGCCAAACAGCGGACGTGGTTACATTTAAATTTCAGTGGCCTGCCACACGGCGCCGGCTGGTGTATTGCAAATTAAAAGTTGTCCATAACCTTGTTAAAAGTTTCCCATAACTCATAATCTCGTTTGTGGAGGGTAGGTTAGTCGACAGTGTCTGCCGTTGAATAGATCATAAGTCAGTTATGGTGAATCTCTATAATTCAGCGTTTTCATTTAGTTCGAATTCGATTGCCAGAGATAATTCGAATATTTGTGAAAAACTACTGTACTAATGCTTTCGACTCAGAAGTTTCTATTTTTCATAGTCATTAACAGCAGTTAAATGTTTGTTGATATTTTAGACGATAGTTTTTAAATATTAATTTAACTGTTTCATTTAACAACGTGTTATATATTACATTTATTTTTCACGATAATTGTTTGCCAGTTCGTTTCCTTGGCTCTGAAGCATTCATTACAGAGAAGAAGCTCCGGCACTCGCCACTTTTTTCCCTATCGCATATATTTTAGTATTCCGAGATAATGGGGTGAGTAACAGTAAATCAGAGTCTACGAAGTAATTAGTTCCTCGGTAAATGGAAAAATAAATAACGTTAATAGCAGCCGGTGGTGAAATCGATACTAGCTATTTTCTTTCTTACTTTTTTATTTCAGCTCTTTTTTCAAGCTGTCCGGTGCAACACGTTGTTTATCCAGATTCAGGGAAGATATACCAAAAAAATCCACTTTTCAAAGCATTAATCCTAAAAAGCTATTAATTTTTGTTCCCTTACGTCAATACGTTCCAACTTGTATCTGGAATTTACTTATTTTGTTTTAATAAAATCAAATGTTAACATTTTATCCTCAACCCACATATTCCGACGTACTATTAAAAAATTTATAAAATAATAATAACGCGAACGAAATATGTTAACGATCGTTTGTAATATTTTTGCAACGCCTCGATTATAGTTCAACCATTTTTCAATAATAATTTTTCGGATCTGGTGTTACGTTTTATAGAATTGAAATAAATTTGTATTAAATCTCGTCGAATCGAAAACGAACCGTGGGGCGGGTATAAAAATGTGCGGACAAGATTTCAGATTGTGCCACTTCCTCTTCCAACGAATTCGCCAACGATGTCGTACAGACTCAGCGAAATCAACTGCATGGACCGCATGCACGAACGATTCGACCAGTAATGCAGGTAATGAAAGGCGGTTTCCTCTGATAAAACTGTAGAACCGAATGGTCCAATCTAAGGCACGGTCAGACGCCCCCCGTGTTTGCTAAAAAAAATTCTATCTGTCTCCCAGGCACGTATCAGAATAAATGAACAACTCAGCGAAAAAATGTCGGAATCCCTTCAATGCCAAAAATCAAATTCGCCAATATTTAATTTCGAACCAATATTGTACGCGTATTTCCCTCTTCCCGAAATCCAGAAAACACGTACAATACGAGAACCCATGGGAGAGAGCGCGGTGACAAAAGAAAAACCAATAAAAGTGCAAAAAAAGTAACTCGCATACGCGCGCGACTACGGCTCGCGTTGAAACACTTTGTGAACAGTGCAGTTCGGTGCGATTTAAAGTACGTGCGAAAAAATACCGCAGAATTTTATCTGTCACTACAAAGGCAAAGGGATGCAAGTTAAAAAAAAAAAGAAAGAAGTAAAAAGCACGAAAAGAATCAAAACCATTCGATCGATACTTTCTTCCACTGCGTTTCCCCTCGTCGATGCGAATCAAAAAGAACGAAAAATGTCGTTCCGACTTTTCTCTTTACGTTTCACACCAGTTACTCGACTGTACGCTCGCCTTTGAACAAACCTTATCCATTGTACCCTCGATCATTATCATATCGATCTATCGTAATCCTTTCATCTTTTGTTCCCGAGAGAAATTTCGTCAAAGAGAATGTCGAACCTCGGAGCTTCTTCAGTCTTCAGCATCGAAAAGCGTGTGAGTTAAATTGCGACTTGTCTGTGGGTAATACTATTGCCTTCGTTTTCCATTGATGTTTGGACTGGGATGAACGTTCACGGACTCGAACAGGTTAGAAAGCAGAAATAATTTTGCCATGGATTTTTATAATACATTATTTCATCCGAGACGCGTGAAAGAATGAAAGAAATGTGGATCTCGTTTTATCTATGAGTTACTGGGATTATTATACGACGCGATTAGCTTTCAGCTGATTGCTATTTGTATAATTCATTATTGTATAATCAATTATTTGAAATTAACCTGCCTTAGAAGTCCATTTCTGTCGAGCTTTGTAATTTACTCGGCCCTTGCCGTCCTTACTGGACTTAATTTTAATCTCACTTTACATTCTGTCTAGATTCTAGATTTCCACCCCTCGAATCGCTACCAAACTTTCGTAATGACTTTAAAATGGCTTTTCGCCGGGCTTCGATCTAAAGCGATTCGATTCTCTCCTGTTCGACACGATTCTTCAAGATAAAGAACAGAAACGGAAGCGAGACTATAAAGACGTAGAATAGGAAGGATCTATTTAGAAGCTTAGAGTGTTTCGGTTCAGAAGAAGTTGTTTTAGTTAACGGGGTAACGAAAATTCGATGGTACAGAGTTCGATCGAGCGCAGATATGCACATAATTTAAGTTCGGTCAAATGGATATATTAATATTTGCTTTTTATTTGGAAACTTGAACCGACGAAAATTTATTCGTTTAAATATCGAATTAACTGGAGATGTCAGACATAAAAGTGAATACCAATGAAAGATTCATACAAGTTCGTCGACATTTCTAAAATTCAAGATGAAATTTTGCGAATTCAGGGCGAATATTTTTCGCGACAACGCAACAACAACAACAAAAAAGGAGCGAAAGATGACCGCGATATATCCATCGTGGGCCCTCTGTGTGTTCAGCCGGGGTGCAAAAATACCGGTTTCCAAAGAGAAAATGAAGCGACTCGTCGTGGTGAGTGCGTGGCGAAATTGAAGTTATCGATTTCCTGGGAAAAAGTAGACTGTCCGATAACCGCAAACATCAGTCGGGGCGCGTCTATAGTCGAGGGTGATAGTAACGATTTTTTGGAAAAAAAAAGGAAAAAAAAGTGAAGGCACCAACGCATCAGTCAGAGAGTGCGTGTACAGTTGGAACGAGAGTATCGACATTCTGAAAATGTGACGAAAGCTTGATAAACCTAATTCTGGGAGACGTACGGTCGATGAACATAAAAAGTTCCAGACAGCATAAAAATACTACCATATGCATAATTTGACCTGACCGCGGATGCATTCGTTTTGAACGTTTTTCAAACTTTCAGAGGTTGAAAATACTTGGAAAAGTATGCATATTCTTGATCGTTAAAATCGTTAAAAGCGCGATGCTTGAAATGCCCAATAAATCATTCGACTCCCTCGATATTATTTGACAGGATTGAATATATGGACGGAATCCTTTATCAAATTCGCATCCATCCCAGTTTCTGCTGCGTGACATTCTTTTTCGACGAAATTCTTGTTTCAACCAGCACTGATTTACAATGGGAAATAGAAAATAATTTTACGTTACGCTCAAACTTGCGAACGAAAATTCTATAACATTTTATATAATAGAGGTGAAAGACTCCTAGAAAATCTAAGTACAATAGTTGAATAGGAACATCAAAAATGTTCAGTAACAGTAACAGTAATATACCAAGTCAATTTATATTTTGAATTAAAATAGTACAATGTTCCAGATTCATAATGAATGTAACAATTTTTTCCGATTTGTTACTTTGCATTTTCTTCAACGTTTCACATTGCTAGCATCACGGCTTAATGTCGGCAAGTATTTCTATCAAAGTTAATGCAACTCCAAGGGACCATTTCTCAGTTGGGTTGAGAAACCATTAGAACATCGAATTATGATAATGAAGTTCGTTTCCTAGAAAAGGGTGTCGGTTACGAAGCTTTCTGATAAGGGGCGAGGAACTATATTCTGGTTTAGTTGCGAACTTCAAAGATGGAAATGCATAGGGCGACTGGACGCGAGGACAAAGTGAACTTTCGGCGAACAAATTTTCGTTGCCCGACAGACAAACGCGTGAATCGCGATCCCCTTGTTCGAAGAACAAGCAGAACTCGTGTTATCGTTCCACGTACAGAATCGTATCGTTGTAAACAAGAATATATTTAAACCATTAACTATCTCTTGTAACATGACAGTCCATTCAAAATTATCGAACAATAGTTTACACATTATTTAATTTTTATAGTCTGACAATATAATTTAATTGAGTATCTCGTTTTGAATATACAAAAATTAATTATTTAATAATGAGCTATTAGGATTCTCTGTTCAACTTAATTAATTCCCCATCTTGCTTCAAACCTATCCGTCTCACCTGTTAGACAGTGTTAAGCAAAATAGGAGCTCAGGGGTGAAAAAAAGTGAATCCACGAAAGCTCTAAGAGAAACTTTGCCAGAGCAGCCAAGGATTAACCACAAAGTAACTGTCGCCTGCACGAACCCCCCAGTCCCGATCGGTATTTATGTATCGTATCGTCTATTCTTTATCCGCAGAAGATCTTTCCACACTGTGGTTTGCTCAATTCGAAATTTCCACTCGGTTAAATTATTCTTCCCTCAGTCGGCGTATTCAAAAATAGACTTAATTAGTCCTCCTCCCCTTGGCTCGATACCACATAAGAAATTGAACAGTCCATTTTAAGCTTTCTCTTTTTTTCTCATCTCGCCGTGTCTCGTCCAATCTGCAGATCACCGATTCGTCGAGTTTTCTTTGAAAGTTTAGATGCAATTTGATTGCGATTGTATATATGGAAGCGAGTTTGTCTCTTGTTTCGAAGCTTCAAAGCGAACGTGTGAATGAAGAGTAGACAGAAGCTCGTTAAAGAGATGAAAGTTTCGAAATAGCGAACCCATCGCTCGATAAAGTAATTTGAATATACATTTTTTCGTGGAAAATGTTGATACACGTCTGTGACGAATTTTTTAGGAAATTTTTAGTGTAAAATACAGGTCGATTATCGAGGATAAATGATATAATTTAGAGCACGTCGTTTGGTTGAATTTGTAAAATTATTCTTGAAACAAGAGGCATAATTTTATTAAAGCAAAACGTATATTTCCACCCGAATATTCGACGAGATGTGATTTATTTCGAAATAATTAGTACGTGTAATGTTTCCAGCGAATATTAAACAAATTTCTGGGTTGATTTGATTATAATAAAAAGTACGTGCCAACCCTGAGAATTTTTATATTAAATTATAAAACATCGGGCCGAGTAGTACAAATTTGTTCTGGGTAAATTTTCTACCCAGACTGATCGACCAGGGCAACTTTTGCAATTTGCAAATTGGATTCGACGAGCGACGGGGAAGAAACTTCCCTTTCAATGGCTTGCCGGAAATACTGACCACGCGGCACCGGAAACTTTCATGGCTACGAGAGAAAGACGGGTCGGTTGTGCCAGCGTGATCGTGTGATATTAATATTGGTACAAGTTTCAGCGGCTTGTTTCACTCGCTTTCACCTGGATAATTATGTGTGCTTCCCAATTTTTGTCCGCGGAACAACGTGCCGGCGTTTAATGAAACTGCCGCGACAACGAGTTTCGACCACGCGGAAATTTCAATCCACAGAATTTCATATTTATATAATTAGTGTGAAGTATTTGGAAAATTTGTCATCACATTTGATATAATAGAATTTAATAATACGCGTTTAGAAATAAAGATTATAAAATATCCTAGACGTTCAGATACGAGTAAACCGAAGGAAAAAAGGTTCGTCAACTCAGAACAGCTAGGTACATGAAATTTCTAAATTACAGTACACAACTTCCTCAGCAATTTTTAAGATGTCTCTGTACAGGGGCCATCTGCACAGTGATACACAGCATTTTTCTCTACGAGGAATTCCTTAACAAGGGAAGCAAGATGCGACGGCCCTGAGTGGCTGATCCCTCTCGAATGCCCTGCCTCCACCTTTCTTCCTCTACTTTCTTTCCGGGCGACCCTTTCGTTCGGCAGAGGGTGAAGATCCACCGCCTCATTGACCCTGTCTCTAATGAGCGCACACCTGAGTGCTTCTAGACAAGTGGATCTGCACTTGCATCTGCCTCGGTGTCTGGATACCAACGTGTGCATCATGACAGCACAAAGATGCGAGTTCAACGAAGGGTTGAGAAGGGTGGTGACAGGGGATGTGATACAAACAGACAACAGTGTGATCTTTGATACAGGGAGACAGTGCATGCTTACATGTTGGAGCTGTCGAGAATGTCTAAAAATATTTTTCACATATTTGGTTCGTCGATTCACATCGAAATGTTTTATTTAATTATTTCACCGCTTCCCCCAAACGCTGACGCATTGATGGAAACAAACTAATACGGCTTAATGCGCACGCGACTTGTGCGAATAACTTTTGTTCCTTGATTGATAAGAAAAATGATGTGCAAACGATTCGCTGGTATCACAGGATGAGTGCAAGAAATCACGGTGATACAAGCTTTCAGTTGATTGTTATAAAATAATGCCGAATTCGACAGTTCACCCTCGACGGTGTCGAAATTGTCGCAAAACCTGCTACACGAACGCTCGACGATGCAAGGGATCGTGAACAATTTTACGTCGCAAATGAACTCGAAATTCATTAGAATCGCGCGACAAAAAGTGCGCGCTGCAACTGGTCCACGGTGGAAATAAAGCACCGAGAGCCCCGCCACGGCCCAAACCCAGTAGAAATTCTACGCGGCGAGCATGCAATCTCGAGTAATTAAAGTTGAAATTTAACCTTGGACCTCGCCCCTTTTGTGTGCCACTTAATTTCCCCCGCAGTTCGTTTAAGTGACGCAATGAAATTGCAAAAATTTCCACCGCGAAATTACGCACGATCGCGAACTGCATTGTTCGTCCGAAGGAAAAACAAAATTCGATTTCGACCCGTCAACTCGCTTTCGATTTCTCGAGCGAACGTTCGTCCGCGCGCGAGAACTTTCTCAAATTGTAACATGGAATTTTCATTTTAATTGCACGCTGTTGCATAATGTAGTATGCTAATCACTGCAGAGCAATTGCACCGTATATCTTTGCATATGACCCGCACCCCCCTGAAATTGTAGATCGGTTGTACGACGGGACGCAAGTTAAATTGCTGTGTAATACAATTTGTAGCTTCACATTCCCGTGTACCCCATTCGTTGTTTGTTCTCGTTTGAATGGAAATAGGGATGTGGGAAAAATAATTATTATTTTTTTTTAAGAACTTTAAGTGGCATTATATGATAGAGTATGTGTAATATACCCTATAGGTTTGAGTTAAATAAATAGAATTTCCAGTTACAAGAAGGAAACCCAGCAACGAATGCACTGTGCGTACATAGTGTGTAATATGTGTATGGGTACATGGATCTCCTCTGGAAACAAGAATTCCCAGAATGAAATACGAATTTCGTGGTGAAATAGCGCTTTTGCAGAACACGGTTTGCCGAGTTTCTTCCATTAAAGTATCTTATTAACGCGATTCGAGACCAAAATCTAATCTAAATATAATAACTTCGATAACAAATATTTCACAGTATTCCAATTCTTCCCTTTATACTCTCACTATTTTTATTACCTTCTGCAATGTCCATCAATTTCACCAGCTAAAATTCTTCTTCTTCGCACGTATCCCCTCCGCAAGGCGACAAACATTTCGACGTTAATAAGTCGTCTTTAATACAAATCCACCAATGCACCGTTTTTCAACGATCCAACAACCTCCTCGACCCTTCTCGCATCATCCCCTAGCAACTTCGTCTGATACTTTACGGTCACGTTACTTTTACGAGGGCGAACTTCTGCAGTCGATTGTACCCGGTGTATCCACTCGAGGAGCTGTTCTACACACATACACACACACACGCATACATACATACATGGAGGTAGGGTTAGATGGAAGGAATAAGGGAGGTGGTGAAAACCCTTTCCCTCTATTTCTCGATGTTGCAACGCCGTGAACACCCTATCCAGCCCCTTCAGGGTCTCACCAAGCCCTTGCTCTTTCGTCGATGCCTGTGTGTCTGTGCCAGGTATACATATGGATGCATCGCGTAATTAGAGCGAGACGTGTTCAAAGAGCCGGCGCGTACCCTCTCCCCTCTCGTCGTTCTTTAAAATCCGTCGCGACGCGATCGCGCGTCCCTTTATCGGAGAATTCGACAAGTTGTACTTCGTGTCGGTGTTTCCCCGTTCGAATTCTGTTTTGCGGTTGTACTTAACGCTGGTATCTTCGAGTATTTATTTTTTTTGTCGCTAAAGTAACACTGGTTACAACAGACTTTTTTTAATTTTTGTAAAATACATTCGAGATCATTCTGAGCAATCTAATAAGTTGTGTGGAAATTATTATTAATTTACACTGCGATTGTTCATTGATATATTTGTTTCGTTGTTTGTTTGAATAAGGTTGAACTTGTGCACGGGGGTTTATTCTTCCTGAGCATCTTAATTAACAAAGTTCAGTAATCGAACGTGTGGACGAGGGAGTGTTCTGGGGAAATTAATAAGAGCAGGCACCTCCTACTCGTAATAAAAATGTTCCTCGTCGACGTTATAAAATGTGGAAGATGTTGCACGAAATGTATAAAGATTCATGAACCGCAGCAGTTAAAAAGTATGGAGGTCGTTCCCTAAGGGCCAAGTAACAGTGCACCACTCTTATAAAAGACCTCAGTAAACCTTAAATCATAAGAAAAAAATTTCGCCCCTGTCTCGTGTCTGTAATATTTTGCACGGGTCAGTCTGTACATTCCGGAGAAAATGTTCCGGAAATTCTTACACAGAATTATAATTCGCAAAATTCATATAAGAGGTAACTATGATTAATAAAATATTAATATCTAGTCACTGTCATAATTGCTGACCTGTTTCTTGGATGGTTTAAAAATTAAAATCCTATTAATTTCAATACTTTAACGTATAAAAACTGCGTTATAAAGTTTGAATTAACAAAGGAAACATTTCTATGGAAACTGATGGCTAGGATAGGATAGGTTCATAGAAATCTTTTGCCTAGAATATTTTCAAATTTATAGTGCCGGTACAGAGAAATCTGGAAATATGAAGACACCTATTCCAATATTCGCTAACAAAGAGAATGGAAAAAAAATGGAACGATACTTGATCGGTTTGCGAAACAACCCTTTCTGTTGGTTGGCTCCTTTATCAGTGAATAACAGAAATACGAACTGGAACGAAAGGATTCTGATTCTTGTAATTTTCATTGACTGCCAGATTTCCTATGAAGAATATTCAACGCATAAAAGGCTATATACCTTGATATTCTTTGCGTACAGAAAGCAACGGGCATAATTGAATATTGCGAAAGAAAGGCAACAACTTCGTATTATTTCTATTTCACTGGAGAAGTTCTCATTCGCCACGGCATTCGTACAAATGAATAAAAATATAAAATAATATGACCAGTCCTGTATAAATAAACAATCAAACGCCAACCAAATATATGAATAATATTTTTTAAATTATCCACAACACCAACAAAAGAAATATTAAATCTCCCACTAATCGAGCAATTTAGTAATACAAAATATTTTTAGTCAACCACGAAGGATCAGAGAATATTATAACATATCATATCATTAAAGATAAGGGAATATGAAGACTGCTAGAAACTTCGACAGGTTTCTATCGTGAGTGTCCATTAAGTTTTCTTGCATTGCAACAGACCCTGCCTCAATATATCTTTTACGTTCCATCGCGAGAGCGATATCTAGAATAGCTTCTGGCCTCCAATTGTGGCCTGGCCACGAAGTGTGCTTCTTGCTACTCATCCATGGAAAATTGTATGAGATTACGAATATACGGCCATCGATGCCGGTGGCGTAATGTGAAAATATACCCTCTTTACGCTAATGCTTTTTACGAGCAACGTTACTTTGCAGTCACGTGTCCCCGTTGCGATATTATTATTATTCCATTTTTACGCATCAATTTCGAGGGAATATCTTTCAATAGTATACTGGTCTCTGTATCAGATAGAATGCATAAAAGGTGGTTGTAATTTTAGAAAATTTTCGTCTATTATAGAGCACACCAAGTAGGTTTCGTGCTTCAAGAAAACATTCATCGCGAAAGCGAGTAAATATTTGCTAAACAATATTGAAAAGAAATATAAATGTACTTCGAACATAAATGCAATCGTAAGTTATCCTGTATTGGTAAATTCAATAATTATTTTAGAAAAATACCACTATGTTCCAAACTTGCATTACCTTTTCCAAAATTATACCGTACCATCAGAAAATAATTTTGCTGTTCCCAAACACGAGGTGTGTTGCACTAAATTTTTCTCTTGACTTTGAGAGCCTGAGTAAAATGTGTTTCACCGCCTGGAAGGAACATATTCTATGCCCTTTTCGAGCTCAAAGCGTTTCCCGTGAATCTTACGTGGCCATTGCCAAATACAGCTAGCTTTTCGGCGAGATATCCTGAATAATCAAACAGCTTTTAAAGGCGGCGGAAACAGGATCGAATAAAGAGAAGATCAAACTCGCCTTTGAATCCAATCTAACATCGCCGACTTTTATCTTCTCTTCAATTGCCTTTCAATTCTATCACCAAACCGATAGTTTATTCATAACTATTAGCACATCTTCCTTGTAGTATATATTCGTGTATAACCGAGATTGAAATGATGAAATTCGTTCCATATTAAAAGAAATTCTTTGCCCGAGAAAGTAATTTCGAAGTTCCACGAACTTTCCCCGAGATGAAGATTCCAGTTGCACGGTTTCATGAATAGAAACAAGTAGCACTCATTTGCACAACTTCTAATGAACTATGAAGATGCAAAATGAGAAGTAACGGGGCAGCTAATCATTATTCCATGTTTTCCTCATGAGCCTCCCAACGAATTTGCAAAAACATTCGAACGTAACAAAAACCACCGTCCATATGTTCTGTTCTCCGTGCTATATTTTCCACGTTGTGTGGCAGCGCAGTAAAACGAGAACGAATTAGTTATAAAATTCTTATACGTGATTACCCTGGAATGCTATCAACGTGAACAACGCTCATCCAACAGTTTATTACAACTGTTTCGCTTATAAAATGTTGATTGCTGGGAAATACAGGATTCTAGCCGTGCCACGAGAGAGCTCTCCATTCGAAATGACACTGCATTTCGAATAAAGTTATCATCTTTGAATTAGATTTCTCGCCCTTCTATATGGATGCCTCTCTGCGATAAAATAACCGTAATATTATATTATTAAATCCGTATAAAATTCCTATCTCTGTCACTTGTGAATGCGTGTAGTACTCTGACAAACATTTCCTTTGGACAATTTTTTGTTTCGCCCTTCAATAAAGTACGATAATTATCAATTGTTAATAATTAGCGTGCACGTACGTGCCACGCGATTCTTATCGCCAAATGTTTAACCAATTCCAAAGCCTGTATAACTAAAATCACGCATAAAATAAAAATATAAATACACGGTGTCGTTTTAACACCGGCCGATCGCATTGTATCTCAATTATTAAAGGATTCGAAGAATATTTGTCAAGATCGAAGTGCGCACACCTTGGAATGATGAATACGGGACTGGCGATTGAGATCGCGATACGATGCACGCGAAATGCAAATTTTCCAACGATTCTCGGCACGGAGGGAACGCGGGTACGACAGGGGGGAGGGGGGAAATAAACTTGAGAATAATTTCGTCGACACGAAGTCGTTCGCGGCGAACAGCAAGTCAGAACGCTTACATGCCTTCGGGCGCAGGCATCGCAGGTTTCACGACGTAAGAAAACTTTCCACGCAACTTATCACGTGGAAAAGGGTCACGAGTTCGGAATTAATTCGCCGTTTCCAAGAATCGTTTTCCGATCCGCAATTGGAGCAAGCACGAGGCAGGAGGCACGACGCCGCGGGACGTGAATGGAAAGCCGGAGATGGCTCCGCGTGAACCGGTTAATTAGCTAATTAACAGCGCGAACAACAGCCAGGTGAATTCAGCAGAGACGGGAGCATGAGATCGCCATTTCGGGGAGAATAATTCGGAGAAAGCGAACGGATATCGAAAGCTTTAAGTTTAATCGGCGAGGTTAAGTGAAAAATTGCATTCTGTGACAAGGAACGAACTCATTGTTCTAATCATTTCCCCCAACCGCACCCTAAGACAAATATTTTACTTTATCCAGCAAGTGAAGAAACAAATAACCCGAGGGCGCTCAAACGCAGAAACCATGTGCACGATGTAAACTCGACTCGACCAGGGGATCCCTTAACATATTTGCGATTCCCATTCCGACGGCCGGTCGAACGCAAGCCGAACGAAAGTACGGAGGGTTGGCGTGCGCAATCGTTTACAGAGTTTCATACAAAACATATTTCCCAGCGATCACGGAAATTACCTGGATGCAGAGGAAACGAACCGGGTGGAATTTCAGGGGCACAGGAGATCGCGTACGTCGCGCTAAATTGCCCCTGTTGAAATTCTGGCCGTCGTAGGTGGGGTGGCCACGGTGGCGAGAGGGGTTGGAAAGACGTTCTTCCCGATTGAGTTTTACGAGGCGTTCACGTCACGTGCAAGTAAAACGATAGTACCCATGGTTACGCTCGGAGAAACTGCAAATGCCTCGTGAAAGGTTGCACGAGAGGAAGATTTCGGGGGTGGAAGCACGAAAGGGGTTGCTACCGTGAAAAAAGTTTCCTGAGAAACTTGCGTTACCCCGTTGGGAATTGAACACTGGCTGTTGAACACACCCACTCTCGATGAAGATATCGAATGTTGTAATATTAATTTCAACACTGGGGTTTCTCTTGATTTCTTATCGATAGCTGATAGTCATTCGAACCATACTGTTGCATTCTATCAATGCATATTAAAATTCGATAAATTTTGTAGAATTGTTACCTTGCTGAAAATTGTTATAGACGTGTTTTTTTGAAATATTTTGTTAGGTACTGGGATTTTAAAGACATTTCTAGATACGAAGACTTCGTGGCTACTTGGCAAGCCATAATACCAAAATTCAATCGCAACTTCTTTAAGTTTTGTCCAAGACGAGGGTCTTCACTGGAAGATTTAATTAAACTTTCGTGCCGCAAGTTTCAGCACAGTTTTTAAGAAATTTTTCAGATATCCAAAGGAATGCATCACTTTGTTCCTTTTCCAAGTGAATTTTAAGAAACTTCCAATATACGCTATATTAAATTTCACGAATTTTACCTTCCATAAAAATTAGCCGCAATTATTAATTGACGACAATTAATAATAACTAAAATTAAACTCCCCTTATCTGAAGCTATATGCTTCGCACACAAATGACTGTAACGTTGTATCACTCTATAAAGAAATGATTATTCGAATAAAATTTTAAACGTTCAATATTCAACTGATTACTCGCTGGAGAGTTCTCGCATAATTCGTAATTAGCCCCCCGACACTCAGGCAACAAGAAACAATCAACACCAAAGGAAACTGTTCTAATTGGCAATTATGCCCGCAACCATCAGGCCTACACAATAAAACAAGCCACCGTTTCCTCCGCCAAGAAAACCAAACGAAAGTAAGTTTCCTTCAATTAAGCAAACGATGGAACAGCAACGGCCCCCGGTCCGGATGAAATACTAATTAACGCGATTTTTAAACGGCGCACAATAGATCTCGCAATTAACTAATTGCCAGGGAACAGGAAGCTGTTCGATCGAGGAAGCCGCTTCTTTTAATTGCTTGTTACGAATGACAGCCAATGAGGAAGTGATGGAACGACGCGGGCTAGAGAGATTTTAGAGGGAAGAAATCGCGAATCGGGGAAACGATGGCAGATTAAGATTGCTGCGAGTAAAACAGCAAGAACCGGTCGGATTTGAAAGAAACTCAGAAGTGAATCTTTCCAGGGAAGATGACCTTTCAAAGGTTGGCTCCTAATGGGGAAACTGGACGAATATCGCCCGGGAAAGAGGGAATTTCTGACGAAACTTTCGGGCGTTTTATCCCGCGTTGCTTCGCCGCGCTTCGGAACAAATTAGTTTCGAATACGTCGCGCGACTACATGTTTCGAAGTATTATTAAAATCGTGGAAATAAGTCGGAACGGTTCGCGAATTTCTTGTCTGATTTGATCGCGAACGATTGGACGACTGGGCCATTAAGAAATGAAACGGGGACGCGCGTTCAGCTTTTTCCGGCGCCTCGTTGGGGAAAACTTTGAGGAAATAGAATGTGACCGGTGGAAGAAGTTAAGGCAATGTATAATACGGGTAAACAAGAAATTCAGTGAGAGGAAAGTGCTGGAATCGTTTAACAATGAGTTACTCCGCGGTATTTCGAGTCTCAAAATGATTTGTGTTATAAAATATGTGGAGAATTGCTTCTCGATTGAATACTGAATTTTATATTAACGTCATTGTATCGTTAACATTGAACCTTTCCTATCTGTCAAATGTATATAATTTATTTGTAAGTTATAACGCAACTTTCATTTTGTGGTGAATATCGTTTTTGTGCTAAATAGCAATTTTAGTGGCAGCATATATTTTAAAAATTCGATAAAATAGCACAGGGATATTTTGAAACCACAGATCCTAAAATTATTAATTAGTCCTATAGTGATTCTATATTGAAAATTTAAACTAGTTCCTTCGTTTTGAAATTCAGCATACTGAATATATTTCAGTTAATTTTAGTTTGGCTGGAATAAGCACGAAATTAATTAGCAAGGATAGCCTGGATATTCTGTGCTGATCTGTACTCTATGTACCACACTTTTATCTGCACTAAATTTCATTAGACAATTCTTGAGCTTTCTTCAATTACTCTACGTCGACGACTCGAACTCCGGGAACCTTATTTGCTCTTGCTAGACCGAACGAAGTATTCTATCTCAATTTATCTGTGAAATATAACTTCCCGATGTACGTTGAACCTTTAAGGGCAATTAACAGTAACTAATGTCTTTCTCCGTATCATTCGAGGCGCACGAAAGGAGAATTACAAAAATAATTGTGTGATCTCTAACAGATGACATTCACGAAGAACAATGTTTTGACAGTTTTGCCAAATTTCACATTATCTACAACAGTAACTACAATCAAAACGTTAACAGAATATAATTATTTACCCAAAACCCCCTGTCGATTGTATCACGTTTTCTCCGCGATAACAAAAAAAATTCGTAGCCGTTTTTTTTCAACACTCAACTTCAGTACATTTGAAAACTTCTAAAACGACTGATGCACTCGTGTCTCGCCGTACATTCATTTGCATCGCAGGCACGAAAACAACGTTTTACTGCGAACACGACCGCAACACCACGGTTTCTATTTCGATACAAGTGTACCAACAGCTTTTTGGATTGCTTCTCGAGGGCTCCCACCGCGGTAGCTAGATTTACGGTGATCGATTACCGGCACACCAGCGGAAAATTGCTACCTCGACGATGGCTCTGCACACAGAAACGAAAATTACGAGTCTCCCACCATTAGCTGATTGATATGATCGAAAATAATGGCCAGATTGAGAGATTGCGAGCAGCTGAAACGTTAAAGCTCGGCTCGGTGTTTACACACTCGAGGAAAAGTTGGGCTGCTCCTCGATAAAACGATTTCCCGGTTTACTTCGAACGCTGCCATTCTTTGTTTGAAGCTGCGCGGAAGAAACATTTTGCAATTTCGAATTTCGACCGGAGTAATTTATGAATTATTCATAAACGAGGGACGACCAAGGAATATTATTACCTGCGGCTACATTTCGAGCTATACTTCGCGCAGGTAAGGACAAGTCGTTTAATCCAATCTCTGGCAGAGAAACAAACTGCGCAATCCGCGCATCCTTCCCGTTATTCCATTATCAATTCATTTCTTCCGCGAATTCCCGTCTCTTCTCAATTCTTCCCAATGCGTGGCTCGCGCACACAGGCGTCGCGCAATTTCTTTTACAATTCGTGGCAACCGGGAAGAAGTAACTCGTCTCGAATAACGAGCCCGCAGGTACACTTTCCAGATTGCGGCAGGCTCCTCGAATCAAGCAACGATTCGTATGAATAAACCTGCAACGTCACGTTGACGTCATTGAGAAACTGCTTCGCGAGTTTCTTTTCTCTTCCGCCCGCGCGTTCTCCATCGCGAACCGGACTTCTTATCCGCGTTTCATTCGTTCCACCCTTCTTCATCGCGACTTCTGCGTCGCTCTTTCGTTTTCCATTCGAGTAATGATCAGGGGCACCTCCACCGCCTGTTTCCGTCTCGTCCTCTCCACATTCTTCCATTCAGAACGAGATTCTCGCCTTTCTCTCGACAACTTTTACCCCATTCTTGTGTTCGTCGCGCGTATAGAAAAAAAGGAGAGGAGGGGCGAGAAGCGTAACGAGTTCACGAAACTAAAAATTGCACGGCAGAAGGAATAGGGGAAGAAAGCAAGGAGGAGAACGGATAGGTTCGTGTCTATTTAGCGAGATGGGACGTTTGTTTCGCGAGAAAGAAACGGCTCGTCGTCGGTGGCCATTTTTATGCGAAATTCCCTGCGTCTGGCGACGCCGTACCCGTCATTCTTCCCGACCCCTTGAGCTTTATTTCGCTGGCAATAAGTTCCACGTTTCGTTAGATACTCCATTCTCCCCCTTTCACCATTTTTTACACTTGGACACATTCATCCCGCGTATTCTCACGGCGAAGGTTAATCAACCCTTAAGACACCCTTGCCGCTTTATTCCGACCATTGTTTCCGTCGTGGTCGCGTGATAATTCGCCGGGCACATGGTTCAAGAATGCGAACGAATCTTTTAAGGGAAAGTATCCAACCAGGGTAAACATTCAGGAATTCTTCGACAAGATTATGTGGTAGTAAAAAATGAGATTTTAAATGAATATTTCAAGGTTCACTGTAACTTAATTACGAAACATTATTTTCGAATATTTAATACAAAAATTGTTTGTAAAATTGTATACAATACTTGCAATATTAATTGCATAAATATTCTAGTTGGACAGATCAGAATTATTATATCCGAGGAACGTAGGAATGAATAATAAATGAATAAGTTTAAGCATCGATTAAACGAACTCACTGTTGATAATAGCTGGTCGACAGAATAATCCTTTACAACGAAGCTTTTCGTGCTCGCATTATCATGAATTCTTCGCTATTCTTCTTCCTCTTTCTTGGCGTAAAACGACCGCTCTCACATCGACCCCACCCCCCTGTCCCATCCTTCAACCAAGAACGCTTCCACCCTGTTCGTTTTTTCCAATTTCCGCGTGCTGTATCGCGCATTCAGCCGTTCGCGACTACGTACATCGTTGGGAATACATAAGGCTATTTGCATGGGACCGGCCTTGGCAACGTAATTTCACGACTGTGCAATCCCATTGTCTATCGTGCCGCCTTAATTGGACGTTTCGCAGTGAAAATTCATGGGACGGCCATAGATAATCCTAATTAGACGACGTTGGGTTAATTGCGCGAGTGCAAGAGCGTCAAAGCCGTTGCATAGATAATACGACGACTTTCCGATGTGAAATCTGTTTCGGCCTTTATGGCACCTGCCGTCGGAATTTCGTTGCGCAATTTTCGAAAGGGCGAGTAACGCAGACAGTCGAAATTTCCTATTCGATTGCACGACTTTCGTGAATAATTAAATAAAGAGAGATACGCGTATGGTGATTGTCTGTTTGCTGGGAAAATTGTTTGCCACGATTTCTAAACGTGCCACGAAGCGCTCGCGGGATGTTTCACGTTTTATTTGCAACAAGGGTGTATATCATTTGATTAGATTAATTCAGCTTGTACTTAAGAATTCGTCCGACACTAAATATATCTTGGGAATGTCCAGAACGCTTGAATGCCGTGGGAGCTCGTCCGACCAAACGCTGACCTGCACTACTTAAAAACATACGCGCCTGCAACAGGTTGAATTGCACAACTTGAAAATATGTTTCCGACCATACGTTTGCTAGCACTACTTAAGAAACAGATGGCTATCCCTGCACTGATCTGTAGTAATTGACAAATATATCAATCGGTGTTATTGATTTGTACTGCTCAAAATATACATATTGCCCGGTTTAGAACTACGTACCAGCCTATATCCCTTTACCTGAAGTATTTAACATAAAATAGAACACCGTTGGTACCCAGGTGTCCTGGGATTAATTCCCGTCTACTCTAGCTTTCCTACCTGCCCTGAAGTAGCCTAAATACCCTGGGGTACCTACGTATCTAGGGACCAGGAGTGTACAGAAAATTGGAAAAGGGGATATTATCAAGGTCTATATGCATAGCAAATAAATTGGAAGTATATTCTAGTTCTTGCGAGTGGAATAAAGGAACGCGTGATTTTTTTTTAAGGACAATTGGTTCAGAATACTGAGTCTTTATTCAAGCTTTTATCATTATAATTCTATCGCTGTCAAAGGGCTGGCAGGTCTAAAAATGTGATGACAATTCAAGTAGACAGCAAGAAAAATTTATTGTAACATCAAGATGTGTCCATTTAGATAAAAATATTATAAAGTATCGAAAAATATTGAATTCGAAAGTTCGTGAAATTAATATGTTAGAAATTATACTTTAAGAGTATGCAGGGTAGATCTTTCCCGGACAGTTCTGGGGTAAAGACTGAGCGGTCAATCACAGTTCATTTACCAAAAGGCATAACCTTCCCCACTCCGTGGCCAGATCCTCCAGGAGCAGAGTCCCTATACCTTGGTAATACGGCGACAGGCCGATTGCCATGTTTGGTCTTTCACTCCACATTCAAATAAACACTCCTTCGACACCAGATGGTTGGAAGACCCAATGCGGTCGCCAGCCATCGTCGGCCAACAGGATGTTCAGTCTCATTCATTCATTCTTAAAAACCTCTTGTAAACAGTCAATCCTTGGACATTCGATAGTTGAATAGCGTCGGGCCACCAGCCATCGTCTGTCGTCCAGATTGCCCATTTCTAAGACACTCTCCAACCGTACGCAGGCTAAGCCCCTATCATAAATTCTTCCCCAAATGAATAGCACTTCGCCACTCGATCCTTTTCTTTTTGTTAAAAATGCACTGTCGCTAACACGGCCAGACTGACCTGCTTCGCGCTCTCGAGAAGCATCCACAACCAATGCACTTCAGACCACCCAAACTGTTTGCATTTTACCTTTTTCACCCAAGTACCATTTACAGTCTTTCATAATTTCACACAACCCAATCATACAGTCGTATTTCAACGAATCACGCACAAGATGATCGTTCTCCCGACTCCATACACACTCGTTGTATTACAAAATACAACCCAGCATCTTCCATTGAGACGTAACCTCCGCAACCCTGTGATACAAACACTATGTTGCCGTTACTCTCAATCATGCTGCAATCATCTCAGACGGCCCACAAAAGCTCGCCTCACATTTCAACAACCGTGACACCACAAAGTGACACGCAGCAATGGACCGTACCACCCACAGGTGTACTCCAAACCCAGATAGCATTACAAAATACTACTGTAACAGCATAATATGCCCAAATATTGTTCAATCACAATGAACAATATTCCACATACAGCTAGTATTACAAAATACTACTGTAACAGCATAATATGCCCAAATATTGTTCAATCACAATGAACAATATTCCACATACAGCTAGTATTACAAAATACTACTGTAACAGCACGATGTCCTCAAGTATTGTTCAATCACAATGAACAATATTCCACATACAGCTAGTATTACAAAATACTACTGTAACTGCACGATGTCCTCAAGTATTGTTCAATCACAATGAACAATACTCACCAGCGTTCTGCCAAAATAAGTGCTGTACATAAACAACAAGTTAAACAATTTTTTTTTTTTTTTTTTTTTTGTTTTTAGGTCACATACACAGAATATATTTGACCAGGCAAACAAAAACAATATAGGCAATCTTGCGATAAAATATTTTAATTATTTGAACCCGCTAACACGGTTCATTCCGGACTCCTATTGTCCTCGCTTTCTGACAGTTCACCCGACAGCTCACCATCCCAACAGCGCAAGCGATCCTTGGGTGCCACTTGAGGTCTACCAGATTTTCCTATAATTTCGTAACGGTCGTTCATTAAAATTTCGGAAATGACAAATGGACCTTCGTATTTCTTTTCTAGTTTAGCGTTACACGTAGTGGCTGGTTTGATAAAAACCGTATCACCTTGTTCGAACACAACATTTGTTTGTCGCTTTTTATAAAATCTATTATCCTGCTTTGCGGCATTTTCCAGCAGACGTTTAAACGCGACTTCCCTGTCCTGATTCAAATTAATGTCCTCGTCTGGACTTGGCAAATCTGCCTCCACGTGTACTGCGTTACCTGCACTACGTTCAATACCGAACAATAACCGATGCGGTGAGAAACCCGTACTACTCTGCACCGTAGTATTCAACGACTCTTGTACTTTACTAATTTTGCTCGGCCATTCTGAAATTTTTGATAATTCCGCTGTTAACAAATTTGTGACTGTACATTCTGCGGATATCGGAATTTTGATGAAACCCCGACGCCATATCAAGGATAGTAAAATATTTTCCTTTATCGTTATTTTATTTACTGCGCGGTAGTCTACGCACAGTCTATCATCGCCATTTGCTGTAGCAACTAAAATGATTGGACTTGAGAATGGCGTGACACTATCGCGTATAATGCCATTCTCCAGTAAATCGCTAATTATTAGCCTAACTTTTTCCCTTTGTGAAAACGATAACCGATATGGTTGATACCTGACCATCTTGCTTTCTTTTAAAACGATGTTCAACTCACCGGTGTTCACGGGTCATACTTTGTTACCTGCCGTGAACATGTGGTCGTAGCGCCCCCAATAACGCCCTCAAGGGTTGACGAACCTCAGGTGACAGCTCCTCGGCCAGGTTACATTGCGGCTTGGCAGGAAGGTTGCACCCCGACTTCGCAGGTAGAGGCGATGATCCCGTTGAAAAATACATTAGCTTCTTCTCGCCGTTAACCTTCTGGCGAATCCGTCCTTCGTCTTTTCGGGCAGTCGAACTTCACATGACCCACATCGCCGCACGTGAAACACCAATTACGATTTTCATTGTCATTTCTCTGCGTTGTCTCCGATATCCGTGCCTCCGAATTCCGGTATCGCCTCCGCTACATGCGCCGGTATCGAAGTAGAAGCTCTCGGCTCGCGATTCATAGTAGCTTCCATGAACTTCATAAAAAGCGATTCGAATGTCGGCGCACTTGACTCACTTGATACACTGTTATGTTCTTCCATCTTCAGGCGTTAATTCTCTAACACAGTAAACCAACTATGCTAGTATCCCACTTCTGATGTTAGAAATTATACTTTAAGAGTATGCAGGGTAGATCTTTCCCGGACAGTTCTGGGGTAAAGACTGAGCGGTCAATCACAGTTCATTTACCAAAAGGCATAACCTTCCCCACTCCGTGGCCAGATCCTCCAGGAGCAGAGTCCCTATACCTTGGTAATACGGCGACAGGCCGATTGCCATGTTTGGTCTTTCACTCCACATTCAAATAAACACTCCTTCGACACCAGATGGTTGGAAGACCCAATGCGGTCGCCAGCCATCGTCGGCCAACAGGATGTTCAGTCTCATTCATTCATTCTTAAAAACCTCTTGTAAACAGTCAATCCTTGGACATTCGATAGTTGAATAGCGTCGGGCCACCAGCCATCGTCTGTCGTCCAGATTGCCCATTTCTAAGACACTCTCCAACCGTACGCAGGCTAAGCCCCTATCATAAATTCTTCCCCAAATGAATAGCACTTCGCCACTCGATCCTTTTCTTTTTGTTAAAAATGCACTGTCGCTAACAAATAAATATTTGAACTAATAATTTTGCTAATACTTACTTTAGTACAATATTTTCATGGCCACAAGGAGGATGAAAATTATTGCCAAGAAAATTATAGACTACACTGTGTCCATGCTTCCCATAAAGAATATTAATAAAAAATTTTCTCGCCGAACGATATAATACACGAAGATTAAAACACTGTCGTAATATAGCTCGCCACAGAATACACGATTTTGATAATAAGTTTCACAAAGTCCGCTTTCATCGCGTCGGTGTATAAAAGAGATTCCACGCTGGCTGTCACCAGTGTTTCTTTTACGAGTCTTTTATAAGGCGAACAACTTTTTTTTCCCGAAGTGACTGAACAATCTCGGTAGTTAACTGGTTGTTAGTCGTGACAGTTCGCTGAGGATGTTCTGGGCCAAACACAAAACCTTACTTAGCGATCCGGATCTAAGATTCTGGCCGTCGATCATCGTTAAGGTGATAAGAAGCTTTTACTTAACTTAATCCGCGTCGGTAAGAAGGATTAAGGTGAACCAGTCCGTTAAGGGTGAATCTTGCTGGTTTACTGACGAAGATTTAGGATAGAACAGATGCATTATGCATCCAGATTTCGCTTGGAATAATATGTCAGCCTAGTGACTTCGGTCGATGGTTTAAAGAGGTTACAATGGATTTTATATTCATACGAATACTGGCATTTTTTTAACCGTGTTTTATGCTCCTTCCAAATCGTACTTTGAGTGGCAGTAAAATGGGAAATTTAGATTTTTCAATCGTCTAAGTGATAGAAACTATGTTACAGTTTCTGATTAGGATATATTTAATTTTCGGATAGAGCTGTGTTCACTTTTGATTTATCAAGATACAAAAATTCTATATTCACGAGAAGATGTAGAGAACAATTCGTCGAGTGTTTTTAACCAAGCGGCAATAATAATTTCGAAGTGTAATCTAATACACAACGTCTGAGGGAGGCATTTTATAATTCTTCATAATTATAATTAATAGAAACCGATACTCCATAGCTTATACCAGGCACTCGTTAAACCGTGGAAAAAACACACGCATATAAAAAATAAAGGGATCCGGCACAGTGACGAATATGCCAATTTCCAAAAACGAGTTTCACGAAAATCAGCATCATAAATCTGCCGGTTGCGACAGAACGATCGTGTCAGAGAGGCAAATGAACCACACGGAACAGATTACACGATGCAATGGAACAGGACATGCACTAAACAACTAGCTGACGAGCATGTTGCTAATATTTTTTTACGCGCATTTACGTACACGTTATACTCGTGTGCCAATTCTTCAAGTTAAGTATTACGTACGCGTAGCTTCCGGAAACTTCAGACCATTTGCTATTTTCAACAGTTTTACGACGCCCTGACTACTGGATAATTTTCGTATTACTGCATGGTTGTATGGGTCTGAAAAACGCAGGAAGGATGTGCAAAAGCAGGTTTATATTGCAATGGGGAAGTGGTTGTTTCGTGGAAACAAGGGTGTATATGTTGGAACATAATTATGCATCTGAGCATAGAATGTTCTTTTGCAAGGATTATTTGCAAACAGTGAAAGCACTTTAATGCTTTTTTAAAATAAAACGGATAAAGATAAAAATTGTTCGTTTACTATACAATTGATTTCTGACTACAAAATCTATGGAATGTAAGGGGATTACATATTATTTGGGAAAAAGAAATCGACAAGCGAATTTGTGGAAAAGGTAACAATTTTCGTTTCGTTCTAATATATTGATTTGCTTCGGAAAAATAGCATTCGATACTAGACCGAGCTGTAACAACCTTTCAAATAACAATATCATGGTTCAATCTTTGAAATTTCCGCGGTCAGCAGAAAAGATCGTAATAAAATAGGTCTGAAGCAGTTTTCATTTCTCTGACAAACCTTTCCATCCTTCACTTGCCATAGGAAATCTAATATCCGGTGGTAGAATTCAGAGTACGATTCGTTTAAATAGAAACATCAATGGAATGAATTATTTTCAATTATCCTTGACCATCCGCGAAAAGAAAATTGTAAACATCCGTTTAAGATTGCCGATATATCAATACTGATTAACTTGATCCTTGTCACACGTTTGTTTTAACAACTTCTATAACATTGAATTCATCTGAATAACATTCTGCAGCGTTTCATACATTTGTATTATTCACACATATTCTGTATTACTTTATACATATATTCAAATATCGATTTCCTTCAATTAGCGATAAAATAAATATTCCTCTCCTACCAAACTTCTGAATGAAAACTGCATAAATTACCAAAACAAATTTAGTCTCCCGAGGACTATATAACATATCCAGAATAATTCATTCGGAATATCATCCGAAACTTCTATCTTCCACGTTGTTAAATACCATCCGTCTCGTTCGATACGATGTTCCACTCGTTAGCCACTCTACATTTCCAGATCCAGAACGAAGTGGATGAGCGACGAGGTCATCGATGTTCATAACAGACTTTACTCTGGTTTTTAAGCGGGCTCCAGCCAGCAAGTCGATAAAAGCTACGCAAATACCGATGCAAGCTAAAGCTGACTGCTCCCGCTTCACTTGGAGGCTTCGTATCCAACAACGGCCGACTCACAACCGGCAACAAACGCACATATACTCGTGTTGTAAGCTGTGGCACGTGCAGAACCAGCGTAATTAATACTTGGCGCGAGTCGCACAGACGACTGCTAGATAAATCTTCTCGAATTCGAAAGCGGGTGAATGCTTACGAATTCGGTTCGTTGAAGACTTTCGCTGACGTGGCCGAGGCATGCATCGAGTAAATAAAACGAAACTGTATTCAAGCTTTCAATTAATTCAGGATAACAAAATAGGATGTTCCAATTATAAGGAGGGATACGGTATTTGCATAGTGCCTGTAATTGAAGCCATATTTTGCGAGCTACTACGGCTGCTATTGTGCAAGTCAATAAATATATACAGTATTCGAGATGTAACAAATATTAAACGAAGAAAATGAGTTAGAGAATCTTTGTTAATAAAGGAACTGCGACATATTTATGTATTCCCTAATGGCACAGAAAATTATTTTAATTTAACAGTAACTCGATTTCAATTCCACGAGCGTGCCAGAAAATTCTCGCGTACGAGCAGAGAGTATTCAGAAGCCACGAGACGATTTCCCGTTTTCCAGGCTCGGGCGTGCACATTTCTGACATGATCCACTAGAGAACGAGTGTATCCTCGGCGGTTTGGGTTGCGTTGACCATTTCTACGATTGTTGAGATCGCACATAGACGGAAGGGACCCCGGAGGAAGTTGACAACGCCCCAATTGGACCCACGAAATGGATTTCCAGGTTGCACACAATGGAACGTGCATGGAGATCGTTATGCATTTGCGACGCGATTTGGCCGCCATGCCAACTTATTTCTTCCGGCCACGAACTGTTCGAAAACTCCTACGTACTCGCGACAAAGCACGGCTTCTATCTCCTTTCCTTTCGAGGTAAAATCGTCAACGAGTTCCTGCTTATCCGTGTCTGCTGGTTTAAAATACGACAATTCGAACAACCGAACTTCTTAATTAAATGTAAACTGGTTTATATATTTAAAATTATTTTCGGACATGTTGGAGCTATTTCGAAAATATTTGTTTCGATAATTACATAAAACAATTTCAATAATGTATACAAATATCTACCGTGCTGGTACACGGTAGTTAGACGCGAATGATATCTGAATGACCAGTGCATTGTTTTAATAAGTATGTAAGGTTCAAGAATTTCATTACGATTCTCATTCAGTGCAGCGAAAATTTTACCCGACGCCGATGCTCGACGAGTACACTCCATTCGATATCGTTGTGTTTGAGTTCGCTATGCTTTGGATCTTGATTGAAAACCGAGAGTCGAAATTGCTCCTCGCAAATAATTCCACGTCGCAAACCGCTCGCGCGTTTCGAGGCTGGTTTATTTAGAACTGCCTTGTTTGGATTTTCGTTTCACGATCGTCCAAAGGGACGCGTTTCACCTTTGCCCTGCCAGCTAGGATGTTGTTTCCGTGTTTCAAAAATAATTTCGCTAGAACAACGTTGGGAGTAATCGTTCTTCAATTTCAGCGTTCCCTATAGGATTACCAATAAATTATTTTTCGATTATTCCGAACGAAGAATTAATTTGAATCGAAAGTCTCGTCAATTTTCAATTATTTAATCCAACTTTTTATCCCTTTCATATGACGGGGATTAAATTGCCAAAAAACGTCAATTTTTGGATTGTCTTGGATGATTGTAATTATTTCGAGTTGGACGAAAATTATTTTCTTCATTTTAAATGATGCGAAATTGAATAAAGGCATCAAGTTTCTGGAAGAAACGCACTTGAGAATCACTTTGACCGCCTTTCGAAAGGATTCAAACGATTAGGCGGAGCATTGACAGAATCGGAGTCAGCGATTTATTAAATGACAGACGGTCATGGGAGCGATTTTCAATCTGTCGTTTTGCATACGACGACGATTTGGCCTCCTCGCCAACTTATTTCTTCCAATCGTGACTGGTTCCCAGTGAAAGCATCCGGGTGTGAGTCAAAATTGCTCTTCTATTTTGCGAGTAACTCATTACGCCGGCAATGCACATTTTCTCGTCTCTGTTGAACTACCTCGGCCAAAGGCCTTTCAAGGTGGATTAACTTTGTGCGCGCCGATCGAACGAGAACATTGCCTCAAAGTATCGATACGGAATCAAGTATTTTAATCAAATGTTCTGGAGAATATGGCCAATTTTACGCTTTATCGATATGATTTGACGCACAGAAGAGAATGAAACAGAATTCACAAGATGAAGATTGAATAGCGAAGGATAGAAAATCGGTCTGTTCCATTTCTGTCAGGAGGATTTTCTAAATTTTCCATTTGTGGAAAGTTCAATTCAATTTATCATTAAATTCTGTCAAATAATTTGATTAAATATTTTAAATATTTACTAAGGTAACTGTTTTCATTTAACTGAACGACAGATGAAAAGTCTTAAAACAAACACCCAGCCATCATTGCTTGCCGATAATTAATTTATTCAAGTCAATCGTATATCTTTAAACACTGAAACGCGGTTGAAATCAAATATTACATTACCTACAATATTAACGAAACGTTAACGATCCACTTCAAGTGGCCCAATTAATTCATTCCGTAAAACAGTAACAAACATATAATTTTTTTAAGCCACACGGCCATTCAACTCTTCCTCCAAAACAACGCCCAACTCGATCAGCTCGTAAATTTAAAAATGAAACCGCAGCGAAAAACCCCGTCACAACAAATACACCCCCCGGTTTCTCGCTGGCAGAAACAAACTCTTACCTCTCACGATCGAGCAACAACAAGGTAGATTCATTTAGTTATCCACCCTACGTGGAGCCGAGAAAAACTCGCCTTCCCGAGGTTCGCCTTAAATAACCTGCTCAATTATTTATTTCTGCCTTTCCCCGGTTCGCCAAGCCATTCGAGGATCCCACTTCTGTTCTGGAAGAAACGAGCAACCGGCCGCGGCAGTAATTTAGTCCGGGCGAGATGCGGACCGAAGGATAGGTGGAAACGTGAGAAACGCGTAATGAAAAAATATGCGGCGGACCTGGCGGCCCGGGAGCGGTCGATTTCCGTTCCGTGGATACCGAGGATGCCTACACCTTTCAATTGTATACCTTACTTAGTTTCCGTGCGATCGCGAAACGATAACAGCGTCACCGAGCCTCCTTCACCGTGGAACGGTCGAGCTCTTAATGAAGCCTGCGTCAGGACAAATGTTTCTCCAACATGACCCGGTGTTATCGATGCACATACGTGAAACGTCCTGCAGCAATCGTCACAATTAACAAAAGAAAAGGCCCAGCAATATTTCAATTTAGCGAAAGAGTAACGCGGAAGGATTACAATTTCTCTTTGAATTGGTCTTTTACATACTCGAACCGTAACAAAGAGTGGAAGAAAAGGGAGACCCGTACAAGGTGCCGTAAAATCGAGCATAAAACGCGTCTCTCCTCTGAGATATCGCGCTAATGTCGCACAATGATATCGGGAACTGAAAGGGAGGATCATCTGGTCGCATTAAACAACGCTAACAACCGTTCCAACGATACAATGCAAGAAAGTTACGCGATGTAGGTCTGCGTGTAACGGACACGAAAGGGGGTTCACGGTATGAACAATAAAAACCCTTTTTAACAGTGGTGAAATTACTGTCGGACGAGTCGTGTTCATAACTTCTTGTTAACCGAGCCAGCCATCTTTTCTTCTCGTTTTTTCTTTCTTTTTTTTTTTTGTTCGTTCCTTCTTCTTCCTCCTCGTTTCATTTCTCCGTGACCCCGCGCGCACCACTGCCAATATTCCTCTCTCGTTGCAAACGCTCGAAGCAACATGGTAAGTCGATCTTATAAAGGGAGAGAATTCGTAATGGGACGAGCGACTTGTCATTCACGGGAGAAAGTGCGCGATTTTATCACGTGACCTGCGTAATAAACAATTTCGAGATAGGTAAACGTTATGAAACTTGAGCGGGAGAAGATTGTTTTCTGCCGTTCCTACGTGAAGGTAATAAAGATGATCGTAACTTTGAACACGCTGTAACGCTGTAATCTGCAGCCACTCGGACTCGAATTTTTGTTATTCAATTCGCAAGTGTTGCCTCGCGAAACATTCGGTAGGATTTCTACGGATTGAAGAGCGAATTTCTTACTGTTTCAAGCGTAATCAACGCGTTGAAATTAAACGTAAATAAAATCGACGCGAGTTTCGGAATAATTTAAAGACTGCCAGTATTATTTTGATTATTGTGACGATATTTATAACGATTGGAACGGAAGGAGCGCGCGTGCAATTCATAGATTTATTTAACCGAGTAACTCGTAATTAAGTTGAACTGTAAGAGAAACCAAGAATACCATCGCGTGTAGAAGAAACAAATGAAATTATCCGTAAATACTGGGCGAACGGAAAAATATTAAATCCATTAGCCATCTAACAAAAACGATGACAGATTTCAATTCGTTGCCCGGAAAGAACGGAGCTAATTTTGTAAAAGCTCCTCTCGAACTTCATCGACTTATCTGCTACCAGTTATGATCGCATTAATTAGCAAAAAGTTCCCGAAGAAAGCGGTTGATTAAATTAAGCACGGTTTCGAGTCATTAATTATTTCACGATGCGATTTCAATTAACCCATCGGAGCCACGCCTGTTCTCTATTGCAATTTAATAATCCAACGGATATCTCTATTCTGCGCACTGATCGAACAACAATAATCCTGATATAATGAACGCTTGTTGGAACGTTGAAAAATATACGTACTTCAGAATGCAAATTTAATATTAAACAGAATTAACGCAGCTGGAAATGTGATACTAGAGGGAATAAAATTTTGAATGGCTTTTACAAATAATTCTATTAATTTACTTTCATTACTTTCATTTAAGCCTTTCCTTGGATCAAATAGACACATCTACGATTATATTTTCCTTTTATAGGCTTTTGTAGGCTTTGAGTGGTCCAACAGAAAGTATAGTTCGTATCGATTTTCCTAGCTTCGCCGAGAGTCGTTTTCCCGAAGAATCGTACATTTTATTTACAAACAGTTCCTCTCAAGTTTGCTTTACATAATTGTGGATGCTCCTTGCGGAGAAGCGATACAAACCGGTATCCATTTTTGCGAGGCGAGGATTCGTCTTTCAATCAACGAGAAATCAATTACACGATCTGTTCCGGATATACCGTCTCTTTCTGCAATTTAATGAATATATCGGATGCCCGACTGACTGAATATTCATAAATCGCAGCGCAGCTGAAATTGGATGTTTTACAGTGAAATTGTTCATTAATCGGCAACAAATTTTCTCATTTATATTCCATCCTTTTCCAAAGGGTTTCATTAAACAATTTCAGAAAGGAATAAATTAAATCGTACTTTCGAATCGAGAAATTATTTCGACGACAAATAAATATATTGAATCCTAAATACTGTCAAACGAAAAAATTTAATCGACGAAAGGTCTTTGCGCGAAAGCGAGTGGCGACTACGAAACTACCCTTCCAAATTTTACATCCCTTATCCGGCAACGTCGAAGAACAGTGTCCCCGTAAAACTCATCAAACTCTAAAACCCCGTTCGCCGCTTACCCATCCCGATTTTCTCCAATATTAAATCCCCAAAAACCGCCTTCCACTCCACACCGAACTGCCCCCCGCCGCGCCAACAAAACGCCCTAACGAATTTCGTCCAAATTTCATCGTCCCTCTAATCGAGCCAAAACATTAGCGGGACCGCCAATTGGCCCCAGTTAACGTTGCTAAAGGGTTGTAAATCAGGGCCACCTGTTCGCGAGCACGAGCGCGTGCATTTTCGGCCGGCCAAGCCTAACCCCTTTAAACCATTTAGTTTAGTTTCGCCCACGGTATCCGGGCGCCAATGGCCGTCCACGAACTTCGCCCACCTGTCCTGATAATGTCGGTTAATATCATGTAAATTGTAATTAATATTCATGGGGTTAATTCGCCGCCTGCGCTTGCCATCGCGAGCCAGCAACTTTTACCGAAAATTTACGGCCGCCGCAGAACATATTTCGAAGGGGTGGTTAACGTCTCTGATCGTCGTTCAGATACAGCTGTATACCTGTTCGGCCCTCCCCGCCACGCTAAATAAATCGTCGCGGCGTAGAGCCACGCGGCTGGGATTTATCGTGGAATTATGAAAAACGATACCGGGACGAGTTTGTACGCGTGTATATATATTTCGAATATAAATCGACACGGTAGTTTTTGATGTTTCGTCGAACCGTGCCCGATACAGGGAACTTCCGAACCCTTTCGCTGTATTTACCGGATCTCACGTGCCGCGCAAACGTTTCCCGTTTCGCCGATCGACCAACGCGATAGCGTCGAAGAAAAATGCTACGCGTACGTCCGCGTTCGCATGCCCGACGTTTTCTTCAGCTCTTTCCAACTACCTGCCCTCCTCGCTTCTTAATTTATGCCAGAAATGTTTTGCCGACTATCGTCCGTTTGCAAATGTTTATTTCCTGGGATATGAAACGGGGATTCCTTTTTACGGTTGCACTATCGCGACGCGCGAGTGGAAAAAAGCATCGGCAAAAATAACGGGGACCCCGGTTTAATATCTGTGACATCTCTCGTACAAATTGGTTACTCTTCCACAAATCAATCTTCGTCAAATTTTCGGTAACTCAATTTCACCGTGGAACTACACGCGGCCAATTAAATTGCCGAAGCACCGTATCATTTATCTTCATTCGTGCCTCGTTAAGACTGTCTCGTGCGACAAATTGATCACTGTATTTCAATTATTACACAATTCACTTAACCGTGTGTAACATCCAACCCGCGCAACCATTTAACTGTGAAACTAACTTCTTAACGTTAAGAGAGAAAAAAAGATATTACGATCAATGCAATATCTTGGCACGGGTAACAAATAATAATATCGCGGTACGTAATCATTAACATTGTTCCTGCTTGGAATAATATATCAGAATTAAAATACGTCGGGGTGGAATTCAACGTGTTATTCAACCTGGAGCCACGAAGAATCCTTTTCTGTTTCACTGGGACCATGCGTATTTTCTCAACGAAAATAGACGATTCTGTCGGACAATTGGATACGATGTTTCATATACCTCGAACTAAATGTACTGTCGGTTAATCTAATTAAATGATAACAAAGGAACAACTGCAATTTCTGACAGGTCGACCACGGCTATATTTGGTTGTTCCAAATTATTTGCCGTTTTTCGAGATCTCCGCTCGGTAGTTCCCTTTGGAGTGAGCGGTAATTTTACGGCGCACTGAAATATTAAGGTACGGAAGGGGCAGACGCCGCCTACATCTATACACAAATTCAGGAATAATAAGTCGACGAGGTTAATTTCATTGTTAAATTATTTTCTTGTTAATTCAACGCTGGCTATTGTTTCGCTGCAGAGTCCCGGGGTTCAAGGAACTTTTGCTATTATTACCTTTCAGAAACTATGTACAAACAATTGAAAATAATTCTAAACGCAATTATTGTTTCGCCAGAGAAAAATGTTTAAAGTCGTTCAGTAATATCCTCCGTACGATGCACTGTGTTCTATACGTTAGAATCATCACTGAAACTATTCCAGATATTTCAGATCACGAAATATATTTATATTATCACCGTGGTGATCATGTCAACGTTGAAATCTTGCAGGTGAAAAATTTCCACGCTGATAGGACTGAAAAGAAGAAGAAGAAAACATGCTGGTACGATTCACTCACCATGGATCACGTGGGTCAGGCAGTGTTCTATGAACGGAAATCAGGTCACTGACGTACTGATTGAACGCGTTGTTTAGCCATCCGTCGTCGACGAGTTTTTTAGTTTCGGCAGTTAAATTTGTTGGCAGAATCACGGGCCTTCCCATTTCACCCGGTGCGCTCGAGTCTTGTTCGCGAGGTGCAACGAGCACACCTCCGCCTGAAAAACAGAGAAACAGATTAGAAATGTTGGACTGTGCAGGATTTATCCAATTTTCCCTATTAACCGAATAAAAGATTTCAATTCATTATCTTAGAGAATATATATATATATATAGGTTCACGAAATATAAAATGGAAAATTTTTTTAAAATTCGTGTAACAAAAATTGTAAAAAAAGAGTTCGACACTGATGAAGGTTCCCTCACCGTGGCTTATCTATAAAGTTGTAAGAACAGCTATTAGAGACTCCTATTCTAAATCACCCTAATTACTTCGCGAGCAGTAATAATTCCAAGACTGGTCTGTAACTCATTAACAAGACAAATTGACTCGTCTGTCTCGCGCGGGTGTGCCCGGCATGAATTTTCTATCGCGCAAAACGTCAAGGATACATAGGGAAGAAATTGATATTGAACTGCTTCGACATCATTACAAAATACGAAACATTTTCCAGCACTGTATTAAATTTACTGCCAAACGTAAATTGGTCCTTTCAACTTTCGACCCCGAATGATATACCACCCATCCCCTATTATCAAACCGGAACTAATAAAAATGATAATCAATTTCTATCTGAAAGTGTCAATGATACTTGTCCCGTCGGCCTGTCCCGCTCACGTCTCCTTCAACCATCGATTCCGTAAACGGAATCGTCGTCGAAATTCAATTTCACGTTCGCAGGAGCAGCGGCGCGCGGCAAACGGCATACAAACGAAGCCGGGGTTAAGAAGATAGTCGATGCAGAAACGACGGCAGAGAACCGGAGGCGGCGTGAATTTAATTTTCCGAATGTATCCTCACCCGTGGACTGTCTCCTTTCTAAGAGCATTTCCGCATAAACTCGACTTTTATTTTCCGTCGCCATATTGGCGCGAGGCATAGGTAAAGTGGCGCGGCGGTTCGCTCAGTTTTCTCGCCCGTCTTGCCCTCCCCTTGGAAATAATTTTATCCCGGTCGAATGAGTCGGGCCCCGGTGTGCGCCATGCGGCAATAAAGAGCACGACAAATTGCTTTAGCACGGCGAACAGGCCACTACGAACTTTGCCACGGTGAAACTCCCCTCGTGCATCAACCCTCTCCTCGCGCCCCTTTAGTTTCTCTTTCGAGATTCAAGTTGCGACCCCCTCCCGCGTGCGTCGTCCGCTCTTTGTTCTTTCGAAACGATGCAATTACAATACCACTTAAGTATAATGTGATACGCGATGTAATGAAAAAATGAGAGAGGCGGAGTCGGTGCGTTTGCGAGACATCCAACACTTTCGAGGTGTCGGGGAGGAAAATTTCGCGGCAGCTGTAATGGCATTCGGAGTGCGACGGGTTGGAGGGTTCCGTGGATCATCGAGAACACCCGCGTTTGTGATCCGAGGTACTTGCTTCGAGTAATTGCAGAGAAGATAGAGCGAGGCAATTTTAGTGTAATTGAATTTCGTTTAATTCCGCACTCCGACACGATTTTGTTAGATAGATGTCCGCGCTATTTCGATATAGCTTGTATATATTTTTTACGCGATTACAGCGGAATATATCTCATATATTTTACGAACGAAAAGCTTCGTTATCCTTCGTTTTCGGAATTCATGTTTGCTCAAAGTCCACGCTGCTTCCCCAATACCGTAACTAACTGTTCTAAAATAATTTTATCCAAACACCCTCCCCCAGTATTCGATTCCCAGATAAACGAACGACTAATTACCTTGCTCCGGACCAGCCTGAACGACCTTCGACTTGAGCTGCGCGTTAAGCGGTGTCTCTTTTCTGAGCGCCGCGGCCGCGGGCACGAATCCGTTGGCCATTTGGGGCGCCGCGACGCCGGACGGCGCCAAGCCTTGCACGGCAGCATTGGCTCGGTCCTCTGTGTACAATAGGAAGCACACAGTGGCCCAGACTGCCGTGGCCAAAATGGCCACCTTCAGCCATAGAGATCTTCTTCTGGGGAAACCCATGCTTGATCGAACGACCTGGTCCTGGCTTCGTTAAAATCCGCACCTCTTCGTCACCTACTGCTACACCCTTTTCTTCTTATTCGAGCACGGTTCGATTGGAGATCGTTTTTCAGCCGGCTCGAGAGGTCACGTTACCTCAGCAACATCCTCTTCGTTCGTTCTCTCTGTAGCGTTTTCGAAATTTTGTCGAATTACGGGGACAACGAGGCGTACGTAGAACGGGCCTGCCCTTCGGTCAGGATTATGTTTTACGCTCGAATAAGTTAGAGAAAGTCCGGTCGAGATAGATATCGATCAAGGATCTCGTCGATCTTGTTCGATCGAGACTTGATATGCTTTGCCTGCGACGGGATCATCGTTGGTCCTCCATTGTGCTGTTGATATGATTCGTGCAAGTCCGGCGAAGGTATTTGGAATCGTTGACGGTTGAACCGCGGCTGATATGCTTTGATATGTAGTTTATAATTGCCTTGATTTGGCCGTGTATCACCGCATTGTTTCGTCTGGAAAAGAAGGAAAATTCATTGGTTAGTTGATTTGGGGCGAGTGGTGGGCAGAGCGTGCGAGACGGAATAGCGTTTGAAAGATGAATATTCATTAGGCGGAAATATTTGGTAAATTGGTGAATCATTTGGCGAATGTACTGGGCAGAAACGACGATAGGACGGTATTAAATAATTCATTAAATAGTCGGTAGATGACAGGGGTAAATGGGCACCGTTTATGGGGTTGAATATTTCCATATGAATTTCATAACCCAAGTTCCCGTATGATAACAATATTAGCGAGATAAAATGATTATCCGCGGCGCGTCGAGAATTTTTGGACTGTGTATCAGTGAAACTTTCCCCGCGGCGTTTAATTGCACGCGGATCACTGAAATTACAGAGCTCTGGCATGAATAATTAATTCACTGAAGCAACGTTCGATCACGTAAGTAGATGAAATAATTGGTTGTGAAACGGATCCTCAGATTTATATAAATTATTCTGGATTACGATAGACATAGAAAATTTGTAAAAACGGGGGAATATATTGATTCGTTTGCAGAACGAAATGAATAAATGTGGAGAGGCGACAATTGCAATATTTCTTTGTTTGGAAGTGAAATAAGAACGTGTTGCGTCAGACACATCCGAGATTCAACGAAGACTGCTGTAATGGAAGGAGGAACGTGTCCTACGAACGGAATACACACTTTGCAAAATTCTAAAGGAAGAATTCGTAGGAACGTATATTGTGCTCGGCTATTTTCTACTTTCATGGGTTGTTTAGTAATCGATTCTCCCAACAATTATCGCGGCCTTTCGTTATCCCTCGTCTATTGTAACATGGGAAACTATGGGAGATATTCGATCACGCAATTGTTCGCATCCTCTTAGCGTGTTGGAAAGTAGATCCAACAATGAATGAATGCTAACTGAATCAGCGAAAGTTAAGGAGACAATTACTGTGAACTTGAGTCTCTTTAGAAATTAATTCGAGGAAGATATGAACCTTTATTCGTAATATAATTATGTGTACTATTTTTTAAATTAATAGTAGAACAATAAAGACTAATTGAAGTGAAGCTGACGAAGAAACTTGCTTCCTTAAAAAGTTCGACTTTGATTGACACGAACATCAGCTCACTCCCTTTTTCCTCGTAAGCTTCGCGACGGAACGGAATTAGGTAATAAGATCAGAACGATGATTATTGAGGAGAATTTACGCGAGTGTACCGGGTGTGTACGCCATTGAATATTTACTAAAGACATATTTGCGGTACGGTGGAGCAACATGCCGTGAAGATACACCCATAAATTAACTTACGCGAAGTAATTGAGTAATACATCACGGCCGGGATTTCATTAACCAAAGTAAATCATCCAAGGAAATTTGGTTCGCGGCGAAACTTTTGATTATCTCCCGAGCAATAGTTTAAAAGTACACGAATCCGGCTGACTGGCGAACTTAATTAATCCACAACAATGCGAGACTTCGAAATTTCATTCCAATGCAATAATTTCCAACTGTTCACTGCAATAACAATTTCAATCGAGGCCACGAACTCGCAGCCGTTCAATATTTAATTCGCCAACACTTCCATTATTCTGCAAGTTCACTCTTACCCGCTGCTCCGAACTTTATCACTAATATAATCGCCATTAACTTCGCGCACCATACACAGAAATAAATTTTCGCGAGATATCCCTCCGTTTTACCTGCGAAATTGCAACAAAAATGTCAGAACACTTGTTAACGTTTATCGCGTACGGCTCCGAAACGAAGAAAACATTTATCGACTCGTTAGCTAATAAACGTTGGGCAGTACACGCTCGGCCTGCTTTGGCTGAAGGCAGGAATAATGTAAGCGTGGAACGTGCTAATGGTGCCGCGACTGGCGAAACATTAGGCGAATTGCGAAAAAAAAAAAAAAATGCGAAGGAAGAATGAGCGGGCCGCAATCTTCCTTCGTAATCCGACATTAGAATGCCTGCGTTCGGCATTGGAAAACAACAGATACGAGATGTACGCGTTATTCACCGCGCGAGCATCGTGTACCGTTACGAACACGAGATTACTGTTTATGGCAGCTGCTCGACGCAGACTGCTGCATTCCAAAAATTTCTATGGCCTTCTTGCCGTTGCAACGAGGACGATAATCACTCGCGGAACCGTGCCATGATTTTCAACAAATCGTGTTTTTCAAATTAATTATTCGACGTTCACGACGATTAACATTAACCCTTTAAACGGAATTTGTAAATACCAGAAAATGAACAATACAGTTCATTTGAGAATTTTTCTTTAATATCGTAGCATTGTACTAAATTTCCTGCACAGGAATTCTAAGATGATTGATTCTTTCTTCGACGAATGCAGTAGCTTCGATCGTACGATTTCGATTATTATGTATTCGATTGTGTGAAAGTCAATTACTTTTCTGATGGTGATTTATGCACAACGAAATTGCACTTTCTTTTATTTCAATGAATTTCAAAGTCGACAGGTACATTTAATTTTTATTCGATATTTTACTGGCTCGGTGAAACGTTTTAGGCGTGTATTTAGATGTGGGCGATGTTAGGAGACATGAAATTCAATGACATGGGTATTTGAGTTTAATTTAATTCAGTTTGACGTAGGTAGTTTGTAATTTGGCTCGGTGATGACGTGTTCGTGAACGACATTGATTAACGTTTGCAATCAATATTATACACTACAGCCAATCGAATCAAATCTAGTATTATACAAAGCCCCCGTGAAATTTAGTGATCACTGTCAATCATAATTTATGATTTAATATCCGTCGAAATTTATGGCCATCTCCTCGATTTTACGACAGCAATATTCTTTGTACCTTCTTTTCATTAGTCGAACTGCGATGGAACTTTAATTAATCCTTGAAAATACCAACGATTCGAATGACAAAATTAGCGCGTGCCTACTACTACACTCACTACAAATCGAGCAGCGACAAATTCATTATTAATAGAATATAAAAGGCAAATAAATGATTAAATTGACGCTCTTCAGACTCAACTCCCCGGACACGATATTTCTTATTCAACTCTTTGAAACCAAAAATTCAGTTCTTCAATTATTTATACAATATTATAGACGTTCAAACACCATTTTTATAATAATAAAGCATTTTACAAGTAAAACCAAATAGCGCCGGACCTTTCACCTATGACACAAGCCATCATGAAAGGATTATGAAATTTTCCTGAAAGCTAAAAATTGGGCCGTAAATGAATTTAAAACGCGTCGAATCTTTCGCATATAATAGAAAGCGATAATTCGCTCGCGTGCACGCTGAAACGAACACCAATGGGATTGACGTAAAAGCTTCGGGCGATTTCACCTTGGCGGAACGAAATTATTTTATTCAGGGGCTCGTTACGTCGATAATACACGCCTAGCAATGCCTGGAACGAGATTAAATTCCGCTCCATAGGACGCGTTTAAGATGGGCAATTTTGTTGACGTGTTTCAATTAAACAAGCCGCGCAAGGATCACATCTGAATTTCGAATTTCCTACGACGCTGTTGCGCGCGTTTCGCAAGCAGAATCCTGACGCATAGACGGATTCCGTTTCGCCTTAACGAGATTGTGAAACTTCGAGGCGGTTAGGATACGCACAATTGTGAAGGAATTTCGTATTTATGATCGAGATTGCGGTTCTAAACTGCCTTCCGAGATCAGTGAATAGTGGAACTATGCTCAGACATTTGTGATTTATATTTTATGGCAGGCGAGTTGTCTAATTTTCTTCGTAGTTTTAATATTTCTGAAATATTGCAACGTTTTAGAAAACATATTTCGCATAAATAAAAGTATAAAATTGATTAAGATCCTTTTGAAAAAATCTATTACTTAAAAGGTCAGTATTTTTCATGCAGGCCATAATACAATATGCGTCATTTAATTAGAACGAGACGATAGGAAAGCGTGTTCTGCCTACAACGAATCGCGCTAATCGATATGCGATTTAGCGTTCACACGCGAAATATTAAAATACACGAGTACAGGCTAACCCGACCTACATTAAACGACTACGAGGCACAGTGCAATGGATATAACGTGACAGGATCCCATGTTTCGCGAGGGGAACATTATTTTCTGTGTGAAAAGAGAAATAATATATATTTCTGTAATATTTAAATTGACAGTGAACGGTATTGAACGGAGAACTATAAAGAGACACATGGGTTGACTCAAAGGTAATGGACAAACTCACAATTAGCCAAAACTAACGATCAAAAGCTTGCGGAATGATTTGCAAAATATATATCCATACACTTGATAGACGTACAATCGTGAAAAAATCATTCGCATATATTTATTACGACCCGACAGAAACAAGCCAGAGAACTTCTCGTTTCTCCCTCAACGATCGACAAAGGAAAGAAAAGCTCGCAGACAAAGCCCCGAATTATCTCCCAAAGGGGTGAAATCGTCGCGATACCGTCGACCCACAGTTTCAACGCGGCGTTCGCAGCGTGCATCAAGGAAATATCCGCCCCGAGAGCAATTTCGGCCGAGAGTAATCGCTTCCTTTCGCGATGTTGTTTTCAAACGTGCGCGGTTACGAAGTCCCAGAGAGGGAGACAGGCTTTGGTATCGCGACACGAATCGGAATTGTTCGCGATAAGAGGCCGCGTTCGCGGCTCCACGGGAAAACTTTCGCGGCGCACGCAATCTCGGAAATTGTCTGAGTCGTCGTCCGGCTCTGTCGTATCGTAGAATCGAGCGTTGCATTCGAGATGCTCTTGCACAGCGGGCGGCAGAAAGGAAAATGTTCGAACGGTGGAAAAATCGTCCAAGAGAAACAACACCCACCGGGTACGAAACTCGACGAGGCCGAGGAAAGGTGCGCGAGGCGCGTTCGTCGCGATTCCACGGTTTCGCGAAAATGCAATGGGTTTCGTCTGGATGCGGCTCTCGATGACCAAGTGGTGTGCGTCTGAGGGGTTGAATATGCCGTCTGGACGATGGGATACGATTGTCGTTACTTGAACGAAGATGGAAGGGGTTGGGGAGGTATATTGTATCGCCTTAGGGGAAAGTGAAATCGATTATAACTGGTGCGTGGAAAATATTTAACTTTCAGAGACTCATTCGACAGACTAATACATCGAACTCTTAATAATCCTCAACTGCGAAAGACATTTGTACGACGCTACAAATTAATTCGTCCCGCATTCGCGTAATATTCACCGCCTCTGAACGACTCAGTTCGCTCGAGAAATTCCAGACTTTCCTCGGCCACGTTCCAGCACGTCGAAAGAAAACAATTTCTATCCGGTTACGTCGATCGAGGATTCTCCCGATCGTTGCATGCGGTGAACCCTTTCGTTCGCCGGGAAAGCACCGTCGATGGTAACGGCCACTAAAAGTCGAGGAGAACCACTCCGCCACTTGGTACATTTCTGGCAGTCGTCGGTTCATTTCGCCTTGAAGGGAAACACTTTTCCTTTTACAGACACGTGTGGCCAGGTCCACTTTAGCGGGAAATAGAGGCGTCACGGCTGCGGACGGAGGAACGAGGTACCGCTCGCGACAAGAAATCGCCCCGTACGATTGTTGGAAATGTAATAATCCCACGGCGAAGTGCAATCACCTGCACTTCGATCGGCCAGCATTGTGCCCGTCGGTATATACGTTCGATACTTGGCCAGTTCTTTATAAATTGAGTTTTATGGAGGAGGTCCGACTGGACGGGACGAATGGAATCGTCTGTGAATGATGGGTAAAGGTGGAAGTCAGCCCCGGGGCCGCTACTGTGCCAAATTGAAGGATCGGAGATTACTTTGAAGTGAATATTTTGAAGTGATTGCGATTGGAATTGGTAGAGTTTTAGAAAATTGGTTCGTTTATCGAATCTTCGGTTCACGAAGATATGAACAAATTAACAGTATCCTTCGATATTGGAAGGTTCTATACGAACTGTTTGAAGGATTGGAATTTTTATTGGCTTCGGGGAGATACGAGCAATTCGAATTGCCGAGAATTCTCCTCGAGAGTGGAACAAATATAAAGCTTGTACGAAAATAAAAGTTTGGAAATTTGTTAGGCTTCTAGGCTCTATGCATCACGGACAATTTCCAAGATTTCGAGAACTCCACAGAATATTTGAGAATTTATAGGGTGCCAGACTGCAGAGAATGCCTGGGAATTCGTAGGATTTAAAACTCTGGGGAATGGTTGAGACCTCGCAGGATTTCAGATAATGTACTCTAAAGAATCCGTATGAAATTATAAGATTTTTGGAATCCACAGAATTTCCCATTATCCATTCCTGCTATGGTTCTCGAATATTTTCTTACCTTCGCCAGGATTTCGTCGTAAGACAATTATTGTAACAAATTTTATTCGTCAATGGAGTTTCGCCGATTGATAATAATATTAGATAAGTTGTTATGGCGATACGAAACGGGATGTGTATTAGCGATATATTCTGTTATATGTTAATTGGAAATGGTGCATTATGACAATTTATATAACGTACTATACTGCGGGGGTAAAATCGAAATTAATTATTTCTAATGGGAACGATGTTTGCCACCCGATTTTTGCTTGGAATTAATCTAGCGCACAGTGGAATTTACGGTCATTATACATTATCACAGAGCTGCACCATGGATTAATTCTGAACCGTATATAAGTGTTCATTTGTACATTCTGCAGTAGCTAAATTGAAATTGATCATTATGTCCTCCGAAATACCTTATTTCAAATGTTCAGAATTATCCAATTATACCATAAACATATTTTTTCCATTTTAATAATGTTTCATTCACTTAGTACTTGTTGCAACTAATTATTACTATAAAAAAAAACGCACAAAAATTAAAGCACAGTACATGTTTAACAACAATTATTCGCCTTTTAATAAAATAATTCACGGAAACCGTCAAAGTAATCCTTGCCCGCCTTAATTACAATTACATAACGAACTTTGGTAACCGCGTTTCATCGCGAACACCGTTCATCGGTTCGTCGTTTGGCCGGAAGCATGTTCGACGTTGAATTTTCGCAGCGACGTGCGCGCGATTACTTCCTCGAAAGTTTGAACCTTTTCTTTTCCTTTCTATCCACCGTCCCCTACGTGTTTCGCAAAGTTGCGCTGCATCGCCACGCCCGAGATAACATCTTGGTCGCGTGTCCCCGTTTATTCGCCTTCCGTTTTCACCCAGGGATTTCCATCCCTTGTTAATGCCACGCAGTAATGGACAGACACTTGCCGGGTCGAGTGGTTTCATTCTTTTCGTTTTTATTTAAACGCCAAACGGCTTCGAGTCCGCATCGATATTCCGAGAAGTACAAGAATCTGAGTGTAGTGGAGTTTATTTAAAGCTTCCGCTTGAAGGTTGTGAAAGAAACTGGCTCGGGGCGAAAACGCGTTCGATTATTCAAAGTTCACCCTTCCTGTAACATCGACCATAAACCAATTTCTCCTCCCGCGAAATTAACTTCGAATTCCATTGAAAAAAAGGGAGCTATTTAAATTCGCTATATCCACGAACACTCGAAACGAGACATCCTCGATCCAATTCCAAGTTCGCCGAACTTCAAATCCTCGGTCTAGAAATACCAGGGCAACAACGAAACGCGGGCGGAGACAAGCGGACGGAGCCACTAAGAAAATAAGCCGACCTGGCTTCGACAGAGCGAGCACGAAGGAAAAGCGACGGAGGAAAAAAAAAAAGAATGAAATGGGCGAAGGAAAAGCGCGAGGAAAGATTTCGAATCTGCATGGGACTCGGTGTAAGGCAGATTGGAAAAACAATCGAAGCGTGTTTTACGCGCGTGCAACAGCCCCGGCTGTAGCCAAGGGTGGAAAGAAAAATCGAGGCTTTCCTTTTATCGCGAGAGGAAAAAAACGGGAGAAAGAGAGAGAGAGAGAGAGAGAGAGAGAGAGAGAGAGAAGAAGCGAGGTGACGACCGCGCCTCGTCCCTTTATACGCAGGTCGAGCTTTAAGCTTCCCCTTTGTACCCTTGTGTTTCTTCAGTTTCTGTTCCTGTTCCCTAATTCGAGCAAAGTTCGCGAAACGAGGGTCAATATTGTTCTATTTGGACGCGTGCTAAAAGTTTCCTTCTTTTGTTCGGCCTCTATGGTTCGGGTGAAAAAGGGAGGGCCACTTGTGACTGTCCTTTGAAATAATGGAGGTAACGAGCGTGAATGTTTTCGGCGGTGCTGCTGTTGAAACGGTGTTCGACGACGTGTTAAACATTTGTTGTTCTTCGTTCGATTGAATTGATTGGTTCCGGAGATCGGTCGCGGTTAACCCTTTCCGTTCCACCGGACTTTTCCGTTTACGTATTAGATTTGCTTGGAGTTTTACTGTTTTTGTTTGTCTCGTTTTTCGCAATAATTTCTTTACCAAATCGATACTATCGAATTAAATAAACTATGAACGACACAGGTAGTAAGAGAAATGCTCGGTTATGAACAGTATCCCCTAAAATGGCAGATCCATTCAAATGATTTATTGGTTAATTAAATTTTAGTCAGTCTGTAATGCAGCCTGTTGAAATTTTTACTACTTTATTAACAACGCACGTGATTGCATCTGATGCATTCTATTCGTGTTGTTATACGGAAACATATTCCAATATTTATTCACATTTAATGCAATTACTCGTCAGCTCGTTGTTACGACAATACCGGAATACCAAGTGTTTAATATTTGACCTGCTCGCTTGAACATTGAAATTTTAGGTATAATCGTGTCTGTACATCATTGTCGATAATTTTCTCAAGTACCCCCGCAATTTTTCTTCGAACGAAAAACGAGTGACTGAATCGCGCAAAAAAATTGCTGCAACATTTTTCGGTCCTGTTTCGTGCATATGTGATTCATGATTCATTGTGAAGAAAAAAAAGGGTGCGTGAAAATCCGCTTTGAAAATCGAAACATGATTAATGAAAAGTTATTGCACGTTGTTCGTACCTATCAAAGCGCTGGAGCGTAAAACCTTTGGTCTCCTGGGCCTTCGATAACAAAAAAAATACGAACAGAAAATGAACGACTGAAACAGCTCCCCTTTTATAACGTCGTTTATTTGGGTCTCGTTCAATTTAATTAATCGATTGAATTACAAATATCAAACGACGATGTACGCTTTAATTAATATGCACAGAAAACGGAATGAAATGTTGTTTGAGAACATTCCAAAATCGGAGATTCTCAAAGGAAAAAAACGAAATTGGAATTGGAAATTATGTAGGAAACTAAGCTTTTAACATCACTTCATAAATCATGCACGCTGTGATCTTCGTATGGTGATATACACATTATTATGCAATGAATTTTCTAAGCCCATCGATGCACGAAATTGCAACATCGAATCAGAACAAATTTTTAGCAACGATTAATCTCGGCTGACGCTATAAATCTGCGCGGACTCACAACTTTCAGCACGAGGCGTATAAGCTATTTTTTATCGCGACCTGCTGCTCTGCTAATTATACAGCGTGCAAGAACATTTTTGGGCAAGATAAACCAGCAACATTTACACGAGCAAGTGAAATAGATTCAACTGAAATTGATTTCTGAAAACGTCCATTTAGTAGAAGCGGATACCAAATCTCACTTTTAAAAAATTCAACTACTGTCATGTACTAAAAAAGACCCCCGAAAAACTATGAAACTTTGAAACGACAGATTTCACGGTGTCCGTAATGTAAAAGAAGAAATTCGATGCACGTTATTATTAATTTGATTATTTGCCGTATTCTGTTGCATTTTCTTATGCGACGCCAAGATAGCTATAATATATTCGTTCGAGTTGAATAAGCGGGGACAGGATTGCTTCGCGTTTATTTCGCCGCATTTGAAATTCCAGCCGGCCTTTATTGCACGCGGAAACGCCTCCGCGTGGATGAAGAGGAACAACCTGTAACTATATAGCCGGGTGGCCGCTATAGGAACGGTTTTACGGTAATCCCGTGAAAATGTGGACATTAAACGCCCTCTCAGAGAGAATGAAGAACGGTGGCTCATATACCGACGGGCAATAAAGAGTTAACACGGTAACTGCTAATGGAATAATGGACACTCCAAGCGTGCAGACAGCGGCTGGACCATCGCCAAATACGTAGTTTCCTTCCACCATAACCACCCGGGTTTTCCATTCCATCTCTGTTTTGTATAGCCCCTAATCTGACGTGCACTCCTCGCCATGCTACGGATTTAACGCGTGCCGGGTGCACGTCTGAATGTTTTGTAGAGTAACTTTTGATTATCATTCGACATGGATAAGCTTCGCCGATCGATCGAAGTGAAACGATGAATTTCTTTAGCGCTCAATAGTGTCACCTGAATTGTGGAATGAATTACGCGGGGACAAATATTGTGCCGCGCTTAATCGAGCGCGAACAACCATCGTGAGACTGAAACGATTTTATCCTCATTCATTTCGGGAACATACATTTTTCGTGCCAATTCATTCGTGCGGTATACCGACACTCCGTTCAACTCGGCGATAAAGAAAAAAAGACCGCTTCAAAATCTTTCTCCGCTCTAAATCCGGCCGAAAATAACCATCCATTCAGTTCTTTCACTCTCAATTACTGTTCCACCCGGTATAATCCCAAAGAATTAAAGTAACGTTTCATCAAGTCGGACAGCCGAGCGTGCTTGATCCCACGGCAAACGTTTGCCTATCGAGGATCCCGATTTTAAGCGACGGATCATGGGGAGGCTTGTGTGCGAGGGAACGTGGAAATTCAAGCCGAAATCGACGTGCGTGAGGCGTCACGTGCTGGATGGCCGGGTCATGGGTCACGGGGACATTTGGAACCCCTCCCGGCAAGAAGTCTCTACGTGACTTGGGAATCTCAAGGTAGATTGTCGACACGTTCCCCTCGTTTTGCTACGATTCCGGAAATTTCGACCTCCGATCGCGATCGTTGTAAAAATAGGGCGTAACAGTTCGATTGTACTGAGTGGCGAAAAAGTAGTGCAATAGAGAAGTTCTATGGAAATTGTTATTTCACCCTTTGGAAGGCATTTTCGTTTTCGTGAAATTAAATGGACCACGTTTCTCGTACGCGAATATTACATTTATTTTATTATCGTATCTTCTGTGCAATCATGTAATTATTGCACGCACAAGCCTGTTTAAAATACTCGAGCGAAGTAACGACACTACGTACAGCTGATACTCCATTATCTAATCTCTGCAAAAACGCTCTCTTCTCCTCGGCAAACTTCGTCATGGAATTTCTATCTATATAGAGAGTAGCGAGAAACACCTCTAGATATTTTTCCTAGTGCAGTGTTCGCTGGGCAATGCAGCATTAATTAAATTAAAACATACACCGTCTCTCGATTCTGCACGGTGTCTAATTGAATTCGAAAAATCCACATATCCAAAAAGGATAACTCTCAATGCAAAGTTCAATTCGCGTATCACGCGAACGCGTGAAATTGTCGCCAAGCGCACGAGCCAAACAGGGACATGAACTGCACCCTCGAAACTTTTCGAAAGCAGATACGTACACGTTTGCCCCGAACGACCGTGGAAAGTGTGGCTCTTTACGACCACGGCGTCAACGCACACGACACGGATAATCGAATTTTCAGCCGTGGGACGATTCGTACCCGATTTCACGGGTCCTCAGCGAAAGCCTCTTCCAAGAGGGCGACATTAATGAATTTTCGTCGAATTAACGCCGGTGCAGCGCGAATCAGCAGAGGAGGAGCGCGCGCGCAATGGTGGAACGGGCCCTCGCGGACGCTATTCCGCATCCCAAAGGACGCGACCATACATTTATTGGCCCTGTGCAATTAACGCATATGCAAAGCTGCACAGAGATATTGGCTGATGATGATGACGTGAGGTGACAACGTTTACCGTTCTGCTTGGTGTCTGGAGATAGAGCGAACCGGCGTTTGATTTGCTTCTCGCGATATCGTACAATTAGAATGGGGTGGAACTAATTGGGGTTGGTCTGTCGCTTTCCGGCCGGAATTTACGGTGATAAATTTATTCCTGTACTTACTTCTTATTTATTTTTAATGGAAACATTGTTTAGCGACAAGTATAAGGGTGTAGAAATCGGAAACTGCTATTGCATGATAGGAGCAGTGGTGTTAATTTTTGAAAAAACGATTGCAAGTATCCACAAGCGTAGCACATAAAACTGCTTATCAGGAAAGTCACGTAAGACCCAAAGCCACCTTTTCATTAATGTTCCTTAAATTGTTAGCACAGCCACGTTCACCTCTTAAACCCACGAAACTCAAACGTGTATTTTCAGCCAACCAGTCGGACCCGAGGAAATCGAAAAGTTCTATTGGTTTACAATGCTGTACGCGGCTTTCCCTCAATAATTTCGCAAACGTGACGACACGTATTTGTACGACGCGGCAGGAACGTGAACCATATCGTCGACGACGATACAAAATTGTATTTCCTGGGGAAAGAATTTGATGTCCACGTCAGTCACGCGTCGACCAGCTGGAAAACACGAGGAATCGAATAAGAAACGCGATGGGACTGCGCGTCGCTGGCTGTACATCGACTATTTTGATTACTCGCGAGACACGATGGTCCCAAACGTGATTCGAACTCGGAATCGAATTCGTCGAATTTACGACAGCCGTTTCGATGCGAATTGTCACTCGCGTGGACGAATTTGCCTTGTCGAGAAAACGAGAATACAGTGTGCCTTGTTTCTGATCAAATTAAGTGGACTATAAAGTGAAACTGTAAAATGGGTATTGTTAATTTACCTTCGAAGAAAATTACCAAAGCAATGAATTATTTATTGCCGAATGATATTTCGACAAATTTTAAAGGCGCGGTTTCTGTGGAAAGGAACGTTTTTGCAACATCTCTGTGCTGCCTATATAAATATAAGTTGAAAACAATAAACTGATTAAGAATATTGAGAATATTCGGGAATACTATTAAATACTATATATACTATAATACTAAATATTATATTTCTTCGGAGATATGTACGAAGAGTGCTGCAACAAATAAAATACTCGACAAAAATATTTTCCAATCGTTTATTCATTGCCCCATTAACCTATATTCAAATATTCAGATGCTTCATAAATAAAAGTCTCATGTTCCATCAAATTACTAGCCTGAAATATTCAGTCGAATGATTTTTTTAACATTTTATATTCGACCGAACCTCGTGGCGACGTTTCATTTTTTAAATTCACCGACATGAATATTAATACAAAAACCCTGTCGTCACAAAACCTGGCGGCCTTTATACATCCTATACGACTAAACAGGTCGATACGAATGTGGAACAACTGTTTCTCGTTAAAGCGCCAAAATATAGACTGGCAAAGAAAATAAGAACTATCCAAAATGCTATCGAACAAGGTATACCAATACTAACTAAAAACTTGTACGCAAGAAAAAGCCTAGAAAGTCGAAGCCCCAAATATATTAAATATATATAATAGTAATAATTGACAAACTTGTACCAAGATCCTTTAATCGTCCACGAAACTTCTGCCAATAAAATTCAACAAAATTTCGCTCTAAATCTACTAAAATTTGCGCCCCTGCCCCCGTAAAATGACACGAATTAAAGGGAACGATAAAAGAAAGAAACAGAACGATGTCGCCAGACCGTCCCTTCGAGTTGATTAAAACGACCATCGTCCCGAATATCCATTAAACTATCCGAAACCCCCGTAAAAATAATTAAAGGTGAATGCAGAAGGCTCTCCTAATACGTGTGAATGTTCCGCTACGCAAATGGAAGAGTAATCGAAAATAAAGGAAGTGCAGGGATGGTAGCAGGCAGCGGAGCGGCCACTCGAATTCGTCAAAAGTACACGCGCAACGCTCCAGTTGGCGGAGCCAGTTCGCGAAGGCTGAGCCTGGCCTCGAGTTCTAAACTGCACTCCAAGTCCCCAAATATTCCACGACGTTCTTGCACTCAGCTGGCTTTGCCCTGCACTCGACTTCGGTCACTTTGCGGGGCGGAAACTGCGCGCGAATTCCACCATCGCCGCGTAAACTCTCGCTTCCTCTCGTCCGCGCGGCGGGAACCGAATTCAACTCTCGTTGAAACTATGTCGAGTCTCTTTTGCACGTGAAAGTGTTAAACTGGCATTATATATCCTGCGTAGTCGTGGTCCGTTAAAAGATATAAGTGCATATTGAGACGCACAGCGGGGACGGTGGAACGCTGGATCTCGCGAGGAGGACGTTTGAAGCGATGCTGCGAATGCGTTGCACGTATGGGAAACCGGACGGCGAGCTGTGACGTAAATTTCGCTTGATGGCTGCGCTTGAATCGTGACCGCGCTGAAACGAGCAATTAGGTCACTTTGTTTCGTTTTCTTGGGGCGTCTGCAAGGGTTGTTGATTCGGGAAGGCGGCTGCGTTGGATCAACGTTTGATTATGCCGAGAGAATTTCGTGATGAGTGATTTGGTTTAATTGTATTGTGCGTTTATTCTACGCTTTCAAATACGTATATTATGTATAATGAATTACAGTGTTGCAGTATTTACGAGAATACGTTCGAGTGCGGTGGTTGTCAGGAAATTAATTGTGTCGTAAAAAGATCATACCTTATAGTATTTGATAACAGGAGAATTGTATTTCGTGGCCTACCAAAATGTAAGCAATTATGTAAACTCCAAGCACGGATTGCGTGGAATCCTCATCAGAAAATTACAATAAAAAAAAATTGAAAGGAAAAAACACGCAAGCGTTATCAGTGTCGTGCCGCTTTCGTCTACGCAAACACTAGACGGGGTGCATGCTGCAACGTCGTTCTCGACATCGATACATGGACGATGTAGCGCAAACAAAAGTCTCATCGGGTTTATACGGCTTATGCCAGAGAGGAAAAACTCTGAGAATGTCCGATTCCGTGTTGCGCGTGCATGCATCCGCTAAAGCAAACAGAAAATTTCCGCAGCAACGTTCCCTTAGTCATCGATACTGTCAAATATCTAAGATACTAAGATACGTTCAATTTCATTCGTGTCCGTAACAGAGAAAGAAATTCTGTCCTTACTAAGTAGTCATGAACGTAAAGAACAAAGTAAACTGAATATTATTTGATACATTTAAAATCTCTGCAACATTTAAACCATTCTCTATTATCTAAATACAAATGTTTAACTTGGCATTGAAGCGATATATATGTGCTTTCTGTAACAGAAGATAACGTAGACTATGATAGTCCTGATTGAACGCGTTAAGTAGAATAACACCGCACTGGTCAGACGCAGTCTTCTCCTGGATATCGAAAATACCGCAATTGCCCTTTCATTACAAGAAAGATATTCTCTACTCTACTAACTTTTTTTCTTACCGCAGAACGAAATTAACAACATTTTTGCCCAATTCTAATTTCGCACGTAATAAGCGTGTCTAATTGAAAATGACCCAATTAACAGATTAACGAATGAGATTAATAAGCACACCCGTGGTTCGTTATCGGAACTCGTCACTTATCGGAAGGGACGAGTGAAGCGTACAGAAAAAAGGACGAAAAAAAAAAAAGAAACAGGAGAGAATATTAATTACAATTCAGGGAGGGAATCGATTGAACCTTTACAACGGCGATTCCTTAGGAATATCTTTCATTCGCTGTCATATTACAATGACTTACATTGGCTCGATGCAAAGGACCTCTTTTAATCCCGAAGGATAATGGTACAGAACCGACGGAAGGAGGAGCAAAAATAGGGAAAACGAAACCAGACTGAACGAGCAATATTCGTCTCACTAGGAGTTACACCTCGCTGGTTACATTGTACTATTCTGCAGTCTGCACTTTTCGCAGTAGCCCGCTGTTCCATATGCCAGACCGACTCTCAGAGCTATTTATGGAGCGAAATAAAAAGGACACCGGTGTATGCGTCCTCTGGCAAATTTATTTTGGCGAAAAAATGCTCGCCCGCTAATCAAGGACCACGCTGACCGTGCACGTTAATTCATAATTTCAATCTGTGCCCATTGTATTTGCTTTCTTTTCGTGCCGCACGAATTCTGTAGAAGCGGAGGCGACATTTTTTGTCTTAAGCAATTTCAAGTGTTTCAAATTATATTAGACAGTGTTTGTTAATAGTTTAATTTTATTCGAATATTTCTTTTTTTTTCAGGCTTCTATTAACTCTAGAGGAAAAATATTTTTAGAAATTTTTTCCAGTCTTCAGGGACACAAACGAGTTCACCGTCGCCTCAATGCCTTTTAATTCGATCTTCACGTTTCGAATCGCAGCGAAATTGTAATTCTATGACGTACGAATTTCATCATTTTCTAATCAAAAAATACCCGAATCGATTCGTTCACGGAAACACGATTCTCCACGGAATAGTTCACGAATTCTGTAATGTAGGATTCTCTACAAACCGGAAGATCGAAAGCAAATTCTCCACGGTTGTCGAATTATTCATGGCCACGCAATTATCCGGGCCCTGATACGATTCAATTTTCCGCTTCATTATCCCTATCATTAATAGTCGAAATTGAAGTTCCATGATACTTTTGCTCGGCCAAAGTCAATTAAACTTTCCCTCCGACCAGCCTACCGTATTAATCACGTGCCCATCCTGTAAGACGTCATTACGTGAATGTAAAATACGATCCGATTCCAAGAACCACCAGAAAAAAAGGAAGAAAAAAAAACCATGAAAGGAAAAAAAAAGGGAGAAGAAAACGAGGAAGTAATGAGGAACGTTAGTCTAGGCTGATTCGTTTTTTCGACGCGATCCATGGCTCCAACCCCATCGAGTCTCCGCTGAAGAGAGCCCTTGAGTATGGAAAGGGTAAAACGGAAGAGGCAATTAATTAATCCAGCGGAAAGTATGCCGAAGAAGTTCCAGCGCGTAGCCAGGCCCGTGTTTCCTTCGCGAAACAATAGAGATTGCAAGTGTACCCTCGAGAGAAAGAGAGAGAGGGAAAGAGAGAGAGAGAGGGAGAGAGAGGGAGGCGCAGAGGATGGGAAGATGGAAATACTCAACTCGATTCCTGGTAACGAAGCACACCACCAGTCCTCGTGGCCGTTCTACTCGTCGCGTCGTCGCGCGTTGCATTTGCATAAAGTTCGAAAACTTTTCGAATAAACACGAGATACCAGAAGCGGCAGGAAACGGGACTGCAGTTCCCTGCAACTTTTCCATTTCCGCTTGGCCCCCGACCATGGAGCGACATTCTTTTTTTTCAACGATCCTGGACGGAGAACCTCGAATTCCGTTGATGTTTCGGGGAAATATACGGTCGGGTCGAAGAAATTTTTTGAGAAGAAAACAACTCGTCCCTCGAGCAAATTTGCTGATCTACAGAGACGGTAGGCAAGTTGTAAGTTTCGTTTCGTAGAAGTAGAAGTAGTAAAAATTGATAGCATTTCTAAGAGGGGAAACAGCAAACTGTTCTATAATTAATTGCATACGTGATTAAATGAATCTACGAATTGTGAATCTATCTCTGTGAAAATTGGGAGATTGATGGAACGTTTTTCTCGACCCAATAGAATAGAAATACTTCTTTAATTAAGAGATACAAGTTCCGTAGTTTCGTAATAAGATTCGGAAATATCGGGGAGAGGATAAATAAAATTGTCATACGAATTAAGAGATTCGCGATAACGAACTCGATAACTGCAGAATGATTGCACGGTCGAACTAGAGGGAGAGAAAGAGGAGAGAGGAAACATCGCGAAGTTTTAACGAACCACGGAAACGAACGGTTCATTGCTGATCGAATCACATTTTGCGGAGCGAAATTACTGACTTACGTATGTGCAATTGTAATTTCTATATCAACAACCCTTGGCAATATTTCCCAATCTTGAAACTAACACATTATTTTATCTAAATGAATACTTCGTAAAATGATCTAAAATTGAACGTCTATAATTAAACATACAAGATTGAAGAAAGAAAAGTTCTAGCTGAAACAAATTTTCCTTAAATATTCTGACAGAGGATACATTTGAGACCGTGAGAACTATAGCCGACTGCGTTCTGTTCCGCTTAAGTTGCAAATCGGTCGAAGATATATGGCCCGCAGTGAAAGAATAATGCGACTGCCAATGCTAACTGATTCTGAATGGGCCGGAGAATTTTCCTGGCCACGGTAATGATGTTTTATGTGAGAAGAAACATGGCCCTTCCGGGAGCCGTGCACCATCCACAGAAGCACGATGCACTATTTAGATAAGGCACTTTCCGAGAGCATAGTGACAGGGAAATAACTCGAACTAACACTATGAACATGCAAGGTTCTCGTTCAATTAACTTGGAAATAACATTTCAAGCTTATTGGTAAAATTATAAGAATAAATTACCGTCATTATTCTAACTTGTACAAGTACGAATACAAGATATAAAATTAACATTTATAGTCGCATATGGTTTGACATTTACATATTGCATAAAAACGTATTTTATTCCACTGCTGCATTGCGGGTGCATTTTATATGTTCGAACGATGATATTCAATGATGAGGAGCAAGCAGAATCGCAGGAATAGAAATTAACCTGACCTCATATTCTGGAAGATCGTGAAACGTCTGAAGTACCTAAGGCAGATATCGACTTCTGATCAAGAACTTCTTTCTGTAGATACGGAACTTCTATGGCACTCGCGAAATCCTTGAGAGTTTGAAAATCCAGGATGTTCAACAATTATCCCGAACATTTTTGAAACGTTCGTGTTCTAGGGTTTCGCAGGATATTTCTGAATTTCGTTTTTTATTTACAACCAACTAATTATTTTATATAATAACTGAAACGCCCGTCTTATAATTATTATAATAATATAAGTTGACATGTGACCTGTAGCAGAGGAATCTCAAGCTTGCAGGAATTTTAATTAAAATTGACACCCCCTTTTATTCTATCATCGAACAAAGATAAACGAACGCAGTCTAGAGTGCACAAAAGTTCTGGCCGCGAAAAAACAACAAAAACCTCAGGTCTAATTGTAAGCCATAACTAGCGAGTCCTCTGTTCACGAAACTTTCCGGGAAATGTTCCCTTCGTTACATAAAGCCTTTTCCTATTTCACGAGGAAAATGTTGCTGACGCTCTCGAAACGTCAGGATTGTTGTTTGACGTTTTAATGAAATGCACGGTGTGAATTTAATTAACCGTCAGACAGTAATGAAGAAACAGGGCGTGCACACAGATTATTCGTTTAATTTTGTCCCCGGTGGAGTCGCGCGGCCTCGATTTTTCCTTCGTTCCGTGTGTGTTTTCCTCGACTCTTTTGTTTCGCGACATGTTCGCGAAAACGCAACCAAGTGATGCTTCGCCACCTGTCCGCGAGGCAACTTTTTCACGGCTGAAATACGACCTGTTTTTCACGGACCGAGAATAGTTACCGCGAATTATATCGTGGTGTACGTGTGTTTCATGAGACGACGAGCATTGTGGTACGGCGTCGAGAAAGAGCGAACGTTAGAGATTTTTACGAGTATGGGCAGCACGACCGTGGCAGTTTCATATTGAAGAAAACTGATTTTAGAAGTTTTCATAAAATATCGGGAATGATTTATTTGACAAGAGGTATTTGTAAAATGTAGTTAAACGCTTGACGTTATCCTTGAAGCTCAAACAATATCATTTGCCAGTCCTTGTATAATAAAGATGCTTCGTTTTCCTGTAGGAATGTTTAAAAACGGAAATAATGTAAACGAAGAATGCCTCTAATAATAGATCTGAGCAAGAAAACGTACCGAATCGACATGCACAGTAAAATTGCACAAAGTGTAAACAGATATTATGTTCTTCACATAATTATGTAATTTCAGCGGTGCGTTCTTATTAAGTTATACTATTAATTTAATAAAGAAGCTCGTTGGACCGGTGCCTCGTTATTTCGTTCTATTATACAGGAAGGCACGAGTCAGTGATTGTCCCATCGAGGACAACACATGTCGTTGACAAATACTAACACCCCGCACAGTGGGCGGATCGTGTATATATGTATATACATGTGTATCACGCGGAACAAGACAGATACAAACGACTGATTGGGGGTTATCAAAGTGCACGTACGAATGCACGGCGAGCGTGAAAGTGAAACGATTATCGAAGCTACAGGCGACTTTATGTAAATCCGAGTGACAACTGACAGTCGAACGAAAACGAAAACTTGGCGAATCCAGTCTCGAAACTACTGAAGCTATTACGCTGTCTACGCTTCCCGTTCCATAAAATATGATAATTGTGCGAAACGATACTTGGCGTCAAAGTTGATATTTTCGTTCACTTTGCGAAACCGGTTCGGAAGGAAAATTTCAAATAATCGGGATCAATTTATTCGTTCAATTAGGTAGTACATAAAGGTGAATGCGCAAGTAATCTTTTAATGATAAACTGAGTTCTCAAGGTGGTAAATTTACAACGGAGTAAACTATGAACAAAGTAAAATATTATCCCCATCATAAAGGTGCAATTATTGAATAGCGATTTCGCTGTTAGTGGCAGGGTATCGTAAAACAAATCGCTCGGCGAGTAAAAATAAAATTAAAGTTGCTTACGCAAAACTGATATGCATATGATGGTCGGGAATATAGTCGGCCGAGGCCCGATTAAAAAAAACAAAATTTAATTAAATCGAACCCGTTAAACGGGAACGAGAAATCGACGAAGCTGGTTCATTTCGCGTGGAACGACCGATGAAAAATTAATGACCCAGCCAGTTGACGTGGCGCATCGCTTTTTGAAACGGCCAGGGGATGGAATAAAAAGAAGGAAAATATGCAGAATTAATTAATTAACGGTAGCTTAAAACGAGAAAAAATGTTGAGCAAAGCGTAAAGATGAAAAAAATTGCAAAATAGAATGAATCTAACAAAAGGTTATCGAGATCGATACAGACCGGAATGAAAATTAATTGAGCTGTTTTTAACATATGAAATGTTTAAATACAAATGTTGACAAATAGTTAATTGAATGCAAATTCTATCAATCGATATATTGGACGTACTTCAATTTAGTTCATACCTGAAATATTTTAAAAATACTTAATATTTCCATTTCGATAAGTTCTCACACATTTTATGTATTATACGATACACTTCTTCGAAAGTTTTATATCCACCAACTTCAAGCGCTCGAAGGAAAAGAAAGAATAGGAACGGAAAGGTATCATAACTAGGAAAATAAAAAGAAAAGAAAACCGCAAGACACGTAACAAATGGGTAAACGTTGCTTCGCGGAAAATGTGAGCAGAAAATTCGGCGAAAAAACTGACAAAGATAAGAGGATCGTAGAAAAAAGAAAGAACAGCGTAAAAGTTTTGCGAGGTGGAAAAAGGTGGATATATTCGGTGAAAAGTTTCGTGTTTTTCTGGGTTTTTTTTTCACGCTCGCCTTATGATCTCGGCGAGACGGAACATTGGAAAATTAAATACAAAATAAATTGAAGCTGACAATTTCTCTCGTCAAATCACGGCTAAATTCGATTACTAGTTCGCCGAGTTGTATCCAAGGTCCACCTTCCACAGAAATACCACGCGACAAATCAACATTGTGAGTTCGACAATAATTAATCGAAACGCGATGCCATTCCTAGCAGGGATACGTTTAAACGACGCTAGAAGTGTCGAAGAATATAAAATTCTACGAGGATTTGACAAGCATTCCCTATTTCTGAACAGTGTAATATTGTAACGAAGTTAGTAATCCTCGTGACGAGAACTGACACGTACGATCGAGGTACATGAAGATATTTTTAATAAACCGAATATCAAATTATCACGAATCAAGAAGGAAAAATTCAATTTACAACGTCTGGATCCGTCTGATTTAATAATACAATTTGCTTACCAATAAATTTTACCCTCTCCAAGCGTACCACTCTAAAAATCGAATCCCCGGCTCGAAACTATTCACGGGAATCTTAGAACGAAATCAGAATGAATCCCACTGCCCTTTCGTCCCATGAAGTGTTTCAAAAATTCTAGCCCGGTTTCCGAAATATATTCCGCCCGCGTCGATGACGTTTCCACGAAAAATCTCATCATCTCCTGCCAATGGTATAATTCACAATCTCACTGCCACTTTCCACAAAATACCACTTTTCCCTACGAACAAGAGCACACTTCCAATTTACGCCGAACTAATGGAAAAGATCTACCACCGGAATAGCCAAGCTATTTCCCACCCTTAAGCCAAGGGGCACGCTCCGCTCGAATATTCTCATTGTCGCGGTGCGACCATCAGAAATTTCCCATCAAACCCGCATTTACACCTCCAATCTGAGAGGCAGGATCCTTTAATGGCTCGGCTGGCTGCTCGAAGAAAAACTCCGATCTCGCCGATGAAACCTGGCCGCCCCCACCTCCGCCGGCCCGTTCCCACCGCGATTCACTCACCATTGTTCCCGATTGAATGGTAGGCTCGATATCAATTGAAACGTTCCAGAGGAAGCGGCTTCGTCGGCTCGACCAACAGAAAATTTTTAATGAAAGTCACCCCGCAGGTGGAGTGGCGCGGGTGTAACAGAAACGTGGCGGACCGTTTCGAGGGTAAGGGAGAAAGAGTAATGGTGGATCCGCTGGAGGAAAGAAAAGCGGAGGGCGGTCGACGGAGGGAAAACGGGGCAGGGTAATCTCTGACATCTTGTTACAGCTCGGCATAAGAAAGAGGAAGACGAGGAGGGTTGGTCCGTTGGTTGGTTGGTTGGTTGGTTGGTCTCTGGCTAAGACCCCTCCGCGGTCGGCGTTCAATTAAACCGTCACCTCGCGGAGGAAACTTTTATATGAATGGTTTTCATTACGTCGCGGACTTATTAAAGCCGTCTTCGCGCGTGCATTAATATCCCACCCCATCGTCCGGACGAGTTTTGTTATCGGGTCCATCCCCCCTATTCAGAAAGCCACGCGGGCCAGACTTTATCGTCCACGCAACTCGCGAATACGACGCGGACGTTGTAACCCGGTTACGAGGGGTGTCGTTGTATATTTGTTGGAAAGATGGCACGGATATCTGGGGGGGCTGTTTTTCTTGGGGATGGAATAGAGGAGGGAATGATAACCGTTGGACAATTGTGGGGTATTAATTGGAAAGTAGATTAGAATGTTTCCGACCTATCTGACTATTACGTGACTATGTGGAGGATATTTATGGGAGTTTTTTGTGCGGTTTGTGTAAACCCTGGAAGAATGTTGAATAATTAAGGGGTTACAAGGGGATGTTGAACTACAATTCTGAATAATTAATGGGCTCTGCGTGGATAAATAGTGCCCACGCGTTTCTAAGGGTTTTCGGTAATTGGAAAATGAAAATGTGAACTCACTCACCAATGCTGATTCCCAGAGCCACCAGAGAAGTTGATAAGAACTCGTTCATGCAAATGTTATTATCTTTCGTCAACATCCACTGCACCCTTTGCTCTGCAACATAATGAGAACATGTTTATTTTTTAGCGCAATAGCTTTCCAGTGACGTATAAGATTTACAGCTGAAACGAATACGAATGTTTTAATTACAAATTTGTGCGTTATTATATTCTTGAGAAATTTACAATTCGTTGCTTCCAATAAATCGTAGCATAGAGACGTCGAGCATTAAGATGGAATAAATGTACGTTATGGTATAAGACTGCTTAGACCAAAGTATAAAACATTCTTATCTGCATTCGTAGCGCTATTTCATTCTTTTGATTTAAGCGGCTGTAAACTATCGCATATGAAATATCTGTCGGCGTAACTCGTCTACGGAATACGCTGCGAAACCCTGTAATCTTGAGTTTACAAGCGTTAATCCTGAATGGCTATCGTTTATATTTCGCACGTGCATTTTACTACTTCCCTTTACTTGGAACTCTGAGTAGTCAATAAGATGGAGTACAGAACAGAATCGTAATGGCGGAAATAAAAATGATAAAATACTTGTTACTTGCAGTCGAACGAATTATAAACAAGAACCAACTATAAATGTTAATTTATGAAAAGTTTAGCAATATCTCGCAAGCAACCACAACAAGACGGCAAGATAACGAAACTATTTCAAATCGCATAAAGCGTACCGCGAATACCCGAGAGCTCGATGTTAACGCGACAAATGAATTTTTAAACGCGTAAATAATCCCCGGCTCCGCGGAAAAGCGACTTCGCCTCGAACGAAGCCGAACAATGGATGTCGCTCGGTGCAGAAAAGAGGCCTTTGAATCCACCGTGCGGATATTAAACGGCGCTGGACGACGAGGCCTATGAAAACGCGATATTCTGCCTACCAAAAGGTTAATGCAACAACGGAAAAAGCGCTGAAGCGGAGAGAGAAAGAAAAAAAAACGAAGATGAGACGGGCGTGAAAAAAAATTCTAACGGCAAAGGATCCATTCCCGTGTGCGTGATCTTCATTTCAAGGATGGTCGGACGTTCTCCGTGATTTCTTCGCACGTGTAATGAAAAATTGCAGTCGCGTACCATCCCTCAGGTAAGCCAAAGTAACGGCGGCCCCGCGTGTCCTCGTATATAGTGCATACGCACGAGCACGTTTATAATTTCACGCTGAAAGGGCGTTCCAGTTTGTAGAGAAAGGGAGAGAACGTGATGCGGCCAAGAGAGGAGCGAAGCCTGTTTGTGAGTTCAGGTGTGAATGATGGTACTGCGATGTGAGTACTTAGTAGTGATTTTATTATTGGTCTGAATACTCGGTACTAGCTCTGTGTAAAAGTACACTCTCCACGATATACTTTTAGATAGCAATGATTTATATGTATACAACAAACGACCGCACTTGTGGTTAATTAAGAGTCGTGCTTTCTACGCTAGTGTCGCATAACTGGTGTACGTAAAACGTGCAAAATAAATTACATCGGATAAATTCAATCTACAAGCACTCTCGGTGACTATCAATAAACTGGTCCATTTGATGCACCGCCATTACCGAAATTCTGCGCTTAAAATTTTATTCTCGCTGCCGTTCGGATAAAAGGGGAACGTCATTGGAATACGCATGAAACGTAAATTCATGTTCCTTGGAATTCGAAACCGTTCATTTTGTTCGTTCGACGCCGTAACAAAGCGGAAATGCGAGCAGTTCCCCTTTCGCCGTCGCGTTTGCCAATGCTCTAAACTTGTTGGATGCATCGACGATGCACTGCGTTAGTGTAAAGCGAGGTATATGTAAATCAGCGGATAGAAAGGGGGCAATAAGTTGGAAAGTGAAGATAAGTCGTGAACGTGAGCCCGGCGCGTTCGGTTTTTGTTCTTCAGGATCAGCACGAAGGGAAATGCTAATTACAGAATGCCGCGTCTTCTAATTACGGTATAAATTTCATTGTTTACGAGGACTTGTTTCTGATAGAAATGTTTCACGACTTTTAATTGGGAACAGTCTGCGAGCCCGTTAAGCAAGCGCACTAAAAACTTTAATGTTAACAAAGTAGCAGGTTTACTGGCAAATATAAAATTCGTTTTGTTGGCCCATAAAAGTTTAATGGCTACACTCGGTTGGAATTCCGAACAAACAAGAAATACTAAATAAATTATTTAAGAATGCTGAACGCATGTGACAGACACAATTGAAGTTTTAATGGACCTAGGAAGTCAATATTTACGAACAATCAATTAGTGATTTACTTGAAGCTCGAGTAAGACGTCGAACATTAATGTATCTGAGCTTTCGACAGATAAACTAAATGTTTCATTTGAATGATCGTAGACAGCAAAGAAAAGGAAACAAGAAATGGTCCTTACAGAACAGTAGCTCGTTAAAATACGTGCGCCCTGTTACAAGTTGTTCGGACAAGTTAACAGGAAGACGAGCGTCAGCTGTTACATATGTCTGACCCTTGGAATCGTTATACTGCGACCGACTTACTCGAACGCGAGCCCGCTACCTGTATAATGACATTTCTTTTGTACGTACAAGACGCGCTTGAAATTTTCAAGGGGAACAATGAAGCTTTGCGGCTGGGCCAGATAAGCCGCGGAAAATTAAAAACTATTCATTTTCTGCCATGATATTGCAAAGGCTTGTCACATTTCTTTTTCCCTCGTGGCCGTGTGCTGCTCTTGCAGCAACATATAGAAATTATAGAAAATTTACAAACGAAATAATGTGCCACGCGAATTACACGCAGAATGGGCAAGAAGAAACGTCACGCCTGATATGAGACGAATTTCGATTTTTTCCCCTCGGTCGTTCATAGTTTCGAAGCCCAGTTCGATTCTCACTCCTCCTTTCAACCCGATACACCGCAATTCTTTTTTCCCCGTCGGCCAGGCGCCCGTTTCAAAGCGGATTTGCGGAGCGTGGCTGAGTTCGAACGTGATCCCAGCAATTTGTCGCGGCGACGTATTCATCGCTGCAAATCAAACCGATTAACAGTGGAACCGGTGGACATTGGACCGGTCAGCCTCGACCTGTCAAACCGGTTTTCCTGCTAACGGTGTAAAACCCCGTGCTTTTTTTTCGCCAGGTTTTGGCGTGTCCAAAGGGCCTCTACGAGATGATTTCGATCCGAAAGATAGCGGTTAAAAGGACCAATCGAAGTTGAAGGGACGAAAATCGGGAAAGGGTATGACGCTGCGTGGCGCAGCGACGTTTAAGTATTGAGAGCAGCCAGCTGATGTCTTGATTCCCTGTAGAAATTATTATTAAGGAAATTTCTTTGAACTCACCCTATGACCCTAGACGGTTCAGTATTAATTGAACTACTGGTGCCGTGTTTAATTTACCTTCCTCTCTCTCTCGTTTTTTTCGTTTTATTTTACGATGCAAATCACTTTGAGACCTGCGTATGGTTGAAATTAAATTGCCGATTTAATTAATTAATTCTACGAGTTCCAATGGGTTTTTCTTCGTAGCGGGACATTCAGGATTCGACCACTTTGCTTTTTTTTTATTCCTTTACACGCCACTTTATCATTCGTTTGTCTATTCTCTAATTGCCGTGCACAATATCAGGCGATTTCAGTTGGAATCGTAAGACGCCTTTAAACTTTAAAGCGCTGTCTAGGGCTGAATTGGCTTTTGTCGAAAAGAAGCTTTAACGAGGGAGATTGAGCGTTGAAAATCCCCTTTCGCGCTGCTTCCGAGTGATTTCGCTAATGCTATTTGCAAGTTCATCGATGCCTTGCTCGATGAAAAATCTTTCGCGCGACTTCTCGAGGGAAGGAGGTAGAAAAGGGTCTATGCGAACGAAATGGAATTATTTTCGCGTTTGCGCGGGGTGGTTTCGATCCCGGTAGGGCATTCGGCTGATTTCCTTTTTTCTCTTTCAAGGGTTTTTAAATAAACGATGTTTCAAAGTAAGCTACTTAAATCCAAAGGGGATTGCATTTTCTGTTTGCGGATTTGTCGCCGTTTAAATAAAATGAAAACTGTTACATCTACTTGGCAGATTTAAAGTAATCAAAGTTCTAGATAAAGGTATTATTTCACGGTTTGAGTGATTAGGAAAAATGTATGGTCGACATCAATTCGATTATAATTTAGCGCATTTATCGTCAGCAGTTAATCGACGGCGATTCTGAAACCGCGAGATATATTAATCACAATTTATTTCGGATATCTTCCAATCTTATATCTGATATGTTTAAATAATTGCATAAAATGAACAATACATTCCTCCTGTCGCTGCGAATGAATTGCCTCGTCAATCGCCCAGTTTCGAAATTCAGATTCGCGTCGACAATTATCCGTCCTTCCTTTACGCAAACGCAATCACGTTCTATTGCAAAATTTTCTTCCAACGTTTGCCCATTTGCATCCATACCATTTCTGTTATTACGTGCCTCTTGTGAAACGCGTGAAATAGACCTTTGAGTCTTTGACATTTACACTTAATCGACACACAGCTGCCTAGATAATTTCTTTAATGACCGGTTAAGGAACGACCGTGAATCGAAGAAGAAGGAGAACGAACGAACGAACCTAAGGCTACTATTCTTCATTCTTATTTTTCTGCACTACGTGAAATTACACGTTCGATCATCAAACGCATTCACGAGCCACGGTAACGCTGAAAGAGCAAACGAGCGGATCTCTTAATCAAACTCGAACGTAAATTGCCCACTCTTGACGTTTATTTCAGCTACGTTGCACAAGCTGTTTGGATGTTTCCGCGCAAAAAAGCCGATTCGTTTGATACCAATCCAATGTGATCTCCGTACAAGTAGGCACTTTAACCGCAATCCTCTCCGCTGTTGGTCGTCATTCCAAATTGAAAATCGGCAAATTAAGCCGAGTTCGGTAAACGAGCGAACTCAGTCCCGCGTTTGATCGATCCGCAAAAAATTTCGGATCCTCGTATATGAAAGTCGAAAATTTCGGCTGAATCGTGGTTTAATTGCATTGTATACATACTTTCGCACTATGATTGGGGATATAACGATAAGTCCAAGAGTCGCAACACCTTGCGATAATTATTTTTCTATTTTCACAATTGATATATAGAAAAATGAGTGATCGTTCTTCTAACCGCTGGTTTTGTTTAATTTGGTTGCGATATACTTTGTTGTATTGCTATTTTATATTTGATACCATAATGTTCAATTCTATCAATTCAATTCATCTGATTTTCTTTACGGAACGTCAGGGCGTTGAGATTGAGCAAAATTGATTTCAACATCTTCAACGTTTCAGACACGTCTACCGAGTGGCTGAACTGACACGCGATTTCCCATACGATTTCACCAAAATACCCCCGTGGTGACTTTATCTGCGCGTCGGTGCTTCTTGCCAAAGCTGCAAACGATCTTTTATCCCCTACGGCATCGAACGATATACGCGCCAGTCTGCTAGAACACGACACGTTCGGTCTGTCGTCGATCTTCCTCTCTCGTGCCGCGAATTTGCGTTTACACGATTAACCCATTAGATTAATCTCGCCTCTAAATCCAGCCGTGGACTCGTAACGACTGCATTTTTTGACCCACTAGTGTCCAGCGCGGCGATTCGTCAGGATCGATCATCCGAAAAATTCGTAACGTGGCAATTATGATACAAATGGAAAGAAGGGACATGTTTAGAACGAATAGAAATACGAATCTTGTAAATAATTAAAAATATTTGCAGGTTTGAGTTTTGCCTGTTTCAATTGACCGTAGCGAAGCGTAATCCTTTGCTTCGCACGGTGCGTGCTGATTATAATGGAAGGGAATTTAAAATAGGAGCATCGATTCGCCCCCGACTTCGTTTATTTTTAAATAAACAGTGGGGCGGAAAGAACGGAGCATTCGCCGCTTGCACGATCTTCCTGTGCGCTATTACCTTTAATTCTTAGGGCGCAAAGAAGGCTTTCTAAGCGGTATAATAACGTTCAAAGTGTTTCCTTTTTTGCCGAGGCTATTATAAGACAGGAATTTGGCTTCTGTTAAAGGCATCCCTTCTCTGTCAAAATTTAAAGTTTACATAAGGTAAACTTCAGACCTGATCAAATTTCCTTCCAACCAATTTCCTTTTTAAAAGGCAATTGTATTTTCTTCTTCGCCCTCTTACAGCCTGTTGCAGTAGTATCACTTAAATATATTTAATTAAAAATTAAGTTAGAAATGAAACCTTTGTTAAACGATAACGAACCATTAAAATAGCTAAAAAAATGTATAACGAACATTAAATTAATTCAAGGATCAAATTCTATCCTAAAACCTGTTCACAATAAATTGTAATAAAATCATGCACAATACTTTATCGAAACTATATTAAACAATACTCAAGGCGATCAATAATACGAATCAAAAAAAAAAGATCAAATACGAAAATTAATAAGCTACAAATTATCATCGCACGGCGCAATATTAAAATTCTGAAACAATTAAAAATCGTCGTCTTAAAACACTTTGGAACTGTCCTCACGATCTGCAGGCGCCAAACATCACTCACAAGGCGTCAAAAATACACCATACATGTAGTGCATCGTCTATACTTGCCATTTTCACGAGAATCCCGGTAAACGTGGCGTGTTTAACGGGCCAGTACGCATGCTTCGTCGAAATGACGGAACGCCGATAAGGGACGGTTCCAAACGAAAGTGTCGTTATTATTAAATAAGCCGTGGCGAGGACGCCGGAGTGGCTAGTTGCCGGTTATCACGGCGGGCAAGGAGGAGGGATCATGCATAATTCAGCGAAAACTTTGTCCTTCCAGCAGAATGGTAGCCGAAGAGCCGTGATATCGGGACATCACGCCGCGGAGTGTAACGGCACTCTGTCTTTTGCCTCTCGTCACGAGCTGCTCCACGTAATCTTTACCAAGCCATTAACGTCCAACAACTTTTTATGTAGCCGCCCGGAGAGCTCGATACGAGCTGCACCTATGCACTGCATTGCAATCTGAGGGTACCCTGACGCCGTAGAAGCCGAGATTGCTAAGTTCGAGATTGGAAGCGGTGCTGTCGGTTGAAATTTCAGACAGGGTTTATGGATTTCGGTTGAATCTGGTGTTGGATTTTGGTCGCGGATAGAAATCCGCGATGTGGTATGTATTTAATGAAATAAGTTCACCTGGGTATGTTTCGGCCCGCTCTTAGACTACGGGCAATTATTTTTGTACCTAGCGAAAGTGTTCGTTAAATAATACGAAGTTTGCGGTACTTTTTGTCTTTCCTTTTGGTATATAAAAGTTTCGACGGAGGGGTCGGGAAACGTTCTTGGGTATCGTAAAATGTTGACTGCTGTTGACTGCGAGAAATCAGAGAACGTAATGGAATACGGAAAATGATAGTAATGATAATAAATGATCTAATAGGAGTTTGCGGTAGCGTTCGTGTAATTTCTGTTCAATTCGAATGGATTGAGGGTGAAGCTTCGCGCAGACACTTGATACTGTACTTTAATAATCGTACTTCTTTCGTGTGCTCTGAACAAGGGGTATCGCGTTCCAGCTCATTCTGCACAACCCATTGCGTTTGAAGCTACATTTATATCCCGATTCGGGCCAATGTCTAAATCCAGATTGTTCAAATACAGATCTACGCTTTAATCTATATTTCAACTGCAATTTAAATACATAGATGTACGTCCACGTTCGTGTTTCAACCTATTTTCACACCTAAACAACACATCTAGCACGTAACCAAAATTGCAAATCTCTATTCCAGACCGCGACGACGGATGAGATGAAAATTTTTACCGCAATCCAAATTCACGTGTGCAACACGCCGCGAACTGATCCGATCCAATTTTACCCCAAATTACGAATTTACGCTCGCAGCTAGATTTAATCGAGCCCGCAACTTAGTCCCGGATCTCTGCAGAAACTGTTTCAGACCGCTGCAAGATATCTATCGAAATTCTAGAAACAATTCACTGGCAACGATAACAGCAATTTATTGCTCAATCGAATCGATAGGTCGCGTTCGCCGCTCGGTGCCGAACGAAAAATGATTCGTCGCCTAGCGATATTACAGGGACGACCGAGATGTCACGGGAACAATGAGAAGATGAGACTGTGTAACGAGACAGCGTTGCGATGGCCGCTTAGCGCAGAGACAATGAAGTTTATGGGACGCCGAGTGTCGTTATCTTATGACGACGCGGAGGATTAAGTTTCAAGCACCAACAAAGCTTGCACTTCTTGCCTGCATTGGGCGAACACTCCCGAAGCGTATACGTATCCTGAGTAATTCTCGGCCAACCCTTCGTTTCCACCTTCGTGGATAACGTCGCGATGATAAGAGGCGATGTTCCGCGCGTTCTCCGCGTTACGCTCCGGGCCTTTCTTTCAGGCTTAAAGGATTGACTTTTATGTCGCGTATTGTGCTAACAAGCGATCGTGAGATTTATGGAACGGAACTAAGGCTGACTGAGGAGTTAGAGAAGACTATGGGGCTGCGGGTGAACAAGTGAGGAGGACAGAAACGAAGGAAGAAAGAGAGAAAGATAGAAGCAGTGTGGTAAGATGTAACTAATCTGTTCATTTCTCTGGTGCGCGTTTGAAGATAGCGTGTATGGAATTCCAGGATCGATGTACTGCTTTTCTTTCTTAAAGAGACAGGAGAGAAGGTTGATTACATGTAAATGGAATTGCGATCGCAGTTTCGATACGGGTAATAATTTATAAGCTGGATTATAATTTTAGATGCAAATGTCAAGTTTATATTGATTATCGTTAGATCTAATTGCGAAGTCCAATCTTGAATTGCATTAGAGTTCGAACTCGAGGTCGTAGTTAGAGTTGCATGGAAATAAGCCAGGTGGAATTGTGCTTCGTTCGAAATGGTGATATGTGTTTTCCGTTAATCATTTCGATACGCTTGATTGCAGGGCCTTCTGTGTACTTTTACTGCGACAAAAATATTGTTAATTTAATTCGGAGCCTATGCGAAAAATCTTCAAAAATTCAGAAACACACGTGAATGTTTAAATATCAAATCCCATTCCGTCGCAAAAGTGATTAGAGAATGCAACGAACCCAGCGTCAACCTGTCAAACAATTTTATTGTGCCGGAGAGAGTACCATCCATAAATTAACGGTAAGGTTGAAAAATTATAATGGAGCTGAAGCGCGAATGAATGATGACGTGCACGGTGGCGAAAAAGATGGAGCTTTGGAAACAATGTTTGATTAATGCTCCATCGCGGTAATGTAAGAAGGTAGATACGAATTTAAAGCAATAAAAATGGAACAACGGGTATGGACAAATATACAAAGAATATACGTACACCTTGAATAAAAGGAATTAATGGACATGTAATATCGCCCGAAATTGGAACGCTTTCGATGGATGCATTACCAATGGAATTTTCTATCTCAAACAGAATTTCAGGGGAATATAATGATTAATGAGATCCAGCATCATATCAAGCACACGCATAATCGATACACGCGCGTTGACTAGCTGATTCGCGATGTTTCAGAACGTCGTTAATCACCATCAAACATCTTCCTTTTCTCTTTCGAGGGGAGCTTGAACTTTCCGGGATCGATAGTCGAATAGAAGAATGAAATAACTTGGACGGTACTCAATGGGAGCCTTGAGAAACGCGATTGTAGGATAGAAGAGAGAAGTAACACTTTTTCTATATATCCGAATAAAATTTCTTGTTCCCCTTTTTATTCGAGTTAAATTAATCCGAAGATTCACTTGCGCCTGTGTTCAAAGCAAAATTAATCTCCCCAGTAATACAAATTCTGCTCCGTGAAATTCTATTATGCCGCAGGATTATTGTTCCGTGTAAAGCCCGGTAACTTTTCTATACAATATATTTCGGTCAGTGGTTTAGGATTAACCGCAAAGAAATTATTTCGTTCGGTGGATTTTCAAGAGTCTTTTCAATCCTTTAATTACCTTATCAGCGAACACAAAGGAACTTCTGTGTAACATTTGCTGTAACTCTGTTGAACAAGGTACGAAGACAAAAAAAAGTATATTCTCCGCACTGTATCTCTATATGATCTCCGTTTTCAATTTATGTAACAATCCAACTGAATAATTAAGCCACTGCAAAAACTGTGTTACACATTAAAAATATCTTCGAGGAATGGAAAGTGTCCCAATCATTCTAATCAGAAATAAAATCTACAAATATAGAAGGAGATCAATTAAGCCCAAGGAAACGACAAGAGGGAAAAAACGCAGAACAGCAAATGATACCAATTCGCATTAAAAGTTGAACGAGGACATTCGTCTTGTATCGTGGCGAGGATCGTCCGTCAACGTCGGGGCCGCCAAGAAATCCAGGAAATTCTCCACGCTGACGTTCGTCCGTCGAAATTAGAAAAAGGAAAGCCAAAAGGGGGAATGGGGGGAGAGAGAGAAAGACGGATGACCCTGCTGAATAAAGCAACGGACCTGATACCATGGGCCCAAGGGTAAAATTTGCATCGGCGATTTCTCCCCTTTCTCGGGGTTGTTCTTTCTCGTCGTTGCGAAACTTAATTCGTTTTATGTCCCGGGACCTCACCCGCGTCGCGAATACACGGGAGCTTTCGCGCAAACCCTCTAATCATTGACTGTCCCGAAGAAAACAGCTTACTCTTTCGGCTTCCATTCAAGATGAATCGTGCGGAACGAAATTATGATGCAACTACGAAACAAACAACTACGATGACAATTATCGAGGAATTCGTAGGAAATAGATTAAGCCAATTATAATAAAAGTCTTTCCCCTTTGATACCGTGGAATGGTTTCTTTAAAACAATCTATCATCGTAAAGAATACTTAATAGCTTTCCAGAAAAAAAAAGATAATAATTTTCAAGCAATCGAATGAAGCTAAAAACTAGAAACTGAAACGTTGCACAAGAATTTCGAATCTTCGCAAAACGTCGAACGAATGATGTTCATGTTTTGACGAAGAAAGCGGTGTTTCATTTCGTTGCGATTCGTTTTCATTTCGACCAACTGCAGCGGGGTGATCGCGTGGCGAAATGATTTCCGTCGGATCTCGCGGAAAAATTCATAACTCCGGAGTTTGAACAGGAACACTGACTGACGAAGTATAACGTGAAATCGACGTGTTTGCGAATGTTCGTCGCGCTGCCTCGACGGCTCGGTCTACGAAGAAAAATTGCCCATTTCGCTGTCCGCCATTTTTTTCCCACGGCAAACTATTCTGTCATTCTGTCCCGCGTGCCACGAGATCGTTCCAATTGCACGTGGAATGTGTACCATCGCGTGTACTATCTGTTGCTGCTTCTCAGTACTTTTTTCTCTCTCAAACGGTTTAATTCGCGATGAAATTTCGTTTCACGTCCACGCTACCACCAGGCGACACTTTCAGGGAAACGTTTCGCTTTGAGCGATTCTGCGAACGGTTCATTGGTTGTGAGACACGTGATTTGGGTTTGAAGAATTCGCCTGTTTCGCAGAAATGAACGGGGATTTTTATGTATCGTAATGTTCTGCGGTTTAATTTTATGGTATTCTTAAATGATTTGTTAATATGAGGGGGTAAAATGAACTGGAGAAATTGATACACGATTAGTACCGGAAGGAAACGAATTTATTGCCTTTGCAAAAGGGTGAGAAATAATTCTGAAGATATCGTAGCGGAAAAATATAGAAAAGGACATATATAGAATAGATATATAGAAAATATAGAATAGATTACTGCAATTTTTGCACATTGATGAATATCACAATTTCAGAAGTCGGCTTGAACGAGATATAAACGACATATCGATAGCATAAAATTAATTCAATTTTTCCAATGATCGTTTGACTTCAACGTTAATCATTCAAATCCATTTCTTCTCATTTCTGCAATAAAATGTTTCATTCATTCGATCGATAGATTGACTATTTTGCCTATTAAAGTTTCCTTTATTCGAACGTTCGATTTCATCGAGAAGAGTAATTCATTCCTGCGAAAGGAATTTAATTTTGAATCAAATATAATACGAAATTATTATTCTAAATATGCACTCATCGGGCAAGCAAAAATGTATTAATATTGTTCATTTTATATACTCCCAAATATTCTGCTGCCACCTGCTTAACGAGCTACCTTCTATTATCCAGAACCATTCCTACCTTTTATTTTCTGCAGACAAAATGAAGCAAAAAGAACGAGCATTTGCGGATGCACGTTCTCACAAAATTTCCACCGCGCTCCGCGTTCACACCGAAACCTCTGATCAACCCTTCAGAAACACCACCCGGTACACGGGCTCGAAACTCATCAATATTAAACGTTTTACGGAGCAATGAATTTATTTGAATAGCCGTAAGCCTGCAACCGTTTCGGACACTTCCAACAATTTTCCTTCGAACATGAATATTACATGATATCGCTTCTGTAACGCGCCGAATCGCACTCTGACATATTCAAAAAGAAAAAGAAGAAAAAAGAGAACAACCCCAATCGACTCCCTCCCCCGTACGCCGATCGAGGCTGCGTTTTACAAAAACGGCACGTCTCGTGCGAACTTTTTTCGTCCGGCGAAACGGCATTCGCGTGATCGAATACAGCCAGCGAAATAGGATCCAAGAAGTAGCTCGTCGTCCGCGCAACGGTATCATTGCTGACACGTAACAACCTTGCGTCCCAGTGGTAACATTTATTCTGTCGGTATGTAAATGCACGATCCCCCGGATAAATGCGTTTGTTGACGCGTCGACGCGCCGTTTCATCGCGAACTGCTTTCGTGGCACGCTGCGAACGCGAATCGGAAACGAAACACGCATCGACGCGTGGGACGCGAGGGGGGTTCGTTTGCTCGGAAAGTGGATTTGGAAGAAACGAGGGATGATCGATGCAAATCGTTCGGGGATTCGTTGAATATAGATACCGCGCGCAGGCGTATCTCTCGATTTGTTAACCTAATTTTAATTCTCAGTGCTGGTACAGTTTTGCATTTTACCGTGACGTTTAAAGTTTGTGGCACGATAGTCAAGAGTTGTAGAATTGGTCACGAATATCGTTGACAATGGGACAGGAAAAGTAACGGTGGAAATACCATGCAGTTTTAATTTAGAGGATCTGCTTGTTGAGCAGATTCGACATTGTACGATTATCGTTGGATATTGGAATATGGAGGAAGAGTTAATTTGATAAGAATGATGATAATTGTATTTAAAAATATTGTCACTGCACTGATGCGTCAATGTAAGGGTAAGCGAGGAATATTTGGTCGAAAAATCGAATTCCATGGAAGTGACAGGGCATGAAGCGGTTATTCTGTGTTGCAGAACTCGATGCTAATCGCACAATAAGATATACTACTCACGTGCAAATTGTTAGACGCGCAGTTCCGTTCATCAGAACAGCTTATGGAACAGACCAATACGAATAACTGGAGAAATTATTGCTCAAAGTTACCGCGTCCGACTAACTATACCTCGTACAAGTTAATAATCCACGTAACGATGCGAAACTCGTAGCATATCGCGTAAATTTGATGCATGTTTGAACGAAAATTGATTCCATCGTTGCATCCGCTGCGATACCCCCGTCAAATTCGTATCAAATAATTCCATCAACGAAATTCAACTGCACCGTGTGACTTTCATTCTCGTAAAGTAACGATTGAAACAGGCTTGAGTGGAAAATATAGAAACGTGCATGCACGCGTACAATCATTATTGAATACAGTACAGTTCATGAAACTAAAAACGATTTACTCAAAGGAACCTAATCTAGCTGAAAGATATACCACTTAAATAAAGATCAATTGTTGCAATAATTATCCTGTAGCATGATTGACACGATCATAAATTCATTCCTTCTAAATTGTGTCCACAAGAAAAATTCAACCCTCTCGAGGAAAACGTTTCTCTCTTAAAGAAGAGACCTTCGATAACTCTATAAGGATTCTGTAAACAAGTGAAAATAATGAACCAAATTGTATGTTCCATTATACTATTAAGTAATCGTCGTAGTAGTTGTGTTAGCGTTGCTCGAAATTCGTTCCATCGATATCGATAACGCGCTTCCCAACCTTTCCCCTCCCCCTGGCCTGAGGGGCCGCGATAAAATCAAAGCGAAATCCCTTGAAAATCGTGTACGAAGGAGGGCCACGCATTCTCGGCGCTTCTGGATCGCGTTTCGATGCTTCGTTCGAGCGGAAGAACCTGCCAGCCTTTTTGCCACGCTGCGCTGGTCCCTCTCGACCGGGCTGGCAGAACCAATCATCTTCCAGACTGTCAGACTCGACCCTCTCGCGATACGAATCTGCAGAGTAACTTTTCGAACGAGCAGGGTGATAATAAACGATGCTGTAAGTCGTAAAGCGGTGATCGGTGATCATTAATGTCTCATCGAAATTTTGGAAACTCTATTGAACAGATTCGTCGAGTAACCATTTTCGTCTGTACACTTAGACACTTTATATCTATAACGTCTGAAGACACTTTCGGTGACAATGCCTTTTAATAATAATTCTCGTTCCACGTCTTTCGGCCAGTCGTTCGCAAATTTTCGTAACGCGGAAACGAGGAAACGATACACGGGGGGTAACAGATCGCCGTGCCTGACCGGCCAAGAGTGGGCCAGATTTATTGGATAAAATGCAAATCGAATCGCAGTTAATCGAGGGCGACGAGAAACGACGCGAGTAAATCCTGCCGGCCTGACTTCTTCGCCTGCTTTCTTTCTTCCATTCCTATTGCCGCCGTTTTCCCTCGCGACTCGCCCCGATAATTCGTACATAAATTCGCGACGAATTGAAATAAAAACTGGGTCGATCGGGATGCAATTCACCCCTGGGATCTACTTCGAGATGACAAAAAAAGGGGGGAGGGCTGAGACTGATCTGGGGGGGGGGGGGGCAGCGAATTGGGAAAAGCGCAGAGAGGTAGAGAATTGTTTAGTGCCAGGAAACCAATCACGAGTCGCTGGTAATTCCCTTTTCCCGTATTAATTACGAACGCTTCTTCGATCAGATAAACCGCGGAGACGGCCGATAATTGCTGATCGAGAACGTGGAAATGATTTCCTTTATTTTTTTGTCCCTTTAAGAATCTCCGACGGACCGCAACCGTTTTTAATTGATTTTGTTGCCAGCTTACCGGGGTAGTTTCAATGAAAAGAAAAAGTATTAACGGGCGTACGAATTGCTGTACATTAGTCGGCTCGCCATTTTCCAAACTGTACTGGATACGTGCTGTGATTTCGAACTTTTCATTTCAATTCAATATTGTGTCGTCGGGTAAATGCTCAAAGGTATAAATGAAACGTGCTAGAATTATTTTAAGTTCGATTAACTATGGACGCATCAGTTGCCATTAATTTCGGCATTCATTTAGATGCAACCCATAAAGACCAATAAGTTAATTTTCATTCAGGAACGATATATTTCCACGCCATAGAAATACAATTAGACGGAATAGATTATACGAAAACGTATAACGCGATTCGGAGAAAGGCGAAATAATTTTCTAGAGTATATTATGAACTTAAAATATTCACAGATTTTCGGCCAGACGTTTTCGATTAAAATTTAATTATCCCGAATCGTTTGAAACTTTTACGAAAAAAAAATTTATTGTCAAATTAAGTCTTCAACGCTCGCGGATAATTCTGCAGTAGCTTCCTTGTACTTGAGCGAAAAATTTAGAAAGTACGAAAAAGTTTCGCCACATACAAACTCTTAATTAGATCGAGATGTAATACCCGGCCACCCTCTGGTCCATAAAGGCAGACCTACCTGTAATATGACGAAAAAGAAGAATACGAAAATACGAAATTACTTCTTCCATTAAATGTAGCAAGGCTCGTATAAAATTATACAATACCCGGCTAAGGCCAGTGTTTTCCACCAGCACCGTAACTTCAAACGAAAGCCCTCTGCTCCCCATTCATTTTACACGACACGTTCACATTATATTTCACGTACTTTTAATTCACAGCCCACGGCAGTTCGCAGCGTTTTCTCCACTCGCCCCGACAATTTAAACACACACCTAAAACCCCTTAATATTCTAGCATTGCCATGGTAACGATTTTTATAAGCCCGAGGCTGTCATTAAAACGGGAAGTCATCGATCAAGAGCGTTGCCCAAATTATGAATGAACAGGTAAAATTAATTCGCTGCTGAACGCCGATATAAAATCTATAATATACAGTCTCGTGGTCGCTAATGAATTAACTATTAATTCATTGCCAGTTCGATGAAATTTTTATGAAATTGACAAGCTTGAGAGGTAAAAAGACTCGCAATGTAAAAAAGGAAATGTTTAATTTAGCAACTGGCGATGAGAAAATAGTCGTGACAGGGCAATAAACGTTAAGTTTGTTGATTATAGATATTGTTTAAAAATGTTATGATACAGAATGTAGCCGCGGGTAAGAAGATCACTTTCGCCGAACTAAACGTGCGCCGTGATCTCGCAACGAAAACCTATAGATCGTGACCAGAACAGTCTGCTTATTAAGGAAGTTAAATATTCTGCGGCGATGGTTCAGAACCAGAGGCTAGAGAAAGGAAGAAGAAATATCCCGATGAATTAAAATTCTTCCATGTTTCAACGTTTGTTAAACTGACGATAATTCATTACACTTCGAATTAATATTCTACTGCCTGCTACAATTAACGAATATATGACAGCAGAATAATATACATAATATTGAATAGATAAGCAAAGAAAGTGCACAAAGCTTGTGGATAATTGAGTTCAACGAATAAAAGAAAATTCGAAAATAATGACCACGTCGGCGAACATTGAAATTTTAATATGAAAGTTGAACGTCCAGGATGGTATACAGGTTCGCGATACGGAAGCTCGTTGGAATCTTAAATAAATTCGATATTGAGACTTTGAGATCTCGAAAAAGCAAACGCCACGCTAACTTTGCCGAGGGCCGTTCTATTTTATCGTCGATCTCGACGTCTGGTGTTCTCGAGCGATCGTAGAATATTATTCCATAATATTTCAAGTGGATCTCGGTTTCAATCGTCGCGAGTGATCAACCCGACAGAACAGCTTGCAGTTATTCTCGCGGAACGACGACGAAACGTGAACGGAGTGGATCAGAATTTCCGGTTTCCGTGGGGGGGGGTGGGCAACTTTACGACACGGAGCACATAAACCATAGAGATTATCAACCATCGCTGAAACTTGATCACGATGGAGAATCTCGTTGCTGCTTCTTTACTGCTCGCCCTCGACCCGTAAGCGGCGTGAAATTTTTCTCGCCCTCGGGTAAAGTCCAGGCTGCGTGCAAAAACGCGGACATTCTGTGCGCACTTTCTCTTCATTTCTCTTCTAAATAAAATCAGTATTGCCGAACAATGGACGAAGCGGAATCAAGATCGCACAGAAACTCTCTCGCGCGTTGCCTCGCCGCTAAAGATTCACGAAAGACAACGGCCTCCCAATTAAATCGAGATCCAATCTTCCGAACCGTCGATAAAATCCGCGCAACCTGCGACGAATTCCGCGCCGAAATTCCCAACGCGGCGTCCCGCTGACCCATAAAACGTCTCTCGACGATCCGCCAACGCAACCAATCTCCCAGCACCAGCTCTCCCCGATACCCTGCGATCATCTCGTCTGTTCCATGCGCATAACGGAACGTCCGGAGGATTCAGAGCCTTCAGAAATTATCCGGCAACGCGACAAAGGCGTTCCATGCAGCCTGTCACTTGGCGACGTCAAGAAGCGTGCACCTTTCCCAGGATACGGGCAGGTAACCCGGCGCGGCGAGGGGGAACCATCGAGGCAAGCGATACGGAACTTTATTAAACTGTTACCACGCGAAACTCGTTAAATGCCCCCCGAGGCCAGGCATACTCCTGCCTAAACGCTGCGGTCCGACCGTCTAATTTCAGTCGACAGACGGCATGTTTGCGTGACGCCGCTGGCATCTTCACGCTCCACATGTCGAAGGCACGCCACGAGAATTCGCGGATCGGGGCGGTCCTTCGAGGGCCGGCCGCGAGAATCGATACCCGGCATTCTCCCTTAATAACGTGGCCAGGGTCGCGCGGATCCGCCTCGTTAACGCCGCGCGTCCGTCGAATCCTGTCGTCGTGAATCCCGCGAATCGATCCCATCGTTCGTCGTTCCTCTCGCGGTCTGACTGACCGCGATTCGTTCCCGATGCGAGACAAATTTAGAAGGAGGAAATAATAATTATCCTGCCGCCAATTTTTTCGTCGCCCGTGAACAGTGACGTTTGATTGATCGTCGCGTCGCGGACCGCGCGGTTCAATGGGAAACGCGAGATCGCCTCGAGTAGAATCGAGGAGTTCGAGGTGTCGGGAACGATGATTGACGGCGCGGCGAAAGTTGGGAATTTAAGTCATTGTTCGCGCGCTGGTGTGTGGATGATAGTTTTGAGATGAGAATGTTGTTCTTTTTCAATGGAACGCCGTAAGATATTGCGCGACGATCGATTGATCGCAGCAGATGGATGAAGGTGTATTGGTAATTTTTGGTATCGATTTTTTTCAGGGGATAGATAAATATTATTATTATTATTATAACAGTATACAATTAACGTAGATTAATGGAATTCTCAATTTCTGTGAGTGATTTACTGCAAGTAACACTTTCAGTGAATTTGACTTAGATCAACGAGATAATTCATATAAATATGAAACACAGAAAAATAAAATCCTGTCCGCTTGAAAATCTCTCAACGAAACTCGTGTCCTCGGAACCAAGTCCTCGCTAGATAATACGAAATCATCTCGGCTCAAACAGTACCTATGTGTGAAATTGCAGATTCGCGATTCGAAACTGCGGCAGTCATCATTAATTCATTGAACTCGATAAGCCCGGAAAATTTAACTCTCACAGCGTGTACGTGCCCGTTGCTGTAGCAGCAGAATGTTCAGATTGCATTCTCATTCTGCTAACGGAATTGTTACATCCACGTCGGATAGCGTTTCCGTAGGCGTCTGGCGAAGTTACAGAAGCCTGGCAGCGCAAGTGTAAAGTTGCCATCGACAGATTCGATAAGTTTATTAGTCGACGCTCGAAGGCGAGACTCTGGCGGGGGGGATGATTGTCCCTCTGTAGCCGGGGAAACAATTTCGAATATTCCTTATGAAATTCGACGCCGTTCATCAGAATTTTCCTATACGCCTTCCACGAGAAATATTCGACGACCATTCATATTCGCGCGATGTTAGAGCATTTCAAATTGAACGGCGCGAACTGTAAATTAGTACTGTTGAGACCAAAATGATAATTAGAAAAGGGATCAAGAAACGGAGGTTCGAGCGTCGAGATATATTATATTGAAAAGTAACGCGCAGGTAATGTATAAAATAAGAATTGAGGCTTATCTCTGTATGCATATATTGCTTTTCAATTTTCCATAACAAAAAAAACAAAAAAAATAGGTAGACAAAATAATATGCCAACTGTAAATGGTTAATCGAAATGAATGCATCGAGACTGCCAACGGAGCGGCTAAAACAGTAATTCTAATTACGTCGCGATATCAACGTTGTCGCACTTTAATCCGCCTGAGAAGTCACGAGTGCAGCTCGAGCACGTTTTTACGCGACATTGAAATGTTTTGCAGGCGCCGCGTCCCCTCGCTTCGGAATCGCGAAACTTATTACGTTACATCTGTCGTGCTAACGCCATATTTCGCCGTCGAGCTGCAAATAATTGCTTAATGAAAATTCAACGGCGTCAGAGCCCCGTCGGCAAAAAGGAAAACAGCTCTGGTCGACGTGAAACGCCCTCGGCGTCGCGTCGTCGCATTTAAATTCCACATTCAGTCGCAATATCCCGGGACGAATCACGGTACAATAAGTGGCAGCAGATGGTGCCTCCTAATAAGCGGCGCACCTTTGCACCCTTCATCACCGACCCCGAGTCTAATTCGGGCTGGCCCGGGTGTTCGCCAGGGCGCGTAACACCCAAAGACGAGGCACCGCGCGTTGCTCCAATTAACGAATTCATGTCGAGAGAATCCCGCTGTCTCTAATTATGGGCCAATAAACGGTAGACATTCTGTACGGGGCTGCGAGTAAGCAGGGTAATTTGTTTAAAAATAAGGGGAAATGGTGGAGTGGTTCAATTCGTAGGCATCGTTGAGCGGGTGAAATGAGAACCGGGCAGAATTACGAGATGCAATTTTATTTTTCGAAAATGGAGGAATTATTTGTGTTCGATGGGTAAGAAGAATTGGGGAGTAGATTAACATTTCAATTGTCGAAAGGGAAATTTGAATGTATGAGGGCTGCTATGTATTTAAATAATGAAAATATTGTCTGCCTTGTTGGATAAAGTTTTGATGTCATTGGCACTGATAGAACTGTAGACAATTTGTTAATAGTTCATTGATAGAGAAGCAGAGAAAGAGATTTTTGTATAACTTGCAACGAGAAAGGCCTACGACCTTTTTGAATTAATTAATATTAATAAAGCAGATTTAATTGATAGCTTGATAAAATCCTTCTCTATTTACATACTAATGCCATTTAAACTACGTCATTTGCACAGATTCATCGTCGATCATACGAGAAAAAGCTGCACGCATACACACAATGAGAGTATAATGTTTATTCTGGACAGCTTAAAAAATACAAAGTACACGAGGGTGAAAATTCTTCAGAATAACTATCGTGCAGACCTCCCCACCAGCCAACCCCCATCAATCATTCTCACCTGCACTTTTCATCTACTCATCCCTTAAACCTATCCAAAACCCGACTCGTCCCTTAAATCTACCTGTCGCCCAGGAAACCCAACAAGGTTACATCAAACAATCTTGCAACCCTCCGAATCACATCACTTCCTCCGTGACCCAATCCCAGCACACGTGACAATACAAAAATTAATAAACACCAGTCAAGACAATTGTATAATAAAAAGGAGATACGTTTCCCTCGAAACGACCCGATATTCATTCCCTCCAGTAAGACTTCATTTTCGCCGCATGTCTGTCAGTAGAACGAACGCATCGATACGTACCGTACAAAACTGCATTACTCACACGACAGCGCGATAATTATGTAGCCTTATCGCCGAACGAATGGAGAAGAGGTGAAAGGCGACGAGTGGATCATCCACTTCTCACGGGTCCCGGCAATTTTGAGCACCGTTAAGTCCCGGGGGACTCTATTTCGCGTGCTCTCACGACGTTTCTAAAGACGCCTTCACGTGCCATCGTGATCGTCCATACCACGTAATACGTCCTCGTGTTTGTGCCTGAGAGTTCGATGCCCGACACCCAGCATCTCTCGTACCTTCCTCTCCCACTTAATTCTGTCCCTAACCCCTTCTCTCTCGCCCTGTCCCTCGACCTTTCCCCCCGTCTCCCTCCTGCGTCGACAACGCCGGGCGATCTTTACCCTCTCCTTCGCTGTGAAATTCCCCCATTCCATCACACGTTGAACCCTTCGCCGCGTTATCCCCGTCTCGCTCTTCATTTATCTTTCTACGTTTGGGTCCCCGCCGCTCCCAGTTCGCTTCTTTTTCGTCCGCCACGCGAAAGCATAGGCGAAGAATGGGCCGTGAGATTGAGAGCAGGACTTTTTTTAACAACTTCTAGGTACGACGTTCCTCTGCGTCGGTGAAGGAGAGGCGGGCTGCAAGCTCGACCTAACCTTCTGGCCCCATAGAGAAGTCTGCCATAATGGAATCCTGCTTGGGAGGAGGGTACACGCGATGCTTAAGCGACTTCTAATCACGTTTCTCCTGTCTCTCGTGTCTGGGATCCCATGGAACGTCAGACTTGTTTTCTTTTTAGATGGAATTCGAGGTGAATGGATGATTGATTGACGGGTAATCTAAGGAATTTCTTAGATTTTCATACGCTGTACCGATGTTTCTTAACCGCGGAGAAGATGGTGCACACGCTGGCTAACATTTTCGAAGCTTCTATTCGAGGTGTTATCGTATTTTTTTATTTCTTTTTTTTTATTCAAAAATACTATGTCTCGAAATATTTATCTCCAGTCCCAAATGCATTTAGATAATATTAGAAACGCCGCACGGTGTGCAATATTTCATTGCGATTTCTGGCAAATATAGTTACTTCAAGTATTTATTTCCTAAACCAACAAAATTCGTTCCACGTGCACCTTTAACCCGTACCCGCGCCACGGCTATTTAAAATCGCGTTTCGATAAAACTGCCACGGGCAACGGCGGACACTTTTTTCGCGATTCTTCATCAACGAATCTGTCGACTAATAAAACCGACGTATTTTATTTCGGTCGTGTCCCACGTGTGCCCGTTATCCGTGGAAATTCAACGGCGTACGTATCTACGTGGAAAACGGGACAAGGGGCACACGGAACCGGAAACGTTTCAACGTCATGGTTAATAATCCTTATCGAAATAATTCGTATCGAGGCAAAACACTCGCATTTGGCAATTTTCCTAACAATAGCCGGTTTGTCCCTCCCTGGAGAGGGACAACTTTCACGATACCGCGTTTTAAAACGTCCATTTCGGCTACGAATCTAACTACGAGGCCCGGGTACATAACAGTCTGATATCGTGTAACCGGAAGACTGTCAATTCAACGTGGTCTGTCATTCGGTCGATGCTGCTGGACGCGCATTACTCAATCTAACGGTATCCGAGGGTCTGTGAGATCGAAACGAGTGACCCGTGTGTCGTGAGATCGAGTGGGAATCGTGATACTGGCTAGATAAGGCGTTCCCCTCGACAGCGTAATGTCCGAGACATGGAAAAGTCGTTTATTGATATGATAACAATGTATGAACGTGGACCAGGCACACTTTGTGCTATTCGCATTGGCGGGGAGCAGGTTTAAACGCAGTAGAATGAAATTTACTCGACCCTCCAAACAGAAATTTATTTCCGCGCTTACTAATGTTTTATGATAGATCAAGTAAATAATACTTGTTCTCAGTGGTTTCTTCGCAGATGTAACTTTCTTTTTTTAAGGACAAATTGGAAATTGACGTTTTTCATTTGAAATGAGAACTCGTGACGTTTGATCAACAGCTGGTATGTATTTTCGTATTCCAAGTACGTGCGTCGAAGCAAACACGGTTCTTTCAGGAATCGTTAAAAAATTGGGCACAACCTTCGATTCTCCATTAAATCCTCGTCGAACAATCGCCAATATCTTCTTGCGAACCGTGTAATTGCTGTTCCGCGCTGCCGCGAGAGAAGATAAAAACTTGGGGGTGCAAAAAAAAGGGCTTTAATGGCGAGCAGATTAAAGAAGAATGTATCGCGTAGTGAAACGAGCGCAAACACAAAGGGTCAGTAGCCCCGAACGTGTTGCAACGAACAGCTTGCTGGCCTCGCAAACTGGTTTCTCGCGAGTCAAGATCTAGATCGCGACCTTCTGCAAGAGCTGCGACCTCGCAGCCTACGTTCGCCGACGAAATTGGAGGCCGAGTCGGGGAAATTAAACGTAAATAAGCCGCCCAACTGGTACGCGACGGATTTTCGTCAATTCCACGCTGGACCGGCACAGTTTCGTGGAAACTAAATCGAGAAAAGCCACTAATATCATAAAAACGAATATCATAAAGAACTGTTTCATCTCCAAAAGAGAATTGTGTGTCGGCGACAGGAAAAAATTGAAAGAAGGGTCACGTTCATTTTAATGAAATCGCAGCATTATTTACTCGCACGTTACGCAACCGTACCGTAACAGAATGCTATTATTTTCCATTCACAGTTAGCCCGTATATCAAGCCTTGTTTAATATTACCGGTGCCAGAATAGCGTAGCACCGTGCAGCCAGATTACTCGAACAGGCGATTATTAACATTGTTTAACTGCGCCAGTAACGGAAAGTATTGCATAAACAAATTTAACGAGGTCATTATTTCTTTTCATTAATTGAGATACCGCGATGCGTTGGATCACATTATGGACTCGTTAGTAGGCGATTTAACGAAATTCGGTGGTACTGCCTGTTTGCCTTATTACACGATGAAAATTATGAATTATGCTCGGCAAACATAATATATTCGGTTGTACTCCATGAACGCATAGAAATATTTGTACTTTCCATCATACGAATTTACATGCAACTCTCTCTCTCCCTCACCCTCTACTGAAAATATGAGTTTCATTACTGGAATTGGAAAGTGGAGATATAATACAGAAATACGTCGTGTATCAGGTCCAGTGGCAGAAAGTATTTCGAGGTGCTTGACGAACATTTCTATTTTAATAAGTGCAATTTAAACGAACGACCCATTGAACTCTCGTAAATTAAAATTCATCTCTAATATATGGCAACAAATTCAGGCCAGCACTCACGAATTACTTAGCCAAAGGATCGATTATTCAACAATTTTGCTCGTTATTTCTTTTAGATAAGAAACAAACATTAGAGCTGCTGATATCAATCAGAATATCTTTCATTCTATTAAATGTTTATTTCAAACGTCTCTTATTTATTTGTCGAGCTTCTCGTTTATTACGGTTTCATCGAAATTTGCTTACAGAAAATATTAACATCCGAGTAAAAAAATGAATTTGAGAAATGTAGAAATTATACGAGACACAGAAAGAAAGGTTCAGAAAGGGCATGACCTATTTCTCCGATCTAACAATTCATTGACCACGGTCGATTATTCTTTCTTTATCAAACACAGACAGATGTTCCCGCAGTCGAGTCCCTTTGTCCCGTGGTTCGTCAATTATGACCGCGTATCCGACAAAATTGTGAAAGGGAAATATTCACTGCGCGTGAATACGCAATGAAATCTCTGGGAAATTGCGCAGTGCGAGATTGCGTTCGAAAATTGTCCAATTCATACCCGCGATACGCTGAAGTTAATTTTGGATTATAACGGGCGGTCTAAATTCCAGCATACAGAACGTTTGGGAAATATATCGCACAATTAAGTAGTGTAAATAATAATAATGTTCGATATTAATACGATGTAACAAACACCCAATTTTTACGTGGGAAGTCCACAGAATAATTTGTTCAATTATATCCGAACGCTGTTACACCTGATCTATATCGAAATGCTACTTAAATACTGAATATAAATTTATTCAAAAGACGCGTACTTCGAGTAATAAATCGAGCACAGCAAGGCTGCTTTCGAAAAAAATGTACTTTGCACAGAAAAAGGGGGAAAAAACGGGGTAGAGAACAACGTGAAAAATGAGAGGGAGTTTCGAAATTCACGTCTGTGGCAGGAACGGACTAGATAGTTAACCGAGAGCCGTTTTCAATCAAATCCTGCGGCCGATCGGAGATTTAAATTCGTTTCAACGCAAATGAGTCCACTTCCCGTCTCACCCCTCACGTACGAATCATGATTCCGATCGAAATTTTCCTGCCAGAGAAGGAAATCGAGGGAGAGATTTTAGGGAAATAGCATCGATATGACACTCTCCGATAACAAGCAGAAGAAGAAATAAATGCAGAAAATTTCAAGAATTATGAAAGCTAGAACATTTAGAACGATTCAGGGCAGAAAAGTTAAGGTTGCAAAGTTGAAGAAGTTGAAGTGAAAAATTCAGACTTTAAAAAATGCACGTTGCGCAATACAATGCGCAAGTTGGGAAGTATAAAGATTCGCACTTCGAAGTCAGAAGAAGTGAAATAAAAAATTACTTAGTCCCGGGGAAACGTACATAGACTTCTTAATGAAAAATGTTCCTAAAAAGTTTAAAAAAGCAAACCATTTAAATTTGCCACCAAAAATACAAATAGCAATGAAGGAACCCTCGCTACAAAATCTCTGGCACTGATTCCATCATTTCAACCACCCGAAACTAGGAGCTGAATTCTTTAAATCCAGGCCGCCATGGAATCGAGGAATTGAAGCTCGATGCGGCACGATTCGAGAACGGACCCTTCGGCGAGTCGGGGTTCGAGAAAAGTTTTTTTTCGCGTCTTAATCCAACAGGAATTCCGTCGGATTATTGAAAGCGATTTGCCTTCACCCCTGACCTTCCTGACGGTAGCATTCCTGCTTCCACGGATCCATGAGCCTCTTAGCTCCTTAGCCAGCCTCCTCAAGGATCCCCTCTTTCTCTCGACGAATCGAAATGGCTGCCGAGCCGCCACGATCTTCCCTTTCGAGAATATATTACGCGCGAGATGAAAGCACTTTTCTCTGAATTTCTAGCGGCCGGGGGATCGCGGTGGATGGAACATTCTGACGACCTCTGGGAAGGTGGTTGTTCAGCGGCCACAGAATTCTTTTTTCCGAGCATGTTTGTTAATAATATTCCACTTGGAAGCATACAGAATTCACAGGGAGGAAATTTTGAAGAACCTCTTTAAGGATTACTTTGGGGATCGTTACTGGTGCGGAAGTGGACTTGTAATATAAAAAGTTCGTTGAAAAAGGTAATGAACAAAACGTCGAATAGCAGTGATTTGTGGCAGGAATGACTGACGATCAAAAGAATCCATCGAATCTATTTTGTGCGAGCAATATCGGTGAATAAAAATCACGAACACGGTACAGGAGGGTAAGAACTAAAGTGAGCTAGAAGGGTGCGCAAATATCGCAACAGAACGGAACAGAGGATTAAACGATTGGGAAAACGGAAAATGTGAGACGGCTTTAAAGCGAAATTGACTAGGTTGATTAGGGTTGCTCGCATCTGATAATAAATTATGTAGATTCGCGTGGTGTGCTCCGCGATTTCTCGAAACCAATGCACGTACCCGCGTACAAAAAAAAAAGAACAAAAAACGGGTACCTTCTGAAAGAGAGAAATTGGAGAACCGCACGTGACGTATCATCGCGACTAGTCGTTTGTCCGAGGTGCAAAAATTTTCAACTGACCGGACAAATTACCAGATATTAATTCTTCGTTTTCAGTGTTCGACCCTGCTGTTATACGGTACCACGGAAGAGAGAGAGAGAGAGAAAAAAAGCAGTGAAAAATAGATGAAGAGGTAGGAGAGAGCGGGAGAGAGAATTCACTCGTTAACGTGCTTTCACCGACGCGTCACGTCGGTTCGTTGTCAACGATAAAAATATCCACTCTGTTCGCTGATGTGGTGCCACTTTTAATTCGTTCATTAAGAGTAATACATGCACCGATGAAAGCATTTAAATCTGTAATTTCGAGGGAACATTCTGGACGGAGTATCGCTCGTACGATAGCAATGGGCAGAGTTGCGAAAAAGCAGAGGGCTGTAAAAAAAGACAGTAGACCCCTGGGGGATAAATATTTCCGCAAAATCTAGAGTACATTAGTATGCATTTATTTTTCACGGACTATTTCAAAATATTTGTCAAACGCAGAATCTCTTCTCACATTTAATACTGTGCATCGCGCGGCAGAATAACAGCGACGGAGAGGTATTCAAACACGTAAATTATACAATTTTCATTTCGTTTTAATCGAATGGAGCAACGATAAATATATAATATAAAAACGGAAGGGCATAGAAATATTCAATGTATAAAATTCGGGAAAGAATCATATTTTCAAAGTTGAATCAATTTTCGCGCGATAGTTCCAAACGTGCCTAGTGCACGTTTCGGAAATCAACGTTATCGAAAGTCTGTTTAAAGAACAGCAAAAAGCATGACTGTAAAAAATCAGGAACAATGAAAAAATGCTGCGAAATGGTGAAAAAGGAAATCAGGAAAAAAGGGAACAATGGTGGTGAAACAAGCGAGAGTAAAAGGGTCGTAGAAAATCGCAGGTGACGTGTCATCGAGGGCAACGTTGGAAATTCAGCCGGTTTCGACGAATTACCGTTATTAATTCTCAGTTTTCACCGTGGCCCGTGCACCTGCCATTATTCAAAGCCTACCGGAAACCACGTGGAAATGCATCGAACGATCTGGCAATATCGGCCACGGAAGTTATACCGACCAGGAGGAAAAGTAATTAACGATAAATCCGTTTCGTGATATTTCTTCGACGAGTAACGAAAATCTTCGTTCCCTACCGCGAAGTGGTGTATTCTAAAACGTTCAGCTCAGACTGGAAAGTGCTGTTCAATAAATTGTATTCGACACGTCAGATTACATTTTATATTCTCAACAATAACGTAAATTCATTAATTCAATCACCCGTAATCAATTGATTTTTACGATGAAAAACAACAATTGCTCGCTAGGCTCCAAGCATCGAAGCATCGACAAAAAGGAACAAGGTTCAACGCGTTTTCATTTCCAATTTCAAGGACGGTATGAAATATTTTTTTCCGGTTTTTTTTCATGAGAAATTGGCATTATTAAGGGCCAATTACTCGCGAATAAAACACTCGAACGCCTGTATCATTTTAAATATTAAAAATTGAAATTCCTGACGCGATAAAGTAGAATAAAACGAACCGCTAAACATACATCCCCTCGCATTAGAGTAATTACAGAAGACCAGCGAGAGATTGAACACTCCCTGTTCGCAAAAAGGTCGCGCGTAACCGCAACGCAAAATCGATTCCTGCAATTACGCCTCAAGTGTGCCAAGAGGCATGCAGTTTTTTTCATGTCTCAGCGATTCAGGATCGATCTTCGAACGGTTCGGCGGTCCGCAACGATTCATACGATGACAACGTACTATTAATGGCCGCGTTGATTAAAACGATTGGTCGGCCATCGGGGGTTTTTTTGCACCGGGCACGAGTTTTCGCTCAATATGAGAATCCCGAACGCCGGTCAGTCATGGCGATAATAATTGCCGCTAGGAAAAGTTATACTTCATCGGTAAACCTCTGAAGTTTCATCACAAAATACTTCATCTAACGACGCAGATTCCTGACCACTTCTTCAACGATTTCTAATTTATTCGCTTCGATATTGAGCCTCAGTATCGGGGACGTACTGTATTTCATTAATCTGCACTTATTATACAATTTCTCCTCTATATCAAACTCGCATAATACCTACTTTATATTGCCACTATATCGCAGAAAAGAACACAAAGCATATTGTCCTCCAATCCATCGGCTTAAGTCAACAATAAAGAAAGGGCGAAACACGAAATTCATTAAATCTTCCTCAATCGATGAAAAGATTAACTTTCCTCTCTTCGGAAGGAAGGTAGGAAAATAGTCCCCTAACACAGTGAACCGAGAACAACGGTGAACATCCAGGGTTCCAGGCGACTTCGGGCAATTTCTGATTGCGCTTATCCAGTCGCCAAAGAGTTGAACGGAAAAGTTAAACAGCTGACAGCGATACCGAGATTCGAAAGTTCGCGCTGGCCAGCAAAGAAGGGATCGTGAGTCGACTTTTACTGCGTTATCCCACCGTTATTCATAGCCACACGGCATTACCGAACTTCCTAAGTAGGATTACCGGAAGCAGGAGTAGCCCGGCTGCTTCTTTTCCGCTCGTGGAAACACAGAGGAACGGTTCCTCAATTCAAAAGAAACTTCCTAACCATCCTGCAACTATTTCTTCTCATTGACTTCTTTCGCTTAATTTTCCTTCGGATTCCCTCCTTGGCCAATTGGCTTTCCACGAAAAACTCGCGTTGGATTTTCATCCGCTTTTTAATTATACTTCTTGAAAAGGGGAGAACGAACTTCGATACAAATGTATCTTAATTTGAATAATAATAATAATAATAATCGCACTATTTGTATAGAATTATCTAATAAAGATTGGAATTCCTATAATAATAAAATTGTTGCCCATTTCACTAGACTTTCATTTTATGAGATATGAAACCATGTATTGCTGATACATACTTGAAAGAAAATCAAACAACGTTACAAAACCTGTAATACGCTTGTTCGTTCAACAGTGCAGCAACATTAAAGAGGCATAGAAACGTTAATGTACAATCAAGCCGGTTTCACAAGATCAACGTGTGTACACGTTACAAATCAATTCGAAACGTTGCTTTATCCTTTTAGAATCAAGTAGAATAGATTGTTTTTTTAGAGAGAAAGAAAATCGACGTGGTTTCCCACATTGTAGAATGTCCACGATATTAGAAACTTCGTCACACTTTTCAATGTTCACGTCAGCTGCGCGTACATTAACGATCACGTGAAACCAACATCTTTGTCGAATTAGCAACAGCGTGAAAGTCACGATCAGGAGTGTCTATTTTCTTGCTCGTCGGGGCAAACTCGGATGATAAATGAAACGCGAATGCAATACGAGGAAACAAGAACGATGAACGATGGCATACAATACGAATAATTATGATAATGCGGGCGACTTTTACTGTATATCGAGTCGAGTTTTCTTCGTGCCACGTCGATCGGAAAGATAGAGGCATCAATTTCGAATAACGCGAAGATGAATACCTCCCTTTATAATAAGTAGCCGGAGTACTCTTAAATGATTGAACAGCCGCGATCGCTGATGCTTGCGTTGAATTAAACATGAGATTTATTTCTACCGAACACTAGCCAGGGGAGATTTAGGTGGAAAAGTTCGATTAAATAACGAAATGTTCGATTTCGTGGTCAGGTGGAATCCACCTTAGATAGAAACATTTATATGAAAAATTCTTTAGCCGTCGAACGGCACGAACAGAATTTTGTTATTAAACCACGTACTGCACAGGATATTATGGAAAAATGCGACTCGACGTCTACAGTTTCTTCAAGGGAACATCGTTAGAAAGTAATTTCTAAAATCGTACGGCGCCGGGTTACTCGGATGATACATTCTAGCTAAGAGAACGTAAGAAACAAATATCAAGGTAGCAATTAATAATTGTACGAATGCATTGCGACATTAGATATAAATGATGCTGTCACAAAAATATTGTAATTCTAAGAATCGTTTCCTCTATTTTCCTCTTTATAATCATTCGTAATTCGTTACGAAAATATTCAACGCTTCAAAGAGACAAAAAAGAAACGTATATTACGTTTATACATTATAAATACTTACAAAAAATATATTATACCAGCGTTCGATAAATTTTTCAATGCTTACTGTGAATTTTCCACGAGCCACTTGTTCCTTCGAAAATTTTCTCGATAAAACTGCGCAACCTTTGACAATCGCACGGATTCGCGAAATATTTGTGCCGGCCTATTCTTTAGAAATCGATACCCATAGGATACCGGATGGTACAGGGCCGAAAATAAAAGCGGCGTACAAACTGCGTATCGCTTAATTCAGCCTCGCGAAAAGTAGACCGCCGATTGTTCTAGATGCGGATGCACATCCTGGACGCATCGGGGAATAATTGGAGCGGCGCCGAAACCGCCAAAACCCGATAATTGTTATGCATTCTCTCGATAATTAGCATTGCATCGCGGCCGGCTACCGGTAATTTCGCAATAAAGAAAACAAAATTCGATAGAAACTATAAAGAGTTCGTTCGGTTTTCGTCGACGTATCGTGGTTAAAATGGGCACAATAACATTTTTGCTGTTCATTACGATCTATAAGTATTTCGTGGACTTTGTAATTCACCAATTCCGTATAAAAACAAATGCTTCACGTTCCAAGGACCTATTATTATTTAACAAACGGGAAAGTAAAATATCTCCACAGTACACCGGCACTCTGCAATTTGTTATGTGGATTGAATTTTCTCGGGCGGTATTTATTCTTCATTTTTTTTCAAGAGGCAAACAAATCGATCGGTATAAGTTTTCAATGGAACGAGTCATTCAATTATCGCGATTCGTCGATGGAATTCCAAGCGACCTTGCGCGACGACAATCCGCCCACCGCACGGGAATGCGGCCTTTCGCGTCGCGCACAGCATTCCAGTGGATGCACAGCGCCCTTCCACGTGTTCGACGCCTACGCTTTGGCGTCTTCGAGAGTACAGAAGCGAGCGTCTCATCCTCGAGACTGCTATCGGCGGCTTTAATCGCGGAAACGCGTCATCGAAATTACCATACCTTGCAAGAAGCTGACAAACCGCTCTCGCTTTCGTGTCAGTCGAGTAGTGGGACTGTGAAAATGGCACTGGTGCTGCGTGGCTTTCTTGGTGAAGATAATCTGCATATATTTACATTATACGTCGAATACGATACCCGGACTGCATATTTATACGCGAATACTTTTTAGAAATTCACTCGACAGAGATTATAATCGAGGGTATATAATATCTTTGATCGCAGAATTAAATCCGAATATTTGATGCGAATGATGGGTAGGGTTAATTTCAATATCCCTAGTATTATCCTGATATTATTTTGATGGCTCGATAAAGGAAAGGAAATTGAATCTTGGACAGTTCTTATCGCGTTTATCTCAAGGAATAAAATTCGAATTATACGCAAAGAAGAAAATCTGTTGAACATCTGACATAAGAATCGAAATGTTCAGCTGATTACTTGGTCCTGGATTCATACCATTCAGGTTCTCGATATTATTATCTAGCTTGAAGAAGGAACTAGGATCACCCCGATCGTAGAAAGACTAGAGCACTGCCGGACAGTCATTAAGCAATGTCGTCGCCCCTTAATGCCGGCGGAGACACTTAAAAAGTAATTTACCGTTTGCCACGCGAAAAAAGGAAACGGAACGTAGAACGGTGCTGGAAGTCGTGTTCCCCGACGTTCAACGTTAATTGGAAACGCTGGAACGTCAGTGGGTATCGGCAGAGCCGGGAGGGGGAAAAAAACGGGAAAAAGAATTCTTGGTCGAGGGAAGATCAAAGGATCGCTGGAGTCGCGAGATTCCTCGAACCACGATGCTTGTTTTGCCGCTGATTAGCGGTGGAAAACCATACCTCGTTGCTTCAACTAATTGCGTGGGGCGGTACATGTGACAGCCCTCATTGAACTGCTAATGAATTTCGATGTACATGTTAAACCTCGTTCGATATAACGATGGACACGTTTTCCTTTTAATACGAAAAATGTTTACGAAACGGCGGACAAGAATAATTCGAAAAATTATCGACGATCGAATAGCGCAATTAATCTTAATATCTCAAAATGTATGATCAATTAAATTTTAATAATAGTTCGAACTTGGTCTGAATAATTCTTCATGCCCCGTTATACTTCAATTTTTAGTAATGACATTGTAGATGCAGACGAACAGATGACGAAAAGAAGAGGAAATTTAATTAACAAATGTAGTACGTGCTTCCTGCAAGAATTCTTAGTAAAAGTTCTTAATAGAAATAGATTGCAATCGAACTTAAACAATTATATTTCCCTACCGCACCAGAAAATTATAATAAACATACGACCTCCAATATCCTACACACTATTTGCATACAATGCGCCCGTATATCTGTTTAACTGCCAGCACAACCACCGTACATTAGAATACTACGGCGACCACAATTTCGCGCAACATTTATGCACCACCGGTACATAACCGTGCACAGGGAATCGAGAACGATTGAATCCGCCAAGAAGACACGCGGTTTATTAAGCTAATTAGCGCGTCAAGCACGAGCAAAGGGAAGCGGAAAATTATTAGCGTCAAGCTGCACGCGCCGTGGAAAAGAAAATTCCACTCCTTGCATTTTGCCGCGCAGCCACGTCGCGAGAACTTCATTTTCCTTTGCGAGGGTGTGGAAACGAGAGTCGGGCTTCTTTCTCGCGTGGAAACCCTTTCGCGTTAGTGGATCCTTTGTTCACGATGCACAAAGGACTGTGCCCGGCGGTGGATACGCGACTTAACCGTGTGCACGATATCTCATATCTGCTCAAGCACGTGTGACTACTAGGAGATACAGGGTTATGGGGTTTGGTATATCTGCAAAGCGGCCATTGTTCAGTAACACGCGTAAACGGAAGTTAGATTAGCCGCGACTGGGGGTTGGAGGGTAAGTCGCTTGAGCTCATTAAATATTATAGATATCCAGGTTTTAATTTCTTTTGTCTTTTATTATTTAAAACGGCACGTTCGAGGTCTAGATAGATCCTTTGGGGAGAAAGGAATTATTTTAAATTCATTTTGCAATGTTTGATAAGGGAAAATGGTTTTTAGGAGGCATTGTATATTTTCTTTGCGGTTAACGAAGCGCTAAAAAAGAGGGATGGATTACTATTGTAATTTTCATTTAGAAAAGTTGGATCTCTCGTGTGTTATGATTTTACTGTGATAAAATTCGATCGAGAAAGATTTGCTAATGCAACGAGATACTATTGCAAATGTGACTGAAAATATCACCTCGTCCTGGCTTACCATTGCTTGAACTTGGAAAATACCATTGCGCAAATTGATTTGCCAAATAAATCTTCCATCAAAATTCCTGAAAGGCCTCGGCGATTGATCCGTTCAACACAAATTCCGTACCGTATTAAAATTCTTCAGTGTAATTAGATTCATGAAATTGATCTAAATAATAATGCTACGCCATAGAAAATGTTATATTCGCGTTGCATTAAATGAACTCCTGTATGTGTTTCTTGAAAAAACGGAAGACAATAATTGTCATGTAAAATGTATCAAATGAATTTTAAAATTTTAAAAGAAAATTCAAACAACGCGAGACCTAAGATAAATTGTTACTTGGTCCCTATTGTTTCTCTTTCAGTGGCATTATATTACCTAAGTACAATGACAAAAGATAGTCCTCGATTCAAAGATAATGCAGTTTCGAGGGACGCATTTCTGCTTACTCGAAAATGCATCGAGATGCACTTACGTAAGCGGTGACCTATTACTTTAAGATTCGCGTATCCACGATGCTAGAGAAATTATCGGCAAGGAAGGTTGTCAAAGTACCAAGTGCCTCTACTATCAAGCGATTTAACAGGTTAATTAAACGTCTCCTCGATCGAACAGTAGAAGCTCTTGGTTTCCTACCCGCGCCAATGTGTAACGTTGTGTAACAATGTATCGTCAAATTGCAAATCAATCAGAAAAATTGCATCGACTATCGAATATGACTGAAACGAAATCGAGATACAAATAATCTACGCGTATTATCCGTCGTACTTTTTAAACGAATAATTTTTGTATTATAAGCGAATGAATTATTGTCGACACACTTGATGTAATGAAAAGTTATACGCTGTTTCTCTATTCAGATATATGATATACGACGGTTAACGACAGGATAAAAGAATTATTCTAGAACAGTGAAATTTACCTTAGAGTCGTGAGAACGTTCTCGGTTCGCAGCTTCCGATTCGCCTAGATGATCGGCTTCCGTTCGCTATTCGTCGGCTCTCGTTTTCTATACGAGAAGACAATCTCTCACGAAGTAGACAGGCTCAAGGGAATAACCGTGAAAGTTTGGGGAATCTCACGTAGTCACTCACGCCTTGGCGATTCTGAAAGCAAAAAGAAAAACAAACGAATGTTGTAAGTGTCACGCTGATATGATTGAAAGTCGACCAAATCACATTGTACTGTATGATATAACATACAAGAATTAGAAGAAAATAGAAACTCAATTTTTCATCCCATCACGGAGATATACGAAAACGCGATGATAAGTATTACAGTACGGAAATTAAGTGAAACTCATAAATATAATTTTTTTTGTTTAAAAAACGGCTATATAATTGCACGAAATGTTGCAGGAGCATTTGAGAATGAATATTATGTGAAATATTTAATTGATATATTATGGGGAAAACGAAACTGTTTGGAGAATATTCTGAATCAAGTTCGGGTAAGTAGTATTGGCTGACGCATGGTCAGACACTCTCTGATCAGTGCTGATTTAGACTTTATTGGTTAGCAAAACACCATAGGATTTCAGAACAAATTCCTAATGCATTTACTTTAATCATACATATACCAATAGAAGTTTACTATCCAGAGCCATAAATTTGTTTACCTTTGGACCTCATTTAATTGTTTATTAATTCGAAACAGTGAATATTCGTTTCAAAACGTATTAATATTCCTACCTCCCCTACCTCGATATTTTTATTGTTTCAAGTTGCTTATGCTTTAAAAATTGTACAGCTAACTTTGAAAAGGTTACAATAATTGAAAATTATGAAGATTGAAAATTAATTCTACTGTTACAGAGCATCAACTGGATAACTCTCGCTCTACCAGTATTTTCACAAAGAAAGCTAGTCGAGGAAAGGTATAAAGGAAACGACGGACGAACTGTAAAATTCTAGGGCAGAAGGAAAAGAGACTCGGTAATGGGGAAAAAGAGAAGAAATCAAATTTCCCTCATCGAGCTGTTCGTGTAATACGTACCAAAGAGGATAAAGAAAGAAGATGAAAGAGCTTCGTAACACGGAGAAGGAACAAAAGGAGATGATAATTATGGCCACGTTCATTTTCGCGATCTCTGGTAAAAGAAAGAACAAAAATGGCAACAATTCCGTCAGCAACGGCTTAACAGTTCTGTCGTGCTGCGATGCCAGATACAATTTTCATTTACAATTTCAGCTTCGCCAACTCCGAATGTCTAGCAGCGGTACTTCACAGAATTAACTGCACGGCATTAAGTATTTTCTCTTACTCTTTTTCTGTTATTTCCTCCACTTTGAAGAATACACTTCGCTTATTATTTACTGTTTACGGGAAACGTAACTACAATGACAAGCTTAATTGAACGACCCTATTTACTTTTGACGGAAGAAACACACAGAAAGGGTGTTTTCAAGTCCTTCTTCTGAACGACACCGCGGAAAATGCAAGAAAATCCTGCGAACAGACAGCAGTAAATGATACAACAGAACGAACACGGGAACAGAGATACCCCATTTGATAAAAATTATTCGAGGAACTTCATAACCGTTTCGAAAAGCGAAAAGTCCTGATTAAAGCGTTGAAAGTCGCGAGACAAACGGAAAAAGGAAGTCAATGATTCTGGACATTGTGACTATGCGTCAGAGAAACGTCGTCGTTGGTAGCTTAACGACCCAGACGTTTCGCGACGGTAGACTAGGCAGCGTGAATTCTTCGCTTGCATACGATTCTATTCGCGAACGGGTTGGAAAAACGTCTTTTAGCGACTCAGAGAACGCGTACCATTCTCCTTTACAGACTTTGTTTCAAAGAAATTATTCGTATGCTAACATGAAGGCTGGTGGTGCTTGAAAACGATGGTCTATTTAAGGGGAACTAAATAGAAACTATTGTCTTGCTACGTTTTAAGCCGAACATTTTCTGTGAACAATATACATATTTTTCATTGACAAACATTTCTTCTCATTGATAAGGAACATCAAGGATTTCTCATATTTTTTTTTATTTCTGTATGGTCTAGCAAAATATCATGCTGAAATTTGGCTATTAAAAGAAACGAAATAAAGAATGAAACAAAGGAACGAGGGTGAAGGAGGAAGCTGGTACTTCTTTGGTAAACCGACAATTCGTCTTGAACGTGATTAATTTGATCAAGCAGGCAAGGGTGATGAAGATAGGGAGGATAGGAGGAGGACTATCTATCAACAAGAGCCAGCAGCGTCAATCTGCCTTCCTCAAATATTAACACAATGGCAACATGGAAGACCCTGGCAGCAACAAGCTTCGTGCTTTCCAGCTGGTGAACAAGAAGAACGAAGGACAGGACGACAGGAAAACTGTCTATTCTATTCGTCATTTCAAACTGTCATTTCTATTCGTCGACTTCGAAATTTCATCGAGTACCTTTTAATCGTTCATTTTTCATCTCGAAAGAATGTAAAAAAATTAATTCTCGTCCGACCCTCTATAATCCTGCATACACTTCACTCGATTCAACATCGCTTTATCCGCTGTCCTATTTTATCTGGCCAGCGTGGACTACGAAACTCTAAACAATTCCAATTATTCCTGACAACTGGCCAGACAGAAACGATTTAAATCCTAATCCAGAGTGTCGCCTGGAAATTTCAGTGTTCAAGGGAAGGCGCGCAGCAACAGACAGAGGGAACTTCGACAGCTGCAGTGAAAGTACTTCGGCTCAAGAGATTCGTGTTTGCTCGTAAGCTTTGGCAAGACAGTTTGCGGTCGGCCGCAACAGGAACGGCGAAAACTCGGTGAACAGCTTTGCTGCTTTCAAAAATAGGACCGGTCCGTAGTGGTCCTTGCTCGAAATTCTATCCGAAATTTCTCTCGAGACGCAAAACGCTACGGGTTCACCGTGGTTCGCCGTTGATGCCCCTTTTGCTAAGTGGGCTCGTTATACTAATTGTGCCGTTTTGAATCTCCGAGTATAATTATTGTCTCTCCGTTAAATGTTCAGTCCAAGAAACTAATACCAACGGCGCTCTATACATATAATATTTTGGCCGGATTGTTGTGGCGACAATGTTGTGCCAGAAAATTTGAAGACGGTACAAAAGTTCTCCCCAAACAAAAAATAATATCGTTTCCCAGAATTCAATCATCTCGAGTAATCGTGGATCAAAAGTTCAGCGTTGGGTACAGTGTTCTTATCAAAGAATTCTATGAACCAGATACGCCACTATGTATAAGGAAGACAGGGACGTGAGTAACAGTTTGCTCGGCGTTGCGACATCGGAACCCTAGAACTCTCATCAACAGTGAAATTACAGCTACTTAGGTGCTGGTATCGAGAAGTTACCGGTACTTAGTAGTTACAGTCAGTAAATTGGACGTAGCTAACTTGGCGTCGAATCAATCGCTTTGAATCGACACCTCCGGCGATGGATACTGATTAAGAGAAGTGTTATAATCTCGGTTTTCGCTTCGGCGAATGACGTTCGACTATTAGTTTTATTCTTAATTATTATCAACGCAAATAGCAATTATCGAACTGCGAGAAATTCTGACAAAGAGATATTTTATTCTACCTTTTCAGTATGACTCTCTACTATAATTTTTGTTCTTAGCTGTATTTGAAATTGGAAGAAGAATTTTCATATATTCCATGCTGTTCTTTCTGTATCCCTATAATAATATAATAATATATTTCCGAGTCCACCTTCCACTGTAACCTTTTTTCCAAGAAAAATATCCCATCTTCACTTATCCCGGAAAAGGAGAACGCACAGAATCCCAGTGCTACGTTCGCGTAAATAAAACGAAGACATCTCTCACATAAAGCGCACGGTATCAAAACACAGTAAGTTGCGATGTTGGCAAATTTTTCTGCGCTATCTATCGCTGCAGCTCGTGTAAAACATTAAACACTACAGTCACAGTAAAAAAAAAAGTAGATCAATAATAACATAAATAATTTCACTTATACGCATCATCAATCATCGCGTTCAATAAATCTATCCACGTGATCTAACCAGTTTTACAGCACGCTTTACCATTAGCTGCAAAGTTCGAAGTGTTCTGATAATATTTCTTGGGATTAATCGACACCAGGATTCCAAAGAATTTATAAAATGCGAGCTCATTTGTAACAAATTTTATTTGCTAAATTATAATGAAATGTTTAAAATCGTACTGTAGCTCTCTTTCTCCCTCTACTCGCCAAATTTCAAGCCCAACGAAATAAGCCACAAATTACCACCCTAGAAACCTCTCAAAATCGTCCAGTCAACAAAAAAGAAATCCCCCTTGAACATTGAATAAAAGCTGAGAAGGGGATCAAAAAAAGAAAGAAAAGGAAAGAAACGACGAATAAAACCGATTCCTCTCGCTTCATCGCCACTATCACGGCCCTGACAATGTAAATTCGCCATTGTATCCCCCTGAAAAATGCCCGCGTCTCTTTTCACCGCGCTTTCCGCTCTATTTTCCCACCGCTGCCGCGGCGCCAACGCTCCCCACCATCCGGCGTCGTTTCCTTTCAACGTTCGAGAGCAGGGGACCCTTGATCGTACCACGACACCCGGAAACTTCGCTTTTGTCCGCGCGTTACCGGTTACCATCGAGCCAACTCGATCGATTAGGGTGACTGGCTGGCCCTTTGGACAGGTAGCGTCGTTTTTCACGGCGCGCCCCTTCGTTCCAAGAACGAACAGAGAGATCCCTTTGCCCCGTTTGGAAACGGGACTGGCTTAGAACCATTCGATCGTCACGCGACACACGCTCGATCTCTCGCTCTTGGCTCGTTTGTGTCTGGGATTCCACGAGGATCTCCGTCGAGGCGAACAGGCCGCACGGACCCTCGAGTGTGTTACAAATGGATTTTCTCGATGAATTTTTGTTCGGGTGGAGGAGGTTCGGGGTAACGGATAGAGTATCATCGAAGGAATCGAATGGAACCGGGTTGAGCAACATTTTAAATTGAATGTATCTGAAATTTGATATGAGTGTGCAAGTGTAAACGAAGGATTACGCCCTTACGTTAGATCGCAGCAAAACCAAAACCGTTTAAAATCACATCCGAAGCGTTCATTCCTGTCTACGAACGCGTCGACCGAAGCGTCGTAATTGCACTGTGCTAGTCGCGCATGCCGCTCGTAATTCGAATCCATGTTCCTCCGCGTATTCACGGGGCTGTTCGTTTTTCCTTCGCGGCGTCGTATCGCGAGAGCGGTCCGCGGAAAGTTAATTTTCGTGTGGCGAGTTGCCTTGGCGGAAGCCGGTTTACATCTTTCGAATTACCGGGACACGGGACCGGAGTACTCGTCGTGACAAAAAGAAAAACGGCACGAGAACGAACGGAAAAACGAGGGGCGAAGGAGTCGGCAAATGCGAAAAAATAAAGAAGACGACAGAAGAGAAAGAAAGTACCAGGAAACGGAGATCTCGTGCCACAAGCAGTGCCATTGTTACCCTCCTGTAATACCGGAAAATTCTCACTACCGTTTGTGACTCCCCTCTGCCGCACATTTCCCACGTCCCTCTTTTTCTTCTATCTATTTCTGCGGACCTACACCTGTTTTACGACCTTGTAATTACGGGCTTGTGGCCCGAAGTGGACGCGTGTCTTGAATGTTTATACAATAGCGTGGAGGAAAAGGGGAGCCGTGAATCACGTCTTTTCTGGCAACACGGGGGTCTCTGTGGAATTGGATACAAAAAGAAATCATGGAGGTTTGAGGGCGCTGGGTGTTATGATTTATTACTGTCGAAATGGGTATTGGTTTGTTGTAGGCTGTTCGGTGATCGTGGTTTCGGTGCTCACGGGGAGGGAAATGGATTTTTGTTAAGAGTGTTATATTCATTTTCTGTCTCAATTACTCTTCGATCGTAATGAATTTCTTGCTTTGCTCGTTTCTTTGTTAGTCGAGGAATTACTCGCGTTCGGAGTTCAAAGGAATCAGTATGATTTCTATTCGCACAATTCCACTGCTATTCATTGCAAGAAGTACTTGTTGTTATTCGAGCAATAATATCAAATAGACAATAGAATAAGGGGAGCCATTTTCATTTCTATGGGCAATACAAAAAAAGTAGTATATATCTGTAGATTAACGATAACGACTCTTTAAAAAATGTCTCTCTGCGAAAACAATTTCTTAGAAGGCCACAAGAAGAATTATCTACCAGGCTGTTAAGCAAGTCAATTATCAATTCGTTTTAAAAATAAGCCACAGGCCACGATTAACAACGAAACAACCAATTCGAGCCAAGCATACTACAGATTAAACCCATAACTTCCGACATGCCTCGAGCAGCTGGTTCTTTCCGGCGAAATATGTCGTAGGCTCTCATATTCCGTGCACTTGTCTATGGCGGCGGTTTAAAACAAAACTCTGGAAATTTCAATAACTCCGGTTTCCCCCCTTTCCACAATCGTTCTATCGATCTCCAAGGAAATATTCTGCATTATTATTGCCGCGGCATAAAATGTGCGCAAAACGTCTCTTCGCAAACATTACACTTGCATAAAACGATACCTGTCAATAGTACTTCGTACATGTTGCAATATTTGTCATCACATGACGACAAATATATATTCGTATTAATCAAAATAAAAATAAAACCCTTCGAAATCGATCCTCAAACAGTTCCAAATTAAAATCATCCCCCAGCGTCTGCTATGATCTACGAATCTCAAAAAATAACGAACGAAATAAATAAACATAGAAGCACGGAGCACAAATTTAGTATATGCGACGGCCACGGTCGATGCAAATTCCCCGGGAATAAGGATCGAGAGCGAAAAGAGAAATGGAGCGAGGTGGAATGACAAGGAAACAGCTTTCCTGTAAGAAGGGGTGAGCGAGGTCCGAATGGAAAACTGCCCCAGTACTCGGTACAACTGGAATTGTCGTAGGACGATGAGCTTTCTCATAACGAAGTTTCTTTGCCAGCTTGGCACGCGATGCACGTGCGGCCCCCTCGGCCCCTTTCTCTCTCTTTCTCTTTCTGTTTCCCTCTTCATCCATTTTCCTTGGGGTTCTCTGAGGCTCTGCAGCCGGTTAATGGATTTAACGGTTTAGCCGAAAGCTGGACGAATCTCTGTTCGCTGGGTGGTTCTTGGGAACAGAGGGAAAACGGCTGTGAAAGATGCCCCCGATATACAGGGTGACGCTGTAAGCGGGGTGTGATGACAAAAGGGGTGGATCTTTGCGAAAAAAATCAGATCGAAATTTGGTATTAAAGTTCTTCAACCTTTTTCGACTTGGTTGCAAAGTTGGCAATTAATTACGAGGATTGAAAGAAGTACCCACGAGTTCCTGTATTTGAATGATCGTTCACGTAATGCCCACTTTAAAATAATAATAATAGTAATCAAGCTAACTCCTGCGAGCCAACGGAAAATTGAAATTATTATTCCACTTGGAAATCAAAGAAGTTGGAGCAATGTAATTTTTTAGTTGCACTTTCTTTTACATCCTTGTATGGAAATGTTGGCCAAATTGATACGAAAATATGCAAATCTACATCGTCGATTAATCGATAGAAATTTCCAGTACACTTTCAACCCTTTTCTCCCGCAAAATTGGAGTGCCATTCCTGTGCACCCCTTTGCTCCGTAATTTCGTTCGATTTTTTTTTATTATCGAGATTCGCCAGTGTCCCGGTCGTATTAACTATCCCGTAAGAAGGATTTATAGGGCAAAGGGGTGAGGGTTGAAAGGCAAAAGCTCGTACGCTAGTGAAGTGAGTTAATTAAGACTAGACCGCCCCCTCCCCTGACCTGGCCATGGAACTTGCTAACTACGTTTCGCCCCTCGAAGCTGTTTTTTAAAGGGCGACTCGAGCGTTTGTCGCGGTTTCGTTGGTAGACTGACCGAGGAATTACCTCGGATCGTCCAGCAACGTTCGCGAGAAAATGAAGACTGAATCGTTGGGGTCGAAGTTTTTACAGGGGTGTAAGTACAAACAGGATGGACCCCCGTGCCTTTTTTTTTTGTCTCTTAAGTTGAGGAGATTAATTTTCGGCTTTCCAGCTTTCACGCGGTTGCCAGAATAGCAGCTCGCGGCGAGCTGATTAAATAGAGGACTCTTTGGCTTTCTGTGCGGCTTTTGTGGGAAATAGCTAGTTGAAAAGGCAATGTTTTTAAAATTCGTAAGGGAAGGTGGTGATTAGATGCTTCGCAATGGATAGGGAATTTTTTGGGTGTGTTTAAATCCGCCACGATAAGCATCAAATTTCGTAAGAAGAAGTCCAAGAATTAATTAGATAGATTTATTCTAATTCAGTCAATACTGCTTCCCGTTTCGCGGGGAAACAACGATACTCCTGACGTCTGTGTGTCATAACGGAACCGTTGGAAAGTCTGCGATATTCCACGTGGCGTCGATATAAACGGAAGCCACGTGGATAGAATGGGCATGAATGCAAGGTACACGTGTACGTGTTTCAAACGTCTCCTAAGCCCTTTATTTTCCTGGTGCATAATGACGGCGAAATAATACTGGCAAAATTCAAAGGATTCTAAGTCAATGCAATATCTGCCGAAGTAATAATATTCGAGAACTTCCGTGAACGTTTCGCTATTGTGATACTCCGGGTTTAAGAGAATGCATCGGGTTCCGCATCCCACAGGATGAGTTGCTTTAAAGGGAACCCGTCCTTTGTCGTGGAAACGTTCCTTCTCTTATTGTTAATTTAAAGCCTCCTGCTTTCCGGATTTCTCTGGTCTGAATAGTATACTCACTTGCACACGTGAACGGTTAATTGGGAATCTACGATGCGCAAGACGAGAGTACCTTTTATGAAGCAACGATTTAATTACGTTTTTCTAACGAACTGATCATTTTTTTGAACATATTTAGGCATAAAGAATTGTGGTTAAAAAAAGTGTAACAATTTTTTACGTCGGGAAATTTCTGCGATTGGAAATCATCCAACGATAATCGTGATCCGACCGAGATTTAGACGGCCACCGGTACAAATTACTTTTAATAAAAATAAAAAAGCAAAAAGGGAAAGCAAAATTGAACCGTCAACGTATTTCACGAAACTTCTTTTTAATTCCGTCCTTTCGCTCCGGCTGGAGTCACAATTGCGGTGGTAATTAGCCACGTCGCGTTTAAGGGGTGGTTAAAGGGGGTGAAGGACCTTCGTGAAGTAACGACCCCACAGTTGGTGAACACGCGAAATGAAAATCAGGGAGGTTCATTCGAGGGTGCATCTCATTCCGTGATCTACGTTTCTCTGGTTAATGTACCTCACCTTAATGCATGAAACTTCCCCTGTCATTCAATGGGAAACAAGGAAGAAGCTTGTAGATGATCTTGACGATTCAATACGGCAAACTGTTCAAGAGTGTTGCACCCGCAGAGGACAATAAACGTGAACGCTGACGTGAATGATATCACGAAGCGAATGATTAACATTTAATTGAACGGATCTGCACAATTATCATGAGCACGAAATAAATTCTATTCACAGATATTCCGTTTCTTTTAAACTTTGGTGGAGAAACAAGCGAATAATGGATATCTGTTTTCAATACAATGAATGTCCGTTTATCTGCGCTCCGTTGAACCAGGCTAATCAATGCTCCGTTCCAAATATACAAACTCTTGCCGTGCTATTATTATGGAAACTACGTGGTCCGGCGACAGAAATCGAAGTCTGAACGAGCGAAGGTCAGCTTCCCAAGGAGTAACAAATATTCAAATATGTCCGTGGGGAATGCAAAAAGGCGGCGAAGATCGAACTTGTTGCGCAATAATGCAATCACACGGTTCATTGCACCGAACCAGAGACCGGAAATAACCGCGACGTTAACGCAATAAGTTGCAGATCCGGAAACGGGAATCCTCGCCAACAGGAACGGATTCGCGGCTGAATATTTGACAAATCGTAATACCGCTCGCACACGCGGGTGAACCGCAGTTAAAATGCTAATTTTATGGCCCGATTTATTCGAGAGAAATCGACTGCCGGGACCGCGGAAGCGTCGGCCAACTCGGAAATGTTCACGGAAAACGTGAAAGGAAACGCACCCTGATCTTCCACCCTATTTTATTCCACTATGAATCACGAGTGTGTCATGATAGCGAACCGCTGTTGGCGGATCAGGTAGCGAAAACGGGAGTTATACAGCCCCGTGGCTTCGGGAAGATGTAAAGTCGAGGTAGTGTCTCGTTTGTCGCTACTCATACGTTGGGCCGGTGCCTCTTGCAAGTTGCATTTCATATTTTCGAGAAAGCAGCTCTCCTATTATATTGTTCAACGTGTTTCTCTAGGATTTGTTCTCGGTAGTAATTTTCCATCGGTACGGCGCGCGAGCGGTGTGCGAACGCACTATCTGAATTTTATTTATTTTATTCTCAGTCGTAGTTTACTGAGACGAAGATCGAAAGCAACTTGAAGCACGAGAAATTCCACCAAAACTTAAGCTTCTACTTAACGATTTTCCTCTTCCTTCTGATTGCACCTTTCCGAATTGCACCAACAATTTCACAAATTCGCAGCCGCCAGAATCGCCGGAATCCGCATACAGAGACCGCGTTACATCGGTTAAGTTTCACCTGAACGCGGGATCATATAAAACCGCGATAATCCGTAGATTTATGCGTGTGCGTAAGAGACGACATAGTGCAGAAACTCTAGCCTAGGCAGAGACCCGCGAAACTTTGCTTTTATCTTCGCCGTGAACTTTCTAGCACGGCTCGGGGGACGATGAGAAAAGGGCGACGGTGGGGGCACGGGGATAAGGGGCGATAAATTTTGTCGAAAGAAGCCAGACGCGAGCCGAAGAACGTAAAACGCGGAGATCATCTTATTTCCGCGGAACAACCTCGCGGAATCGGAGATCCCACCTGTATTAGGAAGCCTCCTCCTCTTCTTCGTCGCGAGAAATATCGCGGTACAAGAGACGCGAGATGCTTGGAAACCGGCGATACTGTCGAAGTGCCGCGGCGATTTTTTCACGCGACTGGATAAATTAAAGGATGAAATCGGCCGAGCGCTTAGGAAGCTGTGCGATCACCGAGAGATATACGCGCGACCGTTGTTGCGATTAAAGAAACGATAAAGTGGAATTGGTTGAAACGGTTGGGAAGAAAATTGGTGCGATTCGAAGCTATCGAATTATCCGAGAACATTTGTCACAAATAGCCAAAATATTTGGGGGAAGAGCTTTCGCGCTGAGAATTTTATCATAATGAAAGTGAAACATAATTAATTAATGAAACTAGTCTAATAATCCCCAGATATAAAATGTTCATCGTACTCGTCCCTCGTTCGTTCGAAACCCATAAACGAATCGCATAAACAGTAACACGTGAAACAACGAGGTCCATAATTCACCTTATTAAAACGATTCGAAATTTGTTTCTCCTTCCACGCTTTAATTAAACTGTTCGTTATAACGGCGTATTAATTACACGGCGCGATAACGGAACCGGAAGACGGCCGAAGGGCAGAGGGCGGAAATAAAGGGTGAAGTTTCGTGAAAGGCACAGAACCAAGGAACAAAAGGCTCGCGAGGAAGATCGCGGTGTGGATCTGTGTCCTCGTAATCACTTCGTTCCCGTGGAAAATGAAGCAACGCGACATCACGGCGAAATGAAAGATCTGGCGTTACGAGGCTTTCCTCATCGCGAATTTGTTACGGTCGGGTTGATTGTTGGTTAAAGTTAATTAGCTTCTGGAGACATCGAATCATTATGAATGTTGCTTGCCAGTCGCCGCCCCTCGACAATAAAGGCGTGCTTCACGGGGCAAACTCTTTTCGTTCTATGCAGAAGCAAAGCAATTTTATCTCTGGTTAAAACCCCTTTTCGCAAGTGGTTGTAATGTACATGCATTGGCTGTCAGTAGACTGATAGAAACATTGTCTTTTATTTTTGCAAGAAGCAAGCTTGTTTTCAAATTGTTTTAACGGAAGACACGTGTGTGATTTATTTCATTGGAGACTAGATAGGATTAATGAAAATATGATCCGCAGGTGATATTTATAAAATTATCGGATCTATGTTGGCTTAATTATTGTCAAATATTTCCTGCTGAAAAGTATAACGCAGTCCACAATTCCGGGGACTGCGGTCCACTTAATTTAACGCAGACACGAGTCCGCTCGACTAGGGATAAACAATTCGCAAGATTAGGCTAATCGTCTTTGCGGAGTCTCGCAACCCGTTGCTATTTTCTGCTTCTGCGCGAGAAATTGGGCAATGCAACGAAATATAATCGTCGTGACACAATGACAGAACTTTCTCCGTCATTACGGACATTCCTTCTTTGGTAAAATAATACTCAGATGGAAATTGAAGCAACCATGCTATGTATTATTTCGATAATAAATAGATGAAACATTGGAACAAAATATTCTCAATAATGATTACACGTCGCTGACGAAGCTTTCAGAAAATAAATGTATCGTTTCAATTTCCATTGAAACCGACACGGTTACAGAAATAAAAGATTGTAAACGTTCAGAAACATTCCTCGATACAGTACTTCGCCCTATTCACAATTGAAAAATTAAATGCCCGCTTGAATATCAATGCGTGCACTTCCCTTCAGAGCGAGTTAATTAAAGTAATCAGATATTGAATATCTAAAGGGATTCCTATATCAATTCACTATATCCTATATCATCACTGATTGAATACGTTGAAACGACACCGCAACGTTCAATTTTTCGTTGCTTTCAAAAATGTTGCAATCATTAAATGGATCAGCCCAATTTACCCTTATCGCGATTCCGGCGTGAATAATCGGCATCTATTTCGTCGATGCTGACCTAAATGGTACTAATCGATTACACCCAGATAATTTCGAGGCGCGATTCGTATAAGTCCACAATTTACGTAATTTGCGTGCAACGCGGTCATACACACACGCATACGCCGTTTCGCTAATTATTGGGGTGCGATACTTTGCAAACCGCCGCGCGGCTTTTGCAAATATTCATAGCGTTACCCTCGAGCACGGCTCTTGTATTTATCACGTTTATTAATTCCCGAACGTTTTGCAATTGAACATTGAAGGTTTAATCGAGGGGGGGGAAAGAAACCGCGTGTAACGCACAGCTTGAACGTTTCGGATTATCACGATGGCCCCGCGGTACGCATTTCGTTGGAATATTCATTTCCGACCCGTCGTTCGAACGCGGCCGAATTTATTCTCAAGCGTATCAATGATCGCGAAGAAAATTAAAACGGAGCAATTTCGATCCGGCAATTTTCCTGCCGCTCCGCAAATTATGTATCGTTTTTCCATTAACAATAAATCTACACTATGTCACTTTACGATACGTCCGTATAATTTTATTCGCGGGAGAAATCTGTTTCCCTTCTTCTAGACACGTAATGCGCAATTTCAGCCAATAAATTCCCCCGTCCAACAGCTGAATCGCAAATATATAATTGTCGTATCGCCGAGAGAGAAAAATATCTGGATAAGCTCGTCGATTGTACCGTTATCGTGCGACCAGGATCGAAGGTACATCGTGATACTTGAAACGTACGGGAAACCAGTTCACGACTCGACATCGAGGGACCTTTATTAATGCCCCAGGAACATCCCGAACACGCGGGACAAATCGATGTAGGAATATCACGAGCCTACTCGCGGATTCTGGCCGATAGCCAGCAACGATCATGCTCGAGTGGCTTTGCAGCTGCAGCTGCAGAGGCTCCCTTTAATGGACTCTTCCTCTAATCCAGCCCTTGATCCACGAAAGGAAAGACGAAGAAGATGCAGAAGAAAAAGGCGAAGGATAAAGTACAGAGGAAAAGGAACACTAGCCGATTGAGTGTCCAGGTAAGGATACGTGACCAGTTTTCGAGAACAGATCGGTTCCAGCGTCGTGGATCACAGTAATTGCGAGGGACCTTTGCCTATATTCTACTTTTACCTCGCCTCTCCTATCCCTTTTACGAGCCTGTCCTCCCCGAATTGGCCATCTACCCGGCCATATTTTTTTATATATATATTTGGAACGGACAGAAAGGAAAATGTTGCACGAGCCCTGCCGGAATTCGATTCAAATGGATATTTTATTCCGTTTGGATATTTATAGATAAAGTTGGATATTTGGGGAGGGAAATATATGGCACTCCGATATAACCGACAGAGTATATATTTATAATAATTTATAGTAATTTCGCAATTTCTCTTCTGATTGATTATTATTCGATATAGAACACGTAATTTCATTCCCGATGGTATACCTGTAACTGCTGCAAATAAATAGAACTTCCAATAATTAAATCTTGTGAACACTTTGATACCAGACTAACTATGTATATCATTCGAAAATATCCGTTACTCCTTCCGATCCAAATTGAACGGATGCGCTAATAATATTGAACGTGAATTCGTAGACCGGTTTCTATTACCCGCGAGCAGTTCCCTTTTCCGAGAATCCTGCACAGGAGCACAGAAGTCTATGGTACATACACCATCGATTTTTTTTTCGCGATCAATTTCGTCCAAGGAACCCGACCGGCGAATAAGGAATCGCCGTACGAAACAAGGAACTCGGGCGAGGGAAAAAAAAACAGTTCGTTTCGAAGTAGCAAAGGGGAAACTCTCCTCTCCATCTGCCGGTTTGCGAGGCAGAGAGAAATAAATGTCCGTAAAAGCATAGGGACAGGAGGAATAGACGATAGAAAAAGGAAAAGTGGACAAACGTTACGAGGATTCCGAGATCTCGAATCTTCCGCTTCGTCTTCGAGGAAAGAAGGGGGAGGGTGGGGGGGGGAGAAGAAAATGTTTTCTTCTGCACCGAGACCGAGTAAACGTTGACCTTTTGATGGCACACTTTCCCAATGGCGACGGAGGTCTCTCGTGCAGACCTCCGGTATCCTCTTCACCACGTGGCACACATAGTTCAAGACTCGACCTATCGCGTCTTGCGATATTTAAGAAGGAAACGTCCGCGAAGAAAGTCCCGTGGAATGTCGAAAGAACCTGGTCATCTTTTCGTTGCGCAATTTCCCTTTCGTTTGTGTTCAGGAATATCTTTGGGACGAATCGAATACGTACGGTCATTGACTTGTTCTCCCCAATTTGGAGACACCTTGTGTGTACTGAGATTACATCGAAGGATTTTCAGGCTGCGGACGAAGTATAATACGTGTCTGGTTTTTTTTTTTTTTTATCCGTGTACACGTGTCCTTTTTAATTGCAAGTTAGAGTTAAGGTTGGCTTGATTGGCGGTATCTTTTTCACTTTTGGTCAAGCGATGACGGATCTGTGTTGTTAATTTTTAAGTACTGTAATCGCGATAGTCATTTCTATTTATATATGTTGCTCATTAAATGAATAGTAATTTGAGAAATATCATTACGAAAATTGTAATACGAGGAAGCCGAAGTTAGAACTGTTTCGAAAGTGCAATCGTGTAGTTTAATTTTCGATACTAGGCGGTAGGTTTCTGTGAATCGTCGAAAGTTTCGAATGTTCTTCCAGCGGGAAAAAGAACTTTTCGCCATACAAGCCACTCCCGGGTTGATTGTTCCAGCAAGCTTAACACGAAAAGTGGTAATTTTCGCGCACGTACGGTAATTAAGGACCACGTTGGACGAGTGTTCGTCAAGTGGAACGGAAAATTAATTGGAGAGATACCGTCTAACGACTCTCGATTTAATTACAAACTCCGTTTTCTTACGGTGACGCCAGTTCGCCCGCTGAATTTCATGAATAAACGAGCGAAACAATGATCGCCACGAATTGTTCCGCCGCCACCATGGTCGTTTCGTTTCGTTTCTTTTTCGTTGGCACAGAAACCCCACTTGTGGAAGCGAATGGCTCGTTAATGGACCAATGAGTATACTTCTCTTCGTGGAAAATTTCACGTTGAAATTCAATCGCTCCGAAAGAAAAACGAACGGAAAAAACAACACCAAGAAAATAAAGAGAGAAAAACGTTCAAGAGGTTGTTGGTAAACACTTTAATAGAAAACTTGCAGATAAATCACATGTACCTACTGAAACTTACGTGGCTTTATTTTTCGAGTAAACATGTCAGACGTTGAAATGAAGAATTACACATGTACGTACTTAGTTTCGGAGATAAGATTTTCGAACGAGGCGTACCCAGAGACGTGATTCAATTTACAAAATTGTTTTCTTACTATGGAACACGAGGTGATTCATAATCGAGAAACGAATCACTGAATCTGCGTATCGTTATCAGGTATGCTTATCAGGCTGTGAGAACTCCCAGTCAGTACAAAGTTACCATAGAAGATCGCAAGCAGAGACTGGAAAGACATAATCGTTTAGATCAACCAAGTAGATTCTGAACTAGCGCTTCACGTGTATAACAATAGCGGCTACTTCGAGTATTTATTGCAGCAGCGATTCTTCTATCTGACTAAACTTTACCAGACAGAAGGTAGCATTCGTGACATCGAGAATTACCATTCTTACCGACGATCTCACGTGCCGGGAAAACTTATTGATAACGGAACAGGCATGCGACGAAAAATAAAAAAGAATTGTTACGAACAAAAAAAAAACCTCTATCCATCGCAAAACGGAGTGCGGAATATTTTTCTTATTCGCAGCTTCATAAAGGCCATGCATAATTTCTAAGGCAAAACGATAAAAGTTAACATTTATTCAACAATAATTGCAAAGGATGGACGAATAATTAAATTGTATTCGCTTGTTCAAAATGAAATCTTGGAAGGCGTTACGGGACGCGTCTCTTCAATTCCGGAGACAATGTCCAACTGGAAGCACGCCGCGTAAAATTTCTCGCGCACTTTCACGGGGCAATATTGCATATTTATCCCGCAGGCATTAGCATATTATGAAAGCGACAGGTTTTATAAGAAGAATGCTCTCCACGATCCAACGAAACGTCCGCGTAGCTCGGCCTCGCCCAGCGACGCAACATCGTCGCGCTTGTTGCTGCTTTCGAGGAAATTGCTTTCGCTAAAAGCACCTGAAGAGCCCGGAAACTAATTCGAATCCCAGTATCCCGATAAATGCTACTCGCGACGATTGCTTCCGAGACCGAGATTCATCAGTTTCTATTTACTCGAGAGTCTTTGTCATCTCTTTCTGCCCTGTACTGCTGATCTCGAACTCGATCAGATCTTATGAAGAGTGAAGTCCAGAATAGAATTTAGACTTTTTCGTTTGCGCTTGATTCTCGTCCCGGCGAAATTCTTCTCGGTGGGGTAACATACTTCGTTTGGAATGATTACGACAAGGACGATAGAGATTTAATTTCTTATAGAGAATTAAGGATATCTTTTATGAAAAAGCTTGCAAGATATAGGAGATCCTTTTATCGATTGATAAAAATTTCTCTCTGTTTTCGAAGAGAATATTGGAAGATTCAAACAAAATTTACGCATTACGTTGTTGCATATTTGCATATTCCAAATTAGTTTTGGAAAGAAAACAAAAAGAACGAAGGAGTTTCATTTAATGCCGAATCGCAAATTAATCGGGCGGGATATGTGAAGTACAAAAATGCAAAGCTAACTTCCCATTCCGAGTATACGAAAGCACAATAAGGTATTTATGATCTTGCATGCGCAATGCCGCGAAAGCAACAGTGGCGGGGATAACAGTAACTTGGCGACAGACAGTGGAATCAAGAAACCCGACTGACTTAGAGTTCCCCGAAGTTCAATTTGACACAGAGCGAACTCATCAGTCTTCACTAACCATCGACAAAGGGTCGATTTCGCGACACCGGTATTTCATATGAAGTCAAGACAAAAGGTGAATTGGCGAAATGTTGGCGAGCTCCTTGGAATCGACAGGAACAAAAGGAATATGTAAACGCGTTAAGAAGTCCACAGGCAGGAATTCTTTTATGTTCAGAAGTAACGCGTGGATTAAACGATTCGTTGAGAAATGTTGAAAACGATATTACACAAGACGCTAATTCGCGTTTATTAATAGGCACTGCACCAGTTTGCATTAATTGCACGATTGTTAATAATTTGCATCTGGTGCCGCGGCAAATTTGCATATCGTTCCCCTCTTTCGACCATCATCGATAAATGATGGTAATGATCGATGAAAACGTAATTAATAAAAGCTTCAGTTTAATGCAAAGATCGGGTAATTTCCGCGTTTTGCGTCGGATGCTGTTTGTATCCATGGAATTGATTAAATTTTTAACGAGTTATGTTAATCAGGGGAGATATTTTAATTTCAATATCGCTAGAGGACCGTGCAATATGCAAATTTAACTCGGTATTTAGCTGTGTCGCTAAATATAGATGTACATGTGCAATTTGTATTGTAATACATCTGTACTGCTTAGGCCATTCGATTTATGTCGACGGGGATCATGATATTTGCAACTGCATGTTATCATACCTCAGGAATCAAATTTGTTGCAGTCATTATGCAGCGAATAAGATTATACGCTTGTCAATAATAACGAGATGAAACATTTGCAGTAATTAGACACAGTATTCTTATTGCAATATGCTATTTCATTTCTGAAATTATCATTTTCTCTCACATGGTACGTGTAATTTCAATACAATACAAAATTCTCTGTTATTTCACAGTCTCTTTCGAACTCCATCATACGTTGTAAAACAAAACCTTCGAACAATTTTAGCACAGCAATATCTTGTCACAAGAGAGCAGAGCGATAAAAATAAAATTGCATCTGGCAATGGAAATACACGAAGACAATATTTCAATATTCCCACACTGTAAAATGCAAATGACATTACACCTACGTCACTCAAGAATTAATCAACGCTAGTAGGCCTCATTTAAAAATTTCTAAAACACTTCGCCATAAACCATCTCCATTTGCTGCCCATCATTTCTAAATACTATCGTCAACTTATACACATTTCATTGTATAAAAACTGGTAACCATTTATTACCCAAGAATCTTCAGGCCATATGAAAAATACCAAACGTGACACCGCTGAAAATTATAGAAAGTACCATACACACCATTCTCTCGTGATGTTTCTACACTATGATCACTTTTAATTTATACCCACAATGCCTGCAGCACCCACCGCCTCGTTAAGCAATCCTTCCATACTTTCTTAACGCACAATCGTGAATCTATTAACGCGTGACTAAACAGGCGCCTCGATTTCGTAATCGAAATTCACGCGCGTCGCATCGAAAATCTCAAAAGTTTCGAGTCTTCCGGGCGACCGGCAGCGTCGAATTTTCGCCAATTATCGACATTAGATACACGGCAAGTCGCGGTGTTTATTAGCGAAATTTCGCCGGCGAATTTCGAGACGCAATCTCTCCTCGCTGCGAAAGCGTTTCACTGAGTGAGCCGTGCAATTAACGAGACCGCAGTGGTAATCGTCGAGCCTGGTTGCTCAATTTAAATAATCCGGTCTACTTCTATCTTCGAGAACCGCTGATCGATCGGTCGATTTCGGGGTTCGTTTTGCAAGCACGGATTATCGGGACGTGGACGGAAAACGAAGATGTTAAACGAGGAAGATGAAAAAGTGTAATTAAAAGCGCAGCAGAGGCTGAGGTTTAATTTAAATATGTGGGGGACGTCGCCGGAAGTCGCTTTAAGGAGATCAACGTTATAAAATAATATACAGAAATTTAATTGATATAATATATTGGAGAATATGAAAAAATATCCTTTACACAATTTCCAATTAGCATCGCAATTAATACAATTCTGATGTTCCTGTACCAATTAAAGCATAACAAAAATAGTTTGAACGAATATCAAGTAAAACCGTAATATTAAAGATCGTAAATTACCCACAAACATCTCGCATTACTAAATTCATCCTGCGCGTTACAAAATCCGGACGAAGTCACAGCGAATCCTCAATACTCCAGAACCATCCGCCACTTCTCCCCGGTGCTCGCCAATTTCTATATCCGACCAAAATTCATCCGCGGCCCGTAGAAATTCTGCTCAAAAGTATCCCCGACGGTATCAAACGAATGCATACAACGTCTAGACGAGGCGCATACAGCAAATCAGCAGAAATTATCGTGGGTAATCGTCCTAACGTAGACGTATCCCGCACCCCGTTCTGCGCCCGGCGGCGTATAAATCCGCCACTCGTGGAAAGAACGAATCGGCGCAGTAAACCGCGGGCTGCCATGGGAGGAGAAGTCTAAAATGAGAGTCGAACCTCTGTCTGGGGAACGTCGGGACAAACAACTGGAACGTGGACCGGCAGAGATAGACATTCTCCCTGTGGCCGGATATAAATCCGCCCACTCGATGTCACGAACGAGCCACCGGCGGAAAAAACAGAAGGACGGCCCGCGGTGGGAGAAAGTTAGCAAAAGGGCCAGGCTTTTTGGATATCCGCCAGAAACTGGAACGGCCCGGAGAAGCGACAGAGACAGAGGCAGGGAGGAAGACAGGGGGAGAGAGGGAGAGAGGTGGCTCTGCAGTGGAAGCAACCGTTGCGTCGGATGGACCGTTTTCAAAGGACTTTCGCGGCAATGCGAAAAACTGCGGCCACGGTGATCGTCCTTCCACGAACGGAAGTGGAAACTGCCGGCGCTGTCCGGCCAGCGGCGGTTCAAAGAGGATTTTCTGAGCGGAATCGAGCCACGTGCCTCGAAGGGAGAAACGGGAACGAATGTGTAAGCTGAGCTTTGAATTTTCGAGGGACGATATGTGGGTCGGCGAGTGTGTAATGGTTAATCGTCCTGTTGGGAATTTCGGATTTTTGGATTCGGTTCATTTGTTGGAACGGGAACTGTTGCGAGGAATTATTGCTGGATCGCGAAGGGGCGACGGCGAAGTAGTCGCGATTTCTGATTGTGATGGAAATCACGAAATGGGGATAATTCTAGCTAATAGAAAGCACAGTTTTTCTGTTCTTATAAATGTAATGAATAGATTTTATGAACGGCTCGGGATTCTTGTGATGTGACAATTTTTGAATAAATTATGGCAAGTTTATACGCGTATTTTTATGATTAACCAAAAGTATTGTCGTATCACAAACGGTGGTCTGACCAAACAATTTTACCGCGAGATCGTCTTTGTTTGTTTCTTTTTTGGAGACTTCAAAAAGGTTCTAGTGGCAATTAAAAAAATGTTATGCAATTACAAAGCAGTTGTTACCGTGAAGGTACACGCTTGTGAAAAAATTGCGGGGCCCCAGTCGCACATCAAATTTTACCTTTGAAATGAAACGCCAGCTCTGCAGGAGCACTTCTTTTTCCAAATGTATGCAGAGGACACTTGACTCCCGAATTTTACTGACAATTTACAGTAGGTAATATTGAACAGAGAGGAGTACTCGTCGCGAACCACTTGGTTTTATTGAGTCTGTCGAGAAATTTGAAATGCTTTTCCGCCCAAAGAGCGAACTATTTGGGTATAAAACGAAAGATTTAATTACTTTGTGCGTAATAGGTATATTACTGGAACCAAATTTTATTTTACTTTTCTTCTAAACAAACAAAGATCGTCAATATAATTAAAAAATGATTTCCGTAACTAAAGGCAAAATTATTTCGCCGTGCCGTTTAATCAACAATTTGCCCGGCAATCGTTCTCCTAATCAATCTCATCGACACGCCACCGATTTCAATCGCGACAGACCTCGAGCCCATTAAAATGTGAATCGTGTTCGTGCATATCGATCGAGGAACGCTCAGATTCACAGGCAAACGTTCGAGAGCCAGCCTTCGAGGCAGGAGCAATTCTGAAAGGGAATTAAGATCATAGTCCTAGTTTCTGCGCGAACAAATTGATCCCCAGTGAACCCGGCGTCAACTCGTGGCACATTCGAATCCATATCTCGAACTTTCGCTCTGGAAATTCAATTAGTGCCGTTTGACGATTCGTCAAAGAGTTTTCTATATCTGATCGATTGGAGCGATTATTGTAGTTTGTCGAGAGAATTGATTGATTTGTTCTATAGATAAATCTGTTATCTTGTATCAGCAAAGAGATTAGTTCGATATTTTATACCTAATCGCGAGCTGCGATTCTGGAGAAGAACGGGCAACAACGATATTCGAAATGGATCATTGCAATATTTTATTGACCAATATAGTAAATGTATATGTTGATATACTGTAGACAAAATCTTGGACGATTTTTCGCGACGGTGTACTATTTTCTGTTTCATTTTAAGAAACGAAAGAAGCATTGGGATTTTTTGATAAAATTATTATAATGGGAATTATTAATTGCCTTTTTATCTGGAATTAGTACACGGTGAAATAGACTTGGTCAGAAAACTGGCATGGCTATTTAACTAATTAATCACATTATCCGCGTGCTCAGTGAAATGCAAATAACAATCAATATAACGACACAATTGCGTGAATATTAACCCTGTAGTTATCAGCGGCATTAGCATAAATTCGAATGGTGCAAAGCACCTCGTGGATTCTGATTCGACAGAACATTACCGCGATGTCACGGTAAGAATTTTTCCTATTATTAATAGCAGATCTAATTAAAGCCATAATTTAAGTTATTATCAAGCACATTACCAGATTATCGAGCGTAGTCATGAACAGGGGCAGACAGGAGGAATAATAGCAATAAATAAAACGATGCATTAAAAAGTGTGACTAGTTGTGCCAAAAATAATTATACATAAAGAAACTTTAAATATAATATTTCAATGTAACTTTACATATAATGCTCCAATATTTAAACATAATTGTGGCCTTGATGGAAAAGTAAGTTAATTGGGAAATCGACTGTTGAATGTGCAGTTACAACTTTCAAGTTCGATTATTCCTGTATTCATTATTATTATCATTATAAATTATTACATGTTCCACGATTTCTCGTAAAAATGTGTTGCCATTTAGTTCATTAATATTCCCGTGAAATTTAAACTAATATTCCTATTTTTCTATTTCTAGAAGTTTTATACCACGGATAAAAGAAAATAACGAAATTTCGCGCGACACGAATTTTCCATGGGCGTGAACCAAGGTTTTTTAGTATTGGTGAAACACTTCACCGGGCTCGCTCGCGAATCGATACGATAAACGGAAAACCGAGTGATAAGACAAGCCGCACTGCGTCAACATCAATTATCTACTTCTGCTTGGACAAGAGATATCGTTTGGTGAAGTTGAACCGGACAATTCACGAATGCACGTTTCGCGCGATTAGTTCGACCAACCCGAACAATTCTAGCGACGCGTCAACCCAAATTTATTCGCACGTGACCATTGACACGATTTTACGTATCTTTATATCCGCGAGAAAAAAAAAGGAAACAATAATTTCGATTGAACTTAAATTAAGGACTTGTAATTACTTCGTCTAAAAAATATTGGAACATTTTTAGACACTCTTCTGTGGTATACCTGTGAGAATTGTAGACTGTTCAAATGTTAGTTTCAAGTGGAAACGAAGAGATATAAGGAGTTCGAATCGACGAAGCGTTCGGGGAATATTTCAAATAATATCCCCGACGCGTATTGGAATCATATATCCGCGAGTATTGCTTTAATTGGACGGATTCCAATCAGCGAGCAGCAATGTGGAGAACAGGCAGCCGTGGATAGCAATCTGTCTATAAAACGACCAAGAATGCCTCGATTTTAACCGGGGAAATCGAAGATACCCGACCCAATGATCGGGGCTGCTTAATTTACCGTAGCAAATAATTCGTGGAATAAACTTGACGCGGCATTTCACTTGCCGACTTTCCGATAAATTACTCTCAGCGAAAAACTATAGCTTCTGATTAAGAAAATCGGACACTTGCACGCTTTCAATATATTGAAATCGTCGGAACGAAATTTCGTTGAATTTGTAACGTACTATGTCGATTTGGAATTGGATCCGATGTATTTTTTAGAACGATAGTTGTAACTTCACGCACTGTACGAAATTAAACAATGCATCCGCGGGAGATCATTTTCTATTATTTTTAATAATCTTTGAAGAAAACTTCAGTTCTGCGTGTTGTGAGGTAACAACCTCACCGCAAGGCAGCGAAAAAGAGCAAGTATTGCGGCCTTCTGTAGCAATCGCCGAGGAAAAAAAAGAAATCAAAGTGGTAGTACCAAAGCGAGGAAAAGAAATCTGCTTGTGATCAAGTCGACAGGAAATCCTATTTCCAAATAATACATCACCGCTACGAACATCGAATATTCCCTACAAAATATCAACACGCCTGTCCAATTAAAAATACACGCAAAATAAAAATTACAAATGCCAAGTGAAATTATTCTGGAGAAAATAAAGGGGACCGAAATCAACGTGCACGAATGCGATATAAAGACTGGAAAATCGATCGAAACTATATTTGAATACGAAACAAAAAAACTTCCACGCACGCAAACAGAAGCAAACAAAAAGGAAATCGAATCACATTTCTTCCAGAACAAAATCAAGATCAGTAAATCACCAGGATTCAATCATTTCGTTACGAAGGTAATTCGACGCAAAAATATACAATTAAACGGGGGACTGAGGCAATTCTTCAGAAAACCAGAGAGAATCTACCAGCCCTGTGTCGCGCGATTTATTTCATCCCCAAACATCATCCCCCAAGAGTCATTTCTAACGCACCCTCGAACGGATCATTAGAATCCGGCTTAACCTGCGATTCATCTTCCAACGACGTCCTCGACGTTTGTGGCCTTATCGGCGGTAATCTTATAATCGCGCAGTCGCGTACATCGCGTGCCGAATTCAGCGAGAAAGCTTTTGGCTCCTCTCGGGATTAGATTATGACATAAGCGGCTTATTTATCGCTGTGGTAAGGCGTACTCGCGAATGCAACGCAATCAGCACACCGAGAAGGCATTCCTCTCGTCGAAATGCGTGTTTCGTCGCTGTGCAAATCTCGAGGCATCGACGACGCGGCATCCGGTCCGGTTTTTCGTCGACGACATTCCAGACACGCGCGAATTCGAAGCGGAGAGCAATTCACGGAGTTTCGTGAGCTGTGTTTCGGAACGCAGTCATCGGGGACAAATGTGTTCTTGTCTTTTTGTTTTTTTTGTTTTTTTTTGGTGGAAGGAATGGAGATTATGTTTCAATTTTTTTGTTTGCACGGTGGATGAATGGGGAATGCCATTCAATTAATTTACTCTTTCGTCACGGTTGAATGCAGGTTTCGTGGGGAAAATTAACTACGGCGGTTTTCAATAGAAATGGAGATGAAAGTATTTTTAGGGCCATTTGTACAAATATCTAAGGTAATTAAATTGTCAGGTAACTGAGGATATCGTTTCGGAATGCAATTGTACTTTACCCACTTGTCTAATTGTTTGTACTGTTTATTTAATACTACATTATACTTTTTTTAACCTCTTATACAATCAAATTGTGTAATAAATTCTTAATAGCAATTTTATAGACAAAAGGTGAACGAAACTTCATTTAACTTAATTGACAAGTGAGTGAATTCAGCTATCTCCCTATAACGAACTGAAAACACATCGACAAATCTAATTCCGATGATCATATCCGAACGCAATTGGCAGCAACAAATCGGCAAAGAAGCATTCCACTGTACAGATAACCGGAAGCCAATCGAATGAACGTCAAATAGGCATGGAAAGAATCGGCAGCAAAGTGAATGCAAGTCATTCATTCGATTCCATCTTGAAACGTTACGCAAATGAAGCCGCGGCGATGCACAGAGCGCGTATCGAATCGAGGAAAGTGACCGATCAAACGGGCCGATGTTAGCATCCCGCGGATTAAACGCAGCATCTCGACTCGTCCGTCGAATAATCGAGCCGGATGGGCCATAAAACGGCCGTGCAATAGTGTATTACGTCTGCGGGACGACGATTGAAAACAGAGCAACGGGAAATGACGAGCGGGTTCCTCTTTAAAGAGCGACTAAAGAGTTTAAAGCGTTAGAGCTGAAACGTTCACCGGACACTTTTCCGCTCGCTTTCAACGACTCTGCTTGTAGTGCTTGTGCGTCCCGTGTACCACGTGCGCGAGGAGGAAGTCGTTGCCAACGGTAAAGAAATCTTCGAATTAAAATTCTGAAGCCGCCGACCGAGATCGTCAGCTGATTCTTCGACGCGTCTGTGCGATACGAATGGCACGAGTTGTTAACAATCTTGAGAGGAACACGTGGATAATAATAGTGTAATATTTGTACCAAGTTGCGGAAGATATTATATTTCCTCGTGGCATCACCGCTATGATAATTCTGTTATACGATAGAAATATGTTTCCTTGTTTTTAACGAAAAAACACTCCTTTTTATTAGTTTAACAATATTATAAAGTACACGTCGACGTATCTCGTTCCTGTACACTGAATTGATCGCGCAAGCAGCTGAGTATTTCGAATGAGAGAATGGACGTGTGCATTGATTTATTCTGGTCGAAAACCAGTCAGAGTAGCTTTGACGATAGAACGATAAAATTTTGAACACACAGCTGTGTCGTTTTCCAGGCACGGTGCGAGCGCTTCGCCGAGTTCATTCTAGGGAGATACAACTTTTTACCTCGCATAATGTTCACCGTTAGAACCAAAACATCTCCGCCGCCCTGAGTAGACTAGAAAGCCCTGAATTCTGCATGAACTGGTCTATGGTGTCCCTGTTGCTATCAATTTTAATATGTTGTTTTCCGTTGAAACCTGTTCGAGCCGCAGGGAAAGTGACAGTTCTTGGGTCAACCCCTAACGTGCGTAGTGAATGTATCGCGGAAAATGTTGCGGCTCGTGGATATTTTATTTTTCCGTAACCGTTAAGCAATATCGAACGTCGGCAAATATATCTGACCGAATTTGATGCGTTAGGAATGACACGATTAGCAGAGTACGTTTTCAGTCACTTGAATAAATATATGTCAATATCAATAATTGTATCGAATTAATGAACGGGCAAGATAAATGTATCTCGGCATTACGCGAACACATGTACACACATTCGTCACCTCTAATTAAGTACGAGAAAACGGGGTATAGTTGTGTATGGGTAAGACTTGCGGAAACTTGGGGGAAAAGAAGTAAATAATTTACAAGAGAAAGTTAATTATTAAAGAACGAAATCTACATGTACAAGCAGTGTACGCAATATATTTAATAACACTATTTCAAGAAAAACTTGATCGCAGGTGTGTTGCAGGAAGAAAATAAGAAATTCTTTAAAAGTCACGTTATGTCAATGCATAAATAAATAGCACGGTAAATGTGGATGGAAGATCGATTCGCGTTGACTCGTTTCCGTAGAGAACAGTTACAGGCGAAGAATAAATTATTGCCATTTGAGTGGAGGACAGACAACTGGTCCAAGGAGGCTCATGATTATTCAATTCGTATCGCTATTAACTCAAAACGTTTGGCAAAAAAAAAAAAAAAAAAAACAACAGATAATACAGAAGTACGAACGAACTCCAAACGAGACGACGTTATATCTATTCAGCTTACACGTAGGTCTAACCAAAATCAATTAGCATACATGTTTAACTGAACTCTTATCTGGTAGTAGCTCCATTAGGTAGCTGTATATAAGATAACAATTTATAAAAATCAACGGCTACATCCTCCATTCTCATATATTACAATTTTCTCAATTCACTCGTCACCGACTGCTTCGCAACGATAACAACAATAATTATTATTATTATTATAATCACAAGCTCCAGTGAATCGTTTGGGTTCAAGCTAAATTCAAAATAAATCACGACCTCGATTTAACCAATCAGCCGGCAAGAACGTCACGACGACCCAAGCCGCTTACTTACACGTCAGCTGAAGGCAGGCACATGGATGATTCAGATTCCCATAAACCCAACACCCACGCAGCTCCTCTGTAAACGTGTCCACCACGGGATATCGTTGATCGAACGACAGAAACACTCACAAAACTCGCGATTCACCGAAACCTCGCCACAGTAGCTCCTCGTTTTATACGATTCGACACGAAACGAAGGGATCGCGTCGGCAGGTAGATACGCGTCCAAAGGCCAACTAGCATAATACACGACGGAACCCGCTTACCTGGCCACTACCAGGAGTTAACTGAAAGCGTATGGCAACCGAAGAACGTCGGCCAGTACACCTGTATGCCACGGAGAAACGTGGTAGGAGCAGGTTGAGGAGAAGGAGAAGACAGCTAGCAGAAGGAGAGACGCTCCTGGCCGACCTTTACGTGGTGGATATGTTTATCGTGATAAACGGTACGCTAACAGCTGCTTGGAATGTACTGTGGGGGAATGGAAGGGAAGAATTTTGAGGTGCTCGGGTGGGAATGGAGGGAGAAGAATATTGGAGAGGGGAGCGGCTTTTGAGAACGAAAATCAGAGTCGTTCGAATGATGGTAGATAGTGTGTACACGCGTTAACGTGGACGGTGAAAGGTCTTTGACTTTTATTAATAATTATTTCTTAATTCGACGACTGATGAACTCGATTATTGTCTTAAAATTAAGGATACGCGAATGATTCAGGGAACGAAGAAATTGTATTTTTTCAATTCTGCAAATATGTATGGCGTTCGGGTATATTTTTGTTTCAATGTAGAAGATGACAAATGCGAGAGTAAAATGTGTGGACAAGTACATCATCATTTTTTACCGAAAAGGATTTCCTCCTGCCGTTACAATTATTGCACACTTAATTGCTATATTTGCAGAAATGATTAGTATTCGTATCTGTGAGTGGAAAGGACACGCTTTTGTGGGAGATTAAAGGGGTAGATAAGTGTGTATAATTGAGGAAAGGAATAAATGGGACTAATTAGATGCCCGACTATTTGATGAAGTTGGATATAAAGGGTTGAAAGGATATTTTGAACGGAAATGATAATTGTATTAATTGGAGTACATGATTTAATATTCGGCTTCGTGCCTTTCGTGACATATGGAAACAATTGTAGGTTTTTGAAAAATGTAAATTATTCAATTAAAAAGTAAAGTCATTCGAATACGTAATGAATTATTTAAATATGTTTTATGAATTATTAACAGAAGTGGAAAGCTCGTTGAATGTCGTTTAATCTCAAACAAAAATAATTTACCGATTAATTCGCTGGCTGCAATAATTCTACCATTTCATGAAACATTTCAATCTAACAATAACACCGTCCGTCAAATATTTACCCGGCTGCCAATAAAAATGATTTACAACTATTCCCGCGCGTAATGTTAATCACTATCGCCACATTGATTATCTTCCCACTTAACCTACATCCCTCCTTCGATTTCACCACGACCATTATCTCGAAACTATTGCACACGTTGAAACTATAAATAAGTACAATTCGACGCGAAATATTTCACTCGAAATGAATACACGTAAATCGTAAGGAAAGAAAGACGGCGCGTAATATCGATCGTGTTCCCTTAATACGGTTGAAAGGTAACAAAGCAGAAGGCAAACGTGCAAAACTCGTTATGAAAATAGTACGAAAAGTATCGACGAAGACCGAGCAAAATATGCAAACCTGTTCTCGCGAGAGAAATGCAACACTCTCGAATGGCCTTTACGCGAAAGTCGAAGACCCCGTTCTGACGGTCCTTCGATTGGCAATCGTTCCAATAACAGAGGAGGAATCCCCGTGCATTCTCCAGTTTCGCGAAATTAAACCGAGCTCCACCTGTTGAAGGGAGTACCTTCGGATATTTCATCTTCGGACGAGTTAATTTCGAAACATTCAAATTCGTATTTGGAAATCGATCTTTAAGGTGAATACGATTGTTGCACTTAAAGTTCGTGCAGCATGCATTTCTACCGATGCTATTTCAACAATTAAACTAACAGGTAGACGAAGAAAATTACAATGCCGATCTTATCAAATTTCCCTCGTATTAAGAATATATTTAAAAAATTCATCAACTCGCCGATAGATATTAATTCACAAAATTAATTCGATTTCCACGTTATTAATTCGCGACTAAACAAAAGATCTAATTAGAAAGGATGTGTCCAAAAATGATTATTTGTAATTGACGGTGAAATATTATTCAAATTGCGCCCATATGTATCGAAGTTAAGAGTACAATTTGAAGGTAGAGAAACAAGGAAACTGGAAACACAGCGATATGGGAAAATAGGAACGAGAAAAATGGTGACCAGGTATGCAGCTTGCATGCTGCACGTACAAAACGATTTCGTGTTTCATTATCGTTGCCCCTGGTATTGTATCGGGCGGCGGTCGAACAAATTGCTTCCTTCCATACGGTTTTCGAATTGCGGATACCATAAATATAGGTCCACCTATGGGGAATTCGTCGGCCGGAATTCACTGGCCACGGTGGCCAGGAATCGTAAGTTATTGGAACTCGTGCAAGGAGAATCGAAATAGGACCCCTTTCCAACTCGGTTCGCGTGAAAATAATGCCAGCGTCGATTTTTCTTATTCGCCTTTCGACAGCCACTGAAGAGAGTAAAATATATTTCACACGTGCGAAATAAAACGGCTTTTACTTCTAAGACTGTCTCGAATAAGTCATGTTCCGGAGAACACGTAGATATGATTGCATGGCTGTCTCAAGAGAAAGAAAACAGTTAATATATACCTAAATGAATATCGAAGTAACTAACGAAAAATTAATAACCTTGATTTAGTGAAAAAAGGAAAAGAAATTGGCAGAATCTTGATTTCAAAGAGATGAACCAATTTTTCAAATCAATTTATTATTATTATTATGTTCGTACTAAAAATTCGATCTGAAATCTGCAGATTTTATTGACTCAACTACACGACATTTATACAGTTTATATTAACATTTTGAAATAAATAATATTTATAGAAAGAGAATGGATAAAATAACGAAGAACGTTTAACTGACGGAAAATCGGGAAAGTTGCAATTGACCGGTTAAGATTTAAGCTTCGACCAAGGAGCAAGTCGTTGAAGAAGTCCACCCCCAGATTAAACTCCCTCGAATCGGGCAAATGAGACGAATATCATCGACCGTTCTAGCTATCGATGCTCCACAAGCACATCCTTAATTCTGATTAAACGTAATCTTCGAAGGAAGAGTAGCGCGTTTCCTATCGTTCGGTCTTCAAGTAACTAAGGGGAGGAAAAGTTTTCCGGATCCGTGAGATCGAACGGCACGGGGCACAAATCGATTTGACATCGGAACCTGGACTCCTTTCTATTTGCCAATTTCAAAGAAACTCCCTGTGTAATGGTGAAAAACTTTCGTATTTCTGATGCAGGAGTGAAAGGAAAAACTGGTAGAATTTCGCAAAATTATTCTACTATACGAAGGTCGCAGTAAATTCTATTCTATTGATTGGTTCTTTTATTATCGTTATTTATTTTATTCTATTGATCCAGAAAATTTTACGTCGGTGATAATAATGTCAAGTACTGATTAAATGACGACTAATAAAGAATTTCATTAGGTATAAAAGGCGACAAAAAATTGGTACACGAATTTATTACGAGAGCACAGAACTTTTCATACCTTCATGTCTGGTAATTACCCTAATGTTCATAAAAGAAGATGATAGCGTCGAGAACCGATAAAATATAGCTTAATAAAACACGTCGCTGGTGTAATAGACGTCTCTTCCGGAATGTAATCTTTACCCTAACATCATTTTATCGAACGCGAGCGGCCTGAATTATCAGATCTCGAGCAAAGAAGTCCAATTCTCCATGAATATTCTCCACAAAATGAAAACAAAATCCATAAAATTCAAATTCATATCAATGTGTACACTGATTAATAACACGTTGAAAAGTAATCAGTCGAAGGAAGGTATTAAATGGACAATGCTTGGATCACTAATAACAATCAGACGGCCGATCGTCTAACGCCACGTAATCGATTTCGCAACAACGTATCTTGCGGGATAAATATACAGATGGATCGCTATTACTGACGCTAACGAGGCGGCTAACAGGATTTCAAAGAAACAACGTCACACTATGCAACTGGTATTACATTCCCGTAAATAATTGATTCACCATAGCGGCGGCGGCGTTTCACAATATCAAATAATGACATCGTTTAATCGATCTTCCAATAACTCTACTATTGTACGTGTTGCAAACAGAATAATCGAAACATTCATTGCAATTTGATTTCGACGCGTACACGCCAACCGTAAATGAATATTTACGAAGTTTCATTTGCCAAATAAAAAAAAAAAAACGGACGCAAACTCGCGGGTAAAAATCGAGTTTTACGAATTCGTCGCGAAAACTAAACCTCGTATCGCCCATCGCGCGTATTATTCATATAAATGGTCGCGACACAAGTCACAGGGAACAGACATCGTCGTGAAATCAGATTCGCCGCAGTACGTCGGCCTAACGATAACGTCGCGACGATACTCGTTTCTGCCATGAATATCGCGTGTCGATACATGTGTGTACCAGGAAAATATCGAAGGCATCGACGAGGGTGAATACACGGTCGATGTCAACCATCAAAGTATAGGAAGCCGGCGTCATCTTCAATGATTTACAGCCCACCCCCCACGTGTACGCATCAGAATAGATGGTTTTACCTGGTCTAACTTTACGGCCGAGTAACGGAGCCCCTTAAATCACTGTCATAATTGAGGGGGTTGGAAGAACAATAGAAGACAGATGGCTGAGAATAAGCGTTCGTTTACGGAACAAAAGACGCGGCTGCGCCGCGGATGAAGGTGCACGAAATCTTATCGAGGCATTAAGCGAACCGAGGATGGGACATTAATTTGATCGTTTCGTTCCTGGTCCCTGATTCGTGGCCCGCTATTTCTTCGCTGAACGGCACGGTAAATTAAATTGACAGGTGACGTTGTTGTTCAATATTAATCGAGCGAGTAGGAATCGAAGCGAAATAAATTAATTGTGTTGCCAATAATGTGTAGCAAAATTGTTACTAATAAGAGTAAAACGTATAAATCGATGTTAATTATTATCGCGTACCCCGATTCCTGAAATGTTTTTTATAAAATAGTCGGAGAGAGCAAGGGTACTGATTAATTTTTTTTTTACAAGAAATGTAGTAATCATAATAATCGAGTCGCATCGATCGTTATTAGGAAGTCAATTCTCTAGGAGGACAACGGGACATCCGAAATTCATTTTTCTTCTTTACCCCTTTTAGACGGCCCCTTCGCTACTCTGTCCTGGAAGGAACGATCGAACGAGGGCCTAGCTCTTACATCACTTTTATGCTCGCTATATTTCATGCTGGCCAAACGTTCCGACGAATGATGCATTATTTAGAACGCAATTCGGGGAGAGCCAGGCCGGGACCTCGTGGAACAAATGCGCGCGAAATGGGCCAAGAGCATCCGGCAGAATGTCGTCCCTCTTCCGGGCGATCGATCGACCTACAAACTTAATTTCGCTACGAATTTTCTGGCACGGGCATCGCGTTGAAGCTTCAAAACTGCATGACATAAATCCCGCCGTCTCTTCTTGTCTTTTTTTCGTTGCCACTGCGCGAAGGTCGTTATTCTTTTTTAAATTCGAGAGAACGACGATGCAATCAGATGCAAATTCGGTGATCGCAATTCGATGCTGATGTTCAGGAAAATGTGATAATTATTTATTTCAAACGCTCGCGATTAATATTGTCGCGGGCGTATAGTAAATGTTTGTCTAGATAATTGATTCACTTTGCAATGTATAATTGAACTCAATTTGAACAGCATTGTTGGCTTCAGCTTGCATTCGATTTCATTCAAATCGTCACAGTATAACAAATTTAAAAATATCCGTTTATGAAAATTAGAAGAAATTAGATGAACCTAGTTTTCAACTTTGTAACACCGCTCGCCTTCCACTTGGACTGCCGAATATTCCGCTAACGGACAGAAATCGAATTAGACAAGTCATTTTTAAGGCCGACAGAATATCGAGAATATCGTTGGGGAATACGATTTCTTTCGTTCCATTCATTTTTTTTTTTTTATTCCGTCTCGCTCGGGGAGGCTAACAAACCGCTTCGCTTTTTAATCTATATGTCAACCGCACGCTTCCAGTTTTCCTGACAGAGGCGGAAAGGTAGAGGAAGCCAGAGAAGAAAGGGGAAAGAGAACGTATGAATTTCACACGAGGAGGGTGGCGCATTATTTAGATGCAATTTTTCCCCAGAATCACCGACGCACGAACAAGGGGCACCTGGCGAAGAGATATGGAGAGATTAATGTTTCGACATTCGAGCCCGAACTTTCAATCCGCGCCCTACGCGTTCCTTTCGCATTCTCGTGCTTCACGTTACGAATAATGCGAACTCGCGTCCATTGTGGAACTACTCTTCGACGCTGCGCTCGTCAATGATGTAATGTATACGGGGAGTTTGACTATGGGGTCGCCATTCCCCGCTAGGCGACGTTCATGGAATGAAAAATGATAAAATGTTACGTGATTGAAAATTGTTGTGTTCCGAGGGATAAATGTGTCGAGCGCGTGACAGTGGACAAAGTGAAAAGGGAGTCCCTCGATCGTGGAATCTCGCGGTCTTTCAATTTTTAATTTTAAGAAATTGCATTTCTGTGGTACCTTATTATTAAGCTGAAAAGTTCTGGAACGATTGAATTTTCGAGGGTTCTAGTCGTTCAAATTGCAGGCCCTCGCACTGTTTAACTTTTCAAGTTTCTAAATGTTTGAAACGCTCGTTATTTAATTTTTGAATCTTTACTAACCCGTTCGTGCTTGAATCTCGTGAAGTTTTATGCTCACATACATTTATGCTCCCTGAATTATTAATCGTCGAAAACATCACATCGAACAGCTTTCAAATCCGTTATCTTTCGAACGCTGGAATTTCTTAATTCCCTATATTTCAGAACTACCAAACCTTGTATTAGAAAGATCTTGAAAAATTCAAACCGTTTACCGACGCTCTAAATTTCGATACAGACTATCCAGTATTATACTCTGAAAACATGATAGCCCACGACGTAAAATCATTTCGCCCCCGACCGGCGAGAATATCAGAGGCGAACTCGAGGCCGCGTCCTCGGTGAACTTAATTGCATCCACGACATTACTTGGGCTTTCTTTACGCCCGTTTCGTACGCGGCCTTTCGAATTAAACGCTCCACCCTCGGAGTCCATTAGTGTCCGTGGCTTAATTAAGCGCCACGATAAATTACCGTTCGGCCATTCACTCGAATAAGCCCACTTACCACGAGGTTTGCTTTCGAATCGAAGCTTCTGTCAATCGGGCAAGAAAACACGATTCTCATTATTAATATAGTGCACTGTTGCGCCAGTGACGCTTGACGTTGTGGCGAGCATGCTCTGTGTGTACCTGGCTCGATAATGAGACGGGACGTAACTAAATTGATAGCACGTAATTACGCGAAAATATCCGTGAAATATAATTAATCAATAATTAACGGGAATTAATTATAAACTGCTATTAATTAACATGTCAATTGATGGTTGCCTCGCACGAACGAGCCGCTCGACAAAAAAGTAATTGATGCTTTACGCGTGAAGGTATTTCGAAGATGGTGAAAAACGACAAACTGATATATCAACGCGTACCATTTCAAGATAACTGCGCGACGATAGAAAAATTGTGCGACGCACAGAATGGAACCAATAATTTTGCCCTTCCATATCTGCCAGATAATTCAGCCTATCGTCGAAAAAGAACCACCTACTTCCTGTGTAACATCCGCGGCCCGACATCAAACCAAGCCTACCGTGGCTTAACAAAACGAAAAGTGAGCGAGAAGAACGCGTAATCAGGAAAAGCTAACGATGTTTAATCGCCCACGCCTGGCGAATACGAATCGTCAATTTCTTAGCAAGGCGTCCGATGTGTCTTCCGTAACGACGAATAATGGCTCTCGATCGATCATGCCCGGCCCAGGTTTTACAGGTCTTTTAAGCGTGCACGTTTCACGACAGACGATACGTGGAGAAGTCTAATGAACTCGACGACGCGAGCCTCTATCACTCTTCTCGAGCCGAGCTTTTTCCCCCCCGCCTCGAATCGCTACAAAAATCCGCGCCATTACGCAGATTTATGCACGGAAAACGAAACTTTTTCTGGGCAGGGCCAAGCCTGCTTCCGTGACCGTTGGCAAAAACGTTATTAAACGGGCCAACATTTTTTAACGCAGAGTTATGAGAGGTAGGATTCCAGGTCTTTTCCTTAATGCGGAGGCACTGTGATTTTTGCTTACAGACGACAATTGTGCTGTTAATAATATATCATAAGCAAAGAAATCTCATGATAACAAAAGTACAAAATTCAAGAGAGAAATAAAAACCGGCATAATCTTCCATCTGTAGAAATAAATTTCATGTCCGTAGAATACCATAGAAATTACTGAAATATTAGATTACACGGTGGTAAAATTGTGCCCAACTATGTTTGCCACGACCTACACGGAATACATACTCCCACGAGCAATACAAAGTTCGCTAGTATGGCGCAGCTTGTATCAAGAGTCTCGCAAGATCGCAAGAATGTTGGTCATCGTTCATCGGCAAAGGAGGATCTAGAAGCCGATTCCAGAGAATTTCACATTGATCCCCTTTTGCAGCATACAGCGACGATCGTTTGACTCTCCGCCAGCAGAACTCCCGGCGATCATAGACCCGAACGTGTAATTGTTTTATCTGTGTATCTTGAATTGAACGAAACTATGCGTCAAGTAGACTGATCGAAACTACGCTGAAGCACGTCTTTATAGGTTCTCCTGTTTCTCAAGTTCCTGGGAGTTTCGAGAATTAAACGGGGCCATCTACGAAAGCCTCTTTCGCTTCGCAACAGTGTCACGGGAATTATTTCTGCGAGGTGAACCGGTCGGGTTGGAAATTTCGCGATGGTATTACGATTTTTCAACTTCTCTTAATACCTCTCATTGTTCTGCGCGATATGAAATAAATTGTGTTACTTTCTTTTCTGTTTTACTCCGTTTTCTGTGAAACTGCTGCGCGCATTTTGGCTACGAAATAATTATTTACAAACGCAATTAACTTGTGCTATATCTACAAAGGAACGATGCCTGTACCATTTTCTTCCTGAAAAAAGTTTTTGCAATAAATCTGTCGCAGGGACGAGTATTTATTTCGCCCTCTAACTACCACTTCAAACAGAGCAAAGAGGGAAAAAAACGAATACCCATTAATCCAATCTCAAACATCATCAAAGACAAAAATCTGCATAACAACCCCTCCTTGAATAGAACCCCCCCGAACGCCACGCAACAAAGTGGCTCCGATTACCATTAAACCCTCCCCCGGTAGCCCCAGTTTCCGGTTCTTCCGACGAATCGCTTGATTTAATTCTTACAAACCACTCACCTATTTGCAAAGTGCCACCGAGATACCCACTGACACGCTCCTTTCCTCTTCTTCTTTTCTCTCAAGAAACATTATTCAGCGTGAAGCGCTTATATTCAACGGTGCACCGAGCAACGCCATTATAATTCTCTGGAGGCAAATAACCGCGGAGGTTATACTCGTATCGCTCGTTTTCATAAATCGAGCCACGAGACCCTCGCCTCGCATCCGCGAACAAAGGAACGACGAATGTTGCGAGCACCGGTTAGGAACAGCCGCGAGGAACAAGGCAGAGGTGGCTGATAATGAAGCCGGGAAGATACGAAGGTATCGTGGAATAAATCCGTGACAGAAAATGAATGATAAAGGGTCGAGGTGGGAGGAACGATGCTCGAAGAAAACTGGGCGAGTGTTATCGGGGTGTACGATGACGCAACCACTGAGCAGAAATATAGTCCTCAGCGTTGGTCTCTCGACCCCGCTACACAAGAGGGCTTAACGAACCGAAAATCGTTCGGGTGACCCTCGGAGAAATGGTACACTTTTCAGATATGTACGTCTCTTTTCGAGGTAAAGAACGATGCTTCTCGCGGCTATGGCGTCGTGTTGGAGTTTTAAAAATTGAAAGATCGTAGATCGCTGCGATGGATGTAAAATATGTGGTAGTAAAATTTTGGTGTAAATTGTATTCGATGAATAATTGATTTACCATTAGTATCTATTTTTGAAGAATGAAGCGATCATTTATTTGCCGCGAGATTCGATAGAAATTTCAGACTCCTTCAAATAATTCAAATAACTCAAGGTTGTATTTAAATCGAACAAGCATTCTTTCCTTTTCCAACCGAGCCAATCAAATAATTTCTCCGCCTGATATAAAACACTCACCGTTCTAAGGCCAAAACAGATCTTCCTACCAGTCCACTCTATTTTTCCACGTAGCTCCCGTGCCGCACGTACTCTGAAGCAAAAAAACACAGAGAGTAGAATAATCGATTAGATGAGACCGATCCAACCTATGTCAGCATTTTATTGAAATTATCGATCGTCGCGTTTCACCCGCGGCGAAATAACTTTCCTCCCCTTCGTGCCGAAGCTGCATTAAAAATTCAAAGACACGGCCGAGATGGCCAGGCGGTCGGAAAAGGAGAATTGAAAGAGAAATCGAACACTTCTAACTCGGTTGCGGCGTCGACGAAAAAGGACCCCTGACCTTCGAGCATCTCCAGAGACGATCGCTTCTACCCCCTTTCATCCCTTGGGGTTCTTTGCCTTTCCCTCTCGACAAGAAGTTTCATTCGTCTGCCGCGCTTTCAGCCGTCTTCCCTTCGAAACCGGCAAAGAAATGTATTATATCAACCCCCCAGGAAATAGTGTCGGAAGTACGAACCCTTTCGAGAGGTTTTCTCTGCGCTCTCGTATGTTTCGCATCGGTGGTTGTACGTGCACGTGTGTTTGTTACGCGGTGCATACGGTTTTATTATTCAATAATACGAAATTGAAATGAGCGACGAGTTTGTCGTAATGAAATTTATCGACGATTGAAATTTATTTTCGAGACAATGCGGTAGGATTATTAATAAATTGTAATAATTAAACGTTGGTATAAATTGGAATTTTGAAATTTGATTCGTTTGGACGTAGCACTCGAACGAGCAGGAATATTTATTGTTTCACGTCAACGTAAAACATTTCGAAAAATACATAAAACATTTACGCGTCTGTGCTCCCTGCCGGAATATTCGCGATGTCAGCGAATTTAAACCACAGCAACTCCAAATAAAAAACCGATTTCCCGGATGGTTAAGCGCAAGGACAATTTAAATAATAACAGCTGAACAAACGAACCGTTTATCCCCGTTTTAAAAATGTAACTCCGTTGATTATGGGCGACTTATCGACATACAATCGGTAGGAAGTGGTCGGCTAAGTGGACCCGATAAAAATTAATTGGTTCTGGACGACCTTACACAACTAATTGTAAAATACATACGCACATTGCCTCTTTTTTTTTTATCGTCCCTTACGCGAACAATAGGAAGAAGAAATCTCAGCGTCGACGTCGTCATAGGAACACCGTTCTTTGATACCTCGGATGGCGCCAATCAAACCAACGCTTCCCGTCGAACGTCATTTTTAATTGAAACGAGCCACGCCACGTTGCAATAACGGACTCAGATGCCTGCACGGAGCGCGGTAATGGCCACGAGCAAATGGCTGCATTGCAGCAGCAATTAACGTTACGTTACAATTAATATCGAGTCAACGAAGCGTCCATGCTTTTCCACGAAATCGTGTTTAATCAGGCCACGCGACAGAAATGCTGATGGCTTGCTATCAATCGCGGGACCCGCGTCCATTCCCATGAAAACTTGCCGATCATTTGCGAGAAATGTCATTGAACAAATGTGCATCGTTGATTAGCGTACAATTTCAGTGAAATACTTGGGCTTGATTTATGCAAAGTCTTTATTTCAGTCGACGATACTTTTCTACTTTGCGCATACCAATGATTTTAATTCGACGAATCTTTGTAATAGTTAAATTTGTGTACGAATTTGAGGAAGGTTTATACTTTTATTTAATATTTGGATCATTTTCAAAATGTTTTCTGATTATTGTTAAATATTTCAGGAAACATTGCTCTTTAGTCATTTGATTGATTCACAGTTTTGTCAAAAATTCGGCCGGCTTAAAATCGAGTTGGCCAAATTGTATGGAAATGTTGCCTGCAAACATGTGTATGCGCCACGTTTTCATCCCCAACGATATATTTTCCGCGAAATTTTTCACACATCGCACGTCTTCCATTAGGTCCTCCCCCCTCGCCAACAGTTCGACTACGTGCGCTTTTGTGAATCTAGACACACCTTCCATTAAATTTAACTGGGAAATTTTCCTTGCGACGCGAAACTTCACTGCTTCGTCGCGTGCCCTTTCTCCCCAACATTTTATCCTAAAGATTCGCCATTCCGCAAACAAGGTTTTAGTATTTTCAACCCCTAAACTTTCCCGTGTTACTGCGTGCTGCACGCTTTACAAGCAACGCGGAAATTACCTGGTCGTGGTGTGTATGCACGCGGAACACCGTGTACATGATTATTAAAGCAGCAATTATACTTGCGTGCGACATTATAGAAGTGCGTGTAGAAGTAGAAGAGAGGCAGGGGAGAGAGTAAAGACGCTCTCAGCGAATTGTCGAGAGTCGCAAATGGATATCGAATTTTATGATGTTCAAGTACCTTATGGTTTTGTGAAATATATTTGTCTCAATCGTATAGTACTTTCTGTACAAAAACAATCGAAAGACTAACTTAAAGTTTGTTTTAAATTTTCTTAGTTACTACTTTTAGTTGCATGGACTTCAGGAAATTTTTATTTCATGCCGAAAAATAAATATCTGCAATATTACAATGGCGATACGTTTATTGTAGCGACAAGTATTGTAGCGATCTTAAACTGTATTAAAATATGCAGTCAAGGGTTAAAAAGGGTCTTGGCGAACGAAACAAACGTTGACAAACGAAATTTACCCAGATTATCGCGTCAGTGAAATTTGTACAGCATCGACGACAATGGGAGAAATAGCAGTACCACTATTTACAACTCTTCGTATACAGATGCTTCAAAGACATCCTGGAACTGACTGTCGCGCGTTTCCAAACTTCTAACAGCCCACTGCACTTCATAACGATAACAACTCCGAGACTTTCTAACATAAACTTCCCTGCGCATTTCTAGCACGAAGTATGTACACACGAACTGAAATTCTACAATGAACATCAGTTACCGTGTAAAGCGAGTGCGGGGACTTAAGTTCGAAGGTCTGTCCCAATTTGATGTGATACAACAGAATGTTCCACCCCTCGATAGCAACCCTTTCCCTTCCACCTTTATGAAACTTCGCTTGCCTCCAGAACGACCGGGGAACGAGATGAAAATAATTCAACAGGCCGGCAGTGGAATGAAATTCGATCGCCACATCGTCCATGAGAAATTCGATAAATCAATAAAACTGGGGCTAACCAGACGACTACGAAAAGATTTTATTCGCGAGGCAAGCTCTTTTCAGTCAGATGGACTTCGCAGAACGAATTCATTGGGGCGGCCGTTCTTTTATAATGCATGAGATTTCCACGATCCCCGGATAATGGAATGGGAAATAAAGTGCGAACAATTCCGTCACTCCCAGTTCACTTCGAGCCGCGGCGTTCTCGCGAGGAGTGTGCGCGCGTGCACTCGCACGCCTACACAATGGAACATTGTTTTCTGTGGCAAGTGCAGGCGCAGAGGTATGCAGATTGAGTTCAAAATTAGACGATACAGGAGACAAGGGTTGAATTACTACGCAGCGTAGCAGGTGTCGAAAGTAATACACTTCTTCTTTCTTCCCTCGTTTTCAATGAAAAAGAGTTGGGACTTTTATTTCTACCGAAAACAGAACATTGTGGAAGGTTTGGGTTAGTCCTTGATTACGGATATATAGGTAATACGTCCTTTAGTTTCGTTGACTTTCCGACGCCAATATTTTGCCAAAATTAAAAATAAAAAAGGAATTACATTTATTTCGAATAAACTTCTACAGGGTTTTTACGCCAAGATATGACTTCTCAAATAAATAACGCGCAAAGTACATACCGAACCCCCAATGGCCAAGATAAATCGAAAGATAAATCGATTAGCGGTAAAAAAGGAAACCATATTCGTCACTCGTTGGATCGCGCAGGTATTCAATCAGTGGTTAAAAGAGCGGTAAGAAGGTTGCGTGAAAAGGTAAATTGGAGGTTCAGCCAGGCGAGCATAATATGCCAAACACGCATAATTCATTCGTATCGGTAATAAGAAATGCTCCGGCAATTAGAGTTGAATAATTAAAGGGTCGTTAAACCCGGACGGCTGTACTAAAATAACTCGCGTGGAGGACGGAATGGAGAACGGAAATGAAGTTCAGAAATCTTCAAAGACCGACGCCGGGTCGGCTCGAAATTACAGAAAGTATCGATCGTGGACTACGTCTTAATTCTTGCCAACGTTTCTACGCGGAATGCAATAATCGTACGTTAAACGTGACACAACTCCCCATATAATTAATGCCCCACGGGGGCCGAGTGTCGCGTAACAATGCATTCGCAATGGCGCTGAAGCACGTAATTACCGTGAATTTGTCTTGGCTCGTGGCAACGCACATTGACAAAGAAATATAAGTAAGACTGATGTCTCCTTGGGTAAACAAACGTACAGAAATATATTGTGATTTTGTATGGCTCAAGCGGTGTCTCGCTGTACAAGCGGTTGAGCCAAAAGTCGATATGAATTTTTTACAGGCCTGTTTGCTTTACCTATCCGCGTCAATTAGTGCGAAGAATAAATAATTTTCAAAAGTTCCCCGCTGCTGTTGAGCGAAAATAAACCGACAAATAAAACACCGCTCATAAAAGGAGACCGTCTCCCAGAAAAAGAATAACCAATACTGAATTTCCTGATCACACGTTTCGTCCCGTTCTTCCCATACACGAGTAAACTTCCTCGGATCAATAATAAAGGCCTCGCGGCGTTAAATGTCGCGAGCCAAAGGAATGCAAATGCTAGCGGGGGCACAAGTGCCGAAGGGTGTGAGATTCGATGCGCGAGAATCGCGAACGCAACCGGTGCTTTTATTTCTGTAAATTATCTTCACCTTTTAGATGTGTGCGCGCTCGTGTGCGGGGGGGGGGGGGTACGCTCGTGCCTACGTTTTGCAAACAACGAAAAGGGAACAGGAACAGGAGGAGCAGAGGAAAGGAAAAAAAAAAAAAAAAAAATAAGGGACTCGTGCACTCGTTACCGTTGGACGAATATATGAAAAATGCATGACGCCGGAAGGATCGTTATGCTAATTCATTCGTCGGCACGGTAGTTTCGTGTACAAACCTGCCGGCCGTGTCTACGCACACGCGTGCCACACCATCGATCGTAATTAAACCTGTCCGTCAGTTTTCCATCGTCCGCCCGGTATTTCCACTTTCATCGTGTGTCATTTCGACGATCTGTCAGGCTTAGAAGGGATTCATTATGTCCGTTTCGTGGGTTAGGTTCTCGTAATAACTGCATTGGAATTGTACGAGGGTGAAGTGTAATGGAGCGATGCGAAATTGAGGAGAATTCGATGTAATGGACAGTTCTGGGTTAACGTTCCTTGATACCTTTCAGTCTGGCTTGAATGGTATAGCTTTAATTGGTAAGTATTCGTAATCGGACAATGAGATCGTGTTCTAATTCGGTCGATCTCCGCGCAATGTTTCTGCAAATTGAATAAAATACGAAATAATATTTTCGACGGTAAATAACATTTTCAATGGAATTTTTGTATATTGTGTTTCTTGCGCCTAATTCGATAAATCACGGGAAAGTTTGAGTAATTTTAATATTCCGAAAGTGTTTTCAACGTATAACATACTAACGTAATGTTGTGATTCCTCTTGTTTAGATACGAGATAAAGCCATTATTTGAATTGTTCTTTAATTCTGAATAGTTTTTCAGGTTGTCTAGAGTGGATGGTAATTGAACGGTGAACGACCATAGTGGTTATAGTGTTCATTATTAATTATATGCTTTACATAAGACGGTATCTTGATGAACATGTAAATTAACTGAATGCACGAGTTCGAAACCATCGACGCTTTAACAGTGGATGATTCTGTAATCATCATTTTCTTTTATGTTCCTTTTACTGTACATCTTAATTAAGCTTGCGTGAGCTGTGCCATGACCGTGAAATGTTCATAATTAACGAAATCTCCGCAGTTTTTTAATGTACCTTCAGCGTTAAACTTGATAATTATTACATTATTAAAATATATTTTCAATCCGGCCTTAGTTTACATAGAATGTAAATGACTCCAAAATGAATGAAAATATTCCTCCAAACTAGATTTATATCTTGACATCTAAACTCTATCTTTTGTATTTTATTTAAATTTCATCGTCCAAGTGCTAATATCGAAAATAGATGTCCATATTTTTGTTTCGCGAAGTTAAACGATTTAGTCAACCAGCGGCCAATTCATCGAAAGATACAGAGCTGAAGCAAATGAAATTTTTACACGTTTTTGATACGTCTGATCCGCTCCGCCTCGTGGATGACAGTATAATAAAAGGGCAAAGTTTGCGGATCCAAGACAATATAGAGAACCGGGATGGATTACCCGACAAGAAAACGAAGCTGCTTTTCCGTGTGCTCAGCACAGAGACGTGGGAAATATGCGGGGGATGCGAAAAGTTCTGTCGCGAGGAAAGAGAGGGGAGAAGGAGGCCGGTCGCTCTTGTAAGTACGAAGAAGAATCGATGTTCGCCAACAAAGTGGTAATACCAGGCCATCTGCTATTCAGCAGATATCAGCAGACAAGCAGTCGGGCGGAAGAAAATGGCAAAAGGGAAGAGTAGCAACAAATTCTAACGAATTTTTACGTGCCTCGCTATTTGTCGTTTGTCTATCGTTGACACCGCAGAAATAGGGGTGGAATTTCAATGGGACATGGCATTCCGCTTTGCAGCTCGTAATCTGACGCCGTAGAAATTTTTTGCAAATGCACTCTGCAAATAGAATTCCCAGATTGTTTTCTCCCTTTGCGACTTTCGTATTGTGTAATACTTTTAACTGGTCTCGAGATTTCGTTGCGCCAAATGGCACAATTTGTAAAATTTAGTATGCAAATACGAGACAAGAAGTCAAATTTTAACAATCTTTCTTCTTCAAAACGGAAGAATTAAAAAGAATATTGGGACCTCTCGAAGATTAAGCGAAGGGCACCGTTAACGAAACGAAAATTACAATGATAAAAATCATCTTTTTCTCCAAAGTCGAGAGAAGAAAATTCGAAACCATAGCAATGATTTCGCGACCATAACGTTAACGGCATTTGATCTGGCCACGAATAATTCTCTCGTTATCAGTGTATTGAGCATTGTGTGCTCTGTCTCTCTCTTTCTCCCACTCGCGCCTTGATCATAGATCGCTCTATTTCCAGAAATTCGAATATTAATGTGGACAAACGGGCAGCAGATTCGCACCGAGCGTGAATCCAACTCCCGTTCTAATTCCAAAGCTTAATCCAATCTGCATGCAATTGTCAACGAGGCCGCGCAACCGTGGAGCTGCTCGATTTTAATTAAACCCAATGCAGATTAAATCTAGGCTTTAAACGCGCCACCGACCCGGGGACAGGTTAGAAACTCGCCTTGTCCGCATAAATTAATAACGATCGGTGTCGATTGCTGTTCAGTTCGAGCTGCATCGCACCATTAGCCCCTCAAAGGAGTTACGTTAATCCTTGCATTGTTGGCAAATTGAAATGTACGTTTCAAGCCGACCAATGAACTAGAAACAACAAAATTCTACAAATAGATCGTTATTGAAGTAAATTGGTAACATCCCTAATTAGTGAAAATTTCTAAGCATTTTGCAGATAGGAAAGGATTGCAGTGTATTACAAAGGGTATAAACAATAAATTCACTAATTCTAAACTTCGAATTAATTTCAAACCTGATTCGGTGACTCTCAACGATGAAGCTAAAAATTTATACAAACTTCTGAGGTATTAAATAAGACCGTCAGGGTAGGAAAAAATTCGAGCTAATATTGCTCGCCGCAAAACAATAATTGCAAGGTAATAAAACCAGCGGTTCTTTGCTTCCTTACGAATCAACGAATCCGACAATAATCGAGAGAAGTCGAATCATCCACAGAGTGGAGCAAACCCGTACTTTTGCATCAATTGTTCCAGCGATAGCGGCAACCACGAGGCAACCAACACAAACTTCAAGCATAAGCCGTAGTTCGAGAAGTTTGAAGTTGCCTTCGGGAGGCAAGCTAATTAAGAAGGATTCAAGGTAATTAATTCGTATGCCGGACGTTTGTTTCTGCTCCAAGAATCCCGCTAATATTCCGCGTGGCGATCAACCAACGTCCCGTGGATTAAGCAGCCATCTCAGCGGCTAGATGATTCGAGTTCCAACAGGGGTATTTCGGCTGCGTGGCATCCGGTTCCGGTTTGTTAATGGAACTTGGAACAATCAGGTCGTAGCCGAAGTGTGACGCAAAAGTGGACACGTTCCAAACGTCATAATAACCTCGTCAATGAATTTATAAAGAGAACCATCGAAGTATTTCTATTTAAGTGCAGGTCAAATTGTTACATTGCCGAACAATTATTTCCGATCTCAATTCGTGGATCGAAGAATGGTTGAAAATATTGACAAATAATTGCAATTTTCTATCTATTGTTTCAACAACATAAAATTGCAATTGTGTATCACGTATGTAAACATTATGCGTTACGTTTACTCTGCCGTTCTATTATATCCGACGATTGCTTCTTTCAAAACGAACAAAAATATTATCACTGACCGTCCAACAAGGCGCACTTGAGCATCATTCAGAATTGGTTTAATGATGTTCAGATTGCGTATTGCTGACTGTAAATGTAAATTTTTTTTAGTCTCGCCCCTTGCACCTTCCTTGAAGGGCTGCCTGAAATTTATTACCATGCAAACACGCACCTTTTTAATTTACATTTCTAACACAGACCGATAGCATCGATTATGAATATGTATCCGCGCGATAAGCACAATGATTCTGTCTATTTTAATTAATGAATGGAATTACCCATGCTTGTATGCTCTTATTCGCAATCCATCCTATACTATCGTCGACGCAACGCTATTTTTCTATTCCTTTTTCGGAAACAGCCAAGCTCAACGAATCTGCGATCGCTGAATTTAAACACCATTTTAATACGATAAGAACAAAAATGTTTCGCGACTTTCCGAAAATTCGATACAAAAGCACAAGATCACCATCAATTACGAACTGTTCATCGACACCGAAAGTAAATCCTGATCTTCCAAATGAACAAAATGAATTCCCCCGCAAAATGACACCATTGTTCGCGAATAATTATTATAATTACACCGTGACCTAGCCCGATAAAGAAAAAACGAAGCCTGAAAAGCACGGTCCAATTTCCACCGCCTCGATCAACGAAACTTCGCTTCGTCCCTGAAGATCGCTGCAAAAGAAAAAGCTCGCCAATTTTCCCCTGTCCGTACAGGAGGATCGTATCCTTATCGTTCAAACGAAGCCGCCTTCTAATTCCTAGGGCTATAAGAAGCTAATAGTATTAGCACGCCAGAGTTTCCTGGTCTGGGAAACAATTAAGCTGAAAGGGGGCACACCATCGAGTCTTTCAGCGAGATGAGTAGATTATCTTGTTAGTCCCGTGCCGTGTCGTACACGATACACTCTTCTTCTCTGTGCCGTGTTTTCGTGTAGGAGCCACACTTTGGTCTCGCGTGCTTCTGGTTTTAACAAAAATAGAGGTGCGACCGGCCGCCGATACAGAAACGAACGCAATATTGTTACGTGCAAATAAGAGGCGCGGGTGAGATATAGCATGCTTTAAGCGTAAATTTTGTCCGCTCTTTATTCGTTCTATTGTCCACACAGTATCGTCGTCTATTTGTTACGCGAAAGCTTGTATGTTTCAGAAGAAACACGAATAATAAATTAAAGGAAAATCTGAATGTGATGTACTGTTTCCGAGAGTAAAAAATCTTCTACTAAATATTTCCGAATGGTCTTAAAAATAAAGATCACTTCGGCGAAGTAAGCAGATCTTCTTATTGCTCGGGGCTTCGTTATTCGAGGATTTGTAAAGATACCCATCGAGCTCGATAAATATTTTCAAAAGCACTGGCCAAGTATCAACGGTAAAATTAATATCCCAAATGCTGACGTCGTCCAATGCAGACGGCGCGCTGCAGCGTAACGATGCAGCGGCAAAAGAAATGCAGAAAGTCGACCTTCGAATGGCGATAACGACTGGAGGAAAAGGAAGTTTCTGCTCAGACATTAATGACCAACGGGATCCCTTCTTCTCCGTGGAACGATCGCTCATTCGCGAACGCTTTTTAAAGATTTATCGTTATTGCCGGCAAAAAAAAATCCCCCCGTACTATTTTCTGCAATTAGGGGGCTAAATAGCCGACGTTTCCTTCGCGACATATTCTGTACAACATTTTCGTCCAATTCTTGATACTTGATACTTCTTTAAAATTTTTAATAATTATCAGAATTATTCAATAATAATAGTGGGGGGCCAAAGAGGTATTCCTCGACACTCTTCTAAATATTTCAGCTATAATTTAGATGGAAAGGGAATGAAAGGAACTTGCAATGATAAAATGAAACAAAAGTATCGTCGCGCAGCGCAGAGGGTAATAAATGTCCCGACCCCCGAACATTTTCAAGTGAATGCAGCACGGTGTCGAAATAACCATAAAGGGACCGAGTTCCACACAAAGTACGGATACTTCACCAACCATTTGCCCCGTGAAAATCATCATATTTCTCCGCGTACTCTGGCTGATGTCGCGAATCATGAGCTAAGGTGTAGAATAAAAAAAAGCTCCGGCGCGGAAACTTTACCGTTTCCTCGGTGTTTTCATTCGCCCCATAGAACGAGCGGAACATCGAGGAAGGGAATGCGGCCGGAATTAGAGCGCGAAAGAAAAGGGGCCAATGGAACTCATTTATTTTATGTCTCAGGACCTTCCGAACACTTTAATGCTCCCTCTAAACAAACTTCCCTCTTTTAAAGGCGCCGTGTTGCCTATTAAACACACCGTTCGCCGTTTCGCCTCAGGAATACCCCTGTGTAATTAAAGCGATCTTTTGATACAAGCTACGAGAAGAGGCTGGTACAAATTATTTGATCGCTGAAATTCGCGTAAGATTTTTACATTGTTCTCCAGTGAGCCTATTCTATTCTTAGCTATGCTCTACTTCAATCTTATACTTCGAAGCGTTGGAGACTTTTTCACGGAAAGCGAATTTCAATCATGATTTGACGAAATAAAAAATTCCAATAATATTTTGTGGAGAATATTCCAAGAATATTCTATTAAATATAACTCGAGGGGCGTTTTCTGGCGCTTGTTTCTAAATACCAATAAGATCCCTCATTTAGAACGTACTTGAATGTTTTTAATTAAACACTTCATCATCCACCGACAAAATTATTCACACACCCCGCAGCTAAACCTCGTTCGATTGAAACCAACGAAACGAACGGAATATTAAATCTATCGAGAAAAATCGAACGCTCCGTGTGCAAACGAAGCCTGACAAACCGTGTATAAAAATAAAATATCGTTCCAAACGAACCGGCGATACACATCATTGATCTTCGGGCAAATATTCAATCAACGCTTTTCGTTGTCCACGAGCGTCGAACATTCCCGGATACGCGAACAACGCTTGCAAAAATTCGACGTTCGAAAGAACGTCGTGGGATCCAGAGCCGAGAAAAGGAGCCGTGGCAATCGAGGCGTCTAAACAAACCTCAGGAGACATCGTTTCCAACTCTATTTTAAGCTGGCCAAAGGGGAGCACGCGGGGAGATCGCGGCTGTGCCAATATTTGCAACGAACTAAAATGACATATCGTTGTTGTCGGAACGCGCCATTAAACATTGCAGCCCCGACTTTCACTGTGCCACGGAACGCACTGCATTGTAACGCAAATAATGTAGCGGCGGTATCATAGAAATCATCGTTGGAATGGCTGTCCGTTTATTTCAGCCAGTCAAAGGGAACGAGGGGTTCGGGAGTTGACGTTTGCTGTACACGGTCAATATAGCTGTTAACCGTAACAGGACGAACAATTGTCGTAATCGTGTGAACCGCTTTTCACGGGAAACGCAACACCCTTGTAATTTTGCTGGACGCGCGACATCCTTCTGTTAACGTATATTATTGTCCTTTATTACAAGGTATTGTAACATTGTCGCGAATATATCGATCGACGAGCTTTCGTGCGTTTAATTGTAATTCGATTGAAATAAAAGCGGTGTACTTGAAAAAAAAGGGGAATTTTCAATGAATCGTTTATCGTTTTCGTTGCGGGTATTATTCGAAGAAGAGGAGTAATTTGTTAACGTTGTGGCAAATATTGAAATTAAATTGTAGGTGTTCAAGCAGCTTTATGCATTTGACATATTGAGTGAGACGCTCTTTTATAATTCAACGGAATGAACGGATTGGGGAAAAAATGAAGGAATTAGAGAGTTAATTAAGCGATAAAGTGCCCAATGAACGTAACAGAGTTAAGTATTCCTAACAAGGAGGAAAATGAAGTGTCTTTAATGTAGAATCACGTGCGCCGTCCCTGTGATCTAAAGTTTTTACCGTCCCCGATGTAAAAGTACGAACTGTTGTTCTGCGAAATAAGATTAAGCGCCGCGGAAAGCACTTTGCCGTATAATAACCGCGTTTTGTCACAGAAAATTGAGCGTCGTTTAAGAATAGAATTACGTTGTTTCACGTTTGACAGGACTTCGTTATATCCCTGAAATAAATAGAATCCCGATCCGTCCTTTATGTACAATCCGGCACCGCCATTTCGTTCGTCGCCGTAGAAATTCAATTTTGCCTAACAACTGAATTTTAATCATACTCGCGGAATTCAATAGAGATACTTCGACATTTCGTGCCGCGTTAATGCATCAGCTGCATATTATCGCAACGATCAAATTTTAGATTACAATGTTCGGACTAATGCGTCGCTGAAAGCATTTCGATGGGAAACAACGAATGCAACGCCCGGAAATTGTTACTTCACCGACAATCCTGTCGCTGTTCACTCTCTGCGATCTATTGAGCTAAATAAAAAAAAAGAGAAACGAGAGAAAGAATTATTCGACACCAATATATTGGGGTTAAAGAGAAACTGAGGGGAGAAAGTTTAGAAAATCTGAAGACTCTGGGGATAATATTTCCCCTGAAACAATGTCTGGGCAAAATTTCATAAAAATCGTATGGTGGTTCAGAGAAATAAAATACAAGAGGTTCCATCTACTGTAATTTTCTACATAAGTTTTTGTTATTTCATCGCCGAAGAATTTCGCCGGAGAGGCAGCTTTGATAAGCGTCGTTTTTTTATCGCGCGAAATTCAAATCACCTGATAACGAACTTTCCGAACATCTTTCCGACTGCAATCCGACATCGCCTTTGTCGGTGCAACCGATGCACGGTTGCACACAACCACCCTGATGCAGGATTAATTTCATTTAACCCTCTGCTTCACTCTCTACACTCTGGCAATTTGATTGTCCTTCCGGTCCCCAGCACTCAAGCACCGTACATCCATGCCATTAATACATCCACAGTACAAAGCCATCGATAGCATTGATTGTTCACTTTTGTCAGCCAACGTGTTATAAATTTCATTTACGGTAATGAAATCCAATGAAACGTTCTATGAATCCCCATACCCCTGTCGTTCGATGAATAAATTACCAAAACATTCGGGAACACATAACCGAAGTGTATGCCTGGTAAGCATAAAGAATAGTAAGATGAAAAATTTGAATAACATTTTCATTTATCAAATTTAAGTGGACAAATACTTTTAGTATTTTTTAAAACACCTCCGTACAATAAACAAGTGAATGCACGCGTTCAAGTAATAAGAGGATCAAACGAAATATTCGTCAGAGTGTACAATGGGCACGCGAGCAAGTATTGTTTTCGAAGTGAACATCATGGTAAGCAGCCTGGGGCGAGTCGAACGATACATCTCGGTCTCGATTGCACAGAAAAATGAACGGCCCGATGAAGATAGCCTAATCGACGCCTCAATTGCAACTTTATCAATTTGATTGGCCGTATAACGACTCTATCTGCCTAACGAGAGCAGCTTGTACGCCATTATTCGTTCCGGCATTATCGATTCATTACCTCTTGAACGCGTAACTGAGCGACCTTTGTTGCGGCTTGCTGAAAATCCAACTGTGCCTCCACTTCGCGAAATTCGTACCTCTGACGCGAAATCGAACTTAACAGAGGTAACAGAAGCTCGATTTACTATTGTATTCTGTCGCCTAGATCTGAATTCGAGGTATCTAATATATTGCAGCTGTCGATTGATTAAAAAATATATATATATATATATATATACATATACGCATTTACGTTGCAGCGTTCCGTTGTATGAAATATTTCAGAAGAACGAAGAAAAAAACTCAGATGCTTCGAGGGTTCAAAGTGCTGCCCTGAATAAGTGAAAAATATTGTCAAATCAGTAGCAGTTGAAATGTGAAAGGTTTTCTATGTTACGTATGTTTGAGAGAAGCAGCAGGGATCCCACGTGATTTTCCTTTGTTTCGAGAGAATTTCTATTCGGAAAGTGGAGCTCTGAAGTGCGTGTTCCTTTGCCAATCGTATCTTTTTATCTTTATTGCAACCGTACGATATGAAATTCTCAGTATAGCTGTCTCGCTGTCGCAAGAATACCGTTGCCAATTATTTTTAACAAAACACAATTATATCGTTCGTATCGTTGCGAATACAAATAAAACGACAAAAACCGGCAGACCCCTCTGCGCGACGAAACTGTATTCCAGTTACGCGAAGTTTCGCGCCGAATTTCCCGGTCGGACGGCGAATTGAAACTTCGTTGGCTAATTTATCGCCTTCGAGGGACCCGATGACAGAAAATTAATTAAGAGCTCGCCGCGAACGCGGAGAGCAAGCTGTTCGTGCAACGATCCGGCGTGCAGAAAAATTCGTAACTCCTGATTGCACGGTTCGGCCAAATATATGTACGACGTGGACGCAGCGTGCGTCTCAGAATCGTGAAGAAGTAAAGGGGCAAGTATAAGACACCGTCGCGAAATAGAGGGAAGGAGGGAGAGAAGGAAAATCGGGTTGAACAAGGACGAGGAATGTTCATACTCGTTTAACAGGCTGAAATACGATTTCATAAGAGCATCGTGTGCCGTCTTGGTACATTATGTGGCGTGCTTTTTTTTTCAGGGTTTAGCGGGAAATGGGGAATCGTGGTTTATAGTAGGATGGTCAGAACAGAAACGAACCCTCCAGACGCTTGGGGAAATTCCTAATTTCGTACGATGAATAGAATGGGACTAATATTTTATGAACATTCGAGTGTACTTTTTATTTCTACGTATTTCACAAATCTACAGATTTTCTTGTTGCTCGCGATGCAACTATTGTTTTAACGCTTTATATGCTTTATACAAGTTTACTTGGCCTTATTTCATTATAATGTTCAAATTCAATATTAATTATCATTGCACCATGAAAAATGATGGCACGAGTTAGGCAGGTACTGTTAACGCAACGTTAAATAAATACAACATTTCAAGCGAATTCTATGAGAAATGTTCTACGGTGCACAATGTGCATATATTAAAATATCCTGCAGCAGGTAAAGTCGTCTCTTTCTGTAGAACGAGCAACGTTCGATAACAAAACATTATTAAATACCCCCAAAGAAAATCTTTCGCATCGTTGATTTAAAATTAACTCGATACAGGCCACCTAAAAATAATTTTTGAAGCGGCTCCAACAGATAAATGAACGCTGCCACTCTTCGCCTGCGAAGCATTCGAACAGTAGCTTGATAACATCGATCACCACAAATTTATTAACTGGAATAGTGTTCCTTAGCACAAAATGAAAATATATAATCGCTCTATTAAATTAGTATCACACGTATGGAATCTACTTTTCCGCGTACATACGACTATTACTACAATAATAATAATAATAATAATACCACAAAGATACTGTAACAAACAATAAGCAAACTAACATATCGAGCGCACCGTTGCTCCACGTTCTTCCATCGAGACACCGCTAAAGCGAAAGTTCAACAAGTTTCTTCACCCCTCGAAATTCCCAAATGAACACGCATCCTTGCTAGCCGTCGCAAAAAATCCCATTAGAGCGAGCCTTTGCGTCTCGCGAAAACGACGTAGGGGAACAATGTCGAACAGCAAAACAGCGAGACGTCAACGGTGAAATTAACAATGGCATTAAGCAACATAACAGGAACAAAACCGGCGGGACATTAAATTAGCTTGGCAAAGTTGAGGCGAGACCGTCTCCAAGTCGCCAAGACCGCTTCGTAATGAAGAGTAAACGAGTCTTGGCCGAGTTCAATTTGTACCTACACCTGTTATGACTTCTGCCGCGATGAAGCCGGGGAAGTAAGCGTCATAAATGAACGGGGGAAGAGTCGCCGGGCACCGGGCGAAACAGGAAAAAGAAAAAGGCGAGACGAAGCAGGGAAAGGAAGAACGAAGTTCGTCGTGCGACGTAAGAATATCACGGAAATGAATGAAGCCGGTGATGAATAAGTATGAACGACCCGCTCGATGGTTCCATTTCAAGCCGGGGCACGCGGGGGCGAGTTTGCAGTCTCCAGTTGCAGACTTTTCGCGGTAGAATTATTTCTGCAACGGTACGACGTCATGCGATGATCAATTTGGAGGGGCAGAGAAATTGGTTCAAATGGTATGGAAATAAAGTTTTGAATGGACGTATTTTCGATTAATCCGAGACGATCATTTCAGGTAACTTGTAAACGTGTGTGTCAAACAAAATTGAAGAACGGGAAGATCGGGAAACGAAATTTGCCTTGAAAAGTTTCAAATAATCAGGCACTTTAAATACTTTAAACTATTCGGTGCTTGACCTTATGTTATAAATCTGAATTAAATATATAGATATTATTCATTACAATTACTCAAATGTAACATAAATCGGGTTTCTACGTGTAAAACCGATCGAAGAGAAGGACAGAGAATCAGGAATAAAAGTTTTCTGCCAAAGTTTGAAACTGTTTCTGCACAGGGATTTGGTTACTTTCGATTAACCAGGGGTGTCTATAGCAAGTTCAATTCGCACGTATTCCTGTCATCCCTTCGCTCAACGAAGTAATATGCAATTTGCTTGATAGTCGCAGCACGCATTCCCCCCACCAGATACGAAACTTCTGGTTTCTGCGATATTATGTCATGTACACGTGAATGGAGAGAGAGAGAGAGAGAGAATGCACAAAGAGTGTAATTCGTGAACAGACAGAGAAGAGACAGCTGCGTGAATTTCGCATCTCGAAATTTATTGAACATTCGGCGTATTTCGAATTAATCTGTATAAAACAGCCCCGTTGAATTTAATCGAACTTTCGAAGGACCGGCCTTTGACGAAATTCGAAAGCAAAGCGCGATGCAGCAACAATTGCTCCCGGTTATTGTTTCGAATCCACTTTGCAAGTGACATAATCCTGACGGCCGTATCCGCTGCCATTCGTCATGTTTTATCGGCTGACTTCGTGCGTCAGAATTTTAATATCGCACGGCCGTGATATTTATTTTCCGTGCGAATAATAAAACGCCACCAATTAACCGAGGTGTGTTTGATTTCGGCGAAGAGTACCGAGGTGCGATTTTCTATCAAAGTCAAGAACGGCGATAATGAACCGGAGGCTTGAACGTCCACCGATGACGATAAAATTAAAACGCGGACAAGTACGAAATCAAAATCAATAAGAATAGAGAATAGAAGAAGAATGAACGCAAATCTTCGAACAAATTTTATAATTACGACGGCAGACTATGAATCGTTCACTACCAAAAGAATTTTTCTAAAAACTGATACGTCGGTTCCACCTTTCCCAAATTAAATTCGCCACGAAAGAAAGCTACCGCGTCATCAAAATTCATCCCCTCGCATCCAAGTCCGGACTCCCCGGACCAGCACGAAAAATCGCCGTCCGTACAACGCCTATCGCGAGAGCCCGAGGAAAGTCCAAACAGTGGACAACCCCCTCCGACTGTGCACATCCCATCCACGTACGCGTATGAGTACCGCGTACTACCCGCGCTATCTGCTTATCCGACCGCTATCCGGATCCGCCAAAGGTTAATTACTCCATTCCAATTAATGCTAACAGTGTTACAGATCGCAGCGTCCCTTAAACGATAATACCCGCGTCTCGTAATAAGGTGGACCGATCGCGTCCCGTAATTAGTGTCGGCGTACGTAACCGACCGCGAGGGGGTTGAAAGCACGAATGAATACACGAAAACGTGCGTGGTCGCGTGGACGTGCGATTCGCCAAGCGGACAGATCGAAGTGCTTATCGATTCTAATTGGTACATGCTTCGCATTAACGTCCGTCCATGAGAGACGCGTGGACGGTGGTGTTCGCGAGCGCAACGGCCGAAGGTGGATTAACCAAGTAGAACGGGCGTGGGACAAACGTGACCCAGCGATTAAGATGGCACAGACGACGGCTCCCTGAACTTAAGCACGATGTAATCGTCTTAAGGCCCGTAACGACCATCGGGACAGACCAGCATTAATCTTCCAGGTCGTCTGGGCCCGCCTGATACGCCACCGCGGGGGATCCAGCATGGATCCACGTCGATCGTTCTGTAACGATGGAACTGGATCGCGCCGTGCATGCCTGCGGAACAAGTTCTCGCGCGATGGTTGGGGACGTGGAAGGTTCCTGTAGAGTCGTGAACGTCGAACGTGCACGCGTTGTACGGGGTGAAAGATCCCTGATGCGGAGGACGGTGTGGTTGTCGGTCGAAAAAAAAGAGGTAGATAATTCGTGACTCGACTCAGCTTTCATTTAATGCACAGTATATTTCGTAGCATCCTCGAATTCTAAGGTTTTCCCCTTATCTTACCCGTCTTAATAAACTTCGTAATTAACCGCGGTGACCGCGTAATCGATTTCCAGACGTTGGCAGAACATTTTTTTCCCGCCGATTCCGCCTGCACCAGCACGCGAGAACACAGTCACGTGCTGCACGGCTCGTGGGACACGAAGCAGCGGTCTTTCACGCTATTTTCACGTACGTGACGACATTACCTATACGCGATTTCTTTGGTATTCCCGTGAAGAAAATTCGCGGCGAACGAGCCGGCCGCTCGAATTCCACACTCGACATAAATTCCCATCGGGACGCGACGCGTGTATCAAACGTCTCCCCATAAAGCGACAGCGTCGCGAGCGTTTTTTGAAACGTGCATCTGTGATAAGCTAAACGACACTCCGCGGATAAAACGTTCCCCGGACCTGAAGCACACGGGGAACATTTCTCCGTCTCGAATAATTGCAATTGAAACATTAAAAAGCTATTACACTGGTATAATTACGTATTCATTATCGCCGTTAGTCACGATACTACTAACCGGCAACGGCTTGGGAGCCACGGCTTAAAGAGTGCGAGAAAAAAAAAAAAGGAAAACGACGATATAATCTTCGTGTGAAATTCATCGTGTCCAGCACGCTGAAACGCGAGAGTTCGACAAACTCGCGAGAAACGCGTGACCTTTGAGATGGGGGTTCGCAGGAAGCTAGAAGGCTCGTTTGCTATTCAAGCCGTGGCCCTTGGCCGGCTATTCGATTCCTTTTTGGTTCTGCCTGGGCGAATATGCCGTCGAAGACGCGATATGGAAACGTGCAGCCGCTGCAACGAGACCGATAAATCTCTGGCCGCCTCTATTAGGAGCGCAATCGTCCCGGAACCACCCTCACGACGACCGTCTCGAAGGAGACGGAGACACGAATGGGGTTTATAATGTGGATGGTAGCCGGTCTCGATGGTTGCTTTGGTGCTTGCAATTATATCGTTAAAATTGATTTGATGTTTTGCTCGGAATCGTTTACTTGCTGATGAAAGATTAAAAACAAATCAATCTATGCATATTTATCCAACACATCGGTCCCCCATAAAAAGGAGATATAAAAAAAAAGTGTACGACTACATTCTAACCCCCGTTACTTCTCCTCCAGCTTACCTTAAAATAAAATCGTATCGTATAATAAACGTACCCCATACTTGACCAAAAAAAGTCTACCGAAAAAATTTCACAAAAGGTAGACCACGGGCCAAAGAGCAATGCACTCAACCACTGTACCGCAATCTAACTATGCGCGTAAATCAAACAATAAACGCACCCCAAAGCACAACCATGAAAAAAAGTGTAACGAGAAAATGTAAGGGATGATGAACTTCGAGAGAGAAAGGGCAACGATAGGGAAACGATCGAGGATGGAGAAAGGGGGAAACTGAAACGGGGTACCGTCTCGATTTACGTTTTACGAAGTTAATTGAATGGGTCCCCCTCTCCCTTGTCGTAAGATCGCTTATAACGACGGGGGCGGAACGGAGCCTATGGAAGCGCAAAATGGTTATTATCTCCGGCGCCGCAGACATAGCTGGCTGAGCTTCTGATTTACGAGCTGCCCTCTCGACTTAATCCTCACATCTACCACTCGTTCCAGTGGCGGGTCCGATCGAGTCTGGAATTGGTCCTCGACTTTTCAGACACCGATGACGGAATTAACACGGCGCGGCTGTCCGCTGTTTCGAGCCGCGAGAATCGATGCGCGCTTTAAGGTTCCCCTTTAATCCGCCGTGAAAAACATATAAATATATTACGACGATACTGCGTACTTAATAACTCTGGTTCGATAATAATTTTTCATCGGTTCAAATGTTGTGAATATTGAAAGAGCTATGTTAACATGGCTGTAAAATATGGCAAGCGTCGAGTTGTAATTGGATTGGCAAACGAACGACTTAACGATAATAATCTGGTCAATTTTATCTATGAAAATTGTTTTCTCGTACGCTACCTTTGAATTTCCTCCCGTGCGTATAGAGACTAGGCTGCAAGAAATTGTAACGATACGTTTTCTTACATTTTCGCGCACAGAATAATTTGTACTCTACTACTCAATGATAATTCGATCATTTCAGAAATAATGAGTTACACGCGAATTTAATAAAAACCGGTGCAAACAGCAATATTCAAAACGTCCCCAAGGAATTCGCGAATCGAAAAGAACAAGGCCAGCTCAGACTTGTGTGCAACTTTTTCGCTTCCGAGTTGAGTTCGATAAGCAAAACTTTGCCGTTCGATCTCGCGTGGATCGCGGTTCAGAAGTTGCAACTGTAATCAGGGAATTCGGGAGTAAGGACTTGGGGACTGTCAAAGGGAATTTCTTTCGCGGCTTGACAAATCGTTAGCATCGGGAACTCGTTCCCGGGGCTCACGACTCTTCCGGGGTTTTTTTCCGGGCGTCGGGTCGGGTCGGCCGCGCGAAACAAACCGCTCAATTTGTGGTCCTGCAAACGAACGAATGACCCACGGAGCGGAGTTTCAGCGAGTTTACGTATCGGTTCGAGACTTATCCCCGGCGGGCACGGCCGGCTCCTGCCGCCAAATGGCGTCATTTTTCACCTGAATCGATCGAGCCACCCCGATACATAGTAAGATGTCGTTAACACGCACGATTGCGGTGTCGCTTAATCCGGTGTACCTGATTCGCGATCGTTTCGAGCCTTCCGACGACTCGGCTCTCCTTCTGTTCGTACTCACACTTCGCGTGTAATAGTATGAATTTAATAATGCTATTTTAATGGTGGTCTTTGGTTAACTTACGGATAATGATGAAGTCAGATGTTGCATGTGGTCTGCAAATATCTGCTGGTATTTTGTCAGGTTTACGATAGAAGCGTCCCACATACCTGGAAAAATAATAACTTTATCTTAGTGGAACGTTATTGGAGTTAATTATTAATGCAATATCTTGAAATTAATACAATCAATATTCATCGGCACGAATAAATATACCGAGTCCTACGACTTTTTGTCTGATTAAGAAACAAGAAACTCGATGCACTCTGGAGTACGTTTAAAAAAAAAAAAAAGGCGGATCGATCTGATAGCCAACGAACTAATCTGAGAAATGCATACTTAATTTCTTCAATACTTCCGTCAGCCTTGATCGAATAACGGATTCGAATAGGATGGCTTCATCCGAACACTCTGCGAGCGTATTCTCGCGGCTTAATCGCGTTATGCAGTGATAAGCTCCAATCCGATTTGGCCAATGCAATTTTACGAATCCTTTCGCAGTCGCGTCTAAATCGTATCACGTTTAATAAACATACCCGCCGCTTCTGGCAAACTAGTGCTTGTTAAAACAGAAACCAACCAGCTATCCGTTTATTCGGAACGTTCAAAGTATTGTCCTGTATCGAACACATTTACCAGCCAGCCGAAAATTTCCCCAGCTATATTCTACTTTCTATAATTTCATCCGTCGGACTTCTCGATACCGCGTGCAAATAATTATTGTAACGTTTTAAAGTGTCTCGAAGCTTCTCGTATAAAATAAACATTCTGTCGCGCCTTTCGCGTAAAACTTTGCACTCTTGCACGGTGCAAGCGTACGAGGCAATGTGTATCCAACGCTTCGCTTCCGGAAAAATGAAGTTTCGCTTGCGTGCACGTTGTACCAGCAAAGTTTTACGACGGCTGATCCGCCGGTATTGCGAGGAAATTTTACTACCACGATAACACGCTGTACCAATATCCGAGCAACACCCCGAATTCAACATTTATAAAAGAAAAATCAAGTACACGATAAGGGTCGGACCGGGTAACATCTTCTTGACGCCCTCGAGCACTCGTTTCTGTAAAGTACCCCAGGCAGCTCGGGGTTACGTGCACAGACTGTTCATAAAATTGGCAAATTGGTTGGAAAAGCTTATACTGCGGTCATAAAGATTACTTTAATTTGTTTCTTGCGGTCCTTCTTTCGCCTGGTGTAATTCGGGAAACGGATATAACCGAGGGTTAACTACTCTTCTGAAGAGATTCTCAAGATACGAGAATACTGCAAGAATTTTACTTGCCATTCGTTTAACTTTAATTACCAAATTTCCTTTATTAAATACGAGGGTTCGGGTGAAAGAAAAATTGCAGCACAGAAGTGTGCGTGCTTCGATCAAGCAATCAATTTCGCGAAGTTTTTCAAGCTTTTCATCCATCGGCAAACCATTCGGAAAACACAATCTGACCCAGTTGCATGATATACTCTCGGCACTGAGTAAACCACCACACTGCTGCATTGAACTAATAAAAATTTAGTGCATATCCACTGCAACAGTTTCGGGCTGCAGTATAACAGAACAAACACCGCTCCGTATTCAAAACTGGATGAGTCAAATTGCAGGACTGACTCGTTCGAGAAATGAAACTTCAAGCACGGCAATTTCCCGTGCCTTTTACAGCGTGTCACAGTGTCCCATAACACAACCGTATATCGTCAAGTACTCGAGCAAAAAGATTGACACGCCATCAAATCTTCGCAGGAAGATTTCGTACGATTAAGTCAATTTCGTTTAGCAAAACTGTGATTGGTGGTGAACGAAACGGTCAACAAATAAATATACTCCACGCCATACGTACATTTACCTCTAAAATAATATCTTGCCCGAGAAATCATCCATCATTTATTAATTATATTCCATTATCGCAACTCGTCGTCCCCGAGAGCAACCACCCGAAACCAATTTCGCCCGCCCGCAGAATAAATCGATGCATAAAATAAGGAACCAAACACGCCGGCCTTCCATTCAAAACAATAGGATCGCACGAAAGGCCAGGCAATGCCCTGGCCCCCTCAGTCGAATCACCTGCCGCCAGTTGGAAATTGAAGTCGGACACGAAAGGGACCACCGTATGTAGGCCACCGACAGCAATAACAGTTTTTCCCGGGGAATACTTTACATCGACACCGCACGCTCTCGGCGCTGTTGCTCCGGTGGTGGTTTGATCCGGAGGGAAAAGGAATCCAAGGCCGGGGTTCATGGCGTCCGTGTATCGGATTTTCACAAAACGAAACGAGCAATCTCGCAGCTCGAGAATCCGGTCTGGGGAAGGCCGTCCGATCGGGACCCGTCCTCGCTTGCCTTTCAAACTCCGCAGCCTCGAGGAACAGCCTTGAGTGTCACGGATACCATTCCCGCAAGTGACTTCCATCCACCCCCCTCGTGTAATCGATTTATCCTACGAGAACTTCGCGGGGGAAAGAAGTTGAGGAGCGTGGCCGCGCGTTGTTCGAAAAAAACGGATACATTAATTGCCGGGCACCGATACAATTTGACAACGCCCTTTGATTCACAATCGCGAATCAATTTGATTTGCTGTTTCGCTTATCTGTAACGTAGTAATATCGCGTCCCCTCTCACTTTTTCTCGCCCTGGGTTATCTTAAAGCGGTGCAGCTACAACGACCATCCCTCTAAGGGTGTTCGGTTGAATGTAATCCAATCGAGGGCAAGGCGGAACACAGTTCTTTTACGGTGACTCGATAGTAAAGAATACGACCGGGGCCGCGAGGGAGGCGTGTACAAAATGCTATCTGTTATTCCAAGGAATACGGCTGGCTCGGGGGAGCACTTGGCAGAATCGATAGGGTGAGAGGGGCGGAGGGGTGGGAAAAGGGGTTTTTGGTATATCTCGCTGGTTAATTGCTGCGCTCGGAGAGTTCTTATTCTGCGGGGTGCGTGCATGCGATATCAAGTGATGAAGTTGAAGTCGGTTTAGAAGGTGGGAAAGTTTTGGAGCGAACGGGAAAGAGGATATGGCGTGAATTTAATGTGACAATAAAACTGGAGTGCGTCGAGAACGCGTGAACTTATTAACAGTCGGACAGATTGTGTTGCAGCTGGAAATTTCGAATTGAATTTTCGATGAGCACAGAAATTATGTCGGGGGAGTGTAATATTTGTGTAAGTACGGAGGCGACTTTCGTATTATTTGTTCGTAAGTATTTCGTTACTGATCATTTCTTTCGCGGTGTGTTTTTCTTTAAAAGTCGGCCAAATCGAAAGCAATTGACATTGCCTTTGCCCGCGAACGCGAACCTTGTGGTGATCTCGTTTTTTTTTTTTTTTTGCAACTTAAAAGATCTTAACATACTTATATACTCGGTGGCAGGAAACCGCCCTTTCAAGACACCGCTTTAATTTAAATAGGCAGTCTGAAGGAACCTTATCATTTTCGTCCATCTTTCTTTCATATAACTCAAAGAAGGACTATGTACATATATATACATGTATCTACACATTGCGCGAAATCTCTGTACAAAAAACTACTTGCACCTCTTCTAACATACAGTTCCACACATATCCATCCCCTGACTTCTAAAAAAAAAATAGAACATACATACCAAAGACGACATACCAAATCAAATGCAACGCTAAAGATGTTTCCACAATCGCAAATACGTTAAGCACAGTTACAATTTCTCAGCAATAAAAAAAAAGCAACGAAACTTAATCGAATCGGAACGCGGCCAAACGAATTCCGATTCGCAAGGAACGGCAATCGGACGATCCGAAGGCAGGAAAAATCTCGACACACGTTCGCACGTCGAGAAACCTTATTCCCTCGTATTCCCGTATCCTATCCTGGACAGATCACAATGTTCTCCACCTAGAAACTTCCGTCTACGTTTTACAACCGAATGGTTCGCATACGTGCATCAGTTCAAGGGTCACAGTGGTGCACACAGCGCCGTGTGCTTGGCCAGCGGAAAGAAAACGGGACCAGTTCGCCAACTACATACTTCGATCGGACTCGTCCGCGGTACGTGCGCACTTACCCCGGCCAATAGGTATCGAGTACAATTTCGAGCGGTCGTATTTCTCTCAGCGTGTACGTGTGCACGGAAATCCGAGCGATGCACCGACTTGTCACGCCTGTAACGTCAGCTCGTAATGTCCACGATTTAATAACGAGTACAGCACGGTATTGATCCCCGCGGGAAGTGCCGGGGCCCACGCTCGACCACGCTCGACCACGCTCGACGTTAACTCGCTCCCTTGACGCGATAATTAGATACGTTGTCTCGATAAGAACCGTTTCAGCCGGTTCTTTCACGTGGAGGGGTTAAACGGTGACCTGGAGCTCGTCTAACGAGAACGTGACGTGTTGGAACTTCGTGTAAGTTCGCGGTGCTCCTTCGAGGGTCAGCGGAGCATTTTGCAGCTCGTGTGTACCACTTGACTTTTGTCGCGGGGCTGAATATGTGTTCAACGGTTGAAACATTTGGGTAAGTTTTTTTTGGGGGGGGGGGGGGGTAAATCGAGTCTCTGTTGTACGACCCTCGTGGCAAGTCGTCGCGGCGAATGCGGAGAAGAAGTGATTTCTCGAGACTATAAAGGAAATACTTTGTATTCTTACGGAACAATTACCTTTGAATATAATTAAATAAATTCAACGCTATAACGTAAACGCGCAACGTTGGATTACACGAATAAAAATGTATCCCTTTGAATTTAATTGTCATAAATTATGTCGCCGCTCTATGATTCACACTAAATTCACGGGGTACTATAACTGAGCAGCGGACAGTGGGAAATGGGCAATACCGGCAACAAAATAGAACCCAGTGTATTTGTGGCAAATATGATGGATTGCCTGGATGGTGCACAATGTGAATCCTTTTACCGAAAACGCATTGTGCGATATTTTGTCAGTTACGTGCACTCCGATTGTCTGCTCTGGACAAATTGTGCAGCGCAAACGGAACCCTCTGTACACTGGCCGCGCAATCGCAAGCTCTTTTTTTTTCTCAGCTGTGCATTTCGTTTTTATGGGTTTTTTTTTCGTTACCCAGGAAACAATAATAAACCCCGGACACAGAAGGCACGTGTGCAATTAGATCGCACGAGAAAATTCCATCTGCTATCTGTATTTAAAAGGAGGGGAAGCTATCGCGATATACTTTTGCTCGCATTTTCACCTTATCGGCGAAACGGACGCCGAAAATAGGTTACTGTAAAGCGGGAGGAAAGTTTGATGTAACGTTGAAACTAAGATGCAACGAGGCTAACGCACGAAAGCCCCGACGCCGATTTCTCGTAAAACTTTTACCGCCAATGCAGGGACGGCGGATACACGTGGCGTTGATATGCGAAAAATTCGTCGTGAAATCTAAATCGGGCGTCTAAGGAAATCGATTTATCAGGGATGATAGCTTTTCGAGGATCGCCGAAAGCAAAATAAACAAGAAGGATATACGTTCCCCGGGATATCAATGTAGAAACTTTCGCTAAAAATTCCGTGGAACATATGTCCGGACGTTCGAATAGTTAGAATTAGAACTGTTCCGAATATTTCAACCAGCAGGATTTTATAATTCGAAGAAAAGAACGTTCACACGAATCGAATAATTGCGATAAAATTCGTACGTAGAGAAACGAAAAACGTAAATGAAACTGAGCAACTGTTACTTTCAATTTATTAATGCACGCCTTACCCACTGGAATAAAATTATACAAACTTTCTACTCTGTCTGATACAATATGGCAGTGAATATTAAATAAATAATTAACAATACTTCGATTTACGTTATACGTAACATTCACGCCAATACTAACAAGAATAATAATAATCTTACGAGAAGAAGACCACCTGCTGAAGCTCGAAATTTCCCTCCCCCTTTACTGATTCAATTATTCAGCCGTCAATTAAGCTTTCTCAAGCTTCCCTACCCAACCGCTGTCGTTATTTACAAAACGATACAACGCTCCTCAAACCTGTCAAGCCTTCCGTACCGCGTATTCTTCCCCGTCTAATTAATCCAAATCGATCCGCCCGGCTGTGTCAATACGACCCGGATATTATGCAAAATGACACAACAATCAAGGAAATGGGAGGCACGCGGAATAGAACGCAGTGGGCGCTCGGCACAACTATCAAACCTATTCACACGTATTAGGGGTGGGCCGGATCGCCAGAGCCGGAAACAAATGGTAGCAGTCGCGGGCAATGATTAATTGTAAACCGCGTCGTAGGACGCGGTTAAGCGTGGTTAATCATCCACTGCGGGGCCCAGAGAATTCCCTCTGTGGACCATGTGACAGAACTATGGCGAACCACGATTGTTTGACAGATAGCCGCGTCAAAACAACTACCGCGTGGCCCTTGTGTCTGCAGTCGCGTGTGCATAGGCCACTGACACCTGTCGTGGCTCCTCGAGTCTCTGTCAGTTGGACCAACCGGTCGAACAATAGGGAATCCAACCCCCTTATCCGCGAGGTCTCATACATCAAGAACTGACTGAGCTCGATGCAAGACCGCACCGCGCCGCGAGGGAGAACGTTCGAACGAGCACTCTCGTTAAACACAGTGTCGAACACGAGATACACGCGGCGCGTTCGTTCCGGCGAACTTTGGCACACTGGCCAGATGAAATGATTTGTTCGATTTGTGAGAAATAGTGTATTATTATTGTTATTATTACAGATCTTCGCGAATTTCACGATTTTATTTACGATTTTATGTATTTATTTATTGACTGAAAAGAGGTGCACTGGTTGTTAAAATATCAGTGCCGTTTACTTGTTCGAACAACGACGAGAGTAATATGTTCCGTAGATTTAACTCACGCTTCTAAATTGCGTTATATTTGAAACAAATAGTATCTAAAAAGAATAAAAATGAAATAATCCAGAGGCACGTAGCGAAACGTGCGGCTATTTTAAGCATTGCTTCCGAAATTTAGATGGCGCACAGAAGAAGCACCGAACTATGAAATCACGGCAAACGATGGAGGCAGACGTGGCAGTATCCTCTCTCGCGTGTTGGATCTATCCCAGATTTGACCTAGTCTTAACTGAGGCCTAACCTGACTCTATCTGGAGCCTAACAAGGGTCACACACTTTGGGGCCGCTGACACCTGTCGCAAGCTCTGGAGAATCTGTTAGCCTGAATAACCGAACAATAGTATCGCGTGCTCGCGCCTGCACACCTGGATCTGGATTAAGCGCCGGTTAACCAGCAAATTGTTTCATCAATATTCATTATCGATGTGTCTTAGCGATGATCGGAAGTTCGATGCAGGTGATCAGCTAGATCGGTAAAATTATTATTCCAGATAAAGAATTTTGAACGAATAATATATACGCGAATATAACTATAATGTTATGCAATATTTGACATTCTCGAAAGAATAGAAACATTTGATTATAGGAAATTGATTACAGGAAAATTAAATTGCGCAATATACTTTTGCAACAGTATGATAAAATGAAAATACTGAACTGAACGGTACGGGGAAAGGGGAAAAAGAAATCTAGCCTTCCCTATATCCTGATGCGACTTGAATTCTGAATAAATGGGCTAAGGATTATTCGATGCACGAGACCACTATGCGAACTAATCCAAATTCCGGGGCTCAATCAGATCCACGGATCTCCGTGAATACAGTGTCGACAGTAGCGTATCGACAAAGGAATATCGTCCATGTTTGCTGGACATGGTCCGCATCGAAGTATTCGACCGTTCGATGCGTTGAATAATTTCCATTGAATCGATTCACGTATCGGAACATCTATCTGTGTATCGTCAGACCAGTTTTAATTTGCCGACTAATTTGTCATAAAGAAATTGCTGAACCGGCAGAGAAAAATGGGAACATTGCAAGTGCATCGATAATAACCCTGGATTCTCTATTATTCTTAATAAAAAGAAACTGGTATGAATTAATTGAGATGGGGAACAATGGGACGAATTAAATCCGTGGTTTGATCAATTGGCGGCTAATCATTTGCATTAATTAATATCCAGCTTTGCGCAAATTTTATAGTAATTATAAATCGAGCGTTTTTCATGAACCAAAAAATGAAATGCACGTTCTAATTTACATTGTACTAGTCTTTTAGTCACATTTTATGGACTATCAATTATATAATACAATGAAACCAAATGAAATTACTTGTGGAACGCTGTTAATTTATAATAAACTGCCGATGATTCGCATCATTTTTTTAATATTTCCGAACTTTAAAGAAGACTTTTTGATTCATCAATATCCTCTGCTGAGATAACCTAATGCCTGTTTACTGCTACGAATCAAGTAATTCACGGAGCGACAGTCTAACAGTGATTTGCTAGGTAGAATCAATCCTGATTCTCAGTTGCAAACTGCATTAGATACCGCCACCCCAAATTTGATATAGGTTATAGCGGTACAATTGCAAGATGCACCGCAAACGATCATTACCAACGACAGATCCTAATTAATGAACACACACACCAATCGAATAGCCAAATAGTCGAACAGATTGGCAGTGAGGCGATCGTATCGAACTTGTTCCAATTGTAAGTAGAACTGTTATCAATTACTTCGATATCACCGTCGCAATTCTCGAAAATATTCGTTCTCTACCTGTCTCCGTGAACACAAAGAAACAGATGAAGTTTATTAAAAAAAAAATCAGTATTGTCATGATCAAAAAAGTATTTTTTCACAAAACTGCAAATCTCGAATAGAAACAACAACAAAGCTCAAAGGGATAACAAGTGGAAAAAACGTGAAAAATTCAATTAAACGCTCAATATAAATGAAACCACGCGGACGGATTAATCGAAACGAATCGCTGCTGGTTACAAAACGGAGGCCGACGAATTTTCGTTTCGTTTTTCCACCCCTTTTTTTTCTTGTATACGACACAATCAATTAACGTAACTACAATGGCGAGGTGTGCATACCAATAAATTGTCAGCGATACTGCTGGATGCGAATAAATAAATTCGTGCGTGGTTTTTCATGCCTGCAGACAGGAGGCGATCGATAAAAACTATTCGTTAAGCTAAGGTTGAAAAGGAAACCGACTGTATGACTTGAGTGACACAATTATCATCGCTGCTAATATCCTCGACTGACTGAAAACCAAGTCATATCTGTCATACGTATTTCAAACTACCACTTGTGTATAATGAAACAGCAGCGCGAAAACTCGCTTGAAAAGTAATTTTCTAAAACATTCCAACATTGATCGTCCTCTGAAACATGTCGCAATTCTATTAATTTTAATAGCAGCCATCTACAATATTAATGCATTCCTCAACAAACGATTACAATTTTACGGTGCTTAATTTTTTTTGCTTCTTTTGATAAAAAATATTGATTCTTTTACATCTCTGTTCATGCTGGCAACAATTTTGTTCGTCAAATAGAAAATTTAATTAATGAATTTCCCACTGCAAATTGTTCAAACTCGGTGTGTACCAGGATATCGACGGATTTGCTGTAAGAAACCACATTTAAGTGAGGCCTGAAGTGTGCACGAACTACTTGGAAGCGAGGTGGACGAACCGAAATGATTTTCGACGAGCCACCGTCCAGCCTAGATCGATTCTCGTTTCGAGGCGAACTCGTGTGACCCCGATGAACAGGATTCGCTTTCAATCGTGCACGACAAACAGTATCGAAAGCTCTGGTAATTTTCAAGCGCTACCCGATGAAAACAGCAGATACGAATTGATACCCGCGATTTTTCATTCGATTCCCGTTGCAATCCCAAAAAGATACAAACGAATGATAATTGACCTACTACGTTTCGATGCCGTCGACAAATTTTTTATCGTCGAGAGCCGTCAGAAGTGCGCGTTTGGTGTTTGTACGTGACGCAAAGATGAGATATTTGTTTAAACTATATTGGATATTAAATAAACATGCACAGAAATTCGAGGGGGCTTCGGTGCGCGTAAATTCGTCGATTGACGGATTAATTTGGCAATATTGACAGAGAAAATGTACGCGTATGTCGATACTAATTTTCGTTTTCTTTCGGAGAGTTTGCATAAAACGGGAGGGATCGTTTTATACGAGTGAATAAATTACACAAATATTCCAGTTCCCAAAGGATTTAATGGATGAAAATATACAACCCCCTTTTCCTGACAACGTAATAAAGACAGCGAAACGATATAATCTGCACGAAAATATGAAGAAACGCACGACTACACACACACTAAAGACACGCAATTTGTGAAGCAACCCAATCTGCGAAATTTTTCCGGCTGCGTGCCAGCTACATATTTTTAGACCGCCTCAATTTCCCGGCAAACAAAGGTGGAAAACATCAAAAGATGGGAAAACGCGGCACTACTGTCAGCAGTGAAACTGTTCCATTTGATGAACTGAGCACAGAAGGAACGAAGCTAAACTGAAAAAGACACTTATACGTTTCGCGAACGCGAAATAGAACGACAGCGGAGAAAAGAAAACTGCTGTATACGAATTTAAATGCCAGAATAAAAAAGACATTCAGAAAAATTTTACTCCCGAACTTTTTACCTATCGTTATACACGCGCGAGCATTAAATTTCAACAGGAACACCAATCTTCTTTACAGCTACATTGAAATTCTCTAAATTCCCATTCAAATCCGAAGAACGATTCAACGAGACGACGTATTATGCACAAAAGTTTCCTTAATAATTTCTGTTCCGCAGAATTTTCTTACTCGTATCAAATACCCTAATCAAAGCTTCTCCATTTATGTGAAAAGGGACTAACGGTGGCGGATAACGAGGAGCGTGTCGACGAAAGGATACAGGCGAGGAGCAGCTAGGATCGATATTATCGAAAAGAGAGCAGCGAAAGGATAGGATACATATGTATCCACGTGGACCATAGCTGCACCATAGATATCCGTCCGGCAAGTATCTAATACGAATAGGGGCGAAGGGCTCGCTGCAAACTTGGATTTATGCACACGTTGCAGGGCATAAAGTTCCCCGTTCTTGCATGTCCGCCTCGTCCATGGCAAATTTCTCACCGTTCCGGCAATATTCCTGCCGACTATTTGACGCAAAATATATATCGAATGAATAAAGAAATCAATCCTTTCGGGGTGGATCTTCGATTCGATTTAATTCCAACGGCCATACGGCCGACGACACTTAAAGAACGCCTCGAATTCCCTTTCGATATATTTCGCAAGAAGTTTTGCAAATGCTGGTAAAGGAGAGTTTGATTGAAATCAAGTTATCGGACGTCATACAAATTATACAGAGGACTGTGCAACACGAGTTGCAAGAATTAGAAGAATCTGAAAGGTTTTTTAAATTGCCTAGAAACGTTCGGAATAATGTTTCGTTAATGCGCTGGATATTTTTAGATCAATGGAATTCTAGGTTAAATCGCGGCAGACTTTGGACATGCCCAGTTTCGAAACGCTAATTTAAAAGACGTTTGCATCGAACTGATTCATTACGGTGGAAAGAAAAAAAAACTAAGGACTGCCACAGCTTCGAGGCTTCTTTCCCTTTCGAGAAGAATCGAAGACGACTGCCCGGAGCACCGCCATATATACACTCTCAAAATCTAGATTTCAGACAGGAGGGTTCGCCACATTGCAAAGTTTGCGTCAGAGATCGATGCCAGAAAAGTATCTGTCCGTTCGCGCAATGTCCAAACGATGCACCGTAGTAGACAGTGGCACGAATCGTTCCACATACGTAGTTACCATCTATTAGAAATCCCAGACGTGCATAACGTTGCGACACGTTGAAATCGTTGAAAGTCGCGGATAATCGCGGCGCGTGCGCAACGTTTATCTCTATACGGGATCGCAATTAACCGCAATAAAAGGAAGATGTCCAGGTGAGGGTAGATAAATCATCCTGGCTGTCGCTATCAGCTAAATAAATGCCTCGAAATATCCGCTGAGTCAATTGTAACCTTCCACGACCAACATTTGAAAGGAGGAACGACGTTTGAATGGCATCTTTGTTTTCTCGATCGCCTTGAGAATCGACCTTGGATGCATATGATACCGAGAAGAGGAAGATCGAACGTTCGACGGTAGAAAGTAGAAATACATAGAATCGTTTGCATTGAGTCATGGAACCCGGGTTCCCTCTCCATCCCCCTCTATTTCTGCTTTTCATCCGATTTTCATGGACGTGAATTCCGTCTGAAGGGTCCGGCTGTAACGGACGAAATGCAAAGTCAGGGGCGAAGAACGAGGGAATTCAGATGAGACGTTGCTCGTCCGCCTATTTATGGAGACGGATTCTCTCCGTGAAGATTTGAAAGAAAATTGGTTTCCTTCCGGGATGTTGAACTACCGTCAATGTTAGCTTTGTCGGCGGAAATAAGGCAATTGTATCGGAATACGTATTTGCCACGCGAAGAAATTCGGCGTGGAATATTTTGTCCGTTATCAATCGGTTCGTAATGCTAGCTATTAAGGTGTGCACCCTTCTTTTCTTTTAATTCCAGAAATATCGAAGATTTAATATTACAGTGTAATACACTGTGATCGTTACTGTATTCATTACCCAAATTATAGTGAAATAGTACAATTTGATAAGTATTTGATTCGTTCCTCTTTTACCTAATTTTAGTATTTTATTGGCAAGTCAGCGACTGGCGATTAAAAGGGATAACAGGAATATTCGGAAATTTCCATTCCACCAACGCGTATACGCAGCGTGACAGAAATATAAGGAAGATATACTTGATTTTGTTAGACGTCGAAGGCAAACACGATCATCTCTCGTTACATTTCAAAAAGTCGAGCATCAATGTCAGCCTGTTATCGACGATACCTTCCTTATCTCCTTCCGCTACGAGTAGCAGACATGTCACCCCTCCGTGGAACGAATAAATCTCAGAATGATCAAGAAGGAAACAGGATTGCTTTCCGTGCCAATAAATCCATGCTTAATGCGTTTCGAGTTCCAGTCATTTATTCCACTGGCAATCAGGATGATGAACGGCATGTAATACGTGCCTACTGAATTTGATTTCTTCGAACGCATTCTAATGACGAAATACAGCGAACGAAATTAATGTTGCCCCGTGAATCATGCTTCTTGCGTTAAGAATCGTATACACTTCCCTTAATAACGTCGTTACGTCTAACGCGCGAAACTACAGGACGATTCGAAAGACAAATTTTCATCGCGCTCGAAATCATATGAAAAATCGAATCACCGGACTTCGAAATTCTTTTCAAAGGTATATTACACAAATCATTGGACCCGCTTGCCAAAAGGAACAGCGAGTTTCGAGAGTACGGAAATAAATCAACGCGAAAGTTCCTCGCCCCATTCGGGGGGATTAATAAAACGGGAAGAAAGCGGCGTAAAATAATCCACGGTGAAAAATAAAAATAAAAAAGGGTTTCAATACTTCGCGCGGCTAATCGAACTCCAAACTCGTCGAATTACTCCACCCTCGACAACCGAGCCGAAACTTTCGAACTCTCGGCCGATCGAATTTCCCGACTCTCGAAATTCCGAACTTTCCCCGAAACTCCGCCCCTGTCTTATGAAAATCCCGACGAGAAAAATCGCGAAACGATTCGAAACCGACCCCCGTTGCCCCGTTCCCCAGGAAGCAGATCCTCGGCTATCGGGGCTGAGAAGAGGGAAATATCCGCCTCGTCGTCCGATTTTCGAGAATTTCAGCGTCGAAAATGTTGCGCAGTTTTCCCGGGTCCGCAACCCTCGTCAGGCAAAGGATTGGGGCGCCCACCCCCCGCCCCCTTCGCGCGATTTTCGCGTCTTACGACCAGCGATTTATCGGGTCGTCCCTCCCTGTCCTCTCTATCTTCGCGTCCTTCCTGAAGCAGTCCATAAATTGCCGCGACGCACCGGGAGAAAAGGAGCGAAATGGGGATGAGAGGAAGAAGAGAGGGCCACCTTTGAGCACAAGGAGTGGTGGAAAAGTTGCACACACCGCGGGGCGGCAGAAGAGGAACTTGAATAGGGCCAACAGATATATCTGTTCCTTGGTATTTCTTCGCCGACGTGCGGATCCGCCGAGCGAAATGCAACACGAACGCGGAGGGGCGCGTCGTTCTTCTGTCATTCGCAGCGTGCGATCCGCGGGGGAACGCGGCCACGCTTTTGCCGAGAGGCGCATAAAGACCGAATTCCGGGTAGCCAGGGAGCAGCCGAGTGTGTAAATGCATTGGGTGTGGCAATGGAAACATTGAGCTACCCATTTGGGCCACCCCTTTCGTTCGATCCCGCGGGCATCGATAACGTATCTGAATGGAATATGTTCGGAGTTTCGTTTAATTCTGTTCGGTGTCTCGGCGATGCTAGGGTCGGCACGCAGGCGAATAGAAGGCGTGAAGAGGTTAAATGTGGGGTCGCTTTTAAAATTGCAACTAGATAATTGTCAGAGTGTGTGCAGCGTTGCGCTTTATTTCAGGAATAATAGTGTTTTTGAGAAAGTTATCGATTCTATCGTCCAGATCTTATCTGGGTCGACGGAAAATTTATTAAAGGCATAGAAACGAATTTTTTTAGACACGTATATTTATATAACGACATTACGGGACATTTGCGAGAAAAGCAGGTACAATGGTAAGTTACAAACTAAAGAAACTAAAAATTCAACTCCGCGTATTATCGTCACATGAACGGCGTACATTGTGTAAATTGCACGGCTCGAATGCGAAAATGGGGGGTAATTTTTCACGAAGATAACCGCGGCAACGAGGCTCCGGCTAGAACGCGGTTTTCTCATTAAACGTTTGCCCATTATTTTCTCCCGTACACCTACAAAAAATAAAAAAAAACTATACGTATTAAAATGTCCGCGACAGGATGCGAATTATCGTTGCTCGAACAATTGCGCGACAAATTTTTTTATCGTCACAGGTTCGATCGTGGAAAGACGTCGTTGAAATTTAATAAATCGAAAAACGAATTGAAACTAATATCCGTCGATCGAAAGCGACTCTCTACTCTGACTTTCGATCTCATCGTTTCAAATATATATTATCTATCGAATAAATTCCCCCCGAAAATTAATCGCGTCCCGATATTGCCGGAATCGCGGCGCACGCAACACCCGTCCGACGTTTCCAAATGTGAACCGTGGCACGCAGGTGAAACCGCCGAAAATACTCCCGTCAACGATGAAACATACGAGCCCACGTAGAAACTACGGGGGAACACGATTCTTCTTCCAACGCGACATCGCTGTACGATTTTTCCGCACACGCGTTCTCCCCGTTTCGACGAGGGGCATTCAATATCCAACAGGATATCAGATCCCACGTCCCAGACCCGCTTTATCATCCCAATAAGCGTGAGCGAGCGCGAGTAAACTCGAGCGGATAACGCTCTTCGTGGAAATACAACGAGCTCGACCAGCTGGCGAGTAACTACCGGAAAGGGTGGCCGGGCTGGTTCGGAATGGCAGAAAGAAAGGGAGAAAAGTAGCGGTACAAGGGACTTTATTTCCGTTCCCGTGGTGATTCCGGTTTATTTCCGCGACACGGCACTCCAATTGCAAGGGACAAAGTTAATTTCATCGTTTATTCGCGGAGTCCTCAACTTCTCCGCGCTATTTTGGACTTTCCGCGATCGAGCTGGAAATCGTCGCGATGCCGGAGCCGCCGCTTCGCATCGCGCGGAGAATCGAATTTCCCGATTCCGTGTCTATAATTAATCTGGACACGTTCGTTTCGCTTTTTCGTTTCTTTCGTTGGCTGCCTTTTTTTTTCAACGCGCCCAGCCGACGGTGTTAATTAAACGGGACTCGCGTTATCCGTGTTGTCGGTGACAATTTACCGAGGCCGGTGGGAAGGTTCGGTTCCATTCCATCCGGACGTTTCTATCGAGGGTTTGGTTTCTGGTCTTTTCCCTGTTGATCATTGCGTATGCTGGATAACGGAGATTCGGTTTATAGTAGCCGGCTGATTGGACAGTAAACGAGTATCCTGTTGGTATTCGTTCAATATTGGCGTGTCTGTTATTTATTAAGATGGAAGTACATGTCCGCTGTATTCAGAAAATTTATCTTCGATATCGATTTAATATTGAAACATCCGGCTATAAAATTTATGGCAAATAATAGTTTACTGTTTTCAGGCATTTCTATGTATATCCAATTTGAAACTGAATGCATCGCACCCAATCATAGGGGGAAAATTAATAATGCGATTCGTTGCAAACGCTATCAGAGCCTCGGTGCTTTGAAACACACCGGAATTGTGCACAATCCTTAATGCTCCAAAGAGATCGAAATAGATAAAGCATGGCAATCGAGGAATAGGGATTAAGCGATTTCGCGATGCTGAATGCATCTGACCGACTCAATGCTTGTTCGACGTAGGATTTGCTCGGAAACATTAACACAGACCGATTAAATCGACCAATGTACTGTAGAAGGGAATGCTGCATCGGTTATGTGAACTTGAAATTTGCATAGCACGTTACGGCGTAGCCTGATACGATTAACTTAGGCAAACACGGAAATTTCCCCGTTTTCTATCAAGAACTTTTTAATCTGCATCGTAAAATTAATGCCAAGGCACCGTGAACATTATCACAGTTATCAAAATTGCTCGGAGTTTCCATAATTGAGACCGGTATTTATTCAATTGCTTCGTCGAGTTGCAAGTAGATCAAGAAATTTTTTTTATCTCTTCACGATATTTCACATAAAAAATATTTTATCCCCAAATATTATCGTCGCATTACCACCGTCCAAATTTATACAGACTGAGAAAGAAGCTCTCCTAAATAGGGTCAAATTTATTAATTCCGCGTGAAAATTTGTTCGTCGAATTCGGAGATCACTTTCCCGATTGAGCGTGTAGGCAATCGACGAGACTTTTTAAAAACAGCGGAGACTGTATCACGAGAGCTATGTGCTTTCCTTATCAAGCTCGCGTGATTTAACGCGAGCACCAGGGCTCGCCAGAGGCAATTTGTAAGTGTATGCGAATTAATGGCGCGAATGGCATTTTACGAGCAGCTCTATTTACGGCTGCACTGCATTTAATGCCCTGGAAGCGATGACTTAGGTGTCATTAAACGTTTATTGACGTGCAACAAGTGAACATGTTATACGTCGCGTGCACCAGAATACGTTCTGTTTTCTATTCTTTCCATTTAATGGACCTTCCGGAAGCCTGCACGAAGATTTCGAATCGAATAATCTCTTTTCTTTATTACCCCTGAAATTAATTCCCCGTAATCCGTACTTTAACTATGTATTAGAATCTTGTACTTTCTAAAACTATACTTATTATTATCTCGTTTCCATCACCGTTTCTAACAAAGGTTTGCAATTCTTTAAATAACAGCAAATAATGTTTCCCATCGTATTTGATAAATCAAGTAGATACATTTAGTTTTCAATAATGGAGCACAGAGGTAATAAAACGAATCCTTTGAAAACCAGAACGACTGAATACCATTTTTAAATATTGAACAAAATATTACCAGATATTTGAACGGTGGCCAATGCAGAATTGAACACACACCGTGGAACAATATACAGTCATTTTCCATGACAATATCTGTGTGTAATGCACGATTAAATAATATATATTTCCTTAAACTTGTCGTCACGAAATTTCTGCATCACATTTTATGACGGACAAAGCTTCGAACAAAAATTGTCAAGCCAACGATTGCATGCCAGAAACCACATCATCAAACCCTAATCTTCTGCGAGCCAAACATTATCTCTATCATAAATTCTTCGCAAGGCGCGAGAGAATCTGCCTGAAACGTTTAGGTTTAATAACAGTATACTGTTTATACCACACCCCTTTCACTTTACGACACATCGTGCTTCATACCCATACACGTATATACATTGTACAACAACTCACTTTTATTTCACCCGTAACAAATCGCCAATTTCTCAATTCCATTTGCAATTTTCTGTAATTGCCGTTGCCATAGCCAACAACTATAATTAAATCAAACAAGAAGAACAAAAGAAAATGTCCACGGAGAACATCGAAAGTTTCCAGAGACATCGGAAACAATGCCGCACCCGTGCTTCTTCGTTCCAACACCATATTGACCAACGGACGGTCGAAATTTTCGAAACTCGAGTGCAAAAGTACAGAAAGCTGAGTGTCTGGACGACGGGGTGGAAAGAAATGCGCGTGTGTGCGCGCGTGCCCTTCGGTGGAAGGATTAAGAACGGTAAACACGTGCGAACGCGACACGCGTCGAGGGGGGTTTTCTGGTGCTCCGTCGGGGCTGGCCAGAAAGAAGATGTATAGAGGACGGCTTGGGGTGGCGCAGAAGGAGCGCAGAAAGGGGTGGAAAGCGTGGTTACGAATTCACAATGGCATTGTGTAACTCCTCCATCCCTTCGCCCCTTGCTGCTGTACGATTTTCTCTCCTACGTCCGCCCTCCTTCATCCCTCTCCCTCTTTTTCCCTCGTTTCAAGTCCTTGCAGACTCGCTCATTTTCTCCCGCCGGTATTATATACCCTTCTCCCCTTTCTTCCTGCCTGTCCTTGTCTATCCAGTTTCATCCACTTCACGGTACTTGCCGTGAACGCCATTAATGGTTTCCGTTTCCGGTGTCTCAATCTCGCATTCTCCGCGTTTTGCCTCCAAGCCGCACGCCCCTTTCTATGTTGCGCGCACACACACACACGTGCTTCCATACACACCTGTTCCCCGCGTTTGAATCCCCTGCCATCGCGCGTTGTCTCGTCTCTGTCTTCCTCCTACGGAACCACCTCGCCCTCCCTTTCTCTATTTACGCCGGTACTTCTCTCTTGGCTTCATTGAAAAGAAACGAAACGCAACCGCTTTGAAGGCGAATCATAGCGTGAACGCGCTGGAGTGTGCTACGGATGAACCGGTGTGTACGTGTGCGTGCGCGCGTTACAAGCGCGCGAAGGGGTTGAGGCGGAACCGCTGAATGGGTGTCGCGAAATTTAGCAGGCGTAATTTACACGGGACGGGATTTTGTGAACGGTACCGTCAGAAACCGGCGGCTCTTTGGGAGTGTTACTTGGGATGAATTGGTAACGGGGTGCGCGCGCGCGTGTACACGTTCGCGATGGTACTTTGAGGTTCAGCGCTGGATGGTTTTGCAAGGCGAAGATGGATCCTCTGTCTTTGACGCGGATGGATGTTTACCGCGCGGATAGGAATACGAGGATATTGGAAATTACTTTCGCGTCGCTGTCTTCGATTCTTTTTTTTTTTAGGAAATTTATATTTCGAACGAGAATACAAATGTGACACAGCGGATTGCCGGGACTGATTTTTGAACAGTTCTGGAAAAATTTAATTATTTGGACTGAATGATATTTATAATTATTGACGAGCGAGGTTTTGAAAGATGTAGCTTGACCATTGTGAGGGAAATTTGCGATTCAAATAAATATGATTTAATTAATGTTGCGGATGTGCGCTGGTTGGAATTATTGAAGGCATCGGGTGAAGTATGAAGTTTCTTTAAGTGGATGAAAATTAATTCGATGCGAGATGCATGTTTACGTGTAAGAAATATTTACTGGCAGGGTAATTGCGTGATTTCGCGATGCTTTCGAGTAGGCTAATTAGTGTGTTCAATTAGCAGTGAACATAGATCTGTAATAGCGTTAGAGATGCCGGAAATCCTCGTAAGGCTAATGTAGGCCATTTAAAGTACGATCATACTTATTACAAAACTACCCAACTGCAAGTTTCCAAACTATCAATAGGGTTTTTATTGCCGCGGAGATTTTTACACGGAGGCACACGCTCGTCTAGATTGCTGCAATTACGTGCTTCTTCGTCATTAATAAATAAATAGAAATCCACAACGGAAGATTGCAAGTAGGTAATAGTTCGAAGAAATAATCGGGACTCCAATAAACCGCGAGACGATAAATGAAGGTGTATCAAATAAATATTACAGAACATTAATTAGTGAAATTTCTCGACAAGAATTTACTCTTCAAGAAACATTATTGAACGAGCAAAACTATTCATGGATAATATAAACGTAATATTTATCTAGCATAGAAAGAGCCACTAATCTAAGATTATTCGATTAATCTACTAACACAATTATTTATATTTCCTCGACGTGTACCTATACTGCTGGCCCGAACATTTCACGTAAACGCCTTCGCGGTGTAAAAGTAACGAGCAAACGGAGAGATTTCGATACCGATTGTTCGCGAACTCGTTAATCGCAGAAAGTTGGATCACTTAAACGATTCGGTCGTCGATTTCTTCCTCGCGTTGGCACTCGGCCAACGTGTTTTCAGGAATGGATCTGAAAACCCGAGTGGATATTTGAATCACACCCACGCGACGCGTTGAATAGTGTCGACGGGTGGCATCGGTAATGGGTACGATCGATTCGCATTAATGGATTTATAGTTACTCCAATCGAGAGCACAATTTAACTTGACGGATAATCGAGTCCACATAAAATGTGGCCGCATCAAACGAGACGCAAGTCAATTTGTAAATTCTTGCCTGGTTAAAAGTGTATAAATACCCGAGCATTAAATTAAGAAAAAGGTCAGGGATGTTCTTAACTCCTGTCTTCAGTTCTCCAATTAATTGGCAAACGTTTAGTTTAACATCGGGGTAATAATTCCCGTAATTCGTCGGAGCAGCGGCGATCACCTCGATCCAAAATTAAAGCGACGCGATCAATTTCATTATTCGTAAAAACGGATCCCCCTGTCACCGAATAAGAGTTCCTCGTCAAAGAACGCTTCACCCCATAAACTTCGCCGAGAAAGTATCGCATAAATTGGCACGGGGTAATGGACACCGAGCCCACCGAGTCAACCCTTTGACGGGGCACCGTAAAAAAAAAAAGAACGGCCGATGAATGATGAAGGGGAAAAGTATAAAAAAAAAAACAGAAAGAAAAAAAAATGAAGGGTTCCTGACTAAATCTTTGATAGCCGGGCTCGATGGCGTTTCCACGCCAGCGATTCTTCCAACGTTCGTTCCCATTTCGGCGGAGTCGTAAAATCGGATCCGAAATTCAGCGACGCGATCCCGCGCCACCAGCGACATAAATTCTTCGTCGTCGGGGGGGCTTCGTCCGATGGAAGTCGCGTGATCGTTAAACCATCGAAATCCCCCACGATTTATTATCCACCGCTCTCATCGTCGATAGCATAAACTCCCGCCCCATTTCTTCTCGTCCGCAACGATCAGGGCTAAGTTTTCTGAATCCGTGGCCCCTGCCAGTTTCTATGCGCGCCCCGGTTGTCCCTGCTTATCCGATCAAACGTGCCGAAACTTGTTGAATACCTCGTCACGCACGATCATTCCAGCCCTGGGAAGATATTTGTAACCCGCGGGATTAATACCGCGGACACTTTGTCACATATTAAGTGCGCGAATTAAATCGGATCTCCGGGGCGACGTGCAATGCGCTTATTATTCTTATCAATATATTACTTGGTGCGCATTTTCCCAGCCACATTGCTGAACCATCCTGTCGAGTAATATTTCCAACGACTATGCTGCGATACGACGCGCACGCTAGCACGAATTTTAAATTGCCCCACGGGTGAAATATTTCTTGTAATTGGTGCTTCGTTTGCATTTCACGATCAACGAAATATACGTACGTCCTGATATACAAAAAGAGAGAGAGAGAGAGAGACAGAGAGAACAGAAGTGAAACCACTCCGGCAGAAAATAGACGTCCGTTATCCAATTATAAGGGAGGACTCGACGAAAGAAACGAATCTGCGATTAATTAAAAATTCGAGGAATACGACGCGCAAATACATGCACACACGTAATAATAATGTATACGTGTGTACCCTCAGGAATTGTAACGCGGGGAATGTTCTTCCAACTATCCGTGTACCACCTGCCTAGTCTCATTTGCCTGGAAATTATCTCCAAACTTGTAATTATCCTCGTCAATTTTACGATCACTTCAGATTTAAGGGATGTGCTTTGAATTTAATGATCGTCGACAGCGTAAAACTTTATCGTCCAGCGGGGCGAGCACATGCTCGCGTTTCCCTCCTCCATTCTTTACCCTCTTTCTTTATCACTTGCGGCACAGAACTTAGAAAGCTCGCGAGACAACGATAATTTTCACTTTTTACATAATACAGATTAAGGTGCGGAATAATGACGTGCAATTACTTCGGTTTTAAAAGCGACATGAATTTCAAGTAAAGTTCTTTATTGTTGCGAAGAACGTTTCATAAATTCCCATTTGATCCCTCCATGGCTTGGCTAAACGAGAGTTTCCCTTTTTGTAAAAGAACAAAGTTCCGTGCCGCTGCAAGCGTTTTCGAATATATCGTGCAATCAACGTGAGCGTTTATTTCGTCTTATACCGAGGGAAACAGGGGAACAGTGAATTTGTTTAAAAAGAAATTCTTATAACAATGTTTGAACTGTGATATTTATATCGTGTGGCTGAATTTTCACAAAAATGCATTCCCATTATTGTCAGATATTTTTCCATTCATTTATATTTATTCATTTTTCATTTACTAAAATCGAGCAAGCAAATTAAATTATAATTTTCAAAGGTCCCTTGAAATCTAATTGAAATAGCATTACGTCTAATTTAATTTTACGCATCTATTAAACATTCAGCTGTTCAAAATCATTAGAAATAGGAACCTCGACGAAAGTTAATATTCCTTCATCTAACATTCCACCGTGCAATTAGCGTACGAGGCAAAGTGCAATTGGCGAATAAATTATCGAAGGTAATCTTCGCTATTAACCGTGTAACGTTTCGTCCCCCTTCTTTCGGGGGCATCTTATTGCTTTTGTGTCTGGGCACAGCATAGTTCTCAGACCGCCATGGCGAGCATGGTGAGTCGGGCAGGTCCGCAAAATCGACCATAGAACGTCCCACCAACACACTGACACGGAAGATCGTATACCGATGAAATTCCATGGAAGACCTTAAATCTCCCTTCGAACACAATGAGCAGTTCATTCTGGAGAATAAGAAGAGCACGAGCTGACCCTCGGCAGGGCCGCACTTACACGCTCTGACTGCCTAATAACCTTGAGATGAAGTTCCAGCCAATTTTTTATATCGATTAATTGTTTCACGGAAGCAGCGTAGATTTTTATTGATACGATCAATGGAGCTGTAGCTGCCGAATCATAATTATTATCGATTATAATTGACATGGAGAAGTTGAGATATGGGTAGCACTTTGCATTCGAATAAAAACTTCACAAATAAATTTCCTACTCGAGGTCCGTGGCAATAAAATACCATAACACAAAATTTCGATAAATAAATTTCAGAACCTGCGAACAATTGAATAAAGCTGGAATTGTTCATCCTATTAAATACTCTTCTTCGTCCATTCGAGGATTTCATTATACAATTTTTTTGTTATTCGTTCGAGAAGAATTGAAGAAACTACCTCGCAGTTCATTTTTCACTTATGCTCGACGACGAGCCGAAGTTGCATTCAATGGAAGAAGAAGCTATAAATCAATTGCTGAACTCTGTGGACTGTAAATGAACTTTGTACTCGTCGCAGAACGTTTCTGTCGCGAAAGAAGAAGAAGAAGAAGGAGGAGGAGGAGGAGAAGAAGAAGAAATCTCTAGCTAATTCACGAGAAGTTGTCACAAGAGGATTCAGGATCTCGAGCATGCTGGCCGTGCTTCGAGGATCGACCAGATAGCATCTATCCGACCCGGAGAGTTTCTAATCGCTGTTCTACCCAGATATTTCCTACCTCACTCTACGTTCATCTCGGATTCACCGCTGGTTCCAGACGAACGCACGCTTGTTCAGAATTTTGAGAACCTTCGCGATACAGTTTCTCGATTAACAAGATTGTAATACCTGCTCACCCATGAAAGAGACCGCGTCCCATGAATTTAATGATATCCTAATAATCCTCGTATCGATTTCAATGTATTATACGAAATTCTAGTTTCATCGGGGCTTAAAATAATTTCAGTTCAAACTCGAAAAGAATATCAACCAATTATAACTCGAAGGTGAACTGAAAGTATTATATTCGACATACCTATATTTAATAATCGCAGTCGTGTAGAAATATAATATGTAATAACGGTAAAGATAAAATTATTATTAATATAGAATTTCTTGCGCTGCACCAATCTGTCTATTTTAATCAAACATTCTTTCAATCGGATGATAAATAAAATTGACTTATACCGTAATGGCAATACCTGCCCCTTGAGTACATAATTCGCCCAGGTACCAAACAAATTCATTTATTTCGATCATTCACTCCAACGAACTCTTTCTCTTACCAGAACGACTATTCGATTTCTACGAACTTCAACTACCAATAAGAATCAAGTCGAGCATGGAACAAAGTGTCCAATACGTATACAAATACACACGTGTGCGCCAGCAGCAGCAGCATCACTTAAGGATCGCGCAATGGGGAAGAAAATCGCGTTCCAAAGGTGTTCGTGACTTCATTATAGGTCGAGTCGGTGGCGTCTCCTCGCCTCGTAGCCTTTAATCGGCACGACCTCTTCCTCTTCTGCCCGCCACCCCTTTTTTTTCTCTTCCCCGGCCACCTCGAGAGGCCTACGAGCGAAGAATCCGCACGTCCATGCAGCAAATTATACGAGAAAATGCACGGTTTGGCCGAGCACGTAATCGGTTTACCTCCTGGTAAAGAATCAAAAGGTAAGTAGGCGGCCTTCGTAGGCCATCGACCAGGCACACGGCTCGGCTGATCCGATGTCGCGTGAACTTGCACGCTCTTTATCTTTGCAAACGATGCATATGAATGGAGGAGCTCGATGTGCACGACCCAGAAAAAAAAGGAGTAATTGATACGAAGGCTGTGCGAGCGGTTTGATAAAACGACCGATTATTTCGAACTGGTACGAGGAAACGATTAAACTGTAAATTAGCATGGATACAAATTGTGCGAGATGAATCGATAAAACTTAGTAATCGTTTGAGAGGGCACTTAATGCGTGGAATAATTTTAAAAACGGTTTGGAGGGGAAAGACAATTAGAGAATACGAATATTTATTAATTCACTAGCATCTGTACTCGACATAGGTAAATGACATTTTTAACCATTATTCTGAAACGTAGAACAAAATTTGTTATTACCTTAAAGCATAATAAAACATTTATTGAAAATAGAATGTAAAAATTAATTTTGAATTGCATTGAAGTTGCATGCAATGGCCTATGGAAATTAGATCGAACTTAATTGAGAAACATGAATTTACCGACGTATCAGTGTACATAATTAGAAGTTCGAGCACACTGCTGGTACTTACAACAGCTGCGAGCGCAATAGTTCTTTATTAACCGTGCTAATATGTACTGTGCATTTTTCATGACTCATAAAACGTAGAGAAGGAGCGCGAAAACAAATTTATACGACGTACTCGCTGAAAATATTTTATCGCTACAATTTCATATTCACTTTATCAAGATTCTTCTCAACCCAATGATCCTATCTATTCATTAAACCTAGATAATAGAACCTCTCCCATAACGACGCGGATAATTTTCACAGATTTTCCAAAAGTGAAAGCTTCGCGTAATAAAACCGTCTGCTGCGTATAATTATGTACAATTAACTTTCTCAATTGCTCGCGTCTGTTTAATTGCACGGATGCACGGTACGGTTTGAAATACGAACGAACGAGATACGTACTAGGACTATTTGAATAAGATTCCGTGTATCGATTAAGAAACTCGACGACGCTGCCGCAAATACTATTCTATGTACCTTTCCAGTTAACCTTTCGTTTACTATTATATCCGCAAATGTCAGCAGTTCACGCCATTCTACTACATAATAGTAGTTGACACTTTCAGACAGCCGTAGATATTCGAATAAAGCCGAAGCTAAATAAAATCGACAATTATATCTGCCCAAATAAAATTGTCTATCTCTATGTAATAATTACGTCAAGAAATTCACGAGATATTGAGATAGAGAGAGCAGAAACGAGAACTGCGTGGAATATAACAAACGTCGCAAACTTAATAACGAAGGAGCAAATTTCATGAATAACGTAGAAGTTGGTTGACATACCAGCCAAGTATTTTACGTTATTAATAAACGCGCAGATTGGACTCTATTTCAGTGTCCCCGGTGATATAGCAATAATTTAAAACGCTAATTTTCAGCAGCGATGTTTGAAGAATGTTTGTGCGAATCACGAAGTCATTAGGAAACTCGCTAACTATACAGCGTGGATGGAAATGAACAAGCTGAATGGTATAATACTAGTACACCAACCTCGTTCTCCTACAATTAACTAATGAACACTGTTGCTGCATAAACAAACAAACAAGTAGTGAACACATAGCGGAGCCCTGGTGCATACCTGGTTCTCAATTAAAAATAGTAAATGTTTCAGGCAATCTTTTATTCTAATCCAGAAGCCAGTTCGTGGAAAATAATTGTAAAATAATTTTCCAGCATACCGTGTTATTTTATTAATTTTAATCATCTACATATCACGTTCAATAATAATTCCTAAAGCCAACACTGATTCACAATTTTCCTATTTCCGCAATATTTTACGTCTCACGCAACACGGTTACTTAACCATACAATAATTTCGTAAATATGTTCGACAGCAAGTAGGTACTATACCACTGATATTCATTACTTTCGTAATGCATAAACGTATCCAACGGAAGGCAATAACAAGTGCCCTTAAAATTGTATGCAACGGGAAACGAGGCTTCGCGAGATGGCTCAATTAACTTGCCTCTTGATTACACGTGCGAGTCGGAACTCGATTGAACTTGTCAGAACGAAATCGCTATCGATCATCCACACATTACACAGGAAATATTACGAGCTACAGGAAGCACGAACGACGGAATGCAGAACGACTGTCCGGCACAATATGCGGGGTACAAAGGGAAGCTGCGACGATCAGCAAACTCACGTTCATCGCCACGCTTCGATAGAGTCCAGCTGAACGATAGTTACGTGTGACTGTTCAACGTTAACGCTGCTAATATTGGCACGAGGGTTCGAGCTGTACAACTTCATTATTAATGGCATTTTCGAACGGAGCCTGTACGCAAACGTACGCAAACGATTCTTTCGTGCTGTTTTCAATCTTTACTTTTTTACAACATTGACGCTGCAGATGTTCCTTTCGATTTTTATATTGAACGGTAAAACTGCAATCATGAAAGGAGCATCTAGCTGAACAGTAAATAAAACCGACTACACCGGGCAAATTGCTACGACAGAATCGCCTTCGAATTATAAAAATTCTCTTTCGTGAACGACCATGACTGACGACAATTCCACCGACCAGACACCAACGATGTTCCGCCAATCGTTTATCGCGGTCATTACATCCAAAGAAAAGTAAACGGAACTGCTGATAATAACGCTACATTATCTCCGACTGCACAATGGAGCACGCGAGCAAATGATATAGGACACGACGAGGATGTAAAATTTAAACTTCCGTCAGTCGAAAGAGAGCAAAGGGGGAAACTGAAGAAAGACAGAGGGGAAAGGAGAAAGATAGGTGGCAAGATAGTACAGAGAGAACTGAATTCACATTCCATCTACGATCCTCACTTCCCAGCTCTCTCGCTCTCTCACTTCCGCTCTTTCTTCTCCGCATTCGAACTCGAAAAGTTTGGCCGTTGTAACAGCTGCAGCCTGACAGAGAAACGGTTTTAATTGGGTCCACGGGGTTCGCACGTAGGAACCGTGACTTAAGGCCCACGTCTGTAATTTCGCGAATGGACCAGCGAAGCCTCAACCCTTCCGCGAAGGAACTCTGCAGTCAGCTATTTGGCTCCGTGAACATTCCAGAATTAAAATTTTTTTCGTCCCCTTCAATATACCTATCCAATCACGAGTCCGATCATTTTGTAAATGAAAGAGATATAAATAGTAGAACCGCGACGGTTTTATATTCTGTGTCTGTCCGTGTATGGAATGTTCCCCCTAATACTAGCATTGCCATAAGATTGGCGTCCTCCCGAGTTTCATATCACTTGATTACCGCTTTCCATCACATTATATTACCTATTAAAGATCTCCTTCATTCCTTCCATAATTCATAAAAAAGATTTCTTTCAACAATTTCACCAATTGCAAGAGAAAATCCATGAAAAATGTTCCCAAATTATTTCCGCGCAAAATAAATCGCACTATAAACTTTCCACGTTCCGCACAATTTCCCCACTGTCTTGCAAACATTCTCACATCGTTACACGACAAAGCAAGCAGTAATTACTTATGCAGAGGTTCGAGTGTGCATCGGCCACTTTTAACATAATGAAGCACCTACTGAACTTTCAAACGAACCATAAAGAACGTCACCCCCACCCCCTTTTTTCTTTTTAAAGTAAACAGTCTGGTTGCACGACGATCCGGGGACAGAAGGGACCACTTCAAGCGAAAGGCACAGACGCGATCGCGATTCCAGTGTCCGATGCAACCTGGATCGTCGAACCAGGTTAATCGATCTTCTCCGTGTTCTTCGAAATCCTGTTACCAGCGCGCGTACTCGCTCGCAGTACGCAACTATTACACACGAAATGTCAGCACCTTTATATCACAATCACGCCTCGTTATACGAGCGGAGCGTCACTCTACCGCGGAAACCGACGTTCCAAGTCGGATTCCAGTGATCCCCGCGAGGAAGATTATGTTTCTGGGGATACTCGTTGCAACTTTCCCCGATATAAATCATCGCTCGTTGCACATACGCTCGCGGGACACCGCGAAAGAACTTTCTACCGCTAATTAACCCTGTCCTATTATCATTCGCGCAGTCACAAACATTCCTTTACGCGAACAGGGAACAACGAACGCGAGGCTAATTCTACAGGCAGTCTCGTTCGGTTGTTAGTTAGACGGTTTATGCACGGGACTATTTGCTTCAGTGTCTACGGAGATATGCTTTCGAATTGTCATCGACAGCACGATTAACACTGAGACCGTTTCGTGAGAGAAATTGTTCAACTGATGTGCAGACGTTGTGTAATTTTCGTAGGAGAGTGTTTTAATACGATTGCTATGATTCATTTTTAATAGAAAAACTGGAATATTCGGCGTTATATCTTTATCGTAGTTTCGGATGCTTCTGAAACGAAATTCGTGCGACGACTGACAATATTCCGGTGGCGCGATGATTGATCATGGTAATCGTTTTCATGGCTTCCTGTCCCGAATTTCGAATTTCGCTGATCGCCTTAATTCCAGCCACTTGTACCAACTGGCGTCACATGTCAGAATTAAGTGCGTCTATTAACCCGATTAATTACCATTATCGTATGGCACCGGATTGCATCGTATCTGCGTGAAAGCAGAAACGTGTTGGCTCCATAAATGGCGAACGTCGCGCGGCAGGCATATACAAATTCAGTCTCCTTCTGTACGAATAACGGATTTACAGGATCCACGATTTTCGTTTCTTTCAGTCCGACTAACAATAACGAGGAGCCAAGAGGGGTGAAAGTTTTATTAATCGAACTCGTGCGTAAGTAAAATTGAAATTGATCGTACAAAGATTAAAACAGTAAATTAAGAAATAAATGTATGTCGCGCAAATATACAGGAATGATTTGCACTTGTAGAGCATGAACTATTTTCATGACTATACTTGCTTATCGGGGCACATACATGTTTGAACAATTTCGAACGCACTTGTTAAAACTTCCTACCTATTGCACAGCCGTGTAACTCAACGTCGAACCGTATTTGAGCAAGAAACAAACTGGAGGCTTGCGTCAAGACAGAATAAACATACTGCCGCGTGTTACATCAATGCAAATTCGCTTATCTTTCAGGTTTGCGAGATTCTATGTACGAATAAATACGTTCTAAATTTAATTATGACCATTGATAATTCACTTGTTACCAAACACATTGTAAATCCATCGAGGGGATAATATAAAAGATATTATAGTTGGCCGTGTAATTAAATCTGAATATACAACATATTCAATATCTAATGAAAAGTGCACGATGTACATATACAGGAACATGCACGAATATACTCGAATTATTTTCAGCGGCGGACTGCAGTTGTTCCAGGAACGAAGGGAGCGGAGTCATAGAAGCGTACGAACGGAATTAAAAAAAAAAAGGGAGAGAGAGAAGGAAGATAAAGGAAACATATTGCTTTTCTGAATTAAAGAAGAACTCGGTTTCCCTCCTCTAAATTCCAACGAGAATCGAAAAAGTTCCGCCGTTTAGATGAGAACAACCGTCGGTTTCGCACGCGCCTCCAACTTCCAATTAATTACACGTCGATTAGAGATACAGCTGCAGAAAATCGAGGCACGGTAGTTAAAGCCGGCTACCAAGTTCGCCGTGCAAAGTATGTTGCAACGCACAGCAACGAGTTAATTTTCACACACCCTATACCCCCTCTGTCTACCCGTTCACGAGCCGCCACTCTTCTGCTCGAATACGCCTGAAAAGCAGCACCCAGTTCCGAGCTTCTCAAGAAAGTCAATGTTTTGTCGGGTCACAGACTTGTTTAACCAGCGCGTCCCCTTTGACTTCGTTAAGACAACCCCCACCACCGATTGTTTCTTTGAATCGTGGCGACTCGTCGGCCGAAAGATTAACACCGTTCGAAACGTCGAAGGTAAACGTTTCTTCAATGGGGAACATTTCGCCCGAAAATACCAATCGCACGAACGCTCGAACAGAATAAACGAAATCTGAACGAAATATAAATGCGATATTGATCTGAAAATCGATCATCGAATGAGAAAATGTTAAATCAGGCGAGAGAAAACTGAAGGGCACGATTTTCCATAATTAAATTTGATCCTACAGTTCGCTTAATATATTCAAGAAATCGATTACTAAAAAGAGTTCAACTGTGATTCGATCCACCGATCGTTTTTCTGCCCCCTTATACAATTCATAATCACATCTTTCACCGTCGTTTACAGATAATCAATGAGCAGCTGTCGCAAAGAGAAATGGTGAATTAATATCGATGACGTTAAAAGAAGAAGGTCGATCGTGCGCACGTGATCGCAATCGCGGGGACAAACGACGTTATTCGAGTTCGCTGGAGTAGCAATTAAAGTCGGCTGCGGGCAAACACATCAGTAATTATAATGGGATTCGGTGCCGCTGTACGCATAACTCGCATCGCGGATAGAGAAGCGGTTGACCGATAATAAGGATATTGGTAACGGGAAGTGGACAATGATCATTAAAGAGCGAGAGAGCTGTGGGTGAAGAGGTATCATGTCTCCTATGTAACAAGGGTCACCGACCTTTCAACGAAATCACGCTTTTCCCAAGCAAAACGAATCGTAAAGGATGTTTAATTATTTTACCAACGGGAACGAACGGAATTTCCCTCGGCAATGAAACGTTGGTAAAATACGATCCGACCTCGCGTTCAATGGGCAAAAGGGAATTTTCACGATTTAGTGTGCACATAATGACGAAGACGTGTTGTAAAAATTTGCTCAAACGAGCTCCACTGATTTCACAGCGAATTTATAGCCTGGCATCAATTAGACAGCAACTTTGGAGCGTAATGCGCGTAATGATAGAAACTAAATATGTACGTCGAAGCCCTCTATTCGCTAATCATTCAAAGGAGGAAATTAATGTCGGACTAGTGAAATGAGAATTTGTTTTAATACCGGGAAACTATTTCGTCTGTGAAGATTATTACATTAAAACAATGATAGAAAAATTAACACTGCAATAATAAAGAATTAAAATACAAATTGATTAACATCGAAGAGCAATATTACGTACAAGATATAATTTATATAAACAATTGTAATAATGATATTAGGTATTGCTTATTATCGACCAGATGGTTTTCTGCTCTGCATTCTACACGATACATGCGAAGTTTGTTTCGAAATCAATTAGATACATGAAGAAGGGAACATCAGAAGTTGTAAGAGCGGTCGCTCGTAATCACCAAGGTAGGTCTAATAGGTCCCTCGTCAAAGGTGTCTCTGCCTTGTTTGGATCTCTACGACATTTCTATCGCAATCTTTAAATCCTCGCGAATCAGAGTAGTTGCATGGATACTTGTAGTTGGACGATTCTGTTTGCGGCGTGCGTACAAATACACGGAACACAGTACACGGCATGTACACTTGCCGATCCAAGAATGCGACTCGTTACATAAAATTTACCATGTATTACTACCACCACGATTACATCTCAGTTCGTCTCAAAAAGAGAGCAAAAGTTCGATCGGAGGACGATCACGTAATCATGCAGCAAACAACAGAGACACTAAAAGAACATTGTTATACCTTTTATAAAGTGAGCAGGATTAATTAATTGATACGAAAAATCCAGATACCATTTTAAAAGCAATCTGCACCGCCTGCCTTTCAACCCTTCGGTTTTATCGCGTATTATTCCGTAGCAATTGCGCGCGTTATTATTTTATTATCGTGGTAGTAAAAAATTATGCGCATGAACGTGAAATGTATCAGAATAAATTCTCCATAAATGGCGTTCCGGGTATTTAAAATGATAATAATATATTTTGCACAGTCGTACTTTTAATAAACTGCTAAAGAGTTAACAGAGTTGTTTCCTTCGAACTCATCCCGTCGCGATCTCCGAAGGGGATTAAATTGAAATGCTTTATCTGAGAAATTATAAATATCATTTCTGACGGAACAAAACTGGCGCAAGGGAGTTTCGAAGCATTGTTTCGAAGCCCGTGAGATTAAAAGTCGCGCGGGTTTCGACTGTATCGCGTAGAAGGAGAACGTCCAAGTGCATGAAAGTTGCTAACTAACACGGTAATCTCGATGAAACCTTTTTAACGAGCTACTCGACCAGTTGGTAATAACTGAAATCACGGCTGTTCGTATATCGTGTATCCCCGTAAGTATTAATAGTATCTGCGACGCCGGAGTGTTTTCGCTACTGTTTACCCGCAAATATAATTTCGCGAACAGACAAACTGGGAACTGCGCTAGATCATTATTTTGTCTCTCCAAATTGCGGTGCAACGTTACACGAAATAATGCAAACCAGCATTCGTAAATTTCAAGCAGTAATAACAACTCTCGTTTTAGCGAGGATATTTAGAAATATTTGTTTCCAGTGATTTACCCTAGGAAATGTAATAGTGGAAATATTTTTGCAACGATACCGTACGGTTAAACAAAGGTTTATACGCAGCCGAGTTAAAGCACGTTGAAAACACTATCTTTACAGTCGATACGGTCGATGACCCACTTAGGGAAGCGTAACGCCAAGTCGTGAAATAGGTTTGAATCATGCTACGTAAAAACTTAAGCAATATGCACGTCATAGTGGTACTTTGTATGCTTTCGTTATTGCAATTTATATCTTACGTGTAGTTTTACATTTGACCGTGTCGTTTTATTCCATGAGTATTTAATAAGAAGAACGATGGAATTAACATTTTAGAAATTAGAAAATTATCAGCTAATATTTTTCTCTGCTCGCGAGAATCACCAATGCATTCGCAGATTTATTGTACGAGATTTCGTTCCTCAGCCCAGTTTTCAATTTTCCTTTAAAAAGCTCGAAACTGGCACAACATTGTAACCACTTTAGTCACGACATAATTTTAAGAATGATATTTCCTTTTACGCGTTAAAATCTTGAACGCTTTATACAAAAAATAACGCGACCCAGATGTCAGTAGCAATTTGTGCTCGGCACCTATTGCGCGATTTTCCACCAATTCAATGAACAAAAAATTCCTTCACGATGTCCATTGTTCCACGCGATTATAAATTCGTTCGAACGACATGTAAAATGAAACAGAGTGCTGTCACAAAGTCGCTCGGTAAACGTAAAAAATACTGTGCCAATGAAAAGAACGCGAAGTAACATACGAAAAAATCTTATTTTTAAATTATTCGCAAAATTAACAACCGTTTCATAATGTTTGAAAATAAAAGGAAAAAAGCTGAAAACCTAGTCGCCGTTACTTGCGGCAAAAATTTCGTCAAGCCAGCAATATTGTTTAACGAGGTTGCCCTTGCATGTTGCACGTTACATTATCGGGGCCGAAAATCTCGATTATAAATCCCCGCGAAGTGGCTCTCGTTCGACGTGCGCGCACCAAATACAATTCATACAGTGCACTGCAGTGGCGCGTGAAACGAATGCATCTCGTTCCTCTTTGGTTTGGTCGCCAAAACGACTGGCTACAATTACAAACGGAGTTGCAGAGCTCATGTAATCATGACATACGCAGTTGCAAACACGCTCGTTACATCGCTGCACGGCAGAGGCATGCGTGTCGGTGAGAAACGATGCAATTGGACAATTTATTCCCCGCTATCTGAGCAAGCGTTTGCATTAACTAAAGCGAAACTCGACGTCAAACGGTAACGATGCGCTGCAGCTACAGTGACCGACGTTCCACAGATTATTCTGCCGTTCGTAGATTCGACCGGGCAATACGTCACACGCGACATTTCATCCACGAATTTTCGTAAGATTTCTAGGATGAATTAGTGCGGTGGTCGAATGTTTTTTTGGTACGCGATTAGTATTGGCGATTCTGTTCGAGTTTTATCCGGATAATGAAATGAAGCGAAGATTGCCGGATCGATTGGTGTATTGGAGTTAATTTGAAAGAAATGATTGGTAAAGGCAATTAGGAAAATGCCGAACGATATTAAAGATTGGAGAAGGCTATTCATAATATTAGACATAATGTCGTAATAAAAATAATATCTGTGATATTTGCAGCCAAATAAAAACGAAACGGTGCACATCGGAATAACGATTAAGTAATATCCGACGTCGAAATGCATTGAAACGATGCCGCAGAAATTGCTCAAAATTACTCAAAATTTTGTATACAAAATAATTAAAGGTACACCGACAACATCGTTCCCGTACCAAAAATGGCAGCCACCTCGCCGAACCTGCCACCGCCCGAACCGCGTTAATCAGAGCGAGACCCGATAAGCTTGACAATTTCTGTGACAGTGCATAAAATTTCGATAAGACAGGCCGCCGCGGTACGAGATTCACGAAAATCGTCGCTTGCGAGCACGGAATATGTTAATACGAATATACTTTGCAAGCAACCTGCGAGAGGATTACGTGACTGGTTTTACTTTTCTCCCGGTTGCTTTATTCCATTCGTGCTGGTGATTGCGTTTATACGCGACCGCGGCCAGTATTTACTCCTTTTCCACGCACCCGTTTTACACACCGGGCAGGAATGAATTTCAACGCGATGTGAAATTATCCGTGGCTTCACGTGACGTTTACAGCAAACTTCTCACCGATAATTACTCCTTTCCCTTTTCTACGGATCCAGTTTTCCCCTCCCCCAATCCTGTTTTTACGCGCCGCGTATCGCGGCATATCTAAGCTCTGCATGGAAGATTATGACTGTGTCGGATGCAATAACACGGAAGTACGCAATAACATCCAGCAACCCAATGCAAATACTGCACTTCCTTCGCTCGAGATATTCAAAACACCCTACATGTTTTTCCTGGTCATTACACGCATTATTACGTAATTTACCGCTGTTTTCGCTGCGAGCGTAAACCACGTTCATTAAATAAACCGGATTCATTCTATCTCGAGAACGCTGTACTTTTGTTTTTCCAAGATCTACGATCCGCGAAAATTAATTGCATCATTTGGATATTCGTGTTATTTAATAATACAGCCGATTATGTGCATTTAATAATCATCAAGGATATATAGCCGCTCTATTTCTAAATTTTAGTGTTTAGTAAAAATTTGTTCAGCATTAGCTATCGTACGAAATTGTGAAAATGAAAAAGAAGACAGACAACAGAGTGAAGCATTGCTTCGAGGAAATGCTTAAACAGAATCAATCCGTCAACAGTTCAATCCTAAAACGTTATCACAAAATCGAGGCAACTTTACCAAGATAACTCGCTGAACCTTTCAGAAATCCTCTTACGTGGTTATTTACTCCGTTTCCCCTCTCAATTATTAAGACTCGCAGCCAGAAGGTAGCAACGATAAAAGCCGATCACAAAAATACTCCCGGGCGATTCGCGGGTGGTCCACAGAAAGGACCTCGACTTTTCGATTTCACCACGATCGTATTCAGTAATGCAGACATTTCCATAAGCCCCAAAGAAAGTCGTGAAACGTGTGGATCGCCGCGATGCGTCGCGACGTCAACGTCCCCCGAGTATCCTGTCCACGGATTTTTCACCGAGATGCTGGATATCGAGGCCGGAATCTTTTTCCACGACTGTGTCGTCTGATACACGTGTTATATTCTGGATGTATGCGCATCTTAGGTATGGTACACCTCGCGCACAGAGGAAAGATTTCAAACAATATTATTAAAATAGTCGTCGAATTTCGGCCGCTTGAGGAGGAGCACACAGATGTCGAACATTTTATAAATTTTAATTACTAAAATGACAATAATAGTGTGCAATATATTATTTATAGGACGATGTCGCATTGCAGTTAGTGCAGATAAAGAAACGTTTCTGGTGTTTACTTTGTACACTGCGTTCTATGTTTATCTTCGTCCAGTGTTTTTTTCATTTTTCGAACTGCTAGAATGAAATTTCGCACAGCTATATCTACATCGCGTTATTTTCCGTCTCTATTCCATGATACTCTTTATGACTGAACCATAAAAAAAAGCTACCGTATTCTCAGCCGAAACCATTTTCACTGAAACGCCCCAGCATTTTTTCTACCCCAAGGAAATTAATATTTCCAACAACGACCCCTGAAAACTGGCCTCGCGCAACGTATTCCTACACGTTTCATTCGAGGTACAACATTTGCACCCCATTATGCAAAATAACCTTAACTCGGCGAACCGAAATGGCTATTTAAAAATACAATCTGATCCATGGCGGAGAGAAAGCGATCGATACACTTCGAATAATAATTACGCACAGAAGAGACAGGTGTGCATGTTTCACAGCTTCCCAGGTGTTCGCGACCCTTCAACCGCGAGAGGCTCGATACACCTTCGCGCATCCCTAATCTAGCAGGGCACAGGGAACCATGCCCGCAGAAAAGGGAGGAGCGGAACAGTCGCAGATAGAGACGAAGCGACTACAAAAGGGGAACAGAGAAAGGGCTAATGGAGAGAAGCAAACCGACCTGTCTGAGTCAACCGGTCTAACCACATGTTTGCCTGCAAGTCGCTATGCAACCGGATGGGGTTCGCTCAGAACCGTAAGCAACCTCCGTTAAGCCGCATTTACACCGAGGAGCAAATCGATCGCGGCGACGCACCGCGACGTTTCACCGTGGAAGGCAACGTTTATCGCGTGGATCGATCGCGAACGTACGCCGGACAGAAACCGCGGACACAGAGATACGCCGATTGTCCACCGCGGTGCCGCTCGCATTTAGGTTAATTAATGGGGGGTTGGGACCGGGTAGAAAGTGGCGTTACCGTACCGCCACGATACACCTGGCCGGCGGTGGCTGCGCGGCCGCAATGAATCGAGATAATCGAGATTGAAATTTTTCCAACGCCGGCCAAAGCGCGCCGCGGAACGTCCGGATGGCGTTCGCGATATGCATACGTATATCCGTAATTAGGATGTGTCGTTTGATCGATGCGCCCTATTAAACCGATCTGAATACAATGGAGACGGCGCGCGCCTTTCTAATCGGATTGCGGCGGAAGAGACGAAGGGAGGAATTATTCGAACTGGTTATTAAATTAATTTAACTTATACGAAATTAATTTAATCGGATGTAGTTCTTTTTTGTTTTGTAATCATTGTGGGGAAACGGACACCCTCGGATGGAGTGCAGAATGAGTTACAGGGGGTTGTTTTGTTTGTTTCATTTTTTTTTCTGTTTGGTGAAGTTTCAATCGTGATCTTATTGGTTTCCTTCGTAGAAAGGACGATTGTGTGTCTTCTTTTTAATGATACGTATCGCTAGTAACTATTAACGGAGAAGATAACATCTTCTTAGGCCGGCGGGTAATAATTGTATGCTTGGGACTCCTGCATATTTCATTTCCGAGTAATTCGAGTCACCCGCAGTCCGCGGATTTTTACCAGAATTCCCGTAGAGTTATTGAACATTTTTTGCAATGCAAATTCACGCAGGATTATTAAAATTTAATTACCGTCAGAATATACGAACGTACATACTTTCAACCCCCCGGGCGGTATTTTAGAAACGAATGCAATTGTGCGGAAAACTTTATTATTGTTTTCCTCGAGAATGAATAAAATGCCAATGATAATCCTCGTCGGTGTTCCCTGCATATAATGCCCAACGCAATAAATCGCCTTTTCCCCCAGCCATAAAAAACATTCACCGATCTGTACGATCTGTACGAACCGCCAACGGTATTAAAAATTCGCGAATACCCGGGGAATGCGCCACGCGAACATCCAGCGGATAAATCAGATTTAAGCGTCGCTTTCCGAATCAGTCCACGTGTCGATATATTTCCATTCGATACAGGTCGAATATCGGGAAGGGTGGGTAAAAAAAAAAAAAGAAGGAAAGAGGGGAAACCAAGTAAATGGAGCTTCGTACAACCAATCATTCGGTACCAGACTTCTAATAATTCCATGGTCGATATATGTCTGGGCGAAACTGTTGCGAGATATCCGTGGCGCGGGCAAATATCTAGCCATTCCGGGGTTCGATCGTACGATAAAAAGGGTCGTTCGATCAGGAGGCGTGGGGAAACAGCGAATTACAGCTATCCGACCCGGTGCGGCTACGACACACAACACGCGCGCCTGCTCCCGTACAACGGTATGTATGCGCCTGGCCTGGACATTTAAAATTTTAATGTTTCGCGTCCCGACGCACTTTGGTGCATCGCCGATGCTCTTTTCCGTCGGTCGCCAGCCATACTTTGTCCTGCGTGCGATCGTCATTTTCGCTAGGTATCTATAGCCGTGCAAATATCGTTGGGCGAAAATAGTAAACGGTGCCGGTGGTTTTGCGGAGCGAAACCGTTCTTTGGTGCGCACGGTGCAATTTTGAACGGGTGGCGTAATTATGCGACTCCCCGTAGAAAATTAGCGGGGAACTTTTTGTACAGCGTCTTGTTTTCTGTTTAATTGATTTAATACGTTGAGAGGATGATTAATCGTTTTGACAGACAAGGAGGAAATTACTGACATCGCTCGCAACATGCAACCTGATCGTGCACTGTTGCTCCGCGTCATCTGTTTTTGATACATCAGATAATGGGGGCCGGAAATAATAGGAACACCGATAATCGAGAAACCATAAAGTTACAACCCGGCCGGGTTAAGCTCCAACATGTTTGGAACCATGGACGTTATCCTGCTAAGAGTATCAAGTAAGGTATTGCTATTAAAAGTACCATTTAGGAACAGCACGCAAATGAAGCCGTTGAACTAAATTAAGTTCGTCAAATTTGTTGAAATTTCTTGGCGAGAATTGAGAATCGCTAATAGCCTCTTCGCTTCGACTGTATTTCCATAACTTATTTCACCATACAGCGTTTAACTGAAATCGCGAAACCTACAATCAAAGTGTCGCACAAATTAAACCGGCAATGAATCAATCATCGTGTGAATTCTTGAATAGAAATGTCAATCTCCAAACTAATTGTTGTCGTAGAAATTCTCGCGAAAATATAATGGGTACGCGATAAATATTGCTCGATCTCCACTGCAACAACCGATCGCTAACAATCGTTCCAACAAATAGCACAGAAACACCGATTCAACCGGTCGCCAAGGTAAACCAGGACAAAACGAAGTCCAGAGAAAGCAAGATAGCCGCGACGAGAATCCTCAGCCTCGCTATCAGAACAAACTGCGACGAGCAGGTGGACACGTACGTAGTTAAGCTATATCGCGGGCGAAAATAGGGGAAAACGAGGTTGTTACACCTCGTACGGGGGAATCCGCTTTGAAATCTCGGCCGTCGTCCGTGGGACGTCGCTTACAATTTGTGGCACGAGCTGGAAAAAATCCAAAGACGGACACGACGTACGCCGTAGACGTACAAAAGAGGCATGGTCGCCTAGGAACGTGAAAGAACGAGACAGGGGAAACGAATAGAGAAAGAAAGAAAGAAATGAAGGAAGGAAGAAAGAAAGAGGCTATGAAGACATTGAAATGCACGGAATAAATTTCAGGCCACCGAACGCGGACGTACCAGAGAGATTTAATTAAAGATGCATTGCGCCTCATTTCTGATGTTGAATGGAAACCGTCCCTAGCTCGAGCCAGCACTCCTCTCCTTGATTACAACCACCCCAACGTACCCCATTCGCGTTCATTTCTTATCCGGCCAAACATTAATTGAACTTTTCCTGACGCCTCATTTGCCGCCAGATTCCACTGGATTGCTTACTCGTATGCGCTATTAGCGGCGGCTGCGAGCGCGTTGAAATTTTTAGCGACGGTAAAGAGACAGTTACTGAAGGTATATGTTACAGCGAGTAATCGCGCCATGTCGTGAACAATTATTAATCGGTGGGTTTTTGTGTTGATGAGAGAGCAGACGAAAAAGGGCAATTTTTATTGGGATTTATTTTACCACTCGACGACTGCGGAAATATATATTTTTTGATTTTATGTAATACGTGCGCGTGTATGTTTTAAATTTATCTGCGGATTTTTTAATTACATAAGTTTCAACTCATTTGTAATTTATCTCTGCGTAAATGACGATGAATGAAATAAACAAAAATTCACGCGAGGGGAATATTATCCGTGGGTATGTGTTATACGGCCCGAATATATTTGAAATATTTTCCCCTTTTCCGAATATCATAATTTCACAAACATCCGCGCATCAGTAATTCCGCGTTAAATTTTAAAACTGCTCTTCTCTTTGCGAGGGATAATTACTATTACATTTCAGTACTTTAAATTATTTAGCGCATTCAAATATCTGTACTTCAACTGGTGATATAATGTAGATTGGCTGCAGAGTGGAAATATAAGTTTATTTCAAAATCCGAAGCGATCAATAATCTAAAACCAGACTTCGACGCATCGAATAACGATCTTAATTTCCCGATTTATTATTCGCCTGTCTACAATATATTTATCGAATAAATGCCACCTAATGGACAGACCAATCATCGTATCAGAAATTATCCTATCACTCGGTCCACCCAGCGAACGATACCGTGGTTAAAAAAGAAATAATAATTCCGGTCAACGTGTCCGAACGCATCATCTATCATCCGTCAAATGCTGGTGCTTTCAGCGATACTGGCGATTCTTTTAACCCCGTGAATCACCGTGCGAGGCCACTTGAATTAATTAAAAACGCTCGCCTGGTCATTTCAACGGGGCAAAGGAAGGAAACATATGCCGGCGCGGATAGAACTTATTCGACCGTAATATTTTTTATCGCCACGGCAAATTCATTCCGTGTCACGATACATATACTTTACTTTTTATTCGCGAAACGCGCAACGAATGTTTACTCGTTGAGTTTCGCGCGATGCTGGAGGAAATCGCCGGTCCACGTCAACCAAAAATCGACGCTCGCCAAACGAGGGTGTACCGTGCTCGCTACACGAAATTCCGCAACGAGCGAATAAATAACATGTCGGCACTGAGAGGACGAATAAAAATAAGAGCCGAAGAAACTCGGTGATCCAGGGATCGAATTCGATCTCCTCGAGGGAATAATAATTCTGCGGTAATTAACATTATTTCCGCTTCACCCCGATGAATCCGTAAGGTGCGAATAAAAGTATCCATGACGGTCCACCCTTCAAACGCGTGGCCAACGAAAAATCGTGTCGACGCGAATTGACGGGAGGGCTCCCTTGCGACACCAATGATAACCATTGTCTTCTATGCCGTGCGAAATATCGCGAAACGAACGGTGCAATTTCGCGCCGCGTTCGATGCATCGATGACATCGAAGGGTTCTGTCAAAAGAGAAAGATTTGTATGCTGATGCTTGATTCTCGATATGACGTGGCGGCCGCTCGCGCTGCTGCATCCGATAAACTAGAAGGGAGATTTGCAACCGTCTAACGCCGCTCTGACAGATAAGAAATAAGTGTTGCAATAATGCCAGTAACGTCAGCTCGTCATTAACGTGACAGGAACCGTCGCGTCGGTAGCATTCCAAACAACCACGGTCAACTGCTATCTGTTCTTTCTTGTATACACCTTTGGTATTGCGGAATATGAGCGCTTTGTACGAGGCTCGACAGTCGTAGGTCATGAACACGGGAGAGACGGGTATTGGATAGGTAACCGAGGAGAGCGCGAACGCATGAAATTTACGATATTCTTGGACGTCGTCTGCGGGAAGCTACTTCGTCTTTATTTTTTTACTAATTTCTGGTTGGAAATAAAGCGAAATAATTTGCTTCACCGATGTACATACAATTCTCTCGCGTTGGAAGAAGGTGACTGAAAATGTTTGCCTCTATTTCGTATTTCGCGTACGACATATTGTGTTGCGCCTACTTATCTGCCAGATAAGTTGCGCGTGCCAAAATCGATGCGATGATTCATTCTATGTATATCATTTATCTGAAGTGAACACACGGACACGATTGAGTTATTTACTGAAGGCAACAGATTATATGGATACATTCACCGAACACTTGTTGCTAAAAGAGTAGAGCCAACAAAAAGGTGCTACTCTGCTCTAGCAAACACATCTGTCAAGATTTTACGACTGGATGACTTAACAAATGACAGATGTTAATTGAAAGAAAAAAGACTTTTATCGCGCGAGGAGAATGATTCATTACCCGAAGACAAGAAAGAATGTAAACAATTGTTTAACCTGCTTCTGAAGAAAAATTCAACACTTCAGTCCAAGTTTTTCGTGTGTGAATTATCAATGCTGTAAATGAGGATTTACGTTTTTAGCAGCGGCGTTATCGCGTGAGCAGCACAACGGTGCATCGCGTGTTATAATTACCAAAGCAAGTGTGCGTTTGTTAATTTCTTATCACGCGAATCGTCCACGGGAAAAAAGACATCTGTTACGATAAGCCACTATTTTAAATGAAATGAAAACAATCTGTGCCGCTCGTATAATTGCAGCGACTTTAATAAATTGGGTATGACTTTCTCGCATCATTAGAAAGAACTGCGTATTTTTTTTTTTTTAATAGAAAAGGCGCCACAATTATGCTAATCAATGCGCGACCATTGCAATTAACGGACGGCGATAAACAAGCTACAAGGCTGGACAACTTCTGCACGTATATACGTGTTTCTAAAAACACAGCAACCGTATATTTCTTTGTCACACAAGTCAGATAAGATTAGACACGCATGTTAATGCATCGTCGACTTGTTCCGTTTACCAAACTTCGAAATTGCGAATTCTCCGAATTTTCCAAACATAAACATGCGTGCTCCATAACGGAGCGGTCCAAATGTTTACAAGACCGCGTGACTCCAATCGTGAAACGCGTCGGAGAGGGAAAGAAAAAAAAAAGAAAAAGGAAGCAGAGGAAAGGGAAGCACGAGATAGATTGCTGTGTAATTATAATGTCGTTGCATGCTGCGACAAGAACTATGACCGGTTAACAGGCAAAGTTTTGTAATTGCGGGGGTAAAAATTGAGGAAACCGTGATATTCATAATTTGTACACGTCCTGGACATCGTGCATACACGTACGCACCTGGCTGGGTAATAATTCACGCGCGGGTAATCGGGACAGCCATCGACGTGATTCACGGTACGAAAAACTTTCGTTCATAATTTTCTATTAAAATGGAGAGTCCAGTAGCGGAAAGGGGTTACAAAAAGAGTTCGACGCTCCCTGCGGCAGGCAGCTATTAGAAGATTGGCGTTTAATCCGTGAATCGAGCAAACGTAAAGATTCTATACGAAAAACGCCTTAATTATTCCGGCTGTTATTTTAGTTGCGCGCCGTGATTACTGGTTATACGAGCATTCTATTATTCCAACATTTCTTCTTTCGCTATGGGGTTTGCTGTGTCTGCTTTCGGAGCAAAAACTCTTCATGCGCGTTTAATTATAGCACAACGGAGGATAGTACAGGCAGGCCAGTCGCGCATAATTTGGGATTATATTAACGGAGCATTGTTTGTTATGCGAAGAAGCGTAATGTTAATTGGGGCGATTAAACGTCACCTTTAAACGTTTTAAAGGACTAAAACAATTCTTACAATTTGTGCACACATTACAGAAGCAAGATGTATAAAATTATTCGCAAACTTATTGGAGAGCTAATATCATTTTCATTATATCAAATTATATTCTGATACCGACTATTCCAAAAGTAACATCGTCGTTCGTTCAACCGGTCGATACCTAAATTCTTATTTCGACGGTAGTAAAATGAAATCGTTATGCAATTCTTCACAAATATTACGCCGGTCAGTTACACCTTGTCAACGAGCCAGGCAAGCATCGCAGAGGAAATAGAAAGAACGGAGCAAACACGAAGACGCCAATATCTGCGTAGACCCGAAGAATCGACGCATCTAATCACGCTCTCTGATCACGTCCGCGACTTTACACGTAATGAATTCAAATCGTCGTGCAAATAACACGGACCAACGCGGCGAAGTAACGTTATATCAACAGACGAGAGTCGATGGACGATGGGTACACGGCGTCGTAAACCGGCCAAAAAATCACAATTAACCGTGCTGCTATTTTAATCGCCTTCGTCGGAGGCACGTTAACGTTTCGAAGATCTCGACGAGTTGGTATAACGCGGTGTGCTTGCGAATTGAAAAACCTGAAATAAATCTTGGCAGTATTAATACTACTGCAAGTGTGTACTTCGAAACAGAAATAGGAAGCAGTGTATAGTCGACGTCTGTCAGACCTGTGCTCCAATATGATTATTATTGGATAGCTTGAAGTGCTTAAAAATTTGCACAATTCGACACTTACAGATACGCTGCCGCTGGAATAATCATAAAACAGAAGTTAAATCCGCCGGATTCGTGAGTTCGCTTTTCGGTCGTTTTATGGCTTGGTTTGTTCGACCAGTAACTGGGTTATTCGGTTACCCGTCGAAACTGAACAAACTCCTACCCTTTTTATATTAGTTCAATTTATATTAGATCAGTTCTTCGAAATAAATTACAAACGTGTCTCGAGGAAGGCTTCGAATCAGCGAATTAAACCATAACCTTGGTTAAAAGATAGCGTGTCGACTGTGTCGTTGACGATTTTTATGATCTCCACTGCCTATGAAACGGTTTCACCCTCGTGGGGTCTCCATTCCGAGTTAATTCAAGAATATCTGTCTTTATTGGCAATCCTATGTACAACAATCGTACATTTCAACAATTCAAAGCAGCTGGAAACGATGTTACTCCAAAACTATCCAACAGATTCTCAAATCCAACACATGTCCCCATTCCTCGCCCCGCTGTACGCGCCGTTAAAGGGTTGAACCCATAAATCGACCATCGTGCAAGGGTTAAACGCGACTCTAATGCTCCGAAAGGGCGGTAATTCGCAAACGAAGAGGTATTCGCGCAACGCTCGCGGCATGAGACGTCCCTCCCCGGCACGCGATGGTAACGAGCAGAATCGACTTACCTTAGAGTTAATCGGCCAAGGGGAACGTCCTCGCGGCAATCTCGACGGCACCGTTTCCGCTGTGGCATCCACACACTTCTGCACACTGGGACGGACGCACACGCGAGCGGAAACGTGGTCGGCGAACGAATAGCACGTCACGACAAACCCGAACGCAGCACAACGTGAAATTCGCCGATCAAATGGTTCGCACGAATCGGCACGGCATCGCCGCGACGAAAAACGAAAAACGCAAAGAAAGGAAACTCGTTTACGGAGGGGGGAATCCGTTCGAACGGTTTGAATCGTGCCGCGACGAGCGTCGTTTGATTAATTCGCGTCGTCGCTGACGGGGGGCGGGGGGGTCTAGCGTAACGAACCGGCTCGATTCCGTCGCGATACTCGCACGCCGAGTGACCGGCCTCAACTGTCGAGCGACGCGACGCCTGCTTGCCGCCGCTACTGTCAACGACACGCGGACACGGCACCCTCTCTCGTCTCACCACGCGGTTCCCCCATCGGACCACGACTACGCTATCTATCCCCTTCGACCGGCGTATCGTTCCCCACCAGGCGTCGCGACGCCGCGACGGCGCACGAACGCACGCGAACGTCGACGGACGATCGACGCGCATGCGGCCGCTCGAATGTGCCGCGTTGAATGAATTCGCACGCGAGCAAAGGTTGCGAGGCGCTTCCGCTTCCGATATGCCTCGTTGTTGCGTAAGGTGACGGAGGGCGTGAAAGCGGTGGGACGATTTGAATAAGTTGAACGAAGGTATGTGCTTTCGAAGTCTGAGCGGGGTTCTGGTTTGTATGATGCGATTTCGGTTTCTGCTTTTAGTGGAACCTTTTTTATTTAGATGTTTTTCGCGTCGATGTAACATCCGACGAGACGAAATTCACTGATGGAAAGGAATGCGATGAAGTAAAGGTCGACAATAGATTACCGTTTCTACGATGTCTGTATCTTTCATATAAGTACGTCCGGATTTATGTAAGCGCCGGCAAATAATACACAGAGAAACGAATCATGAACGAAAAAAACTATTACCACTGTGCTGAAAAATAAGACACGAAACATTAATAGAAAAAAGGAGGTTATCACCCACAACCATACATTTCAATCGAATGCAATTCCAGATCCATCAAGATCCCGTTCCCTAATCCAAACATGGACAAACCCCGATGTCACACGACCTGGCAAAAACAAACGGCCCAGTGATATTTCAATCTGTCATCGTGCATCCAATACTCTATCAAGTGGATCAGATTTATTCATCAAAATCTCGCTGACAGTTTCCGCCTGACCTGCCCTGCATACGAAGTAACCGGGATTATGTAATACACGACCTTGTATCTACCACCACAGGCTCTTCCTTGCCGCCTCTGCTGTCATTAATCTTCCCCGTAAACCAATTATCGTTGCGAAAACCGGTTGAACTGTAAGCCTCTTAAGCATGCACGCGTTCATACGTGACGTTCACCCCTTAAGAAGCTTCCGAAATTTCATTAAACGCCTATTTCACCCCGGTGAAATAAAACGAGCTCGCGGGCCTCTTTTAAATTACGGTTGGAATCTTCCAATTGTTGCTCGCCGGTGCCGTTGCGGCGACGTTTAAACAAAAAAAAAACGTAAAGAGGGGAATAACCAAAATTAAATGAAATAAAAAAAAAAAGAGAAGAAGACTAGCTGTCGAGTGTCCCGGGGCAGTTAGACAGCCGCGTAACCGTGACGAAAGAAATCGAGCCATTACGAGCGGGCCGTTCCGCAGATTTAAATTCTAATTCGAGGTCGGTAATGGTAGGGCTCGGTTAAGTTCGCCAGGCGAGGCGAACTAATGCCTTCGGCGGCGCGAAACCCCCGAAGGAATTTGTAAATTCGACGCTGGAAGTTTTAATCGTCCATCAGGGAAGAAACGGGGAGCACGAACTTTTCGCATAATAATTCTTTCCTACCTTTCCCGCGGCGCGAACCCGCAAGAACGATTTTCGTCCCACGGTGAAATAAGCCAGGGAGGTATATATCCCTCTGTTTTATTAGAACTGATCGCGTTATCGCGAATTTGCGATCTGTTGGCTAGAAAGATAACCGGGGGGAAATTATTTTTAACGGCGGATAATAGTTTGTTAACCATTTAGTATAGGGGATAAATGTTTGTTTGCGCCTGGAGGAGATATTTCTTACGGGCGAGTTACCTGTGAAATGAATCGTCGAAGAACTGATAATCTGTCGATATATCCTTGCAAATCTTTAGTTATGTGTTTTTTAATTAAGCCGTTTGAAATTTGCAATAATATACTGACGAATTCTTTTATTTAGAGGTAGTTCAATTTTTATGAAAAGTCGACAAAGTTTTCCGTCGAATCGTGAATCAGAGAAGTTTCGATGATTGAATTTTCTGTAATCGTATTGAATAATTAGTGGCGCATATGAGAATTCAGTACACACAAGCTCCTTCGAAAAGCAGTAAAAGGTTTTGTGCTGCGATTCCCAAGCGATCGGAGGAACTATGAAAGTTTTGTAGGTATGGGCACGTTGCTAACAGATATAGAGGGGGGAGTGCTTAATTGGAAAATATGACTGCAATGGTGCCATTATTCTGCCACTTCTAAATATTTTGTTAATATTTTTCTGCTATGAAATATGTTATTCGCCATATCCATATCGTAACCCTAGAACAACTATATTTCTTACAGTAATAAATTATCAAAATTTTATACTTCTTCTGTGCTATATTTTTCTTACGAATATACTATTAATATTGAATATTCAATGTGAGAAGAAAAAGTCAGAAATAGGTATACAATTCCATACAATTTCCAGACTTTCTAAACGAAATCAAATTATACACGGACTATAATGTCCTAGCATAACAGAACAACGAAAATCTGAGCGAATTGCACTGGCGCAAGAAGCATAAAGCAGGCAAAAGCCAGTGAGAGTAAACAAGTGTACAACAATGATATTGGCTTCCTACCGAAGCGAAACACGTTTGTAAGGATACCTGCAAAGTATCTGTACATCTGTGCTGGCTTCCAGAAACCGTAAACTCACCTGGGAAATCAGACGTTCCTCGTTGGCCACTTGATAAACGCTACGCGGAAAGGACGGGAGGGATAATTGCACTACATCAACTTGAAAGAAGTTGCTTCGAATCGCCGAATTCTTACAGAAATTATTATCGATCAAATCTTACTTCCTTCATTTCGCAAAAATACTCGCTATTCAAATTCCACAAATATTCGAATTTGTTAATTTTCAAAGCTTCGCTAACTTTCAAAATCTCAAATTTTCTAGCTCTCAGCCTTTTAATATGCCACATGTTTTAATTTTTCAACTCTTGAATTTTTGAATGCCCGTCAATATTTGCACGCTGCCAACCCATAGAACGTGGTCCTCTGCCAATAAAATTCACCGACGTTTCAATTTTACGAGATATTCGCGATTTCAAGCCCGAACGCAGAGTCGCGTTATGCACCTAGCGAAGCTACTTCAGGGTCCAGTTTTAAAGAGAAGGATACATCTTTGCGACTTGTATTGCGTCTTCGTGGAGTATTTGACTCCCGGAGGTCGTGAGTTCAGTGGCCGGTTGCAGGGTTCGCTTGACCAGAACTATTTCGCTCAAGATCGAGCAGTTTACTTTTTACGAGCAGCTCGGCTACAACCTGCGATATCTATATATATACTCATTCAAGTACCTACTGCTTACACCTACAATTGGAACTCGGTCTTGTTCGACTCGCGGGTAAGTAGTTTATGGGATGTTGTCTCGTCGTACTCTTATCGAAAAAAAACTCGCAGCGTCGATCGGGCTGAATTAACATACAGGAATGAAAACTTCTTGAACTGCTATAAATGATCTCTTTATTCCTTTCCCTGGAGCTGAAAGTCCTTAAACGATTGGTCATCAAATTTCTATACATATACGGAACATTGTCCGATATGGTACAGCGGAATCGAGCTACACGCATTATTGAATTTTATTTTTGCCAATTCTTGTTGCCCGAAGTAAAAATCGACCGTTTCATTTATTACCAGTAGCAAGAAGGTTGCGTCATTAATTCTAACGCAATTTCGAACAAGTAGAAATCTAAATTTTGATTGTTCTAAATATCTTTCGTAATAACGGTGAAGAGTTTCTAAAATGTTAATTAGAGGCGGCGCTCTTAAAAGGCAATTAAAGTAAATTGAATTCATTAGGATTCGATAAAAAAGCCGTTTCACGGCAAGCATGTTCGTAAGCACGTTGCGCAGACTGCAGGCTGTTACGCATGTCTGCAATTAACGGCGATTATTATTCGAGGGTCGTGCGACCCTATCGAAATTCGTTCTCTGCGAATTCTTAGCCGATAGATATACTGTTTAAAATGCATGGCGCGTCTTGACCGAACGACACTGAAAGTGTTTAGGGTCGGTGCATTACAGGTGCATCGAAAATTCAGTGTTATCGAAAATGCAAATGAAAACTTTACTGTTACGTTCCTTCCAGCGATCAAATTCGTTTGGGTATGTCGTGCTCTAATTAAATACTGTCAAACGGCCCATCCGGGTGAAATTAAAATTCTTACAATTAGTACGATTGGCAATTCAATTGTATATCATGTTAAATCTCCGCGATACGTTTTGTACAGTGTTTACTTTAATCGCTACATAAATCGAAGAGAATTCGTGTTAATGTCATTTGCCGCAATTTATTTAACCCTTTGCAAATAGAAATAATCTTGCTATCCGATTGAATTAATGAATCCGCTTAACTTTTATCTACAATTCTTTCCACGCCGCCCATAACGGGCATAATACAAATTTGCAACAGATTACTATTCCATCTACTCAAACCGATAACAAAAATTCACTTACACACCCTACCCTAATCACGTGATCCTTTGTATTTTATACAAAATACAATGTATAACACGGGGTAACGTAAACTCGAAGAGCGAATTATCGATCTAACCGAAATAAAAACAAAGTGAAGCTGCGGCCTGCATAAAATTAAAACACCAAGCTCAATAACGATCCAGATTGTTTTCAGTGATCGCGTTTCGTTGGAAACAAACGACTGTCTGTAATTTATATCGGTCCACGTCGAACAAAGCACGGTAAGAGAAAGAGAGAAAAGTGGATGCCGCTTTTTGACCGCACGTGCGTTCGGCATCGATAGTGTCAAACGCGACACTTGCCTTTGAACTTTCTTAGCACCGCTTCAGTTCGTCATCAGTTCGCGTGCGGAGAACATCGTTCAGATTTTCGAGTGACGATAGCCTAACGAACGGGGACGATTCGATCGCGTACTTTTCAATTTTTGGTCGTAAACAATGAGGATTTGCAAAACAGTCAACCATATGTAAGGGTCGCCACAATCATTCTTTATCGTTGTGTGAAAAAAAATCGAAAATTCATCCCACTTTTGTCAGAGCTAGTGCCGTCGATTAATTTTTAACGAAACGGCGTCTGCACGCTGCTTTCCCTTGTTTCATAGTGCTGGATACGTGAGTGGTGAATAGCGAGATTACTCGGTTTTTTTGGAGGATCGTTTTGTTACTGATGTCCAACGTAACGAAGTCGATTGTTAGCATTGCACAAAAGAGTTGTATCTATTGAAGTGAAAGATCCCACGTCCATGAGACGTCGATATATTTTTCCCCCTCTTTCTTTTAACATTCAGTGTGTCGCTTTCGTGTGTTTCTCGCGAAAACAAAGGAAATAATTCCACGTCAAACGCGGTTCGAGTCGAATTTGAAAACCTGTTACATTTATTGTACCGTGAAGTTGTTCTGCGTTCAAATGCCCGTATTTTCAACGGAAATTTCGCACGCCATAATAGATTAATACGCAGTTCCAGTAACCAACACATAAATGAAGTGCCTGTGCGAAGGAAACGAACAAAGAATGGAACGATCTACACGTGCACCGATTGCAAGTACGAAAGTAATCGGCACTTCAACGTGCAACGTCACAAGCAGAGGATCCACGCGAATCGAAGGCTGCGCGTTTGCTGCGGTAATTACGCATTGTGCATCGAAACTTTCTTTCTTATTTAAACATTTTCCATGTCGCACGAATTTCAGATATTAGAAATCGTGGAGCGAAATTGAGAATATCAATAATAATTCGCTATTTAATTTGATTTCCAATATACGATACCATCCAAATCATTATTTAATCCTTCGTTCGGCCAAACATTAATACCGTTAATGCCATATTTGACCCCGTCCGATGATCTGCCTGGCGAACCACACGCAAACTGGTTAGATGAAATATCAAAAGCATCCGGGAAACGAACACGCGTCCGTGGAACGTGCCACGGTCATATAAATACACCAGCCAGGTCTCTTATTTCCGAGATCACTTTCATTATCTTTCCACGCTCTAAACAAACGGAACACCGGCATCGAGAGCAGTTTGGCCACGCGGTATTTGCTGTTTATACCTTCCTCAAATGATAAAAGCGCACTGCAATAATTATCTGCATTATCCTTTCGGTGTCAATTAGGAAACAATATTTCACCTGACTCACTGCGACAGATTAACTCTCCTCGACCTCGTGCACGATCGCTCGAAATTCTAACGCACCAACAGTTCAAGAAGAAAAACGAACAAAAACAATATCGTTCATGTTTCTTTTTCTTCGCGCAGGTATGAAATTCGTCACCAAAGGAGATTATTACGTTCACTGCGAGCAACTGCATCCCCAGAAAAGAATGCACGCAATCATGTCCAAGATCAAGTACAAAATCACCGGTGACAAGCTGTCGATAGAACATCGGGACGGCATCGATAGAAACGGTAATTCGTGCAGCATGCAACTGAGATCGAAATTCTCGCGGAGTATTCGCGTGACGAATCACGATGAACAGACAGACGGGGAAGTGAGGGTGGAATATTCACTGACTTGCAGTGAAATCGACATAGAGGACGTACCTCTGACAAGTTTCCTCACTGATCGCCGATTGATGTCGCTCATGAAGACGGACCCGGCGAAGAAAACAGTCGACGTATCGCGAAACGGGGATGCGAACGAGACTGTAAAGATCGCTATTTCATCGGAGAGGAACATCGAGAAGGCGGTGCCTACGAGCGAATCGAAGAACATTCGAACGAGAATTTCCTCCACGTCGTCTGTCGCGAGTTTATCGCACGAATTGCCAACGAAGAAACTTATTTTGCATCGATTCATGAGCAGCCTGGAACAGGAGTTCGAGTTACCGTTGAGGGAGGAAAATAATAATGGCCGAGATCAAGTGAATTTCGAGGGGACGAAAATGAAAGAAAGCGGATCAAACGCTCGCCAGGGTAGAGGCAAAAACTGCAGGCACGCCAATAGAAAGATGAACAAAGAGAACGTTTCAGCAATTGCGTTCAGTTTGGAGCAACAATTGAATGTAGAATTGGATACAGGAATCAGTGGGCCCGTGGTAACGCAATTGCACCGAAATTTTTTGGCCTCTATCGATTTCGACAAGTACAAAATATTTTGATACTTTGGAGAGGGGGCAGCGTGCGAGAGGACTGTAAATTTCCATAATGATGGACGTTGAATGAAAATGGTAATTTATCGCTATATTACTTATTAAATTCGTGGAAATGATCATTCATTGTTCAGTCAGTGAATGTATATATGAAAGAGATTAATATACATAGAATATTATAATACCTTGGCAGGTAGATTTACAATATTTGTTATTTTTTTTCAGATCCAGAGGATAATAAATATATATTTTTATACCAAAGACTAGTGGCTGTAAGAAATGCTCAAGCGAACGTGATATAATTCGTACTTATTAAGCATCATATAACTTTGCAGGCTAAGTTATGGTAGCCCCTACATAAAGCATTATTTTTATATTCCCCGTTTTTGAAGCATACAGGGTGTATCAGAAGTAATGCACATGGAAAGGTGTAGAATCACCTCTGCAAGCCGCGACCATTACTTTTTATAACACCCCTTTACATAAACGTGTATCTTTGTAATAAAACAGATAGTTGCTAAGTACCTGGACGTTGCTTTCAGATCGATCGTATCCCGAATCACTCAACTTTGTTTCATGATTGTTATTTTAATCAAGTGCACTTCAAGACGGAAATTATTCAGCGAAATGCTTGTCTTGCATAAACCCACACCTGGTTCTCCCTCATCCACGAACATTCTGCTCCTAGGAGTACGTCACTTTCTCAACGCGTCAGCATTTTGTTTAATACCCTCATTTTAAACTCTTTATAGCTGGCGAGCAAACGAGGTTTCGAAGCTCCCCTTTGAACGCGGCCGTAGGAAAATGTTCCATCGTCAAGATCCTAATGCAGATTCATTCGCATGGTGGAATTCATTTTTGTATCGTCCTTCGGAAATTCTGAATGCCCCGAAATTTTGGAACATGCAAATATATGCATACACCTTCGACAGCTTCAATACGCAGGAAGAAATTTATTGAAAATTAATATCATATTGTTCGAGATTTTTTTCATGGAAAATGTCGACGGGCGAACGAAATGAAATAATGTATTCCACGATAAATACATTTCTGCGAAGAACCCGTTTTGTATTTCACCGATGCCAGTCGAGACTATCTCTTTGCCCACCTTAGATAAAGAAAGCTGAATATGTATAGAGGTTCCTCGTGTTACGTAAACCCCTTGAAGTTTAAAGAGAATACTAAATGCTCGGCGAGATAGAGGATTACGAGGCTCGTTGCTTAATACGAAATTTGTCAAAGACACGGCGCAATATCCAAAATCCAGACACATGGGAATCCAAATGCACTTGCTAATTATTTGGTTGTTGAGTATCTAACGAACCGTGGCTACTCATTGTCCGGTTCGTTAACACCACACGAACCCCCACATACACTCCTTGCACTAGCCGGCATACAAATGGAACGAGATAATTACTCGGGCCAATTGTAACCTGCATGACAGTCTACATGTTCCCCGTTTCGAAAATAACGATCCTCGTGTTCGCGATAGAATATCGTTTGCCTATCGATAGCGGCTCAAAACTGAATAACTTGGAAAGCTTTACTTGTAATTAAATATAAGCGCTCAACATTACATATACTGTATGTGTACAAAATAATATTTATTTTTACGATGAAACAAATTCCTCGGATGAATGCCTACAAGTAGGTAACTATATTTGACTAATTTGATAAATGTTGTAAATTTACCCAGCGAAGGATTCGTCGTCCCTCGATGACCGCGCAGAAAAAAATTGTCTTCGTCCCATAATAACGACTGTTTCTAAAATTTCTCAAAAGCTCGAGTTACGAATAGGGAATAGGGAAACGAAGATAGGGAACACCCTAATAAATTTAATGAAGCGGGTGATCGCGGTCGAAAAATGAGATGGTATGCATCATACATGTATATATGTACACACATATGTACTCCTATAATTACCTGCGCGAAAGCGCCACCGTTGCGACTTCGTGTGGATATGCGGGGGATATTACGAGCAAGGGAGCAACGTCGAGGAACCTAAACGAGTCTAAAGTACCCACTTCTCTCCTACTCAAGCTCGTTTCACAACGCGAGCGTAACCGAGTGTTTTCCTCGATGCTTCTTGACCGAGTTACCGATCGTTTCGTTGTGGACACAGAGGCACCTATAGCCGGAGATCCCCCAAATACGACATGTCTTTTACTGGCTCTGTATATACATATTCGCCTCACTTTGCACAACGTGAAATTTATTTCTTGGCCCTGGAGTACGCGCGACTTGCAACCACCTGTATACACGGCATGCAAATAAATTTTGCATAAAATATTGCCTTGCGGATATTCGTTGCGCTTATGGCAGTGATAAGAATATATGTAATCGATAAAACTTCATTGAAAAAATTCCAATCGTGCTTTATTGTTTGAAAGGGTTCGAGGAAGCGGGGGATTGAGGTTCTGACGTAAAGCATTCAAGATTTAAGCCCCTGCACCGCGGTGCATTTCAGTTAATTAAAATATTATTAATGGCCGAACAAACAATACCGTGCAGCGATGAATATTCGTTTATGATCTTCGTTTTTCACTTTCCGCTAGGTATAAATCTTTCTTGTCGAATGGGTTAATTTGACTGCAAGAGCAAGAAGATGAGTAACTAAGGTTCATTATGAACTTTGCTTGCACGCTGTGCTTGCATGCTGCGCGGCTCGATAGCGTATACATTCCTAATATAATTGTTACGGAACTCATAACCCAATCTTTAGTTCAATCAGATAATGCAGTTTGCTGGATACTGAGGCATCCGATGCACCGTGGAATATTGTTGACAGCCACCCAACGCGACCCGGTATAGGCGATGCATTATTAATTATGCCAACATAGAGCTATTAGGCCAAAACAATACCCCCTTAATCTCCGTGTACTGAGGTAATAGCAAATTCAGAGACGTACAGAGTGCTCTAGGGCGAACAGTGATACGTGTATAAGTATCTTGCGCCGTTCAATGAATTCATTGATTGAATCTCTGTCAATCAGATTGAAAGGATTTTCTTGGACAGGAAGAAAACAATCATCAAATCTCCAATAAAATAAATATAGATTTAACAAACCAATTAATTTCCTACTATCGTCCTTTAAAAAAATTACTTTAAAGTATGTACGTGTACCACTATAAAATGATACTACTTTCCCTTACAAATCTCTTTTTGGCTTCCCTCGGAGAAAATTATGTCACAGTCCCTAATGTTCGAAGCCTAACCGCTTTATATAGCAATGCCATTTTAACCAATCCTAAACCAGAGAGAGATCGTTCTTTCAGCTTCGATCTGAAAGATTCAACCCGCCGACACAGTGTCTGTACGATGAATTAACAAGGTACGACGATTTCTGACGGACTCCAGGAGTGGCGCTCTCAACTGCAATTTCCAGGCGATCGTTGCAGCAGCCGGCTGCTGCAACGCTTTATCTCCGTCTAACGAAGCTGCGGTCCGAGATTGCGGCACGTGGAACATCAGGAACTCGTTAGTGCGTGAAGCATCCAGGTATTCCGGAAACTAACTCCATTTACCAACGGTACCGCGAACCTCGGCGTAGATCAGAGAGGCCTGACCGAATTAGAACGTTCGTCCCTTCGAAACGTAATTTACGTTTCCAACAGAACGCATTGATTTTGCGGCTGTTCCGCTGGGACGGGTATAAAGCCAGTTGAAAATAATCGTAACAACACGACGAATCGTCGACGGGGGTTTCCTCGTTCTATTTCACCACCATTTTGTTCCCCGGCTTATCTTTCTTGTTTTCGTTGCGCCGCTTGATTTATCGATCGATGAACGACGAATAAAGTTTTCTTTCGGAGTAGTTTGCATCGATTTAAATTGGTTCCCGTCGAGCCCGTTCAGCATCTCTTCACCGCCTCCGCGCGATTAAAGTGTTCTCGCTATTTTCACGTAACTTTTGCGAACAATTATTTACGGGGAAAAAGTTGGTCCGCCGGTTCGGTCGCTGGGTCGCCAATTTTTCGACTTCCTTTTTATTTTGTTCTCAATCAAAGCCCGCTGTACGTAGACGGTGATCGCGAAGAAAATACGATCGGTACGTCAGCTTCTCATCGACCTCGTTTAATCCCTTCGCGTTTAAGTTTGTCCATTTTTAGATCGAAGTGGGTCATTTTATATTAGTAACGTTTTACATGCTGCGCCTTTAAATAATATTGCTTATAATGTACGAACTGTCGGGAAAATATGAAATATCTCAGTCTCGTACCGTAACGTTTTGAACCGCTTATCGAGCAATAATTATATCACCGTTACTTTCTGCATAATAATTGATTAATTACAACGGAGTAAGCTAGATCGCGATTCGAGACACATTGTTGCGCTTGCAGGTAAAAATTATGCGATGGGTCTGCGTCGGAAGCATACTCGGTGGGGTTGCCGGGGGAAGAGGTGGGTAAAGAGGCGTGGTAATTATTATCATTGGAATTTATGGTGACACCGGGATTACCCTTTCCCTGTGTCCAGTGCCCATGGAACTGCAAGAAACTATTATTACCCTCGCTCGTGTTTCTTGTTTTGCCGTTCCCCTATCCCGAAGGACCTCGTCCTGGGTGAAGCAATAAATCAGCCTTCAGCCTGACTACACACCCACCCACACAATGTCCGTGGAGCATTCTAACTTGATAGAAAAAAGAAAAAAAAAAATCGAACGATACAAATGAACAGGTAAGAAAACCGTAGTAGCCATGGCGATGGGCTGTCGATAAAATTTCCACCGGTGAGAAACGATGCACTGGAGAATGTGCACAACTATAGGGACTCATGTGGCTATAGTTTAATTGTGAGGTGAGAAACTTGGGACGTGCATCGACACGAACGGCTGTAGTACTTACGATCCAATAAACTGCTTACCAGGTGGCAAATTGATCATCGAGCGTGAGTAATGGAAATGCGCTATAAGAAACGTCGACACCTTTGGGAAAATAATTGTTCACCTGAGTTGTCGACAACAATATGTAATTATTTATTAGCTCGAACGTATAAAATTGGTATCCTATGACGCTTGTTAAACGAGTGATCTAAACCTTCTGAATTATATATTTTATATGTTTGTTTTTTTTGTTAACAAAATATTTTAGAATTCCCATAGTGATTCAGTAAAATGCGAATTATGTTTATCGAGATATTTCATGGTCGATTGTCCCCGAAATGAATAACTAATTGAGCTTTAAGTCGATTGACATACGCACATATATTCTACGAGAAATTTCTAACGGTGGTAGCTTGACCAGCATGTTGGCATTAATAATACGCTACTAAGGGTCTTACCTTTGGGCTGAAATATCTGTTGCGACGGGACTAGGCATTATTAGCCTGGATTAACATCAGCTTTCTCTATAGTACCTGATAAGGGACATTCGTGGGGATTCATCGGCTACAAAGCGAATATATAACGAACGTTAACGTCAAAGAGATTTCTGTCATCAACGGAAAAAGTAGCAGGCGCCTTTGAGCCACTATTAGGCTGAATAAAATATATCCGCCGAAACGCGTACTTATGCAAAGCGTGCCAACAGTTGTAAGTGCGCAAAGATCCTTGAGTCAATGGTCTCTCAAAAGGGTGCTCCTTAAAGCGTAACATTAAAGAGCAAACTCGCACAAACACTCGACTTTTGTCGCTCATTCAATAAATGAACGATGCAGAATAATATACCGCCGAACATCTAATTCCTCTTACTATGGAATGAAGTCTAGAAACTTGACGATACCCGACAAATACGTATAACATCGTTGAAATTATTACTCCGCAATAATATCTTTCACAAAGTTAAAATCGCAAAAAAATAGAAAAAAAGAGAGAACCACGAACTAGATTATCTGCGAAAATCATTGTACAAAGAAAAATACAAGAACACCCAGTACATCGAATGCCTGAAATTCACACCTCGCATTAAATCAACCTACTGTCCGCTGCTTGAAATTCGATAGTGCATAGAATCCGAGTACATTCGTTTGCCGCTGTTTCTTTAACGCGCCCCTCGGCCCGCGCGGAGCAGAAAGCGGAAGAGTTATAGCAATGTGTACATGATACGCCGTTGGGACCCTCTTTGCCCCACCTGTGCCAACCCTTTACGATCCATTCAGGCGATAGCCCCGACGATCGATAGCCGCGCATTATTGCGAAATTTTCTTATTACGTGTAAGACGAGGAGCCGCCTGATTTACCGTCTTTGAAAAGAACCGTTCGCGAACGAGATCACTAATTAAAGTCGTCTATATTACCTGGTGGAATACCGGTCGGGGAGAACGTGCGCAATTAATTCTCGGCAATATCTGGTTACCGTACTACACGGATACAAGTGCGGATACCACGTGTAAGAAGGTATCTCTACGCGATGAAGTTGCGGGCTATTCATGCGTAACGAGGTGAATTTACTCTGGGGCATGTTCTTTTGTACGTTCTTTTTTTCCCCCCTCTTTTTTCTTCGCACGCACACTTCAGTTGTGTGTATATACGATTATATATAACGTATGTACGATTCCTGAATGGTATTTGGAAATAATTATCGACGCCGGCAACGTGATTCGTTTCGCGTAACGGGCGTCAGGTGGTTTTACGATAAAAAGAAATGATGGAAATTTCAGTGCACAGAACGGCGTAGGACGCCGGTTTACCGGTCCGACGAGTGCAAACCGATAATTGTTACCCCGCGTATACACGGTGCCTCAACCCCCTCCTATACCGTGCGTGTCGCAATTAAGAGTTGGCGACGTTTCGCTGTTTAATTTCCTGTTCAAAGTGCACGGTCAATTATGTAAACGTCGCACTCGTTACTTTCCCGACGAAAGTGAACGCTGCGGCATCCGGTATGCGAGTACATAACGTATTTCGACAAACTAGCTTCATTCAGCACGGCGAACGACTTTGCTTGGAAAATATGAAGGATTCGTCGCCGTTGATGTGGGTCATCGTGTAATATAGTCCGATTGAAATTAAACGGTCATTCGGGGCAGGTAAAAAGAGGGGATAGGAATCAATCGATAATAAAATGTTTTGATTAAATTCTGATAACGATGCTAGAAGAGACTTCAATTTATTAAATACACATTTGACGGATTATTGTAAAGGGCAGCTTAAGTCGCGGAAACAGTAATTATAATGTAATGTACCACGAGTGCTCCATGAAACACTTGGGGGGGGGGGGGGACGAAAAAGTGGATGCTGAACGAAAGCGAGAGGGTACAGAAATGAATATGCAAAGTGACCTGGAAACTACTGAAGGGGTCACGGTCGAATCATAAATTCAGATCACGTACTATAATTCTTAGCAAGTTCCCGGGGCTCATCGTGACGTCAATTTTCACGTCACTGAAGTGCACACAAGCGTTACGCAGTTCCACTTCGAATCTCGAGCACCGAAATCCTCGAGGACACCTTCCTCCAAATAAAACAAATATTAATCCACCCATCCACTCCTCGCTCGAGCATTTCCACGCGGCAGTTGCAATTTCTACGACAAATAAAGCAACAAGATATCGCGCGATCCTTTCATAATAAAATAAGATCTACGTCTGGCGATTCCAAATGAAACTTGCTCGACCTCGACTATAAGGGAACTTGACTCCCTTCCGCGTCGCGAGATCTTTTCACGCGATTCCTTCAGTACGACAGTGTCGTGTCGCGGGTGATACAAAAGCGCCGACGATGCGGCAGAATTTGAACACTCCGAGTCTCACTTTCTAACCAGGTGATCCCCGATTGGTCGATACGGGTGCCCTTATTTCCGCGGTACGTCCTTAATTCAAAGCTACGCCACTGCGGTCTCCGTCTACCTGCGAGGAGGACTTCCTTCCCGCACCGGCGAGTGTCCTTCGATTATCCGGGCTAGAGGTGGCGAAATAGCAAAGGTTGTTCTCCAGTACGCGACGTAGTGTCGCCACGATATTGGCGAACCGAGTGACGCATGCGTCGCCCCTCGAGGATTCGCTGCAATTTTGGAATCTTGTCAACAAACATCCCACTGCACCCCTAACCCGTTCGCTGGTCTAGCTATTCGCGCATCTGTACCGGAGTATTTTTATCCGGATCGCGACACGACACCGCACCGCCGTGATATCAATCTTGGTAGAGCGTTTTGTCGACGATTCGGTAGAGATTTATCACTGGTTTTGCTGGATTTATGTTCGTCCATCGCGAAAGGGTTGCACGTTGTTTCGGAAGCGTCGCCTGGCGCACGGTGTGTCGAATCGAATGTGATTGTTAAAGAAGGTGGCGTGTTCGTTTGCGTAACGTGATACGTGTGAAATTAATTCATGAGCGGGACCGTAATTATTCAAGTGCCTCTGTGAATTTCATTCGACAAACGACTCGAGGGTATTGTGCGTACGCGTGCGGAGAAATGGATAAAGAGGAGGAAGCTGAAATTGATCCATCGATCGTCGAAACCCTGTCCGAAAGGTAACAGACGGAGAAAAGTATTTACTGTAATTGATTTCTTCCCTTCTTTCGTTCCGATTAGTAATGGATTCCAACGCATCGACATCGTTCTCGATCATCCACATAAGGTATATTGCAGCGGACAACAGATTTCAGGAAGCGTTCACTTGGAATTGGAGCAGCCGACAAGTGCCTTAGGTAAGCCTGACTTGCGTTTTTCAATTATAATATCGGAGCAGGAAATTTAATAGGGACAGTCCGAGTCACGAAATTTTACCAGATTGAGATAAAAAGATATACGACAAACGTTGCAAATAATTATAAATGTGTAGAAGTTTGCAGCGAATGTGGGCTGAGCTCATTAGAGAATTCCAAATAAAATAGGCGATAACTATTAGATACTGTAATTGGTATTGAAGAAAAAAAGAGCAAAACAGCTATAGCGTGAACTATCGATCAACGCCTATATCGAAAGCCGATCGACAGGCAGACACACGGAGCCACAAGATACTCGATTGGCTCGTTGTAACGAGGCACGACCAACTTTATATTTATTCTCGCGATGTTTACCCCCGTTGTCGATTCGCAATCAGAAAAATTTCCTCCTCTGTTCAAGTCGAACGCGTGCCAAACGTGTCATCGATCGTGTTGCATAACGGGTGACCCGAAAGATTTTAGTACTGCTCTATGTACGTTACCAGGCGGTGTACAACATGATTCTGGTATTGCCGGAACGCTTGTAGAATGAATTGATTAAAGGAAGAATCTTGTACACATTCGCGACTAACTTTCTGTCAAGACAATCGTTAAACAACGTTCAATGCGTTGCTGCTAGGGAATCATGATTGAAATTATTGCACGTTTTATTTGCCTGCCTATTGTAAACAGATGCCCCTATACGTTCTAATGATCCTAGCTCTTGTTCTGTTACCAAACATTTGATCTTGCAGGTAATAACTAGATAATAGTTGAGGATATTTAGAAATAGTATGTAGTTGCATTTTCTAGCTCGTTATTTATGACCCTGCGTTATAAAACAGTATTCGCCGAACCACGACTAATTACCATAGTTATTACATACTTTTCCCTTACATTTTAATACACGTGTGTCTCCGCGTAATTGCAGCAATAAATGTCCAACAAACTCATTCACAATAATATAAATCATCTAATTATCCAACTTAATCTTAAAAAAAAAAAAAAAAAAAAAAAAAAAACAACAAGATTTCCCTTCTATCATGATAAATGTTGCCCGTGAAATCGCTGTATGCTCACCGTTTCAACAAACAGGAATTAGACTTAAATGCAAGGGAGAGGCGCAGGTGTATTTCACGGATCGATCGGCGGGGATCCGGCGTATGTTTTCGGCGTTCGAGAATTATCTTCACGTTGAAACGTATCTGGCGGGCGGTAAGTACACGAGAATCGAACGATTGTTACACGAGTGGTGAGTGTGGGATTAACAAATTCTCGTCACGGTTAGATGGCAAAGAAAAGTCTATGATAACGGGCGGCGTCTATCCGTTCAGCCTAACACTTCCAGAAGAGCTACCATGCAGCTTCGAGGGCCGATACGGACGAGTACGGTACTCGATTAGGGCATTGTTGGACGTAACGACTATTTATCGGTTTTCCACCAATATTATTCCATTCACGGTGGCCCCCGTTCTTGACCTTAATCGAGATCCTCTCGCTCCCGTGAGTAGAAATCCAACAACGGACGATATTACTTCTGGGATGCGATTTCATTCCCGCCCACCAATAAGCTTTCGAATTAACGCCCGCACTCGTGCTTCCTTTATGCAGAGGATAGTACAAACAACGACGTTATTTAAACAATACGACCGATCGTTTCAGTTACCAATAAACGTTCGACAATCGAAGGTGTACATGGGCCAGACGGAACCGCTCGACCTGTCCATGTACCTTCCGGTTCGTGGTTTCGTTCCTGGCCAAACTATACCGATTAAGATCGACGTGACGAATCGTTCCACGGTTTCGGTCAAGAAGATCAGAATTGTTTTTAAGAAAGTAAAGAGATGCTCCTGTACGATTCGATGTAGAGTATTATGCAAGTGTGTTGTTCTTGTGGCACGCTTTGAAATGATTTTATTTTTCAGTTGTATCTACTGCGCTTGATTAATATTTCAGCTTGATGGAATTTTAGTTTTGGTTCGCGACTGCACCTTTTATTATTTATTATATTATAGATATATATATTATTTTTATGTTATTGCACTTCTAGTCCCGCATCGGTTGTTCTAAATGCGACATGTTCCCTTAGGTGGTGCTCTATCGCTCGACGGAAAAATCGCGTAAACACAAAGAAATCGTAGTAGAAGTAGAACAGCCTGTTAATAAAGCGACCGATACATACGAAGTCACGTTTGACGTTCCTGCCGTGCCACCCACTGGGATGATCTACTGCAACATCATCGACGTTCTGTACACGCTTAAAGTGAGACTATCTGAAATTTAGTAGCGCACCGTTCGACGATAAAATCAGAATGAGCTGAAATTGCAGCCACCAAGGAGACCTAATTTTCATACAAATTCCCTTGCACATTTCATGTTATCGGAGGAAGTATTTATGAATTACTGTTTCATTTGCTTGTTCACCTTGTGCCACTAATATCGCCTCTGAGATTATTCTTATGATGATTGAAGAACATCTACAGCATTCACAATTTAATTTCAACAATGAAGTATACGCGATGAAAGATTTTCACGATTGTTAAGCTCAATTACGTTTCGCCCGATTGTTAGATAATTTTTAATTGTTCTCGTTTGTGAAATATTTGTTTTCCCTTCTCTGACAAAAGATCGAGGCCTGCGTGGACGTGAGCGAATGGTACTACAGAATGTTTCAGAAGAACTTGAAGCTACGGACAAGCATAGTAGTCGGCACGGTGCCGCTTCAAAATTATCAGACTCCGCAAGAGGCAGTCGATGTGACGGAAGCTTTTTCATTTCATCCCCATTGTGCCACCGTTACGAAAGAATACGCCGACGACACGTCGTTGTTAAAAAGCACAGTGAGCGAAGAAACTGTGGAACCCAGTTTATTATGTAAGTACCACCGGCGTTACACAATACACAAACTGTGGCACGCTAAATTGCCGATATTTCCTAAAACTACCAGTCGACGGTTTACATTATTCCTCTGTTAGCCAGCGTAAATATTCTTGGACAGTTAGAGAGCTTTGCCATGCTGTTCGATTGTACCTTGTTATCGCGAGTTCTGTTTAAAATTGAGTTAAAGCTCTCCCGCCCTACGAAACCATCGATTTTCATATTCGAAGTACTCGTCGGTCATAAACAAAATGAATTGTCGAAGTTGCAACACAGAAAAATAATTTCATTAAATATTGCATGGAAGAACAATTGGCCAAAATAATTATCGCAAAGAGTTTCCTTCTTTACCAAAGAAACGCGACCCAATTGTGAACGTGAATCGTGAATCGGAAGGGTTTGTCATCGACAAACCCTTCCCACGTTGCAACTCGATATATATATATATCTTTAAGTAAAACGAACTGATTGCAAAGTTTGTCCCGACGAACTTGCCTATTTGCCGAGCACCGGTGGCAGACCTGGCGCAAATAAACCTGATATTTCTTCCAGCTTTGCCGGTCTACGAGAGAAGTCAAATATATCGATCCTCGAAACCGGACACGGACGATCCCACGGGAGATGAAGGTGACAGCGATGGCGAGGTCAAGCCATATTCGCCCATGTATCGAGTGTACAAATTTTAAATCGTCCCACCGGGAATCAGGCTCACAATTAGACACGTGCTTGGTTAAACAAAGTGTCGCGCCCAGAGCAAAGCCAACTAATATATTCAATATTTATACAGGAATGTCGCGCACATTTCCGCGGTCTATCGATCGACTGGTTGCCTTCAATTTTTTCCCGCTGGTTTTCCTATTTTCTTACGCGGGCGAGAAGAGCGTAGAAAAACAGGCAGGATGAGGAGGGGGGGGTGGCGAAATTATTAGAACGAAAGGAGCACCGTGCGAGGTATTAAAATCCGTCGGGACCAAGCCGTGCAGCTAATTAAATTCCATAATTATACGAGCAACACGCGAGGCAAGTTATTCTATAAAAATTTTCCGTCCCGTGTAATCCCCGATACCACCGGGACGAAGTTCGCCAAACGCCTAACAAATATGTATTGCTTTAATGATCAATAAAAATGTTCCCGGCGAGTTTCGTTGAATAATTAATACCACGACCGCAGCCCTCTCCTCTACCGATGGAACAATCGACAGCCGAATCGATACGTTATTGCACAGTACCGAGATGTCGTTCATCTTTTAATCTGATCACCGCGAATAATCTGTTGCAGATTCTCGTGAGCACTTCGAATTCGATATATTGGAACGATCTTTTGTGTAACGAAGTTAGGAAAATTGCAGAGAATTTCCGAAACGTTGCAGATTCATTTCTATGCAAACGGTAGAATGAGTATCGTACTCTGTAGTTACATATATTCGCCAAGCACTTGTATATCAGACAAAAAAATGCTGCTTCTCTCTCTTCCTTTTTCCTTATTAAAATAGTACGTACCCAGGTACATTTTATGCATTTCACGGAGCAGCAACGGGACGAGTAAAAAAAGAATTGCTGGAAATCGACGAATGTGTTTCAGGCATCGTGTGCAATTCATCCTGATCATTAAAGCGTACCAGCCAGCCGTTTTGTAATCTTCTCAACGCGTATGCACGAGCGAACGATCTCGTTCACATCGCACGCTTGAATTAATGACGTCGTTAATGCGCGATTCAACAATATAACTTGCATCGATCGTCGTGGAAGTGCAATCACATAGAGTGGTGTTCTGTGTAGGCGGCAAGTAAGCGGTGTACAAGTCACGATGAGCAAAAAAGAAAAAAACAAACAGCGCAAAGAAAGGAGTGTATCTAGTCAGTGTGTCCAGATTATGGCTCGCAATTCAAGAGGATACCATGAACCATAAGTTTGAATCACCTATTTGGCAAACACAGATTGTCGCGAGCATTCACCTGCACTCTTTCTTTAACTCCATATTTTATATTCAATATATTTTATTCGCTTTAAATTATTCAACCGGTTGCGTAACACTTCCAATGCATGGTATAAATGTTACAAATTTGGATGCAGAGATATTAAATAGAGATTCTACTTAAGATGTTCTCGCCATACAGAACGATTCGAAAATAACGAAAAAGATTAATTTCTTTAAGATTTGCGATACCTGTCGCAACACAGGTGTACCAGCCGTATTGTTTAAATATTTGGCGAAGCTTCTCGCACAGCCGCACACGAATCGAACTAGTCGTGTTATTCCGCTTTAGCAAAATGCATCTCGTGCATCTCAATATCGTGTGATTGCTTGAGACCGGTTCAGATTCGGCAAGGTGTGCAACCCTATCAGATTCTTGATTTTGAAGTTGCTCGCAGGTGATGACGGAACTACCGGAGTAGCTTCAACTTTGAGGGCTTTCAATATCGCATTGCTGGGTCTTTGATTACGAACACCGTCTAGCAAATGTTCGCCATCTTTCTCTGTTCTCCTTCGATGGCGTTGCATCTTCCTCCACCGCGGTGTGTACATCTACTTTGAAAGACCACATCATAGGTGGCCGGGTCTGGAGGTTCGGCTTAATCACGGCCCTGGAGCACGAGGTTATCCTAATTTCGTAGTGATTAAACGTTACTGGCTTGTAGCACAGGCCAGGGGACGCGAAATTCTCGAAAATTCAAGCTTCTTGCAACCGAAATAGCCGTCCCTTCAAATTGTTCCGAATTTAAATCGGGATCTTTCTGCCGATAACTTATTTCGCCGAGGAACACGTCGTATTTTAAGTTTCAGCTTAAACCGTATTTGCATCCGTGTAATTTCACTGATAATATCGGACGATAAATCAAATTATATAATAAATATTGGAATTACTGTGCCGCAAGTTTCAGACTGATGCCCGTTAATATACGCGTTACGGTACTTTCGCATTGAAATATACGCTCGTCGACCGTTAATAATTAACTTCCATCCGAGGTACTCCAAGGTGTGGGACAACGCAATGCCTCGCAAAATCTAATTTCAATTGTGATCCGGATTGAACGGGTCAAAGAAAATCGCACATTATTTGAACTGGCCATTACAATTCGAAGTCTATTCAGGCGAATGAAGAAACCCGTCGTGCACCGGCGAATCGATCTTTTTGTTAGGTCAGAGCACGCCTCCATGTACCTTTACGTTGAAGTCACGGCGTCAGAGCGTGCACCTAATTAAAAGTTCGTACTACTTCTGGTAGAACTCGACGGCATGGTGTTACCACTATCGGCTGTCGCGCAGAAACGAGTTTCCCTCAAAGAACTGCCGCTCGCCTCGCATTTGGAATTTCTCTTGTCGTAGCTAGAAAAATTCTCCCGGAAAATACGTGTCCTCTCGCCGTTAAACCCCTAATCGGCCAGAAGAAACTCTTGACTAGGACGATTAAGAAAGATTGCCTAAAAATCGTGGAGACGTTTTGCCATGCCATCCGTTAGACGAAAAATAAAAATATGACAAAATAAGATAAATTCAACATTTGTTGGCTAGTATCGAAAAGAGAAATTGTCTAATATCTATCTATTTAGGAGTGGTAGAACCGGTTGATAAGTAATACGGGGCTCTTATCTATCTGTTAAAGAAAATTGGGAAGCAATACTTGACGAAGTACGTAGGGAATGCTCCCTGCCAATCCTGGTTGCTTACTTTTTTCCTCGAGTCTGCAGACTCCTAAAATCGGATTTGCGATACAATGAAAGCCTTTAAGGTAGCGTGCAATGTTGGCACTTGCCAACCGAACGATAAAGTTTCCCTTGAATTTCCCGCAGCGCCCCTGGCAGCAGACGAGTTTACGTGGATTTACTCCAATCAGAGTTTGTTACGTACACAAACGACATATAGTCACCAATGAAAATACGAACGACGACAACTTATCCGAGTTTATAGTAGACATCTACACAATATCAGGGCTGGCCTGGTTTTCCATTCATACGTCGATTCATTGCCCCCTCAATCGCGGCGCAATATTTATTAATTAGAAAAGTCATCGAAATATTAATAATAATATTCAAAATAACATTACAAAATAATAGCAACTGAATATAACCGTAACGCAATATTCCTCGCCAGAAGAGACCTAACTTCGCCGAGTACATCAACCCTTTGAAGCCGTTTCTACACCTGGCAACAGCGGCTACGAAATCTCCCACCGAATTTTCTACTGCGCCGAGAGTATCATGCGCTCGACGTTACTGTCGATTCGCAATCGTCGAACGTCTCACGACGGCGAAATTAAATCACGTATCGGTGTGTGCACGACGGCGGTTAGAACAGAAAGTTGAAAGAAAGAAATACGTAGACGGAGGGCGGAATGGTGTAGGTCACCCGCGTAATGCTACCTGCGAACGATGCGAAAACTTGTACACCCTCGCCCGGGGGGGCTTTCCTTTGAATTTCAATGGTCGATCCTCGGAGAATCACAAACGCTTCCGCGAAGACTAAGTACCACGACCGACGTTTTCATTTTCCCGCGGGAGAACTGTCTGTTCGACGGTAAATTTCAATCCTCAACCCCGTGCCATCCCCCCCATCTTTCTGTGCCTTTTTATACATAATTCTCTGAAGACGCATGAGCACGACACGCGGAGGCAACGGACGTGAGATTAAAACGTCCGTGCTCGAGTTCCACAGACACGAATTACCAAAGGTAGACCACTTTCTGACATTATTATCCGCCTATCTTTTTAAACAGAACGAGTTACGTCGTCTCCTCGCGTTTGCTTGAATCCTTGGTTTCGTTGCGCAGACATTCAACCCTTTCGCTGCCCACTGAAATACCGAGAAGCGGTGAAACATGTTCGACGCTCGTTTCAATAATAATGCTCTTCCTGCATCATTCAACGATGCAACTAATACACGAACCAAGGGTTGGTTGGGGAACGGTTGAAAGTAAATCTTGAAACAGCCGAACGTTCACTGGCCTCGACCGATCGCCGTGAACCAGACAGGGCGAAATTTACAGGGGGTGGCCACATTTGGGACATTCTGCCGCCTTTATTCCGCGATATTGTCAAGCGTTATCGCTGGCCGCTTCGTTAGAGCCGTCATTGTGCCATGGCCCCCCATAGGTGGCTGCATAAATCCAGGACTTATTGAGCCGCGTAGGTAAGTACGGGCGGTTAAAACAATTAGCTGTGCTCGACGCGGCTGCACTAGCCCCGGTGTAAACAGCCCTCAGCAGTAATTCTGTTATCGGTGCTCGGCGAGCATTCATAGGCTTAACGGGGCTTATTTCCCTACCACCCTCCCTCTCTTCTGTCCACTTACTTCCCTCCCGCGATCCCTCGCTCTCTCTTTCGCACCTGAACCGTGGCCAGCTCGTCCCTGTCTATCCACGTTGAATTAGTAGCCAGTTTATCATAGCCGGACTGCATCAATTGGAGTGGCATCGACGATGAAGCCAGCTTTCGGATAACCGAAGCTCGAAGCTTGTCACGTTTGAAACGGACTTGCAACGTCTCGTCAGTAGACGCGTTGCGAAATTGAGATTATTCGACAGCTTGAGAGCAGTGGACTTTAATTGCTTCTTAACATTTCAGAGCGTTGATTATTTGACGAGATACTTGTGATTTTTATTTGTCGTTGTCGGTTGTCCGTTGGAAGCGCTGATAACAAATTTTGGTGCAAGGAAGTTGCGTAAGAAGCGTACGAATCATTATTGTAATGTAATCGGTGGGCGAATTTATGTTAGTTCCCGTAATGGCACGAAATTGAATGCTATCATTTGCGTCCCTTCCGATTACGAAGAAAGAGAGAGACGATTATGGATCGTTACAGGCGAACGTGCCGCGATGGAGGAATGGTATTATGCAATTTCGCGTCTGATCGTCTGTACACTGTACGAATGCATTCGTACGCACGCAAACAGCCGTACGCTGAATGCTGGCTACCTACCTACACGTGTTATCTGGTCCTGGACACTTTAGATAACGGTGCAGCAGAAGAAACTGAATGTCTGAAACATTTCAGGAAAAATTCTCCTTGCAATTGTACAGCGTACGCAAATAGGCAGGCGTAATCACTTTGAACCTCTATTTTCATTGCTGAGATTCGTTTGGAATTATAGCAAGAACTGAACGCGCAATATTTTAAGGCCCCACTTTAAACGAAGATATGGTCTGTAGAGAATAATGTGGCCGAATTGAAATGTGCAGAGTGATCCACGACGTCGATGCCTGCTAAAAGCTCTCGCGAATTTAGAAAATTTGGGACACCGTGGTGGCGGAGCAAAATGGAGGGGGCGAATCCGCAGAAAGAGCTTAAAAATCGTGGAAATTAAAAGTCCACGATAAAAGGTTCCCGGGCATATTCGAATGTGGCGCAGTAAAACGAAACGCACGGGCGTAAAATATTTTGATCGTTGTCTGGCCGCTCGGCCATTTTCATCAGCCTGACTTTACCAAACTGTACGTCCGGAGATTCGACATTTTTTTTTTTTTTTTTTTATCGCGCAATCTATTGTCGGCGTAAAAGTTTATACTGATTCGTGTCGCTCGTTGAATTGATTTTACGGCCCCCGTTGCTGTTTTTCGTTTTTCGACATCGTTCCGTTTTTTTTTTTGTTCGTTTTTTTCGTTTCCAACGATACTGAATGGACCACAAGTGTAACCGGACGCGAGTGAAACTTCTTGACGAAGGCGTCACGAAGATACAGTGTGAAAAGAGAATGACGATAACAATAGACGAGGACTCATTTCCGCAGCGCTGGCCCATTATAACGTGATCGTACGTAGAGAGTCCAATTTCAGTCTCGAATAATCCATTGGAAAGTGTAACATACGTAGTAAATAGAAAGTAAATAGATGATGAACGAATTGATTAAATGAAATCGTAAAGCTTCCGGATTTCCAAAAAATTATCGAATTGATATAAAAGCTATGAAACATGCCAATCCTGTACCTCGACATATGTACTTTGATATAAATCTTTTAATAATAATAATAAATTACATATTTTGTATACCCATATCGTTTTCATACTACAATTATTGTATATTACAAAACAGGATTATGTTTTTATCGAAAGTGATAGAGTTTGCAGGATTCTCCGACGAGGATAACACCGAGTATTTCAAAACTCGACGAAGCTTGCCATTCAATATTCGTGCATGGTTAAGGAAAGCCCTGACTATGCGATTCCTGTGAGCTTTTTCGATCCCATGGGCACCTCTCCGTTCTCCCCGTCTCATGAGTATGAAATACGTTCACGGATCATCGGTTCGATTTTTCACGGAAGTATTACCCAGCGGCCCTTGCCTCGTTGCCTTTCCAAAACTTTTCCCTCGCAATTTTTGTAGCGCCCCCGATAGAAGAACCGCGGCAAAATGTTTGATAAATTGAGTTATTGAAACTCTACGCGACCCCGCATGGTTTTCGGATTTTCCGTAGAAATTTGTTTACAAAGCAACACGTGTATCCGAAACAAATACACCTGTTTCCAAGCTTCGTTTCCTTTTCGAAAATATTTGCAAATCGCTGAAAAAGAACGATGACGAGATATTTGCTTCGACGTAATTTATAATATTTCCCCGTGAAATGGGACAATACAATTCGAGTTCAACGAGTTCTAAAGATTTGTCAACCAGAAATTGCTACTATGCACTTCAATGAGAGCATCCACCAGACGTCTGCACGTGATGGCAGTAAAAAAGGACAGCTGGTTGGAAAGGATGGTTGGAAATTGAACAATCCGAGTTCCCCTGTCCGAGGAGCCGAGCACGCAGACACGGAAGAGCGCAAGAGGTAAGCGCAATTTTAGAATTGTTCGTGCGTTAAAGGATACAGCGACGTAGTGAGTAAATGCACAATACTCGCAGGAAACTAACCGACGATAATACTTAGCTACTCACCTCCACGCCCCTACTTTCGTTGCTTAGTTCTATCTTGATTCCCTCAGGTTCCGATAGCCGTTGAAATCGGGATTCGTCTTGGGAATAACCAAGAAATTCCAGGATGAAACTTCCACTTCTGTTCATGATACTTGGCCATTATTATAGTTGGCTTCGGGGACTCGTCGAAAGATTGTCTATCTGACGGTCGGTTCACTGGGCGTGGCTCTGAACTAGTTTTCATGACAACAGTTACTGATGCTGATTATAATTGTCATCGGTTTCCTCGTCGCAGAATTGTTCTGGATCTATGTACATAATATAAGGATTTATTAGACACCATTTCTATTCTTTTCAAAATGAAAGGCACACGTAATTGAGATAATAATTTTTGTTGTATCTGGAATAGTTGACTTTGTAATTATGTATGCTGAAATATCCATAAAATTTTAATGTATCTGTAATGCGATTTTGCTACTGGCAAATACTGTTATGTCTTGGTTAACGTCTGAATATTAAATTGGGCAATTTCTTGAACCATTACGAGAATCGACAATTCAGAATAGAGTGATTGCAAAATGATCCGAATGAAGATAACGAAACATGGAAATAGTTTTCCATGCATTCGACAAGGCAGAAAGAATCGACACATACGGGATAGCGGTTCAGGAAGTTGCTACTTCCTTATCAATGAAATAAATCGTTCGCGTGGGAGGGAGATTCCTCCACTCAAAGCCATTATCTTTCTTCTTCCTCTACAGCTGTATGGCTGTCGATAACCCCAAAACGATTATGATTATTGGAACTCTGTGAAATGGCTTTCGATTTTAATTCGCCTACTTGAATTCGTTCGACTGACGTTTAATTAAATCTGTTGAAAAGAAAATCGATGGTATACACGATACCACAGACGATCAAATGCCTCTTTTATTTTTTTTTTAATGGACCTCGTGAGCTCTATTACGATTTTTGTGCCCCTTCCGATGTTACTGACAGTAAGTTAGAAATACCATGGACGATGAGGTATGAAATAGACAGAGGCTTGAATTAGATATTGAGGTTGCTAATTACAATACTTTTAAAAGTCTGTGTTAGCAATTTGTTATTCTTGTGCTTATCAAACATTCTTTTCGAATTTCTGGTCGTCCCTTGAGGCTGGAGCTCCAATTTGAGACGTCGTTGATTAAAATCGACTCGGTAGAAGCCGAGATAATGAAATTTGTTTACATCAATGGTAAAAAAGTGTGGGGAACGGTATATTTTATAATGAATCTTCTTTCACTAAGATCGTGATCCTGCAACCTGAAACACATCAAAGTTTATAAGAATTTAGCGATATTTGTTAGGTATGATAGCCCGATTGTTTCGGCTTCAGCGTCATACAGCATCCCTTTTAACCCTCTGATTACTTACATATTGCAATTTGCTTGAGATAGCATTCTGTTATATTGACATCTTCTTTAACTTAATAATTCTGTAACAAACTTATTTATGAGATTAGTAATTGTGAAAAAATAGTACAGTAGTACAAAGGGAGCAAGTTCTTCCAAACTGCAAATATGCTGAATAATAATTATGAATTCAAAATAGAAACATTTATTTGGATACTAAGATGAAACAACTCGTTTTTAGTGTTAACAAAAAGGTGGGACGTAAAAGATAATAATAAATAGCCAGGGGGGCATTCGGCTATTAATTACGGTCCACTCGTTATAAGCCCGATTGAAAACCGTAAGTGGATTATCCCGGAAAATGGCTGCATATTCTGACGACTATGTAATTCACATCTCTATCATGCATGCCGTATAAAATGGACGCGGAATTGGCTAATTATTATTATTTTTGCGACAATCGTTCACAAAACGACAAAACGAGGAAATTTAATTTTTCCGTTTACGGCGTATAAATATTTTAATACAAATAAATGTTTCGCCTCGACCATGGGACGATATTTCCGGGGAACTTTACACCGTGCGTATATACACTTTGTAAGATACTTTGGCTTTCTGAAGGGAAATCAGATAACAGCTGTGAAATAGCATTCGATCGTTGTACATGCAATTTCAATCGCATTTTTTTGGACGGAATATATGCATTCTCACCTTATCAACACCTGGCATTGTCTTATGGAATATGTGACGTTTAATAAGAAACATTAATAACGAAATGTGCTCGGGAGATTTTATTCTAAAGCGGCAACATATCAAAGAGTAGAACGATCGGTTCTATCACAAAGTAATAAAAGGAAGTCGAAAAAGTGACGTCGTGAAACTTGATGTTACTTAAACATTGTGTTTGACTCTGTCATATGATTACATACAAGCAGTAGGCAAAAAACTCAAAAAATGTTCCTCCCAGTTTCCCTTTATTCTGAATCGAAAGGTCTGAGGGCCCCACTTTTACTGATATAGGTTTCGGATGTCTATGATTGTTTACTAGTTAGTTGACTAAAATATCAATGAAAACTCGAAAGTGACAGATATATAATTTATTTTTTAAGGGAAATGACATTGAAAATGAATTTACCAGATTAAGTAATGCAAGAAATAAATGCAATTAAATATTTACTTGAAAAATAGACAACGTATTAAATAAGCCTCAGGTGATTCCTTAAACGAAGTAAATTGTTCAAGATAGCTACTCCGACTTAAAAATCTACCCATATACAAAGTGCCTTCTTGTACATAATGTGCAATAAATTTCATACGAGCATATGAAAATTAATATTAAATGCTATCATTAGCTATGCGCATTAAGTGCTGATTTTAATATTCGTATCGTTATATGCATTGCTTTAATACACGTTTACTATAATCATGAAATAGTTGCAGTAACGAAGTCGGAGGGTATCCGACTTCACTGCTCAACAGTGAAAACCAAATTCAATTGACTAGAAATGGAATTATAAATTTAATATACAATGTCCCCACTATATGTATACACCTTTGTCCAATGCATTTATTAATGTAAACGTGTATTCAATAAGAAATATTTCTATAGTTAAAATTTGTTTATATTCAAAAACACGGAGTACAAGAAGGAGATCTAATCTGATATAAGAAATAGTTACACAAGAAAATATTGGCGGTCACTACGCTCGCACAACTACTAAAAAATACAACCAGTCACCCGTGCCGATTCGGACCAATCGTCCTACAGCATGATTGGGGACCGGAGGAACCGAAATGCATGCGACTCACCAGCCCGTTGATTGCAGAAATACAGCAAGTACTCGTAGGAGACATCAGGAACCCGACCTGGGCAGCTCGAGTGAACTCAACCGTCAAGAAGTGTGCTAACTGTAACGAAACAAGAACGCAAAGAACAATAAAATCTACTGTTAAATCTACAGAATTTTATTCTTCACTGATAGCTGAGATACTTACATCTCTCACTTTACTAGTGCCGTCTAAAGCATCCCCTTCAGTGATGCACTGATTCTACATCGGATAGCGAATATAAGAAAAAAAAAAACAAAGGACTATGTACGCGACCGCAGATTATATCGGCGAACAAATTAAGATGCTACTTTCGCGATTGAAATAACTGAAAAGGAGCACCGGTGCTCTGATAATATTATCTAGTACGCGAAAAACACTGACTCGAAATAATCGCGTGTAGCTAAAGTATCAACGAAAATTTAAACAGAGCCACTTGCTCTGGAAATATTAGGAAACTGCGGAGCAAACACTAACTCTACCGACCGCATTGCGCGCGGTCACAAGATTTTCTGAACAAAAAACATGTTCATCCTATTTAGTGTTTCTCAACAGTGATATTTAGGAAAAATAAATCTGCATTAGAAATATGTAAAAAAGCATTAAAAATATTTAAATATATATTAAAAATATGAAAGTATGCATTTCAAATATGGAAATATGCAAATATGCAAGGAAAATATACAATATTAACAATGCAATAACAAATGCACTAAGTTATTGCATATGTTTTTAAGTATAAAACATAAAAACATATGCATTATGTAAAATGTGCAAAATAGTTGTGCCTATTCCAATTGCAATTACTTAATTGTAATTGGTATAGAAAATCTAATTGTTTTTATAAGTATTTCAAGTGTGGTTGTTTCATCTTAGTATCAATCACACATCATATAGAACCAATATGAAAATATATAATAATTAAAATACTCACATACAGAGGCCTTGGCTGCATTGAATTATTAATTGTAATATAATTAAAGCTATTGGATTACTCTATTCCATATAACCAGGTCTCTCCATACACCTGTACCAAAGAATAACAAGAAAATTAAACAAGTGCATGGAAGTAATGATAATCGTGATGGAAGCAATATTATGTGAAGTGCTAATTACAATCCTATTAAATAAACAGCAGCGGTAATAGAGTGCAAATAATTGTGCTATAGCTATTATGAACGTACCTCACTGAGATGCCTTCCATATGTTTTGTCGGCACGCCGTCAAGTAGTAGAATGACAACCTCTGCAACCGTCCTTCGCCGTTCGACTCTGTTCAACACACGACTATAGCCAATGACGACGTTTATTTACAACCGCTTGCATTTCCTAGAAATATTTCAATGCATGCGTTACTTGACAAGCGTCTTTTTTTGTTTCGCGATAAATTGTCGAGATTTTCGGAGAAAAAAAAGATCCCTGACCACGGCAGAAACAGTAAACAAATAATCACAAGTAACTGCTTGTATTATGTTATTACTTATCTACAACACGACCCTACATTATACAAGTCTTATACGCGGTACGAATTATAATTTAATAGGGATATATTGCTACAGAACTACTTATTTCTACAAGAAATTTGAGAAATGCTTACCTGTCAACCAGACCGTTCGAGACTTCAACATGGATCGCCGCCATTGCGCTGTGCATTCCCGCCCGTTAGCGCCGCGCTCGCGGCAGTTCTGATTTGAATTCGCAAGGAAGCAAAAGAGACGCCATGGAACAGAATCGAACTGAAAGTGGAGATAAATGTTTTGAGAATCGCCAATATTATAACAATACTGCCGGAAACAGCAGAATATATTGCAAGACAATGGCATTCAGAACTGAAATACGTATACGCATACGTAAAAGACGATACGTATATGCATACACGAGTAGATTTGAAAATGCACGCCAGGCGGTGTGACTGCATAATATTTTCATCATTTCTTGCAAAATATTCATTAATATTAACAAAGAAAATGCAGAAAACTTGGAACACAGGGAAATGAAAGCAATGCGTATATGATTTCCTGTTTTCGAGAGTATATTAGACTAAGTGACATACCTTGATTCGACAGACACTCTGGGCACGTCTATTTACTACGAGATCCGTTGCGCGAAAGAGGCAGATTTTTTAAATAGATTGCGCTAATTGGCTGGTAACTTGGACGGAGAGGGGGTCGGCGGGGGGGATTGTTCTTACTTTAAGGCGGGTGTTTTTGAATATCATATCGAACTGAATATTTTTTTTGCAAGTGATACAGTATGGATATTAGTCGAATAGCGCGATGCAAATATATTTATTAGTAATAGCAAACGTCATTGTGTAATCAAATGTTTGCAATGTTTGTTGCACTATAGGATAAGTAAACTAGTTCCGTCAAACTAATATTTGCCTTACCTTAACTTTATTTACATTACAATTCCTACTGTTGTTCAGATCGTTCTCTAGAATCTTTTGACACCGACGAGCCTCGTACACAAACAAAATATAAGAATAGACAATACATCCAATGTATTTTTTCCGCCAGTATTGCTGGGACGACGGGTCCACTGCCATTTCTGTGTCACTCGCAACGTTACCGATAAAATTGAAAAACATTGTTATCCCGGCTCGTGGTGGTTATTTAGGAGGTGTCAAATGTAAGGGAAGGAAATAAGCTATTCACCTGTAATAGTCTCGTTGCTGTAACTTAATCCAGTTGTCTGTAATTATTATTGAAATTGTTTTATTATTTGTATGCACTAGTTGTATGGTATGCAGATAAGTATGAAGAGCCTCTAGCGGATAATTTTATGACTAATCAATGAAGAAGCTTCACGATTGGTGGAGTTTGAATTGTAGTAGAAAGCGGCTGTTGCGTTTTCAACGTGTAGTGTCAACGGCTTTATGGCGCGATACCGCGTACGTTTATACAAGAAGTGATTATCAGTGAATATTCGTTTGGCGATTCATACTAGAAATGTGTTACACGTGTCGTACTATTGAATTTATAACTAAAGCTCGAATAGATTGATATTCTTAACAGAATACAAGAAGCGTAATACCCGGTGCAATCGTGGGGGAAAAGCCGCGAATCTTGTGCGTGCATTTTGTATGTGATAAAATTGTAACATCGTCTGAAGGAGGACTATATCGATTCGAAAATGACTACGTCGTTGTCGTTGTTGGCTAGCCACGATGAAGTGGTTCGATGTACGGATGTACTAGTGAACGCAGCTTGCGAAGAAGGTTAGTTTTTAACATATTTACTGCCTATAATGTTTCACTTGCTCGGTGGTATACCGTAGGTATAACATTACGATGCGAATATAAATACTCTTAAGTATTACAGCACACAGTGTTTATATCATACAGCTTTTTATTTTACATAATTCGCTTATCTCTTGCATTTTTTAAATGGTACTACATGGCATAAGAATACTGTGGTACTTGCTCAAGTACGGTTGTTCCATGCCTCTACTGTTGAGCTCAGCCGATTTAGTGTAACAAATGTACATTTAATTGGCATTTGATTGAAACGTTGTGATGTTTGTTTTAGAATTTTTGCAATTCGCTATAAATCAAGAGGAAATGAGACAAAAATGGTTAGCATCGATACAAGAATGCCAACGACTTCATTCAGCCTTAGAGAAAGCTCATCAAGAAGCGGCAGATTTGGATAGAAAGTTAAGTCACGCTAGAAGGCTTTTAGACGAAGAGAAACGAAGAAGACGGACTGCCGAGGAGCAAAGAAATTCATTGGTAGATAAATAACTATCCTTTAAGCCTTTTAGGCACGTAGTATTGTATTTTCATTAGACGCGTTTACACAGGAAAGACAAGTCGCTTTGGCCAGAGATCTTTTATTCAACGACGGTGGGAGGAATCTAAATGATGAAACCCGTGAAAAGTTACAGTTCTTAAATAACACTACATTAAATGGTCGCCACAGTAATATGCATATCAAAGACTTACACCCAAATGACAAGTGAGTTTCATTATTTAACGAGAATTGTTCGACTAATACAAGTATTGTTAAACCCAAAAATTTCTTTATCATTTTCAGATTAAATACTATAGCGGAGCTGGACTCCACTGGCTCGATCTTAAGTGACTTAAGTTGTTTCTCAAAGTCTGAGGATGATTTAGACGCTAGTGTAATTATTCAACAAAATCAAAAGAAAAGAGAGTGGAAAGAGCATAGGCCCAGCGGTGAATATTCCACCAAGAAACGTCGTAGTAATCAACAAAAGGTCACTGAGTTAAACACATCGGATAGGATAGTAGCTACAACTACAGTAGTGGTGCCCAAGGAAGGCAACATCACTGCGTCTTCGGTAATCGAAGCTATACCTAGAGATGAGAACACAGATCCACAGGGACCACCTTTACATAGCTCACGAAAGAGGCGTAAGAGTGGTGATCGTAGTAAATCAAAGCTGAATCCTGTTAATACAAACGAAATACTAATAGATACAGCTGTAAGTAATCACTATTGTAGTGGAACATTTGTAAAATGAGCATGTTGATTTTAATAATAAAATTATTGCAGCCTTCTGCGCCAAAGGCAGAAATTCTTACATCGGGATCTGATTCAGAGGGTGTCTTCAAACCCAGTCCGAACATAGGCGGATACACTTTGAATACAAAATCCGCCAGAGGTCATAATTTTGTAGCAAAGACAGTAATTAAACCAGAAGTCTGTACACCCTGTGATAAGAGGTAACAACATTTGCCGGAAAATTGCATTCCATTCGCGTAAATACTACCTGTGTACATGTAAATAATATTCCAGGATTCGTTTCGGAAAAGTAGCCCTGAAATGCAGAGATTGCAGAGCTACGGCCCACACAGAATGTAAAGACTTAGTACCATTACCATGTATACCTACCGGAAATACACCGACGTTGCGTGGTACATCGGTAAGTCCAATGGTATTCTACAATTTTCGTTCAGAATAGCAACAGTATCGATATGATTTATTCTTAGGGAACAATAGCAGATTATACACCGATGATCCCACCAATGGTACCATCACTGGTTGTTCATTGTATCAACGAGGTAGAATTAAGAGGAATGGGTGAACAAGGATTGTACAGAGTAAACGGTGGTTTAGCAGAGGTAAAATGTCTGAAGGAAAAGTTCCTTAAAGGCAAAGGAGCTCCCAATCTTTCAGACCTTGATATACCAACTATATGTTCCACCCTCAAAGATTTCCTTAGGTACACACATTAATTAATACAAAATGTTGTCCTTGAAGAAATAGAACAATTTCATTATTCTTCCACCTATTACCAGATCATTACGCGAGCCGCTAATTACCGTGGGTTTATGGGCGGATTTCGTTCGCGCTACTACTATTACTGACAAACAGGATGCCGATGCTGCTTTATACCAAGCAATATCAGAATTGCCCCAACCAAACAGAGATACCCTTGCCTTTTTGGTTTTGCATTTGCAAAGAGTGTCGAGTAGTCCCGAGTGCAAAATGCCAATAAGTAATTTGGCTAAAGTGTTTGGGCCTACATTGGTGGGCTACAGTTCCCAAGATCCATCGCCAATTTCCCTGCTCACCGAAACAAGGAATCAGGTGGCTGTAAGTATATTGTCGCAACAGATGTCGCGCAGTTATCAAACATTCCACCAATTTAAAATAAACACACGCAATTATTTATCCGTTACAGATAGTAGAAAATTTGCTGAAAATTCCTTCAGATTATTGGGCTAATTTCGTTAATCCCGAAAACTTAAACACTATTGGTACGCATAAAACTGGCGAACTTAGACATACGCCATCCACGGAATCGTTACTTAAGCGTAGTTCTTCACGTGGCTTCTTCAATACACCACTTGCTTCTCGGTTCGTATCATTTGGATCACTGTTTTTGCTTAAGTTTAATTATAATACACGATACTTACGTCCAGATGTTATCTTTTGTTCCCCAGGACATTCCTGAGAAGAAACAAAAAGTATTTCGCCACACCTCCTTCTAGAGTAGGCTTCTAACGAGAGTAGGTATGTACTTATACGATACTTACATTAAGGTACAAATAATTTCTAATTAATTATCAACCGTTTCAAAGTAAATGACTAATGTTTTTCAATGTGCAACATGATGTTTTTATATTCTGTTGAAAATTTTGTAATATTTTGATTAAAATATATTTGTGTGTATTGTACGACGGGGAATAACACGAGGGCACTGATAGCACATATTTACTTATTTTGTATACGTGAGACAAAATACATATCAATATTTCTTTTGATTGAGATCAAAATATAATTATATAAGATAAGGGTTGTTTCACATGTTACATGTATAAAACTATGTAAATGTGACGTATTTATTAACAATTAACAGTTATAAGGGACTCTGTCTGGTTAAGTAAAAACACATTGTATTTTACTTCAATAGAATTTGATTTTCTTCTCCTCGTAAGTGTAGAAATACACGTATGAGTAACAAAAATTATAAATTTATTATCACTAGTTTCGTAAAAATAACAGACGCCTTATGCGAACTAAGTAAACGCGAAATATATATTACAAACATTGCTTCCGAGTTCATTTACATTGTCTCGTTCAAGCGTCAGAAAATATCTTTAATTTTGTACATACTTTCGTTATCGTAATAATAATCGTATCACAAGTACATGTTACATTTTAAAATGATTTCTTAGCGAGGTACTCATTTTAATTATGGCGAAATAAAATTTCTTAAACGTTACAATTAAAATTGAAGCATCTAAAAGGAATACCTGTGTTCTATTATATTTTCTTTTTGTTCCTTTATTCGAAACCTTAGGCTGTCTCCGTGCACGTTTTTTCTTTGACTTCCCAAGAAGCTTCCCAGAATTGTTTCAACCTATTATCACCATTCGAACAGAAATGTCTAAAATCCTGAATGAGTTTCTTCTGAAATAATTCATCGCCAGCCAACGTAGACGATGATTTCCATTTTCGACTTAGCATGTGATTCCATGACCAAAGAAATCCAATCTATATACGAAAAAAAAAATCATTTCCCCAATTGCTTCTTCCCGGCATGAATCACCAACACTCACCCTTTTATCTTTGCTGTAATCATCTTTATTTTTTCCACTAACATGCCTCGTAATATAAGCTTCGTGTGGACTGGGCTGATCAGCATGTATTGGGTATCCCTTTTGTCCCGTATTTCGTCTCACAACATTGGTCGCAGTTCTGGGACGGGATCTTGTGTTTGTCGTAGACGGGATTAATATAAATGCATTACCAGTCATGTGAACGTATTGATGATCGCTTTCCGTACTTTCTATTAAGCATCGAACAAAGCCGAATCTTTGTATAATTGCTTCTTGACACAGGAAAAGTCTTTGTGCGTAGGTTTCCTCGCGAAATTCTGTAAACGACAATTGTTACCCAATTTTCTCAATAACTTTCTCCATATTGTAAAATAATTTGTTGCACAGTATGGACGACGAACCTTCAAAAAGGTGCCGTTTGTTTGCCATAAGACACTCTATATTTAATGGTATAAAAATAGGCCCTCTTAGAGGATCGCTTTTCAACGTGAATGGTAGTGCTAGTAGATCGCTGGGAATAGGAACTATTTGAATTCCGCACGTTTGAGCTTTGCGTTGCCACACGAATATCTTTGGAAAAGAACATTGAAATGCGTTAACGATTTACAAAGAACAGGGGTTCCAATGTGAAATGTAGATAGTTTACTCACGAGGTCGCTAACGATGCTACCGGACGATGCTACCCATTGCACTACAAGTTCATAAGAATCACCCACCTTGTATATGGATTGATATCTTAAATGACCCCATTCGATTCTGTCGCTTCTGTTATTTATATCTATATCTAAATGGGTATGTTTGTATGGTAGAACTAAAACAACGGGGATACGTGAATGTTGTTAATTGGTAGTACGTAATTCTAACATTTTGTTCTTGTTATAGGAGATACAAAATTACCTTGCCACTCTCTGTCGTCCGTAGTATCTACGAAATCTATGTCGTCTCTGAGAAACGGCGATACATTCGATTCGTCCACAGAATCTGTACTAGGTATATTCACCGGAGACGAGATTGTTGGAAATGATTCTGGCGAACTAGGCTCGCACCATCCCTTTGGCGCCTTCATTTCAACCTCCACCCACTCGTTCTCGAAACTTTGCAAATCGCCCAATGGCGAGCAATATTCACCTGCTGCGTAGCGTGCAAGAATTATTTAGAAAAGTAAACGGTGTACTTATATATCACGATTGAAATAATAGTGTCCCTTACCCCTTTGATTTTCTTTGTCTTGTACTATATGGTATAAATAAAATCCCAGAATAAATGGTTTCGAGAAGTCGCCAGATGCGTGGCATATTAATTTATCTTGTATCATACCCTGAATGAAAATACTGTATTCAAGTAACGATATTAATCATCCCTTTCCAATCGATCGTATTATTCTTACGTTCATGATATTGATAGCAGTATCCACCGACACTCCTCCCTCGATATGATTATTTAGCCATTGCACTGCGTCCGCGCTGACAAACGTTTGACTTGGCAGAGATGGATGTTGTGTAAGAAAACCAACGCCATTCTGGGAGTGTTTCATCGCCTCCAGGATTTCGTTATGCGACGCAGTGTTCTTCAGCTTCGTTAGCTCCATATTTGTACTGTCGACGAAGGTTCGATTATTGTCGAAGAAAATTTTCGAATACAATCAATGTGAGTTCACATTCGATTTTACCTATCCTCGTTAGATTCAAAGTGATCCTGTTGTTGCTCAAGCGAAAGGGGTAGCACGGCTTCGCTCGCCGGCGAGATTCGACCTCTGTCCATCACTTTGGAACCTGATCTAAGAAAAATAGAGGGGGCCAATATTCATGTTCTGTTTCCATTTCACTAGAATTCTATGCGTGGCAAAGAAACACAGGGCGATTGAAAAGTTAAGCGATGTCTAAGATTGCAATGTAATAAAAAAAAAGCAACATTTCTTTGCATATGCATAATTCGATTTGCATTTACTTCAAACGAAAACAGAGAGTCTCCTTTAATCGACATGTATGTACATGAATTTGGGGTGAAAAGTTCGTTCTCTAATGTCTAGGTACTAGAAACTAACGTTTCCAAATTTTCATTAATTCTTCGACACTGTGCGTGATGTAATATGTACATACATGTCACATTCCCTTAGTAGGAAATGTTTAATTTCATAGTTGAATTGAAAGAATTTAAAGAAGTAAAACCAACCTGTTTGGCACGTGGCGAGGAGTGTCGAGGCACGTGCGGGCAGTCGCAGCGGTATTCACTACATGCCTCTCCTGTACAGAGAACCCCGTCACTCCCTCACTCACTACCAATATTGTCTACTGTACAGAGCATTTGTAATAAGCATAGATATACATGCTGATATATGTTCCGTGATATATTCTCATTCAACGTGATATAAACGGTACAAATGCTCCGCATCTCGGTTTCTTTTCTTTTTTTTCTTTTTACGAAACGATGAAAAGAAAGACTAAAGCAGCTGAAAAGTATGGGCAGTATGTACAAAGATTGTTCTCAAACATTTACAAGTACAGTCCGTTTCTTAAATCCGATCATCACACCCTTTCCAGAAATAAGTCGCAACAGAGGTACCTCTCTAATCATCACCAGAACAGATAGAAGCATTTCAAAGCAAACTGTCGACTCAATACTTTGATTACTTTCTAGGCTGACCTGCTTCAAAATACCACATTATAATTGTTGCGCCAGGCATACACATAAAAACTTGCTATTATTGCCTCTTTTCTCCTTTACAAAGCATGCAAATTGTGTGGGTTGAAGAGAGTTGTGTGCCGTATTTTTCATCCGAATGCATGCTTCCCTTTTTGAGACCAGTATGTTCGCGAAACTAAAAGTGAACGTGTGTGTGATTGCATGAGTGTTCGTTTGAACATCTGTGTGTATATAATTAATGAATTTTACGATTCGCAGCATTACGAATAACGCTGAAAATAATACGGTAATTATAATCAAAGTTAACGAGCATAAATTAATCGATGCCACGCAGAATAAGTTTGGAATTCCTGCAAACATACATAAAGAAAATATCCCTGAAATTCGAGATACGAATTGTGTTCGAATTGCGGATACCTTTTTTACGAACCTCGAATTGCACAACAAGAAGCAGTTCTAATTTAGTATCTGAACATACGTTGCCCAAAGAAATGCAAGCAAAGTGGAAAACCGTCAAACACCAAACTCCCGATGGGCCCGCCCATCGTAAAATGAACAGGCTGCAAGCTATACAATTACATTTGCCAAAGCAACAATGCCTAAATCATCAATCTAAGCTGGTTCAAACCTTGGTCTCGGTTTCTCTGGTAGACGATTGCTCCCAAGTCGCTCCCTGAAGGGAGAACTGCCGACTAGGCTGGTCTGAAAAGCATGATGAATAGTATGGGTAATTGTAAATGTGTGAACAAGCTCATGATCATGAAGAAGTATATCACTGCTTTGTTTAAACTGTAATGGCATCGTTTGTTAACATCAATATCCAAAGAGCATTATTACATCGATGAAAAGAAAAAAAAAAGAGGGTGGAGGGCAGGATAAATCAAACGTCAGGCGTTCTGCATTACACGAAAGCTTGCTAAAATCGTAGTGCGCATTCAAGGCGGATATCAAGCATGGTTGCATTCACTGTGTAAATCCGTTGTGTAAGCTGTCGAAACGTTCTAACTAACTGTTTCATGAAAATCTAACATAACTGGATAATCAAGAGTACACAGTATATGTATAAAATATAATGCAAAAATAAAAAAGACATCAAGATATTATGGTTATTCTTCGCTGCTTGAAAAAGACAAACTGTATCGAGACAGATGGATAAACATGATAATAATCTCATTGACACCTGGATCAGCGTATTGAGGCTACAGGATGCAAGGATATACCTGGTTAGTGAGGACAATCAGGCTTGTGCTGTGCCTGCGTCTGGTCAAGTGAGAGGCAGGATCTCTCTGGGGAACACCACCTAGAGTTGAAGGATTCTGAAACATATCATGCTAAATACCCCTCTCCTAACATTCCACTGAGATCTATTTCTACCTACGATTAATATGTCTATCGATCGTGTAACTGTTTAGTTTTCGCATCGACAACCCCTTAATTGTAATGTCCCTGAATATAATTAGTTTCTATGTAATCAAATGTTGCCGTAATTAAATATGTTATAGCTGTCGTAAGTGATGTATTGAGTGCCAAAAAAAGCTCGTGAACGTAAAAAAAAAAAAGGAGAGATCGTGCTTTGTTTCATTTGGAAATTAACCCACATGTTATTGCTTGTTACACCCTACGTATTATCTAATACACCAATCAGGAACACGCTAATTATGACAATGGCACTGCGTCGAAATCTTGCAAACGAAAAATTGCAAAATAAATAACAAATATTACGCCTTCCAGTATATCAAGTGAAATGACAAAAATATTCAAAATTCACGTAAGCACCGAAATAAATTGCATCACTTGGACACTTTACATTAGGCATGCGACATTCAGTTCTAGTGTGCAATAATACAGCGTAATATAGTATAAAATAAATCGTTAAATCAAAATTACTTAATATTCAGGTTTATAAAAAAGAAAACAAAAAGATAGGATAATATCAAAGCTCCTGCAATTGGAATTTTGCTAAAAACTCGTTAAATATTCTAAATCTAGTTAATAATACTAGGTTGCTATAGCCATTTATCAAGTCCTATGAATTAAAAAATTAAATTACATTGTAATATAAAAATATTATTTGACAAAATTACCCAATTCTTGTTCGGATTTGGACGTCGTATTTTATTTGGCGAAAGTTCGATGAATCGTAGGAATCCACCCAAGAGGGAAATTTGCTCGGAAGCTGTGAGAGGTGTGTAGATATCGCATCTCGATGATCCTTCGGATAATTTTCGCGTGATAGAATTATGTAGAGGGAGCAAAAAAACACGAAACCTCCAATATTTAAGTGCCTAAAAAATATCGATTAATTTTTGAAATCAGAACAAGATATTATTAATGCATTCTATTATATGGTGAACCGTCTCACCTCCACTAGAGCAAAGTCAGTGTGGCCTCTAGTACAAATATAGTGATCCAAATAATTCCAATTGTAATTTTCAAGTTTCTCCGTTGTAAAAGACACCCACGACACTTCGTAAGTGTCGTGGTGCGGTGCATGAAATCGATAGAGATAATGAATATTGAATGGAGGATAAGGATGCCTGTAAATATTCATCTAAATATCTTTCCATCATTTTCCATTATTACCGAATGCAAATTCTCACCTTGGACGGTATCTGGTCACGGTTATACAGTTGTCGAATAAGGATATTTTATGAAATATCCTGCCAATACTTAATAAATATTCCTCCTTGGGCTCCGATTCGGATTGCCGGCCCCGCATTACAGAACTTATTGCAGGGACAGCGTTACTACCGGGTGTATTGCTTTGATTTTTATTATTTTGCGGAGCGACAATTAGTTGGAAACCCTTGGTACAATATAAAAAAAATTTTTTTTAAAACAGTTACACATACGACTAAGATATAGGGGTGGTTTTTAGCTATGAGCTGGCAAAAATTTGCATGAATGTTATAATAAGGCTCTAGATATTATTCTCCGAGTTGAACATATTGTTTAGTATTTAAGGTTGACAATAAAAATTGTTCGATGCAAAAATGGCATTTGTTTAATAATAATACCTGTGCCAATCGTTGCGATACTAGCTCTTTGAACACTTCAAGAGTTGTTAAAGGCTTTTTGTATATCGCTCGTTGTTGGGCAAAGTCAGTATTAACATCGTCAGGAAGAAGATTATAATCTGACACAACGTAGTCATTCTGTAAGCTTCTCTTGTCTGGGAAGTAATCTGTAGTGATAGGCAAGCATGCTGGGATTGTCAGTGATTTCCAATCAACGCCTAAAAAATAAGATGCGAAGTATGTATGAAAGATATCATTTACGCGACGAATTACTAAAAGTGAAGTGTAGGATGATCTATTTAGTATATAATGTTAATTTCGTGACTACGTAAGTGCCAAATCTAAATATTTGTAGCAGTTAATATAAAAATCCATAAATGTAGTGTACAGAAGAAATTTCATCAAAATTATTATACAATTGTGCAAATACATATTCAATACTCTATGCACCCAAACCAAAGATAGCGTACGATTATTATTAATGTCACAATATGTGTTATCGACGTGTGAATAAGATGACCAATATTAAAGCATGCATGGTAAAATTCGTTTTTGAGCCCCTTAGTTGACAAGTGAACTTTTTCTTTTCTTAGTATTGCGACAATTGAACTTTCGTGTAACTATATTTCATTAACATAAAAACAACTCATTTTCTGTAATTTAAAGCTTACGCCGCACGCCAATTGAGGGGCTCACATTTCTAATCAAACCAAAATCATCAAAATAATATTAGATAAAATATACACGTATGTACCGGAGCCAGAATACGGTGCTAAAATACCAGAAAGAGAAATACGTAAGAAAATTCACTATGTTTATATACGAATAATTAACGCACATTAGTAGTAGATACTACCCCATCGTAATATGCTACGTATAATTAATAATATAAGGAGATGATGTGAATAAAGCGCGATGATATAGTGGAAGGATTATGAAGCATATGAGAGAATGTTTGAAGAATTTGTGATCCACAGATAGTAATTCATAGTGTTTTTGGAGAATTATTGGAAAGAAATTAGAAATTCGATCAGTGCGCACATTTGATAAAGTAAGAAAAAGTAAAAAATATGGCGAAAATGAAAAACAAAGAAAAAAAATTGTACGTAGGTGTATAAATAACCAGAATAATAATATTTAATTAGATTACTATTTATAGAAGTTATCCTGGAATTAAAATTACTCGTTTGCAACAGAGAACATACATGCATAGAAGAGTCATTAAAAAAAAAAGGTAGAGCTATGAAGAGCAAAGTTGCTACAAATTTAATGTTCTAAAAGTAAGTGTGTACCATAACCGAATCAACCCCCATAAACGTATGGCGCTAACCTATGATTGCTGTTTAATGTGACATCATAGTTGCACATCACACACGCGTCAATGCGTCCAGCGTTGCATCCCAATAAGACGTACCATAGCATGGAAATAAATGTAATAATATTATTCATATAAATGATCGATGAATTTCAAAAATAAACATGAGTATGTCCAAGAATGAAAATACTTCATATGCATGATGGTTGTGTGATCGTGTACCAAACTTCCATTCATTTCTACTTGGAAAACAATATTTTTGCCCTTAGACATGTATTAACTATTTTCATTCTTTAAGGAATTATATTTTGATATATGTATTAATTAATCCTTCTTGGTATTAATTATGGATGAAGTGTCGTTTTATATGAATTTGGGCTTTCGGTGAATATATCGTAATGTAATTCACTTATGCCTTTACTGTTCTCCTGCCAAGAAGCATTATATTTCTGCAATTAGTTGTCCAATATTTCGTATCGTAAAAATCGGGTGCTTAATTGAGGAAGGTAGTATTAAAATTATTTTTTTCTTTTCTTCAAACTGTAAACTCATTTCATAAGATATTGTGAATAATAATGTGGGTAATATTGTTACTTGGATATATGTTATAAAATATTATTTGCCAGTAGTTACATGGTATATCTATGTCGTAAATTACTTCGTTAGAACATATGCAAACCTGTTGTAAGTGCCGGTGTCCATTCCTGTTCACCAGTAGCACCCCACAACAACGTCAGAGACTTATTTCCGGTAGTAGACATTGGATTCCCAATTTTATCACCGCTTGATAATAAGAGATTCAATCTCTGTGATTTATGTTTCGTGTCTAAAGAAAATGTAGTTGCAATATCATACTATGACAAATACCCAGCTTACATACATTTTTTTTATAAAATACTAACTATCATGGAATTGATTCGCATTAGCGATGTCGTTGTGTTCCATTGGCGACCCACTTATTGTGGAAGTAGCATCAGATTGCGATTCTGAACACATGTGCGTTGGCACAGCTTGATAATGGTGTTGCTGTATAAGCACCCCTGTTGGCCCTGTAATAATTGTATGTAATCAAAAAATTGTACCATCGTTCTTTGCTACTTCTAGTCGAAAGTCGCGTTTCCTTGGTCAAATATTCTGTTCCGTGCAAGTATAAAATACATGAAATTTGTTTATTAATAATTACCTTTAGGAAAAATATGCGTCCACCTTCGTCTGTTACTTGTAAGTTTAATGGTAACGTGGGATGGATCGAATGGATTAATAAGGGCTCTACCGGGCCTGATACTAGGGGGCTGAGATATTGTATTCGTCGGGCTACCAGCACTACCCACAACAGGCCTAAATGGTGGCGATATCTCCGTATCCGTTAAGTCACTTTTTATCGATGTCCTCGATTCTATTTAATATGCAATTATTATATATTATTTTTTACGAACTTATTTGTAAACATGTATAGAATTGATTTAGATACATGCCATTAATTTCTCCATTAGATTCACTGCTCACAACATCGTCTGTTCTGGTAGGTATTAAAATCGCTGCGCTTCGTGTTGCAGCCGGGGGTGAATGAGATTCGGGTGGTGGATGATGTATGTCAGGATCTGACATTTTTCGTTTCAGAAGTTTTAGTATATGTGCGTTATTGTGGGTCTCCATACTTACTACACTTGTCTTCTTAGTTCTCGTTGTAACGCGTTGCAAGCTACTTATATTAAATGTTTAGATAAAACCTTTAGTCTAACATGCGTTATCGACAATGCCACGCGTTACATTTACCTTGAAGTATGAACGGAGGGTAATTGAAATACTTGTGCATCGTATGCATCATAATCGAACAATGTATTATGCAAACATTCTCTCGGGTCTTCTTGTAACAGTTTATTTTTACATTGCAATTTTCCGTTCTCCATGGGTTTCAATACTCGTTGCGGAAGTTTTATACGCGGTATGAATGTCGAGTACGGGATTTTTTTATTTGTGGAGTAAAAGCTGAGATTAATCCAATGCGGCATACTATAGTCGTCGGGCGCATTAATCGATGTGTCTTTATTATGAAACTAAATTTGTATCGTAAGTATGGATATGCATATTATGGAATTAATTCGTATTTAATATTTTCAGTCAGCAATACCTTCAATAAAGGAACTGCGTGTAGTGGTTGTTCTCCAACGCACACCAAATCACTACCAACTCCATTATCAATGATCCTTTGTTTCGTAACATTTGTCAACTCTCTGTCGACCTCAAAAACACCCACACCGGGTGTTATTACCACCGATAATTGACCGGTTCTATCAAAACTGCGATCCAGGTAATGTTTTTCAAACACTGTAAGAAGTTGGATTTAAAACATTTCATGTTATATTTACTATGCATATCTCTTGTATATCCGATTATTACCATTTAAAGACATGTTTAGAACTTCTAAAAAGTTGCCTTGTGCAGCTGTTGAATTCACTGCTTTTGGTATAATAATACCGGGTTTTTGGTGATACTCTAATACAATCTTTTGATAATCTGTAAAGAGTTTACGCAATTGTACCAACACATTACTCCAATCTTCGAATCTCTCATTTTGAACAACCACTCTGTAAAAATCTTCATAAAACCTTCCTCTATAATCGTGTTGCAAACATTCGCGCATATGATTCGGAAATTCTTCTAAACTGGTGGCATTATAAAATGTCCTCGAGAATAGCACAATTGTTACTTCATGATTACTGCCATTCTTTTTCCATTTTTGAAATAAATCAGCCAGAAATCCGTTCACAGCTTTTTCAAAGTATAGATCACCATGAATATCAAAATCCCACATTTCTGAACTCATTTGAATGAACAGGTATACCATACTTGTCGAAGAACGAAATACAACCTGGAAGGCATATTCTTAAGAAACAAGTCTTTACATGTAGTCTTACAATAGTATTTAAGTTTGAACCTTAGTATCGTTGGTGATTACTCCACAGGCAACTCTATCACCCTGTGACCACATTTCATACACTTGACATCTTACATTGCCCCCGCAGAATTCAATTTTTTTGTTCATATATACACAAGTATTAACCTGGATGGGAGTTTATATAAAGTATTATAAAGCTGATGATATGAAAAGACTAAAATGTATATGCAACAGTAAATAACATATTCTACCAAGCTATTTTTGAGACGCCACATTTCACTACGACCCAAGTATTGGTCTTTAAATGTAAGCTCAATAGAATCCAAAGCAACATCATCCGGATTAACAATATTCATATAGACATCTCCAAATGTTCTCAGTTGAAACATTGTCGCTACGTTATTCTCCACGCTAATTGTTTCACGTCCTTGTAAATCATCTTTGAAGGACGTGACTTGGAGTAGTAGCCGGCTAAACTCAACTTCTGGGTGATAAATTTCAACAACATCTCCGGTTTTTATACCAGGATGATCCTTTGGATTGATTATCAAATCTTCCTCGCTAAAGGTTTTTTGATGAACTATTAACTTATACAGCTTCATTCTTAACCCATTACTTCTTTGGTAATAAATTTAACTGTAATATATGACACAAATAAATTCTATGATATTATACAATATATAGATATATGCCCTTCATGTATATTTTTATTAATGATAAAAATATGCATGCATTAGAATAAATTGGTCACTTACTATCTATACGTGTCCAACATAAAATAATTGGCCAAAATATCCAGAATCATTGTTGCCTTTTGAATCTGACATTTGGATATATTGTTAACAGAGTGTTATTAAAACATGCCAGCAATTTATAATATACATATATAGGTACTGTTATGGTTTACACAAACTCCCAGACCCTTCCCTCTTCCAACTTTGTCCTGTGCTGATAGCATGTAAAATTTATTCACATTGTTGCATTTCATTGAATCTCATAGGATAAAAGAAGTTAGCACCGTACACAGGGGATGAGAATTAATATCAAACAGAATATCCATATTTTCAGTATGCTTTATTCTATAGAATTGTGGTAACACACATTTGTTTCATAGAAGAATGTTACTAGCCATCAGCTTTTCTCATACGATCGATATCGTTACGTTGAGATGTGTCCACCGCGAGAATTTTAAATAAAACAGATGCAAAAACGACAATACTATAGAATAAAAAAAACGTATTTGCTTGTGTACAAAAAGTTGAAACGCGATCAAACTAATTACATTCCAAAGGTTCAAAGTTCATTAAAAATGGCTGCACATAAGGTGGCTGAAGATAAGTCCCGTCGCATATTGATTATAATTTAATTAATTTGACAACTGATATATTTGGCAGCTGGTACATGCCCAAAAATATGTTGATGTTATGCAAATTTATCTAAACAGTAATGAGAATTTTGTTTCATGTTTTACGTATTGTTTACGTTTCATGCCATATTTTACATATGATTATGTAAACTGATGATCATTTCAGTTGCATAGAATTTAATCATCATGTATATAACAAAACTATCAAAAGTTTACATTTTTATGTAATATTACAAAAGTTAATATTTGTCTGTAGTACGTAATCACTAGAATGGTGATCTAGTTTCATAATACTGGTTTCTATTAGTTTCAGCCAGTTTTGTCCAATAAATGGCATCGTAGATTACACAATTTGACTATTAAAATTTCGAATTCAAATGAAGTATAAGTTGGATACTGCTAAAAACTAATGGAAACATGTTTTATTTGGTTGAAATTTCGCGATTATAAAATGTAGTTATGCGGCTGCGGTGCCATCAAGCAATCCTGCAGCTGAGCTAAAAGTTCCTAAAAATGCGGCGTCTGCTAGACCGCTGACAGTATTTTGTTATCAGTAAAAATATAGTTTAATCTAATCTATGATAAGATTTCATACATCCTATTTAAGAGATGGGCACGAAAATTACACTTTTTGATCTTTATCTGCTAGTTACGTGTCTCAATTGAAACAATATGCGTTTTACGAGGATGATACGATTCACGAATAATGTCTAACCTAAGTGTAATTTTTCTAACGTAACGTAACGAACAAATTGTCGTCTAAAAATTGAAAATACATACGATTAAATGATGAGAGATGCGTACCAAGGGCCTGCTACTGTTGCTTATCTGCATAGCAGGGAGCAGCATCATTTTCATTGCTTTCAGCAATCAACGACCTTCCATTCAAACTCTGGTTACAGAGACCCACAAGCAACTACGAAACTTCCAAGTAAATATCGCTGTATTATCGCACTGTCTTAATACATTTAAGACTAAGCACCTTCAATTTTTGTTCCTATTATTTCTACAGGAGAATCTGAAAGATGTTGAGGAAAAGCGGTTGGTAACAGATTCCAAGTATCTAGCAATACTTGGATTAGATGGGCAAACAAGCACAACACCTTATAGTCTTAAATCCCAAAATGTGACTGTTGTCTCTCTAATAAGGCCTGGGAATGAGCAACACATTTACGGCTTTGTGAGAAATGTCAGTCACTTTTTGCCAAATAATAATATAGTCATTTATAGTGTCGGTTTGAATGATGATTCTTTGCAAAACATTAGAACGGCTTGTAATTCCAGCAAGTGTAATGTGTTTCATTTTGACATAAGTCCATTTCCAGCCCATGCTGAGGATGATAGACTGCATGTTTATAGACCTTTAGTTATACAGGTAATGGATATCATTTTAACGAATTTGTACGTATAATAGTTGGATATCGACAGTGTTTCTAATTAGCTCAAATTTTCTTGTTTATATATTACAGACAGCTTTAAACACATTAGGAAACATATTGTACATGGATTCGAATGTACGCTTGAATTCTTCGGACATTGCAAAGTATCTTTTACCAAAATCTGGAATTCTAACTTGGCCTACAAGGCATGCGATTAGCTCTTTAACACATCCAAAGATGTATGAATACTTTCACGTGTCTGCAGAAAGTTTCTTCTTTCTCCCTTTGATAAGAGCATCGCACATAGTGATTAGGAATGTTAAAGAAATTAGAGAGAAAGTAATGTTGCCATGGGTTCAATGCGCGCTAACAAGAGACTGTATTTGTCCTATTGGTAAGCATGCCAGAAATAATTTTCTCTATATAAGATGATTCAACCGTATGGGACACCTCGAGAATATTTTCGTAAATTATAAATGTATATTTCGTATCCACGGTAAATTTCGGAAGGAATATCCGTCGTATACATCGAATTCTTTTTCGTACACCTTTTGCTGTTACGTACATATAATTATATTTATATATACTTGATAATAAGCACAGTCGTTCCATTGATCCTGGGACAAAATTTAGCCAATCTCAAATCTTCGAAAAACACGATCACATAAAAAAGAAACGAGGATATTAATCTAGCTGCTCGAGAGTTGAAAATAAAACGTTCAGCATATCGCGTATTAAAATATACCAATTATTAATATACAAATAACTTATATCGGTGCAGGAGCTCAATCAGCAGGTTGCCGATTTAATAAGAAACCACAATACCGGTATTCCGGTTGCCACGCGTACGACGCTTCTGCACTGAATATCGTCCTAGGACTTCACTTTAATTTCGACGACACGTATTACGTGCACCAGGAGCGGGAAACGTATTTCAATAAGATACAACCCGAGGAGGTTACAGAGGAGTACGTTATGATCACTCGGCAGAATAATGCGACCGAGTCGAACTTAAGAAACATCATATCAACTGAGCGCTGATTTCTCAAAAAGGATCTCGATTCGTCTTAAAACAACAAATTAAGTGAAACGTCGGACAAGCACAAGTTAATATAAGTATACACGATAAGTTAAGGAACAAATAAAGACTTTAGCAAACAATCGATATCAGCGTTTCATTCCCCGATTTACTTTACGTTATTTTCCAATGGCAAACGAAAAACAACGCCATGTTTTTTTTCATCCCGCGATACTCATTGTGATCTGTTTTTAATCGCATTGATCAATCGCCAGAATAGTCTACGATATCGTCCAGTGAATCCTTAATACTTTTTCTCTTCGCCGACAGTGTAACATGAATGGAATCGCGTGAAGATATTTACCATGAATTTCTCAGTAAATTTCACGCTGATCTACACCTCGCCGTCGCTAATAGGGATTCGTCGTTGTTTGTATAAATGAAAACTGCAACATCGGATCATGGACGGATATGCACACACGAGTTCCAACGGGACTCCAGTGGATTAATCGAAACACTCCACCGGATACCAACGATATGTGACAAGTTTCTAAATTTCGACATACTTTTGTCTCTTGTAACCTTCATCACGTACTATCTGATCAGGATTGACCGTACAAGACTATGGTTGACAGCGACATTGACAGCTGGTATGACTGGGAACGAGGAGATGATAGCGATATGCACGGAAGGGACATCGGAGCCCGACGAAACGCACGGCTAATGGGTTCCGACAGTTTGCCAAACGTAATGACCGATGACGGCTATAAAGGAAGTCATCGACGCAACGGAATGATTCGATACGGTGTTGTCCCTAAGAGCGCCAGGTCTGGCACGGAAGTTCGATTCATTAATCCGGCGATTTACGCGGAGACGTTGAACAACGAGGAACTGGAGCACGACGTTGAGATTCAAGTGAAAGTCAGTAGCAAAAACGATGGACAGGTTCTGGTTAATTGCGGGGATTCGATGAAAATGACGGACATGATGTCTACGTTGTCTGTCAATAACGATTTGGGCACCGCCTACGTGGACCATGCCGGGGATCAGGGCTCTGCTCAAGAAACGTATCGTTGCTACTCATTCAACACATCGTCGCCGTCCACGATATCCACGACGCGCGGTATTGTGCGTTCGAAGTCCGTGACTTCTTGCACGCCAAGTACTCGAGTCGAGAGACGATGCAAAGTTCCAAATGGTTTGGACAATAATGACGAGCTTTGTTCTGCCAGGCAAGCGGACACCGAAGTGCAAAGGTAATCTGTACAATTGTGGTGTTCCGTCGATATTAACCGAGCAATGTTGTATTGAAATTATTCTAACGGAATGTCTGAAAGAATAATCGTTCCCCGTTATTTAGATACACGGTAAATGGTCGCCGAATTGTCCAAGTAGCCAGTTCGTCGTTGTCCAGTATCAGAATCTCGGAGAACAGAACGAACGAGACGGAGGACGCCAAGAAGATCACTTACACCGAGTGGATACGAAAGAAGCTGGAGGTGGCGAAACAGAAAAGGGAGGACGACGACCAGGTTGAGAAGAGGAAGCAAATGGAGGCTGAGAAACAGGCTCGTGAGAAAGAAGAGCGAGAATCTCGGGAGCGGGAGAATTTTTTGAAGTGGTCTAAGAAGAAGAAAAGAGAAGGGGAGAGGAAGAAAGCTGTGGTGGAGAAGGAGCTGGAATTGCAGAAGCAATTGAAAGAAATAGAAGAGAAGGCTGGCGTAGTGAAAACTCTGTATCTTCGTCAATGGGAACGCAAGAAGAAGGAAGAAGAGAAAGGTAACGAGTACGTCCCATTGTATTTCGATTCTTTGATCATTTCTAATGGTCCTGTAGTTCGCCAGAGGAAGGTGGAAATTAAGCAGAAACAGGAGGAAGACGGGAGGAAGAAAAGATTAGAGGAGAGCACCAGGGCTTATGAACATTGGCGGAAGATGGCGAAGAACAAACCGAAGCCTGCAACGCAAGGACTTTTACGTTAGTTCCTCTGTATCCGTATTATCGTATGCAAAAAGGAAACGATGCCGGGGTAATGAATAATTTGCATGACCGTAAATTTCCATTTTCTCTCAGCTCATCAAAAAGCCAAGCCGGCGTACGTGAATCCTACGCCTTGGCAGCGAATCGTCGATGACGTTGAAGATGTCGAGGAAGATGCATTGAACTTCGGCAAGAAGACGCAGCAAAGTCAGTCGAAGATTATTACTAGAAGAAGCGCTATATCTTATCGGTGATACGATTCTTTTAATTTTGCTTCAAAGTAGAATTAAAATTATTATTAAATATTATGCATTGAATTGTAGACGTGTGTAGTTTGCTTAGAAGAAAACAGAATATCCTTGTGCAGGATATGTCGTAGAATTAGAATGATTTTACAAGCATATAGTAGATTGATAAACAATTTCATTCATAGCTGATATTATTTGATATATTTTTACGACTTTTACTTCAATTCTTTTTTAATCCCGTATATTACCAATAAATATTTATACATGTATGTTGTGATAGGTATATGGTTCCTGTTCTTCGACCAATATTTATTTTTGAATACGCCGATTTTGGAAGGTTTATAGATAGTAAGCAGAAAAAGGAAAATTAAATTGTGCGTCGACAATTAAAAGTAGGCATATACGGAAAAACTGAATACTTTTATTACTTGTATTATTAATACTGTATTGTATATTACATGACGTAGATTCATTACAATAATCGTAATTTTTACACGGGGTCAGGTGGGTGCTTTTCTATACGTTCATTATTCCAGACATACTTTGAGGAAAAGAGTATCAAATCGCATAATTGCCCCTTTCACGCTTTCTTTATCCATAATTTGCTCTTTCTCAATGTATGTCGCATTCGTACATGCACATAATTTCATGTGTAAGTGTACAATTGCACGGTGCGCAATTTTTTTAACATCTTCCAATGGATCTACTGAACTAAACCTTCCTCCTCTTCTTGAAGTCTCTCAATGTCCGATTTGTTCATAAAATAATAGGAGGGTTGTCGTGATTTCTGAAAATATCGAGTACAAATCGTTACCGTCCGAATCTTTGATTACCCGTCGAATTAAATGAATCTTACCAAATCCTTTATCGTGCGTTTTGCACCAGCTTTAATAAGAATGTTGCTTAATTCCTCAACGGATGGCAGACCCATCGCGTAATGCAAAGCTGTTCTTTCCAACTGAAATGGAAAGTTAAGGATTCATTTCCTTCTTTACAGTTTTTTTTTATTTTAAATTGAACTGAAGAGGATCTAATTATTTCTTACATTGTCGCCGATTCTTAATGTTTCTGGATACATTTTCGCAATGTACTCGACTATTTCTTCGTTTTCACGAAGAACAGAGATATGTAGTGCGCATCTGCTCATCGAATTTTTTCCCATCGCCAGCAATTTTCCACCTCCGTTATTTTTGTTTAACAATTCTTTAACTTTTGCCACATTACCTATTCGAATTTCATGGTGCACTTCCTCGCGTTGTGTCTACAATAAATTCTTCTCTGGTAGGCTCTTTTGTAATATTCGCTTGTAAAACGTCATACCCGTTATCTAATTCATCTTACCACATAATTTGGAATTGATTGCAAAAATTGAACTGTCGCTTCTCGTCCCCTTTCTGCAGCGATATCCACAATATTCACGCCTTCGTCTTCTACGTCTAGAATATGGTCGTATCCTTCCAATAATAATTCCACTAACTTCTCGGTTTCACCTGTGTATGTATTATATATTTTTTATTAAGAAGATTAGTGTACACATTTTTTTATGAAATAATAGAAGTTCAGAAATTTTTCGTACAATAATCAGAAGTAGCACTAGAAATTGTATTCAATAATATTTATTATGGAAAGTATATATTACCTCGGGCTGCCAAATAAACTACGTATCGATCAATTTCGTCAACATTTTCTCTAATGTTTGCTAGTTCAGCGACGTCTCTGGCCGTTCTGTACAATTCATCTCTGAAACCAACGTTAACTTGGCTTTGTTGCAGTAAATGGAGCAAACCTTCCTTCGCGTAAGATCGAATAGCTGCGAAATGAACAACACTTTGCCCATGCTCATCCTATGGAAACAGTGGAAGTTTTGCTCTTTAGACCAGATTTTTAATTTGGACATATCGTTTAATGATACTACGATAATCAGCATACTCTGTTAGGATTGCTAAACGCCGATTCTGGTACATCTGAGCCTGGGCTCTGTGGATATCCAGCGTCCTCATCTCCATTTTCATTTTCAATATTTTCTATATTGCCTTCGGGTCGATCAGGAATTATCAACACGTTAGGTTCCTGAAATATTTTCCAATTACACTTAATGCAGCAATCTTTTGTTTAAAATTAGCTACCTGTTCCGGCGGACTGCTCTTGTTTTTATTTGAAAAATTGTATAAATAGGTAGCCAGATAAGTAACTGGATCGTTTGGACGATTATTCGCAACTTCCGCCAATCCTTTAATCAATGGGTCACCTAGGGCTGAATATAAATTCTTTAGAATTCTATTGTACTGCAATTAGATGAATGACGCTTCCGTTCAACTTACACGATGCTAAGTAACGACCTTCCTCTTCTCTAAATATCGGTATCTCAACCTGACTCTCATCTGAAAAGATAATTTGTTTCAATTTTCCTCGCTTTAAAATGCAATCAAAGAAAATGCATTGCACTTATTTTATTTCCAATTTATATCAACCGTTTTTCCTCTCGCATTCGTTTTCGATTTTCGATTGAAGTGCAATGCATTGACCAGATAGAATAATTTTTCTGCTTAAAATACGGAAGCAAATGTTTCACGAATAACAAGTGCATTGTGGACGTGTAGTCACGTTGGTCCACGTTAAAAAAAAAAATCGTGTTGCACAAAGTACAAGCAGATCGGTCACAATATCAAGTATAAAAATGCAAAAGCAGAATTACGACATGTAACTGGAAAGATATCAGGATCGAAATCATAAATTGTTTGAAAGCGAGGGGTGAAGGGTTCTGTTGATGTATAATAATAACAATTTAGGCACGGTAACCATTCATTGAAATATGGAGTCCATCATAAAATTGAATACATGGAGTTGGAAAGACATGTGCTACGCCATTTCTGTTTCGTGTGAACATCGAACTCGTGCATGACATATAAAGAAAAAGCTCTTGAATTTGAAAAACTTTTTCTTCTCAACTTCCCACGATAATTTACGTGAAATCATCCCATTGATTAACCTTCCAACTCGGTTACATACACACATTTCACGTAGATACGTAAGCATGGTGTCGTGCGACAACATGTCAAAGCGCCGTAACAATTGCCCGTGTACCAATAATGATTTTACTAACCTAATGAACAATCCAGCGTTCCTCCGAGTAGCTAATTTACATTCGTTCTAATATCGTAACGCGATGCACGAGAAATCGAATAAACGTTCACACACATCTTTCCAACGTTCCTCTTTCTCATTTTCGGTATACTCTAACAGTCTCTGCTATAATTTAAATCTACGAGGATTAATTGGCAATTCGAACGTATTGGCCTCAGGTATTATCACAGATATTCTTCTGTTATCAGAGAAAAAAAGAAATAGTCGATATATAAATTAGGAAAGGACCAAAATTCTTCATTAATTGCAATCGGTCCTTCCGTTTTATCTTAATCATGGACTCTGGAAACGTTTGGCACTGTTCCGTTTGCGAAATATCCCCGCCAATAAACTGGCGATCTTCATCGAATTATTAATCGTCAACTCCTTCTCCAATGTCAGAACGTTTAAAACAGCTCTGGAGAAGTCTTGAAGTGTCTGCAGTTCGGTGATACTCAACGATTGCTGATTTCCAATTCGAACTGTATCCTTCTTCGCCGTTTCCTTTATGCTCAGTCCGCGAACGACGCACAGGTGTTTCAGATGATCGTATTCCTTCGACAATTCCGGGAACTTGATTATGATATTAAACCTGAGAGTATTGCCAATGGCATGAGGGCGAGCACTGAGGAAGCCCAGTTTCTTGTCCCTCTTGAACCTCAGTTTCTCGTCCAATATTACCATCAATTTCGCGAGCCTCACGTAAGCCCGTCCGATCAGGCCCGGCCTGTTGTCAGTAGTCCTGCAAACGACTCTCAGGTGATCGTGTACGTTCACCCAGGCGGCCAAATCCCCAGCAGAAGCTACGTAAACTCCTCTGCCGTACGGCCAGTGTCTGCCATGCAGACGTCTGTCGTCGTGTATATCGAAATCTGTGATTGGCAACAGCAATCCAGAAGCGGCCAACTGCGCTCTAATTGGACTGGGCTGATCCAAAATTTCATTCAACGTGAAATACGTTCCGGGCTCGTCCTCGCTGCTACCCTCCGCCATCATCCCCGAGATCTCTTGGCTCATTAACTCGCTGGTGATCTCCCGTTCCGCCTCCTCCAATTGATTCACCGTGAGCGTCAACGGGAGCGTATAATTCTCCAGATTCCTGCAACACTCTATAACAGCTGCCTGAACGTATTTCGCCGGTGGATCGAGATCGTACGCTTCTATAGCTGACACCGTCACCTCGTCGGCAGTGTCAGGGTTCTCCTCGCCGTCTTCGTCCTCGTTGTAGAAAAATCTTGGCGACGGATGGTCTGGTAGATCACCGCTGGCCGTCACGCAATGAATGTCCCTGATTAGCGGGTCGAAGAATTCGGAGAACACGATGTAACTTTCGTAGTCTGGCGCGACGATCGATAAAGACTCGTCCTCTTCCATGACGCTCGCGCGGGAATAAGCGCTACTTGCTTTACTGTTGGAATACGAGTTACCGTATTTCTTTAAAGCCGGCCAAATCACATCAAAGAGATTGTGGTCCATGCGTGTCACACGGTGCTTGATACGGTCGAATACGGGTCGTTTCAGGCAACGACCGATCAATGTAGCAGAGTTCCCAGCTGATTTTGGTGTCATACCGTGTTTTACGCCGATCAGAAGACGGAAGCACCTTTCCAGGGTGGCCAGGGTCTCCGGTTCGGTTATGTCTCGTCGCGCGGATACCGTGTCCCCTCCCGGAACTGTTTGCCACGTCGTCGAATGGGTTGTCCGAACGGATGACGTAGAATCGTGAACAGCCGCGGTTATATTAATAATATTCGAACAGATTTGTCATGGGGATTGTTACGAGTGACGGGACAACTTTACGAATATACAGGGCGATTGTTCATGATCGTTCTTGAGAATTTCAGAACATGTCTGAAACTTTCAAGACTCTGTTTGTGTTCTCACAGTGGTAACTGGTTTTTGAATGCATCGGTGTAGGGCGGTGTATCGTTTTTAATGAATTAATATGATAGTCTATTGTTTGTGGGATGTGTGGCTGCATTACTGTACGAAGCTAATTGTCTAATTTGTGACGACTTTTATACACCACGATAGAACTATTGTAGCACGTGTGAATAAGCAACGTGACAGTATTATTCTATATATGTAGATCCACGCGATTTTATTGATTGGAACACAGTTTAGACTGGATTTCTATGTTTAACGAGTGTAATACTTTGATGGTGCTGTTGAACGATCATTATGCAGTTTTGTTTGGTGTCAATAATGGTGCTCGTAAGCGCATCGTTCGTGTAAAGTACCTTTGTCTGTCAGCATCTCGTCGGCGAGATTCTCGTTGGCCCCGAAATCGCGTAGAAGTGATTTGTGAGAAAATTCGGTTCGGTCTTGCTTGTAATATTCCGCCCTTTGTCCAGACTACATGGATAACAGTATTGGAAATAAATTGATTTAAACTCCTATGAATTTCTATCAGCTTGAACTTCTCGTCTTGATTTTAATAAACGCGCAATAAATCGGAGCTTCCTCTTCAATCTTACTAGGTATACGTAATTGAAAGCCCGTAAATATATTTTTTAATTAAATATATAGATGCGGAAAAGCTCTCTCAATTGCATAGGAAGTTAAATTATTATACATAAACCATATGACACACTTTGTGCTATGAATAATTATTTCCTGACGGAGGCGAACTTACGTTATCCTGGACTAAGGGATTCGCACCGAGGTGAAGTAGGAGGTTGTAATAATGACCGTTGTCTGCGAGGGTGGCCCCGTAATGCAAAGGTGTTCGGCCATCGTAATCGATTGCATGCGCGGTTTCTGGAAACCTGCCTGCCAGGTATCTAAAGGCAACATGAATAATTAATCGTGTAGGAAATGGTAGTCGATAAAGGTTGATTGGAACTTGACAGGGCAACAGCTGTTCTTCTCGTGCCTTTGATTTCACGTGGCTGGTGCTTTGCTAAATGCCACGAATTTTTTACATTACAAATGGAGCTTCGTTTTACCATGATACGATGACATATTAATTTTGTATAATGTGTATGATTAAGTATTACATTGTATATACTTCAAATCGATCAATATGTTGAGAAAGGAAAATAATAAAAGAAAGTTCGCATTTAATGAATTATGAAATTTGAAATAATTGATGTCCAATTGGAATACCTGATGACAGTGGTATTCCCGAATACAACGGCGACGTGAAGGGGTGTAGCGCCACGCGGGGATGATCCATCCCTAGCAACTGCAAATTTACGACGATCCAGAGCACTCTGCAAGTCTCTTAGGTTTCCCTCGCGCGCTGCCATGTGAACTGCGTGAATTTTCCCCTGAAATAACCGTAGACACACAATTTCGAATGCAAAATAATTTAATCGATACCATCGGGAACGACTTGCATGAAGATCTTCGAATTATAATTCAATACGCATTAGGAGATTTGATTATCATTACAGCAACAGCTTTTCTGAATTCAGATACATTCAATATTAATCGATAAATGAATTCAAATTGTTTCGAATCAAACACTCGAGTTAATCATAGACGTGATTATCATTCGAACCAAACGCTCGTGTAAATCATCGACTTCATTAGTTTACAAATCGGCAGATATCGTTGTTCATCATAATTTGCATGTAACGAGCAAAGGTCTCGCGATGTTAACAAGAACACGTAGAGGGAAAAAATTCTTTTGCGTGTAATTACCATGTACGAAGGTACACGATCGATGAAAGACTGTAGCTCAGGATTCCCCGAGTGTCGAGCGACCAATCTTCTGCCTTCTCCGTTCAAGACCAACGTGGCCAATTGCTCCATGTTGCCGGACTCCAACAACTTCTCGATTTCCGGATCCGCCGACATGCTGCCCCCGTTAACTTCTGCCTCCGGGAGTTCCTCGTGTTCCCCGGCGATCACCTGCTAATCATGTTCAGGTGCAAAACCATGCGCAGAGAAAGTACGTGCCGATCGATATAGGGAAATATTAATCGTACGTGGTAATCTAGACACCGTGAATCGATCGTTCTCATCTGTGTTGCGTGTCGTCGTGCGTGTGTACGTTTTACTGTCTCCATGAAACAGAATGGTCGATGAAACGAAATTGTTCACCTCGCGGTTCACAGGTGTCTGTACTGGCATTGCATTTTAATAATTTGCACGAGAATCGGATGGGTCTGTGTTTATTCGAAAGGTTTGTTTGGGTAAATTAGTTTTTCGTATGTTCGGCGCGAAAGGATCGCAGTGTTTCTATGTTTGCTGAAATGAACATTGAAACAGAAACATAATGTGGGATTTCAAATTGAAATGTCATACGTTCACGTGCGGAGAAGGTGTAAAATAAGATTGGACAATTTTAATTGCACTATTTCATACGACTTTTCTTTTGGAATATTAACTTGCATTTAATGGGGCACAGTAAATATTACGTGCAACGAAATTCCTGTTGAAAGATTTAGAAATAAAATGATATAAACTGAAATGTTTCGTGCGTTTGCCTGGGTCTATTGTGTACAGAAGTTACATAACAGAAGGTTCTTTGCTTAGTTATTTATTTATTTGTAATATATTTGTGCGTGACAAAGACCATACTGTATAACATCTCGATATCGATCGTACCTTACTGTCGACAAACACGATGTCCTAATTATATCCTGTTACATACAACCGCACGCATAAGTTGCCGATTATATCTAGGAGCTACCTGGCTAAACGAACGATTAATTGAAATATCAAATCTACCAACTTTCTATACCTTCTCTGCCTTAGTTTTTTGTTGTTTATTTATATCCTGACTAAAATATCACATTATAACATTATTCATACCTATTCTACCTTGCTTCATCTCTAACGATATGTGTATTGTAAGCCTTGTCGTAAATATAAGTTTATACGTTTGTGCTATAAAAATTCCTGAAAAATTCGATTCATCTATGAGTTATGATGACTGTACCTGGTCTTCGTCGTTTGCCGGATCATCGACACCAGAATCACCTGTGCTTGGCTCGTTTCTCTCTTCTTGCTCCACTTTAGTTTCCTCGCCCTGCTCAGTGACTTCCTCTGGTTTCTCAGACTCTTCCACATTCGTTGATTCTTCTCCTTCTCCTCCTCCTCCTCCTCCTCCTCCTTCTTCTTCTTCGTCTTTTTCTTCTTCTTTGCTTCCCTCGGGTTTATTTTCACCTTCCATCTCCTCTGGATTCTCTTCTTCTTTATTCTCAATGGTTGTGCCTATTACCACGTCGTCGTCTGATGACCTTTCCTCTGCATCTTCGTTAGTTGTTTCCTGGGCTGCCTGTTCATCATTATCTTCTGCATTTTCTAGATCTTTTGTGTCGTTTGGATTTTCCATGCCTTCTGCATTCTCTGCATCCTCGGCATTCTCGACATTCTCTGGATTTTCTGCTTTCTCCGCGTCCTCTGCAGTCTCTGCGTCGTCTTTTGTTTCCTCTGTATTTTTAATGTTTCATTTTTGTTTTATTATAATATATTTTATTTTGTAATATATTATAACATGTTATATTTGAAAATCTATATATTATATTTTAATTCATTGTACTCTCTCTCTACCTTCTGGATTCTCCGCTTCTCCAGAATTTTCCTGTTCATTCTTCTGATGATCTTCTTCGGTACTTTTTATCTGTTTCATTAAATTATTTATTAGTCTTATCCGTTTGCTTTTTGCTTCATCCAATATGGACAAACTTTTCAAAAGATTGAACGTTGAATTACGTTGAAAATATCAGGCTATCACTGGTTAAACTATAAACTATTTTAGTACCTGTTCCATAGATCTGCTATAATGTTTCGATGCTGATTCTGCACTGCCAATCGCGCTATCGATATCTGCACTGCTGGCTTTTTTCATGCCTCTGGATATGGATTCGTCTGTGTCCAGAATTCTCCAATCCCAATTTTTCGGATAAGCGATACTAGCTACACGAGGCGCTTCTGGTATCAGGGATAATAATGACTGATCTATGTCTGATGGCCTATTTTTATAGAAGGCTGGCGCTTTGTGTCTCTAATAAAAAAATCCTCATATAAAATATTTATATTCACGTCACTATGTACATTTGCCTCCCCATAGAAATTAATATACAACCAAAACATACAATCAATAACCCTTCTCTCCAATTAATATTAACCGAAATCAAAATTTGAAGCCCCATTTCTCATTATTATGAATGACTTTTCATTTACTCACGTTGTCTAATTTACTTTCGTCACCCCCGTATTCCGTTAACAAATTGTACAAAGTACCATCATCCTTCGCTGCAGCTGCATAATGCAATGGTGTCTTTCCATCGTTATCTTGCGCTTCCACAACACCTGGATACCTTGATAAAATTTCCCTCGCGATTTCCGTGTACCCCAAACCGGCAGCCTATTAATTATTACATATTCAAGAGTTCAAGAATGAAACGAGGGCAATAAAAGAATAATGAAATTATTAAATATATACTTTATGTAGGACATTTAAACCATTACTGTCTTTGCCGCATAGGACGATAGGCGATGTTTCGTCAATTTTATTTCTGAGACCATCCAGATCATTGTGAACGGTAGCTGTATGAACATCTTTTATCGAACTCTATAATAATACAATTCCTAGGTAATTCGAATGAAATTAACAAGAAATGTTTTTAAATTCGGAAAACGCTGAACGTTTCATGACACGCTTATATCAAAGGATGAACATTTTTGTTGTTATTAGCTGATAAAAAAGAAAATACACAATTATTTTAATATTGGCACAAACCATAATAAAGGGTAGGGCTTCCAAAAATTTTTTCACTCGTGGATTGTTGCTCGTCTCCCTTCGCAACTGGTTCCCATGGCCTCCCCATAGAACCTGTTGCAGTTTCCCGATATCTCGATTGTGAATCCATATTCTTATATTGGAGGGTTTGAAATCCAAAGCTGAAAGAAATTGATTTTTATCAGCGATTAAAATAATTCTTTCCTTCTTAATTCTATTTAATTTTGGGACCGGTAATCTAATGTAGCATGGTCCCCAAATTTGTCATTAATAGAAACTGCAGTGCTTATTACAACGTATATCGTCTAATAGTTGGATTCGAACGATGACCTATGAAAAATATTAAAGAAAACCTGATCTTTATAAATATACATAAAACTTGTTCTAATTATTTCATTCTTAATAAAATAAAAATAATACCGCGACGTTTACCCCTGCCGTATGGCTACTTTATTAACAATTTACGAACGTCAAGATTTCTACCTATACGTCGCGTGTTGGAATAATGTGATAAATATTTTAGACTTCCAGGGGGAATCGTCTTACTGGGAAATATCGATTCTCTGCCCAACACTGTTGCTATTTTATTGTAGGAATAGGATAGAAAACTACACCGACTGCAATCATATTTAATTATTATTTTAAAGAAATGGAAGATACCGCAGTTGAAAAATTCGCTACGGTTTAAAGAAATTATCTCGGAGGCGCAATTGAATGAATGAATCATTGATCATGAGTAATCAATTTTTACATAACGTTAACAAGACGTTGACGGTGAGGAGATTAAACGAGATAAACGTCAGCGTGCTCAACGAAAAATTACGTCTCCCGTGTAAAACATATAATCAACGAATGACGAAGCACAATGTTTGACAGCGAAAAAATTTTCTTATGCTCAGATCAGTGGCACTGTGCCTTCAATTGCAAACAAATAACGAAACAAAGTAGAAAAGGTATAATTTGACAATAGAATGAAAGAAACTCAATTAAATATCAACTATGCGAAAGGAAATATTTTCGAAAACTATTCGAAGGTATGAAAATAATGCATTTAAAGTATCGTATAATGTTATTTTTTTATTTCGTGTCATACTGAGCGTACGCGTCAATAATTTCATTTCAACATAGTTTGCGTGCACCAATGTCGGATTAATAAATTTTTTAAGAGCCAGTCGAGTGCACGGACCCCGTCACTCACTGACACGTTTACATCGTATCTACCCTCTGCTCTGGTGGTAAATAGATCAATCAATGTACATAGTTGGAAATACTGGTGTATGTCGTATGCACTGTATACTGAACCTGCACTAGTAAAATAGCATCGGCTTATAACAATTTAATGTTACACCGAGGTCTTCTAATTTAATCGTGGTCCCAATGTCAGTCTAAATAATGAAAAACCGATGGTGTTTTCGTTGAATTCGAACTGTATTTTAATCCACGTATACGTAGGCACACGATAGTGCATTTCTTGTTACAGAATTAATGAGATAATTTTGTCGTGCAAATCAATTTAAATTCGAATTTCGACTATATGGAACACGATTGAACGTGCGAGTTCTGACATTAAGATCAACATTTATAAAAGTTTTCACGATTTATTACGCTAATCGTTACGTCACGATGCATCACAGTCGTCATTGATTTCCTGCAGAAATTCACCTTCAAGTTCTTCAAACTATTATTCACATGTTCTTCGAACAGTTTAGTATGCAATTTGAAACAGAAAACGAAGGAATGCTATTGGAATTTTTCAGGAAACAGTCTTCGTAGACGATCTTCGATCTTACGACACGTAATAGACTGCAATTTTTGTTTCATTTCTCTGCGTAAGACTCCATTTTACGTAAATATCGACCACCATGCATAGTCGATTTTCGTTATCATGATTATTTTATGACACGTTCAAACTTGGCTGATTTGTTGTCGTTGAAGGGAAAGAGAATGCCTTTACGAGGACGTTGTGATGCCAATGTAATTCCAACGAATTATAACTTTTCGAGGGTTCTTTAATAATTCGTTGCTCAATCGATCGGGATAGTTTTTCCTTGCCTTACAAATTTAAGTTCTATCGATTCTTTCGGGTCATTACGTGAAATATTCTATAGGGTATATGTCAAGGAATTCGTAACCATTGAAGGTGGAGAATTAAGGAACAATACAGGTTTTTACAAGGCTGTCACTAATCCATTCGCTAACTTAGTTTGAAACTTGGGAAATAATTTTATCGTTGGTAAATATGCGTACTTCGAGTTGCAGTTTCTTAGGCATTTCAATGTTTTTCTTAATAACGGTAATAACAGTCTCAGATAAACTGAACTATTATGTTTCTTTATCATTAAGAACTAAATGATTTTAATGGTGAATAGAATAATTTTTTTAATTGCACACTATTATCGTCGATGCAAGTAGGACCATCATGTGAAGAAAAAAAAAAATGTAATAGACTTCAAAGAAGTATTCAACTGTGGAAATGTACCGAATCGACTCTTCGCTCCGAATAGAGTAGTCTATAGTCTGCAGTAGGAAACAATTCAGCAAAACAACAATGACGTAAAAATTGATTATGAAAATGACTTTAGGAAAATTTGAGAAACCAGAAAATTGAATGGAAGAAAGACTTTAAATACTTCCCACGAATTTATATAAAAAATAATATAGGTATTTGAATAATGTTACTTACATTCCCTGCCAGAGATTGTCTTTCGTCGGGACATGCTCTCTGCTTCCGGTAATTCAATTTCCGAACTGTGCTCAAGGTAGTAAGCAGCAGAGTTGCCCTTTTTGTCACAGATACTTGCGTCGCAGTCGTTTTCTATCAGAACATCCCAAATCGCCTCTGGATCCTTGCAAGCTGTGCAATAATGCAACGCTGTTCTGCCTTCCTACATATCAAGAACATAAAATGTGAATAATTCGAGAACCTCATATCTTTCTAAATTATTTCCTGCAAATAAATCACGAATAATTGTAACATCGACAGATATCATTTTATGCCTTTCTATTTCTCTACCAATTAACACATTGTCGCGTTCATGTACAATTTCGTTTATTACATAAAAAAAAATTCAAGACCAGTCCATAATATAGTGCATTCAATGTTCGTCTACTCACTGATTCGTGCAATTACCTTAAACGCGTCAATCAACAACGAAAATTGTTATCCGAAGCAAACCAACGTATTAGAATCCACCTTGCTAACCGATCGTCTGCTCTCTAAACAATTTCACCAAGCGGAACGTTCTCGGTAATAAAAAAAATGAACCATTAGAGAATGAATGTTGCCGCGGAACGGCGACGTGAAACGCAAAGTCGCCGACAGTTAAACGGCGAATATAAGGGTTGAATCGAGATCATGGGCGGGAAAGGGGTGAAAAGGCTGGCGTTTGGCCGTATTAGAGGCGCTGCGTGCGCCTTGGACACGAACTCGGATGGCTGCAGGGAAGAACAGGTGGTTTACACTTTGTTATTAGCACCGTCACGCGATGCGGGAAAGACGATCGTCGTTGCGAAGAATGGCTTTTCGATTATTCAGTAGACAGATATCTTTGGAGATGCGCAAACACCGTTGTCACGACAGGATCGTGACGCCTGCCGCAATTTTCTGAACCGAAGAACAATGATAATCGAACTGGCGAGTTGATCATGATTATCCGTGAATTACAAAAAAGATCGAGGAACAATTTTAATTGAGGACCAAGAAATGGGAGACAACAATCGTTCGTAAACTGTATGCAAATTGAAAAATTACCCTGTCTTTCTGTTGGACAGTGATCGGATAATTTTGCACGAGCCACTCGACGATGTCCTGTTGATCGTAGTATACTGCTTTGTGGAGCAAAGGTGTGCCAGCTGGATCTTTTGCAATAGCCAATTTCTTTTTTGGTTCTTCTAATATAAACCTTTGAGTCTCTGCCAGAGAACCGCGTGCAACGGCGTCGTGCACGTATGCAACTTTTGTCTAGAATAATGGATATGAATGTTTATGCAGAGGCTATACGATTGATGCATCCTTGTCTCCTTCCAATTTCTATCGCTAAAAGCTGTACCAGATAGTTCGGGAGTCCTTTTAGGAAGACTCTGGTCCTGAGATCTGGCGAATGTTCACCTAACAATCGTGCGCCGCGTCCTTCCAAAACGACATGTTCCAATTTGTCGAGTTCACCTCGCTGTAGCCAAGATTTTATTGCCGCTGGGTTCATCTGCATCTAAAAATTAAATACACCCAACTGTGTTATCGATTGATTAATTTGTGCCCCACAAAGATTGGCGAATTCTTGATCTGAAAAGGAATAGAAATAATTGACATCGTCGTTTATAATTCGTCTCGTCACATAATCGTGAATCACGATTCCCGAAATATCCTCTATTGATTCTCCATTATGCTTATCGAATAAAGACCGTGTCCGTCCAAGTTCACATGGGTGCGCACATTATAAAGTACAGTACGAGTCGACCGTAAGGTAACTCGGTAAATTCATATATAATGTTTGCGATAAGAATGACACAATTATAGATAATTACGTTTATCAATGAAAGAACAGACAGACTTCGATGCTGATATAATTCCAGGTGCTATGATTTTTATTTATATTGTGAAAATTTGTTCGTTCCAGCAATATAGTATTTTATATTATTTTCATATATTTCTACACATACGATGCATGAAATATTAAGTAATAAAAGATTAAGATGACATAACATCGAAGAAATTTTGCTCTTGTTTGAGTGTCTCACGTCTTATGAAATTAAACATGCAAGTTACATCAATTTATTGGTAAGGAAAACTAACAAACTTCCTCTTCTTTATATCGAAACTTTTTATATTTATATCTATATTTCCACTTCGTAATCAGATCACTTTCAAGAATATCCTCGTGCGTCTGCGTTGGTCTAATTAAAAAATGATTCACAAGAATTAAACGATATATATATTTTTCTAACAAATCTACTACTGCGTAAATATCGTAAAATCGTAAGCAAGTGTCTATTATCAAGTGTTGCTGCATTCTTTCGCGATCACTTTTCCTCTTACAAAAATATCTGTGAATCCCCTGGTTTGTGGGTCACACGCGAAACTAAGTGTAATACGAATACAGTTTATAACGAAATCGCCGTACATTGCGTGTTTTATTTGCACCACGAAACTTTCATAAGATTTTCGTTTATAAAATTCATGTTTTTCTTGTCTTAATGGACAGGTGAACGATTAATATTTTTATTTAAGTAGCTTCCCCCTGTTCTCATGAAATATTTCCTTCTTCTGTTTTCAACCAGAGCTCAATTAGTGACAGACGTAGCAGAAAAATATATAAAAAAGGCAATTTTTTCAACGATAAGACCTAGTTGATGATAGGTGTGATAGAATGCCCCGGTTAGTTGACTACATCGCAGTTTCAATTTGTCGATCGTCAATAGCGGTACATTACCTGGAAGGTTGTGGAAATGTATTCGTTAATGCAATTGCATCGCAATGTAACAATTATACGTGGACGTACCCAGTCTCGTTCCGGTGATAAAGAAAATAAATAAAGGGAGGGTATAGATAAAAATAAAAATAAAAAAAAATAAGGGCGGCACAATTTTTATTGCGTAGAAGATACATAATATTTAAACGCCAACAGAAAAATTGATACAACAATTGTGACAACCTTATCAAAATTTTGCATGATATTATCAATTACAGCATTAATGTTTCTCCAAGGTAAATTTTAAACGTCCTACTAGTTGAATATCATGTAAAAGCTAAAATAATTTACTGCGTGTTTAACAAAACGACACACTATCGAAGTAGCGAATACGAAATTCTCCTACGGGATGATAATCGAAACGGAGAAACGATCTAAATGTACATATGAGTGCATAGGTTGTCAACTCAATTGTCAACAAGCGAAAGTGCGTGGGAAAATCGGAAAACATGTGCATCGTGCTACCATCGACTCGATCCCCTGGATCGTTCTCCATAATCGTCCTTGAGGAATTACCTGATCTACTTCGAGTCACGAGATCCTTGTTACATCGTGGTCATGATTCACGGCACGGTGCAACACAAGAAAAGAGAAATGCGTCGCAATGCCACGAAAAAATGAAAACGATCCACGATCGGCGAGTAGAAAAGAGAAACGTGTGACACGAGGAAGCGTCGCGTGGCGAATGAAGTCGATGCCGAGCATCGCGACGCCACCTGTCAAGTCGTTTCCATAGGATTCACCGGGTTATCGAATCCCAGACAAAAATGGTTTCATAGAGAAACCTTTTTATCAACGTTTACAAACGCAATATTTTTCTATCGAGTAATTCTGCAGTTTACTTCGCGCGCTCAGCCCACTTGTCCTATATAAAATATTTGTGACGGGTTCCGTATAATTCTCACCATTTTTCGCCCGATCTTCCACCATTGCGATTTGCAACGTCCCATATGATAAAGACGTCGTGGACGATTCTTTGCGGTATCCCCTCCTTGGTGGTTTAATAACTAATTAAGCGCATGTATTTAACGAGATACCGTCAAGTAGGAATTACAACAGCTAGAAAAATACCGGGAATCCTTGAATTCCCGTTACTGCGACTGAAAAACGTACGCGAGGCCAGTGCGAACTTGTTGGTGAACCCCCTCGTGTTCAAGTACCCGTAACAATCGAAGAGTTTTTAAGTAAGTCGATAATTATAGTTATACGAGTTGTGAAACACAATTACGCAATGTGAAAGTCGGTCGATAAAAATGTTTGGCCACTCGTCTGTCAAATATATGATAAATATTTATGACCCACTCGTGACGAGGAAGAATCATTCGGCAAAAATTTTGCAACTGATTACAATTGCCTTGCTGACGTAACGTACACACTTTTCGTATCTAGGACATTAAAACGTGGATTCTGAATAATTGCTTAATAATTACTGTAATTATTCCAGAGCGGCTTATAAAACTCTTCCATATTTAAATAAACACTTTAGATTCCTTTTACTAATATGCGAGTACATGTTTGAAGAATCGTGTATCCTTTTAATAAGAAAAATCAGAAGGATGAGAAACGTATCCTTTATTCATCGCTCGGGTTAACATTAGTCCTCGAACGGCTTCTGCCTAACGATTATCGACTTTTACATTTGATGCTTGAGACTCATCGACCGATTGTTTTGTTCATTCTGTAGTCGTTTACCTCGTTTACTTATTTAGCTTGAAGCTCGACCTACAAAATCGATATTTCCTGGAGCAATGACACATGGATCACGTATGCTGCATGAATCTTCGCTCGATCGTGTTGCCAATAACTTGATATGCAATCATCAGAATAATGCAATCAAGGGGAAGGCTTGTGTTAATTGTGCGACAATTAAATTTGACTTCAACATTAAGCGGGATCCGATGCACAACGTACAATAAATACATTCGGTGTGTAAATAATTTAGAAATATATGTTTCTATTGGAAAATTGTATAAATGTTTTTCATTTCAACATTTAGGTCGACGTGGAATAAAATAACGTGGTGTTAAACAGATGCGATTGATTCTTCACTGTCATAAATTAAACGTATAACATTTTCACAATAGCATTATTATAAAGTAAAATGACCGTGCGATTGAGACATTGCAAAAAGCCATCGTAACTGGTGCCACATGAAATGAAAACGAGGTGCGTGGTTGAATTTTTATTTAACGAACCATTTCAGTATCTTCCAAGTTATACCATCCTCGTCGAAACGTTTTTAACCAGTGGTCGTTTAATTACCTTTTTTTATTTTTGCATTACAACACGCTGTAAAAATCGGTAGCCATGACTAGAAAAATGATCGCGGTATAACACATACGAAGGCGAAGGTGTCTGTCGGTCGACTGGCAACGCGTAGTTTTCCACGTGTCCCAGTGAAAGAGGGTTTTTATTATTCAGGAACACTATGGCAGACTATCACGTATATGTACACTGTTCTCGTAATGGGCAGGGTAATGAAATTTCGTTGTGAATGTGAATTGATCGGCTAAACAGCTCTAATTCTCGATGTCATCAAACACACTGAAATATTAAATTAATAAGAACATGTTCGACCGATTTACTTTAAAAAGAAAAAAGAGGGCGAACAATCGCACGGAATATATAATTGTAAAGTTATCCAGTCACGAGAGAAAGCTTCCAAAAATATTTCTTATATTACATATTATTATCTTCTTATCGAAGTGACTTTTCTCATTCACTGAAAAGTTGATGACGGAGATCGAATGTTCATTGGAATGTTTATGTAAACAAACAAGCGTGTACCTTAACTCGATATCGATGTAACTATAAAGAACACGATCCACCGGGTACTATCCTATAATTACAACGTCGTAAAGTTTACAACCTTCTAGACCGATCCAATTGTATCATGAATATTTCGCAACGCCGAATGTGTTGAAGCAGTTGACATTCTTCTTTCTTTTTTTGACGTATTGACAATTTGCAGTTTTTTGCATCAGCATATATGCTGCGCATTTCGAATTTCAGCAACAGAAACAGTCAGTGTGTCGACGATACTGCGCGATCAACTTTGTACCGTTGCAACTTGCGACCGACAAGATGAACAGAAGATTAATCATTTTATTCTTCCTGATGCCCTTGATTTCATTCGTTTCTTCTACTGGTAATTACAGGACAACGATATCTGCAAATCTTTATACCCACCGCACTTTCCTTGACTAAATCATTTATTTTAGAAAGGAGTCTAAATAGAACAGACTTCGAATGCAGTGGTCAAGCGCATTACAATGTAACAATGACTGCCTACTTTCCCGACTTCAATAGCAGTGACGAGGCTGATTATTTAGATGCCAGGAAGAAGAAATTGAGAACTTTGCAGGTTCGTTGGGAAATTTTTCTTGTAATTCGTGTCCAGTAAAATGTAATATCTGAACTTGTTCTAATTTATGCAACGATATATCACGATTATATCGTGGATATTATCGTAATTAAAAATGTTGTATTTTATCACATTACTGTAGCAGAATTTTTAATACAATATTTAGATAGGAATACCGTTTTAAATTTTATCGTAGGATTTCCTTGACGGACGTACCGAATTCGTCACTGTCTCCATGGATCTCGATTCGGGGATACCATACGGGACAAAATTGTGCATACCTGAGTTAAATGAAAAATTTCAACGTCAGATTCCACTTCAGGTACGATGCACATCGTAAAATAATGCCTTCCTAATCTCACGCGGAGAAAATTATTTTCGTGCACTTCAGGCCAGAGACAGAAGTCATTACGAAGATGGTGAACGAAGTGTCCCTGACTTTTCTTACGTGGATATTTGTGTGAGGACCGAGGAGGACAGTTATGATAATTCAGTGAATGGCATCGTAACGCTTTATAGATAATTATGTACATAAACAAGGGTTCAGAATTAATACTAATGTATTTTGCCACAGACAATAAAGTATCTTCATTTCAAAGAACGAAGGTGTTTACTAAATCGTACAAATAGTGTTCACAATTGATTTTCGTTTATCCAGTCGACGACCATTTTGGCCAGGTTTGAATTAACTGGTACAGGCTGTCCCCCGGGCAATCAGTATTTGCTGTCTGTCTATGTCCAAGCAATGTATAATTTTCTTGTATTTTTCCAATAGCCACGCCGTATGAGATTAAGTCCTGAACTGCTCTTATGGCTGCTGCATTAGGATTGCGTCCTGTGGAAATAGTTGGAAATGTTGTGCAACCAGACTTAACAGAGTAATTAAATATTACAATTTTCCTTTCCTCCATTAGAATAGTCTTTAAGCACCGTTCGATATCGACATAAACATTTCGAAATATGTATTTCGTATTTTCCAATTCTAGATTGTACGACATTGAATGAACTCGGTTTCGTTACGAATTAATTTGATTTATCGCCGTGGAGGATCTATAAATACTTCTGTCGTTCGTGGCTGGGCTACATACGGTAATTGCGAGCTTACCAATAAAAGTGCCGATCATGCAAATTCCAATGCTTTTGGAGTTGTAACGTATCGAGTGGGCTCCATGTTTCCCCCAGCCTCTCCCTTCATAAACATTTCCATCTTCGCCAACGAGGAATTGGTAGCCTATATCTGCCCACCCTTTCTCCTGCATCTGATAATTCTGAAAACAAGGGTAATAATAAGGCCGAAAAGTGAAATATTAATTCGGAATTCTTCATGTACTTCTCTGGGATCTATATTTGGCGTAGGTTACTTTCAATTTTACTGCGATGATAACGATTTCACTTGTTATCCTGGAAGGGTGTAGTTTGCTGGATTAATTACCTGAAAACTTCTCACTTTGGCTTGGCAAATTGCTTGGGTCGTGCATCCATCAGAATCAGAATGATGTATTATAACGTATGGCGGTGGGTCTATGCTGAGATTTTGTATATTATGCTTGGGAGGTCTAGCCCCCCATTCCGCCCTCGATATTATAGTTGGACGTACTGAATCATATTAATATAATTGATGAATGAAATTGCAGTGATTATTTGTGAAAATTATTTCTCCTCAAACTATGTTACGAATAGATTCAAGATTTCGCTTTGCAACTAATGCCTCGAAAAATCAAACGGGCAAAAGATTGGAATATTAATGAAATCAATTTTCTTATTCGAACTACGGTTAGCGTTTTTTTTTACATTTAATCTCACAGTTGGAAGAGAATATTCTGTGTTAATGGCACGTGTTTCCTTTTCATTATGAATAGAGACACTCGCATTCAAAATAAATGTGCCTCGAGTCACCGATTTCAATGCGACGACTGCACCGAGTAACATAATCATTTCCTCTGAAAGATCATATCTTGCTCATCATTCACGATCGCGGAGAATTATATTCCTGCGAGTGTTTCATATGTAAACAGTGTCATCGTACCGGCGTAATAATTATTATCGAGCTTTAGAACGGCACATTTGCTCCGAGAAGTTGCCAATCTTGTAGCCGTATTAATTATTCTAGGAAACTTATGCAAACCGACACGTAATTGGTATGCGTCGACGCGGCAGATAATAACACTACGATAAAAAGGAATTAAAATATCTTTCATTGACGAATGTCTCCTCTCAAACAATTCTTAATAATACATATATATTTTTTACACCAGGTTTCTCGCATTTATTAATTCTGAAATTTATATAATTGCAGCAGAATCTATTTCAAACTGAATGTATTAGCCTGATATTGACGACGCGAATCTAAATTTAACTCACTGTTGTAATCCATATCTGTCGTCCATATTATAATAGAAACTTTGACTGCTATTTAAACTGAAAAGGATGGCAAATGAAAGAAGACAATTATGTTTCACAACGATTGAAATCCATAGGATTGAATTTTCTAACGAAACTACTCGACTGGATCAAACAGCACCGATTTCGAAACACTTCGATAATTATTCTCCTTCGCACAACGGACACGTTGCCCCGGAGGCATGATTTCTAATGATCTTCAGGGAATAATTTATTACCAGGTGTTACGTGCACAGCACAAAACGACACTTGACAGATTGAGAGTAGGAGGAGCACAGTTATTGGTTGCACCATCTTAATTGTCCGAGATGAACTGCCATAGAAACCGACAAGTGCTGCAACTATATAATAAGATGTGTTCCGTCGCTTGTTGCCCTTTGAACCCGATGTCCGAGAAGTCGGGATATATGCTCAATTTCTAAATATATTTAAATTACGACACTATGTATGACAATGGTTTATCGGAAATGATATGAGCGTATGCAACATATAATACAGAGAAACAGAACCGCTATCTAGCTTGTGTTGTGTTTTTTCAGTAGTAAGCGGAACCCCATGATAAACATTCATCTTTCGTTAAAAAAGAAAAACAAAACCGGACAGTTTGTCTTAATATTGTGTGAATATTTTTATTTCGTTTATTTCCCTGCTTGAAAACGCTTGCAGCTACTGCGTTTTCTAAGAAACGCAAGCGTGTACATTCGATGAAGAGAAAAAAGAGTGTAAATAGTCGTCTGGTATCAATAGTTTATTTAGATGCTACATACAATCGAAAAATTATTAATAGACAGTTTACGTAAAATGCAAGTGATTCGTTTCTTCGCTTTACTTAATTTATTCCAGTTTAGATATTCATCAGTTGCATTCTTACACAGTGCTATTTTTGTCTCTGCAACAAAGATAAGCAAATGAGAAATGAATTAGGAACATTACCCATATAATATTAAAATTCCTACTTCTATAAAGCGCGTGCTGGACAGATGAAAAAAGACCTGTGAACAAATTAATAACTTATCAGTACCTAATCCGATAGATTACTAGAAGGGAAAGACAGTCGTAATTTATGAAAGAATTACAAATTTTTATGCTGCCTATCGTTAACTGCGAATCTCCTCGATAGTACGATTCGAATATTCCAGACTTTTTTTTAACGTGGATAACACACGCGTGTCTTTCTTCATAGTAGTTTATCGTGGTTATTGCCTAACGTAGTTGTACATCGATTAGAACAATTTTTCTTGTAATCGTCCCGAGTCACTTTTGTCCACGAGTGCGTCGTGTCGTTTTGCTCGCGTCCAAGATATATTTTCATTCGCGACACTTTAAAAAATCATTTCCGTGGTTGACATCGTCGATGTCTCCGAATATCTTGGTACAGGCTCGTCGGTCCATCTTGGATGGGTTTGAACGTATTTGTAAAATGCTTCGCCTGGACAGAGAGTCTTTCTGGCCTGTCTGTGTCCCAGAACATGGTAATCTTGGCTTATTTTACCAATCGATATACCGTAATCGATCAGAGCGTTCACCGTCCTCAGTGCTTCTTCGTTCGGAAGGAAATCTGTACGAAAGGTTATTATAAATTAAACTCCTAATAAAAATTGAAGTCTGTCATTTTAATATTCGTGTTCTCTGCCCTACTTCTTTCTAATGCATATTTCACCATTGGTATAGTTGCCAGATATTCTCACGAATATCTATTTACAAGGATTCTAAGAATGTTGAACAAAAATTGAGATTGATTCAATTCAATTAAATTCTGTATTCTAAAGGGTTTAAAATCCTAAATATGCCTCTTCGTCTTTCTCGTTAAAAAACGATGCCCAGATTTCTTAACGATGAAACCATTCGATATCTCGAAAATGAAGCGTGTCCGTATAAATCTATTTATTTCCCGTTTCATCTGAATCTAAACCATTGGTATACAGTATTCAAGGATTCGTCTAATTCTAGTTGCGTTAACTGGCACGTTATTCAATTGATTTTGTAAAATGCTTACCGCTAAAATCACCGATGACACATATTCCAATGCTCTGTGAATTATAGCCAGGTGCATGTGCCCCGATGTAATCCCATCCTCGACCCTCGTAAGCGTTACCATCCTCACCGATGACGAAACTGTATCCAATATCGAACCATTGCCGATCGTCTATATGATAGTTTTGATAGCTCCTCACTATCGAGGAACATGCTTTTTCATTGTAACAGTAGTTAGCTATTCCACCATGATGGATCACCACATAAGGCGTGGGTGTCACTTCGAGAGGAACTCTTGCGGTCGGTGATCTGGCTCGCCACTGTTTTCTGCTCACGATATTTGGAATTTCTGCGCACAATTTAAATAACACACTTCTTAAAACGCTCGATTATTCATCTTATTTGTGTTGAATCGAAAAACTCGAACGAAAACGGTTCGAATCTCAACCAAGAGATTTATTGTTCGTCAATGCGTAATAAAAGAATTGCACAATTACTGCATCTATATTTTAGTTAGCGATTTCAAGTAGCTGAGTGATCGAACAGTAGCCGAATTAATCGAGTCTGTTCTTACCGGTGTCGTTATCGAAATTGGCCCAGCTGATCGGTAGGGCGAGGGTATTTTCGATCAATATAAATAAAATTGAAGAATAAACTGTGAGCATTAATGGGTCCCGGGTTCTCATGTTGCTTGAGCACCGTGTTAGCTCGTGGTTAAAAGTATAACTAACCGAGAATCAGAAACCGCGACGGCTTTTAAACAAAAAATTGAACGCGACCGGGAAGTCCCTCAGAGACGTAATGGTGGGTCTTTTAACCCTCTCCCCTCTTAGGCCTTGCTGTCTCACGAAAACAAGAACAAGAATCAGACAACTCTCCAATTCGCTCGAGTCACTCCTCGATAATCGTTTTTCGATCTCACGAATAATCGTGGAAAAAAAAACGACGATCGAACCGTAATCTAACAGGTAGAAAGATGTTAAAGATAGAGGAACGTAAACTTTACTACGATAAGATACAATGTTCGATAATTGCATGCCTCTTGATCTGAAATGTGCATTTAGTTATTCGCCGCGGAAGAATTTACTCCAATGTTCCATTAGTTCATTCATTTTTGTCCTTTTCTTTTATGAAAGACTTTGGAATTCTGCGAACCATTATCGTGAAATCTGATAGACGCTACAGACATGGACGTTATATTGTTGATGTTGATACTGTATATGTTGCTTGAATTTCTTATCGTTGATATCACGAATATATAGTAAACTATTTCCATGTTTGATAGATAAGAATATTATCCGTCGAAATCTTTATTGTTAATAGTGATATAAAGAAGCAATTTCCTTTAGAGTTGTAAAAATACTTGATACGTGTAGATTTTACAGGAAAGTTTAAAGTGAAGGCGATAAAGGAGTACTTTCGATGCAAAAGAAGAAATAAATTATATTTGTTGAACATGTTCAAAGAGTAATGTTAGTGCCTATAAGTGATAAAAAAAAATTTTTGTTGAAGATGTGCGAGTCGAGACTTTTTACAGATTATTACAGGAGTAGCTAACAATTTTAGTTTGAAATGTATACAAATTGTTGGAAAGGGGAAAATTTATATAATTGAAACTGTTCTTTAAATTTGTCTTTTTTAATTGCAATTATTTATCCAACCGTAGAGGTCGTTACGTCTTAAGTAGTTATACTTGGATGTTACCTTACCGACTATACTTATTGCAAATTATTCAATTAAATTCGTAATAAATATACATTCTTCACTTTCTTCCTGTCCGTAAAATAATTTGTCATTTCCAATAACTTTCAATCTGTACACCATCAAAGAAAAGACACCTAACAATAAAAAGATATTAAAATAGCTTCTGTAAAATATAATATGTATATGCAAACCATAATTTAATCATTTACAACTGCAAGAAATAATAATTACCTTATTCAAATAAGGAATACAATTTTTGAACACTCACAAACTTTGTGCGCCATTACTCCGAAATATTTGTTTCAGTCATTGCCCGACTTATTTGCGGCAATGTTTCGACTACGTTTCACTTTCTCTCAGTTTACTTTTTTGCTAGTTTCATTATCCAAAGAAGTGTACTAAGATATTGTTCGAAGTAAGATGTTCAAATTTGGATTTTTAAGCGACGAAGAAGACAAAGGTATTTTTTTACGTTTCTCACTTTTCTGCAACTACTTCAAATTCGTACAGATAGAACTTAAGTTTGAGGTTATATTCGCGTTTTACTATTGCGCGGGTGCAATTTTCAAATTGGTTCAAGATTTTGACCAAAATATCATTGGAAGAAAACAATTAGTGTAATTATTTCAGCGAAAGCTGCTGGTGGACAAAATCTGTCGATTAATTGGATACCTGCCTCAGAGGTTGAGGTATCTGGATCACAAATTGAGAATAATTATGGGGCCAACGATTATGCGGAGAATTTGATTTTCCCGGGTTGCAAATTGAAATTAATTCGATCTGATAAGGCTTTGCATGCTCTGAAGGAAGAAAATTGCGCAAATATTATAGAGGCAGAGTCGCAACATTCTGATTTAATTCCCGCGAAATACGAAGGTAGCCTGTGGATCATTATTCCATTAAAAAGATTGTCCTCGTGAAAAAGATGTCTTTTTCGTTAACAATAACGAGCAAATTTTTGTCTACCAAGGTGGTTTGAAAATTTGGGAGTCCAGTTACGATTTAGGACAATATATTTTCCAAAAGAATATCGATTTGCAAGACAAATTGGTCTTGGATTTGGGTTGTGGCGCTGGCGTTATTGGTCTCGTTGCTCTTCTCAGATATTCCCGTGTTCATTTTCAGGATTACGTTCGTATATAGTCAAATATATTCACCATCTATTATTTGTCGCAAAATCGAGCATACAGGTAAATCGTTTTCCAGAACGTAGAAGTAATTAGAACCGTAACGATACCAAACGTTCTGTTGAATGTCGACGATCGAGAAAGCGTATTGAAAAGATGCAAATTTTTCTCCGGCGATTGGGAATCGTTTAGAAAATTGAATAATTCGAATGTCGCCGATGATTATTCAAAATACGACATGATTTTTACAAGTGAAACAATTTATAATCCCGATAATCATCGAAAACTGTACGAAGTTTTTAAGGAACGACTGAAACGAGATGGCGTTGGGCAAGTATAATTATTAAGGACGATCATTTGCATTCGAGTTTTATAAGAAGCGAGAAATAACATCGGGGCGCGTGTTGTATTTAGGTTCATTGCTGGCAAAAGTTATTATTTCGGTGTTGGTGGTGGTATGAGGCAATTTCAGAGTCTCATAGAGGAGGATGGTGTTTTCGATGTCGAAGTAGCATGGAGAAGCGGAGAGGGTAATTGAGCCGAGTACATCTTTAACAGTTCTGTATAAGCAACGAAAGTATATGTACGTACATTTTTAGGATTACAAAGAGAGATCCTAAAGATTACAAGGAAGCAAGAATCGTTTACGTAGCCGGGACCCGTTTGTATTTCAAATTCTATCTAATATGGAAATATTGTACTCTATTCATTTGTACACGAAAATAAACAATTAACTATCTTTCTAATATTTATGGTGATAGTCTCTCGTACACCCATCCGTTGTCCCCTTGATGGACCAGGACGTTGTCGATTTTTTCGTTGAACTGAGGCAATCGAAAACGAATTCTGTCGTGCAGACGATCGCTTTGACCCTGCCAAAATTCTATGGAACGTGGAATCAGTATGTATCCGCCCCTAAAAAGAAATTCGGATTATAGTATTTCTGTGGACACTTCCCACGACCGCAATAAAATCAATCCAGCAATGAAAGATTGGCGATTACAAATTATGTATGTACCAGCAGGCTGGTCTTTTAACTTCTCCTTCCGGAAACTGAGCTATCAATTCACGTTCCTTCACGATTAATGTTTGCCTACTTGCGATGACCCTACTCTGTCGGCTGGCCGCTGATCCTATTTGATTCGAGTATGGTCGACTTTGAAAATAACGATCCGAGTCTTCTGGTGAGGTTTTCACCACTTTCCCCTCTATACGTACCTGGGGGAAATATTAGTAATCGTACGCGGTAGTAATTTCAGAAGATGCAGAGATTATTCCTAAATTATTCGGAATCGCCGAAGTGAATAAATAGATAGCAGGTTTTAATCGATGCTCACCCCTCGTCTCAAAGGTTCCCAGTAAAAAGTCACGGCTGCATTTGGGTTTTCAGCCTGAAAATGATTTACATATAATGTCTATCGATGGTAAAGTGAATTGTAAATCTATAGCACTCACTAGTTCACGACCCTTTCTGCTTTCGTAATTGGAGTAAAACTTAAAACCCTCGGTGCCATAACTTTTCAATAAGACCGCTCGAACGGATGGGATTCCGTCTCTGGAAAAATGAATATCCTCTGAAACATTACTTTTCAATAAATGCCAAGAGAAGCGATTAGTTCTTTTATCAATTACTTGGTCGCTGTGGCGAGGAACATGGCGTTCGGTTCGAAAATTTGCGGAGTATTGCAAGCTTCCTCGAACCATGCTGTAAATTGTCCTATGGGCTCCTTGCTTACAAGACGATCTTCCGTAAATGTTTCGTGCTTGCTTTTATATTTGATTCGCATGTCTGTAAGAAATATTTCAAAACGAATATCATTACTATATTTCTTTGTCATAAAAATCTGCGGTCTTAAGTTTCGTATCATTACATGAAATAAAACTGTCGCGGGACATATATAGAGTGTGATGTCGAATAGTTCTCAACATTTTGTCCCGAAGTTAATATAACGCCAATAATTTTATTGAAATTGAAAGCGCAATTCCAACGCACTCTCGCGAGGAATCATGTCACCTGTAATATGGAGGTCGCTCGATAACAGGTTTCCTAACGATAATAATACTAGTATTTCCCCGTGTTAAATGTTGATTCACGTAACCGGGAGTCAGAGGAAGTAAGTCACAGTTGCTGCGCGTATTTCGGTGCAATCGTTTTGTCAGAAACTATTGATTATACAATGAACAACACATTCGGGTGATTATGAGAGTGCTGCAGCCGCACAGGGTGTGCGTGGATGTGTGCACATCCGCTCCTCGACAACACGTGAACGGTGATGGCGAAAAATTTATTATCATCGATGACAGTAATGACTACGGCAATGGCAACGTTACCTCCGATGTCAACGCTGCGTTCTATGTCCTGGCCAGTCGATTTTACAGACGACATCACACGGAGTATTAGTTGAAAACTGTTCGTTTAATGAGGAAACACTAGCACCAGCGTAGAAAAAGGCTGAACGTCACTGACAGAAAGCGCGACAGTCTACAAAGTCGTCAGACCGCGAAAAGATAAACGCGAAGGCGAGACACTTTCCTACACCCTATTACATACTTCTGTTCTGTGGGTCTAGTTTACGAAATTCAAGGTTATCTCCCTCCCTCTTTAAAATATGGATCATTCCAAGCGAAAGATGGCGCACGACATCGTAAGGTGCAAAGATTGTCTAATGATTTATTACATTTGTTAATACCCATTTCACTCGGGCACGTCGAATGTACTTAGAGCCGTACAATATTTCGTTTCACCGCGGCTAGTTACGCGTTCTAGGTGTATTCCGATAGTAAAGCGATAGTATGTTCAGCTTTGTGTTTTTCCATTAATGCATCGTTGAAATTTGAACTTGTCAAATGATTGTTACGCCACTGTATATGTATCACGATGGATGACGATACGGTTAAGTAAGCATAAGATGTTTGCTTTCAATTGCGTAATAGTAACCGCACATGATTTTTGCTTTCCTCTGGTACTCACATCAGATAGCCTCCATCATTTTATTATTTCGCGCCTGCACCTTGCGGACCTAGTTATAGAAATGAGAGTGTTTGCGATTATTTATGCATTTGTATCTATGTTTTTTTCTTTTACATGTATAGCTTGTACTTGTGAATGGTAACAGAACCAATTGATATTAACTACAGCTATGTTAATAGCGCGTGAGTAAATTAGGGGCGCACGGGGTCGCACAAAATTTGTCCGCATGTACCTCTGTATTCACCTGTACACTTTCCTATTTTTTGTCCATATATTTAATTATATAATTCGAATAATTTTAATCGCAAATATTTTTGAAGACTTGAAGATTACATTATTTTAGATGCTATCAGTCAGGGTTAGATATGATAAATTTCGTGCCCAAGTATGATAATTCTATTGCACTGGTTACTAAAGCAAAATAATTATTATTAATGATTGAACTATAATTAAAATAAGAAACAGTTCTTCAGTTGAGTTTATAGTTAAAGAACGTGCAATTTTAATGACAGCACAACACATAAAGAAGCTGATACTGATGAGTAAACAGTCGATAAATGTTAATTTTCGACTACCAAATTAGTTGCGATGGAAGATAATGAAAGCAGAATATTTATTTGATAAGAAAATATGGATATATTTAAATAATGCGCCATTTGCGTCTCGTGTTAACTAGGCAACTGTTTTCGGGTTGTGCATCGGTCATTGAACAACGGAAGTACGTTTCGAAGGTGAAGGATAAATTCACAATTGCATCGTATTCAGTCAAACGTAGATATGAGAAAAATGAAAATATTTCAATTGTAATGGCTATTATGAAATCGAGAAGTATAAATAAATTTAATCCATTATAGTTCATCAAGCATTAAACATCTCCGTTAGGTTATAGCCAGTATGCAGTAGTCTTTTTTTAAGTCTCATTAACCGAAAAAAAGTCGGCTACGGAATTCGGTTCTTTATATAATAAATTCGGTATAAACACAAGTACTTGATAGCGTGTAAATTAAAATAAATTGCACGCCATTACGGTACTACTACATTAAATTTCAAACTACTTCCGTTATCCACTCAGAGCTTTCCGTTAAAACTTAAAAGCCCCCGTTTAAGTTCGGAGTATCCGAAAACGTGGTTTCCGGTCGATAGAGACTTAAAACTAACAAAATTAACATAATAACCAATACAAAATACAGATTCGTAAAAATAGTACAAATATTTTAAAAAGTTACAAATAAATAATTTATTTGAAAAAAGAACATTTTTACATTTCTACGCAATTTTTTTCAACCAATTATTCAACTGTTCAATATCTGCAGACGTATCGGGATCTTTATTATACGCGCAACATTCCGCAAACTCAATATTTCGATCTAAATGAGAAAAATCGAAATCTTTTCCTTGCTTGCCAAGGAAGCTGTTCGTTGTTGATGAATCCATTGTCTCCAGTTGGCTCGTTTTCGTCATACGTAGTAAATTCATTTCCTTCTCCAACAATGTCTTTATAACACCTGAACCTTTTGCCATAGTCTGATCTTGTTTGTTGCACAATACGAGTACAGGTTTCTTTTGTACAGCGGGGTCGGATAGTAAATTGTACAGAAATCTGAAAATCATGTATCTTTATCATTTCTGTTACAGGGTATGATCGCTGGTTTATACTCACTCTGCTACGTCCCGAATATCCCTCTGGAAAGTCACAGAATCAATCACATAGACAAGTCCTTTTGCAGATAATTTGAATTGGTCAAAATATTTATATCTCAGGCGTTCGTGTCCAGGAATGTCGAAAATTTTCAACGAGCGCTAAATACATGTATAACTTTAAATTGTCCATTGTTGGTACGTTCTATATATTTCAATTTGTTTTTCTTTTCTTTTTGTGCAAAAACACCTTCTTATAATATAGAAACTTACATTATTAAAGACCGTGTCTCCTACATTTTCTTTCACAGACGTGTGCGTTTTAATAAACTTGGAGCAAAGCAAACGGGCGTATATCAATGTTTTACCAGCATCGCTGAGACCGGTTAACAATATACCATTTCCTACGGACCTTTTTCTACGCCATATGGCGAATAACACTGAGCAAAAGGATAGAAGAAAAGAATTATAAAGGCAGTTATGCCTAAGAGTAAGTTATTAATACCATGAACAAATGGCTCTAACAAAGTTACTCTTATGGAGATTAGGGTAAAATTCTAAACATATTCTTAGATAAAAATGTATCTATTTTTATATTATATATACAATCATGACATCATGTTTGTCGCATTACTTTTAGGAATCTTTATAATGTACCTTAATTATTGCGGTTACAATGATATAAGTTTCCTTTCCTAAACTAAGAGACTGTGTATGTTATTCATAGATGTTGTGAACGTAGAATGAAAGATATGGATAAATTTAAAAGGAAATGTGTTTTCATTGAGATTGCAGCGATGTCTATGGATTTCATATTGTGCATACAATTTACATGCATGTAGCCTATAGAGAATATTAATCAAACATATTTTTACTTTTGTACACTACAGATAGTATAACTGCTATGTTATTTTTTGGCTAGCCCGATAATAAAAATGAAATGAATTTATTTATTGCGTACATGACAGAACGATATTATATCTCGTGTAACTTTTAATACAGGATAACTGTACATTTCGATATATACGAAACATAAGGAACATATAATCTACGGTAAATCTAGTATTGTTTATTTACCCAGAGTTAGAATAATCGCGATTACCGCTGCTAATACGCCCATAAATTGGGAATCTACACTATCATGTGTTAACAGTTTTACATATTTTTCCATCCTGACAGGTTTTTATGTTTACTATCGTACACCTCGTGAACTCGATGGTTCAACACGCTTTACTATTGTAAACAGATGACATGGATCAGAAACTAAAAACAGGAACGCCATCTGGTATAGTGAATTGATTATTTTAACAAAAAAATACTATATCGAAAGTGAATATATTACTAGGACGTTCTGCGGGTGCTCCATCCGAAATTATTTCTGCATTGAACAAACGATTAACTTAATAGGAATGATATAATAACTGATAGTATAGAATATAATGTATCCTTGTAGTTTAGGAACCTGCACCCATCCAGCGGGATCTAATATCTCGTCGGTGGTAACATCACTCGTAACGTTATCAAGAGAGTAAGGAAAACCACAATTTCTTGGGGTATTCCTTACCATGTTCATGTAACTCCCAACGTTACCAACAGATTATACAAAACCACAGACGAGATATAAGAATAGATAAGGCATCTTATGGACTTTCGTGCCCAACGTGACTGACATACCGACTCAGAAAATTTATTGAAGTGGTGTTGGGGACAGGATTCATGAGATGGTGTGAATGTATGCAAATGCTTTGTGGGGGATCAGGAAAGCTACTTCCCGGGCAACGTTTCGGTAGAAAAATTGAGCTACGGTGTCTGGTCGCGCGATACACTTTGGTTCGGCTCGTGTTGAGTCGAAATCATCGCGATGCATCGGGGCGATGAAATTGACAATGAAATGGGCGTCACGTCAAGTTTTCATTGCGCGGCAAACAACAAAAGAATTTTTTAACGAGGATCATAGGTCCGGCTAAAAGTGGTTCAGAAACAGTAGAAGTTCAGTGGGCACGCGATGTTTCAGGTAGAGCAACACAAAAGAAAATGAGCCTCGCGTATTCTTGGAGATTTTTCGTTCTAACAAGTTATATTAGAATTAGTTTTCGCGTAATTGGAGGGTGGAAGGGTCGTGGCTAGGGTGGGTCTCCTTACGCAGTAACCTCCACGTGGTGAGACCTGGGCAATCAATTATTTACCGCATGTATATTAAACGTTTAAGAGTCATTTGATAATTATGTGGTAAATAATCGAGCGAATTGACTGCGTGGTGCACTTAGGATACAATGTAGAATAATGGTCGCTTAATGTTGGTTCTTAACCCCAATTAATGTTCACCGAGACATCGCGACCAATCCTTGGTAATACCCCGAATCGGAGTACAAATTATTCTTGTTTGAACTTGTTTAAAAATATTATAAACAAATTGGAATAGAACCACTTGCTGGCGAGATACTCCGACAGGTGTGAACATTATTCGATGTGCAGTTCATATGTTATAAAGAAATAAACAATTAAAATTGTTATTACGGCCAACTGCATTCAGTTACATCAATCGAGTATTTTTTATCGCGTAGCTTATTCGATCTCCCTTCATTTGACACCCCATTTATTAAAAAATAACCATCAGGAGCCGATATAACATTTTTTTAAAATTTTGTAGGTAACTATATGTCGATAAGCGTACAAGTGGCACCATCTCGCGTTTGCGGCCTTTTTCGCAGTTTTGCGCACCACCAAAACCGAACTCCAGGATTAAACAATTGCGTTTTTCTCGGCTTTTCTTTGGCGGTGCGCAAAACTGCGAAAAAGACCGCAAACGCGAGATGGCGCCACTTGTACGGTTATCGACATATTGTTACCTACAAAATTTTAAAAAAATGTTATATCGGCTCCTGATGGTTATTTTTTAATAAATGGGGTGTCAAATGAAAGGGAATCGAATAAGCTACGCGATAAAAAATCCTCCATTGCTGTAACTGTATGAGTAATAACAATTTTAGTTGTTTAATTGTTTATAACAATTGAACTGCACTGAACTTCATTTGTCTCGGCTTCTGCTGTGCGATTTTTGTTAACGACATCTCAAATTAGTCTTTCTCAATATCTCGTTGGTAACCCCTTTCGAGTGCAGATACGGCAAATATACCTTTATATATATAAAATGAAGATAACTATGCTTGAAAATTATTTCGTATTCTTAATTTAGTATGAATAATGTATTAACAAACTCAATATTAATATTGCCACTTATAATAGCATCGTAAGTCTCATATCTGTCATGTTATTGTACAACAATCAAATTCATACCTGAAGTACATACATCTATGATTATTTTTTTGCTATTATAATTATAATAATTTCCGAAGCGGTACAATGTTAAATAATCGAACTTTGATGTAAATACGCATGACGAACATAAAAAATATGAATATCAGTTTGCCTGCATAAATATTAGTCAAATGAGAATGAGTTCTGGGGATCAAATAATTCAGTAAGAATTCAAGAAATCCGTTTTCATGACAGGAGTTTCGTGCTTCGATGAAATTCTTCTCGTAGGCGCAAGGATATTCGAATTGTTTTAACGAAGGGACGCGTGTTTCCATATTCGGTGTGCGGCGAAAAAAAAAGGGTTTTGCACGGGCAAGTTTCGCCGCTATCAGATCCTTCTGTCGGCGACGTATTCGCGAATTTATTGCTCGGCTTCTCAGCACAGGCAGGAGAGTACGATCTCTCCACGAGAATTCCCTTTAGGATAGCGCCTTGTCTGTCAATTCCTCGCTATGGTCAGGACACTTGGCTCTCCTCATCGATTATCCGTCCTCCCTCGAGATTTCCATGCAACGAGAACATTTCTCGAACCGCGAAGCCGTTCGCAAGGAGGATATGTTCCGATTATTTTCATCTGTATCGTACACAGGACCTAATATTGTACAAAATGTTTCATTTTCAGACCAAAATTTGTACAAATGGTTTATCATTGGATATTTTCCTTCTATCATCTGTACTTAAACAAGGATATGTATGCACTAGAAAAAGATTTCCATATATTGTATTATAGTATATTATATTGTTAAATTCCTGTCATGATACTACTCGCTTTGAAAGGGAAATTGGACACTGTAGTGATGATAAGAATTCTTAATAATTAAAACCTGTTGATTTCTTTCATTGAGCTATTCAAACTGTTCATTCAAACTATTTCATAAAACACAAATTGAATCTAATCCGATTGAAATAGCAATACCGATCGAACGTAATTCAATCTAAAGGAGTGCCCTGACCACGGGACCTGTATCTCTATAATCGTTGTTAATGACGAGTTTACACATCTCGATTCAAGACGCCCTGACGTTAATAGCATGTCCCAGAGGATCTTGATAAATTCACGGGCATGCTCTTAATTACCTTGCGCGGATCGTTCGTTATTAAGTGTACATAAATTATCATCGAGTCGATCGGGCCTGGTGAACGGCGAGAAGATGATAGGTCCCATCATGTAAATACATCTTGCTCCAATTACGCGTACAAGATATGTCATCTTCGTTGAATACGGGCCTTAATTAGGATAATGTTTGACGGTCGTGATTTGGAACTGCGGCTTTCTCTATGCATCAGATAACGTCGTTTCGGTATGCTATTGAAACAACGATGGTGCACCCTCGTTAAGTTACTGACAACTGTGCTCGGGGTTCAAATTTGATTCAATGGAATAATAATCCCGCCAGCGAATCGAATTCTTCGACGGGACATTCATCGCCGGACAAAAACTACACAGGCGAATTCTCATAATAATAATAATAATAACCACGACGTATTTCTCTTTCCACGTTTAACAGGGAAACTTCTAGAATTCTACAAACACTCAGAAATTCTCGACGCGTCGTACGTTCAATAAATTCCGCTAAATGCCTGTGATTCGATCATCCAGATTCACCACAAATCAACAATCCTCATCTTTTCCTTTTATTGCCACCGCCTCGCCAGCTATTAAGCACCAAATGATCCTCAATTCACCACGACGTATGTACGTGCTTTCTCCGTTCCCGTCCCATCGGGTCCCCGTTCGAATCACGGTGAAAGGGTTAAGGCGACGAATGAAACCGTTCGTGGTGGAACAAAGAGGACGATCGGGAGGGGAAAAAAAAAGAAATCAGGACACGTCGCGTCGGTTCTGGGCTACCGTAAAAGCATAGCTGGAAAGAGTGGATGGTAGAAAAAGGAGGGCGTCGTGATAAAGTACGGCAAAGAAGGCGCACGAGGGTGGCGAAGGGGTTAGGGCGGCGGAGGTGGTTGAGAGAGCAAAGTCGTGGCGTGGCGAGTTTCTTATGGCGCGGTTGGGACAGAAAAGATCCGCCGCAAAAAAGGACCGCCCTGGCTGCGTGGACGCGCAGAATCTGCAATTATATCGCAAAAAAGAAGCCGAGTGTCCGGGACAAACTGCTTCCTGGCCCGTAAACAATGCTGCCAAATAAGTCTGCGAACATAAATCGTCGGTCGCCGTTTCCTTCGCCTCTGCCAGCCTCGAGAGAGAGAGCTCGCGCGAGGATGTGCCCTGGCTCTCTTGTGCCGCGTCCGAATCGTACGATAAAAAGCCAATCGATTGCTAAACTCTTTATTCCACGGACCGCCGAAAGTCATCGGCGGGGGCAGGAGGGATGGGTGAACCGCGATCGACCGAGTCGATACGGATTTACGAGTCCGCGTTGCCCCCGACTTTTCTTGCCCGAATATCGAGATATGTACGCTCGACGATTTCTTACTGGCACGCACCAGTTGGTTGCTCGGATGTACGCTTGATCGATGGGGAGGGTTTATTGATTTCATTGGGGTGTCTGCTGAATTATTGGCCGTTTTCGAAGTTCGGCTCGGCGCGCCGCAGGTAGATAAGGGTGAAGAGTATATTCAATTGCGCGAGCGAAGTTGACGGGGCGGAAGAATGTTTGAAGTGTTTCATTCTGTCGAATTCATCCGATTACGTTCTTCCGTATTCAATTGTGAATTAGGTATATAATTTCCGGAATGGTTACTGGGAATTATTATTGAACGGAAGCAATATATGTTATAGGGTTGATTATATTATTCTGCCGTGCATAAATGTCGCATCGAGGTTCATATAGTCATTTTTCAACCCCAAGTGTGTTTAATTGAATCTGTTCAATTGCACATATTTCATTGAATTCGCGATACTTATTATCATTTCGCCAATTCATTTTATTGCTCTATGGGACCCATTCGAATAAGTAAAAGAAGCAAATTACCCTTCGTAAAAATGCACGGAACTTTGTTTTATTAAATTCAAATTTATCTACGTGTAATATCGATCTCTGCAGACGGGCGTGAAAGGATTAATTTTGAAGATCGTCCAGAGAGATTGTAGTTTTATATAATATAGTGCGCGACGAAATCGACCCGTCGACGAGAGACGGTAATGAGCGTCGGCGGGAGTTTTATTCGGCAACGATTTTCGCGTCTGGATGTAATTATCGTTCGATTCGTCGCGTCGGGATGCATCCGTAGTCGTAAAATTTTTATGGTCTCCGAACTGTAGGATTTAATACCAGGTCGTTGATTTTGCGATATACTTGATACGTCGACCGCGAAAGGTATTTTTCGGAATTGATGGAAGGAGGGGAAACGAATACCGGTTGCCGGTGGTGTTCCTAAAGAATCAAGTGCAACTCGATTTTCGATTAACTAATTCGTCGATTCGAACTCTGATTGTTAGCTGAGCGCTGCATAAACGGAGTGTAATTGAAATTGATTAAATTCGTCAGCAATAGGAGATTCGATTCCTTCATATTCACAAGAATAGTCAATTATTTATTCGCATGGATTTCATTGCCTTAATCATCCCTTATTGGCAGCAGCACCTTTCGACACACTTCCTCGCGCTTTCTGCCCCACATTTTTCGAAACGTACCGTTCGATCCTCGTTCGGCAACCGCGATTCGAATCTTCACCCTTCAGCATTGGCCGGTCGAGGTTCGAGGCAAAACGAGGACCGCCGCGTGAGCTTATTAACTCTCCATCCAACTTTCGACTGTCGTAAATTAACATTTTTATCCCGGTGCCACGGTACACGCGGAAAGGCCGGCTCACGTCTGGCTGCGAGAACCAAGCGTGAGATTATTTTAATGCCCGTTCGATTGAAATATAGCGTTCGATGGCTAATGGCGTGGCCGATTCAGGGGGCCCGTGCGATAATGAAAGGAGGTACCTAATTAATCCAACGTATCGTGAACTTCGTACCACGAATTCGAACCGGCCGTGGAACGGGGATAAAAAGAATTGAAAAAGAAAGACGATGTGCCCATTCTGTTTCGCGATTCCGCCCGCCGGTGGAAGCCGCGGCCGTTTTAACGCTTGCGCACGTAATTATAATGGGCCGGTTAATCTGATAGGATTAATTTTTTCACGAGAAGTTTGGCTCGGGGCAGGCTGTCGGGCCTCTTCCCGATTATCAGACGGCCGGTGCTCGCACCTGGTTAACGCGCTAATGAATTCCCAGCATCGTGTAATTATGGGTTAAAGCGCGAAATTTCGCGCTCGCCCTCGCTGCCTTCGGACCGTCTCTCTGTTTCATATTATACCCTTTTTCGGCTTACATTTATATCATTCTTTTTCGCCGCTCGCCTCTTTCTCGCCTTCGTTTCGTTTCTCGCTCGATCGTGGACGGCCGGCCATTGTTTATAGGCTGCGCGATAATAATAAGGCCTCTGTCCGAGTCTTGTTATTAGCGTTAGAAAGACGTATATTATTATCAATGTTATTAGAAGATTTTATTTCGAGAGACTGGATATAATAGAAAAGGTTCCTGGAAATGTTTAATTGCCAGGCGATCGTAGTTAATAGATATTTAAAGGACCCTCTAGGGTTAATGTGAAATATGAGGTTGGTTTTGATGCGCAGACATTCTCAAAGAGACGATCACACATTCATTTCACTATCGCCAATTTTTTACACAGAACACAGAACATTCAGAACAAGAATTCCAGATTACCAGATTACCAGACTACCCCGCGAATCGATTAGCAAGCGTACCGCGGTGACTTATGGCCACGATTGTCGTACCCTTTTCACCCCCGTTCTGAACAAAATAATTACACCGAGCCGATATCCGGTTACGGCTTGACACGAGCCCTCGTTGCCATACGCGGCCGCCCCGGCTTATCATAAATTATTGCCCACGAAAAAGAATTCCTTTCTGCAATCGAGCTTTACGATCGGGCCTGCGCCGCTTATTGAGACGCTGCTTTCGCAAACGTTAACAAGGATGCAGCGAAACGAGTCGGCCGTGAAGCGGAGGCACCAGGCTGTTAAACGCCGGCTTCTTGCCCGGCCTCTCGCGACCAAAAAACCCCTGTTAATTAAACGGTTTTTCTACGTGTTAAACGCGCGGGCGAGTCGCAAGCCGATCGGTATTTCGCGTAGCGCAATGAATTTGGTGATACAGTCGTGTCGCGTGACCATTCGCAGCGAGAGTCACGAACGTGACGTCCGGACGACGTTCCGGGACGATTTTTCGAATCGATGATCCCTTCGTGCGAGAGGTCATTCCGTTGAGAAAATTAGGTGTTAACTGGGTGTCTCGATTGGTGAAAATGGTGAGAATGGGTCGTTTTTTCATTCTTCTTTGCTCCCGCGTCCATTAGGTCCTCCTCCTGCAACTTTATTATTATTAACGTAATTTTTGTTGTTCATTTTGTAGGCACGCGATGTGTATACTTGATGCATTTAATGAGACATTATTAAACGCGCGGAGTATATAATTTTGTGCAATGTCAGGTGTTGAATGCGATTTGATACCGAGTGGCTCAACGAAACCGCGTCTGGTTAACAAGAATTGGCAATTTCTTAATGTCGAGATGGTCGCGTAACGGTGCAACGTTAACGTAAGTTCTCCAATCGTTATTATAAATTTTCGCACGCCGGTTGTCGATTCTGAATCCGGTTTAACGACGGAATTGAATAAGTACGCCTCGTGCACCGCAGGAGAGCATATTCTTTCTTTGAAATAAGGGCTCGGGCTTAAGATAAAAACGAACGCTTCTTTCGCTTCCCCGACAGATCAGGATTGCAAGGTCCCTTTCGTACAAGTATGTACCGCCAATTTTCAAGTAAAGACCTATTTTCATCTCAACCTCGTATCGAAAGGGGTCCGCCCGATAATTGAAACGGCGTACAGTCAGCCGTAACGCTATAAAATTTAAGTAGATCGTCGGCCATTAATTCGTGGCGGTGCTTTAAAACGATCGTTCGCGATCTCTATAGAGGGCGACCAGACGATCGTTAACGTATCGTCGCCGCAGATGAAAACGTGTCATTAATCAGATAAGGGTCCGCGAACAGGTAAGGGTGTATCTTCGTAATATCTCATCAAGCCGGTCACGTACATCGAAAACGAAAAACGTACGGTCCACGGTGTTCTTTCATGCACGATCTCTCTCTTTCTCTCTCTCTCTCTCCCCCTCTCCGCGAGTATCGCGGTGCTGATTTACGAAGGCGCGAATTAGCCCGTAATTGCCCCTAAACGGATCGCGCATTAATATATATTGAGTTACCCTCCCTTGCCGGTATGACTTTATCGCGCGTAAATCGGCCGTTAGCCGCGTTTCTTCCTCTTTTTCATCCGGTTCACTCTTCGTCCACGCCCTCGTGTGTTTCGCTTTTCGACGATCGACAAGCTGCCGTCGAAATTGGTGGCCAGGACGTGTAACCGTTTGTACATATAGTAGTTCGACCAGTTAATGCGACGCGAAATCTGTGATTACCAAGGTTCCTTCAGAGGAGATAAATGTCTGTTGCGTGATTCGTAATATTTTTGATACCAGCAGTAACGCCGAATGCACGATAATTTATTACGGGGTAATTATATTTCGGACATTGACGACACGGCGTGCCTTTTTTCCTCTCTTTATAATTAAGACACGGACCACGAGATTACGCGTAATAAGCGGGTTTACTGTTTGATAATAATATTTAATTGCACGGGAACAGCCTGAAAAGGGGCAACGTACCGTTGAGTTCGGTGTGTATAAAGAGTGAGATAGGTGTTTAATCGTGGAATCGAGAAATCTCGACTTTAATCAGATCTCATTAGTAGGTCTGTCCGCATTTTTTGAAATGTTAATTAAGAAAGTTGCACTGGGTGTTTCCGGCCGAAATTGGGAGGCTGATCGGCTCGTTTGTCGCTGGTGGATACGAAATTAGTGTACCAGATAAGGACTGGATTTTTGGAGCAGCTTTCAACCAATCTTATTTGCTGTTTTATCGTCTTATTACCGCGTGTGTTTCTCTGATTTCTGTATCAGGAATTTGTTCGACCATGTAATTGGGTGTTCTTTATGCGGCGAATTACGTCGGTTTTTTTCTTCTTAAGACTTGCTTGCATGAAGGAGAAGCGTATTTTAAACAGGTATTTGTATTCCTTATTAATTAGCTACCTGCACCATCGATTGAATTATTTGGAACGCAAGCGGCCCTTGGATGTTCATTAATTCAGGCTAAACTTTTTTCTAAGTCAAATTCAACGAACGCCGAAATTCTTATTTGGTAATCGAGGTGCATTCAGTGTTTCATATTTGTTAAATTCGTTTACGATATCTCTTGACAACGTATGCAAACTATGACACTTTCGCAATTCGGAATATATTCACAGAAGCGTTTGTTCGAACTCGTGTTGAACATCGTATTTAATATCAAACACTAACTGGCCCAAACAGTACCCAGAAAAGATTCGTCCGCGCACATCGGCCATCGCGAATTCATCGTTCGCAATCAGATTCTCTTCGCGAAAGGGTTTCGACCTCTACTCTTTAACTTCCCGTCGTCTTTGTGACGAGAAGCCGGGCACAAAGAGCGAGCTTCGTAACAAAACCGATCATAAAAGTGACGCGTACCCGGTATATCCTTCCTCTTGCACAACCGTCCGGCATAAATCTCCGCAGATGAATGTAACCGGCAGGGCCTCCATGAGAACAAAGTTCGGCCATTAAAATGTTCTACTCGGCGACAAAGTTAGCTCGGCAGAGAGGGCCAATTGTCTCCCCGCGGGCATAGACGCCGCGTTGGCTAATAAAATGTTACAAATTCGTTGCACGAAGGGTAGTTTATGGCGCGTGTGAGGCCTTCATCGAATCCACCGGCTTTTGCGCACGGTCTTTATAACCCCCGCGGCCTTATTATTCCCTTTGTGGCCTTTTACGACGGTGTGCGTCCGCGTCCTCGAGCCTTGGGCCAACGTGGGTTAAATCGATTTAATTCGTAACCAGGCTGAATCGAGATTCACGCCAGGTTAGCCCGTCTTTCGTTTTACGAGATGGAAATATATGGAAGCTTAAAACGCGTGCAAGACAGTTCCCTTCTCTCCGCCTCTTCTTCTCCTTCTCCCTGTTCTTCTTCATCTTCTTCCTCCGCGTCTCCTTTTTCTCCATTTCTTTTCTATTCTTTTCTTTTCCCTCTCCTGTGCACGTTACTGGCCCCGGGTTGTAAATCTCACGATGTTTCTCGTTTAGATCGTGACCCTTTGGGAACGCCGCCGTTCAAAGTATCAATTTCGTAGTAAAAGTGTTTCAAAGCTGGTGGTCGATACGTGGTTTCAAGAGCAACCGCGATTCGGGCTCGTACCCGTGGAAGATATTCGATTATGAAGAATTATGTCCGTGGGGTTTTTTTTATTGGTGTGTATATTGGGGATACACTCGTTAAAAATTGTTAAGGGCGCATTGTTGCCTGTGTCTAATTGGGTCCCTCGGTTGGTCGAATGTTTAGTTGTAAAGTCTGCCATTGAACGTGGACCGTTCGTGCGTCGATTGTAAATTCGCGGTAGCAGCTGCGGATTTAGTTTCTCTATTCGGGTGCAGGATCGGTATCGTCCTCCGAACGCTTCTTTTTACGGTCGCGGTGAGATATAAAAAATGCTGCGTGGACATTTTGATTTCGTCTGCAACGGCACGATGTTTCCGCGGGTTAATAGGAACATGAATATGTACTGTCAAAGATACTCTACGCATAGTTTAACGAAAATTATTCCCTCACCTTTCATTTATCAAGGATCTTTATTACTGTATCCACCTATTACATCTTCTTTACGACTCTCAATTTTTCACCGCCGTGTACGCCAAGTCTCTCAAGATCCAATTAAAATCTTCAGAACCATATCCACGATTCTTATCCCGGAGCAAACAAATCGCGCTTTATGGTGGCCGTGAACATCAGGCCACGAGGGATACGTATAAATTCAATAGTTGATCATTGTCTACCGCGGGACACCATAGATTTTTAACGTTCCCCGACACGAGGACCAATTACTTGCCCGATCCCGCGTTGTTTTTCACCGTGAACGGGATCGTTACCGTGCCGCGGACATTTATGCCCGGTTCATTCATTAGCCGGCGCGCAAGCAGACGATTTCTTCGACACATTCCGCCCTATACGCGATATCCAAGATCCTTGGCCCCCATGGTAATTACTTTACGTGGTTCCGTGTCGCGGAGGGACTTAACTCAACCGGCACAGGGGGCCGTATATTTCGACAGTTACGGCGGCTCTTAACGATCGGATTAATTTTTATTGCTTCGTCGCGAAACGAAACCCCCGAGGCACAGCATCGTGAGAGAAAGAATTTCGTATCGCTTTATACGCGTTCCCCTAGAGAACCGTCGATGTTTCGTGCGGATTTTTCTGTCCTTTTTTCTTACCGTGGAACGGTGTTTCAGCGTGGATACTTGTACTGCGTAGGACGTTCAACTATGAGCAGCATAAAAGGGTGGCACGGAAATATTCAGGAAGTTTAGAGGGCCGTATATAAAGATTGTGAAATAGTTTTGTGTTCTTGATGAGCTATATTTTGAACATCTTTGGTAATTTGTCGGGAGTTATTTTGATTCTTGGAAATATTTCATACGAACGTCGGCCTGCAGTTGTACGTGTTTAACGAGCAACATACGCGGGGATTTTATTGAAATTTTAGGAATTTTTTTGTGGCCGATGAAAGTGCAACGTTTCGTATTTGAACACATTGGTAAAAGTTAATTCTATTCTGGATAATATCCCCGTTACTTAATTCCAAAATGATATACGATCCATCGAAGATGGATAAATTTTAATTCATATATTCACCGCGTACAAAGTGTAGAGCAAAATTTGTCTCTCTGCTAAGGGTTGAAGTTCTCATATCTAAAAAAAGGAGAAGACTGTAAATCGTTTTCTTTATTAAGCGTTGGACGAAATAGTTGATGCAATCTTGTCTATATTCTCATGATTTTTATCTGTGTCCCATTTTTCGAACCGAATTTCATCCACGATATTCTTGATAAGGGTTGAATCAGAAGGCAGATGGTGTTTTCCCGTGAACGCGTGAGAAAGTTCACGTAACGTCGCTCTTGTTCACAGAAACTTCCTTTCAGGTCGCATGCAGGATAGAGTTTAGCTAACCGGTCCTTTATTTCACTGAGAAAAGCATCGAACCCTCAAGAAACCCCGATCTCGATTATCCTTTCTCGCGGGGAATCCAGATTTCTGGAAATTCTATATTATCCGTTTCGTCAATGCCGCTTTATACTATACGGAGTGACACACGGGGGTTCACGGAGGCGCCATTGTCGAGTCCCGAAAGGATTTTTCCCTCCCTCGCTTTGCTGCTCCAAAAAATAGGGTTGGAAAGTTGAGCTCGCGTTTCGGTTAACCGATTTATTTGGAAATATTGATCGATTGTTTGATCTGAACCGGTCTAAATATTGATCGTCTTTGGAGCTATTTCTCGGGGGGCATTTAATTGGCCTTCTTCGAATTCTTTTTAGAACAAAAGTTCAATTAATGGTCGGGAAAAACTTGAGTTTCAATCGACTTGTACGAAGTTGCAAATTAATAGAAAGGGGAAAGGTAGCAAATATTGTCTAAATTATCGAACCAATTTACAATATAATCATTGGATACAATGAACACTAAAGAGTTAGCAAAATAATTGTCTTTCGTTTCTATCTCACCTTCCAAACGCGTTCAAAATTTGACTGCACTTAAAATAATATAAAATAATATAAATTAAGCGACATACATAAGATTAATCGTAAAATATGAAATCGACGAACCCTTCGTTATATCAATTTCGATATCGTTGCACGAAATTCGTACGCCTAAAACATCCAACATCGTCTGGGGATTAATATTTTTTATATCTTTTCGGTCGAGGGACTCGTTTCGCTATCCCTTTCCGCCTCCGCGATTCCCGTCTAACGTAAACCCCCCAATTTTCGCACAATGGAGCGTCTCAAGAGTCCTTATAAAAATTCCAGATACAATAAGGCTTTTGTGCTCGGTCTTATCCCGTCCGCGTTCGATTGAACCGGACAATTTCTTCTATTTTTTTTTTTTTCCGCTTTTCCCCGACAACCCCTACACGGTGCACCGAATTCTCGTAAAACGTCCGAGAATCGGACACACCGGTGAAGAGGTTAAACCTTTTGTGCCGGAATCATCGTGCGAGCCATTGAAAAAAAACCTTCTTTCACTTTTTCCGTGCACCCCATTTTTATGATACCGTCTCGACGAGAAAACGTCGCTCTCCGGTGAGAATGGGACGTTACATTCTTTTTTCCCCAATGCTTCCAGATCGTTAAAGCTGGAGCTCGCACGATTTTTTTCCGTTTAATGCAACTCTTTCCTCCCATTCGCGCGGCGAGATTATTCTCGATTTTATATTAGCCATGCTAACGCGATCCGTCGGGAATATAATAATACACCGTTTCGGCTCGATAATTATCTGAATCAAACGCGAATTTAATACGACGGCCAGCCGGTTCGGAATGATAAATTCCAAAAGCGTCCTACGGCCCGACGAAACTATAATCCCATCGAGTTCTCACGGCATCGGCGCGAGGTACGCAACATGCTTTCACGGGAGCCCGGACGAATAAATTGAGCCGCGATTCGCTCCAGCCGAAAGTGGCGAAAGCACAGGTAGGCGGAGAAATCGATGATCCCGCATGAATTCGGCTAATGGATCCCGTCGCTCCGCATGTTCGAAACGTCCGTGCATAATTCGCGTAATCGAATCTATCGGGGTATTTAATTCCGATTGGCCGCGGTGGGGGAAACGTTGCGAGGAGCAAAAACCGTGTCCCGTGTGAGTTGGCCGGTTCGGTTCGCTCGATCTCGAAACCCCGTTCCCGATTCGCGATTCGTAAAAATTGACGATACTGGAAACCGATAGGGGGGGAGGGGGGGGGGGAACCGGCACGGGTCGCACGTGTCTCTTTGTAGAAGAGATCCGCCGGCCGTTTTAACAGATCACAGACAGGAAACGGCGATAGCCGCGTCGATAGTGCAGCAGGATTCCACCACGGGCACGCCACCAACTTTATAACATTTCACGAACCGGAAATGCAATATGGCTGGCCGCACGTGGGCAGCCGTCGTACACGTAGAGATAGCTGGCGAGCAGGGGCTCGTATAGCGTAAAAGCGGCGGCCGATGTTTCGCTTCTCCTCGTGAAATGAATAAAAGATGCTGAGCAGGCAGCATCGCTTACTCATTAACGTTCCCGTGGTTGGTGACCGCGCTGCCGGCTGGAATTTAAGCAGTAACGCGAGACGGGACGGGGTGGGAACGCGTGGGCGACCGCGCCGATCCGCTCTCCGAGGCGAATATGTGTAATGCGAATGCATCATTTCTATTTGAAACGGGACATCTGCAGGTTTAATCCTCGATGGATCTGATAGGAAACGGGGGATCGATTGGTGCCGCGCGAAATGTCCGGTGTTTGGGGTGATGGGGTGAGATGGCTCGGTGGAATTCGTCAAGGGTAGCTTAACCCTTTGGACGGTTTTTTAATTGACCGAATACAGTATCATGTATGTTCATTTATTGCGTTGCTTTACTGACATATTCTCTTTTATAACGTACAGCGTCCGTACGTACAGCGATTTTGATGATGCATCGAAGTTTCAAAATTGACTCGATAAGAATAGTAATATTTGTTATACAGGCAAATACAAGTACAACGAATGTTAACAACATAGAGCTTGGAGGCTGATAATTTCGAATTCTTGAGCAAGGATAACCCTTTCTTTATATGCTCTTCCCTCTAAGAGGATCACTAATCCCTTAGGTGTTTAGGAAATAATTATACGCAATCCCTGAAACGATTTTAACGTGCCCCCCCCCCGGGGGGGGGGCAGGAATAAATTATAGACTCTCGTCCCGCTGATAGAAAGCACGATAACACTGGACGAATCCAAAGTCCATTGTCACTGGCTGTCCTCGAATATATTCCAAAAGCGAGAGATTTGACGCACGAGGGACCAAATGTGAGTTCGATCGATAAGCGCGCGTCAATGTGGATGGCGTGGCAGGATCGAAGGTGTCCCTTTGTCCAGTGTACGACGAAAAGGACTCGAATCAAATGCAACTCATCAAGAATCTCTCGCGCTGGAAACCCTTCCGTTCGAGTCCATTAAACACACGAGATCGTATCTGCTTTACTGTTTCTTAGCAGACGCATTCCTTCTGGGTCGATTCCATCAATTGCCCCTTTCTACATTTCCAAACGGGGGTTACCTAGATGGAAAACGAAATCGAACTACTACGCACTTCTTAAGGTATCGCAATTCTGCGTGCAGTCTTATATTATTTCTAGTTGAGTTTAAAAATTATCGGTCTACTAATATTTTATCGCATTGTATTTTCGAGATGTCCGACCGTCGTCAAATATAATTGGATTTATCAATATATTATTTAATTCGCGGAAAACCGTTTGGCAATGTTATCCACTATAAACAATAATATTGTAAAATCTATTTATTTCTTCATTCCCCGAATTAAATCGTACCTCCGCGTTCTAAATATCGTTGTGCCTCCTCAAAAATCGATTCCCCCATGCTCCCCTCGGTCACGTTTCGAGGTCCACGGGCGTCAAACGAAGAGCCTCAACGGTATCAAAGGCGTCCATGGACAGTAGCCTCTCGCGTTATTTAAATCCCGCAAAGAGAAAAAAAACGGAAGAGGAGGAAGCGCGTAAAATAGAGGTTCCAGTGTCGCCGAAAGGGTATAAATCCTCGTTTATAACAGCGGGCTGTAGGGCACACGTGTCCACGCGAGTGAAGTTCGCCGCGCGGATGAATGAAACTCTTTGACGGACACGCTCCGCACGGGAGATCAGCTTTTCGTTCTTTGCTGTCAGTGCTGCTGCCAGTTGTCGTCGTTGGTGTTCCACGTTGTAACGACAGAATGTCGCTGGACTCGCTAGTTATTTAGACCCGATAGTCCCGGTTATTGAGGCGGTTTACGCCGCCAAACAAGACCGGCACCTCCGTTTCCACTTTTTCTCTCCCCCATTTTTTTTCCCCCGATCTTGTTTTCACATCTGGACCCCTGTCGACCAGCTCGACTTGTCAACTTTGGCCCCGCGCTGTTTTTCACTGTCTAGGCGGTGGGACATAAATTGCGACACGAAGCGGCGGGACCAGTTTTCATCACGCTTATTACGCCCGTCGGTGGTATTCAATACGTTTGATAGTCGACATTTTTCGCCGCGAGTTGATATATTTGATTGAAATTATGCGGTCCAGTTGTGTTACTTGATCGCGCGTTTCATGTGAAATTAGAATGAACGTGCACACTCGAGGAGAATGCGATCATTGCGCGATTATTCGTATTTCGTCTCCCGAAAGATCAACAGAAGACGTCCACTTTCCACCGAGAGTTCAATGTTTATCTTGAATTAAATGCTTCATTCAGCGCCGCAACATTAATCAACGAGACTGTCACGCACGTACAACGAATAATCCACTCAAATCTCTCCAAATTTCACAAAGTAGCCCCTTCGATCCGCGTCTCCGCGGAGGAATAAAATGTTTGTTCAACTCCGAGCGATGTCCGGTTCGTTTCAGTTTCTCGAATGTCCTCGTTATCGATGGTCACCGTGCTCCAAGGGGCGCCGAGCCGCGAGAAATCGATCGGTGGTCCCGACGGATCGTTAGGCAGGATAGAAGAAAGGTTCGAATGAAAGTTTACGCTCGCGTGGGCGGACTACTTAGCGGCGACAGCTTCTGTATTTCCTGCCGCTGTGACATCACGCCTTTTACGGTCTAAAGAATAATGATCCCGGCCGATGTTGCCCCAGCTATCTTAGATATCTCACTTCACCGCGCCCTGTCCCGGGAGGCTGCGAAGTCGAGTCGTTTTCGAGTCGGGGCGACCGGCGACCGGGTCGCGTGGGCGAAACGAACGAGTATCGAGTAGCCGGTCATGGTCGTTTATTCCACGTTACTAGGCGCACTGCATTAAGAGCAGTTTAATAAATTCAAGCGCGGACGACGCGCGACAGCCGAGGCTCTTCTGCTGACTTACGACCGTATTTCGGTACGTTTTTGCAAGCGGAGCCTCGTCTCTTTTGTAATAACCGGCGCGACTCAATCGACGCCGATGAAAACCCTGCTGTTTATTGGTTTCAGAATGATCGAAATTATTGGCGAATTTTCCTTTTTAGTTTCACGGACTTCTCGGCTGGCAATTAAAATTGGAAACTTAGGTGCGGTATTTTTCAGGACGTCGACGGGTCTCGGAAATTAGCAATTTTTTAGGATAGGGATATAGATAATAGCATACTGTAACCATTCATTTCCGTCCAGTCTGAGAAGCTCTCCAAAAAACGCTTTACTCCAAAAATTGCCGCGACCCATTTCTACAGAACGGATCTACAGGAAATATAATTAGCCTGATAATTGAGGCTCGAAATGATTAAGCTGATTCTACATTTCGTCCCCCCAAATCACTTCACTCTGAAAGTCAGTTGCGCGGTGCACCAGGATCGGCCAGCGTGCCTCAAGATTTCGAGGTTGGCTTTCGAAACAGCAGGTGATATCTTACTGATAGTTAGTAAAAAAAGAAAAAAAAAAGGGTCACTCGATGCGAGAGAGCCGTGGTTAAAGAAAGCCCGGCCATCTTCACGTCCATCAAACGCATATCGAATCACAAGGGAGAACGATGAGGATCCATTGTTGCCAGACCTTTGAGTGGTCCCTCTTTCGCCGCACTCGAGGAAGAAGCATAGTCTCGATTATTCGTTAAATGGATCCTTTGAAGCGGATGCTACTTCAATCGAAAGGAAATGTTTGTTATCTCTAACTTCGCGGACAGTTCTGTCATCCCACCGGCTCGATGGACAATGGCATTTTTTTGTATTGATTGGAAGCGTTTGAAGGAGGAATAGAATTGTCACGTATGAAAGTGGGATATTGAAGGACACACGATCGGTCAATTAATCATTTCTGACGGGCGAAATTAGAGACACGTATGGACCAGATGCTGAATTGGTTATTAGATCGAACGAAACGTTCTGGAGTACGTTGGTTCGCAGTATAAGCGGGCTTCAGTCTCGTGAATTTGTGTCCAATCATTCGTATAGAACAATTTCGTCCTACAATATGATTTTCCAATAAATAATTCGTAGTGATTGCACCACTAATTACAGCTGTGAATAAATTACCACGAACGCGCTGTTCACCGTCACCATTAAACGCGAGTTTTTATTCGAATTGACGGCAATAAAATAGTTACGCTTATTTTGGACACATCGTTACCACATCGGACGATATTAACAAGCATAAATTTATCGAACACGGTAAAATTTCGTGTAGAACGAAGAAAAAAAATGGCGGAGAACCACTGTTCGCCTGAAACCTATCCCGCCATCATTGTCTTCCTGATCAAACGTTTCGAACAATGACAGTCGCGATGAATTCCATCACGAATCTTATTCCCAAGCGCTCCGTGTCTGGACAGCTTACAATAGGCAACAGCAGCAGCCAGCAGCAACCTCGAAAGGACGTTCGACATCTCGCCATAGTACTCCCGGGACGTATGACAATCACGTAACTCATTTCCTACACGATAACGTCACCGTGGAATTTCATTATTGAAGAATCGATTGAGGGATCGCGGAGCCGCGAATCTTTCTGTCGGGGAACATGAACGGCGGCCATCAAAGAACCGATGATTCACATCGTATGCACGGTCGTGTGCGAATCGATGCGCGCATCGCCGTTTCGAATCGTTATCGTCGATTTTCCGTGTATCCTCTTTCGTTTGCCAGGAACGTGCTTTCGCATGGACGGATCGTTCCTTTATTTCTGCCGATGCGACACGCTTTTCAATAATTAATTCACACGCGCAACAGCGACTAGCAGCGATATTCGAATGAAAAATTATCGCGACGCTCGTAACAGAAAAAGAACCATCGCGAATCTTCATCCTCGAAGCCGGTTCGCGAATCTGACATATTCCCTTCTCCACGCCGTAATACTTCTTTCCGTATTTCCATATAAAGTATCATTGTCGAGACGAGCAATTACATAACGCGAGACATAGATATACCGGACCATCTTAAATCGCCTCTTCGTACGATGCTGATGAGCGGCCGAGGGTGTCTCTTATAAATAGAAACGTCAGGGCTGTTGGTGAACTTACTTAGGGTAGTCGAAAGGGGCCGCGTAACTTTTCTTGCCTTCCGAAGAAGGTCCAGGACTGAAACAAGACGACTAAACGGCGCGGCAAGGGCGAGGGCAGCGAAAGAAAGAAGGTCCAGGATGAGGGGATATTTCATCACGTGACATCTGCATATTCCTGTATCAAGCGACGCTGGCGACTCACGAGAAAGGAAAGAAAACGCAAGCACACGACGAAAAGCATCGAACGAGGGCGGAGTGGGGCATAAAGTATCCGTGGAACGATCGTAAAGCATGTGATATCATCTTCGTGGCCGACCGCCAGTTGGGGCTTTGTCTCTTTGTGAGTTGTGTCGTTGCATTGTCTTCCGGCGGTTCTTTATGGGCCCCGAATCTTCGACTGTGCGCCAATAGCGCAAGAAATCGAAGGGCAGGAGCGTGCGTGTCCTTTTTCGTCGCGTACAGTCGCGTGGACCTGCCCGGTATACTGCTCGCCGACTCGAAGCTTCTTCATTTCCTCAGGTTTCGTTCGCGCAAATCGATTTTCTACGGAATAATCGAGCGTGCACGTGAAATTTGAGCATGGCTTTTTTCGGGGGTGAATATGGAAGAATTTTTTGAATGGTATCGGTTCTCGTTCTTTAAGATGTTTTCCGCTTTTAACGAATATTCCATGAACCGTCTTTAATATTTAACCCTTGGCCCGCGAACGCGCGTGCACGTATAAACAGGTGCACCCTGAAACTCCGTATTATTCGTATCACGCTACGCACAAATCATTTTCAATTTCATTTCCAAATCGAACGACGTCCGACCGAAGGGGCGACGCTTCATCTCCATTTTCGAAGCGTTCGCGGAAGAAACTTTTCCGCTCGCCCCAAACCAATTTTCGAATCGCCAAAATCATTGAACACTACACCGTCCCCCAAGCTTTTTCTCCCTCCTTGGTTTTTCGGTGTCCGCCCTTCCTGTCGATTAATTCGCGACTCCCGGCTGAAACGGACGCTGCACCGCTTATCGCGCAGCGACATCGCGGAAATTCGCATTTCAAGCGGAAATTATGCGCTCTCGAAAATCCAGCATCGCGTCGTCTTGGCGCGTTTGATCGGGCGGCACATTTGAAAGTTAAATGCCCCGGCGGGAATGGGAATTTCTTGCCCCGCGTGTTCCCGATCCTCGTGCCCCTCTGTCTCCCCCTGTACGTATGCGTTCGGTACGCGTGGTCGCGCGTTGCATTCAGAATCAACGAGGAGTCGTCCTCGTCTCGCCCTGCGCTTCCATCAATCCGGCCTGACATGCAAATAATTTCGTGGAAAAAATCGACCGGCCATGCGGCCACGACGTTACAATTAATCACATGGCCGTGGCGAGGCAGCAACACCGCGTCCTGCTACCGGAGTCACAATTTGTTATGGCTGACAGGGTCCACGGTCCCGTGAGCGCATCGACAATGCACGCTTTTTCTGCGATCCTTCCGTCGATCGTTTCGTGCCGGCCGTGTCTTCTTCCCCTCGGCGAGCTGATTTTCAAAGATCTCGGCGAATCCACAAGGGACGCCGAATACAGTGGCGTGTATACGAGCAACCGATTCTGAAACAGATACGAGGTTTCTCCCCTTTTCGAGAGAAGCGTGGATATCCTTTGGGAGAGACACGCGGAATAACTGTGAACACGGTATTTCGGAGGAGCTGCGGAAAGGTGGACGAGTTTATTTTTTAGGGGAATATTAATTTTCAGACACGGATAAACGGTAGTTGCCGCAGGCACTGTAGAAATAGTGCGCCAGGTACGATATTTGAATTGAAATTGTCATTAGAAATTGTTCATTACTATCGTGGAATAATTACGGTTCTGTGTCGCTTTGCTTTACGGTTTCACGGTTCAATATATCGCGATAGGACACTGCTGGGATATACAAATTTATTCGTCGAATCTAACCGAATCGCAGCCTGCTATCAATGAAAATAAATGAATAACAATGCCTCCCTTCTCCTCACGAAATTCCTAAACGTCAACCAGCATCAATTTATTTCACACCGACAATCACTGTCGACAAGCTCTGTCGCAATCACGCAATCCGACCGGCTCTATTCGAATAATCGTGTCCATGGAATATTTACCCTCCCATTCACGACGATCATAAAATCAACGTAAAGAAAAAATCCCCGAAAGAAAGGGAAGCACGCAGAGAAATCGTCGTCGCGCGGCAATTGGGCGGGGGCCGCGTCACAGCCAGCGATAATCGCGAATTTAATAAAAGCAGGTAGCGATCGATAAATGAAAGAATCGTCCCGTGTAGATCGACGATACTCATGCAAAGGTACGCGAGGGGGCAGCTCGTCGGTGCATACATGTGCATCGACTTGGATCCTACAGCTATGTAACATTGACCCGGACATGGCCTTCCCTTTGCTACCGCGTAACATGCTCCCCGCATGCATACGCTCTGGCCACTCGAATGCAACCGTGTGCCCTTCTCGTGGCTGGCCTCTTGAATAAATGAAAAAACAAACGAAGAAAAAGGAACGAAAAAAGGAAACGGGCAAACGAAAGAAACAACTCGGCCGACTATACATCTATAAACGGCGAGGGAGGTCGCAATAGACTATGCACGGTCGACGATAAAGTTCCGTGTTCGCCGTGGAGCTTCGTCGCAGATATACGAGCACGAAACGCGCGCGCGCACGATTCTCGTTGTGGCACAAGTTTTCTTGGAATATCGCCACGGATGTAACCGTCGAACGATTGTCTACCCCGGACAGCGGCAAGATTGCGCCCCGATACTCGAAATATTCGCGTGGGCAAAGCTTATATAGAAATATTTCGATCTCGACGATCAGGTGGACCAGGTGATCCGAGATACGATTATGGGATTCGTCTCATTCGCTCACTAGTTCATTCTGATATACTTTGCTTCCTCAACAAAAAATGTTATTTGTACTTGTTATGTGTTATCGAATATCGGGCTACAGTCTGTCGCCTGAAACCATCATGTTTCAACGATTCAATTCTTCCAAACAATTTATAGGAATATCGACGGGAATGAAATTCTCCGACGTTTCTCTTCAAACCACGCCCCGATCTTTAAATCGACGAGTCCGCACTGTCAGAAAGTCGAGCTTTTCCGGGCTAAAGGCGGCACCATTAATCACCCCGCCGCTCAATAGAAATAATTTAAATATTGACCGAGCCCCCCGCGCACGGTGGTACGCGGCACGAATACGTGCGTGCGCGGAACGTAGCCCCCTCCCGATCAAGATTAATGCATTTATATGCATCGATAGCGCGATCGGCGCCTTCAGAGCGTTGCACGCTGCGCGTGAATGCACGCAGGGATGAAGATAAATATTTGCACCGACGAGTCAAAACTCGCGGCAACCGCAATCAGACGTCTATTAGTTTGCGACGACTTCGAAACGATCCTCGACTTGTTACCGCTCGCCCTTTTCTTTTTTTTTTTTTTCTCTCTCTCAACCCCTTTATTCCCGACTCGTATCCCGGTCTCGCTTTTCCCGGGGCCCGGCGCGGCTTATTCAAATGTAAATCACTGTCACCTACGAGACTCCCTAGAATATCGCGTCGATCTTTCACGATCGTACGTTCGCCTCTTCTTCGATGCAAAACAGATCTCGGACGTTTTACACTCCTTCCGGTGGACAAAAACAGAGAGGCGATACGTTGCTCCACGTGGCGACGCTCTACATTTCTGTCTGGACCGATTTTTCTGCCCCGATCTCTCCGATCTTCTCGGTCTTCCTCCTGCACGGTCGCTGGGCGCGTTCGTCGCTTCGTTTGAACGAAAGGGACGCTCGATGGAGGATCGATCATGTGGAACGATTTGTAAATGTAACTCTGCCGATTTAATTGTCGGTGAATTGTTGCTTGCTCGTTTGTTCCGGGATTCCCCGGATGATTCGTGATTTCACTCGCGAATAGAAATGTAGATTTAAATAGTTCAACGCTCGAGATAGAAATATATTCGTTATATAGCTGGGCTGGGTGTCTCTTGACTCTAGCGGCTTTTCGCCGGCCGATTCGAATCGATTAGAGGTACAAATAAAAGTGTTATCCCGTGTCTTCTTCCCACGGCTCGCATAATATTGATAGATGAGCCGCAGCCTCCTTGGTGCCACGAAAAAGGGGGGATCTAACGTTCGAATTTATCAAAATCATTTTGATACCTACTCGACGCAGCATGACGTCACACGTCACAGCGGCATTCTGGCTGATCCGTCATTAAGAAATTTGCATACGCCAATCAGTCAGCGGCGGAAGGATTAGGATGGTCCTTTTTTCTTTTTTTTTTTTTCGAAAAAGAATTTACATATTTCCCCGCCATTCGGCCTTTCTTCGCGCAACCCTTTCATACGCTGCGTCAACGGGAAAAATGAATACCAAATCCTGTTCAGCGTAACGCAAATATTTCTTTTCTCCAACGTTCATCCTATTAGCTTGAAGTGCTTGACGAAGGAAAAATGATTTTCGTCGGGTTACATGTATTCGACAAAATGTGCAAACGATCTTATATTAGGTAACCGAACTATTAGACACAAATATTAGGGCACTTACTCTTACGTTTACTAGAAGTAAATTTTTTTTTATAAAAGTCGATATATTACTCCAATATTCGATATGCAGCATTCTACGCTTTGCTTCGACCGGTCGTGCGAAACTTTTGTCGCGTACTTCGAGGGATATTAAAGTTTCATCTATACTAGCGCACGTTTCATGAGAAATAACGTTCGTGATCACCTACGGTACCCTTCTTCCCATGTAATCGCGATGTCACGTCATCAGATGAGGCACGGGGCCCCCGTTGGTGGAAAAGAATGTTCACGCGAACGAACTGTTACTCTGCCACGGTAACCAGAGAGATATATAGGCGCCGAAAGAAACTGGCCTCAAACTGCCAGTTCACTTTTGCCTTATTATTAAACGTCGAGTTTCATAGCCGTGGAAAGCGTCGGGTGTCGTGCTCTGAATGACGCACGAAAAAAAAAAGGTGTACGAAAGAAATCCTCCTTTTCTCCATTTCTTCACACTTGACCGTAATTTAATGCTTCCTTATCGCGGCCACACGCCGAAAGTAATGGCAACTTTGTTGCACCCGATCTTTATTTTATTTGGCAGACAAGTGGACGGTCGTTGGGCATATTTATCGATTGGATGAGGATTGTCGAAAATGGTATGGCAAATCGGCGGCGCCTGGCCAAGGCTCGTCGACACGGTTGTAATCGAATTGTAAACACAGTTGCAAAACGAGCAATTCGCACGGCATCCGCTCGTACCGGTCCTCGTCGTGTCTCGACGTTCTATAAATATTTACGGGATTTCATTCATTCGTGCCGCGTCGAAGAGGGAGCCGCGTGTGAATGCACTCGGTTCTCGCTGTGGACCCACGCGACGGGAAGTAACGTCGTTTTGTTAGAGCCGGGACGTGTGCCTTGCTCTTTCATCGGAGAAAAACTGGTGAAATAGACTGGGACGCATTCGAGTCACGAAAACCGGCTGTGCTCGCTGGTCGACGATCAACGAACGCGCTTTTACTCCATTGTGAATGGAGCAAACGCGTGCGTGTCGGTAGTGGACACATCCAGGCGAGAAAGATTAATACTTTGAACCGAAGGATTGGGAAGAGATTTACGTTAAACTATTTCGAGGTTTCAGTTTTCCAGTCATCAGTTTAGCGACAACTTTAATCTCGCGTGAGGATGCTTCATCGCCTCGAAATAATATAAATAATATTTTCCTGAAGCAATACGATCTTCGAAACAATCACGTTTAACTAACCGATGAACAATTGCGATCATTAATCACAATTGTATTCCACTTCTTCCTGATTCTCTTTTTCCTTCCCACCATTAATATCCACCCTTAAACAATTTTACCTGACCCCGTTTCAAATAAACCTACACAATCTTCTTCGCTATCCTGGTGCTCGTTGTTTCCTCGTACAACGCGGTGCTCCCTCGGTCCAGCGAATTATTTAATCGCGTCCCGGCGTTTCACGCGAACCCGGGGAAAGACAGGAAGCTCATTTAAAGACGCTCGCGAGAGACAGCCAGTCGAGCGCCACGTGATGACCGCGAGCTACGCCATAAGATATTACGGGATAGATCATCTCCACGGGCACGCCGTCATTATTTCTCCTGACCTTTGCGCCCGAACGCGATCCTTTCTGCATGAGAAAACTACGTAATTTACGGGTCTCGCGTTTCTCCAACCACTACGTGGATTTACTGCGTCGGGTGCTCGGGGTCACCCTGGCAGGGGGTTCCTTCGCCACGAACACATTCTGGACACCACCTCCCATCGATTTTCAACGTGCCTTCGAAATCGTGTGTCCAACTTCTTCCAGCAGATTCCATAATAATGAAAGGAAGTAGAAAGGGGAACAGGTTGAGTCGCGTGTCACGTTCACGCCGATTATGGCCGCGAGAGGTTATCAGCCGTCCCATGGAATTATTGGCGCAAATTATCGAAGCATTACCGACGGCTATGTAATCGATGGTACCCCTTTAACCATCTGCCTCTTCTTCACGTGCATCGGTACTGGTAAATTGATCGTTATTTACGGAGTGAATCGTGACCGCTGTGTACTCGCCCGGCATTTCGATGGGCCCTTTGTAAAATTGCGCTACCGAACGTGCCTGTGGATCTCTTTATTATTTCATTGGGCCGCCTTGAGTGCGCGGTGGACAATTTGCGACTGGTCGGTATCCAGGAAGGGAAAGTTAAATGCGCGATCGAGGGATAGAAATTTGGACTGGGGTAGATTTTGTTCTGCGCTTATATTCATTTAGTCGAGACCGGTCGGTTTTTATATTATATCGTACTTTGTTATAGCAGTATTTTCGGCACGGTATTAATTCGATTAAGATTGAAGTGGCTACGAGAATTGTTGTAGCAAAAATGATTCCCTTTTCCCCCGAATGTCAATAAATATATCGAGCAATACCGCATCCGAAACGGCCAATTGAATCCCCAAAACAGAAACAAAATCATCGGTCCGGACTGCCCCAAAAAGTCGCCAAAACCTGACCAAATCGAGCAACGGAACGCGCCCCGGGATTCTCTGCGTGCCGCAGAAATTCAGACCGCGTAATCACTCGCGAGGATCACCGTCCCCGACAAGCATAACGCGAGAATGCTGTGTAGCAGCGCATCCGTCCAGAAAGGGTTAGAGAGTCAGTCCCCCCGCTGGGCCCTATGGAACTGTCCCCCACTACGTTGCATCTCTGGCGAGCGGTCCATGACGAAAGAGTAAAAGGTATGTATACAGGTAGAGAGGGAACGGTGACGGGGCCCCATAGCCGGCAGGTGGCCCCGTCTCACGAGGCTCCCCCTTTATCCACGGGCCCAGGATGAGAATCTCGACGGACACGCGCGCGCCACGAGATGGAAACGTAGATTACGTGGTTGTTCTCCTCTTCTCTTCCTCGTTGGTGTCCTCGTCCTCGTCTCGTTTTCGTCTCATCTTCGCCTCGTCTTCGTCCTCGTCTTCGGGGCCGGTCGCCACGAACCAGGATACCTTCCCTCCCCTTTCGCTGTACGTACGCTGTCTCGCTTCCATCAGCCACCCCCTCTTCTGCTTCTGTTAATCTTAGTCCGCGTATCTTCTCGGCTTACAAGCAGTGGACCACGAACACCGAGCACTTTATTTATTAAGACTTGCATTACAAATTGGGAGGCGTAAGAAGATATCATTGAGAAAAATGTCAGTATGTTATTCGTATACTGCGTGCCGCTCCGAGGCACCGGTGATAAAATCGTTGGGTTTTCTCGTTTCGTTTCATTTTTTCTCTTTTCTTTTCCATTCTTTTAACAGGTACACGCGGTTCTTTTTGCAAGGGCTTGAAACGGTTTCTAAGATAACCGTTGATAACTTATATGTAAGGGCTTTTTACAGTTATGAAGGACCTTTATAGCGAGTAACTGTTTTCGTTACAGTTCCTGCATGGCTTCCAAAATGATTCCGAAATTTTTAAGCGGTTAAAATTAATCAGCCCAGGACATTTTTCTAGCATCCCGATTTTATGCCACTATAATATTATTCGCCCTTAACATTGGATTAATTAGATTCAAGAATCGACGTATCATAACCGTTTCCAAGCCCTTCTTTTCGTTATTTTCCTCTGTTCTCCCCCGCGTTTATTTATTTATAATTCGCCTCCCCGTTCCTGGATTCTCGCTTATTGTCAGTTGGCTGACTTTTCGGTTGCGACTTACACGTTGCTCCGCGGTATGTTAAATCCTGGCTCGCGTGCGCGAGTTCGGCCCCTCGCAACCTGTTATCCACGTTATTTATTAAGCCTGCGGTTACGCGGCGCGCGTAGGAAGGCGTCGTTATTTTTCCATTATGTCTCCATTGAAAAAAGGCATGGGAACGTTCCGTTGTTTCGAGATGATGCGAGTGGACGATAAGATCCTGCAATCACACGGTTTTCCGCGACCTCAGAATTGATGAATGGACGAGCGAATGGATAAAGTGGTAAAAACACGAGGACGGGCGGCTTTTTCCTGCGTTTCGTTGCCTTAAGCCTGCGTATAGTATATGGTTACTCTGTTTCACTCGTCGAGCGAACGTTTGTTAAGACGTTTGGATAGATTTATCGTCTCTCGTCATGGTACAATATATAGATAATAATAATAATAATATAATGCAACTTTTGTTCCAGTAAAGGAGGATACTTATATATTTTCTGTTGCTCCGAAATCATGCAGATCATGAAGATCGTTCCTATTTAAATGAAAATACTCCAGTTTTATGTATCTACAATCAATTTCCTGCCCGTTCCAAAAATTTCTTCAACCATCGTTCGCAACATCTTGCAATTTTCATTCAATTTCACACTCGTACCATTACATCTTCTGAACCATGTAATAAATCAATCCAGCAGCTCGAGTAGCTCCAGAAGCCAGCGCGTGGCTTTGCAAATAATAATAACGAGCTTGGCCACGCCAAGGGGGAGCGTGTCGCCGTGCCTCTTATTTTCCAAGCAAGAGTTTGTCAAATTCTCCTGTTACTCACGGCGACGTGGCACGCTTTAAATCCGTCCTCGTCGCCACGAGATTCCTGTCTTGGATCCAACGTGCTCGAGTTCGTGGTTGATCGTATATCTCGCGGTTTCGTGGGGGATCATGGCGGATAATGACTCCACGGTATCGTTGCCGATCGTGTAACCATAATTTCGTGACTGTAAATCACGACAGGTGCCTACGTCTTTTAGAGGCCTGTAATTCGAACCGGCGAGGTGTCTCCCGCGACTTCCCCTTTTTTTCCCCATAAGATATACGTGTACTCGGTGACTATAATGACGATACCACCGAGGGTTGACTGGTTTTTCTTTTTTTGGAGGAAAGATGTGGGGAAATTTATAAAATGGTTTTTGCACGAACGAAGATTCATTTCGGAGGCTGTATCGGGAGAGTTGAGCGGGGTGGTTATTTGTACGAAAGTTGGGGAGCTTTCTGAGGGAGAGAGAATTCTTGTTTAGGTGGGAAGGTGAATTAAAATGTGTTCCCGATAATTTTCTACGAATTGTCCGATACAGAAATCTCTCACTTGGATACGTATCAATAGGCAACTCCGAAACATTCGGTAGAATCGTTAATCGACGATCACGATACCTCGTGGCTTCCTCCGCGGGTTAAATGCATAAAGGTTTGTTGCAGGATAATATGCATTTCCGTCGTTGACAGCAGCAATGACACTTGTTATTGCCAATTGGATAAAGTGTCGACGCGGGTAGTTTGACGAGACAGCGTCTAGACGTGGCTGACATCTTCAATTTCGCTTGCTCTTTCGCTACGTCGTTTAAGAATGATACGTTCCTACGTGACATGCCGCTTGTACAATTCGATATGTTTATTTCGGGCCGAGCTTGTGACAGGGTATCGCGACAGCCTCCCGAAAGGACGAAGATTGATACGAGTGTTCACGATGTCGCGAATGAACTGGACGAATCAATGATTCGCTACGGTGTGCGGCATTAGAGTCTCCCCCGGGTGCAGCAAAATGCAAATAAATGAGTGCAAGGTCGAGTGAAAAATGGTCCATCTTTGTTTCAATTTTTCTGTAATAAATATAATAATTTCTGTTCCCCGTGATACACTTAATTGCAACGTCCTATTTTTAATTTTAAGCGTGCCAATTTATTCCTTTATTATTCAATACATTCAGTCTGGTATATCTTAGTATTATTAAATTTATAAACATTTCTGAATCAAGTTGAACCTACGCTCGTTTTTTAAACTTCTTCTCCGTGGGTTCAAGCACATACCCTATTTCCCGTACGTATGCACAAAAATGAGTCCCTTAGAATTTTCTCTCCGCCGTCTGTCCTTTCACAAATTTTTTCCATTCTTCACGCATTTCACCGCTATGGACACATAGCAGACGATTCCAAGAATAGGAATGCATATATGCACCGATGAGTTTCTATACGAAGAAATACTTCATTCTTACCCCAACGTGTTCAGCTATATTTTTTATATTTTTCTCTTTTTTACGTTCCACCCCTTTTCCGTCTTTCAATTCGACCGAAGATCGGTTCTGTGACGCGCAAGGATGATCTCAATTAAACGGGTTTATCCGAATCGACGGGGGGCCATAACCGGTGCACTAGGGGACACCGGTGTGTCTGAATAAGAAATTAGAATAAGACGGAAGGGTGAACGTTACGGGGTGTCGTGAGAAAGGACACATGTCCAGGGAACTTATGAATATCATCGAAGGTTTCCTCGGGGTGTGAATGCCCTTGTCTGACAATCGTTTTTCGACCACCTGAGCTCACTCAGGGGTTGCTGTCCGTTCCTCGTTACGTAACCCATTCTCACTGCATCGCACGTGGTTTTGTGCGGTAAAAGGACCGCAGGTCTGTGTGTGATCAGGTGTTTATGAAGCCGGAGGTTGTCAAACTTCGTCACAGAATCAAAATATTCGTCATCAATATTGATCCCGCGTCGAATCGAATTTTAAACTTTATAATATAATATTCGAATGATACCAAACGACGCGTTCATCCATCAAGAATGAATATGTTGGCTCGAAAACGTAAGTTTAACGCAACCGAGTCCAGAAGAAAAAGTTTCCGCGTACCGTACGTACAATCGTAGACGATACAGAACAATAGTATCAATCGCGAATGCAGAACCGCAATTACCGTGGCCGATAAAAAGCAAAGCGTTTCGAATGTTCGTGAGCGTATTATAGTCGGGGGACTATCGTTCGAGGACTACGGCAGGAGGGTTGGAAGGGGAACGGCGTGGCTTGAATTGATGAGCAAAAACCAACGAAATCATGAGCGATTGCCCAGGCAGAAGCAGCGGCACGCATCTCTTCGGCTCCTTTCACCGCTGCTGGCTGCAAAGCAATTTTTTTTCCTCGTTGTCGTCGACGCCGCCAGTCGTTAGCTGCTTTTTCCGAACTAATCTCGAGGGATATCCCCCACCATTGCCGGAACACCGGTGTATTATAATGAGGTGTGGATTGTAAATGAAGCTTAATGACGCCGATGCTGCGAGGCCATTTTTCAGCGTTTCGCCGTAAAGGAAGGGAGGATGTCCCTGACAGAATGAGCTTCGCCAAGGCAATTAATATTCGGGACGGGTTTATTTGTTTAACGCACCTTCCTGCACCGTTTCCGCGCCACTACTTAACTGCTTGTCCTTAGCTTCTTCGGGACTTTTTTTTTATTCCTATCATTCAGGAAAATATAGATGGACGCGTCTATATAATATCAAATTTGGTAACACTGAAACGTATAGAATTGGTGGTATCGTGGATACATATTTTCTTAAGGGTTGCGTAATTTTTTTTATAATGATTTTTCATTAATCTTCAATTTAGTTTTCGCGGAGTTTCAAAAGTCAGGAATTTGGTGTCACTTGTTACTTGGTACACGTTGTTACTTTTATTTTCTGCATGTACCGTTTTCAATTTCTTTCGCGTTGGTCCGAATTTGTCGCATTTGTCTTTTTCTTTTTGCCCTCGAATTGGCCGGGAAATCGGGTCACATGATTAATTCGAGGATCGGGTAATTTGTAACACATTCTGTATTTGAACTGTTAATACTCGAAAGCTCGAGGAGCAGCTCGAATTTATAATAAAGTCGAAGTTTTTGCCATCGTGTGCACGTGACACTTTTGACGAGAAGAGGCATGGTCAATGTATTCGTGTCCGTTACACTTGTTGGAAAAAAAAAAGTGAAGAAAGAATTACGGTAAACAGCAGCCAGCTGGTTCAATTGGGGTTGAAATTATTTGAATACACGAATCATTTATCAAACGTGAAATTACCTGGACGAAACTCGTTCTTCGAGTGGGGTAATCTTCTTTCACGGTGCACGTGACAATTCTCACTTCGCGACAAACGTGTCACAAACAGTGTAAAATATGTGCCCCTTTCGATTATAAACCTTGCAATTATATTTGAATATTTCTGATATTCGAGGAGGAGCCACCTTTGGCTGCCTCGATAGCGAAAAGCGTTTATTTGTAAGAATTTATTACTTATACTGTGTAATAAAAATTCGTATCTAGAAAATTTAAAAAATCATGTCAACTTTGTTCTGTTACAACTCTGATCTACCCATATAAATGCGCAAAAATGAAAGCCTTAACTATTAAAGAAAGAAAATGGATGCTTTCATTCATCTAATTCGACAAATAATAAATTTATTGAAACATCCAAACAGCGACCAATTTCACAGACAGAGGAAGCAAAATCTAAGGTCCCCACGAACCTCGAGACGTAATCATTTTCACCCCACTGAGAGAGAAACCACCGGAATACGTACATATATACATTTCGCCATATAATAGTTCAACCCTTTGAGCGTACGTCGAATCCGTTACACTTGCTGTTGGCGGTAGCACAATAAAGGAAAGGAGAGAAGAAAAAAAACCCACCGTGTCTCCCTAGTTGTCAGTCTGTTCGCCACTTGGGGCGAAATGAGATAGGGGAGCTCGCTTCCGGACCAGTTTTCGTATCGCCTTGTTATGAAGTGTCACCACTTAAGTATCGCATTTGTATACGAATTGCTCGCTTGTGGTTCTGGATCGAGGCTCCCCTCCTTCGTCGAGCTTCAGCTACATTATATCGTCGTTTAGCTTGACGTGCCATAAGGGGAGGCTGCGACCAAGCGCGGTTTTTAAGCAGAAACGGAAACGAAAGACAGGGGAGGAAGAAGCGGTGCAATTTTTCAAGGTCCGTATAAAGCGGCGGAGAATTGTGAATTTACTGTTTGCCTGTCGTCGTTAGCAATCATAATGGGGGCATGTCGTTGTATCGAGCATTGACAGTCGTTAAATTTGGTGGAACGTCCATATATCGAAAGAGAAAAATTGTGTCGACTGAAGGAAGTGATGAGATCGAGCGTATCGCGAGTGCGGTCGAAATTGTACAGAAAGTAACTATCGGCTTCGGGTATTATATTGTTTGAGAACGATGAAATATATTTTTGCAATTCTTTCAATATTTCTTAAACCCTGCGCATAATTCTTTCAATATTCCATTAATATTCATTTTTCAGAATCTTTCAGTTCCTTTGCGTCTTCGGTGGGAATTATCGTTACAATTGTTCTAATTATCATGCGAGAATAAATGTATAAGGATTCAATCGATGCAGGCTATTCTTTTGCATTTCTTCAGAATTGATCTTTCCAATTACGAATTCGCACTCGATCCTATCGCTACTCACGTACCAGACGAAATTTGTTCTGTTCGATTCCAAGATATCGCGCAGCTGCACGAATGATGTTGTCGAATTCCATAATATCAAACCAGCCTGGGAAATATTTCTTCGCTCGGCGATCTGGTTCCTTGACGAAAGGAGCCAGATTCGGTTTTTGCACGGAACCGTGGACTCATCGACCAGCAACCCATCGATTTACAATGAGCGATCGTTCGCATCGTTGGAAGCTGGCTCCCGTAAAAACTAGTATTGGATTAACGCGGACAGGGAGACCGTGAGTTTTTTCGGTGAACCAGTCGACTCGCGAAGAAGAGATTGAACTTTATGAAGATGTTCCAGGCTTGCGGACATGTGTCAGACTTCGACGATTCATACGGTTTGCGATGAAAATCTGTATTGGTTAACCCTCTCTGTGAAATTCGGGTAAATTTCGAATTTATTATATTTTAATTATAATTAATGCCACTCTAAAATCTTTCCTATAATTCTCGATACCTTTGATAGTACAATAATATTTCATAGGAACATAATTTATGACAATTCTAATATCATAACTATGTATATCTTTATTACTTTTATTGCTCATAAGTAATCTTCTCTTCTAAAACACTGAAGTAAGACAATTTATTTAATTTTATTGCTTTTCTATTACCCATACACGTTCGTTCTACTAAACATTTTTCCATTTAACCTGAACAAAATGTTTTTCAAATATTCCCTGGAACTTCGACTATTCAATGCTACCCTTTACGCACATTACAAAGGTGTGCGTGACAATTGCACCTGCGTTTTCAGGCTTTTACCAGCTATTATCAACGTAAGTAAATGAACTCAGGTTTCGAAAGGATTCGATTAACTCGAAGATACATATGTATATAGCTCCTCTTCGACGTTAAGGTCTTCATCACGACCTCGTCGAAATCGTTTCCACGTCAATACAGACAGGTCGCCCCATTGGATGTTCTAAGGTCTTCTCGTTAGCCAGTTGGAGGCTTTTATCCCGACGAGGATGAACGTCGCGTTTTATACCGTGAAATGGAGTCTCTAGATGGAAACGACGTCGAATTTCGGTCCTCCTACCATTCTTCCTTCTCTCCGAGGCTCCATCGTGGCCGTGATAAGTGGCCGCCGTTTTGCACCGTGGGCGCCAGAACCGTTCGTCTTTCTTTTTACCAAAACTTCATTTATACAAGTCATTAAAGGGTCTGCCAAGGTGGACGACAAAATCGAACCGCTCTCGAAAACCGCACCGACGATCTTTTTACTCTGTTTCGGTTTACCGTTCCGAAGGGATCACTTGAAAACTCGTTGGTCAACAGTAGCCCACGAAAATTCATAGGAGAATTACAAAACTTTTTTCCTATTCTTCGTACATTCCATCGCACACGTTGCAAACACTTCTAACTTCTTTAAATTCATAAAGCCTGCACTAAAGGGCCTCTATTTAACCCCTCAATTATAAATAGCGTGCAAGCAAGTTCTCATGAACGCCCCCTCTAAACAAATCACAGACGGCAAGTGCGCAATGACCTAAAATGTTCAAGCCCGATATTAAATGTCCTTCTCACTCGCCGAACCCCGCAAAAATCTCTCTCTCTTCCGACGAATCGCCAAATTCTGCTCGGGCCCCGTACTTACAAAGAGCCCATAGATCCATGCGTCGTCGCGAGCTTTCACGTTTACCCACCCGGTTGTCGTCGTGCATCGGCTGAATCACGACCTCTTTTCGCCAAAGCTGCCGGCATCGCGTATGCGTACTATGTTATCGCAACAATGCGACCGCAAATGCATTTATCGGGCCGGCCAGGCGCGCTGAGCAGCGAAGCGGCCACGCGTATATCTTGTCGGGCATCTCTGGTCGGGGAATTCCGAATAATTTGCTCCGCTCGTTGCCAGGGATTTAGGCTCCATAATACCGGGTGACTCGCGTGTCCCCGTTGACGATCTCGCGTTTGTCGCGAAGAAAACCGCGGCGCGCCGCGATAATCGTGCCCGAGTCGCCGCGACGGAGGATTCCGAGCGTTCGTCAGCACGGCAATTATTTTACGGACAAGCGTCACGACCGATTAGGACAACGAGACTAATCGGTGCCCTTAAACGGCGGGCCCCGCGAATTCCAGTCGCCGGGAGAAGAAAACCGGCCGACGTTCACGGCCGCGCGCTAAAGAAGTTGAGCCAAAAGGGTTGTCCGTTCGGTCGGTCGAGGAGTAAATTGTGATGAATATCGCGGTGTCCCTGGGAGGTTCTTGCCTGGGGGATGTTTTTACCGAGGGTGACCGGGCAGGAGAGATTTTATGGGGGGATATGCGGAATTCTGGACGAGATAGCGAGTTCGGTAGGAATGAGCTTCTGGGTGGAATGGGCTGTTAGGTGGTGCAATGCGAATGCAATAATAATTCGTTGACGTTTAGAATGAGAAATTACGAAAGGGATTTGCAGGAGGAAAAATGGTCCAGGTGCGGCGGAAAATTGTTGAATAGGAAGGAGCTTCTGTAATAATAATTCGTTGGTAGTAGAATGAAAAGTGTAATAGGAATTTCAGAAAGAAAATTTCGATTACAGATTCATTATTACTTTAATTATCTCCACGGTTCGATCGGTTCAAGAATAACACAATATTTCTTCTGTAACTAATTTACTAAAATTCGTTTCTCATCCCCTACGTTCGAGAAGTCGTCCTGAATGTAAAAATTGTTGAACCCAATCCAAATCCAATTCCGCGAATCGACTTGTAATGCAACATAAAAATTTACACCGCGACCAAACGGAGAATACGTATTCGACCGTTGCCGCGGCACACATCTCCCGAATACTTTTCACCGGACGATTGTATCGCGAGCATTCGCCTCTAGTCGCGTTGTTCCATCAACTTTCGTTCGTTCCACGTGGGCAAAACGACGAGACAGGGCTAGCCGGACACGTCGGCAATGATTTTTATCAGGATCCACTTCTTGCCCCGAAAATTCCAGCGAGATTCGGCGAGTTTTTGGTTGCGAGCGATTAGACCCGGAGATACGAGGATGAAACAAACAAATAAGAACAAGCGTGCCCGGCTACCTACTATTCTCTACGTTCACCATGAATCCTCTTGGTGTCCTGTTGCCGTTTCGTGCCGCGACAGGTGCACACCACCGTGGAATTACTCGAATGTGACAAATATGCGAAACATCTTCGCTAGGGGGAGAGAACGGTACGAGATAGAATAGAATTTTTTATTCCCCCCCGCCTGTTTTCTCGCCGCTCGCAGAAATCGAGCCATTGTTTTCGTCGTGGACTTCTTGTTTCGTCCCGAAGCTTTTAGTGGTCCTTTTAAAGCGCGCTACACGCAAGAGCAGCGGTTAGAGCTTGTGCGCGGATACACGGTTGAACAGGAATTCGTGATTCGTTCGATGGTTGTTATTATTATTAGATACTAATACGTTGAGGATTGCAATAAAAATGGATGAGAAGTCGTTTTCTTTGTGCTCGAACTCGAGCAGGTTTCGTGTCATGGTTTTTATGCCAGTATATTGTATCCGAAAGTATTGACTGGCGGTGGTCCAGTTTATTGTACGGCACGTATGGTAAACGACGATTTTACCAGGGTCATATAGCGCTCGCATTGTCACAGAACTTGAAGTTGAGTGCACTCGAATTTCAGGGAAGTCGAGAGGGCGTTCCGGTTTCTTCCATTGTCGCACTTTCAAATTGCTCGCCGCGACAAAGGATATTATGCCCCTAGATTTTACCTTTGTGACTCGAGAGACCAGTGGTTCTCGTTTCTTGGTGAAAATCCTTCCCACCCACGCTCGTACTTTCCTCTAAATAAGTCCACCGCTGGTATAGATATTTTCATCGAATATTATCAACGTATAAATGAACGAACTGTTTCGTTATTTAACGTAAAACCATTCTCGGCACTCATCTTTCACGGAAACAAAGGAACACTATTCTTAAAATAAGACTGGTCCAATTTCAGCGAAATATTGTAATATTTAATGCCATCGGTGTTCCGTAATTAAAATCGTTTAATTATACACGGAACAAATATATTTAGTATTAGTGATTTTATTTAACAGAAAGCTACGTTGCAAAATCGAAATCTCAATGGATGCCGAACTTCGATTTGGCGAAAAGGTTGAGAATCTCTTTAAACAGAATGGGCCAAGAGTTTTCGATGAAAAGTCATTCAGGTTGGAACCTGCCCCCGGTTTTGGAGTTCATTGATGCCTGAAGTTCATTTTTGACGAATGGTCCATCTGCAACTGACCATTCCGTTGCGTTCTCGTTTCAACGAGGGAACGGTTGCCTTGTGACTGACACATTGTACAACGATTCGAAACGAATCGACTCCCATCGTTCTTTTATTGGCTAAGTAATTGTCGGACGTAGTATCCCGGGAATCGGTCTCTCTGCCATTTTGCGGCTTTTTGAGGAATGGGCGAAGGTTATTGCTGTTTTCATTGATACCTTTTGAAAATGCTATTGGGAAGTCGAGTTTCCCTCTTCTAAAGGCACTTATTCCCGATTCCACACTTACACTATACTTTACTGGCCATTGAGAGAAATTGGTATACCTATATCGCGTTCCTTAGAAAAGTGATTCAAAAGATCGCAAATATTCACATTCCTGAAATTCTGAAATGCTTTTAGCCGAAAACTATACGAAACCGAATACTAACAGAAACGACTAGGAACTCTCTGCCACGTCTCCGATTTGTCAGTTTCGAGATTATCGAAGTACAATAAATTGTCGTTTACTTTCCCGGTAAAGTATAATTTACTTTTCTAACGTAGTGACGGATTGTCATGCCCGCCGTGGTTCATCCCCAATTTAATTATAAATACGCAATTATTTTTCGTTCACAAACGGCTTCGACGTTCCTTGAGAAACAAGAATAGGCCCGAACGTAGCGGACCGTGCAAAATCGTTTTACTCTCCTTACATTTCCCGCTGTCGCGGGGACCTTTTCTCGAGCCGCACAAAAAGTAGCACTTTCGAGAAACGCGAAATTCATTCAAGATCCACAGGATTGTCGGGATCAATGGGGACACTGCGAGGGACACTTTGAACGGCGAAACCGGTGAAACTCGTAAAGCTATACGTCGAGTGACTGTGTAGTGGCAATTCATTCACCATTTTCTGAAGATTTGACGCGCCCCGGTGTTCCATTGCGAACTTCTCAAGGATCACTTGTGTGAAAGAGGTGGACGGTCGGTTCACTCAGACGGCGCGTTTCAAGTGACAAATAGAAGGTGGCAAACAATACAATTTCTCGGGGCTGAGGTAACGTAGATACCGTATTCACGTGATGCAAAAAGCTTTCGAGCTCTTTCCAATAGTCTTCGAATTCACTTGCGATCCTTCAAACATCTGCTTAGACTCCTACTTCGAAGCGATGAGAAAGTAATTCTTCAGTAAAATCATTTTTAACTGTGCAGTAAAACAAGTTTTTAATAGGTAGTCGTGTACGTAACAAATAAAACCCTTTTGCCATTTCTTTCGATTATTAATATTTTTATAATTGCACGAATCATATTGTGGACCAATAAGAAACCTAAAAATTGAATAGATACGAGAGCTTCCTTGTCTCGTTCACCGTCAGAAGTATACAAATTAAATTTCAATCATCCCAACATCGTTTCCATTCAATCAATCCACCCTCCCATGAAAACCCTCTGCTCAGAGCTACCCGTTAATTTCGCTGTTCTCGTGTCGAAAAGCTACTCGTTACTCCGTCCACCCCTTCCGTCACACATTCAACAGCGCAATCTTTCTTTTTCACCATGACGAACAGTGTATATATCTACGAGTATAAATATATATATAAATATATATGTGTGCACTAAATATCGTTGAAACTAAATAAAAAAAAAAAAATCCAATAGACTGGCACGGTCGATACACCAGCTGCTTCGTCTTGCTTGGACGTATTCTCTCGCTTCCCGAGAAGGCACGTGGGTGGCGGCGTGGCACATTGCCGGTTTTATGAGGCCCTTAAGAATGGTCCCAGGGACCGTTCTTTCCCTCTCTGTCCACCTTTTCTTTTCATTTCGCTCGCATTCGGTCTCGTTCCACGTCGTTCACGTATGTTTTTCCCCTGACCCCCCTCGCGTTCGAAACTTTTTGTGAAGTCGCCATTACTCGACAAAGTCCTTTGCCGTTTGGGCCCTTGATGGATGCCCATTGCGCGGGCACCGTCGTTCCAATCTTACCCGATGGGCTGCGACCGTGGCCACGGTCGGCTCCTCTCCACGAAAAGACACGCGTCCAACTTTGTAAATCGTCCTGCTGCCATGCGACCGGGACGAAATTCGCGACGGCGAATTTACGGAAGGGAAAACGGACGATAATTTTGATACTTTGTTTCGCGGGCCAGTTGTTAAGCTGTTCTTTTCTTTCCTGAATTGTGTACTTCCGCGGCTTCTTTTCCTTTCGCTGGTCACTCGGGTTTGTTAGTGGTCTTCGCTGATTTTTCGAAGATGGTGGTATTGTAGAAATTTGGCACGGGGGACGGTTAAACCATATTGAAGAAAATAATGATAAGGGATTTTTTTTTACGCCTATTCGCATTAAAATTTACAATAAGTTTTCTGCCAACCTATGCCTCGGCTATTAAGCCACAGCAATTGATAATGAATGAATTTCTGAATCCGAGACAAATCAGTTTGAACTGTTTCATCGTCGCACAACGAATTCACTGACCTACGCATGAATATTACAGTGCGTACGTGCTTCCATTCTAGGAAACGAATTTCTTCCCTCACAATTGAGTTCACATAAGAGTGCGAAACAATCGAACGAATACGCTCGAACGTATGTAAGTCACGAGCGTCACAGATTACGAATCAGATATTCCCCGAGACGATTATTGGATCAAGATCGAGCGATCGGGACTTAGTTACTAGCTATTGGAATCGAATCCTCTAGAAGCCGTGCAAGCCTGGCTGTATTTGTTCGCGTGCACGCGGAATAGTCGTCAGGATGACCGGGTACACCCACGCGGCGATAATAAAGTCACGGCCGATTCGCTCCTGTCGCTTTGCCACGGATAAGGGTTAAAATATCGCCGGGACGCCGATCTCTCGGCAGAAATTCGATCTTCGCCGTACTTTTTTCTTCTCTCCTGACCATTTGCGTTCTCCTTACACCTCGCCGGAAGAGATATTACAATGTAATATGCAAAGCGTACGCCTCGAAAGGATCTCTCTTAAGTGATTCCTCAAGTTCGCGCTTCTCTCGAGTGCAAAGACGTGTCCGGGAACGATAAACGAGTTCCACGTTGCGTCATCGGATTTCTTCAAGCAAAATTGGCGCGCCGACTTCTCCGGTATTTCCCTCCACGTTGCGCGTCGTTTGTATACGTTTCTTCCGTCGATTTATACGATATTTAATAACGGACGTAACGATATAACGAAATAAATGAATACGAACAAAAGCGTTGAAAGTTATGAACAATGACATCTGAAGCAGCGACAGGTCCTAATACTACACTAATACGAATAAAGAATACGTATGTATATATTCCCGGAGCAAGAACCATCGACGTTCTTTTTTCCAACTGAAAAACTAGAGCCCCATGTTCCACCGGGGGTAATCCCATACCTGTCCAGCAATTTGCTGACAGAAAAAGGGATTACAACCGCCTGCACCCTGTTACTCTTCGGTGAAACGAGCCTCGTAGCGTTCTGCTACACCGAGCGAGCGCGAAAAAAGATCGCCTACGAATGTCCAGAGGGCTAATCGCGAGCAGCTCGCTCGACAAAAAGGCACCGAAGCCGTTCGAACTACTTCTTCCGACCGGGCAACAATGACGCGCGCAGCGATTTCGTAGGCGTAGAACGAGTGGACGGGGGAAACGTTGTTCCCAAAAGAAAGTCGATAAAAAGATGCGAGGGAAGAGTGGACGTTTAAGAAAAGGGGGTTGAAAAGAGAAGATGACGGAGAAGGAAAGATCTGTACGGGAGAAGACCATGCGGTCTTGCAAATAAATGACCCGGCGATTACCTGCAATTTGCCATATATGCCGGCGCCGTGGCCTCCCCCTACCGTTTCAGCCGACAATAGCACGGCTGTTCCTCGTTTTCGTGGCTGTTTTCGATGCGAAGCTTCACCTCCCGGGGGCCATACATCGATCGCCGGGTAATTGTCAGCGCTCAGCGCCCTGAAACGCAGGTGTAGCAGGGTAACGGCTAAATGCCGCGGGGTGCTACATAAGTGCGTTAATTTATATATTTCGACCGGCGGGTTTAACGGAGGGGGAGAATAGTGGCAGAAAAAGTGGCTGAAGGGGTGAACCGCGCGAAATATCGGCCGGAGTTGATAGAAATTCCTGCCGGAGTGATATATTGATCTTCGTTTTCGATTTCGACACGAGTGTGTACTTATAGTTTCCTCTTCCTCTTCTCTTTTTGTTCATTGCGGAGCGATGAAGAATATTCCAATTTGGTGGTCGAGTGCAATATGTACATACATCTGCATATAGAGTAGTCAGAAACGTCCGTCTCAACCGGGCAACCGAATGAATTTCTTCCTTTAAATTGGCTATTCTCTTATAATTTCTCCGCTATTTTCATTCACAGACTTATAACTTACAAGTCATTTAAATTAGGAATACTTTCACCGTCCAATCCCTTTTAATTACAAACCGCTCAAGAGAATGTTCTGCACTTCCCTCTTTAACGCTCGACCGAGTTCCAACCGCGTGGCTATTTAAAGATACAAGCTTCCTGAATTTAAAGAGAGCCTAATTAGTCTAGTTAGCTACCCGAGAAAAGGTTATCGATTACTAAGGGCGGCGTACATTTTTTTTTGGTATTGAACCGTGAAAAATATTCGACCTAGCTCGCCGCAGACCGCGGCCCGTGATTCTTCCCCCCTCTTTTTTCCCTCTTTTGGGTCTCGTTGCACTTGCACGTGCGCCACGTGACGAGGGCCGTCACAGCTGCCACATGCAGCTCGTCTTCGCCTGTCGTTCCTCTCCCTCTTGTTCACTCGCTGGTCCGGCGTATACATATAAGACCGTCTCTCGGTTCGCGCAGAATTTTTCGGATAAAAAGAGGGACGGGGAAAGGGTGATGAAAGGACGCGACTCGCCGCTCGCACGAAGAAGTGTCTCGAGTGTCCCGATTGCTCGCTCCTTCTCCGCTTCAGTACAGGGGACACTCGATATTCCGAGCGTGTATCGCGTGTGCCGCTTATAGGGGATCGTGGCTAATGGCCCGTAGATTACCGCGTGTTGCACGCAACTTCTATGCACGGGGTGACAGGTAAGGCCATCGGGACACCTGATACGCTCAACGACAGCCTGATAACCGTACGGCGTAATCTATTACACGGGGGAAAGAGTCCGAGAAATTAACCCATCAAACAGCGAGTTCGATTTGTCGGTTCATTGCTCCAATTCGGGACTCTTTTTTTACTTGGGCCCCGGTGTAATAAAACTTTCTGAAAGAACCTTGCTTTCTAACGGCAAGCGGAGAGAATTTTTTAATGGTTTTCGCGAGTAATAAATATACGAATGTTCCCTTAGCGTTTATGGAATATTAGAATTTAACGGGCGTCGTGCCGAACGTTTAATTACGTTTCTGTTTAAACTGCAACCGATATACCTGAGGCGTTCTTGTGCACACGAATAATTTTCTATGCCGGAGTGTACACACCGTGGTCGAGGATTAGAGGCCAGGAACAGGGAAAACAGACGAGAGTGTAATAGCGGGCGAACAAACGTGCACGTTCACCGTTCGCACACGCAATTATCTATCGAAAGATTTGCATTTCCTATTTCCCGAATGTTTGCGCACCGCCAGGTGTCCCGTGCCTTTCATTTCCTGGACATGGTTCTGACAAGGGGCAAGGGGGACAGTTGTATCCTCTACGACACTTTCTATACGGATTATCCGCCGCGATTAGACTAAGCCCTATCGAAAATACCGTCCACGGTGCATCGAACCTGTTAGCTTTCCCGAGTTTCCGGAAAATATTTGTCGGCAAATATGGGCGACGCAAATGGAGAGAACGAGGCAGGAGGACAATCGTTGCAGAGATTCATCGTAATGATTCGGGCATTCTGTTTCGATAAGGGTGGCGAACGTAATTGGTCGGTGTAATGTGCGTCGATTTAATTCACTGATTAATCGACTTCGCCCGGGGTTGCAAACACTGTTTTTCAGCTTGCTAATTGCTCGGCTATATCTGCATTTTCGCCAGCTGACAGTGAAAAAGGGGCCGTTTAAAGCCGGTTAAAATACACTCGATCAATACTTCTCCCTGCTAACAACAAGTTATTCAAGGTCTTGAAGGAACAAATGGATAATGAAAAATTGCGATGGTTCCTTTCTTTTAACGATCTTGCGCAAAACGTGATCGGGGAAATTGGCTGCTTGAGTGACTGTGGCACACGATGAATTTCTGAATGACAGTGAAACGAATAAGAATAAGATCGTTAAAGTAATTCACTTTGAAATTAAGCAATCGAACAATTGTAAAAGAAAATATGTAATAAAAATACTAATTTTAAAAAAATTTCCCGTATCAGTCTTTTTACCATTCTCATTCAAATAAAAAAGCTTCCCCCAAATCTCACGTTGCTTAATTATATTTTATCGAGCACCAGGTAGTAATTAAATTTCGCCCAATTCATTAAATTAGATAAAACGAGCGAGCTCCAACAAATCCCAGGCGAAAGATAGGCCTTGCTATCTTGACCCGAGCTTATTTGCAAAGTTTATCTCGTCGGAAGGGATAGTTGTTCCAACAGGTGCGACTGTGCGCTCGCGAGGCTTGGGCAAATCTGTCCGCGACACGAATTCGATTCCACTTGTCTGAAATAATTCGCGATAAAAATTCTCTGCCGCGTAATTAACGCCCGATCGACGACAGACATTTAACGTACAAATGATGCACACGGCTCGAACGCGGCGGGTTTAACGCCGTTTCCCGTATACGTGAATTCGCGATCGAGAAGATCGCGCAAACGCTTGACGCAAACAGGAAGATGCGCGCGATATAATGGATCAACGTGGCCGGGCTCACGGGGATTTGCTCAATTGCAATTAATGAGGAGAGATATTGCAGGCAGGGGTCACGTGAGTTAAGGGTTATTAATACGCTGGCGGGTTTAACGATCCTGAGTTATCGCCGCCACGACCACGAGGAATCGAATCTTTTCAAGCCACCTCTGCCCTCGATTTAATCATGGGATAAAGGGCTGCGCGATTCGCCGTCGCGACGATAACGAAAAAGCTGAGTGTGCTTTTTTTTGGAAATGCATAGAAGGTTTCTTCGCCTTGATTGAACAATTGAAATGACACGAGTCATATGTGACTGCCGAAGAATTCCACGAGAAACTAGAACCTGTCAGACGGTGTCGTAATGTCTAACTATTATTATTATTATTTCTCTTTTTATTGAAATAAACTGGAGGAGTATCGTTAATATTATATTTCCGAAAAAAATCCCCCCCTGTCGTTACAACTTTCGTCGTCCCCGGGGGTTCGATCGATCGCAACTTTCTCGCTTTAAAATGATCGTTAACCCCGCCGTACATATCATCGCGGGAATGCATAACGATTTCTGCGTAGAACGGAGCAACATTTGAGCATCGATCACTTTCATTTAAATGCAACCAAAATCAATCGATCCTATCCACCGTTAATTCGTCAACCCTCTCGTTGAAACTACTTCATTAACCACCCCGTCGAACGCTAATCCATCAATACGCCCGATAAAGCAACCAGTCGCGTAAAGGGACGGAGATCGGCTACCATTCTCCACTCCGAGCCCCTCTCATAGAATCCACGAAGATGGAGCACCATGTACACCATCGATCCACGCTCGAGATAAATAATCCCTGGAGCGACTCGCCTTTCGCGTGGGAGTCTCGTTCGGAAACGCGTGGTGTTTTGCACGCGCGTAATGTGGACCGACCTGTACACGGCTGCCTGCACATAAGTAACGCGGCTGCCACGTGTGGTAGGGTTGGTGTGCGGAGGTGGAGAGAGGGTGAGAGAGGGAGAGAGAGAAAGAGTGAGTGTGCGTGTGTGTGCGTGTGTGTGTGTGTGTGTGGGGTGGCCAGGGCAAGGCGCGAGGCGGCTCGTCTGATTGGCTGAATTTATGGGGTCTACTTATCGCGTACTTACCGCGTTGTATATCAACAATGACACCCGCACCCGCGGGCGCTCCCCTTTCGCCCCATACCCTTTTACGCCCCCTTTCCAACGTGTCTGGCTGCCTCTCGCACCTTTTCCTCCCTCGCCGCATCCCCATTCTCCTCTCGTCTACAAGTCCCGAGACGTTTACACCGGGTAAATGGCTGAACGATACACGGTGCCTCGGTTCGCCACGAAAGCGGCGAAGATGGTGGTTGGATAGGTTTCAAGGAGGCAGTTGCCGGGGTGATTTATAGGAAGACGATAGGAAGTTGTAAAAGAATATTTATAACTAGACCTCGCGCCACTTTGCGGGGCAACTTTGTTGCGCGAACCGATGGAACGAGTTGGATTATTGGGCGGTGTTCGATTGAACACGATTTTGGTCGGTTTCGGGGAATCACGCGGAAGGGTTGAAGAAGCCTGTGGGGTAGTTTGATAGTTAGACATTTCTTTTCATCGATACCTGTTGGTATGTGTACTGCCGCGAATGGGAGAATAATTTTGTAATATTTAAATTGCCTGCTGCTGTTTGAGCATGATGGTTGCCCCTCGTAACATTTGTCGATTTCAACGTCAATCTGTAAATGGTAATCGAACGGGGGAAATTAATTCGACGATAACTATTACCTCTCAGTATGGGGAATGAACATTAAGTATCTAAAATTCCGTGGACATACGCATTACATTTACATACACCTAATAAACATATTCAGTAGCTACATAAATCTCACCAAATACTGTATAATGCCTCCTCTAAATTATTTCCCCTGTCACCCCAAAACGCTCGAACCTGAGAACCTATAACCAACGCGTCGGCGGACTTCGAATTAGGTACGTAGACACCTTCTCTTCATCCTAAGTCGAACCATGTAGCGAATGGTAGCCCGTGCCACGACCCCTGTAAGACACGACTTCCTGAATCAACGACGTCGAATCTTCGCCCCGTCCGCGTTACCAACATGGAAATACGACTCGCCGTGCTATAAACTATTTATTAATGAATTGGTGAAGCGGGCCCGGTTGCATACGAATGGTACGTGGACGATGATCGTCGTCGAGACACGCGTCGCGACGATATCTACTGGCTCCTGGACATCCTGGACAGTCTGGCGTGGGACACATTGTGTCGTGGGCGCCAGGAAGCAACCGTCACGCGTCGGGGTCGTGAATCACGGAAACAGGAAACCTCGCCCCCGTGACTTCAATCGAAATTATCGTGCTCGCGTGGACCCGGAACTCGTGCAAGACGCCGGGACGCGTCTTGCGCAGCGATGCTTTTTATTTCCACGCGTAAATCATCTGCCCCGGGGCGGTAAATCCTCCTCGCCGCGGTGTACACTAGGTCTGACACCTTTTTGTTTCGCGTCAAATATTACGCCCGAGCTTGGAGCGGCTTTGTTCGCCGGTGCGAGAATCACGGGTTTACTTGAATTGGAAATCGTGGATCTTGTGCGACGTCTTTGTTAATCGGGGGAGGAAGTTAATATCTTTTTGACGCTATATAATGAACTAGTTCGATTGGTTTTCCCCTGTTGTAGGATGGTGTATCGATTTTGGAAGAACAGAAAGATAAAAGAACCTGGAGGTTTAGGAAATTGTGATGTGGAAAATACCGTGGGTAACGTGCCATGATCGGTCGGTAAACGTCAAAGCATGTAATCCAATATTTTCCGATGGAATTGTAACGAAGCACCACTACCGGGTGGCTCTTCGCTTTCCAGGAGCCCTGTCAGGATCGAAAGGATCGAACAATGGAAACAGGAGACTGCGAGCAGGTCGAATTGTTTCGAACGTGTCGTGTTAATGCGTCCTGGCACCAGCAGTGTATTGGCCTATTAGTGGTCACAAAAAAAGATGGTGTAAATGGTGAATAACTGTACACTGATTGGAATATTCAGTGTACATTCATTGTATATTCGTTCTCAAGATTAGAACACTGCTAATCGGCTCAATTACAATATCGTATGACATCAATAATAATGGGATTGAATTTTCTAGAAATAATTGCTTGCAAAAATTCGTACAATTGTATGAGACATCAACACGACTATATTGCAATACAGTAAAAAGTAAGTAAGACAAAATATTAGAATGGTAGAAAAATTGTATTAACGCAACCCTCAAGTATAAAATTGCGCAACGAAAATTTTGTTTAACTTCGCAAATCAATATTTTTCCATACTGTTGCACTGGAATATTCGACAATTGTAGATTCGACAAATTAAAGAACTCCGAGGAACTTCGATTTAGGAGAAAATTAAAAACCGACCCTTTCTGGCGTATTTACATATTGAAACCTTGTTCCCCTCGAAAGAAAACCCTGTCTGCGCTTCAGAGAGTGCACGTTGATCGCATTTTGGTGCTTCGCTACCTTTTTCGGAGTAGCGGCGAGTTTCGAACGGAGAACGATGGGCGGAGGAGTATGAAAAAGCCTGGTCGTTTCGAGCGGGGCCATTTCCTGCACGAGATGCGTTAACATTAGTCACGTCTGGATTTCGTACAACGTTTTACGCTTCGGCTTGCCTGTGCAATCGACTGGCTGAACGCATCGAAAGGAGCTTTATCTTGCAAAAGCGTTGTTCGACATCGACTTACGACAGACGATTCGTCTTCTTCCGCGAAAACATAAATCCTGTCGCTGCACTTGCATCGTTATATCGGCCTGATGCATTGCGCGAGGATCCATGAAAAATCATCGCAATAGTTTTTCGGACGTAAATCCGTTGCTCGCCGGAGAAGTCGGTGAATATTGCCACGCGATCGGTCAGAAGAACGGGCAACAAAACTTTTGCTCACTCTAAGTCATTCCAGTCACTGACAAGATACGGTGATAACGTCCGCCGACTAATCGTTCCCGAAATTAGTCGGCCCTCAGATGTTAATCTTCCATTTGGAAGCTTGACTTTCTTTTAGTCTCTTAGGTTTTTCCAAGCTTCGGGACGATTCCTTCGGAGATTAGCTTCGAAAGGAAAGGTTGGCAAAATGATCGTATACATCCGATCTGTTAAGCCTGGCTTCTTATCCGTAATGATAATATCATTACCCACGTGCAAAGAAACAAGAAAAATTATTCTGAGACAAGTAACTCGTTGTTAAAGCGCCTAATAATAGCGAATTATTTTAATTCGAGGGGTACTTAAAGGGATGGATTCATTTGATGTTCCATGACCCTGGGATGGTCTCGTCCGCGTTTCACGATCTCGGGACACAGTTCTATTCGGATTCTATTCGATCTCAAGGTCTTTCTAAAAACGTTCTTCGGCCGAGAACGTTCGGATGCATGATCTTTCGTTGCCGTAGAAGAAGAAAAGATTCAGAATGGCGAAGTACCGTAGTGGATTAATTTAACGGTTTAAAAAGCCATACAGTTCGAAAGCGATACCGCGTGGCGGTGCTGTACGCCTGCAGGGTGGTGCTCAAAAATGTGCAATTTTAGAAAATATCCCGTTTCAGGGAAGGCGGAAATTACAGGGTGGGAAGAGAAGTCTCTAAAACAGTCCTGTAGGGCCGACAGTCGTGACGCCGTTGTAAGTGGCAGCTGTCTGTTCCAAAATTCTCCGATAACCTCTTTCTCCACAGATCGATACACGTGTATACCTATCCCGGAAATTCTATTCGACCAATCGAACCGTAATTACGTATGTTTAGAGACCTGATTACGCCCGGCGACTAATTTCAAATTGCTCCGCTCGAGTGATCCTTTCTAAATTCCCGTCATCCTCCGAGATCGACGTTGAATTTGATACCTTTGGACGGAATAAGAAATTTCGGATGTACGCGGCGTTTAATTAAATTGATCGGGTGGTAGTATTTAGCGGAATTTTCAACGAGTTTCGTGAACTAATGTTTTATGGATTTCTGTTACGGAGAACGCAACAGAGATGCGAACGAAGCAACTATTGGAGTGTTTTGAACTCTGTAGACGTAGCGAGCGCTGTATTGGAATTACTAGCTTTATTATTCTGATATTTCTATTAAATCCTTACAGTACTTTCCTAAGCGCTTTTCCTAAACTAGATTTGCCCTCGAATACATTGGCCATCGATTCAAAGTGCTTCAATTCGACAGGTTCTACGATTCTCACGGTCACTCATTTGTTAACTTTCGTCCCCACAGCTTTTTGTTTAATATTCTTCGTGATCTATAGTGAAGCCCCTAGAACCATTGTCTTCTTTTCACGAACTGACTTAAGCGTCAAGTTACAAGCATATGAATGTTCCGTTGCGCCAGCACGAGACTTGAATATCATTTGGAAACCTAAACAAACCCTTTGCTACCCTTTGAAAGACACGAATGTCTATAGTCGATCACGGATGTCCGTTCGAGACGCAGCCATCGAGGCGCCAAATGTCTCATTTTTAAGCTAATCAGCTGATACGTAGGGACGTCTCGTCTATACGCATCAAAAATATAAAACGCGTCGAAATGCAGGCGTCAGCTTACATATTGAAACAGGTGAACAGGCAATAAGACAATCGTTCCTTCGTACCTGTTCGATCAATATGCCCCGCCCGACGTTCTTGGCCCTCTCGAAATTCGAATCGTTTAAAATTTACTGGCATATCAAATTCGTGTAAATATACTTAGGAAATTTACAAGCCCCCCCCCCATAAATAATTCCTGGTGCATTCATCAAAATTGGAATTTTTCACGAAATACGAAATTTTAATTAGCGCAATAATTTTCTCAATCTAGATACATTCATCAAATTTTCTTTCTCTCAAAAACAAGGAACTATTTAAATCGCTCATCATAACTTCAAGAAAACCCAACACTCTCCTTGTTTATCAGGCTGTCGCGCCTGTCGAACCCGTCAGTCCTGCATTAAATATAAACGTCCGTTCTCAGTGAAGAATCTTACCCCGGCCAAACGTTCCATTAAACAACGCCACGACCGTATAGTCTAACATTAAACGAAACAACCGGGCAGGGAGAAAAATTTTCCGAGTTTGCACCTTGCGGTAATTACGGTCCAACGACGAAGGAAAAGGCAGCTTAACTACCGTCGAGGAACACGCTGCCTCCGCGAAGGAGGTCTTTCTGGCCTGTAATCTCGAGCAATTACGTAGTTTGTGCACCTCCCATTAGACGGACTCACCTAGGAGGGACACGGCGGGACGTGTCCCGTACCGCGTGTATAGACCTCGTTCCGTTCGCACGGGGGGGACACCGAGTGGCGTTTCGCGGCTATCTAAAATCATCCCGCAAGGAAAAGGTAAGACAATGATAGGCCATAGAGGGGCACGCGAATGAGCTATACCCGCTTAATTGACCGGCCCCGTTGGAAATATAACAATTAGAGAAACGTAAATCAACGCCCACCACCGTAACTTTTGTGCACGTGGCTCCGTTTAAACGGGAAGATTTGCAAAGGCGTACTCCTACTCCCGCGTGTCGCACGATTTCCTGTCAATGAAACACCGAAACGTCTCGATTTCTTTTCGAAAGTTTTATCTCCCGTCGACGGGGACACCGCCTCGTCGCGGTGAAACTCGAGCGAATAGCGCAGTGCACATATTTTTCTTTTTCTTTTTTTTTGTTTGTTTTCGCAACTTCGAGCGGAATAAAGATCGGGATTTGCGAGCGTCCCGTGATGTTTCTGGGCTAAGAGGCGTCGGAAGAAAGTGAACAGAACGAGGTGAAACCGTCGAAACGCGATCGTGGGATGATTGGAGGACGAACGTTTCGGGACAACGTTGCGTTTTGTCAAATTTTCTGCCGCGGTTTCAGTGTATGTGTCGTGGAAATCGTGGATCAACGGGCGAATCATTGGCGTATTAATGGGCGGACATATTGCGGTCCACTTTGTCCAAGGCAGGCTAGAATTATCGTGGCGCTCGTTGGAAGGTAGGAAACGGTCTCGGAATGGACGTGGAGGGCAAGCACTCTTGCTCGATAATTTTGTTAAGTATATCCCTTTACGGAGGTCGATCAGAAAATAGTCTCCGATTAATTTTTCACGGGACCTTTAAGGAGGAAGTTACGTTCGCGGCTCGCTTCTAAAATAGCCCCGATTCTGGGCGTGGTTCTTGTTGGCTGCGAGTAAAGTTTCGTAGACCTGGTCATAAAATCAAATTATTGTTATTATCGGGCATAATTAGGCGGGATAAAAAGAATTAAAATTCTATTTCGGTAATTGGTTCTGTGGAAACTTGTATCGAAGAGAGCTTCGTATAAAAAGCAAAACGTTTACGACCTCGAGAAGTGTTCGTTTAGTCGAGGGTGAAATAATTACCCGTTAGTTTAATAATTGTCATCGTTAAGCTGGCAAATAGATTTATGTAACGATTATGTGCACTTACAATTAATTGAAAAGGAAGAAACGCGAATTTATAAGAAGCCGATGGAAAAGGCAAATGTGCGAAACGGTTCTTTCATTTTGTTGTCATTTTCGTGGCTATAAGATATATTTCCAATTACCAAACATCAATGACAAATATTTGTTGCTATTTTTGAATATTGTTTCGCAATATTTAAGGGAAACGAAATGCTCTAGACGAAAGACAAAATGTTACGAAAGGAAAGCAGGTACACGAAGCTCCTGAAACCGTTCCTACCACCAGGCATACCTGTATTTCAGATTGCCTTTCTCCGAACAGTAAACGGCCCCGGCGTTCTTCTCGCCGCACCGGTCGCTTGTGCAAATAAAGTACAAACTATAAACCGAATCGCGATGCAAATGAATGCAGATGCCGGGTCGTTAAAAACATTTATACAGGCCACGTGAGATCGATCAGTCATTCGCTGCATCAAAGCAAAAAAGGAAAAAAAAAACGAAAGGAAAATATCTGTGGGATGCAAATATATGAGAAACTCTTCTCTGTGGGCGTTGCAGTAAGTATAAAAGCGATACCTTGAATCATGCGAAGGGAATTGGCGGAACAAAACAATACAGAGATTGCAAAATTTGTATTATGCGTTCGGCGTTATATTGTTCGTCTAATTAAGCGAATTCAACTATCACGACGAGAAAAAGAAATTTGTACCGCAGGTGTGGCAGCGTATGACGAGCGTAAAAAAAGGAGGAAATAAAAAGGAGGCATCACGGTGTGGTGACACGTGTGCCTTGACACGGGGGATCTTTATGGTGTCACCCTTTCGTTTTTCAGACAGAATCGCTTAGCCGCACGGGACGGTGTCGTAAAAAGCACCGTTGAGATTTATACAACCAGATTTTGTTCTTGACTGGTAAATATGCAACGCTGTAGAACGCGATTTTATGGTGGCACGCCGTGCTTGCACCGCGACCGTGTATGAATTTTACATCGCGCTTTCAACGATGCATGGGGGAATACGTTTTCTCCGGCGTTCGTATCGAGATCGGTAGATATTGTTTCCATGGGTCAGCGATGTAAAAATTGTATATAAAATAGCGGGCACGATACAAAGATTTTGTAATGTATAAATTAATACATTAGAAGGTTGGAATTTCGAGGATCAAAGTTTGAACGAGAAATTTAAATTTGTGTTTCTTTGTACGTTTGCATTTGTCTTCGCGTTGCGGTGGCGAATGAAAAGTGTGTAATTGAAATTGAAAAATTTTCTATTTATGAGTGGCTAAAGTTTCGTGTTACTAATACCTATCAGTTTAGGGATAAAGAATAAATAACCTTTTACACGCGAGGCACACAATGACGACTATCAACAATGCGACGAAATTTTGCCCGACAGAAGGGATCATCTTCGGAGCCAAATCCTCTTAGAAGACGAACCTGAATGAACGCTAATTCAATTCTCCGTGAATTTAAATAATTTATCAGCGCGAGGCAATCGGTGGCTTTTATGCACAAGCAACTGCTAGGTAGCACTGCTCGATTCACTCTCACCCAAAGATATCAATTTCTCATTAATTTCGTTACCTAGGCTGATGTTTAACAGCCCGTCCAATCGATAATCCGATCTGCATATAATATTTGACTGGTCATTAATATATGATACATCATCCGGTGATTATTGGACCAAGCTATTTGAATAACAATATTCCACCATTAGACGGTTCACCTTTTGTGAGGAAATGTAAATTCTGCTCCGTCGGAACTCGTTACAATATCGGTCGCATTTAACTTCACCATTTTGTGAAACTCACCACCTAGAAACAGGGGTGGAATTTTATGCAGAGAAATTATATCTATCCGTTATAATACAATTATATCTATCCCTCCATTTCCAATAAATTTCGTTCAACTTCGTGCAAGCTTCACCCGATAAACACAAATACCTACCGAACGATCATCGTTCCCTTCGACACTCCGCTTTACCACCGCCCACGCTCAAACCGCATCGCCCATTCGATGAGCACGAAAACTGGAAACAAGGAAAACGATACACTCGCGGGATGGCCTGTAAACCTCGCTAAATAAAGGGCGTATCGATCGTAAGGTCCTAGAGCAAAGTGGTAGGCCCGTCTAAAATGTAAATTCTAACTAGGAGACATATAGAGTTCCGACATCTGCCTTCCCGGTATTTCGCCCTCGACCCGGGTGGCTCTCGACCGTTCTATCTCTCTATCGTTTCGCCTCCGTTCCTCCCTTACCTCCGCCCATCGGCCGGCGTAGCAAAATAATCGAGAAATCGAGGTCTATTAGCATCGGAGGCGTACTGGCACGGAGCACGGCAAGAAAGAAAAGAAAAACGTCGGCGTAGAGAAGTTCTCGGCTAGGAGCAGCCACGAAATAGCTGCATCGAAATCAGTCCCCTGCACGGTAGAGGAAGATGGTCCCCGTTCCATCGGGGCCTTGCGAGAATGCGGACGACCGCGAAATCGCATATAAATTAAGCTTTCAACCTTTTCGGTCGCCCCTTTGTCGGATTCGCGGTGTCCCGGGTTGGCCGTTTCGGAAACGGTCACCGGGGGAACCAGGAACGAAGTCTCGATGTCGTGAAACGGGGTCGGACCATTTATTATTGCTTCGTACACTATGCCGCTCCGTGGACTTTAGATCCGATAGGGCGGATGCTTCAAATGATGGATATTGGTAGCCGAGGTGGCGCCCTTTGTTTCGGCGCATCGAAGGCTGAACGTGTATTTTATTTCATTGGCGCCACGGACGCTTTCGATGTTTTCAGGTTTCAAAGTGTTCCAGGATTTTCGCTGAAAATACTTTCGATCATATCGGCGATTTCGAAACGTCGGAATAATTGGACGCGGAAATTGCGACGGTAAGGACAATTGTTTCAAGGAAGAGATTTTCATTTTGAATGTGTATAAGTGTTCGTAAGACGAAGGCGATGCTGGATGACACCCTGTAGATACCATGGTTCTCGTTTTCGTCTTATTGCAGTCATACACATCGCGCTCGTGACTTACCGATGCAGCCTGCATGACCAGCGACGAACCCCTCGTAATGCAGGTTAATCGATGCACCGACCCGTGTAAAACACCAGCAGGATAGACCGTGCCACGGAGTAGACGCAGCAAAATGCAGTCAACGGAGTCTCTTCTTACGTAACCGTGTCCCCCTTCGCTTCTTCGTCTACATGCTTCCCGTTTCCGAGTTGGCGCGAGTCCAGTTGCCTCGAATAATCTCGCGTCTCTGCTGAAGTGAAACGTTCCGTCAATTTCATAAATTGCAATATACAAAGTAAACAAAAAGAAAAAAAATGAAAAATGGTATCGATGACTTTATTATACGTTTAACCCTTTCGAATCATCGACGGCTCGACTGTAACACAGAAGAACAGAATCGTAGTCGATGCACGATGTATAAAAAAATCTGTCATGACGATACATGAAATTTTCCAAACACATCGAGCATCTGCATGCGATTAACTTGCGTCCCACAGTGAACCGAGATTTTTTTTTTCAACGTGCGAAAGGGTCATTAGAAGCATCGACGCGCGGGAATTTCAATTCAGCCCCCGGAGCTGTCCCGTTCCCCGGCATTCATGAATTTTAATATTTCATCGAAGCAACCCTTTTTCCAGAGAAACGTCGTTAGAACGATTCAACGAAACTCGAATATCACGGTGCCATTATAATTTTCGCGCATTTGAATATCAGCCCGCCGTGAAAGGGGGAGGGCGAAAAAAATTCCGTGCCTACGGCCAGATGCCGTGCCGTCATAATGACGCGCGAAAATAAAAAAAAAAAAAATAGTACTATAATAATAATGAAAGAAAATTCGGTAAGAAAGGCGCAACCCGATCTGTTGACGTTTATTGTGTCTAAACGGACGAAATGGCGCTATTAAAATTTCCATGCACTCTCTGCCATGTTCTCCCCCCATGGTTGAACGGGGTTTATTAGTGCAAGTCACCATGGGAAGGTATCCAGATAGTTGGACAAGTTATAGGGAGGGATAGAAAAAAAAAATCTTCGTACAGCACGACAACGCCGTTCAACGATCAACCTTTTCTCTTACGTTATTGATTGATGGCTTGTAAAAGGGTTCCGGCTATTTTGTTCGAGCGTTTAGTCATGCAGAATAGTAGCCGAGGACAATGTTTCGTTTCTGCGCGACACGTTTTCCCCCGAGCAGTAAAAGTTTCTCGCGAGTACACAGGAGGCGAGAACGTAACCGTCGTAGATATGTTGAAAGCCGGGTCTGACGGCCGGGAGAATTTATCTCTTTCATTGAAACCTGCGAAGAAATATTTTGGAATTATTTACAGCAATTACTAAAACAGCCTATTTTATCAGGCTAAATAATACCGAGAATTAACGTAAATTCGTTATACCTGGAATTATTTAGAATAAATTCTATCGCATGGGACAGAAATGGAAATGAAATATTTCCCACGACAGATACGACAAGGAACTACAAATAAAAGTAACAGCCGCCATAAAGTAATTGTTATCAATTAGTAACAGACAAATACGTTCTATTAAAATTACGATAAAGAATAATAATATATGTACCAAGCAAAGGTAGCCTCTTAAGACAAGCATCATCCATCGCTGTTCCCTTCTCCAATAGTTTAATTGCATTTGCTTGCGGTCAGTTTTCGTGCATACGAGCATACCTGCAAATACAAAAAGTACTCGTGCATAAATTGGCCTGTACACGGCGCGATGCTTTCGCCCAGATGTGAAACGTCGTTGTCCGACGTTCGGATCGCACCTCTTAAAACTGCCATGCGCATAATACATCGACGGACTACAACGGTGTATGTTACCTCTTTTTTTCGCCGTCAGTAGATCGACACGTCAGGATCGAAAATCAGGCATCGACACGACCCGATCCTGATTCACGACGGCATCAGAACCCGATATAATCCCCCAACCCTTTAACTCCCCCGGCCGCCGCTCTTCACCCTGTTGTCTTCCATAAATTGGCCTTTTAACAAAGCTCCCGTCCTCTGTATGCATAAAGGGGGCACACCAGCAGCCTCTGCTCACCTGCCGACAAAAACGAGAGCGAGAGCTTTAACCATAATTTAATAACCGATTCGGCCTTTTAGTTTTGAGACGGCCGCGGAGAGAGAAGGTGAATAAAGAGCTGCCGTGGAACAAGTTTAAAGCCCGAAACGGCCTCATAAATAAGCCCCGACGGAATTACAATAATCCGATCCAATTAAAGCGGAAATTTATAGTCGCAAAAAGCGTAGACGCGTCCCCCGCCGGCGATTTGCATTTTCAAATTTGCAAGCGTAATTTCGAATTTGCTTAATGGGCCGGCGCTCTTTTTTCCACCCGTTCTTTCCCCCGTTCTGTCCGATCTATTCTTAGTTAGTCGCGTGATAGATTTCATTTTCGCGTACATGTGTACGCGTATGTGTACGCCGACGGTGTTGTGCGTATCTACGGCGAAAAGAAAAGGGGGTTACGACGGAAAAGGGAACAGGTAGGATCGCGTTGGCGCTTTGAAAAGAGCCGACGTCCATTATGAATTTCATACACCGGCCGTCTTTTTGCACGTTTTATGGGGGCGGCCCTGTAACTTTGGACCGTTTACCATACCTTGCTGCAGGTAAACTCGAATCGATCCGTTTCTAGGAGGAAGGCTACTTTCTAAGAGAATCAATTATCCTGGTTTCCGTAACATCGTCTCTGGACACGATTCTGATTCTTGCTGATCATTGTTGCATTATCTGTTGCAGAGCTGTAAAAAGGAATAGTTATTGAACAAATTTTTTGGGTAAACGTAATTGATAAAAGGCTGATTTTTATTCCAATGGAAGAGAGTTATCATTGCACTTTTCTGGCGCTGAATAACGATTATAAATTGCTAAAATTTTGTTGATTATAACCATTATTAACGATCACAATTGTTTTCGTTGATAAATAATTTTCACTGGGCAGCAGAAATCTTTCTTGTTACGAATGATCGCGACTGAAGACAAATATTTGTTTTGGCCATTACACATGACGGATATTTTTGTTGGTTACGTGTAACCATAATATAAATACCTGATGTTTCGTTTCGGTTATTTCAGATCGAAAACTTTACCCTCGCGTATTTAAAGATAAAAAGAATTTCGTTGTTATGAACTGAAAGCTGCGTGGCAAATGTATTACTAACATAACTGTATTCGCTGTCGCACGAGTCGACGTAGGCTGTCGAGCGAAATTTTGTTTGTAAACACCGATTACGAGTATGAACGACACAGAGTCCTGTTGTACGATGTCTATCTGCCCGCCTTCTAATGCTGTCGCACTTTGTAAACATTCTTTTAATCATGAACGTCACTTGTGAAAGAAGCACAATGATTTACGATCCATCTTTTTCTTCCGCTACCTGACGTTCGACGGGGTAATTGGAAAGCAGGGTGGCCAACGCAACAATGTACCAAAAATTAGAACATAGGAACAGTGTTGCGCGTCATTAGGATGCACTGACTAGAGTCGATTGATCGCTCTGCCTTGATTGGTAATTGTAACAGAAAGAAATGCTTGATCGGCGTCATTGTTGGTCAGGCGGACCAATGAGCGAATCGGATTATAAACGTACTTTTTAAAATTGAGGAAGAAGAAGCAGTGGAGTGTGACATGTGACGTTGTGCGGAGTTCTATTAACGAGACCACGAATCTATTAATTTTAATGGCCACTTTTCGCAATCTGGTCATCGTTGAATACGTCGAGTTGCAAGTCAACACTGTCGCGACGGTTTTCTCGTATTCGGAAGCATGAACGGTACATGCAAAACAGTATACGATCGAAAGTAGAACGGGCTTTCCGTTTTTTTCGGAAAGCATAGGCCGGACGCCATGATGTACGTAGTAGCCCTTTGCCTTTCTGCGCGTGAGTGTCTTTTCGTATTCATCGCTGATTTTCTCAGTCGTATCGCGAGTGACTGTGTTAATTGTGCAAAGTGCCACGGATACCCCCCCCCCCCCCCCCCCCACAATGGATATGTAATAATGGATACGCGACAATGGATTAATTATAATGGATACGTAACAATGGATTAATCAAGCATGGATACTGTTCGAAAAGCTGTATGGATTACAAACGGACCTCCATCTTGATGAGACGTCTTGGTGTTCAATGTCGGCGAACGGTGAGTCGCAATATATATGGAAAGGTTTTTCTTTCTCCATTTCGTATACGCACTGTATTATCGCACACACAAGGGAATTTCGTCGGAAAAAAGAATATCGATACGCGACACACAGGCGTGATCAGTAGTATTGCCTATTAATTTTTTTCGCGATATTGATACTATCATTAATACGAAATATTTAGTTGGTCAAATTGCCGAACTATTCACATATTTCGCAATTTATTTCTCGCGGCCGGGATTGTCGGGTTAGAAAGCGCACGATATCGTAAAAAATTACATTCTCCGCGTAAATGATCACATTTTTATTTGTTCTGCGCACTCTTGCCTCTCATTACAAAGCACAATCACTGCCGGGAACGATGTGATGTGCACGCGTACCGAACTGAGCATCAACAACGGAATATGTACACGCGTATTGTCGATTGCATCAGCCAACAGGTACACTTATTACGGAGCCCGCTGCCTTTTAAGATTACTAAAATCGTCAAAGTTTCAATGTCCTCGAAGGGTTAATTACGTTACAAGATATTTATGGCTGATTTTAATTTACGCGAGGCAGTTTATTTTTATTTCCTGCGAACTATTCCCTTTTGTAGAAAATCACTTGATCGTCATTTTGAATAGACAAGGTGGTCTGCAACTGATGTAAAGCTTTGCAAAAATTAGACAAAATTTTTTTAATAATTTAGGCTCCCAGTTTCAGTAGCATTGTTTAACAACGAGGCAAGCTACATCCGTAGCATCAAAAAAATGTACCTAAATATTAGTAAATTTCGGTTGAAGTTCGCTGAGCTTAATATCAACGGTTGTTGTCATGCAAAGATTGTATTTTTTTTTAAATTACCTATTGGAATCTGTGTAAACAGATATTGCATTTATTCAACTTGATATTGTACACCACTATAATTGTTGAAAAGAGATTTCAATTGTATGCTACAATTTCAATCCACCATTATATTTCACAATGTTTCTTTTCAAGGAGTTGATCTTTTTCTTGGCCCGTGGGGATCGTTTCGTAACTTATGTACTTAATTTACAAGGAGAGTTTCCTACTATTTTTCCTTCTGGGTAATGAGTTTTCGTCGGATGGGAAATACTACCCTACTGAAGTTCATTATATTGGGTGCCTATAGTTATTTGCCTAAATTAAATTGTTCGCTTAGAAGACGGTTTAAATTAAATTAGTTTGCACTAAAAATTAGTTTGCATAACAAATTAGAGATAGCATCAATTCTTGTACGATAGAAAAATTTACGAATAGTGGTTGCTTCTTGAAGCGACGTATACATTTTGTGCCCAGGTTCGCTTCATACCAGCCATAGCATGCCAATTTTTTCATTTATACGTGGACTTCAGATTATAAAAGATCTCCTGCAATTGGCAAACCTATTGTAATTGCGCAGAGTTTTGTTCGTGAAATTACGCTCGCACGCGAAGAAAGGTTTGCGCAAGGAAAATTGACAATTGCAGACTGTAATAACGATAATAATTGCAAGTTCTTGTATTTTGGTGTGAATGAAAAAAAATTGACACGCTATAAAGCATACTTGACCACAAACATATGTACAGTCCCCTTGCAAAGAAGCAGTATGCTCATGATAATCTTTGTTTGCAGTCCTCCATTGGCAACTATTTTCTAGTATGGGAGTTAATAAGTCGTTCATTAGCACGACGAAAGTTTAGAACTATAAATTATTTTATTACAGAATATGTAAACAACTGAGCAATCATAGACATCCAAAATCTATATCAGTTTTAGTGAAGACCTCGGCAAAAGGTCATTAAATTTTTCGATAAAGAATAAAGGGAAATTAGCAGGGACCTATTCCGCCCAATGCTCGTATTTACTCATGCAATACAGTCGAACTCCATTTTTAATTAATACAAAATCTGCGTGACCACAACCTCTCGAATTTCTTTTCTTATTTTGTAATAGAACAATTTTCGCTTTTCGCAGAAATCAGCTTATCTCGTTATCAATGTTTTTTATTGTTTATCACATATTCCAGTAGGTGACACGGTGGGTACGTATATTTTCCATCGTATTGGTATTTCGTCTTGATTCACGCAGTCATCGTACATCGTACGCTTCGCGTGAAAAAAATGCTATTGAAATTGCACGTACAACGATCGAATGCTATTTCACAGCCGTTACATTTGTATCTGTTTTTCATTCAAAATGCTAAAGTATATTGCCAAGCGTATATACGCACGGTGTCGAGTTCCTCGTTTGAAACGTAAGCAACAAATTTAAGTCATCAATAGTACCTATGACTAGAATGGGGCGTAACGCCTTAGTAAAAGAAACGCACTGGAAAAAGTGCGCTTAATACAAAAGTACTCTTAAATATTCGAATGCTCGTCGAGTGCATTCAAAAACGGTGCTCAGGCTCGGTACGCGATATTTCGAATTTTTACACATATGCATGCATCGTCTATTGTAACGTGTATATTTCAGCCAATATTTCATATATGTACAGTTATTATCATACGGACCGTATGAAAAGGTAGGTGGACGCACAGGTACTATATTTTTTTTTAAAATTTATAAATTTATTTTATTCTATTTTAATCTCTCCATGGCGTTTAATAAATATTATTATTAGTCTGGGGTCTACTTTAAATTCTTTATGGACTTCGCCCTTCGTTGTCTGGGCAATCGTTTTAAAGCTACACAAAGTACCATTCTGCCGATCGAGATTCGGCCATAATATTCGATGGATCGAAACCAGATCCAACAATCATCATCGAAGAGGCGGTCAAGCCGGTGCCGAATTCGCAGGGCCCTAAAATTTTCTGCTCGACCATTAGCATAAATTACCAGCATCAAGGTGACCAGCCATGGGGCCCGTTATACGGCTCGCGTAATCCCGATCGCTAATGTCATACATTCCCTTTTTGAGGTGTTGGAAAGTAGGCCGAAAGGTGGTCAAAAAACAGTGAAATTGCAGAAACATGAGGGATTTGGTCAAATCGCAGCGTATTTTAGTTCCTCATTCATCGGAATATCAATGATACGCGTATTTTTAACTCTATACGACGTCTAAACGATTCCCAACGCTTCGAATCAGTCGAAGTGGAGGGTTCAATCGGTGGACACCTTAATTGACTATCAATTTCGCTCATTCGTACAGGTGCACCGGGTTTTCAGTATAATTTGCTCGAATTAGCATCGTGTGGTGATTACCTTTAATTCTCTACATTGCCTGATCTATATTAGGTGTTGATCCCAATTTTGCTGTACTTAGAAATCTGAGATTCTACGAAGTTATTACATTTATTTATTCTCTTCGATGTTCTGAATTTTTACAATTGCCAGATCACAACAGTTTTAATTTCTGTACATCCAAAGTACGTGATTTTCTCATTTTCCGCTTCCTGGATTTTTAGAAATACAAAATATTCATATACGCACGCTTCATTTTTAATTTCATTGTTTTATATTCGTTTGCATCAAAACGTCGGCTGGTAATTCGTTGTCCAGTTTTTTCTGAAGTAACCAAAATTTCACCAAGCTACGTCACTATCAATTTTCACGATACTCGGCCCCGAGAATTTGATTAAATCCTCGCTAAATTAATATCCGCGACGACGCGGCACGTCGCACGGTTCAGTGAAAGTGTTCGCGAGAAGGACCATGAATAATTGCTGCAACTTTTCTTTCAATTTCACCTTTTTACAGCGACTGCTCTCATTCGACGAGCCCATCGTTTTTTGGCAGACGGTCGATTGAGACGTCAGCGAAAACGTGATATATTTTACACAGGTGATGGTCGAGGCGCGATTATCTGAACGCGAAAAGGTCAACGTTTAACGTTCAGAAAGCACTTTAAAACGTTTCGTTGCATCGTATCTTCATCTGGCTCGAGTGAATGCAGCAGATTTTTCGCGATACTTGCGTCAAAGTGTGTACGTACTTCCGGTCTGCTCGTCGGTTTGCGACGAAGATCGGCACGGTTGATTGCCGTGGATAATCCCGGCTGCTTTTTAAAGCTCTCAAGCTATCTGATCGCGAACATAGAAGCTACTTGCTTCCGGATTTTCGAATAGCATTTTCCTGTCGGAGACTTTTAGACTTTCCTCGTGGATCCACAATCTGATCTTCGCGAAGAGCGATTCTTGATGTTAAATACAGGTTATAAGGCATGGGGATTTTGGGAGGGGTCGAGAACTATACAGACTTCGTTCACTCGTTTATTGTTTCAGCGATACCTATTGTATTTTGTTAATTATTTATGTTTCTTATTGTTCGTTCGAGTTTTGGTAATAACGTTACCTGGCTAGTATGAATAGAGGGAAAACTTTGATTAAATTCTCCAAATATTTTGGCATCGCTGCAATATCTATACAACTATCTGCAATCGAAAATACTTTCGAGCGTCCTATTTATTAATGTCCATAGCAATTTAGTTATTTAAAATGAAATGATAAGGGTGGACGTCGGTTAAGCAGGCCACGAGGCCAATAATTTTCATTCAAATTACGAACAGTTCGCTCCAGGATCACTCAGGAATCCCCGGTCCCATGCTCGGGCCCGTAACTTCGTTAAGAATTCCAGCTTGACAACGGATCCACCCGAATTCTCCCGTAATTATGCAGATATTTCAGCGGGTCGCCGCGTTTTCCTTTAAGATCCACCTGGATCCGAGCGCCGGGACACATTGCAGCCCCGCAATCGGGGGCAATTTCAAGTGAATCGAATAAACGACGGGGGCCCGAGCCGTGCGTCGAATAATTGAAACGTTTGTTTGCATATCGCGCGGCCCTTTGTTCCATCCACGGTCACGCGTATAATTCACGCAGCAACGTGAACGGCGGTGGGTCGAGATCGAATTCCAAAAACCGAGGGACCGACCCGCCCCCCTCCTCCTCTCGTTTTTATTTCCGTGGAACGTGGAATTCCCGCGCGTATCTGGAACTCGGAACGATTCCAGGGAGCCCCCGTGTGCCGCTCGTTACGCTCCTGGAATAAAATGCTTCACCAGGAGGCACTCTCTTAAAATGGTCAGCCATTGTTCCTCTGCGGCCCTTGGACGCTGTCGATGGCTAAGGGCGACCTTAAATCTCGCGTAATGCGCCTGCTGTACACGCGAGCAGAGCCGTGGCCCTCGTGTTGTTCCCCTCTTGTTAGGGGAAACGAAGAAAAAGTAAGGACGGGAGGGAAGGCGACTCGATGATCGCGGGATCTACGGTGTCCTTACAGTCCGCCATGCTACCGGGGACACGACGTATTAATGTCATAAAGGCTTAGGGTGGCAGAGGGCCCCTTGTTACGTTTCTTCTTACGATTGGTGTGGGTCGGAGATATTGTACGGATGTACATGTTTGTACCGGGGGCCATTGTGAATTTGGTTGGTTGGAGGAGTTTGTAAATTTCTGGGAAGAATGGGTTGTAAATTCCTCCAGGGGAAGTTCGAATTTTTGTTTTTCTTTCCCGGGAAGGTATAGCTTTATAGCGTGGTTTAGAGATCTTTATGGGTTTTGGGGACGAAAGGAGACGCGTGTTGAAAACCGGGAATCGAAAGTTTTACGTTGGGCTGGTTGACTGATAGAGCGTATTCATTTTTCGGCATGGCGTGTTATTGGTCGATATATTGTTGGATAGTTTTGATTGATGGTTCGGTATTAACTTCATTAAATTTGTAAGAAAGAAATGGTTGGCACTATTTATTGTGTATGGTGGTTCTGTAGTACCTTACCTTGCCTTGACGATGGTCACTGTGAAGACAGTATTAATTATTTGAAACGTATCAGGTATCTATTCATAGCTACCGATTATTTAAATCAAATATGACTTGTTTTTCGTACAAACTATTCCATATATAAGTGCAATTCTAACTAAATGTGTATCAAGTATAGTAAGAAATGGCCTGGAAAAAAGTTTTAACTCCTTGATTAATACTCCGGTCATTTGAAAGTCTGAACTAGCCGGGCTCGACTTTCAAAGTTAAAACTTATCATTGAATCTGATAACAGTTTAACATATTCCCTCGTTTCTCCGGCACGACCATGCCGAACAGCATAGAATCCTCCGCATTGGCCAAAGAGCAGCTGGTGAAAAAGTTGGGTCTATCTGGAGCGATCTAGAGCCTGAAGATCCAGGATCAAGATCCGGCAAAGATAGCGGCAGGAACCCCGCGGATTATGCCTGTACGACGTGCTTGTCGTACGACCGCGTTAAAAGTTCCTCATTGTCCAGGTTATTGTGTCGCTTGTCGTCGATTCTATTCTAGAGAAAATATTTATCCCTTATTTCTCACAACATGAGACACCTTTCTATGCTCGCTCGACACGCGGCTTTGACATCTCACGCGACGAGAATGTTGAAAATTTGGCGTCGTTCCCTTTTCAAGATGTTCAGATTTGTTGTTATTGTAATACCTGTATTAGGAAGCGTACGAGATATTTTTCTAAATTAACTGCGCTGAACAGTAAAAAAAAACAAAAGAACTTTCAATTGGAATCAATTTTAATACATTCTATTCGAACGATTCATTTATTTCTGTACACAGTATTACGTTTATATTAGTAAGATTTATTTTATTTTCCACACACTACTACTGCGTACGCACTACAAAACTCTGATCCTTAAAATATCTAATGCTGCTTACGTACGTACCATACCGAAAAAAAAACTTGTACTTTCTGTCGCTCTACTACTACCTTCTTTGAACTTCTTAGAACAGACTCGGAAATATATCGCGCCACGAATTTCGCGCGACATTTCACAGGAAACGGAATCGTGAGAATTCGAGTTACGTAAACTTCGTTAAGTCGTAGCACGCTCGTTCCACGCGTTCCACTCCTTCCGTCCGAAGATTTTTATGGCGAGCCGTAAAGGCACGTGCCAGCCTCGAAGAAGATTTAAATTTCCTGTCCGGAGGAAACTCGCTCGGAATCGGCGGTTTTATTTCGACGCATAAAATTTGCCCCTAAAATTTCAGCTGGTCCGTTTTCTTTTACGAGACGTACGTGCCGCAGTGGTAACGTTTCCGGTTTTAATTGCGTACCGAAGGAAGTACCACGTTACATCCGTACCTTTGGCCAACCCTTTCCCTCGTCTACATCTGTCTGATAATTAATTTCCAGGAGTTCAATGAATCCCCTCGCGCTTAATAGAATCGAACTCGTATCATCCTGTTTCCTTCTTTCGTGATTGTTTTTTTCCAATCAAAACAGACCATTCCCTATGGCCATTTAAATTTCATTGGTCCCTTCATTGCTGTAACACTTGTATTTGTAAAGGTAGATTTGGTAATTGGAGTTCACGAAATTGTAACGCCCCGCGTGCACCGAACAGAATTATTGCAACGAAAAATGACGTGACGAAGGTCGGCGCCTCGTTCTCCAATCATACGCTATTCTTTATACGCTCTTAATATCCGTGGTATTAAAATCGAAGTGTAATTACGAATTCACAAGTGTGCACGTTCCGCACGCATTTACTTAGTTATTTACGATTCGTCGCGGTTTCAGTTTTCTAACTTAACGTCTCGTAAGAAATTAATTTATCGCCCAGACGGAACAACCATATCACGGTCTCGCAATTTTCTTCACTCGCCCGGGCGGGTCTTTGCCAGTAATCTGGATAATTGCAGCGTGCTTCTGGCCCGGTATTTAATGTCGATATACGTGTACGTGTATACGTATACACGGCGCGGTTACCAGTCGATGACGCGTTGAATCATTTTTACCGTCGTCGAAACAGATTAACACGGTTTTTGCTCCCTCCGTACACTTTCTCTTCTCTTACTCGAACAGTCCAGTATCCTATCCAAAAATCACATTAGCCTCGTATCAGTTTCTTTTGCCGTTACTCTGGTATTAAACAATTTAGACGATTCCACGAAACGAATGCATTACGGAGAGAACGCGAAGATTATATCGTTCCCGGTGCAAAAAGCGTATTGCATTATTGCTTGGAGAGGATCGCGATGAATTTACGCGAATTACGGGCGCTCCTTTTTCGTGTGTTCGTAAATTTTCCTTTCACCGGCAGGCGTTCGATACTCGGATCGTTTGCGATTCGAGAAGATGTGTTAACTCGACCCCTGGCGAACGGAGCTAACGCGAAACGACTTCCTGTTTGGCCGTGCTTCCGTGTTCGAAATGCGAAACACGCGGCGTCTCTGGTCTATAAGGTACTTTAACCAATTAGTCTTCGTGCAATCCTGTCGTTATCCATCGAGATATCTGATCGTCGATTGCCGGCCGGTATTGTACGGGGTTTATCGTCAACGAGATCAAATTATCCGTGAAAGAGCGGACACACTCGAGTGGTTCCAGAAATGGGCCCACGTTTGCTACGATCCTGTCGAAATCAACTAACAACGTGGTATCGCGCGGCGTTCTCGCCGGCGAAAATTTTAGTTTCGAACGTGTCATTAGATTTTGGGTGGGAATGGGGGAAAGTTATGGTTCACAACGTTTACATGCTGCTTTAACTTTGGTGGATTTTTATGAAATTTTAGATAGTGAGGTCTGCTTTTTATATACATATATGATCAACTGTGAATTGTTGTACTTTTGTGGTTTGCAGTAATATGTACTTTTTTCTGATTTTAAAGAAAGTCAAAATAATCCAGTGATTGCAATAATTGAAGTTACCTGGAAACTTGGGAAAATTAATTTAGCAAAAGCAGGGAATTTTTCTAATTAAAAAACATTAATTTGATGAACTTAATCCGCGAGAATAATATTATTAAATGACTACCTAATAATCCAAAATAATTTCTGAATAAATAAATATAATTTTGCCCCTCATAAGACAGTCTCAATACATTTTAGAATCTCAAACATTATCAGAAACAACATTCATATTGCAGTATCAGGTATCTCTCCATCGGCACAACCCCATCAGAATATCTGATACTCAAGCCAGAAGAACGTGTATCCATAAAGCTTCCGATCAATCGTACGAAAGTCGTGGCCGACGCCGGTCAATTCTACCGGTTTCAAAAACGTGGAATTTAGGATCGGGCAGCTCGAAGGGTGCGGGATTTTCGCCAATAAGCTTGGCACGCTAAAACTGTCGCAGTGTCATGAACGCTATCTGATGATCGGCGTCGTGACCGGTCACATCATTGAAGCGCCCACGCTCTCCAAAAGAGATTGCGATCTAAGATAGCGAGCAATAGGGGTTCGAGATATATTTTTTCTTCTTGTTCAGCGCCGTGTGCTTTGGACACCTCTCGCGTTATCTCGCTGAATACTGTTATATTTGTACCGCGAAGAGGGCCGCAAAATCTGTCGGCGATCATTTCGATCAGCGCTGTTTATGTCGATCCTTTCTGGGGAATCGATTCAGGATCATACGGGCCCAGTTAGCGGCTCGTTCTTATCCTGTCCTCCAGTCTCTTGGCTCTTTGTGTATCGATAATCGTAAAGTGGGGCCTCGGGGGGAACGAATGCCGAGGAGACGGTTCCCTGAATCGTCCTTTCTGACTTAATCTTCGCGAGAAGGAAGTATGTATATTCGAGATCGAATACGACGATAAGGAAATAGCTGAATGGATTCGATACGGTATACGCGTTATGTCATATGAAATGGTTGTCAAGTTCAATTTTATGGAAGATTTCTATCATAAATTTTTAATCATTCGAAATCTGGTCGAAGGAAACGAGAATTGGGTACGATGTTATTTTATTTTAGCGGGGCTTGGATAACAGAAAGTATTTAATAATTGAGCATTGAATAATTAAGGGTACTCAATTATTTAATAGTAACGATTTTATTCAAAAAATGTATAATACGAAAAATGACTGGTCTCCGATGTCACGCGAGAACGACAAATAACTTTTTAACAAAATTTCGCACCCGGTGAGCAGAAGGCTTTAAACGGTTAGAACAGTATCCCTTCAATGAACAGCGAAACCTTCGTCAGATAAAACGAAAATACAAGGAATACGATATCAATCGTGGACAGCAGTATCGGTCCGTGAAATGTGTAATTGCACGCGAGTAATCAGCGGCGATCCAGTCGGAAAGAGTGGTACGAGTGGTGGGGTATGAAGGGCCTGGTCCCTATGGAGGATACAGAAGACATGGAACACAATGGACAGGCCGTGAGGCCCCCTAGTGGGCCCCGCGAACACCGCACACCTTATCTGGCGAGATCTATGGGCCACGGACTAGGAGCCAGGGGCCCTGTTAGAAATATCACGGCGACCGATCGCAGATAGGATCGCGATAGCAACCCCTCTTTTCACCGCGAACAGACCTCTGACGTGCTTCTCTGAGCCTGGCTGGAGGTGGTGGCGGATTATGGACAGCTGGTGGGCCCAGACAGTTTACAATAAACCGCACTTGCAACAAATTCGTTCGGGGAGAGACGTGGAGAACGGTCGGGGGAGTCGTGAACGGTACATCTGACGTCTTCGTTCGCGGGAGTTTTCAATGCAGTCTTTGTTACGATTTAGATTCACATTTTCCATTGTTGGAAGTTGGGTCAGGGGTGAAGAACTGGGACTTAGGCTTTTTGGGAACGGGAACGGAGTTTCGTGGGATAGGTTGAGGTTGTGTCTACTCTGAAATGGGGGTGGGTGAATTCTTTTCAAGTTGTAATTGGTAATCATTATTAGTTGCATTATGAGACTTTTTTTTATAAAGGGGGTTTTATAAACAACGGTGGGCTTTGTTTTATTTTGGAGTAGTACTGTTTAAAGTGAAGGTGTTTTATCTATAGGAAAATGGGAACGTTGGTTATTATGGTGGGGTGATTTAATTTTTAATGAATACAATACTACGATGTAAATCGGTGGCATTAGTGATTCATATTTGGTTTCCCTGCTCGTTGATTAAGTATGTTAATTTCTTGTAACATTAGCGAGTTTACAGTATTATTAATATTTCCCAATTTCACAAGACTCCTGTGTGACAGGAATATCTCGATATTACACGCATCATCGTGGAATCCCTCGGGTAATAAACAGATAAATGACTAAATGGTCCAAGGATGCTTGCTGATTAATAGATACTAGAATATTACTCACGCTATGTTCAAATCTACTGTTGGGTAGAAACGATATTCACTTTCTTGCACCTATAAAATTTATGATGATTCTATTCAGTTAATGATCCATGAGATTTTATCTTCTTAATAGAACCCTGTTAAATATAGGTATGTGATCACTTTCCATATTGATTCCTAACTAACTTCATTCGAGATACAAGCTTCCTTTCATTATTTTATAGCACATAAATTATTTGTTTAATTCTTCAAGATACCACCAGTTTTTATCCGAAAATCGTTCTTCGTATTTTGACATATCTTATCTTAATACCAGTAAAGAAACGAAAGAACAAACCATTACGAATATTTCCAAAGGGACATTCAGCTTGCACAAGAAATTATTCGGTCAACAATAACACTATCAAAAACAATTCACAATTTACTAAATATTTACGACAGTACTCTCTGCCCCGATATCCTTTAAAAAAAACACCACACCACGAAAACCTCTTTCAAAATCACAGCAATTCAGTACCCAGCAGGTCATCGCCGCACCGTAGCGTCTAATAATTACAGGTGCGCCTTCCACTTTTTGTGACATCATGTTCGAATCCTATGATTACATATCCCGGCACCATCGTTTTCTATCGGTTTCACATGGTCTTGGTCATCGATATAATTAGATCTTGAGCTCCAGGACTACTGTAGTGGGTGATCGTATATCGGAGGCACGAGTCATTCGGCTTAATACGCTCTCGAATCACCTTTGGTCGTGGTGGTGTAGCCGACACACAGGTGGATCAGACGGTCATTAGGGGCTCCACGTTAATTACACAGATCGTATTCATCGGCCGCTAACGCGTTGCTTCCTTTGACATCCTATTAGGAAAGTCGTTTCATCTCGCCGAAATATTAATTTCCCTGGGGATCGTTCGGTCTTGAAGGGATCTCCCTTAACGAGGCTGTGGACGGTCGTACGTGTGAAAGAACGAGGTAACGGGAGCAACGTAAACACCACCTTCTGAATTATTATCGCCTTCCCTGGCTTCTAATCAGTGGCTATTATTTACGGGGCCAGGTTGAGCCGATCGGCTTTCTGGTGCGATCTAAAGGCTGCACGAGCTGGACGGATATTTAATGTCCAATTTGGACCAAATAGCCGACGCGTTGCTTATTTTTCTTTTCTATATTTTAATTGAGTATTTCGTTTGAAGGGTTTGCTATAAACTATTGGACATTTTAGGTGTTTTTTAGTTGCGCCGTCGAATTAGGTATTGCCAATTAGTTTTCAGAATTCGTGTATTCTTAATTCGAGAATTCATCCCTCTGTGGTTTTTTGCAGATAATGTAAAAATTATTCGTAATTATATTCGTGGACTGCCCCTAGATAAATATTCGAAAATGTATCTTCTAGTAGTTAAATTTGTTTTTTGTTGTTCTTAGAATTGTATTATTGCTAAATAATTTCCAATTTTGTACAATTTTATATAATCTTCTTTTCTTTTCTCAAAATTCCTGTTATTTTATTACGCTTGCACCGTTAAACCAAAAAGCCATGATGAATTCAATTCGCCACCACATCGCAAGTGATGCACGGTTACAAGGGATCAGTGCACTTGATTAATATTCAATATTTCTTTACCATTACCGGGCTTCCATATATTCACCCCACGATAACCATCCACATTTCCTTATCTTTCCGACGCCTCGATCTGCTGTCAATAAATTGATACGTTACACGATTATCACGTGTCAGCATGAGAGTACAATCACTATAATCTTGGCGAGCATTTCCCTCGTCTTTGTTGCACGTTTTTAAACTACCCCACGATTTACCGTCCTTTTGCGACAACGATTCACCGAGACCGCGAATCATCAGACGCATAATGACGTTGATCTGAAGAAGTCTGGCTCGCAAGAAATGCCAGTTACTGCAGTCTCAGATCAGAATGCACGATATTTCGATTAGCGGACTTGTCGCGATTTATCTGCACGAAGGATCTCCGAAAATTACATGTCCAGTGTTAGTCCTGTTTCACGGTGAAACTCGCGTTATGCCCGCGAAACCGTGTAACAAATCCATTTAAACGGGCAATTCGTTTCTACACGTTTTTTTTTCTTCTTTCGTTCAAGGTTCACCATCGCCAGCTGTTCGTGGCAAATGTTTATTGCGGGGCATTGTCTCGTCGGATGTACTCGAATTATGGACGGTACGAAGCATGGTCGTTCGGGATTTGATTTGATTTGCTTCTACCTCGGGCACGTTTTAAAAATCGAGATAAGTATACCATATCGAAAGTCGAGGTACAGTCATGGCAATTATTACGTACAAACCGCAGGTCGATTCCCTCGGTTTCTTACCGCGAACAGTACAAGTTTCAACCCCAGGCTGCGAGTGTCTGGTTTAAAGATCCATGTTGCTTGAATGCGCCCAGTGTCACGCGTACGACCTGCATTGTCCAGCTGGAATGAAACAATGCCGGTCATGGCACCTTGCATCACACCCCCTGCACTTTCTCCCCGACCCTTATTGTTCGGGCAACAAAGGGCTTTCGGTCCATGTTCTTGATCCAGAAGGCTGCACCTTCTCGCCTTTATTTCGTCAAAGTCTCATTGTCTCGTGTACAAGTCCTGCGAGGCAGGTGAACAGGGTCAGATCTATAGAAAACGGTACCCCAAGGAGTCACGCCCAATGTCCCTTGGTTGGTGCCAGATTTTTATCAGGCTGGCTTTAAACTATCGTCCCGTGATTCGATGATTTGTAGTTTCACTTGATACGGTTGTTACTTTCGCTGTTAACAAGTTGGTCGCTCCCGAGATGAATTTGATAAGAGTATCCCGAGATCCTCGGGTTTATTTATTTGAGTAGGGAGGTGGAATATATGTTCTACCGGAAGAATCTTTATTTCATACCGTGTGTATTTATTGTTAATTTATTGTGTTAATTTTTAATTTATTTCTATTTTTAAATATTCTTTTTCATTCTATTATTCATTAAAAACCTCCCCCTATATTTTTCGTATATTCCAGTTAAAATTCTGCGTTGTTTCTCCAAGTTTAACTAATACCACCAGTTACCCCACAGTTTTATATCCTGTCTTACGTCACGCAGTAAAAATCCTAGATATCTCTGACAATAAATCAAACATCAATGAGTACCAGTCGCATGCAAGTGCACAGTCTATTGCATACTTGTTACCAGCACAAATTACGTGTGCAAATTGATGATATACGCGCGTTCTGTCGCGTGCAAGTTTGTCGGGTGCGGCGCATTGAATTTACATGAAGTACCACGAAACGCCTTTCGAGCAAGCCGATCGCGATCGATCGGTCCGTTTAAGGGGCAAATATGCGATAATGTCCGATAATCGTTGATAATGAAGATACGCCTGCAAGCTGATAGAAAACGATCGCTTTCATGGACCGAGGAGCCGCAAAGCTTTGCCATGTACGCCTTCCATATATGTTCTTTCTTCTGGTTTAATTTGTCTGAAACGATGCCGCGGTTGCTCTTGTAACGTTACACCAATTCATTACAAGTGGACAATTTTCTGGCTGCTCTTATAACGGTGTAATGATATTCCAATTTCCATTATCCTGGCGGTTCCTTTATTAGGTGACTTTAATCAACATTTTTTCGTTCTTCTTTTTTCGCGAATTACGACATAATAATTTTACGGCCTATACATATTCTTGTTATCGTAATTTAGTAAAGATATACTCCGGGGTACTTTATATTTCGCTCGTTTCGTATTATAAATTGATTTGCTAAGGAAGTAATAGAAATAAAATAATGCATATAGCAATATGGTTAAAAAAAAAATTAAAAGTTAAATATTAATCTTTGCCTGACATAATGGTAAAAACATTTTATCATAAAAAATTACAAATAACCGAACGAATTGATGTTTCTACCGATCCAAGATATGTGCGTACATTTACATGTTGAATTCTATACGAATTATTTCCCAAAACCTGACAGATTATTAATTCTACGCGAATCTCAATCGTCCACCGATATTGATACCGATTTATATTTGTATTCCGCTTGGAAACGGATCGCCCACGTACGCCAAAAAGGAAAAAACATCGTCAAGAACTTCCACAGTTTCCAATGATTAAAGCCACGTCTCGCAGTCGGCCCGGCCCAAACACCTGCGCGTATCAATCACTGCTCCACACCTCCTAACTCAAAATTAATTAACCCGCCGTCCCACATATCTTCATGAAATCGTAACAGAACACTGTGTTTAACCTCCCCCTAACACATCGCCGAGCTCCTCTCCTTTATCGAATACACACCGTCGAATTACCGAACAACAAGTTCGATCGTTCCAGCGTGCACGCGGGGCCCCTGCCCGCACGTAACGCGTCCACGATTCGATCAGCGTCGAAACGATCATCGCGTCGACGCGCCGCGCCGCGCCACGGACCGGGCCAAATCGAGGCCAGCCAAGGTAAAAAACATTTACATCATCCGAGAAAGGCCCGGGGCGGAGATAATCTTTATTAAAAATACGTCCCTTGCCCACTTTGTCCTTAATGCGTGAGTGCCACCTGTACTCCTCTCGTAAGCGATTATACCCGCCACTTAGGCCGTGCAGATTATCTCCGCCGAGAACGTCGCTGAACGACGTGCAGCAGCCCTCGTTTCGATCACGAAAACGTTCCGCGGTTTCCCCCGCCGCGATTTAGCGGAAGGTGTTCAAATTAATGACACCAGCCCGTGAAATCTCGAGCGATCCGGCAAGGGTGGGGCTTCGGGCTTTCTCTTTCCCTTCAATTTTCAGCCGTGTGGCAACCACCGCGTCGACGATCCCGAGCTGTTCCTGCAATTAGACCTCGTTTAAGGGCGTTTAGGGTCTCCCTCATCTCCCCCCCCCTTATCGGGACCATTACTGTTATTATCGACTTATTATGAGGCCGGTGCATCGACAAGCTCGTACGAAATAGCTGGCTTAAGTACGTTCCACGTGTAAGACCGGCGATGTGTCTAATGCTAATGATTCGAGATGTATGCATGTATGTAGAGAGTGTATTATGTAGTTTGGCCCGATCGGGTTGTAGGATCGGTTAACGATAAATTGGAAGCGGTCGATGATGTTTGAGAGGCGTGGAACGGAGTGTGTTAATTGGTCGAGAAATTGTCAGCGCTGAATTTCGTGCTGACAGTGATGAATTTTTGTGGAATCTTTTCAGATTCGATAGAGGCAGGAACGAATGTATTCGTTAGGTGTGAATGTTGAAATAGTTTCTGTTTTTTGTATGTAAAGAGATGTTGGTAGGGATATTGAAATATTCGGTAATTTATAATAATGTAGAATGAACGTAGAATTTTTGTTCGTACGACATTGGAATATTTATCAAGTTAATATTTAAAAGGAATACAGTATTGTTCGTTAGACGAATTATATTATTGCGGAACCCACGTTATTTTCGTGTACCCCTTTCTTAAGCTCACTTTCCCATTACAATTTGAGTATTCGCAACGGGACATAGAGTACCTGCATACCAGAAAATGTATATTGAATGTATATTGAATTCTAATATATTTTACAAACGCGTAGAAAAATTCTTTTAAAATCGGCGATCAAGCATTCACGCTCTGCTATCTTCCCCAATATCATTCCTCGTTAAACAGAGCTAATGAACATATTCTGACAACGTCATCGGTTAGTAACGTCTCTAACATATCGTCCACGTCTTCCCTGGATGCATAGGCCGACTTATTACCTTGCATTACACATATTGTCCTCCGCAGGAGTGCAACAGGTTGCACGAGGACGAGGATCGAGTAACATTATTCAGTGTCGTATGTAGGCGAACAGTGCGACTGGTGAAACATCCAGTGGGTTGCGCAGACGAAACTGGGGAGTCGAGAATTTCAGGTCGCAACAACAACGTGTAATCACGTGCTGACGTTTGCTTAATGAGCCACGTTTTCGCAGGACGGCTTAGACACGTGGTTCTTTTTTTGGAGCACACCTTGGAGGTGTCACAGGGTGGGTATTCGGGCGTGGTATAATTTCAAGGAGAATTTATTTTTGGGCAGAGTGGGTTCGCTGGCTTAAATGGTAAAATATTGGTAGACAAGTGTGCCATTTGTTTTATTTTCTGCAAGGATATGTTAAAGTTCGCAGGCGGATTACGATAGGTAATAAAATTGCGAGGAGATACTGGAAGGGTTTTTAATTTCATTCAGCATCGGCTGAAGTATATACGCGATGAAGATAATTATCAAAGCTTGCATCCTAGAAAAATATTGGTTTAGTGATTGCTTTTCACGAGCATTTTCAATGCTTATCGAGTTGGGTTTCCTTTTGATTTTTTGCGTTCAAGGATCATGAGGGTACTCGTAATTACATTAGACAGACGATACTGTGCATGACTTACATGCGCCGTCGTTAATACTGATTTATGTTGCCTTCGAGAACAGAAAGTCTCCCCGTGACTTTTGAGAGTTGCGTGGTAAAAAATTTAATGACACTTTGGTATACAGCTGTGTATTTTTAAGTAGGTTGTATTTAACCTCAATTACATTACCCGACTTCAAACAATGAAGCGGTAGTTTTGTCTTGCGAAATAATTATAATCCTTCACATTTTAAAATATTTTCCAATCTATTTTTTGTTGTTTACGTAACAATTAACTTTCCTTCATCTTTATCACACGCACGTTTCTGCGATATTATATCACCATGCTTGCGCAATATCGTAAAAGGGTAAGAACAAATGGCCTCTATTTTTCACAATAAAACCTGCCTTCGTTACAACGCCCCGAAGCGTACCAATAAACGACACTTTTCTTCCAACATCGTATTAATCACGTGCGTATGTTCACCATTATGAATGTATTTACATAAATATTTCTGTTGTCCAAACTGCAATTGCCCGCGGTTTAGAAAGTTTAAGAGATGGCCCTAACGGTACGCCATCGAGATGGAGTGTTACCATCGACGATTTACAAATGAAAAAGCACGAAGGCGCGAGCAGAGAGCCAATAAGAGGCAGTAATTACAACGAGATTAATCTTTCTTTCACCGTAGCTTCAGTGCGACTTCTTAACGAGCGCCAAATGGATCACCTTTACACGCGTGCACACACCGTTCAGTCTGGTTTGCTATCGGTTCCCGAAACGAAATCGTTCTGTCTGCCCCTGCTCTTGTACGATTCCATTGGCGAACATTTTATGACCGTTCCTTTTTTGTCAAGCTTGTCGAATCTGTCGTTGGGATAAATTTTCATTTATTTTTTTATACATTACGAGGAGAAAGAAGTTGCTCCAATTTAGCTAACGGGCCCGGGCATTAATTCGGAGAGTCAAAACATGTACCCCATAGATTTGTTGTACCATGGAAATACCGTATCGAAATAAGTATTTTATTTTTCGTAGTAGAAATCACGGTTCCGTAAAGTTTTTGATTCATTATCGCACGATTATTACTGTTATGGTTATTATTATATCCTTCTTACATACAAAGACGCATAAAAGATACAGAGCGGAATAAATGATAGTATAGAATCTATGTTCTTCAAACCAACGAATAATAATAATAATAATAATAATACTAATACGATAGCAAAACTATTAAAGCTATCTCGCTGTAATTATTTCGAACGCAGCTTTCTTCCGTAGTTTGCATTTCAGATTATCTCCACGGCTTCCTTAACAGCTCTCCAAAAAAATTCTTATAGCCCATAAACGTAGCCGACTGAAATACGTTACAGAAGAAAAACAGCAGATCTGTTCCGTAAATATGCGGACAGCGATTTATAACGATCCTACGCGCAGTGTCTTTTCTCACAACTTTTGACGTATATCCTCGAGCACCTGTTTCCTTTGGAACCCCTCGAAAAATCGTCGGGGATTCAAGTTCGATGCCACTCGTCAGGATCGTTTCCTCAACTTGTTCGCGGAAGATCACGTCCGCCGTCGAAGTTTATCCTAGCATGACGCTTCAAGACTATGCAAATCCCGTCAGACGATTCTCTTCCTCGTTTCCCTTTATTGTGTATCGTACAAAGAAAAATTCGGCAGAGTGGTCGCGGGGTGGGCGAAGCGTGGCCCAAGGACAATACTACCTGCCAGGATTGACGTTCGACAATGGCGATAGAAAAGGGGAGGCACGGGGCAATGGGTGAATAGGACCTGCTGTTTTTCTTTCGCCTTGAAAAAGTCTTCCGAAAAGGATGAATGGGATCATTAGTCTGCGGGGAAACTGCGAGGAAGTCACTGATCGAGTTCCATTATTCTCCGGTATATTTTCGTAGGATCGAAGGAGGATCTTTGGATCCTGTCAGAATGCAAGAGGGATCCTCAAGGGTCGCATCGATGTCGCTGACAAATTGTCTTCGCTTCGTCACTGACCCTTCACAGAGATATTTTCGCCGTACGATTTCCGATCTTTTTTACCCTCGGGAAGTCGGTGGACGACGAGCGGCATCGGTGCTTCATTAGTCATTGACGACGGAAGGACCTTGTTTCTCGAGCTGTCGTTAATTTTCAACGGTCTACCTGCAGACGTTCGTGTGCCTGACAAGCTCCATTCTATGAGAAATATCGCGCGATTTATCGTGGTTTTCTTTTGTACGATATGGGTTGAGGAGTTTCACTTAGGAATCGTGTTTTGTAAAAATTACTTTATATTCAGAGTTTCAATTATGTTGGTAGTTACGTCTATGCCTCCTGTAACACGAAGATTCTTCTTTGAAAAAAAGAACGGGACAGAAAGATAATAAAATCATTATCTGCAGGAATTGTTGTAGGAAAATCGTTTTTAAAATATCCAGAGGGTAAAGTGTGTATTAGTGGATTGATATAAAATATTGAAATATTGGAAAACCATTTTCCTCAGTACTTTTTGTGATACCAAGTTTATCCAGGGAAATAGTTCACGGTACTTGTACACTGGTATCGTTCGGTGCCGGAATTATTCCAAAAATTAATAGTGCTCTGCGCAACAGTTCATGCACGTGGAAAGGTCAGGCCGGTAATAAAGTTCAAGCATGACACGACCGTCGTTCACCGATTTTTCCAAGTAACGTGCATTGATATATTTTCTAGCAGAACCGATCGAAGCAATAAAACGCCGGTGCTCGACTACGAAAATTACAGAGCACGATAATTTATTATGCTGTATGCTAATGTAATTCATATAATTTATGTAATAAATTACCAAAGCAACTTATACTATTTGCATACTCGGTTCCGAACCAGTCCCTGCTCCAATAGCATCCGCGATGCTCATGGTGTTTTACGAGCTTGGTCAACTTTGTATCCGTTGCTTTCACCGAGACGCGCAACCATGGATAACAAAATTATGATGTGATTAAAGCGCCACCGTGCTTGTATAGTTAGATAAACGCCCGACGAGTTCCGTTTTCCCTTGATAACATGATCAGCTGCGTATCCGACATCGCGTTTCATTCATCGATTATTAATCAATACGATCCAACTACGGGTTGCACAATATTTAGACGACTTCCATGTAACAGGAAGTTGATATTTCGTAGGAATGATCGGTGGTTCGACGTGTCCCCAGTTTCGTCTTAATCTGCAACGATATTCTGCAATAGGTTCTGCTGGGATTTTATTGCACCGAATTGAAATATTTTTGCGAGTCATTATTTCCATCTGTATATCTTTCACGATCAATTTTACCGTGACAAGAACTTTATATTTCACGCATCGACTTTCTCTCCATTTCGTGATTTCTCGATGAAACAAAACTTCGTAGCAATAATTCTCGAATAATTTCAAGCTAGGTGACAAATTGCTGGAACGATGAACTGCGTTTTATTTCATAAAGCCTCCCATAAAGTACCACGCGATCGGCGCGGTGCACGCACCGGTCTAATTTACGACATTAGGCCCAGTTCACGTGGCTAATTAAGGCGCATAAACAAACGCAGAGGTGCAAAGCACGAAGACAGCTGCGAGATCGCGTCGATGCACGCATCTCGTCTCGCGGTGCACGCAAGCTGATCAGTTTGCCACGAGCTCCTAAACAGCCAGTTCTCCTGGAACAATCAGGCTAAGTGGTACGTACCGCAGGTACTAGCTAATGGAGGCTAATCTGTCGGACTTTAGCGGCACATCTCACGCATTTAAAAAGAAAACGTTACGAGAACGAGACTGAAGGAAGCACCGCACGAGGTTTGGTGAAACAAGAAACAGATGACTTTTATTACTGAAAGATTACATAGTGCGTCTGGGGCCAAGCTTTCGAGTCTGCTTGCAGAAGTACGAAACGATTTAAAAGCCATTCTGATATACAATATCACTGAAAATATTAGAACCATACAAATACTTCGAAACAAATTCTTCCCCATTTATAATTCTACTTATAAATCAGCGAAGCAAACGCGAAAACTATTCTTCTAAAAATATGAAAACCAAGTAGGATACTTCGAATCGACAAGAACTGGCCCTGAAAAAAGAACTTACTCTCGAAACACAGCGCGTCAATCATCGAGCCACGTACATTCCCATCGTCTCCATCATATATACATCAAAACCGGCGCCCATTGCACACATGTCTCACAGAATCGAAATTCATGGGCCACGCGAGTTGCAGTTCGCGCAATCATCCTGCGCTTCCAGGGCTGTGCCCAGCGGACAGGCTCGTTCAAAAGGGTCCAGTCTCGCGCCTGTAATTTTCACACCGTTCGGCCAGTTGGGCTTGAAAATGTGCGAATGATAGCTCGCCGAAGAATCCAGCGAGATGATTGCACCGAAGGAAGAAGTAGAAGGAGACCAAGGTAGACAGAGAGGAGCGCGAGGTACGAAGAGGACGGCGAGGAAGAAGAGGAAGAAGAAGAGGAAGGAGGAGAACGGGTGTCTGGTACTGTCTTTCGTCGAACGAGGGTACGAATACGATTTCGAGGCGGTTCAAAGTGCCCGTTTGCATATCGAGCCTCTGGGGCCCTGCTACTTAGCAGGCTGATCGATGCCGCTGCAATTTCGATACCCTTGTTAGTCAGACTGTCTTCTCTCTCTCTCTCCCTCTCTCTGAACAACCCCCCCCCCCCCGCCGCCCTTCCCTCGTCTTCTTCGTCCGAGGGTGTCTGTCGTTGATGTCGCTGGAAATTCGTGGTTTCATGGCTAGGTAATGCATGGTTCGCGTTTAAAATCACTTTGGCCGGGGCCAATCTGCCCTAATACGCTACCGCGTGGCGGCGAGGTGTCTTCCCGCCTCGCGGGAACCCGCTCGAATCGATTGCTAATGAACGCATTACGATCGAACGCCGCGTGTATTATCGGCATTGATTCGAATCCTTATGGACGGTAAAGAGGTGCCTTAGAACGGTTGAAACGGTATCTAATGATGGCTAATTGATCAATTTTAATGCCGACGTTAGGAGACTGTGCGAGTACTTTGGGTTCGATTACGGGATCCTTGAATGGTTCTCGATCACTGTGATCGTAGGAACGACCGAGTGGTTTGCGGCTCCTGAATTTTCGACGTTGATTGGGGGATGGGGGGAGGGGTGGTGGATGCAGGGCAGTGTTAGTGTGTCGGTGTAGGAAATGTGCTCATTAGACGATGGATGGCGCTTTTTGATCGTGAGCTGGTCGCGTGTATGATAGAGTGAGTCGTGGGCACGGTGCTTAGCGAGTTGATTGGAGAGTCATTTCGGGAAAGTAAGAAAGTGGTAATTTTAGGGTCATTGTGTTTCGTACGGTGTAAAAGCGTGGTGAATTAGAAATTGCCAGCGATAGCGGCAGGATTGAAGTTTCGCCGCGGTTGAGAGGCGTTGGGATTTTATTGGGAAGGTATCCGCGAACGGTATTCATGCAGATGTTGTTTATTAATTGGAGAATATTTATTTCGTTGGGAGTATGAATTTTAATTCATCGAAAATTAAGTGTACGTTTAGAGGAAAATTCTATAACGTTCGGGCATTATATTGCTGCCCATTGATTTTGGATAAATTTTTGTGTGCTATTATTAATTTGAATTTGAATTGCTATTCTCGCGTCCTGAATTTTTTATGACTAAAAAACGATCTCGCGGACGAAAATTCACATAATATGCGTGCGTCGATAAAATACCTGAGCGGAGAATTCGAAGATTAACGTGATTCAAGCGTATGAACGTGTACAAGAATACGAATTTTAATGTTGCAAATGGCAAGTTTAAATTGGACACCGGAGGGCAGGTGTAGCTGAATGGACGAACGTAATTGTGATACCCTCGTTACTAAACATTTCTGAGGTATTCATCACCTGCACTCGAACCAGAGGCCAGACAGTCGAAATTCCATAATAAATGGCTTCAAGCTCCAAATCATTTTGGCCTTTAATTTTCTCAGCTCTGTTACCTTAGGTGTTCGTATTCTCGCATCATTATGCACCCTGGCGCAGAACTGTTTATCACCTAATGACACCGTGTCGCGACAAACCAGGACGTGCCCGGTCCTGAAATATTTTCTTCCTCGCTGCAAGCATCTTGTATAGTATATCTTTATAAAGTATACGTGAATATCTTCAGACGCGAAAAGAATCTTATCCTTGAATTAACGTTTGACGATTTTTCGGTTCAAGTCAATGTTTGGAAAATCCAGCGAAACTAATTTTCTGTTTCAATCAATTCGATTGTTAAACAGTAATTAATACAATTAATACACAGAAAGTCGAGAATATTTCGTTGAATCCCCGTACGAATAATCGTCGAATATTTGCAGAAACCACTTACGCTCGAATATACTATAATATAAATTCCACATTAAACGACCGTTCGAATCGGGTACTCGCGGAAACAAAGATCCACCGGCGTGATATTTCCTTAGAGCGGCTGGGAACTAATAAAACTCGAACAAAAACGCCCCGAAGGCTGGTTCATGCGAGCCCATTAACGGTCCAACGTCTGCTCTCCCATGGAGGAAGTCGTAAGACTACGGACTTTCTCGGCTATCAGCATTTTTCCTGACCCCTTTTCCAACACTTTTTACCGCCTGCAACATCCTTTCATAAGCGCGCGGGCGCGCGTAGCCATCGCGAGAACACTTGCTATCTCTCGGGACGAGGCTTTAAAACCCGACGACTGTCTGCCCGGGTGATTTAAGGCTGCCGAGCATGAGAATTTGCGAGAAACAACGAGGTGTAAAGAACACCGGCTCTGCCCCACGAATCTCGTCGATATTCTGACTGGACAAGCCGTTCCTTTAACCGTCCGACCAAACTAACTCGGGCATAAACCAAGAAACTGTCTGCCATAATCGTGACCGGTCGTCCTGAGGCCGCTCGACGCATTTTCCCTTTTTGTAGCTGGCACTGTCGCGGCTTGGGCGAATGTTTGCGTGCGATTGATCGAGGTATATTTTTCGGGGGGATACAGGTATTCGAATTTCAAATCGACCACTTTGGGATTGGATAATGTTTATTTTATTTGAACGAAACAAATGTTTAAATACGTGTGCCGCGTGTTACACAATATTCATTAAATATTATACAGGATAAGCGAATATTTAATTCTACGTTCAGAACCAGTTCGTCATCCATTCACTTCGCAATTAAATATCCAGATGTAAATTCGTAACAGCCACCTGTCACTCCAGAACCATGCATTACAATCATCGCGCAACCATTCTAACTAAAATGAAATAAAACGAAAAATAAAATTCCTTCAAAGCCAGCCTTCCACGGCAGGTTAACGGTCCAGAGTCGCGCCGTTCCTTCTCCGCCAGGTATCGAACAAAACTCGAGGCTCTTACATAACGTTTACACTTGCGTAATCCCGACCAGAACGGATCCAGAATAAAAGGGAGACGAACGATTGTGCGCGGCGTCGTAACGAAGGACAGAGGAAACCTGGAACGATTCCTTTTGTACACCTTTTTGATTCGTAGTCGCGTGGCTCGTGTCAGTCAACGTTGCCTGTCAACATCGCGGCTCGTATTATAATAAAGAGAGCGCCGGGCAACGAAGTCTCTACCCCCATTTTTCTTTTTCCTTTTTTTTTTTTCTCGAAGGAAACGATTACGGTTGCGGCCATTGTGGTCGCGTGCGATAGTCACGCCATGTCACGTGCAACCGGCGCTTTAGATCCAGAACAATTTTCTAAATCGACCTAACAGCTGCGACTCGGCAGATCCCATCCATCGCGGCCCCCCGAATCTAAAAATATTTTATATCCGCGATAATTGTCGTCCATCATGGCGGGGCCACGTGAAACGTGAATGGCACCCTCGCGTGTCTTTCTATCGCCCTCTATGTTCGCCCGAGCCTCCGAAAAGGATGTTTAGAAGCCGCGAAGGTATGCGATAATGTGTGTATCTCTTTGGGATAGATTCCTCGACACAATGGCGCATAATGGCCATTTGGAAAATTAGAAGGTTCGTAAAGATGCGCTTTGTGCGGGAGAACGGTACGATAATTTGTAATAATTTATTTCTCAGAGAGGCGGAGCTTTACTCGGTCTATCGATGCAAATCGGTCGCTGCAGATGTTACGATCAGTCGGCTCTTTGTTTGTCAGCTTTGCTGGGTTCCTTCCAAATTTCCTTTTGAAAGGAAGGAACGCGCGGTCGTGTCAGTGATAATTTTGCCAAGCCACTTTGACGAGTTCTATAGAACATTGAGCGACACGAATTTTCGGGCATCTTCGAAAATTCAATATTTTTTTTTTCTCGTTACGACAAACTGTCACGGAAGAAAGGTTTATTAGAATATGTACTTTGAAATTACTGTCGTTTCTTTTTAACACACTTCTGTACAATCAAATACCCTTGTTACAAATTAACCGCTTTCGTTTCGTAACGACCTGCGTATTATTCAAGCAACGAGGAACACTGTACCTGCAGGATATTCACGAAAATCGTCATCGTTGATATTCGTCGTTCTTAAAGGGTAACGCACATCGTTATCAGAGAACGGGCAACAAACAAATTTTACAATCCGACGCGATCGGTTCGGGATCGGTATCGCGACTTCGAAACGCGTGACAGCTGGTCGCGAGCCGCTAACAAGAAATTCGCACGAGGAAACGCGTCACGTTCGCGCTCGATACGAGCTGACAAACCGTGCTAGAGTATCGAACAATAAAAGAATCGGGCGAAAAAATTCAATACAGCCCACGGGTTCCACGAGTTCCGCTCTTGTCGATTCGTATCGTTGACAGATTTAGGTAAGAGGGCTAACTGTCTGTTCGCTTTAATTGGGACGCGGAAATTTCACGACCGATCGGCAAGGCGCGGAGCGGATTTCGTGCCCGACAGAATTCATTCCCGTCGCCCTAATGAATTCGAAGTGCGTCGTAACACTCGAAAGGGAACGTCGGGCAAGCCGTGTCCGCGTCGAAATTTGTCCAATTTCGACGGGATACCGGTGGTGGTTCGTTGCGTTGAAAACTTCACGCGGCCAATAAACGACGCCGAGTTTCTTATTTTAAGCCGGGCGAAACTTTCGGGGAGAGAGAAAAAGGCGCCGTGCTGCAAATTGAAAGAAATTTTTCGGGGAGAGGGATACGAACTTTTACGAGCTTTCGGTGTTTCGCGTTTGTATTCTTGTCGGTTTGATAACAGTGTCGTTTGCGTATCTAGAGGAGGGCGTGTAACAGAGTTTTTATTAATGTTTCACTGTTTGTTCGAATGGTTATTGCGGTATTTTTGGAGAGGGACTTGGTAAAGAACGTTAAAAGTATTGTCGTTACTTTTATTATTATATTTATAAATTTCTGTCCTCTTGGTAGTTTATCCAATTTAATTTGAAGGAAGCACAGTGTTCAGTTTTTGTGCAGAAAAGTTGCAATTATTTTGATAGGTGTAATATTTGAAGAAAATGACAATTATGCACGAAATAAATCAGATTTAATTAGATTCAATATTTGTGAACATGATGGCATACGCATTTAAATATTTTTTTCGTCGTATCGTACAAAGCGAATTTGCCATTGTCGAATATATGAACTGTACGTTCCTTTCTTTTTTTGTATATTTCAATAAAAGTACAAGATACGGTACGACCAACAAATCAGGAATCGTGTTCGAAGCGACGGTTGAAGAAGGGCCCCATCGACACCTGCGTTGTATCTTTAATTCATCGAGGCTGCTCCGCGAAATATGATGCACGTGGCGCACGTCAAATCGTCGGTAGAAATCGATTGTACGGCTGAAATGAGGTTTTTGTATCGATACAGATCGGTATTCGGCCCGATCGACGAATAAAAAGATCACATTCGTTCAAGCGTCGGTTGTTTATTTAATGCGCCAGCAGTAAAACTTAATGTGCTTGCATTACAAATTGCAGCCGATCAAACCATGAACGATAATTTATCACCTTCAGAACTCGTAAGATAAAATACAAACAAATATATAGCTCTATTCATTGGCTACAGAATTGAAAAGTTACGGTCATTAGTATCACACTTTTAATTCACAAGTTCCCCCGGAATTTTTTTATGTTTTTTTAAACACATTTAAAGGATATTCTAAAAATTCTAAAAGACATTAAACATTGCTTGCGTCAAATAGTTAAAAAAAAAATAACAAGCTACTCCATCGTACCCGAAATAATCTCTCAGAAAATTCCGACTCTTCGGTATAGTAAAATAATCTTCGAGATACGTGCATGTTCTTCCGCTGCCTCCGCGTCGACTCTCATTTATTCTCTCCTTTATTCAGCCGCTCGAAATTCTCCTCGCCGCTCATCATCCGTAAGATCCACGTCCCCCAAGCATCCCTGTCCCTCGTTTCCCCGAAATCTCGCTTGTAACCAGTTTTCTGGATCACTTCTATTAGGCTGCTTAGCACGTAAACACGTCGGACGATCTCGTTTAGAGACGGCGCCGTTCCATTCTGTATCCTCCCGTCTGACAAAATCGAAACTGCCTCGCGCCACCCCACGCCGTCGTGGATTGTCGGCAATTAGGCCGTTCCCCGAGAACATAATTAACACCGTCGGCGTTAATGAGGCCGCGAAGGTGTTGAACGAGCCGGCTGCTCGCCCCGTTTCGAGAACGCAGAGATTCACAAGATTCGACCACAAAGACGATCAGAGGCACGGGGCAACACGTGGCCCGAAGCTCCTACGTTCACGAGCAGCAAGAATAATTGGCTTCTGGGTGTGTCGAACATCGAGAATTTATTTCTGCGCGCTGCCAATGGATAAACCTTAATTCTTGGACGAAACGAACCAGTCTTGGGCCGTTCGAATCGCGTGAGACAGAATAAGCTAACGAGCGTTGATTCTGATACGTCGTTTACCCGAGATGGATAAAAGCATCGGACTGTTTTTAAATTGCTTGGACAACGGTAACCGTGGAAATTTTACGTAATGCGATTTGTTGGATATTTTATTTCAAGAATTACATTGTTTGGAAGAGTGTCCTTTAGACTAGTGTCGTTTGGAATTTTTAGTGCCGAATTTTTGGGCTAATTTGGTTGTAAGTATTGGATCTGTCGAACATATTTTGTTTCCGCGTTGGTATCCGAAGGAATTTTTCGTGCTGATTTATAGGAGGACTTTATTTATTGTATGGGTAGTAATTTTACGAAAATTACGCTTTCTTATCGTTAATGCTTTCATTCGATTTTTGACTCAAGTAGACTACAAAAGTGTCTAAAATAAACCAATTACACTTCAGCATTACCATTCAAATTCACACGGACACGAGAGCCAATTTCAAAAATATCACTCCCTCCACAGACGGCCCGTCGCGGCGTCCTCGAGAACATAACTCCCGCAAACCCACCCTTAACAAACCCCATACTCCAAGCGAGTACATAACTCCTCCAAGCTCGCCACTCTTCATAACGATTCTCCCTCATCCGGGCACAATAGCCATTTAATCGTCCCCTCAATCACGCGCCGCGACAAAATGCCAACCGGTCCTCCTCCGGCAATCGCGACGCCGCGTTTCCGATCCGCAAAAACCGCCCCGAAAAGCGAATACAAGCGCAGAAGATCGGCGGGCGAGCGTTCAACTCGAATCGTATCGCCGTCCGGCCGACGGAGACATTTAAATTTCATCTCCGCAAGAACCGATAGATGGTATCTCTCCTCCCCCTCGGAACGGTGACTTCTTTTCGTTCATCTCGTTTTTTCTTCGTTCCTCAAACCGGTGCCGTCTTGCCCGGGACAGCTTGACGTGGAATCGTCGAAAAACGCGCATAAAGCCGCGCGTAGAGACGGCGATTCGTTTTACGGGCACGAAGGGCGTGCTGCCACGAAAGAAATTCGCAAGCTCATGCATATACAGGGTGGGGAGGGACCGTTTCAATGGTATCAATAGCCGATCGAAAAACTGGTACAATCTTGCACGCCGCGTTCCCTGCGAGCCTCTTCCCCCCCCCCAATCTCTCTGCCCCCTTGTACCCCTTTCTTGTTGCACGCTGGTTTGTCGGCAATCGCTGCCGGGAACGGCCTCACCTGGGCCTTTTTGCGCCAGTCATTGTATTTGCGCGAGCGTGCCCGAAATATTAATCTTGGCCCGTGCATGAGCCCCGGCTCTGGACGTTCGACCACCTGTACCAGAAGATACGACTTAACTCGGGCGAACAACACGTCGCTTCGGACGCGATCGCCGCTCGCCAATCGATTTGGACGCTCGTTGTTACCTCTCGGACGCGCGACGTTCTCGATAGGGATTACTTCGATGGGGTTAATGGGGAGAGGTACGGTCGTATCGTTGTGGGTCGTCCAGTCCACACGCGACGTTGAAATAACACCACCCGCCGATGACGTTGAATGACAATTTAATTGATTTGCCCTCCATTTGGAACGAATGATTCGGTATAATTGTGTCAAATTTATATTATGTGTTTATATCGAAACGTGCGGTTTTATCGTTTGGACGGTATGCCGGAAATGATAAATGTTATACGTTTATAGACAACGTAATTTGAATTCAGGTGTTCAAAATAAATGTGCACATTGTACACTATTACTTATTGTTTTGTCCGAGAAACGATTATAGAGTGGAGTATAGTGCGCGCGAGCAACTAAATTATTCGTCAGATAGTATCCCCGAGTTTCTCCAAATAAATCAAAGACTTCTGTAGAATTCGGTCGACTGGCGCCCCGAACGACCATGGAAAAACGAGCAAAACGAGAGGGAAAAGAAGTTGGCGAAACGGACAAGGGATAAAGCATGCCAAGTATCCGCGAAGTCACGGCTATCTGAAATCTCGTGGAAATCGGAATGCGCCGAAATTAGTAAGTCAGCGCCAACGCCGGCAACAGCAACACGAAAAAGCTATTCGGGATATCGAAACCGGGGGGGGGGGGGGGACACGTATGTGTGTGTTCGCCTTACGGATTATCTGCCTTAATGCAAAAGACGTGGATCCGTAGAACGCCGACAAAAAGCCTCGTAGAATTTATCAGGACCGAAATACGTGATATTCGGTCCTTCCTAGAGACAGAACACGCTTAGAAATGGCCGTCTTAAATTGTCAGGACAAATGTACGGGTCCTACGTGGCCGTAGTCCTCGACTGGGATCTAAAGACGCCCGGAGGATACTAGAGAAAGGAGTGGCTGAACTGGATCCCGGTGAAGATAAGAGGAGCTACTACCGTGCTACCATACAGCATAGTAGATAGGATAGCTCCAGAGAAACTCATTACCCTCTAATAGTTCCCCGTACCATAAAGGTTCCGCGGAAGGGCTATCCAGAATTTCAATTTGTGAGACCACGACCGACCGTTCTGGCCCTGAACTGACCACGCTTTGCATAATAAATAACCGTGCTTTCGAAGATCTTGGGATTTTTAGGAAGGCAGCCTCGGCACAGACCGTTGGAGAGTGTTTTATGCCGGGAAGCATTCGGGTGAATTTTTTTTCTCCCCTTTTTCTTATTTTAAAGATCGTTTTAATAGCTTCGGGGGAATGAATAGATCGATAGATTCGATAGGGTCAATGGTATAGATGGAATCAAGGTATCCACATGTGTACGTCGTGTTAATGGGAATTCAGGATTTCCGTTTACAATGTATTATTCCTCGTGGGGCCAGCGATGAACGTTTAACGTCGATTTCTGTGACACTCTTCAACAACGACAGAAATTCTCCCAAATACACACCGCGTAAGAAAAATCCGACAGGTTTCCGAAATCCCTCGAATTTCTTACCTCCAGCGATAATCTGAAATTCCGTGGCGCGCCCGTTCTTCTTCGCGTCCCGTTCGTCACCGTAACTTCGCGTCGCACGTCGCGCACTTGTACATGCCCGGCGTCGTTTCACCGCTGATCGTTCCACGGTAAACATCGCCTAGTCCCTGGAACAACGACGGCCATTGGTAACCGTGGAGTGTCGGGAAATTAATTTCCTTATCGCGATAATCTGTGGCGACGTTACACGAACGACAGAAAACAAGACAGACGAAAATACGTTACTCGCCAGAAAGCCAACCGCCGAAGGGGAACAAGATTCTGAGCAACGTTAGAACGGTCCCAGTTTTCGGCAGCGTCACCGCGGTCGTACAAGCGGCATTTTAACGATCCAACGACGCGTCCCGCGGCCAGACATTTTCGACTTTCCCTCACGACGATTCGTGGCGTTCGTCTGAATAGATAGGGCCCCGGAGTAGAGCTCCCTTAATTGGGCCCCATGTTGGCCTGCTATCGCCGGTAGCGGACGGTAGTTGTGCTACCTTTTCCTCTACCCTTCCTTTTTCCACCATCTTTGCTCGATCTTCGTTCGTTTTCAACCGGAACCCGTCGCCACGTCCTTGTTCAACCCCTCGCAGGTCCTGCGGCTGCCTCGTGCTCGTTTCTTTGACTTTATCTCGCCCGTGATGCACGCTGTGCGCGGGTGCAGCTGATTTTCGCCGGATAAAACCGGGGACAGCCACTTGTACACGCGGTTAACTGGGCCAGCGAGCTTCATAGGGGGGAGCAGGAAGTTTCTTGGAAGAGGAATTTGTAGATCGAGAGCTTGGACGATGCGGTTTCTCGTGGCGAAATTAAAGATGGAGCTTTGGGGACTTTTCGCAAATATACATTTCTTTTATTAGACAAATTTTTAATAGACAAAAATGCGGATCACAACCTTCGAATGCAGTACGCCGTAGAATTATCTCGAAATTATTGGCTCATATTTTCTATCCCGCCACAGCAGCGGATTAGGCGTGTGCTGATGACATGTGGTCAGATTGGTGAAACTCCGGGCGAGATCGAATGACCTCAAGTGTATACCGGTAGCGTGGAACTCGATACAGGGTAGGCGGAAAGTAGCTCGTCCAAGTTAATTTGGTATCGACAAGGAATTCTATACAGGACGTAGGTTCTTCCGTAGAACAAGTCATCCTTCGCGAGCACCAGCTGACATGCTCGCCTAACCGGGCCGCGATCGCTTTGAAAATTCTCAATTTACGCGGACCACGAAGATAAATTTATCATCCGTCAAATGGTTAATACGGTCCGACAGTTGAACTGAAAAAAAAAAGGTATTCTCGAGGGCACCGACCACTTCGTTCGTTTCAAGAGTTCCATGGTAAGATAATCTGTCGAACGTTGATTTATTCGGTGACGAAAGAAGTCGGAGACAGGCCTGATAGCTTAAATCACGAACAGTGTAATTTAACGGCGTTATTATTCAATGATATTTTACTTGAATGTTTAATGAAAGTGGTATTTTCATGCGATTTTTACTTTGAATATCGGCCTCCTTGGGAAATATTCAAATTGTGTATCTCATAGAAAATCTAGCATCTCGATTGGCAATGATTCTTGATAGAGTCGAATTTAACATAGAAATATTTCATTAAGGAAATTGTGAGAACTGTGACTATTTAAAACGAGACAGAGTTCAGTATAAAATCCTTCAACTTGAATTTTTGCGTCTTGCATTCACGAACGTATTAATTACTTCAGGTTAATTAGCTTTAAAAAGTACCAATCGCCTTCAGCCGTTTCCCCCACGCGCGGACCTTAAAATTAATTTCAAGATGACGTCTTCAAGAACTTGTGTCTTGCTCAATCATGACAACGCTGTTCACCCTGTCTCTTAATACCACGTTTCCAAACTCAATTGCATCGTGTTCACCTCTTCATTCCTTTCTTCCTTCAAGTAAACAAAAAAAAATTTGAAAAGAAAGGGAGGAGACATGGAAACGAACCTGTCAGCCTTGTCCCCCGAGTCGTACTATTAAAGAAAAAGAGTAAAACCTGTCAGAGGGGGCATCGTGTTCAAACTCGGTTCAGAGTTCGTAATAAATAGATAGCAATATGGATGGTATGCGATCTGGTCCAGAGGTCTCTCGTTTCCCCTTTGAAATACGCGTGGGTCGCGACCTACGCTGCTTTAATTAAAGCGTCGCGTAAAGTTAATTTATGGGAAAAGCCGGAGCCCATGAACAGAGCAACGGAAGCCAATTAGGCCAGGCACCACTTCATCGGCGGCAGGCATTGCTTATCGACTTCACTATTTTTTTTGCTGTCCGTTCTTTTCCCCTTTCGTCCATTGGAGTTCCGTTGAGCCGCCCTTTCTTTTATCGTTACGTCGTTACGTTTCTCGAGATTGTGGCAGATGCCAGCTGCAACGATAGTTTCGTATATGAAGTCGTCGTTAATTAACCCTTTGAGGTGCGACAGTTCATTGAACCCAAAATTTGGTGTATAGACAATTATATAGAGAAGGTGTATAGAGAAATATAATATTTATTAATATAATTGAATCGCAAATTGAATACAGTATCGCCATAGAAGCGATATTATAATAAACTTCCAATCTTCGTTTTAATTACTTTTTTTTCCCATAGATAGCTATCTTAACAAGTTCCTTTTTCGATGATTACTCTGTCGTAACGGGTTGATATACGAGCACGAAAGTGCAACCGTTCGACGTTCGAGTTATTGTTAGTTTGATAAGGGAAATAGACGAGCAGGTGCAACGCCGATGGAGCTATAGATTTTCCGGGGTGATGTTTTTAACGGGTTTGTTTGCCCGTGGAATGAGGAAGTATATTGTGATCTAGATACAGGGGGTTCCTTATCGCGAGGTATCGAGAGAATCGATTTGCAGAGGAATTGGTTCGGTGATTGCAGAACTGCATTCCTCTTGTAATACGTGTAATCAAAAGATAGTTCGAAGGATAGAAGCGTGTTGTTACCCAATTCTTAATTGCCCCGGAGATTATTGATACTTGTATTGTTGGGAAACAATGTTACAGGTGAAATTGGAAAATTATTCGCCAATTGATTGCGGTGATAGAAAATATCTCTATATAATCGCCATCTTTCATTGATCACTCCAGATAAATATTTCAACAGACTGCTCTTCGGTTGTAATTAATTGTATGTAACGATCCTACGGTATTATTATTCACATTCCGGCCACGGTTCTCAATTAAACTATCCTATCGGATCGTTGTAAAAAACCACCCTGGATTTCTATTTTACCCTTTCCAAAAAAGAAGTGCACGACCCGCAGGCTCACATTTAACCTAACCCAGAACGAACCACAACAAATCCCCAAGATAATCGTGAATCCATATTCCCAAAACCGATTTCCTCTAAACAACTATTTGATCCGACGTTCCAAAAACTCCGCCGTCATAATCGCAAAATCCCCCGCTGCGTAAGAAAAACCCTTCGAAGAAAAAACGAACAAGAAGCTCCGTGAAATACTTTCGCGCCGTCTGACCAATTTGTCCGCATCATATAGAGTCCCTCGTAAAATAGAGTACTCCATTCCAGGTAGAGCAGGAGAAAAAGGAGAAAGAGGGAAAAGGAGAAAGAGAGAAAAGGAGAGAGAGAGAGAGAAGGTGAGATTGGCTCGGAATACCAATGAGAGAGGCGGCTTCTTTCGCAGGTTGCCGACAGTGGCTTCATGGGAAGCGGGCCAGAGCTCGTTCACGAGGACGGTGCTAGTCGCGCGGCGACTCGATTGACACACACTTGCACAAACGAGCCCCGAAGAGGATCGACAAGATCGGATCTCTCGTTGCCCTCGACTTCCTCGGGACCGGTCCTTTATAAATCTGAGGGCCGCAGCTGGCAATTTCAGGCGGTCGTTCATGGCCAGATACGGCGCCTCGTAGGCGGCAATGAGAGATGAACCGCGGAATCGTAATCGAATCGTGGCCACATTGTTCTGGTTATCCTAGGGCCGCGATCCATGGCGATCGATACCGTAAATCATTGGCCCGGGCAGGTAGGCTGGCGCGGTAAATGGAGCAGTTACGATTCGTTTCTTATCGGACAGTTTTCGAACCTCTTTCGCGAAGGAGCACGGTAGATTGGCTTGGCCTTTATTCGGGGGATGGCAGATGTTACCGTCGAAAGTTTTCGGTTGCTTTATTGATGGCGAGGTCGATGGGGAGCACTCGGGGTGTGAATTTCGAGTCGATGGCGTGGGACTAGGTAGAGCGAAGTTTTTCATTAGGAATATTCTTTTTTCGGAGCACGCTGTCGCTTCAAAGTTTAAAAGTAAACATTATATCGGATTTAAAAGTTCGATCATAAAAATATATTCGTCCAATAATATAGATTTGTAATTAGTTAAATAAATTCGGGAAATACATTTCCCACCGGGTTCATATTTGATACGTAATTAATTCGACTTCTGCGTAAGTTCACTTTGCCACGAATAATTGAATAATTTATCGAGAAGGCTTCTTAACCAACTTCCACGGTTACACGCGAGAAACGACACGGGTCCCGGTCGCGGGAACGCTCGTTTAACTCTTCCGGAACGCGGGGAAACCGCGTGGTTCTCACGGTTTCGCGGGACAGAAGTGGCCGCGGCGGGGTAGAAATTTAGTTCGTCGCGACATATAAATCGTTCCTCGTAGCGAAATAATTATAAGCCGCCACGATGACGCGTGGAACGCTTGGTCGACGCGAACGTTTGAAAAACGAACCGCGAAAGGAGTTGGCAAAGGGGGGGGGGGAAATAAATGGCAGAACAGAACGAAGAAGTTAGAATTATTATTTTGGAACGTCACAGGGGCGGTGTCGATTATGCTGTCCCAATCAACTAAATTAGTCGCAAGCACCGGATAATTGCGCGGGGCCACGCTACAATTAGGCCGACGAAATAGTATGACAAATCATGCTCGAATGTCGGCCTTCGTCGAACTGGTTTCCCATGGACGAACTTCGTCCACATCGGTCTGATTTATCGTTGCGTTCTGGATTCCGCGAAATTATCGAGACACGCGTGAAATGTGGTCGCAGACGTTTCACCGCCGGCTATTAATCCTGCGTGGAAGAATAAAGATCAAGTTGACCGCGCGAAACCGTACGAATTAATTACACGGTGGAACTTTCGAGCGTGGACGACGTGTAAATCCCGTTGAATTCGGTTAAATTGAAAATCAACTTTCGTAGAGCGTGGGATGATTTAATTTGATCGAATTCTGGGGTTAATGGAAGGTCTAATGAAATTTATTTTCAAGTGCTATGTATTGGATTTTTAAAATAGAGCTAGAGAATAATTGTAATTTGGACTTAAATCTTTCATTACGAGACAATTGATATCCCAATCTCCTTTTAATAATATCGATTTTACTTAATCAATATGGTTAAGGATATTTTATTGCTATGTCGAAATGAACATTTGTTAAATAGCGTGAAATATTGAATATTAAATACAGCCGAAGTAATTTAATTTCATTAAGTAGTAATACAGTATAAACATAATTTATACCAATATTAATCAAAGAAGTTTGTATTTAAAAAAAAAAGAAGTGAATTTTTCTTGTTACTACGAAATCGAAAATCAATGTCAGATCACTGTTTTCGATTCGATTCGCATCGAGCTGGAAGAAACTCGCAGTATTTCACGCTCGGTTACGATTAACACCGGCGTTGTCGATCTTGATTTATCGATGGCCCCCTGGATACAGGTGTCGCGGATGCGCAAGGAAAATGTCGTCTTTTTCGTTCGTTTACACGATTAATAAATGAAAAGGGAGTAAAATGAGAAGGACGATACGTCTTTGGGGATAAGAAACCAGTATTCAAGGCGCAGTCGTTCCTGGTTAACCTTACGAATCCGGGGATCTGAGAAACGAACCGCTCGTTACTGACACGACCTCCAGAGTTATGCAATTACCAGGTCCAGTGATTCCTGGTGGTCTTCGTGCTGCTGTAGAATATGGTTTACGTTTCTGGCTAGCTTCGAGCTGAACGCCCCTTCCGTGTGCATATATCCCATATTTCTTTGCGACTTGACGTTCTTCTCATCGCGTTTGTACCTGTCGTGGATAGAGCTTATAATCGCCTCACGTGGATGTTTCAGGATATCAGGGACTGAAACGTAGGGCTTCCTTCTAATTAAATAATTTTGTTGGCAGCCGGAATTTGTGAAAATTAGAATCGCGGTAATTCGTTGGTGGGTGAATTTGCGAAATAAAGTGTAATGTAATATTGAGAATTTTTGATTAATTTAAAGAATGACGTAGTAGATTGGATGTGATATTTTCTGGAAGATGATATGACATTTAACAAATGAATTTACAAGGGTAGAAAACTATTTTTATTTATTTTTCATCTGCGAATCGTAATCCTTCCTCGTTTATTAAAGCCTTCTGTTTCTGAATGCATCGCGATCTGAATTTAATTACCTTGTTCCGACTTCAATGCAACATTAATCATTCTATACACTCAATTATGTATATTAGTGTAGCTATGATTTAGCACTCTTGTTAGTATCGAGCCGTGGGAAACTTAAATTTTCCAGAAGGGAAAGTAACGCGACTGCGAGTTGCATTAATTCGATTTGTAATCAGGCAGGTATCATTACAGGTGGTTTCTTCCATTCGTGGAAAAGTAATTGAGGAATCGCATGTAGGAACAACTTTGTAGACCTGTAGTTTTTCTGGTCGCGATCATTAGGCGCTATTTTCGTCTGTGACAGTAACATTGCACCTTTATTCCTACTTCAAACTGTCGAGCATAAAATGTTCTACGAGCAACGGAATTTCCAATTCACCGGCGAGTTTCGCGAATCGTTTGTCACGTAAATTAATTTCTGAAAAATTTCCCATCGAGCGAATCGACTACACCTACCATTTTAATTCCAACAAACCATTAAATTGCACTTATCCAAACAAATTTATGAGTCACCGGCAATCATTTATCAATTCATCCGTCTCCCACTATCAAAACCGACAGGAAGAATTCGCCGTGGAATTAATTCGACGCGAAAGCGATAATATTCGCGCGAGCCCGCCACGTTTCACAATTCATTTTTGGATTGGCCTGGACAGGGAGATTAATTGATCGACGCGGGTCAAGAGGAGAATTGCCGTGTCGCTCGAAGATAAAGTCAGCGCGCGTTTCTCGGTTACGCTCGGTGGTCAAACACAAAGGGAACAGACGTCGACGCCCGAAGTCACGTCGTCGTCGTCGTCGCTCCGGGGTCGCGTGGGAGTCTGAGGAATTGTTAGATGAACTGGAGAATTGCTCACACCCACGATCTGAAAACGGTCAGCGTTATAAATCGGCGCGGAACCCGCGGACTGTGCAACCTTAAAATTGAATTCCCATTTCTCTTATGACTCACTCTGGCAGCGTTCGTGCTCGGCAATGCACGCCTTCCACGGGACAATCTGAATATTCGTATATTTTATATGCACATACTGATCTTTTGAGAACGACGCTTGAACGAATATAGAGCGTTTCTTCGGGGAAAGGAGAACGGGTCGGGCGCCTGTGTACCTGCAACCTGGCGTACGCGTCAGCGGCGGCACAGTGCCTTACCATTCGAGCAATAATTGGTCTGGATTTTTAATGCCGAAAGGAATTTTTTTCATGGCGCGAGGGAAATAGAAATTAGATAGGAAGGGTTTGGTAAATGTTGTATTGCTAGCGGTATCATATTTTTCTTTCGATTTTGCGGTCTTCATTAGTCTGATTATTATATATTGTAATACCGTTCAATTCATCCAAGAATAATGCAACGCCGAAATTCATTTCTTCCTCATTCTACTAAAATGAAGCAGAAAAAAAAGATACATTAGTACCAGTGGTATCATGAAAATACTTTCGGTCTTCATTCGAGGCGACTCCCTTTCGATTTCTATTCTCTGTCCACTGTCGCCGTTAGAGAGATTGGCGTCATCGATGTCTTATATCGACGGGATCGCGGATTTATTGGTGTCCCAGAAAGCGCGAGAACTCAGCGTTGTTTCTCATACCGCTCGTCGTACGCATTTCGCATATCTTGCCCACGCATATGAGTCAATCGGCGCACGATGACGCCAGCATGGCCCTAGGTGACACGCCGTTTGAGTCATGTCCACGTTTATCGTTATTTCGACAAGTCACACGTATCCGCGGCTAATCGATTATTAATCAGATCGAGACACGATTGATAATAATAATAATAATTACCTCGTGAAAGTGTCTCCACCATTGTTTTGCGAAAGTTTCGTGGGCGATTTATATCGTGCAGAGTTGATGTAAAAAGTTTCCATCAATGGTCATTAATTAATTTAACGGGATCCATAAATCGATGCCATTCGAAACAGTTTAGTGAACCCGATTGACGCAGCAGTTTAATAATCCGCTTCGTGTCGCGTGCGTTGCAATCATTTTAAATGCCTGACAATTTTTTGCCCTTCGCTGTCTTCTTATGAGAATTTATAGCACTGACGCGTTCCGCTTTGTATTTCACGAAGTCCAATTTTGTAGAGGCATAGAGATCATAACCGGAGGTTCGTCAGCGAGAGATCCTTCCCGCGATTTCCTCCTCGAACAGGTAAATCTATAGGTGCATGCCGCGTTTTCATTTCTCAGACAGACTTTCACCGCGCTTTTAACGTAGCTCGCCTGGAGGAATATTTTGCTCATTTTCTTTGCAGAAACGATGGTAAATTAGCTTTCATATATAACAGTCGCGCGATTGTTCAGACCGGAACGTTATTACCATAGTGTTATCGTTCTTGGTCATTAGCTTAGGGATCAGTGGAATGGCTCATTAGTAGTTATCTAAGACACTTTCGGACCTGTTCGTTATCTGTCCGCGCTTTTGAGCTTTATGAATGTTCTAAATTTATTGCAGTGCTAGATGTACCGATTGAAATAGTCTGGCGATTATTTAAAAAATACCATGCAATGCTGTTAATATAAAACATGTATAAGTATTATCGAAAATAATTTTCGTTGGATATTTAAGTATACTGACGTTTTCTATCATTAGAAGAATTGTACAAAAATTTGCAGAACTATTTGAAAATTCAATTGTACTTAATACAATGGAGAAAATTGTTTTAAATATTGCGACATCGACATAGATTAATTAAGAAATAAGATTCATTCGATTTCTCCAAGGACCCGTGTTCATAAGCAGGAAATACCAGGGAATAGTAACCGTCAGGGAATTTAATAGGATTCTCGAAGAAAATCCAGGATGCGTACGTTTTCATTGATACGAAATGAGTCAGCTTTCCGTAAGTGATTTCAACGAATCGCCATTCAGCTCAAATTTCATTCAGGTGAATGCGTCATACACGACCTTTGCACAATATTCTCGGAACTACATTTGCGAGAGTAAAAAAAGTGCATCACCCACGCCTGTTAAAATCTCCCATCGAGAGAGCATCGTTAATATTTTCAGAAATTATGTGTCAGCGGTTCTACATTTTCTAGTTGTACACTGCTTGAATATTCTGCTACTTTTCTATTGCAATATTGCCATTGTCGATATTCAAATATTTCTGCATTACCCGCGTATCTGAATATAGTTTCACCCTCCGTCGATGCACACCCCTTTCGTATTTTCGTATTTCGAAGTGACCCTTACAATCTCCCAATACTACGTCGACTCTCCCATAGTTCCGTCGATCCCTTAGCGTTCACCGTGACGATTTCTGTTTCAATCGAACCGTACAATCCGGCGACACAAACGACACAAAATAAAACAGGCACTCGAGGGGAAGACACACGGCCAACGGGCGCAAATCGTTTGCGGTACGCTTTCATAATCGTTCCGGCGAGTGTCGGAGCTTCTTCGTGCCGGGACAAGACAACACGAATCGTACGAAACGTGCGATAGCATCTAATATTCCGTTGCACACGTCCGTGTTCCGACCTTTAGCCGCGGTGAACAAGGTCGGGGGTCTTGCAAGCTCGTAAACTATCTTCAACAGCCGTGAAAGGATTCCAACACCCACGGATGAGAGCTCAGCGGTCGACCACCAGTCGACTCCCACATCGCGGATGTAGAAGCTGGAAATGGGAATGAGGTTGCAAGGATTACGCGTCTTTGAAAGCTGGCGAGGATTATTCGGAATGTAGACGCGGAGCTTAGAACGGGATCAACGGTTCTGGTAGATTTTCCAAGCATCGTTGAATGAAAGTGCGCAAACGATATTGCTACGAATTGTGCTGGTACCGAAATGATATTGCTGATGCGGAAATAGATATTGAAATAAACCGAATAACGTTCGGTCTCAAATGAAAATACGGTTCCTGTTGCAATTTCGCACATTTCTTTCAACCATAATTGCAGCTTCTTAATTTATTTTCCGGTGCACAATGGGGCAAACGGAAGCACCTTGTAAAAGCAAGAGAATTAAAATATTTATCGAACACATCGGCTGAACACGAAGTACACTATCATTGAAAGCAGCGCGTGCATCTAAGGGAAATGTATTACAGTGTCGACCGTGTAGCTCGATCTTGTCCGCGGCGTTTTGCGGGACAATGAAATTGAAAATTGAATGCATGCGCTACCGTCGTTCAACGTTAGAGCAACAAAAGGCTCCGGGCAAAAAACGTCGATACAAGGCTGCGGTTTCGATGCGGAGAAACGTCCAACGAAAAAGTCGCGAAATAATCGAGGTTTCGCGATTCATCGCCGGCAAATTCCTCTTGTACTCGCAGCATGATCGGGGATGATCGCGTGTTGTCTGGACAGGAAAGTTCACGCGCCACTAGTTCGCGAACCACAAACACGATCGTCATCGAAAAAGTCGGGTCACGGACGAAACTAAGTGATCGACCGCAGGCCTTACCGTTAAATGGAACATTCAGTTCCGCCACACTTCATTTGGCGATGAAACGCCGTCGAGATCGGGCGAACGATTTCTGATGGCCCATTTCGGTCGAGGTCGAAGACGATTTTGACGGAAGTTCGATGCGAGCTGGTCCTGGGAAAATCGGTTCGAGAATTTATAATGTCACCGCAAGCCCGCGATTTTAATGGAGAATATTTCGGAAGTCGATTGTCGAACTCTTCAAAATAATAATCTATACTGATTACTATTTTTTCTTTATGACTTTTGATTTTCTGCAGGTTTTTCTCTGTTTAATGAGGAAATTTGATGTGATTGAAATGACGGGAATTTTTCTCGTCTTCGAATGTGATCGAATTAGCTTCTTGATATTGCGAGGAAAACATAATTTTTTTCAGAGTGATGTTCAAAGTTTCACGATGTTTAGTTAACTTATCCCGGTTATCTTTAGTACATGCTGTAATACGATTTTTGTTACCAAGCTATGAATTTCAAGCATACTTCTTGTATTGAATATTTTATGCCCGTCCTGAATATTTTATGGTCTACAAAATTCATGTTTGTTACCTGACCAGAAAAAACAAATCATCAAATTTTTCCGCTCTCCGTACAGGAAAAGAAAAGATCAATTTTGAACGCACCTAAATTTTTACAGGCTGCTTTTATTACGTCGCTCTGAGAAATTCAATCACTCTACATTTGCAAACAAAAATATTCATACGTATCGATAGCATAACGTTATCGATAGCGTCACCATCGCAGGATACTCCAATGAAATGATTCTTTTACCTTTTACCGAATAAATTATACCGCCCTAAAAAAGTCCCTGCCCACATCACTTGCAGTACGCAAATAAAAGTTAACGAAGTCATCCAACGGATTCGCGACCACTGCTCGCTTATGGTCCCCGTCGAACGAAGGTGTTTCTCGACGGGCTGATAAGACCACCGGCGCGTCAAGGCTCTTTTCAGATAAAAATCTTGCGCTTCGCGTAGCTGGCTCGATGGTGAGCCCATAGGTAGTGCCCACCATCCACCACAATGGTTATTGTTTCAGCACGGTATGCGAGCGGTGTTGTGTGCCGCCTATTTATGACACATTATGCGAAAGCGCACCCGATAGAGTACGAGTATTGCATTTCGTGCCATTGTGATGGCAACAATGATATACCCTGGGCCATATAGCCTGGTACCACTACATAAATCATGATTCGTGCTGTGCATCGATGCCCTTGCATCGCTTTGGCCAGGTAGGTGTCGCCCAGAAATACTTCGCACCCCCTCTGGTTCTTTTTTTTCTTCTCCTTCTTATTGAAGCGATATCGACGAGTGTGCCGCACCGGTTCGATATTCCGTTGGTCACGAAATTTCATTCGATCGCTCTAAATTTCGCTCGCGAGAAAATAATTAAACTGTGGTCCAATCATCTAATTGCTACAGGTCTCTGTCGTCGGCAGGCAATTTACAATAGAAATTCATTTTCCGGAGACGCAAAACTTCCTTACTTAATACAGCGAACATTCGAAGCATTTAGAAACTCCCAAATAAATCGACCAGCGCGAACAAACTGATCTACCCGCGTGGAAGGAATAATTATTTCCGCGCTAAATTAAGCCGAAACTCGCAGCCGGGCCGAACACTTGTCCAAAATTATCCGCCTAACGCCCACCCCCGTGGTGGAAGGAAAAAGACCAAGCCGAGATCCTCCATAAACGAGAAGAAGCCAGGGCAGGGCGTTGAGGTAGCGTAAACGGCAGCGGTCGTATATCGCGATGGCGCCGGAATCGCAGAATCCGTGCCCTTAGACATTAACGTTCATTAGGCCGGGTCGTTAAGACGGGAAGAAACGGCGCGTACCAGAATTTCTACCGCTCGAAATAATATTTCTACCGCGGAGGCGTTCGTGTGACTTGGTGTTCACGGAGTGTGCAGTAAAAGACGGAGACGAAACGGAAAGATGGAAAAGGGGCGAGGGATATTCTACTATATAGTCGTAGTCGTTTATTCGCAGAAAGCCAGGGAGAAAAGGAGAGGTTGGGTATGCAAATCGAGGCTTTAGGTTCGATATAGAGAGCGAAGGTGCGCGGATTCGAAGGGACTCCTGTCTCTGTCGTTCGCCGTATATCCTCGTAATTAAGTCGGTCCCTCTTATTAAGCACCGTACGCTCGCTAGATATATATATATATGTGTGTGTATATACGGGTATATATATGGTGGCCCTGATTAGACGACAATTAAGGAGCAGTTGATGGCGATGATACAGTCCTTCGAGGATAGATCGGAATGGACACTTTCCACTATTTAATGCCAGTCTGTTCGACGAAGGATTCGGAGGAAATAATCCGAAGCGCTGCCATTGGCAACATTTTCAACGGGAGCAACTATAACAATTGGATCAGCCAATAAATATATTTCTCTTTTCATAAAGAGAGAATTATGATGCTGCTATAATCATGAAGATTTTGTGCACAAAATAGGAATATAATAAAATGAAATAACATTCCACCAGTACACCGTAGACACTTTCCGGAGTATGCCCACAGGATTGCCCGCAATTATTTCGATACGAATAAATGACGAGGATAGGTCCGGGTGATTATACGAATTACAGAACGTCCCATTGCACTGTCGAGAGTTCACATCGACGGCTGACCCTCGCAATTTCCAATCACTTGAAACGAGAAAATCAAGCTTTCGCAGATTTGGCCCGAACGGAAACAAAGGAGCAAGGAGAGGAGAAATTTGTTCGTTCATGGACATCGTCTGATTTGACGCCGGATAGTCGGAAAGCCAGCTTCTCAATCTCCTTTTCCTATCGGCCACGGCGCGTTTCAGTCGCTCGCGACAGCACGGTCGCGCCGCATTCCAGCCACGCGCCTTACCTAGGCACACTGGCGTAACTACTTACAGGCCTTAACGAGGCGATTTGTCAAGGGGGCCTCTTCCGCGGTCCCCGATAAGAAGACCGCGATGACGTTTACGGAGCAATCGGTCGTGAAATGCCACCGCGGCGATCGGATTGTCACCGTACTTTACACGCTGGATTCCCTCTGCGGCTTCAGCTCTCGGATTGAAAACGGTACATGCAAGGATTTCCTACGTTTCTTGCGACCTTCTTACGATCGGGCGGAAGGCGGAAAGACACTTTCTCGTATTTAAATCGCAGACAGATCGACGGAGAACATTCTAATCAAAACTGTGATTGTTATTACGTTGCGCGCATTTGTTACGATTCGAACGGAGTGAGATTCGAATAGCAATTTGTGCAACATTTGTATCGCGCATAGACACATGGAGAATAATTATAATTCATCAAAAAAATTTAAGCTTTGAAGTTCGCACTGAACGAGAACCGAAACCGTTAAAAATTTCTCATCCCCCTTGAACCGAAATTAACTCCAAAGAAAGAACGCGAGCGACATTCGGCAAAAAGGGGCGCGATCGAAGAACGTCGAAGAACGAACGCCTTGAAATACACGCCTGCCTGAATATTCCAACGGCGGTAGAAAAATTCCAACAAAACACGAAATAAAACGAAGAAGTTCCAATCTCCTGCATTCGATCCAAAGTGACGATCGAGCCTGCGGGTTGTCCGACAGAAAAAGACCGGGCAGGAAGTCCCCGTGTTCGCTGTTATTTTCCGAAACGCCGGCTACCTACGTCAATGGGAGCCTGCTAGGTACAGCAAGAGCAGCAAGAGCCGCACGAGCCGTGGCTTTGCAGTCGCGGTCGAGCGGAGGCGGTGGGAGCCGTCCTCTCCATCGTGGCGTGGAGAAGCGAAAGAGAAGCAAAAAGGAGCCGAACGACGAAAAGGCGCGGGTCTGCCGTGGTAGGGGATGAACACGAGAGGTGGTAGCAGACGAAGCGAGATGTATACGGATGGCGGTGACACGAAGGAAGAGGGAAGGAACCGCGACACAATCACGTCCTGCACGCGCCGTGCCCCGAGCCACTTTCAGACGCTGTTACACGAGGCACCGGTTCGCTTTTTCCGTCACTTCCGGACGCGGAAAGTACGCTTTTGTGTCGGAAACTTGGCTCCCCAGGCGGCCGTGGTGTTTCTGACGCGCGAGTGCTTTCGCGGGAGCTTTTGATGACGTTAAAGGGTTAGAATTTGGGGGATGTTCGGCCGGTCTTGTCACGATTTATATTCAATACGGCTGGCGGATTATTTCGGTTTACTTGGATTTTTGAAGAAAGGGTTCGAAGGGTGTATGTTTATGTCGTTGTTGGTGTTTTAGAATAATACATACTCGGCTTTAGTGTGCGTGTTATTTCTAGGATATTAGCTGAAGCGTGCAATTATCTAGCGCATGAATTTAATCGGTCGCGTGATTTCCGATACAATTGTAATATTATTTATTTGACGCAGATAAAACTCCCTACACAGTTCTTTAGGTAATTCGTAAGACAGAAAATAATTTGCCGTTGAACAATCTAACTTCACTGGATATTAAGCCACGCTAAAATCACGCTCCAAATGTAATTCTCTCTTTTTCCTTGAATCACCACCGTAGATTTCGAAATTAGTCTGCATCTGATCAAAGCCGCGCAGTTCCTCTCAGTTCTCGAGGACTGGTTTCGTGTAACATTGCTTCGATCACGATCACTGCTCGAGGCGCGCACAGGCGTCTGACCCATGCGCTTCTAGCGCTCGAGGCAGCATCGAAGTGTGGGAACTCCTCACCTCGGAGCCTCCCGACGACCTTTGCCGGCAACCTGCAACCGCATATCTCGCAGCACCCTTGAAACTCAGGCATAGATATGCTTCTTCGCTCTTTTTTTCTTCCCCGTGTTTCTTTTTCCCTAAGGCCCCGTGGGCCCAAATGGAGTCCTCAGGATAGCGGGTTCAAGGCGGACCATTAACTGTGACGTATTCTGGTTTACGGAGGAACGTATTGTATCGAGGTGATTGCGTGCCGCTGGCGTTCAGCTCACGTGGCCATTTATCTTCTACCTTGGCGAACTCGTAGAAAAAGCATCGGTCGGTGAACAAAGTGTGGGGGGAAAAAATGATTGAATCTGTTGCAGTAGATTGAGCCGTTCGATGTCGGCCCACTGGAACGTTCTTTTCGCGCGTACAGTTTCATTAATCGTGCTTTTGAAATTAATTCGATGAACGAGAGGAAAGTTTGACGAATCTGACGACAGGTTTTTAGTTGCATTGTATTAGATACGAAGGACTGGCGATTAAATGGGAGAAGTAATTTCTTACTCAGAAGTCTTTGCGATTTATATTTTCTACTTAAACGAAGAGTAACATGCGGCGTGCTGTTGGTACGCGTAAAACTTCATCAACGTAAAGTTGTATACTACTACGTCGTTTCTTTATCCTTCTTAATAGCATCCGTTATTGAAGCCGCTTTATGGAAATTCAATAGTTCACACGCGAGGTCTCTCACGGGGTTCAAAGATTCGCTTCTTACCGTCGGGGAAAAACATTACGTTTTTAGTCCTGGAATTACTACACGTATTAGCTGTTTTATCCGTAATTGTACTTTATACTGATCGAAGTTTTTAATGCATGCGCTATAAATCTACAATAGTCTAAGCACTTCCTCTATTAAGTTTCTAATTGTACCTCTGGATGCATGCCTTGCTATTTTTGTAACGTGGAATTGTTTCCTCCAGTATACACTGTTGCATTTAATACCTTTATTTTGCCTTGAAATTTCTGGCCAAAAAACACAGGAAGAGCTATTACGATTGTAGTCATTAGCTTTTGAAATAAATTCATAATTAAAATTGATTTCCTTAGTCACAAGTACATAATTACAAGTTTATCACCGTTGAAAGTTTCGTAATATCAAACACCGTATCAGAGGGGGAACTTCAAGTCCCATAGAATTCCATCAACTGACACTGCTATTAACGCACGAGGAAATAAAGGGACGTCCGTTTTTTTTACGCGAAATGAAATTCCCCGATCGTAAGCACTGTCGATTACGTTATACAAGGTGTGTTATCAAAACGTAATTATAGTGATTACCTCTCTAGCCGTGGCTACTTTTAAGATTTTTTTTTTCTACGATAGAGGCGGCAAGCGATGGGGCAAGGTTCAAGGCAAATTGCTTGATATTTAACAAGATTCTAGTTTTTTTCCACGTGAATCCGTACACTGCGCCTACCACCGCATTGAACTATCTTTGTGCAAAAAAAATGTGACACCTAATTTCACTTGTTTCCAAACAGAATGATTAACATAGAAATGCATTTGCCTTTGAAAAATGCATTTCTATTTAGAACAGAATCAGCAGTTTCATTTGTCGCCACTTTTCATTGGAAAAATTTAAATTTTTGACATAAAACAGCTCTTTCGCAATACTTCGTGCAATGCAAGTCGCGTAAACCGTTTTTTAAATCCCCTGCCCAAAATTAACATACAAGTCTCCGAGAAAAATACAGATCCACAAGCGTACCAAAATTCTCAACATTCCGAACCAGTTGGAATATTACGAAGATACAGAAACAAAGAGATCAATCCGACAGATTTCCCCCCGTGACCTCTCGCCACAAGCGAGAAAGGTTCGAGGGCCGCAACGCGACCATGATCTTCGATCTGGATCGAACGGGTGATCCGGTATCTGGCCCCATCGAAGGTGAAGGCAATTACTATCACAATGGCGAATCCTCGGGGGTGCATTCGGTTGTCGTGCGACCTAAGTACAGGCTACGATCGGGGTTTCGTTCGCGGATCGTTGCGTCCCCCGCGATTGCATCGTCAATGATTGCTGCTCGCGTTCGAGAAGGTACGTTCAAGCCCCGCAGCTGCGTTTACATGTTCATCGACTTTGCAGCGGGGCAAAGTCAACCTGGAAGATTCTTTTTTTTTTTTTTTTCACGACGATCGTCGTCGTCGAACGGCTGTCAAGTGTTTGCACAACGCTTTAACGACGTTTTCCTTTTACTTTTCGTCGAACTGCTCGGGGCACGAAAGCTTCCTCGAATATTATATTTGCAGTTAAATTGAAAATGGTAGGCTCGACATTTTGGGATATAACCGAGGATGATTGGTTAATTTATGGTGTTTTATTATGATCGCTTCTGGGCCCCATCGGTTGGCTATAATTTCGTCGGAGATTCATCTGTACGTAATATTTGCGAAGGGAATTTTAAGGAATAATTGATGGTTGTGTTTTATTTGATAATTGGAATGGGTTGGATGAAGATATTTTTCGCAAAATTTTGTTCGATGGAAAATTCGTTTGTTTATGGTTTATTTTATTGGCTGCTCGTCAGAACCTACCTGTATTTTTTTTTTTTTTGTTTCTTTTGAGTCGGCTGGTAAAACGAGTTTTGTTAATTTGCTATTCAGCGATTAATACTTTATTCATTCGTTACCAATACTATCAACGTAAATATTCGAAGTATGTCAAACGATAGTCGAAGATACGAAGAAAAATCAGACAGCTCGCGTGTGAAGTAGGCACACTTATAATTACAAATTTTTATTGTAATTATATAAATGATGAAAGAATATCTCTTGAGTGAACCATGGTATCCTATTGAATTTTCAAATGACTATCTATCTTGAGAGCAAGAAGCTTCGCGATGAATCGTGGATCTGCTCCATATTAATTATTACTAATTAAGTTATCAAAATACCATTGTATCTACCATTGAGAAGAATGGAGAACGGAGGAACCACTGCTTTCGTACTGTACTTCATCGTATCACTATTTAATCAGGAAGAAAATGTATGAACTTATTTCCACGGCGGGTTCCATTGTTAGTTCAAATTATCATTAACACACAAGAGTGATTCGCCAAGCTTTTGCTACCATTCTGCTGTTCCCATTTTAGAAATCGTTGTTCTCGTGTAGGCAAAAATAAAATTAGAATACGTTTCATATGAAGGCCGCGCGATTTCAAGGATCAGAGCACGGCCTTTAAATAATCCAGACGTAAAGTCGCCTAAATGCACCAGACTAACTAGACTATGACGAATGTACAACGCGTTTGCGTATCTAATGGTAACAGCACACCTTTCTCCGTCTCTGTCGATGCTGGAACACCTGTTTTCAAACATTCGTGCGTGACGTTCCTGCGCAATCTTTGGAGGCAGCCACGCCTGTTTGTCGTCGGAGACGGATGTCGCGAACACGAGCTGACGAGGAATCCAGCCGCACCTATTTTTAATTAACGATTCTACAAACTGGACCACGAATCACGTTAATCTCGATTGGATTGATCCATCTCGAAGGATGACGAGGTTCTTCCATTCGTTTCACGAGGAATTCGGTTACTTCCGACGCTTTCTAATTTGTTAGACGGAGAGTTTAATGGAAGAGTTAAATATGCTCGAAGATAAGTGGCACCGAAGCACTCCAGACTTTGTGTTGCCAAGGAAACTAATAAATTAAAACAGGAAGATCAATGGAACGTTTCATTTCCATCGGATTTCACGGTGTAATTCGGAAAATTTACTAAATAATTATAAAATGAGAATTAATAGATCGGCTATGCGAGAAGCGTGATAAGAATTTGAACACTTCAGAGCTTGGAGAAAATACGAAACGATTCCTTTTTAATTGCCGAGCGGAGTAAGCTCGTAAAATATCCCGCCTGAACGAACAATTTTCCTTCAATCTGAAATAACGCAACAGCCGCATGGAATTCCAAGGATACCGGGCACCCTTCACATCGGATAGAGTGCTACCGCACCAGGAAGCAATACGCCAACAGAAATTCACCGGATTCGCAAGAAGAGAGACATTCTCGACAACAGGTTAGACCGCAACACGCTGCCCCCTCCGATGATTTTCCGCGATTCAAAGGAACTTCCCGTTCGAACCTTTTTACCCGAAACGATTTTGCCTTCGTCGGATGCTTGGCCGCGCCCGTGGAACCAATTTCGTTCAAGGAAAAGAAAAAACGCCGACAAGAAAACAAAAACAGCGAGGACAGTTCCTTCGCCAAAGGAGGAAACTAGCCTTTTCTTGTCGCTCGATCGTTCTCTGCGAGTCCTATCGGACGGAGTCGTTGCTTTCTTCGCCGGAAAGAAGACGAGGGAAGGAGATGAGGAGAAAAAAAAGTGACACGCGCGTCCAGTCTTCCGGCGACAGGACACACCGGATTTTCACGACTCTTTGAGTGAACCAGTCGCCGATACCGCCAATTAAGCTCGCCACAGCCACGATCGAACGACGATTTATCGCCGGTTAAGGCTCCTTTCTTGGACAGACTGGCATCTCGCGGCTGGAAATGTTTTCATTCCGCAGGAGGCTCACCCTGGTCTGCCGCGCTATTAGCGCGTTGATGCTCGCCGTGAAATTTAAGGACTGGCAGGTTGAAGCTTGAGATCGACTGGAGATGTTGTTTCCGATCGCGCGGACGTTGGAAGTGGATGTGTGCTTATACTTTCGTTGCGCGGAACTGGCGGTGGGTTTGGATTAGGTGTCGCACGCTTTGGTAATTGTGGATGAAATAGAAGGGGGGTGATTTTATTTTGTAAGATAGTTTTCGCTTGGTAGCTTCGTTTGGCTGTCATTAATGATATTAGAAGTGTTGTTGATAGGGATAGAAGGCCGGCTGAAAGATTATTGATATGCGGAATAATGGAGGATTGATTCGGCTAATTTTCCTAATCGTTTGGAAAATAAATAGGATGTTTCATTAATCATCTTTGATCGATTTGGTAGGATGAACTGAAGTTCGAACTGGATTGCGGTAGTACGATTTATGGAGAAGAGATTTGTTGTTCGTTCTTCCTAGCATAGCTTTGGTATTTCAGTTTTTACCGCGGTTTAATTAATTGCAACATTAAATGGATATTTGTAATAAATCAGGATTGGTACAAGTACTTTCACTTTTAATCGCAGTATTTATAAATTAGAAGCATTCACATGTAACTATCCGATAAGATCTACGCGTACGGGGAATTTTTTGCTCGTTGTATCTTGTATCAGATAAATTGTTACAAGCACTGGGACTTCCTAGAGAAGCACGTCCAGTGTAAACTTTCTTGCTCATTTTTACAAAATACCCTCCTCCCAGGTGGACCTACACACGATCCATCTCCAAAAAGAGAGGCAAATAAATTAACCAACAAATAGAATCATCAAGTCCACGTACATTAAACGATCACCCTTCGAAGTCTATGTAATTTAAAGTTACCTTCCACAATACGAATGTTCTCTATTTCCAATCCACAATTTCAACCGCGTAAAAAACAAAATTACAATTACCACCCTCGATTCTCCTCAGCTTCGCCAAACTTCCGCAACTTCCGCGGGTGTTTACGTTTTACCCGATTCCTGGCTCGCGGCCGCGAGAATCGGCGCGCGCTTTCCTATTTATTTTCTCGTCGCCAATTAATTCGGCCGCAAGCGGCGTGGCGTGGTCCCGCGTGGACGAAAACAAAGCAATCGCGCTCTGGTATCTGCGGTGGCGGGCCAACCGGTCGTTTAATTAGCGAGTATTGTGCACCGAGAGGGCGACCACGGTCCTCCACGCTCGGATATCGCGTAACAAGATCTTATTCAGTGTTCACCGCACGGAGGGTTAATGATGCTATCGCCATACAGTGCCAAAGCGATCGCATTACAGATACTATTCCGGTGTATTCGTTGTGGACCGCTCGCAAGGAGGCACATACGACGTCGATATTTCTTTAACGATCGCCGCTGATCCCACGTGGCCGGCAGCCACTCTTTCCCTCTTCATTTCTCATCTCTGTCCTGTCTGTTCCGCTCGCCCATCCCCCGCTGACTGCCTGGGATCTTTTGTTATCGGGCCACGGGATGCTTGTCGTATTACCTGGTAAGGATTTCGCTGGGGCTCCGGCCGATTAATCGACGAAAATGCAGACCCGCTCGACTACCGGCCTTAGGAAGATTTTATCGAGGAGATGCCGGCCGGATTGTACGGGGTTCGCGAAATTGTAACGTTTGCTCGGCGGGACTCGATTGGTTTAGTGATTTAGGAAAGGGTTGCGCAGACGTGCCGCAGAATTTTTTGGATTATTGATTTGGAGCTTTTAATTCTCCAAGTATTATATTGTTTTTCTATCGTTCAAGTGAAATCTTTGAGGAAACAGTACCGCGGTGTTCTTCTTCCTCGTCTTATTATTAATAGTATTTTATACAAAATATACGAAACTAATCGCAGAGCTGTAGGAAAGGAGTGAAATACGAAAGTAAGTGCACAATATGATATTATTCTGTGAAGTTTATTACAGAGTGTTATACGGTTCCTGTATACTGTTATAAATGCAATGTTGTCTTTTTATTACAGCGCCAGATACCGATTTTAATGGCCAGCGAATTATATAAATAATAGGAAATCATTGATATTTCGCGTCGCGGTTTAATAGTTCAATGAAGGAAGTTAAATTCCAGCTTCCTCGAGATACATTCTGTTGCTCAACGAATTCTTTTTCTTGCTCGCTACTGTAACATTCACGGCTAGAAATTTCCATTAGGAATCGCAATCTCCTCGTTCTCATTCCATCGACGGCTTGGGGACGTGTAAGCGTAAGTCGGGCGTGCATCATTCTTCGACGTCAATGACGCGAAGGTCGTACAATTTCCAAGTTATCACGACGTTTTGTGGGAACTCGAGGATTCTCACGTCAATGCGATAGAAACGACCGGCGTGGATATCTCGTAACGCGCGAACCAGGTGACGGCGGCCGTCTGATTACGACTGTCTGGATTCACTAGCGAAGGGATCGATATTGAATCCCGGCACCGAGCGGTTTGCATAACTTGCGTTCGAGCCTTGTTCGAAACACTTTATCTGTCGTCGTTGCGTTAATTTAATTGCATCTCTGTCTGTTCTTGTTCCATCGTAATCCTACGTTCACTTGTTATCAGCATGCATCGAGGTGTACGACATTTGCGAGCAACATTATTACGTGAAAGAATTATAGACTTTTCCATTTCTAACACGTAGCCAGCACACGGATTAAAGAATTTTATTACGTGTTACGTAAATTTGGCGGGGACGTATGAAACATTTGTTTAAATTGATTTAATTAAATTGAGATATCGAATAGAATTCTCATCTCCCCTTTGTTAATTCAATATGAAATTGGAATGTATAATACATTTGAATGAGATTCAGATAAGTAATTTCAAATTAGTACTTCTTTAATTCGTGTGCAAGTGAATTCTTTCACGCCAAGTTGCTCTCTCTCGAGGGTATAGATCAATGGATTACAAGCGTTTCTTGGCGTCGGGTAGCGCCAATCCCGGTTTCATTCTTCGTCTCGATGCTTTTATTCGACGTTGGTATTGCATAAGCGCGTACATCGTACGCGTATCGTTCGAAAGGGTTAACGAGCACCCAAACGAAAATGGGTGGAGTCGCGCGGCGTGTAAACGCCACGCAGCCTAATTACTATATTAATTGCCCTCCCGTGGTCGATCTTATTGATTAAGGTCGGGCCTTTTGGATTACGGGTGCGCGCGAACGAGGAAAGATCCGATAAAAGATTTACCGCACGCACACCGAGAACTGTTCGAGCTGTCGTGATTTAATATTTCTGACGACGTTTATTATTTCACGTATCACACATTGCTGTCCGGTCCCAAGGTGTAAAGATTCGGATCTTTTTAACGAGGCACCTCCGTTCGAAGGCGCGGCTCGGAGAAACCTCGCAAGGCAGGAAACGTACCACGCTAATAAAATTCATTCTTCACCCTTTGATCGGGCCGAGATTGCCTTCCGTGTTTTGTTTAATTAATTGGATATTGTACATTTGAATGGGCCTGTGAGAATTCCTACTTTACTTCGTGTTGTGGGGTAACAATTTGTAAGCAAATAACATTTCGATATGAAACGCGTATCGTTTAGATATTGAAGTTAAATTGAACCCTTCGTTTATATACGCTTCCCGTATCGAATGAACATATATCTAATACCAAATTGAAATATTTCTCGTATTTTAACACCCTCGCGAGCGAGACCGTCCAAGTTAATGGAACCAGCTAACCCGTTGAACGAAACAGTAAGTTCGCAACCGCAACCCGGAGACACAGAGACCTACATCGGTGGTTGGTGCTGATAGAGGGCCTTCCAACGGACATTTTGGGGTGTGGGTTTTCGTGGAACTGCACTAAAGCCAGTCGAGGTCGGGCGAGACCGCAGATTTATGCGTAGTAAAGGCTGGCTGGCTGGCTGGCTGGCTGGCAGGCAAAGTCTGCTCCCCTTCAACCCCCTTGTTGCTCTTCGTTATTCGGCTCACACTCGCGCGAGCGCGAACGGGCTGCGCGAGAACATTAGCGTTGCTCTTGACGATACTTACGGATAGTTACCGCGCGGCATCGTAAATTATTGCCCACGCCCCGAAACTTTTAGTGGTACTCGGGCTTTTCGAGCGATGCAATCGTTTCCAGCCCACGTACTTCAGTCGAGAGAAAAAAAAAGGAATGGGGTTTGGGGGGGAACGGCGGAATATCGAGAAATTGCTCGGTTATACTGAAGCAACTGCCCGAAGACGAATATAAAAATCGTACTTGGACCATATTGGCATTATGCTAAGTGGTGGGTTAATTAAATTAAATACGTCTTAAATAATAAGTGGAACTCGTTGGCGTATTTTGAGCGGTAAGAAGAATCGGTTTTTTTTTCGGAGGGGAGGGGTTTTGTTTAATAGAAGGGTTGGACTGGTTTCTTCGTTTATGCTCATCGATGGTCCTTGGTAGAATTGCTGTTTCTTTTGCGTGTTTGCTTTCACCTTATGATTGTGCTCGTTTGCTACCTTTTTTTGGGGGCCTGTTTACGAGTGTTCTGGAAAGTAATTATTTGCTGATTGGGTTTAATTTGTGCTCTGTGATTTTTGATGCGCCCGTGATACGTCTTGATGATAGTAATAAATTTGGGTGATGAATTATTCAGAACGCAGAAGTGGGAGAAATGTTGGTTGGGGAGGAAAATGGGATACGCTGTTAGATTTACAGAAGAGCACAGGAGTAATTATAGTAATAATGAGTATAGAATAATTAAAGTGTGTTGGATGTAATTAGACGAGTTGTAAATTATGAATTCCTCGTGCTGATAGTCGGAGCTTAATAGGTATGGAATCATAAAAAAAAATTATAGCTTTTCTATTTTTGAATGTATTATTATCACTCTGATTTTTCTATGGTCGTTGTGTTCTCACTCTGAAATATTTCCGTATCTGAAAATACGTCTGACTTTCGTGCAATACCATAATGATTGTAATAATCAATTTATTTAGTAATGTAATTAAATGTATAATGATAAAATAATGATGAGCTATTCAGTAAGTTTACACATTATTCTTTTATTATTGGATATCAATGAAAGTATTAGAACTTTGTCACAAACCTTTTTTATATTAAGCTCGATTGCATTCGTAGAAAGTATTCAGGAACTCTGAAACACGCCGCGCGAGAACTAGCTTTTGTTATCTAGAGTCGTATAAGTTCACAGCTCGATAACGGTGACACTCCTCGTTGTCGATTATCGTGATAAAAATTTACGTCTGCGATAGTCTTACTCAGAACAAATACCTACGTTCGAGAACTGAGATATCGGTCTGCTTTTCGCGAACTTCTCAGACAGTCAGCGAATTCTACAAACTAGTTTCAACTCGGACGAGCGTTTCTGATTTTTCTGGAGAACTGTCTTCAACCTGTTTTCCTTATTTCAATCGAAGTTTCGCAATGAAAAATTCATTGACAACAGACTTTCGATAGACCCTATCTCACACCGCCAATTCATAAAAAAAACCACCGCACAGAATTACAGCCTTTATTTTTTATTCACTTTAAATCATGCACCATGTATAATTCCCAGTCGTTAAAAATGAAAAGATACAGTGCTGTACGTCTAGAAAATAAATTTATATATTTTGGAAGCTAAAGCAACTTATAAATCCAGCATATCAATTGTCGATATTGTCGCGCGATTAATATTGACACATATTAATGCATTCTCTGGGCTGTTTACTCTGCGCGGCCCTCTATGAAACACTACTTCCCTCAGTTCCTTTGCGAATCTCGCGAGGCTGCACTTGGCGGATCCTGCATACGAGTTTATGGTCTCGTAAATAAGGGAACGTAAAACCAATATGTCGGATTTTTATGCGGCGAACGAAAGCTGCGAGTCCTTGCCGCTTCTCTTATATCAGAAGGCGCGAGCAGAAGCGTATTTGCATGTGCTTCGAGCTTCTGAACCGGAGCTTATGCCCGCGCGGACGATCGGCGATAAGCTTGCTTAATTTATCGCTTTTTCCCCTGAGGGTTAATGCACTCAGGTGCACTTGTCCGGTACAAGCCACGAGAGCTATCTAGTTGGTGCACTTTATCCGATTCGAGAAAAAATAAAGACGATATTCGATATAGTATATAAATCACGTGGATATATGTGCGAATAAAAAGTTAGCATTAAACCTTTTTGGTATTTTCTTCTTACTGTTAATCGGGGTTCTTGTTTTTTTCTTTGTCAAACGTAATTTTTGTACGAAGTATTGGAACTCTGGCATCGCTGCTTAGAATAATCTAAGTTTAATCGCGAAAATTTGTAGATATAGATCGAATTCATTTTCTGCATCATTTCTGAGAATGCCGGCAACGATTTAAGAGAAAAATACCGGAAGAATTGGCATAATAATCGACGAACGTACATCGCTTTCTATAAAATCATCCCCTCAATAAGTCCCTCCAGAAGCCCCGACCCTCAACATCCCCGTACCTACGAAATTAAATCGAAATACCTCAACCAACAAACCCTCCCAAAAAATAAGGATTCATCTACCCCCCTGAAACCACGGCATCCCCGAACTCCGTCCTAAAATCCCTCGCTAAACCACCCCGAACCTCCGTCTCGCCTCGCCGAACAAAAATTCCTCCCTTTGCCGCAACAATGCGCGACCCTCTCGTTGCATAATCTCGAGAGCACCTCCGGTCTACCTTCACAGCCCTTCCGAGTTCTGCACCTGCGATCGATCGCGATACTTCTTCGAGGTGGTCCCGGTTCGCCGTGCGAGTGTTCCTTGCGGCCTTCTCGAATCCGATAACGTGACGCGCTCGCCTCTGCACGTGTTCCCGTGGTTTCCTCTCGAATGCATCCCGGGCGACATAAAACATTCCCCCAGCGATATAAATCGACCGCGCAACGAGATCGATCCTCGTTACAGCATCGCGGCACAGACAGTCGACGTGCTCGGGGCTTCAACGGCAGAGGGGTGGCGCGGCGGGGGTTGGACGGTTCCTTTTGTTTTTAAACCGTACATCAGATACTAGGCGTTCGTTATCAAAGAGTGGTATCAGGCCCACGGCGAGGATGTAAGTATACGCGGCGCGCGTACCTTGGCGCACACTGTGTGTCTCAGATAAGATATCTCCGGGTCTCGGGCACCGTTGCCTCTGTCCACTGTGCTCTGCCCCACCTTCTTCAGGGGTCCTCCGCGATCCCTCTGCCCCACGTGCTCGCCAATAAATAACGCGTACCCGTCGGTTTCTGCCGATCGAATTGTTCCACCCTGTGGCGCGAGCGCCGGACACGTCGGGCTCGAGTTCCGTTCGGTTTGTCGTGGAGAAATGGGGCTGCTATTTGGGGGTGCGTCGCGCGTCGCGAGGTGCACGGTTGATTTCGAGGGTTTCGCAGAACGAGGGATAGCGATATGTGATGGCAATGATATTTTTTTCGACTGCCGGTTAATGGATCTTTGATTATTGTTTATTGAACCGTGTTGAATTGAAAATCTCCCTTTTTCTTTCAAAGTGAAAGAATGAACGAAGAGTCTCATCCTGTATCTCTGGTTGAAAAGTCACTGCAAAACCGTGTTCATCGGCCGCGTTTCTTCGTTTGTTGTGGCTCGTGTCGGGCAGGGGTCTCGTGCCGTTTTGGTAAGCGGATAATACCAGGGCGGCTGGATCCACGGGCCCTGTACGACGTCGTTAAAAGGAAACTCGTTCGTTTCGTGTCCTGGAACGGAGGATAGGCCGCGCCAGCGACCGCGAATCAGCCGGAACAACGAAAATTACGATTGTAAGAGGAACGATTTAGCAAGTTTAAACATGACTCGCGGCACGAGATCGGGATCAGAACGGGCGCCCTATGTAATCTCCGCTTGGAAATTACACGACGATGTCTTGGCGGATAAACTCGGCGAAAATGATAATGTTCAACGGTCATGCAAACGGATGGAAATCGGTGTCTTCGAAAAGACGTATCGTTCTCCTTTCTTTTTCTTTTCCACGCGTGTGTTTGCCCCCGCCAACGAATGATAAGATCGCTGGGGCTGATTACGAGGCTGGCAAATGCGATTGGCAAGGTCTGATTGCTGGACCCATGGTTGCACGGCCCTCACAATCTTAATGCACGTAGCGTTAAGGGTTTCGAATTTTCGTCGATGGTTTACGATAACACTTTGATCGGCCAGACCGGTGTTTTCTCATTCTACTTAGGTGAAACATATACGCGGCACGGGATTGTGTATTATTTGGATAATACGTAGGTTTGTTGTTGCTCGAAGTTTTAATTAGAAAGCGTACGTTTCTTGGCGAACACTATGCAAATGTCTCTATCTTGGTTTAAGGGAGGAATAATTTAACGATGGTTCTTGAGGCGATACGGGTATACGAATAATTAATCTCCGAACGAAAGAGTAGCACAGTGTTCCCTGATCAAATATACGGTATTATTCTTGCATTTATAATTTAAAGTGTCACAATTTAAATAAAAATATGTTTCGTTTCTCTAATATGCAATATTAATATTGAACTAGTGGAATAAAATTGATTAAAAATATTATGTCCACGATAAACAAAAATATCCCATCCAAGTTCGCACGAGATTCAAAGAAATCCCTCCAAATTATCTAATCTATATTCGAGCCCACATTCATCCCCCAGTATCGCCGCCCGGTGGCAACAAGGAAACACCGTCTCGAAGCTATGCGTATCACGATTGCACGTGGTCCCCACGCGATGCCTCGGTCGCTGGGACCGTTAATCTTCGATTCGAACGACCAGGCCACGATCGAGTCATCGTATCGACAGGCCGGCATTGCGTAAGTTTTCTCTGACACGAGGATGCAACCGATCAGACGAATCAGGCGTGCGTGCACCGGGCAAGAAAAGAAAGGCTCACGATCCCACGGAGCCACGCGATACTTCATGCAGCGTGCACGTGACCCCGAGACCTTAGGAGCAAGCACTATTTTCCGCTGCCGACAGATCCTCTCCGCCTTCACCCCTTTCGTGCACGCCGTCGTGTTACAGGACACGGCACGACACGAGACCGGAGATTAATATTATCTCGCGCGATCCGGCGTGCTCGTTTTAGAGTTTCTACACGTAGGAGAAGCCGCATCGCCGACGATTTTCCTTCTACGTACGCTGCCCTGGCCACTTCCGGCGAACTCGTGCGAAATTAGCGGTTGTCGGGTACGTGGAATCGAACGGTAGACACCGGGGGGGGGGCAGTTCCTCTGGCAGGGCTGTTTTCAGTGGTTTTGATTTGCGATGATAAATTTAGAATCGGGCGACAGGCAAGCCGTGACGTTGTTTGGAATCTTGGTGGTTGTTAATTTGAACAATTTCCGAATTTATTAAGAACGATAGCGTTTATTAAACGGGTAAATACGAAGTAACATAATAATGAAATATATCCCATCGATTTCCCGCGAAGAGACACATTTTCCTCGCCGAAAAGTGGACAACTTCCAAATATCGATAATCTGCTTTAAATCGCGCATTTTGCTTCGGTTTCAAGCGGACGAACTTATACGCAGCCTCGTTCGACGGGCTCAAATTTTCTCGATTGCCCTTCAATTTTACCTTTGCGCGTTCAGAACTTAATTCGTATGAAAAACCTGAATGACAGCTCGCTTGTTGCATCGCAACCTCCCACGAGTGTTGCTATCAGGCTCAGACGATGCACGCTGGATATTATTCAAAACGGTGCTGCAACGAGCAGCGTCGCTCTTCGAACGTCATTAACATACTCGGCTCGCATATGCATATCACTACCGTGCTCCGTACACGAGTACACGCGTGTCGTATGAAAGCACGACGGGCTCGTGTACGCGGAACAATAACGTGTATAAAGAGCGATACGGGCACGGAGGGCTGTGTGGAACTGATAAAAAGTGCCGCTTATATTTCCCGCGTTGGCTTTTTGCGCGTGACGTGCACGCGGCACGGTTCCAGGACACTTTTCTCGGAACGTGTCGCCCGTTTTCTGCCGGTCGTGACACCCTGAAACAATTTTCGTCTCTGTTTGTCGGACGTGTTTTGTTTCGCGACACGGTCGGATCGGCGGAATTTCTTCTCGGAAGTTGAACACCGCGGCTGAAGTACAATACACTTCGTTTTGATCAAATTCCGCGATTATTTTGCGCGTCGAGCTCCGACACGGAGATACGTTCGGCACTTTCGGTAATAAAATTTGGACGTGCTGTTCAAGCAGTTGTACACTAAATTCTGGGCGGTAGAAATTTATTTTGATTAATATTTTCAATTACAGTACGGTACTCGATACTGTACGTAGAGTTCAGTGTGTTAAGCTATGGTCGCTAAATTTTCACCTGCATTAATCATCCTTCCATTAACTTGCGAAAAGCATTTATCTGCAAATAATTATCGACAGAAATAAGGAAAACATTGAATCCCCCAAAATGTCTGAATTGCAAAGAAACGAAATAATGCGGAACAATTCCTCGAGCTATCGCGGCCAAACGATTTATAATATTTAAGAATAATCACCGTGCAAGACGAATTCGCGTGCATCGCTACGATGTAAAGTACCAGGAAGCAAAAGTACAGGCAGTCCCTCGTTCTCTGAACGATTCATAAGTCCGCCACCGGCGGTCGTCCGAAAACGGGAGGTCTACGTGCGAGGATGGGGACTGTTGGATGAACAATGACGCTAGAAAGGCAAAGGGTAAAGGAGGAATAAGAATAAGAAGCTGTGTGCACGAGCGATGCACCGGCAGCTGGCGTGTTTAACGCGTTCGTCGATGCGCGAAACGCGTCTGGTAGCATTCTTACAAGTACGTAAGGGGCCTCATTACGGGCCCAGAAAGACGGTAGTGCTCTCCTGTGGCGGACACCGACTTGTTACTCACCGATTTCTTTACCTCCTCCGCCTCCCCCTATGGCTATACGTGCTGCTTGTTCTTTCCTTCTGCTCGAGGGTCTCGTGATCCCGAACTGAAGATCAAAGGGTTAACTCTGAACGCTGCTGTATACATTAAGAATTATTCGGGATTTCGCAGGCATTTCGAAGATTCTTTTCTGACAAGGAAATTTGAGTATCGAGCAAGTGTATGACTGGCGGGATGCGTTCTTTTACAGCGTGAGAAAATATGGTGTACTAAATGGTTTCTTCTGTAGATTTGTACGGGATGCGTTTGAGAGAGGGGATGATGGAAGCGGAGAATTTTTATTTCACTACTCGTGAGATTTTTTTTTGCGGGAACAGGGTAGAATATTATTTGGAACGAAGGTACGAGTCTTCTGGTTAATTAAAATTTATATGCACGCGCAATTCGGAACGTCGAGGTTTATTGATATATTTAAGGGGATTAAAAATATTTTTAATACGAGAAAGGTAATAAAATATTCGTGTTATTGGAATGATGAAAGAGCCCGTACTGTGAAAGGTAAGAGAGGAGGAACTTTGTAGCATTGAGAAAAAGAAGAATGCGAAGGTAACCGTATAAATATTTGTGTATATGGATATTCATTGCTGGCTTCAGATACGCAATAATTGATGGGCACAATTTAATGGACCGAAAAAATTACCATTGTTATTAATTATCGAGCACATTCGGTGCATTTCCAATTATTTCCACGAACTGATTGCATAATTACTTCTCTGCTTGCCTTTCAGCTTAATGATTTATCATAAGACACGTTCCAAGCCGACAGCGAATTAACTACGTGGTTAATAGCTGGCTCAATAATTAAATATCCAGCTTTGTGCTGACGAACTCGATTCAACAAGCATAAACGATGATACGAATCGATTTAAAAGATATCTCTGAACGGGTCGATAATTGAAATAAATTAATGGGACGTAGTTTAAATTTCGTATTGAAGCCAGTGGGGTTTGTTTTTTTCCAATGTTTCTTTAATCAAATAAAAGTTACGACGTCTTACGTCGTGCTATAAATTTATTAATTCGAAAGTACAGGAGTATTCCATATATTTGCAATAAAGAAACACGAGGAGTAATTGGAGAACGGTATTTGCCCATTTGAAAAACCGATATGTTTTATTTCAATTTTACAAATACCCGATCGATAATTCTGAAGATATTTTTTCGGAACACGCTCGGGCATTGAGCAAGTGTACGTTATCTTCCCCGCGAGAGGTTCTTAACGAGCACAGCGTCAAATGACTCCTCAATTTACTTTCGAGATACTCGATCGCGCAACGCCGTGGAACATTCGCTGCATAACTTTTATAAACGGTCCTGCATCCTAATTGCTGATTAATTAATTACACGGCCGATGCTGCGCCCTTGCCGGCATATCGCGGCCCGTGATATACTCACTAATTATTCCACCTGTCCGTTTGTAATTCCTGTCCGCATAAAATGCAAACCCCTGCGAAATCTTTGTTCCATATCAAACGAAAGATTCAGTATGGTAATTCCTCAAATATCAGACCGTTTCGTAATTCGATCGCCTCAATTCCAAGCGCAACAGAAAAATATTCCGAGCCCGTCCGTGCAACGAGTAATTCAAAGAATTCATAATATTCTCCATTCAATTTCTGTCAAGCGCCGCCGCGGAAAATTCTTCCGTCAATCTCTCTCTCTCAAAAAAAAAGAAATCCACCGACAAAGAAATAACGGCGAAACGAAGGAAACACCTTCTGCGCCCCGGGGAAAAAATTTCCGGTGTAAGAAAAAAATATTCGAAAGAGAACATTGTCCGCGAAGAAATGGGTGGGTTCCACTTGACTACCTTCTCAGGAGAAATCCTTTGTGAAACCGAAGACACCGTCTCTGCTCGTCTCCACGGTCCCTGGACGTTTTTTGCGCGCCGGCTTAATTCTCATCCTACGGTGTTGCCTCGAAAGAGAGGCACGGATAATTTTAGCGAGTCACCGCGTGATGATACTCGTCCGTGTTTCTCACGTACTACCTCCGATGATAGCACCACGTGGTGGTCATTAAAGCCTCGCGAAAGACGCGGAACGCGAGGACAGGCTCCTCTGCAAAGAGAAATATAATGCTCGGGCATGTGGTAGTGTTGGTGCTTGTTCAAACTAACGAGACACAATCACTTTTCGGTTGATTCGTGGGAAAAATTTAACGAGGGATGAAAGGCGAATACTGTTGCAAATAGCGTGGATTCAATTGGTATTTTTATTGGAATAATTATCGAGGGATATAGTTATACATTTTCCAGTTAAAGTAAAGTGAAGCTTTATAGTGACAGTGAAACGCGACTTTCCTTTTTGGTGACAAAAATTCTTGGGAGGAGATTATTAGAAATATTTCACTATTATATTGTCTTTTATAAAAAATCTTGATTAGTCTTGATTGTCTTTGATTAGTGAATTAATGGATAGATGATAGTCGCGGTTTCGTGACATCGTTATGTATTGCGGCAGCGGTAAAATGTTTCTGGAATAATTTTGAAAACGTTGATATTCCACTGTTCGCAAAGGACTTTCTGCAAATACTAAAAAGCAGGAAGTTACTGACAGCAACATTACTCAACAATTTATATCGAATTTAATCAATTCAATTGGATGCACGATGTGCCGGATTCCTGTGCAAACTCAGCAATAAATACGCGGACAGAAACGAGACTTGCTCCAGTGTGCCCGACAGATGCGCGAAACTTGCAAATTCATCGCAATGATCATTACCAACGGCAATTCATCATATCACACAGACCACCCAGTAGAGGTAACAGACATATGACACAATTCGCGCAGAATCGCAGACGGCAAACACAGCTCTCAATTCTTCACACCTGTTTCGAAATTCATTTCAATAACGCACAGGTGACGTGACATATATCACCAATTATAATCGACCGTATAATACATTTCTTGTACTCTCAATTGCCCCCCAAGCCTTTCAATTAATTCGTAAACTACATAGATTTAAACTTAACTTAAAAACATTGACTGCTCCATGACCGTTCCACGTTTCTCGAAAAACCAAACGAAATTCTGCTCTTATCAATATCCACAAAGGACAGTCAACCCTTCGCGCACACCGACTATTACTACATTTTTACTAAAAATAAATACACTCAACCAACGGTAACGTTGTTATATTAAGGAGCCACAATTGCCCGAGATATCGCGTGACACGTTCGCGATATAATTGTTTCTTTGATGTTGACTCGATCCGCAGGCAGGGCCGGCTACAAAAATGGCGTTTCGTCGTGGACACGAGCTGTCCCCCGGGTGAAGGGTAAATTACCGCCGTGGGCGAGGGTCTCCCATAAAGCACCGCGCAAATTAAGTAGCCTAGGAAACGGGTGGGTCAGGTTCGGAATATTGTCGTTAGCAAGCAAAAGAAAGTGCAGGGGGTCGCGCCGGGGGACGCTTGTAATTTTTATGGAAATTATTATCGCCGGTAGGAGGCAGGCTAGGAGTATCGTAAATTATATCGGACCGCAAGTTTTCCCTTCGTCTAATTATTATTTGGCAATTAAACTTTACTCTTTACTGCGCGTGCACGCCTCCCTGGACGTCAATCTCTATCACTCCTTCCCCTTCTCCCTTTATCTCGTTTGGCTGTCGCTCGAACTTAGGCGTCGGGTATCGTAAAAGATCGAAGGGTGAACGTGGTTATACGAGCTTGGAGGCGGTGAACGTCCTCTTCCTTCCCGAGGGATATCGATAATCAGCTTTTACGGCGTCGCTACGTTGCTAAGATTTAATACGGTGTCCTGTTAAAAATTGAATAGCTAAGCCGAATGCATCTCATTTGAAAAGCTTGCACAACGTTGACCAGCTTGAGGGGCATTGGTTCGGTTACACAAAATATTGTTAGAATATCGACAAAAATTAACCATTGTAACTTGTTTCCCGAACAAATTTCGCACAATAAAGGAAGCTGCGACATCATCCGATCACCGAGAAGCAAAGATTAAATTAATACCTGTAATCGTATCAAACGTTAATTATTCTTCAACGTCAAATCGTAATTACTTTTCCTCATCTCTCGATATCTTTTAAATTATTTCCCCTCGTGGAGGAATTTTCTCCAGCTGCGTCTCGCTATGCACAACCGCTGAAGTATCGCAAGGTTTGATATACACGATACATCTAAATTAATACACGACAGGGTTTACGTATAATTGCCCTCAGTTAACGTCCAGATGGCCGGCCGAATAATACTGGCTGAATATTATATATTTTACCATCATTTGCGTTCCACCATGCTGTTCAGCTTTATTAAGCAATCTCCCCTGTCCACGTGAAACCTTCCCTTCTTTGTTTTTTCACCAAGAAAATGAAGTCGAACATTAAACGCAACCGCGCGTTGTTTAATAGATGTTGCGGATAATTATCCAATTAGCATCTGTGTTCCCCGTGACGTTACACCGAGAAATTGCACGTTCAATACGTAGAAGAAGGAACGAGCGTTGGCGACGAGGACCCGAGCATCGTTGTAAGCTGGTGAACCGGTCGTGTTTTCGCGTATCACCGCCTCGAAGATGTCATAGCACGCGTCGTGTCTTCGATAAACTACCACGTGTCCCTCTCACGTGCTGTCATTTTCTCGGTATCTTTATTACAGCTACGAAGTGTACTATTGTTGATGATCCGTATGCGTGACGCGACTTGCTCCAAAGAAAGCAGGGGTGATTTTTCAATGGATAATTTTTTATGAATCAAAATGAATTTTTTTGTCGTCATTATTTGCAATATAAATAGAACTGCACATAGAATGTGGATGAGGCTGTGGACGATGACAATTTTCCTAATCCCTTTGGAAAACATTTTCGCGAGCCTCGAAGCACGTGTCCGCGCAAATGACGTCGACCGGGCGTGTACATAGCCAACGAAGATTCTCGTTCAGTTCCCTTTTCTACCGTTGCCACTAACCGGCCTGCACACTCGGTTTACCCCGGCGGGTAATAATGACACGAGTAAACGTAGAAACGACGGAACGCGTGTGCTGAGGAGCGGTTCGCGCGTGACCAGACTGAGCAAATTTGCTTTGGCCGCTTGCGGGTCCGAAGGATTCAACGAGTGTCCGATGTAAATTAACGAGAGCCGGACCTCGAGGGAACTCGTTGGAAATCCCGGGAAAAAAAACCGGCTCGTGCTGCCCCGAATGAACGAGAAACGAATTATCGCCTTTTAAAATCAATTAGTGGCCGCCGCTGCGCCAGATTCCGCGGCGGAGCAAAGATTTCTACTATGCTAAATGACCGCGTCCCGCTTGAATTTTCGTAACAAGTTTTAAACAAGTCTCATTGAACGTCGCGAATCTTTATCGGGGGCTTTTTAATAGATCATTTCCACGTTGTTCATTTGTTTATGTCGAATTTGTCCGCGTAGGAATTCCGTGACAAGTTCAACTGAATCCCCTCGAGCAGGCTCGAATTAATCAGGGTGGAGCAATTGCACGTGGAAGCGCGTTAAAAAAATGGCGTCCTCGCGACTTCGACTCGGCGTAATAGCCGCGTGCCAGTTGGTCATTCGTGTTGTCGCGTATTAGCGCAATCTTTGACGAGTTCGCGCGTCGACACAACGATATATCTGCGTGCCTTATCTCGGTTCCTCGACAGGCTCGCGTGTTACGCACGTTTACGACGAAGATCGAGGGCCGGAGGAAATAAAACGAGCTTCCTTATCGCGGCACCGTGTCGGCAATGCCGGCTTTATTAGCGCGGCGATAACCCGCGGGCCCGTTGTCATTTAATGGCTTAACGAGCCTCCATATGCACCGCCATACTCGAAAGCTGCTCCTATATTTGTAAGTCTGTCGACTATTTGGAGGGACAAACTTCCTCTTGCCTGATATCTTCCATGAGATTCTTTAAATCGCCCGGTGCGAGAAAAGTCGATACAGAAGTTGCATCGATATTATTCGAAGCTCGCTTTCCTGTAGGACTTGCGATTCTCGTGCTTCGAAATTAATAAATATCAACGGTGGTGGAGAGTATCCCTTGATAATATTTTATTCTCGGTTCGCTGCTGAAAAAGCTTTACGTCTTATTTAAAGGGATATTACTTCAATATTTGATTTACTACCTATTCATTGCATCGAAATATAATACAAATAATGGATTGAAAATTATTTCAACGAAACAAGTTATGAAAACACTCAGATAATATTAGAAAAACCACAACTGGAACCTTTTAAAAAATCCAGCTGCTCTTACATAAAAAAAAATAAAATAAATTAACAATGCATAAAATCCCCGTCACGCGTCCAACTTCCCCCCCCCCCCCCATCTTGCAATACCGCAGAAAAAACGAATCGCGAGGCACATTTTCCACTCGCTGTCCATTAAACAGCTGGTTAATCGATCAGCTCGCACGCGTGCATGCCGCCTTCAAAAATAATCCACGGCACGCTTGGCCACGTGCCCGCGAGCGTGATCGTTCGATACAGGGAGGATCGCCGTTCTATTCGTGGAAATTTATAACGCGGGTGGCCGTTCCTTCCGTCCCTCTCTCTCGCTCTCTCTCTTTCTCTCCCTCTCTCTCTTTCTCTCTTTCCTGCTTTCTCGCAGTTTCTGCCGCGATAAAGCACGACTCTACGTGAAAAGGAATCGCATGCCGCCCGTCCGTCCCTGTGCACGCCACAAATCCACCGGGTATCTCGTGATCCGCGTTCAAGTTCCACGGCCTAGTTGACCTCTTGCAACAGGCTTCACAGGGGAGATAGGGGCAATTAAATCGATAACGATTAACGGCGGCTACTTGGCTGTACGTCGTCTGCGTTTCGACTTTATCGATACTGGACGATTAGACGGCACGTGACACCCTCCACGGACTTTGGACGTCTCGTTAAGATTGTTTATGGGGAATGTTCATTAACTCAAGTGTATCACGTTTTTCCGGCGAACGGTTCGTTTCCCTGATTTATCGCCCAACAGCCGGGACACTGGTGGTATTGGCTGGGCAATTAGCGATCGTCTCCTTAGGCATTGTTCTTGGCTCGAGTTGTGCTGCTCCGTTCTTGGTAGATATTCTTTGGAGCAAGTGAAGAGTTGTGCACGGATTTCCAAATGGAATGGGAGTGATGATATAATTCTCTCAATCGTCCTGTTAATGTTATCAGTTCCATAGTAAAACTTGAGGAAGAATATTGTTTTATTGATACGTATTCCAGTATGCAATTTGTACCTTTGAGTCGTAGAATTGTTGCCCACTTTCGAGCAATAATTAAGCGTGAGTCTCACTGCTCGTAATGTTGTTTCGTGAAATTGTTTGAGAATATATTTTGTTATATGTCAAGGGAATACGGAGAATTCATTTTTATGATGCAAATATCGTGGTGAATGAATAGCAATTATTGCAAGACCGAGACCTTTTCAATCATTTTCGTCATGCAAGATTCATGGGTTGTAACTGAACGTAAACATGGAACTGCGTAAAACGGGCAGTGGAAATGATTAAGATTACAATATGCAGTATGCGCTACGTGCCGTTATAACAACAATGACACTTAATATTTTAATCCATAAGTTGTCTCATTAGACCAAATGATGAACCCCGCGAATTATTAATATTCCTTCCCTACCCTGCTCGATCACATTTATATTTATACGCGCGTCCTAAAGCAAATTCTTATTTCCTGTTTGTGTCGACAATAAAATCTCCCTCCATATTTCGCATTTGTTAAGAAATGAAAACCAAGGACACCGTAATCATATCGTTGCCCCCTCGCCCCCAGAAAACAAGAAACAGCCAAGCAATAACGTGTGCATTTGCAAAAATAGCAGGCCAGGGTAGACATTCAGAAACTTCCAGTGATAACAGGGAGCATTGATCCCGATTGGTCGGGCAAACCAGACAGTTCGAACTGGTTATCGTTTCTGGAGCACCGTTATCGTCGGCTGCCAGTTCTTCGACGGATGTCAGACGCCTTGTTACCTGCCGTTTCGTTTCTTCGCCGCGACGCGGACGTAAATGAGCGTCGTCTAGACGCGAGTCCTTGCAAAAACGCAGCTAATTGCCTGGAAAATAGGACTGGAAGCCAATCGATGTCGTGTCTAGCGCGGCAGAGAAATTTCCATAATTTCAACGCTCAAGGAAAAAAAAGCTATATAAATTATTAAGCGCTAGACGCTAATCATATCCATGTAATCTGTTGCTTCTTCCTTCGCGGTTGAACAACCGACAGAAAGGAATTCGAAATGCTTCGAAGCGACTGTTCCCCATTCCAAAATATGCGAAAGGTAGTAACAGGTAGTAATAATAGTATATAAAAGGTAGTAATTTCACCGATGATCTAGTGATCAAGTTTAAAAAAAATCGGCCCAGCCGAGCCGATCTGACTTGACCCGAAAATACCAAAAATAAGAGAAAGATAACCCGATCGCGCGTAGTATCGCCCGATCTTCTTCAATTTTTCATTCGCATTTTATATACACACATATTTCTGTTCAATTGAAACAAATTTACCCCTTCAATTCCCTTTGGAATTTTTGCATCATCCTTTCGATGCCACAAATATTTCCATCAAACGACCATCAACACTCGTCCCTCGAGTCTGTCAGTAATTAAAATATCTTTGCACCGTGACTCGCAGCTCCCCGCGGCACAATATCAATTCCGCGTCCCCGCGTTTGTCAAAGGAATACAATTGCCTATCGGCATTCCGATTCCAATTCCATTCACTGTGGCCCCGTGATCCCGCGTTTCACTACTCTTTTCGGCCAGCGAAATGCAAGGCTCGTTATCCACAGCATTCTTGGCCGCTTCGTGGTAATTGAAAGGCGTCCTTGGCGTACGGGGACCTATCGTACAGAATGACGTGCAACTCACGAGGCCAAGCTGCACGCGTGAACATCGAAAGCACGTATGCGCACACGTCGTCTCTCGTGCTTGGATACGGTTTCCTGTTTCGACCGATCCTGTTGGCCAATAAAGTTCCCGGGATTCGTTGATTCTATGCCGATTCTTCTCGGCGGCGTGCACGTGACTAGAAACTTTGTTATGACTGCAGCGTGAGAGCGAAAGACGACGCGGTGGAACAGGGTGATGCCTCATCGTAATGCAGTCGTAAATTTTCCTTCTCATGGCTGCTCGCGTGACTCTTGCTCTTATTCCTACGTAATATCCGGTGCGATCTGCGGGACCGGCTACTCCCACGCGGTCGCTTCCGCGACTCGCATTTCCTTCTTTCTTCTCCTTGGTCCCGCCGTTTTTCTAAATCATCGTTGACGCTCGTTTCCTTTGTTGCGTGCCGGTCGCTCGGGATGACTTCAATTCGAGATATTAAATTTGTTCGCCGATGGAAAGTATTTCATTCGGAATAATTTTGGGAGGAAATATTTTGTCCGAGTTTTATATCTTATTTATCTACATTTGTATGAGTATATGATGTATATTTTGTTCATTGTTTTTCTTGGTGGGAATGTAGTTTTTCTTGTTAACAGGTCTCAGAATGTTTTTAATGTTTCGTGGATTTCTTTTGTCTAATTTAATTGTTTCGGGGATAGCGTGACATTCAGTTTCGAACGTTGGATTTAAACTCGGGATTCATTTTTCGTGCCCGACCTACGAAACAAAATATTTTCGCATCCATGGAAAATATCGATCGGAGAACCGCAATTTTATCGTTCTTTCACTGCTTCCCGTTCGCGTTACTTACGCTTTAATTTTATTCCCGGTGGTTGACGGTTCGCCGGAAGTATCGTAACGACACGTCTCCCATTCACATACTCGTATATTGTTTCATGAGAACTGTGACGCCGCGGAAAAGGGTCATGTGAACGTGTCACGGGCATCCAGCGTATACTTGCATCGCGAATCCGAGCCCACGGGACGTTGACCGAAACGAATGAATCGTCTTCACTCACGAGTTCAATTCGACACCTTGCACAGGACCCGGTGTAAGCGAATTGCAGGTGGAACAGTCATAGTTGTGTTTCGTCTAGATTTCTCGGAAGGCCAGATAAGAGCATCGCGAACGAAATGAAATTAATGCAGCTTGAAAAACACCCTCCTTGTTGCTCTAACGAAAGCGAAATATATTACGAACGGAGAGCGTGCGCGAAAGGAAAAACTTCCTCCAGGAAATATCAATCTGTAGAATCCAATTTATTATTGAAGTATATTTCCGTGCGTCAAGAAGCTTATGAAAGAGACAAATCGATTTTGTAAGTGCATTCAGCATTCAGATTTCAGCTGTGTGAATATCATTCGTTGGACTTACTGTTATTATTATTATTATTATTTTATTAACTATTATTGCTATACTATTATAATACCAGTATTGTCGTAGTAATTTTAATTCACTGTTTTATAGAAAGGTTTCGCCCTGGCTAACGTGTATTATTGTTAATAGAGAGGATTCTTCTGTTTCCGCGAATTATATTTGCAAATTAATTGACGCTATTTTTTAAGAACTCTCGTGGAAGATTGTATTGAGAATATTCTCGATTGCTCGAACCTCGTACCACCCTAACTCCACCCTGGGATTATTCTAAGCAAGTAGCTACAATTTCGAAAAACATTCGAGACAATTTTAATACCGTTCGTGCGACGTGCCAAGAGGCGGCACAGGCACGATAGTCCTCCCACAACGAATCACCGAAACGGTTGGCTGTATTTCACAGCTCGTTAGCGCAATAAATTCTGCATTCCGGCGTGAACGAGGGACAAAGTGGCGCGAACGGCGTCGTTCACTCACGAAACGGCAGGAAAAACAAGCCGACCCGTGGATTTATACGGCGGCGTATGCAATCGAACCGACGCGAACCTTATTATCAAAGGGAAAAGGCAGCCTTTCCAACTGTTCCTCGTTTTGCAATCCATCGTGCAGCACCGGTCACCGCGCAGCATCCATACGAAAGGGGATTTTAGAATGCGTTAGCATCTTTAAAACGGCAATGTATATTCCGAGGGGCACCGCGGTAACATTTTTCTTTCGGCTTGTCCCCTTCTCTTAACGACAGGGGTTGTTCGCATCGCGAATACCTACTATCGCCTTAGTGGCAAAAGAACCGCTCATAAATTTATTCCTCCCCCTTCTGAACCGTCCTCGCCGCCTTCGAGGCTCGTGTACGTTAATTAGAAGCCTCTATTTTGATTTAAGGACACTGTTAACGAAGTTCCAGGAATGCGCACGAACTAGCGCGCTAATGGTGAAACTGCATAAAGGAGTTCTCGCTCTATCCATGGGAGAAGTGGACGCACGCCAATCCCCACCAACGTCCGCGTGGTCGTACGCGGGTAACCCGTTCCCTCTTTATGCGGCGTTCACAACGAATTTTCCTAGTACACCCGGTGCGTTATTATCGTTTCGCGTCGCTTCGATCAGCTTTCGTCGAACAGAACTTTGAGGCGGATTTTGTGTCGGATTAAATGAATATAATCGGTTCAGTTGCGATCCGTTTATTCTTATGGCGTGATGGGGTGTTTTAATGCGAAATGTATTAGCTTGTTTCTGTGCTAATTTTTCGGAGGTTCATTGAAATCTTCGAACAGATCTTACAACAATGATCGTCTGCCTTCACCCCAAGTTATACAGGGTGCCACATTTTCCGAACACCGTCGTTCCACTCGCGACACGAGCAACAGTCGCGGATGGAAGCTCGTTCTCAACGTTCGCACCTGGCTCCCGTGTGCTGGAAATGTGATTCAGACGACGGGGAACAAAAGTCTTGGCGGGCAGGCCAAGGCGGTCGCGTGAATTGAACGCGGACCGTGTCGTTTTACTGCAACGTTATACGTGCTTATGCGACTCCGCGATACAAAAGTCGATGCACCTTCCATACATACGTTTCACCGCGTCCCCATCCACCGAGATAGTCTTATTTTCCGCTGATATAACGGCGATTAAAGCGTTTGCCTCCGCGTTTCTTCTGTTAGGCTACCAATTAACCGGCTACGCGAAGAAACGCCAGCGAGATTGCACGATCTCCCACGATCGAAGCAAGGGGGCAACGTTGTCGTGAAACCGGAAGACAGTCGACGAGGTGCCCGCTTAATCGAGGCATCTGCAGGAACGATAAACTTACACCGTTTTGCTTAAACGGCGCTCGATGCATCGATCAAAGAATTCTCGACGAACGTTTGGACATGTCCTTTGCCTCGGCTAAGTTACTTGTGCGTTAACCGTGAAACGTATTCTGATTTGGGTGTGCAAGAAGATTTTGTTGAACGATTTGTTAAAGAGTTCTCTTTGTTGGGCAATTATTGTGATTATTATTTTTACGCCACAATCGTTATCACAAGAAATATTACGATCGTTCAATTTTCACCTGATCGCAATTATTGAATTACGCGATGAACTATTTCCAAGTAAATAAAATACGTAAGCGAAGGCGAACATACATCAATCTTTTGTCGTTCACATTGTTTTCCACGTCCGATTGAATGTTCCCCGTGCCTAAATCAACCTTGCGCTTCCAATAATCAATCATACGCCTATCCATCCAATCAGCGTCAACGACCCCCTCGATTGATACGTTAAAACAGCCTCGCCACTCGGCGAAGGGTTAACGCGGCCGGTCCATTATTTTTATCGCTCGAAAGGAGGAAAACGAACGAAGGGAAAGATAACTAGGGGAGGCAGACTATCGTCGGGAGCGTTCCCTTCAGCCCTGTCCACGCGTTGACGACGGCGTAATCCAGAAATCAGATTAAATGTCGGATATCCTGCAACGGGGGACGGTCTCCCCTTCCCGTCCAGTTTGTGAACAGCAGGAAGCTCCAGTCATTACCTACGCTTGGTAGACCCCTCGCGCGCATCCTCCGCGACACACTCCGATTCACACATTCAAAAAGTCACAGTATGTTGCGCATGCACACCGCCAGTCACTGTGCATCGGCCGTGCAAGCACGAGAAACGACCGGCCCGTAAACACATGCAAACGGCATCAGGTCGGGTACACGTACGTACGTCGCGTACCTACGCGCGTATCCCGTATTCCCGTGGAACTTGATATTCCATGGCGGAACATCGGGGATATCATTGGGGATCGTTTCGTCGGATGATTCGGGGGGTTGCGCCGGTTGATATTGAAACAAGAAATTTTCGTGGAATTTACGATAAGGCTGAAAGGGTGGCGGCCGTGTATGACGGTGTACAACTTCGAAAGGGAGGAAGTTGGATTGATGGCAGGAGTTTGGGAAATGGGGGAAGAACTTTGACGGGGGAAATTCACGTCCGGTTTTTTAATGAACAGTTTAGATGCGGGACGCGGATGGAATTGTAGAATTTTTGTATTATACAAGGGCTAATGGAAATTGGACAGGTGCATCTAGTTCATGGGATGTGTATTGAAATGTGTAACAGTTTCATTCGAAACGTCGACAACTGATTCGTTTCTATTGATTTCGGGGAATCGTATAATCTCAGTCCTAAATTGTCTTTCCAATCCAAATGGCAATTGTGTGATTATCAGTATCCGTAAAATCTTCCTTGCATTTCTTTCTTCGTAAAGAATGTCTTAAATAATACAAGAAAACCTGACAATAATTAATTTAATTTTCGAATAATTACCTACCATTTGCTTCCACCCCTAAACGCTGTCCTATTAGTCAACGAAATGAGCTGTGTAACTCTAATGGAGTCAGTGAGGAATAACAATTTCCTAACCGGCAACTGCGTCACCGCCACTTAACACCACGAATTTCCGCCGTTTCTTTCGAACCATCAGTCAAATGAATCGTGGCGGCAGGGTGTACGCAACACAACGGCAATTAATCTCTTTCCCTAATTCATGACACTTTATTTAGCACGCAGCCAGCGCACCAGGAAAAAAGGGAACGACTCGTTAATGTGCCGGATGGCGGGCAATTAACTTGGCGGTTTTCAAAATACCGCCATGTAGCGTGTTATTTTTCATTGGACGCCCATATGCATAGGCATGTGCGGTCATGGGTGTGTTCGTGACGGTGATAATGAAGTTAGTAGAACGTCACGCAACGAGGGCTTAATGACTAACATTTCTCTAATATCGCTGTTTTGCTAAACGAGCAAATGTCTCACGTGTCGAGCGTCAGTTACGAAACGCTGTTATTATTTCACCCTGGATACGTGGAACGAGCAGGTGACAATTGTGTAACGGGGATTACACGGAGTTCGGCGTGGAATCACGAACGTTGTACGATCGAAAGATAGATTGATATTTTAAGAAAGAAAATTGTAGTGATTGTGTGAACCCGCGTATTAATAATTCTCGAAACTTCCTCATACATTTTTTTAGAACCTATGGTTGCGGTGCGCAAAATATTTAGTTTCGTCTGACGTTGTTCTGTCGAAAATATCGTCGTCGTTGATTCATAATTGCAAGAAATTCAGACGCTCGTATTTTTGAATCATACACAGCGATCAAGGTGGGCACAATTTTACTTTTCCGTTCGTTTATAAACGTCGTCAAAGTATTCGTCGAATCACCACACGCCGACGTAACACTCCCAAAATTATCGACCCTTCTTGAACATCATGCAATACCAGTTATTCACAATCATCATTCCTTATCGTCTCGCAAAGTGGCAATTTCGCCCCGTATCTTCCGAGTTAAACACCGTACTTAATCACTACCATGCCTAATTAGGACTCAATTAACGCGTGCATTTTCCATAAGAGAGCACGGATAAACATAACGTGCCCCGGACACCATTTCTCCCATGCAAAATCGCATTATTTCCCCGGCGCAAGAGGCGCATAAAAACTACGTAGCTTTATTACCGATTCCTCCAGGGGGGAAGATCGAGAGAATCGATACCGCGTTTACGATCGCAGCATCGACGCGGCTTATACATACGTATGTACGTTGGAACAATTCGCCGCTCGTTTGGTCGGGTAATTTGGCCAGTTTTTGGCCGTTCCCAATAATCACGAACCGTGGCTCCTATCGCAAATAAATCGGCGCTGTCATGAATAAACAGGTGCGTTTTATTGCTCGTAATTCCTGGCTATGAAAACGGTGCGTCGCGTCGGGGACGGGAATGCGTTTAAAAAAAAAAAAAAAAAAAAACACGAGGAAGAAAAGTATAGCACGGTGGAGTGAAAGAAACGAGGAGCGAGGAAAAAGAGAAACAAAGAAGGAGGGGAGTACTCGCGAGGAGAGGAATCGATTACTGTCTACTGCCTCGTATTAATTATCGAAGTTACCGGTTGCCACCCCTCGTGGCTTCATCCGGTTCGAGTTACGCCACGCGCTCTCATTAACAATAGCTCGGCGAATCCACGTTTCCACTTGATGCCCGCAGCAACGACCCGTTCGTCTCGTCGCCGTCGGTTGAAAGGAAAAAAACACCACGCGATTTCCACGTCTCTTGACACGTACAGCGAGGCGCCTCGCTTTAATGGCTAATTTCGTTCGAGAATTACTTGTCACGTGCATCGCGTTTCGATTTTGGAGCCTCGTCGGTGTATATTTCGAATTGGATCGATTTCCTTTGGTAGTGTTGATATTTTCTGGGATCGTTTCTGAATTGTATTCTGGTTTTCACTGTGACGGAAAGAATAGGAGAATTCCTGAAATAATATAAAATAGGAATTCAATATATTTTTATTTTTCATAAATATAATCCGATTTTAGATAATTCTGTGCAAGGGTTAAAGGTAAATTATGTTCCAAACATACAGGGATCGGTTATACTAATTGTTAATAAGACTCGTATCGAAACAATGGTTGTTATATTCGTGCAGAAAATTTTCTGTTTCTCCGTTTTTCATTGGGTTTGAAAACAGGGTTGCATTCGACCGACGAGTATATTATAGTCGGCAAATCCTTGGTAGAAGTTTTGTCACCAGTCCAGGTTCTCCTGCAGTTTTCCCTTCTTCGTTCATTTGTCAAGGGATTCCCTTAAGCTCGACGATTCGACGCCGCTTGGACGACGACAACGCGACACTCGGCTTTAATTTTTCAAGCTTTGCCCCGAGCCTGTTTTTCTTTCCTCGTCCACTTCCCGTGTTTCCAGAGCCGCGTAATTATTCCGTGGCGGCGGCAGCTTGCATCATTTGTCAGGATGAAGGTCTTTCCTGCAGCCTCTCGAAGACGACAACCGGGTTCATGATGATCGCGCAGCGACCATACTGCTCCAGTGGTCTGTTCCTGGGAATACTCGACAGACGAGAGAAATAGACCGGGTCTGTGTTAAATCTTCCGATGAGCATTGCTTACACATAGTTTGAGAAATTGGCTGTCCATAGAATCGTCTGTTAGACAAAAATCCTTGGGGTTGGAAATTCATGGAGTACATGGATACAGGCGTTTAGAAATTGGACGTTTAACTAAATTCTCGCATATGTTTCGTATTTTATTATATATCGGAATATCAATATAATTTAACGTTCTATTTTTATTTACCTCGCCTAGAGCTTCATAATTTGTAAGAACACATCTGAGGGAACGTATTAGAATCATACCTGCTGTCCATCCTGTAGAGCTGTTGGTACAATTTCGAGGGGAGTGATCGCATGGGATGGCTCGCTGCACTATAGTTCGCGACTCCGTACAATTACAGATTAGTTACACTGCAGAAATCGGGCCACACCGGTGGCTCTAATCGTCGTCAACTACCTTGTATCTCAATTCGCCGTACGCCCTGGAATATTGATTTTTTGCGGTCCAATCCTTTTTTTGCGAATCGTCTAACGATCGTGGACGGTATCCACCGCCTTGAGAAGCTTCTGAACAACCGCGGTCCCGACGAAATCACCGATTCTTCTTTGGTGGTCCACAGGGACGAACCATAGAATTCGGACGGCAAGTATGCCTATGACAAACTAATATTTCTTCGCTTTTATCCCGGCCCGATTGAAATTCTTAATCCGTCGCACTGCAAAAGTCCAAACGTAATTACCCACTGCGACGCAAGAAACGCGTCGAAACATAAAGAGAATATTTATATAAAACGATTCCCAAATTCGGAAGTTAAACGACCGACAATATGTAAATTATTTTACCTAAACTATTACACGTTCATGTCCGAATCTGATCGATTCCTCCCAAGTAATTTCTACCTGCGGCATTACGTATTACTCCAACAATGAATGAAGGTGGAAATAAGAAGGCACGGAAGAACTTGCAGCAGCCACCGTCCGAGCCAAAGCAGCCCATCAGATGTTCCGCAAGAAAAACGTAATCGCACGTCAATCGTCATAATTAAGGAAGCTACCTGTCCCATACGATCAGAATCTGATGCGTACATCCGGGTGTACGCGTACGAAAATCTCAGTGCATGCGTATTGGTGGGGTGGGGTGGGGGAGGTGGGGGATTGGACGCGCGGTGTGGTCCTTCATTTCGCCACCTGTCCACCTGGACAAATGATCGTGGCAGAAGTCCGTTCGCGGGAGCCTGATAACGCGGCGTGCCGGTTAAAAGGAAATTAGGCTGCGGCCACTGTACGAAAACTGCGTCGCCTCGAGGACCACGGATAATCTGCTGTCATTGAGGAGGGTATAATGGGCCACCCTGGACGCGTTTCATTTTTGGCCGGTCGTCTCGTGTCGGATAAAGAAATTCCTCTTGTCGCGAACCGTGCGAAATGACTCGACGAGTCGAACAGATATCGCGGTTGAACGATTGTCGTTTTTCCGTCCTTTTGAAAGGGTTATTCGTAATGAACGAATGGGGACCGGGTAGGGAGATTTTCAATTGATAAATGCCTGTGCAACAATTCGTTTCGTAGCGATGTTGTGGAGGGTTTGTGTGTAATTCGGTTTTTTTTTATTGTTTTTTTGCCTCGTGTCGATGTGGAAGGTGTTTGTAAATTCCAGGTGTATATTGTTCATATGGTAATTAATGGTGGAAGGATACACGTTGAACCGTGTAGTACAGGAAGTCGGACAGGTTAAACAATGTAATCTATTCTTCTTCGTAGCACGGTATACGAATGTCGATTGATGCATCAATATTAATGACGCGTAGGCGTCACTTTACTATTCTTTTTTTTTTAGAATTTGTCAATGTTCTCGTCTTGCGCCAACGAGGTTTCATTATATAGTCCTGTTGTAAACGATAACTGCAAGAAAAGTTGTCGATACAAAATTTAATCTTCGATGACCATGATCTATGGTATCTACGAACCAATCAATATAAGTCTCGTCGTAAAGGATTCTTCTGTCAAATGCTTTCAGACTTTTATTCATTTCCTCGTTGATTTCCACCCTTTACCGCTCGAGACGAAAATTCAAAAGAACCTTTTGCAACGTCTCTTGAGCAGCCACACCACCGACCACATAATCGCCTCAGCCCTCTAACAGGTGTATCGAAGGTTTCCAAGCCATATCGCGTTATTATCGTGGTGGCGCAAGTATCGCCGACGAAACGACGGTGTCATCCGTGAACTGTGCTTTTTACAACGTCGATTAGCTTATCTGCCACGGCCTAATGGCGACGAACGCTCGTCTGGCGACATGCGCAAAAAGAAAAAAAAAAAAAAGAAAAAAGACAAAAAAATAAGCGAGGACAACGGGACAGAGGACATTTTATCTGACGTTTTAGCCGCCTGGTGGAATGTTGCTTTCCACCGCGTAGTTAAATGGCACGGCCATCGTAGACTGACCCAATTACACGTAGAAATGACGATTGGCTCGGTCGCTCGAGTACCGTTCCATCGATCCGGACACGAACGAGGGAATTTTATCGGAAACCGGGTGGCCCGGCTACGCCTTATCTCGCGAACCGGATGAACGGGATCGGGGAACTCGATGGTACGATCTTGGGCAACGTCGCGACGCGTCGCGCCTTTGGTCGTATCGGGGATCGATATAGATCGTATTGGGCTATCACGTGAATAAGAAGCTGTCAGATCGATACAGTTACATTTTCGATCGTTCGTCGACAAGATAAGATTAGATACCGATAACTTATTGGCTGTAGGAAAAATTTGGGATGACCTGACGCGGGGATTCGCGTACGTGCATCGGCTACTTGAATTTTTCATTGATATATTTTTACGAATTTTGTCGAAAGTGTTGCTTCGACGAACGTCGGGGTTGAGGGTTGAGTTTTCAAGATTTTTTAATTTATTTAAGGAAACCTCGATGAAATTAAATGGATTTTCTTGTTTCGTGCTTTACGGGGGTTCTTTGAGTATGTGCATACATAAGGTACGGAGAAAGTGTGGAACTTGTACGCCGGAGAACTTCTCCCATGTTTCTTGTTTAGTCAAGTCTAGTTGACTTTCAAAGTGAAATTTACGGAATAGTAATTCTCCTTTTTTTTTCCTTTTTTACTGGGCCGGCCTATATATCTGAATGCAAATATGGAGATAAGGTGCTGCATTTGGGATGTTAAATATGAACATGGGGTATCTTTCTCTGGAAGCCCAATACGGACATTTTTGGGGTGCTTCTTAGCGAAGATACCCGAACGACTTCAAACTAAACAGTATAATTATTCAATTTGTTAATTATTCAAATCTCAGCCATTCATTTGTACACTTACATCTTCCGAATAATTATCCGCCAAGAAATAAAATACGGTCTCACACTACTAGGAAAACATTTCTGCAGAAGCTATTGCATTCCACTCGTCTTCCAGAAGAAGCACAATTAAAGCATATGTATATCCTTACGTTCTCAGAAGTTTTTCCGTTCTCCGGTAAAACAGTCTCAATTGAAGTAATCAATGTCCCCGATCGTCCTCCCGCTGCGGTGCATCGCGTCGCCAAGGCTCGTCATGCGAGTTTTCTAATACATCTGCTTCTAAGTAAACGCGAAGGGGGAAAAAAAAGGAGACGTGTCCCCTGTCGCGGAATGCCCGTACTGGAAAACGTGTTTAAGTGCACACGCGGTGGCGTCAGGCCTTTCCACGATTCGTTAAGCCGTCTCGCGACAGGCACACGAATGGCACGTAAAACAAATACGAGAACCGACGCGTTGGACCTGATCAAATAGCGGCGTATCTGTTAAAATAAGGTCAGACGGCTGCACCTTATTAAATGCAACCTTGTTCCCCAGGCATTTCCAGACCACTGTGGAAACGCGGTTATTTTATTTTCCCTTCGTTACTGCCACTGATTCACTGATTCACTCTTTCGTACGCGCGTTATTATCATTCTTCGGTTATTCAATACGCTTCGACGTTTTCCACGTTTCCGCTAATTGAAATCCCGAACGAGGAAGGAAAGTCAGAATGGACTTAATATTTGTTATCCGTTCGGAACAGTTTTATGCTCGATCTTGGAATTCAATTAAAATTTTCATTACTTGGAATAATTTCTAGGATGTAGTTGGGAGAGAAAACTATTTTATCACTCGGCTCGCAATATAGCAGCGAAATGTTTTTCACCGTGTCGCGTCCCATTTTTCCCAGCACGTGCCCGATAGACGTAGGTGGTCGTTAAGGTTATTGCGAATTTTTACGAGCCGCGACGCCGCGTGCCCGTTGATAAAAGGGGAAACGTGCTCGCCGAGCACCATCACGCGATTAGGCTGAAGGTGAGATGACGGTAACGTCACCGTCGATACGTCGACGTCGTTCGCGATACGTGTGCCGGAACACGTATGTACGTCTTTGCGACGGAAATTTGCAATGCTTTTCGATATTTTCAATCCAGTACGATTGCGCCATCTCAATTTTTTTTTTTGCGCGCGCCCGCGGCAAGAAGCGATCGCGTGCCTGTACCCGCGATTGTTCGAAATGACGAAAAAGCTCGATTTTTCCTATGAAAATTGAATTTCCCTTGCAATTTCAATTGAGATTAGGGTATTTACACGGACCTCGTACTTTTGCACCAGCATCAATTTTCGATCTACACGTTAAGCATTTCTTTTTTGTCAATTGTTCCACCACAAGGCCATCATTAATTCTCACCGGGATCTCACAAAATCACTACCGCACAGAATTTTCGAACGAAAGAATTCCAAGGGGGAAGCAAAACCTGCCTTTTCCTCCGAGCATCCCATTACGCCTGTACAGATAAAAACCACTGAAAACGAAACGAAAGGAAAGGGAAGAAAAAGGTAGTCATTCGTTGGCCAGTCGGAACACGTAGGAATTTTTTAAATGGCTCCATCAACGGTGTTCCGACGCGTTGATGGACAAGAAACTTAATCTCGAAGACGAACGCTCTGTTATCTAGGGTTGAAGCTGCGCGACGTATGGTATCTAACCCGGCTGAGGCAACATTTGAGGAAACTTAGAACCTGAAGCCTCGCAGGTAGATATATGCGGGTTCGGGACCGCTCCTCTCTGGTCTGGGAAAGTCAAACAGTTAAACAACCACGCGCACCAAGTGTTGACTCGCGGCATACATTTGGTAGGAACACTTCCCCTTCGCCTCGCAAGACAAACAACCTGTCGTGATAATGATACACCGGATAACGGCAGATAAAAATGCAAGGCGCTGGCCAGGAGTGAAGACGAATATTGGTAGCGCTTATTCATCGGCGGAGATGGTGTTTGAAAAATTGCGCCACGTTTCATTCGAGGCTCCGTCGCGCCGGTTGCGTCGGACGATCGCAACCGAATCGTTCCGTCAGAATATTTGATCGGGGATATTTCAAGCGAGGTGAATATTTGCTTGTGATTAATTAGGATCGGTCAGGTTTTGATGATTTTCTTTTTTTTTTATTAGATCTCGTCTTAAATATTCATTGAATCGAGGGGATAGTAGGCGACGTGTTTTGACAGCTAACTGCAGCAGACAATTAATCGACGAAGTTAGGCACGACGGAGAGTATTTATTGGAAGAATATCGTACACCGTGCTTTTCATAGGCGCCATTATAATTGCAATAAAAATTCCTTTTCTAAAAACGTTCACTGACACGAGACAGTCCAGGGTTTTGTGGAATATTATAAATAAAAACGGATTACAATCGTACAATAATCCTGCTCCAATAGGAATAATAACAGCGACGGTGACAATAATGGTACTGCTAATAAGTAGCAATTCTATTCAATTACTTCGTTCTTCGATACGTAATCCTTTTCATCCTACCGCGAATGAATCACTACGTCGTACCTCTAGTATCTACCGTAAATTCATCCACCAATTGTCGCATTTGCTCGCAAGCGAATCTTCAACGTGCTCGCGCTCGAATCGAAGCGAATCCGAATAATATTCAGGCTTTCTGAGCCCCTTCCGAACCGCGCATTTTTCCAACAACGTGGAACAATCATCCTCTCCCCGTGTTCACGAACGCTGGAGGGCTTTCCAAGCGAATTTTCAGCGTGGGTGCACGCGAGGATCGTGAGCTACCATCACGTAAACCGAAAGAGGAGAATGTACGAATGGAAGAGAGAAGGCAAAGGAGACGGATTCATTCCCACAATTACGCAACCACGCTCCCTGTGCTCCGTCCTTCAAATTCGTCCTTAATGAAGGATAATCACGTTTAATTGACCGCCTCGAGGCGTTGGCTTCGCCCCACGGCAAGGATCCCTTTACAGTGTTAGCAACAGTTTCGTGAGACCCATCTCGAGGGCACCGTGAGTCTCTTCGCTGCCGCGCAATTAGTAGAGCTAGGTCAAAGAAAACGTTAACGACTTTCGGTTCGTGGCTCCATCAAGGATAGCTCGAGGGATTGCGTTAATTTCGATTCGAGATCTAGCACGAGAATGGACGGGACGAGGTCTTGGCTCCTTTTCTAGACTGGCGTTTGAATTTCTAATTCCGAGAAGTATTTCGTGTACTCGGGACTGAGGCGGTTTTGATCTGAATCTCCTCCTCGAATTGGAAGATAAAGAGGGAGATTTCGTACGCTTGTTGGATTATTTAAATTCGAAATTCGAGGAACAATTTATATGCCGACACTGGTGAGAAAAATTTGTCTTACCGGTGGTTAAAGAACTTTTATGAATGCTTTAAAGAATGAATCTTGTAAATTTCCTTACGATTTAAATGTAACTCATAGAGACACGGAATATTTCATGAATTATTTCATTATTTTTACTTCTATCAGGACACAAGTATACTATCCCTATCCAAAAGGAAAACCATATATATATATATATACACACGCGCACATGGTAAATCTAATGGCGAATATAAATAAGTAAACTTTAACTCGCGGCTCCCTCGAATTTGCCCAATGCCTTCCCCAACAAACACCACACCCTTCGAAGATCCACCCTTGACACACAAAACTGTTCACGAGCGCACTCGAATCGCACCACTTGTCAGTCACATTCACGAGTGTTCCCGGAATCATCTGCTTCCTCTCAGAAGTCGCGCCGCATTTCCGACGGGTAGAAACGAAGAAAAAACACCCGCTTTCGACGTTCAATTTACATCGAGGCGACAACTCGTTTTCGTCGTCGGCTCGCGCGCCGCAACACCCTCCGTAATTTTCTGCAGGAATTGTCGCCGCGTTCGTCGACGTCACGACAGATCCCAGAGGCGTCCTTGATTGAGCCGTGATCGCCGCGAGACGAAGCGTCTAATTGCGCGGATAAGCGCGGTAATTCCGCTCGAAGCCGACGGGAAAGTCGCGGCGTGTCAACGGTTTTAACTGCGATGTAAATCATGCCGATAAGTATCGCGACTGCCGTGTGCTGCCGCCACGTCGAGCAAGCAAGGTCGCTCTTCGCCGTGTCTCTGGTTCCTCGTCGTGTAATTAATCATTTTCGTACGGCGCACGGTAATTCCTCCTTTTTATTTCTCCCGTCGTGTATGTTCCTTTTTTTGGGAGACGCGCAAGACGCTGTTTTGCTCCTTGGTTGTAACACGCACGACGATCCTTGGCGGGTGATTAATTAAAAAGTCCGCGCCAGAGAAGGGGGACGATTTAAATAGCTCTCGTGGCGAATTTTCGGGGCGAATTTTAATTGATTAACGCCGGAGTTATCTACGAGGGCGCGAGATTATCGCGCGGCTGTGGAATTCCGTCGGGAAAACGGTCGATTCGGAAACTTGAAACGTTGACGAAACTGCGGCAGAAAATCTGCGGGTGGAAAAACGGTAATCGTGCGAGCAAACCTGAATCGGTTACTAAACCAGCGATCCAATTTTATTATAATAAAACTCCCGTTCCGCAAATGTTTCATAAAGCAGCGGGGAGAAATATAGCACCGGACTGTAAAACAATTCGCCCGACTTATTTAAATCTCCCCTTCGTTGGGTACGTAATTCGCCATTCGTATCGTCCGCGATTCCAGGCCCCTAAATTCAATCCGCAAGTTACGGCCCGTCGAAAATGAAAACACCCATTAATTTCGTCGAACAGAAATACACATTTCGCGTCCGTTGGTATACACGACCTGTCGATGGTCGGCGAACGGGGGCAGGGACAGAAGCGTGTAACGTTTTGGCGCAACGATTGGACAGCGGAACGTGTAGGATAAAGCGCGACTGAAATCACATCTTTCTAACGGATTACAACGACCGGCCATAAAACTGGAGGTTAACGCGGCAAGAACGGCCGGTCGTGGCCCACGCGTTTCCAACGCTGAAACACGAGTATCCAGGCGGTAGCGGCAATCGGCCGCATTAGAGCCGACACTAGATCCCGAGTATGCGAATTTTTCCGCCGCTCTGTCCCCGGCGTAAAGGATACTTGTGCCTACGTGCCGTATTTACGGTACTTGAAACGCGAATTCCATTCGTAATGTTCAGAAAGTCGTTTCTGTCGTTGCGCCGCCGCCGGTGCTTTTCGTCGCGACGGAAATTAACGCGGAGAACGTACGGCGACGTTAATTTCCCTTATGCTTGGCGGGAGCTTCGATTTTGGTTACATTCGAACGGCTCGAAGCGGTAGGAAGGTTGGAATTGTTATAGGATACGTCTGCTTATGGTTGTTGTAATTAACGTTGCTTCTGCGAATAGAATGTCCCTGCTATTTTTCGTTATTACGCGCTGTTAATTTATTGCAGTTCGAGGGCCCTGTTGGTAATAGAAATTGTGGCAAGTATTATTTTCACTTTGAACGAAGTAACTTGATGAATGCCCCGAGTATTAAGTAGGAAATGGAAATTATTGACATCAGCAATGAAATGCTCAGAGTTTTAGAATAATTAAATGCTGTTTATAATTTACAAGGAACACACCGATATCGCCGTACATTTGCAACAATGGTCTTTCTGAATTTACCATTTTCATACGTGACAATAAAAGGTAACCGTGCGTCGGGGACCATCTGAACCATCCAGCAGTGATTTCGACGACTTATTTATTGTCCCCATAAAAGTCCAACAAAATATCTCTTTTCTCTGTTCTATCTCCGAAAGAACGACACAGACTATTCAACCCCGACTATAGATAAGCTTGAATGGCGACAAATATTAATTAACCGCATACACGTGCATAAATTGTCCCACGAGATTGTGTCGTTTAGGGTGTCCATAAACAAAGCTCGATGTATGATTTCATCCGATAACCACCTTGGAGTAATTAAAATCCTCAGTCTACATATAGGATACCTCGTGGATGTCCACTCGAAAGAATGTCAGAGGGGATACTTTATATGAAGACCAGTGATGAAGAGGCTGGGTTAGTCAGTCGCGTGGTACTCGAGACTCACCTTTTTCCCTCTCCATCGTCCTTCTTCGTTCACTCTATTCCCCGCCATGAGCAATCACCATGAATCACGTCTTAGAATCGACACGTACACCTTCTCGGGGTGGTTTCAACCGCCTGGCCCCCGTCGCGAATTTTTCTTCGCTCCCTTGGTAACATTATGACCGTTTGCATTTTCTTATTGGGGAAGAAAAAGACAAAATTACGAAATAACACCTGCTACTTTTAACAAAGCGAACCTCCGATTTCACAACAATCTCTACGTTTAACCAATTGATGGAATAGAAAATCAATCAGAATAGATTTTTAAAATAAATGCAGAGGGGGGGGGGGCTGGAAAAAATTTATTCGATTAGTAATAAACGTTGAAACGTTTTACTCAAAACATCGTATATCGTATTTTTTCTATTTAACTATTTTAAAGCGTTAGGATACAATTTTATTCTAAATATATTATTAGTAAATCGAACACTTCGGATAATCAGAACCGTGAATAACCGCGACTCGGTTATTCGTGGTTCTACTGTAACTCTTTCGTGGTTCCGTCGTACAATACGCTATGTGTATAGTGCCGAATTGTCGAAACCGGTATTGAAATAAACGAGCGGCACCGAACGCTCAGATACGCATGTATATTTCATATTTCCATACAATTATCATTAACGATACGAATTAAGGAGCGGCAGCGGCCGGCAAAGGAACCAGTCGAGAATCCGCTGTCTTTCATTGTAAGTTGTTAGGTGCTACTATCCGTTCGTACCGTGGTTTATTTAAGAGTCGGCGAAAGAATGTAATTCCTTGGATGCGATAATAAATAACGGATAAAACGTTTCGCAAAACTCGTTTCCACCGTGGTATTACTCGGTTACAAGGCGGTTCTCCGTCGTGCACTCGTGAAATTATTCGGGGGTAATTGAAAACGAAAGTACCTACATTTCTTTAAGTGCCGATTGGTAGATGTATAATTCTGCGGAATCTCCGCAAGATACGTACGGTTTTATAAGAAATATTTCGTTCGCATTTCTGTGATCCGAGTATTCTTTAATTGCATATCGGTTACGACCCCCTTTTTCTTATTACACGAACTGCCGTAAAGTTCTTAGTCAAGGAACAAATAAAGTTTCGAAAATATTGTGCAATTGCAAAAGTCAATTTTAAAAGTGACCCAAAGAATATAGGAGACTCAGAATATGAGTACCCTAATTTCTTTCATTTCAATTTAAATCATTCCCCTTTCCACCCCTAATACATATATCGAAACGATTCAAAGCTAATGCACAACAAAACACCACTGGCTCCAATTAAACTATACGAAAATTCTGTCGCACAGAACGCTGATTGTTCGCACTCGTTAGCCCCAGATAGGCAGAAACGCGTTGGCCACGTTAATCCGTTGAATTATTATCATTATCGTTAATCAGCCGCGGCGGTGCGTTCGATTGGTACGTTCGCGCGAACCGACGATAATTTTGTATCGGTCATTAGGTTTATTGGCCAGGCCACGGGGCGAGTTATCGATGACTTACGATGGATAGGATCAAGGTTCAGTAATTATTCGTGGCGTGAAGAAAATAATCGGTTGGCCGATTGCTCAATCCTCGTGGATATAGGGACGGGGGGCCACGAGTTTGCCGGGTCGTTGCTCATCCTCGAAAAATCGTCCAAGCGCTATCACGTTGCGCCGGCTTTTAATTTGCGCATTAGCGGTCTCATATAACCCCGACAATTAGTCCCCATCGATGTGCACATTAATATTCCCCGGGAGTTGCGCCCACAGCCGCCTAAAACGTAATTTCTCGCGACGGGAGCCTTTTTTTATTTATTTAAATGGCTGGTTCGGATCACGTGCACGTTGATCGATCCGTGGGTTTGGTGAGGGTACTTTAATAAGAGTTTTTTATATTTCCAGGAGAATCTTAATCTTAACGGTATTGCTGGGGAGAGCGAAATACGATACTGATTGAATCTTTCGAAGCACTGCTTTGGGTAATGTTAATGAATAAATGAGGTAGCTGTAGTTAATTTTTTAGGGGAACGGTTGAGATAGGTTTGCTTTTAATTTCAGTTTCATGTTATTATTTTTGTTATAGAATACTTGTGATGTACTATATTATGCACCTTCCTTTAATTTAATTTCTTAATAATTGTGTGCATTGATGGAATGATTTCAATGGGGTGTATATTTTAAACCATTCAACAGTTCCTTTATTTTAATATAATACTATATTTCAAAGAGTATTATTCAAACCCCGGCGGTTTGAATAAATAATTATCATTTTTCTGTCAATTCTATAGAGACTTCGGAATATTTTCCACGTACGGGCACGGCATTTACAAACTACGGAACTGTCCTTTGAACACCATAAGCGTAGAAATCCATGATTCGTTCGACACGTTCGCAGTTTCCACTTTCCAAACCTCGCGAGCCGGTTCCTCTATCGTGAGGTTGATTTCACGTAGAAGGAAGCGACGAGGCTGACAAGAGGCTACTGACACGGTCCGATGCTTCCTGTGCCGTGACAGACTTCCGCTTTTGATTTCTATATCGGAGGACAGGTGGCCGCAGGAGCCTCTCGCCTGGCCACCGGCTATTTCCGCTCTAAACTTTCCCCTCAGATTTGCATTCGATGCGTACTGCCGCGACGCAACCGGAAATTTGATAATTAACCAGAGGGGGGAATGATTTTTCATCGTAAAGTGTCGTTAAGCGAACGGAACTGAAGATGGTTAATACAGAAAGTTGAACAAGGCAAAATAAACATACTCCTTTTCTGCCTGTCTGTTTTTAAAAAATTGACATTTTCTTCATTCTAATGCTTCCAAGCTGGTAATAATATTTGTTTCGTGACCGGTAAATATTTCTAAATATCAGAGATGGATTAGGAACAGTGTCCTCAAAGTTTCCAAAAACTTTGCACTTCCTGGTGCAACACAATAAATGAAAATAAACTGTTGCGTATAAGCAGCAAGTGATAGACCAGTTGGACGCTTCTTTCCACGACGACGTCCCGCAAATTGCTTCCACAAACCATTGGCCAGTTCCAAGGGAAGGGTTGTTGGTAGTAAATATCGAACGAAATCGAGCGTGAGGTGCAAAAAGCTTCGAGCAATTTAGTTGGTCGAAACCATTAAAACGTTCGAACGCCCGGTAAAACCAACAACGACTTAACTTTTTCGTGATCGTGTGCAACCTGTCTAAATGGCAGTCACGCTTCGACGGGGCCGCCCCTTTTTAACTTCGAACGTTTCCTGCGACAGGAAACCTCGGCTCGCTGAGTTTTGGGGGGTTGGAACACGGGGAACATCTCTTCCTGTTACGGAATGTTTGCTGCGCTTCCGTGTCAGGTTCCGCTCCTCGTACAGGTGCATCTGCCGTCTGTTAATATAGTCCACGAAATAACTGAATGCAACCGATCGTGGGCGTGGACACGTTAACCGTTTGGTCGTTAAAAAATCTCGCCGAGCATTGAAATTATTTTAATTATTTATTATTCAATTCAACTGTGAATTCCGTTTAGTTTTCACCACTTCTCTTGTAACGTACAATTTCTTTACTGATTCTAAATGAAATAATTATTGCCTCCGTCTGGTGTAAAGGACAACTTTAGAGCTTTTAACGAATAGAATTTATTTTAAACGACGCCCACGTTGTAATATAATAGTTCAATCAGCAGATACTCGTATCGAAGACTCGTGTCGCTGCAGAATTTCTCGCAATCGAATCGTCCCTACAAAAGTATAATAACACATATAATACTTTAATCGCAAATTCAAGATGCTCCACTGACACAGTTTGGTTCCTCGTGACCGCGAACAACCACATTCCGACCGAACAATGTATCCACAGTTGTTTCACCTACATTGCCCGCCGCGAGTGCACGACAGAATGCAAAGAAAAAAAGAAAGGAGAAAAAAAAAACGAGAATCTCGCACGCGATGAAATAAAAAATAAAAGCGAAACGAACTTTCTTCGCGTTCAACCCTTCCTGTTACAGGATACCCGCCACACTTCCGCGGCAGGAAACTGGTCCTGCTATTACGCACAGCTGCATCTGCCACGAATTAAATCTCGTGCGCGGTACGTACGCCGATTTCGTTTCGCGTTTCTCGGGCAACAGGTTTCGTTAATGAACGACTACTGGAAAAAGTCTACGGTTGAATTACGTAAGCTTAATAACGGATCGCGACGAAACTGTCCGCCGTATCCGTGCCATTCGTCGTTCCTTCTCCGCTTGTTCGCCGTCGGCCGGATTAAAATTGCAAAAAGTCCCTGCACGCGTCGTGATTTCGCAAGAGGAGCCTCTCTCGTTCCCTCTTTCTGTCTGTTCGTTCTGGTAACGCACGCATAATGTCAAGGATAACTCGTGCGTTACGTTTGCCGGCAGCTGCGCAGACCGCGATCACGTAAAGGGGAAGAAAAAGGGGAGCGCAGGCGAAAAAAGGAAACGCGAGAGTACAAATCGATCGGATCGACGGAGGATCGCATTGGCCGTTCACCAGCGGTGACAAATGACATAATGAATCGTGCAAATCGATCGGCGCGGAAAGATTAAGATAAATTATGTAAGAATCCACGATGGGCCACGTCCGTTCTCGCGGCGATCTTATGAACGGCCGTAATCTGTTGGGCGCACGCGAAAACTGGTTTATCGTTGGCGCATAGCGATCGAAAGTGCATCGAGAACGCTCGATAATGGTACAGCCAGCTGCCGCCGTTGCGTTGCTCCGGGGACAAAAAGCGATACAAATGATTGTCGTTCGGTTGGATTTAATTATGATTTATACGGGCGCAAGTGGGTGCCCAGAGTTGGCATTATTTGTTCGACGAATTTCGAAAGTCCGGCTCGGCGAACGAGCTATGGGGAAATTAAGTGTCTGCTGGCCGACGCGTATATTTCGATCCGTTGTTTAATAAATTAATGGGCAATCGTTTGGGCGAGGATGGTCGCGTTCGACGCGGAGGAGTCTTAACGAATTTCGAACGGTTTCAGTGTGAAGATCGCGGTGATAATTGGAGTGGGGACTTTTCGCAAACACTTATCGGCGTCGCGAGACAAATTTTCGATTATTCGTTGTTAACGACGCGGCGGCATGTAATTGTCTTTGGATCGGAGAGCGTGGACAGAAGTGTCATATTAGTAAATTGGTAGTGACAGGTTTGTTTTTAATTTATAAAGCATGGGAGAAGAGAGATACGGGGGAAGCGCGATATTTATAGACCGAGGGCAGGTTCGCAAGAGATGTATCGCGGGGAAGATACGACATTCATTAAGTGAAATTCCATTGTACAAGTTGATGCTTGAAAGTTTACCTCCTGCGTGGTATTTATGGGGTGGATAAGAATAAAACGGTGCATGATACGCTCTGATTTATGACCGTCTTGTATGGTGATAATTCGGGGGAAAAAATTTTCTTCCGTTCGGGAAAAAGTGCACGGTTTGCTCGTTAATTATCGTAGTGATGAATGGTGTTAAATAATATTTTAAACGTTACTTTTGCTGTGAAATAAACGAAAGGACCCGCTACGCGCCTGTGTAATAAAAACAGATCAGCTTAAAAAATGAACGAATCCATGAATAAAAAGAAACCACGAATATTACACAGAATTTTTCGTTAACAAATAAATTGCTCCTGTTCAAGTAACCAAATTAACGAAGGAAAATTCAAATTAACAGCGCGGTCGAATAATTCATTAATCAGATCGAAATGAATTTCGTCCGATCTCGTGTTCAATACAACTCGCGGAATTGCTCGCGGCAATGCGGAATCGCGTGATAACCTTTGCATGCAGCTCAGACACGATTCACTGGTTAATGAGTGTGCGACATTAATAAGTGTTTACGTGTCGCCGGAAGATAAATCGTAAACGCCGGCTTCGTGTGGGGCTACGATAACTTTCTACGGCTTTCAGGCTGCGTGCAGAAGCACACGAGCTTCTATCGTTATCAGTGCCTTGCGATAGGCACCATAATGCGCCGATCGGCCGGCGCTCTATAATAAAAGCCCGGTGAACTCGAGGTCGTCTAGCTTTTCTCCGATCGGTTCGCGGAAACTGATTGCGCGTGCTACCCTTTGCAATCGCTTTTTCCTTACGCGTGATTGGCTAATTGATAAAAGCTTTGAACGATGTATATTTTTTATTTCGTATTCGAATTTTCTTTTTAATATTTAGTTACTACAGAGCTAGACTGGATCTTTTGAATATCTCCCTTCAGAAGATATTCAGAAGATAGATATAATTTTTTACACATTCTGACTTTCATCCAATCGAACTATATTTGGTTAAATATTGGTTTTATACGTGGCTGACAATTCGTAGTTTCCTAGTCCCCTGTTTCGCGATGTATGACGATATTTTCTTGCCACGGCCTTTTACAAATCGTGACATCCGACTTCGATGGTTCCTCTTCCAAGTTCCCCCGTTTAAATCACGAGCGTTGAATTAGTTTCAAGGTTCCAAAACTATGATAACGTTCCACGTTCAATTTTTGTCCGTCTCGTACAAGTCCCAGATCGTGAACCGTCAATTCCCTGAAAAGGTTTAGATTGCATGCATGATCTCAGGGGTTATCTGGCTGATAGAGCTACGGAGTTTTCCTTCCTCAGATTAGATTAGCTGTCGAGAGCGCTCTATTTCGATAATTTCCACGAGACGCGTAGTCTCTAATTTTTTTTTCCCTCCTCCCTTTCTTTTAATCTGTTCTGTAATCAACAGTAGATGTCACGAGTCATGGCACACGCGGTTCGGGGTGCTAAAACTAAACTGCCGAAAGCATGGTCGAGCCTTGACCATATTGTTTAGAAAGAAAACACGAAATATGTTTGCGATTATTTATTTTGTCGCGGAATTAAAGGCAAAATAATTAAAGAAATGTCATTCGGTGAAAAACGAAGAAAATGTAGAAAGGCAATCCATTAGCGTCATTATTATAAAATTTGTCTGGAATATTTTGTAAGGCAAAATAATTTTATTTTCTGATTCCCATATTCTTAAGGAACCTTGAAGTTTCACATTTTTAATTAATACTTCTTGACCAAAATATATCTCCCAATACGTATTGGCGGTCTTAACAAAAATATCACTACAACTTCAGGTAATAGAAAAGTAGATGCATCGAAAGCGGAATACATTTCAATATGAAATATCATTATTTCCATCGACTATTCGAAATTAAACACGATTCGACTGCTAAAAGGCAGGACTTTTGTCCGTGTATCTCGCAAGCAATTTCGCGTATCCCACCATGGACGAGGCGTTTAACAAACCAAGGGGAACGTTAACTTGCTGAAACGAGCTGGAAAGCGCTTCGTTAGTACGCCGTATTTCACGAATACTTAATTACCCCTGGCCGCACTTCAACGCGGATACAAATAATCGTAAAGTCCGCGTATATATTAATATTATACGTGAACTATTAATGCGGCGTGTCTCGGACGCGGCGTGTACGTTTATCGCCTTCAATTTATTTTTCCCGCGACGCCCACCTGCAATAAATTTCAGCAAATAATTTCAGGCGCGAACGGACTTTTCTTATGGATATTATCGCGTTACGCGCAGCCACAGCATTTTCCCTGTACGGTTAGAAAATTTCCCCGATAGAAAAGCAAAATTGCATGGGATCCGATCGGAAGAAATATTATTTTCTCTAAGTGCTATGATTCCACATGCTATTACACAGTTGGCAGATCTGTCTGTCCCCGAAATGTACTTAAAAATCTACATACATTGGCCCGTCATTCTAACTGAAATACGCGCACCTGCGCGCTCGAACCTGTAAACTCGATTAGCTGAACTTATCGGGAATCAATGTTCGTGCAATCTGCGCATACTCTCGGTAGTTTTTGCGACAGATAGAGAGCGGTCGTAAGTTGGCATCGGGGCCCATAAAGCACGTGTAACGAATCGCGTGTGCGTAGGCATGCTCGTGTCTCACGAAAACGATTATTCCGGCCTTCTTGAACCGGCCGGACGGTATTATCTCCGTGGAAGAAGCCACCGCCGTCATTGACGCACGAGTGAGCCCGATAAAAGAGGCTAAAAAGTATTCTTTCCCGCGACCTCCGCGCGGTGTTATCGGCGCATGCGAGTCGCTTGTAAGAATCGTCGCAGATAAAGTCGATTCTCCTCGTTCGTCGTCTCGTCGTTGGATCTTCGCCGGAATTCTCCCCTTCTCCTTCTCTCTTTATCTTCGCTCCTCTTCCTCGCGCCCGTTCGTTCGTTTCCATTTTCACACGGGTCCACCTCGCGATTTCGTGCACCCTTTCTCTGGTCGATTGGATTTCTCTGAGGTGTTTCGAAGTTGGTTGCGCGGGGCACATTTGGATTTGATTGATTGATTTGTGTTATTATTGAAGGCGACGGAATGGGATGAAATTCATTGAGTGTCGTAGTTCGATGAGTGTATGCACGTTCGTAACGGGTTTTCCGGGAATTAGTGTAATCTGTTGTTCGTTGCACACACCGTGTTGTGCAATTCCATTATCGCCCGAGAGTTTTGCGATTTTTTTCCCGTTCCGCGTTTGAACTAGAGAATGATTGCACTTTCTTCTATTGCCGACACACGTTTGCTCATCCATTATATAATTATTAATTTACGACATTCCGTGGTCGTAAATCATCAATGCAGTGCTTCGTTGGGAGGCAGCGACGGTTAAGGGACGAGGTATTAGGACAATTTACATACAGCGTTGCACTATTTTATTGTACCTTAATTTCAACAATTTTCCATCCTTGCAAATTCTCAAAGTAAATCGCACACTACGTCACCCCGTCTAACTACAATTCCCTCCTATCAAAGCAATCAATTTTTGCAGCAATTAATTCCCCCGGATAATTACAAAATTACACAATCCTCCAGTTCTTTTCTCTCTCGTGCAACCGCCCCCACACACCATTTACCGAACGCTTCTTTATACATGTATACACAGCGTATACCGTCCACGGCACTTCGTCTTCCCGAGCAACGCATCACTCCATAAAATTCCACGAATCCTCCCCTCCCTTCCCCATAAACCACCGCACCGCACCGCCGTTCCATCGACTTCTCCGTCGGTTTCACCCCATGAACCGCGCCGCTGCTCCCCTCGTTTCTCCCTCGCGTGGCTCGTTCATTTTTCTCTGTCCACGGCGGGGCCAAGCCCGTGTCCGTTCGGCAGCGCACAAAAGCCGGCTTGCGTGCGCCGGTATCTTTGACCTATGACCCACGGCTCGGCTCCTTATTTCTCCGGGAGAGCAAGAGGCTCGAAAAACACGGCGTTACGGGCGCGCGTGTTATCGCGTGCGCGCAGGGGGCATCGCGGCTATCCTTCCGTCGGGGTCACCGGCGTGGGTCATCCCTGTGACCCCTGGCAGACCTGCGACTGGCGTCTAGTGATGGGAACGAGACGGTTTGATCTTGAGAACGGCCGGGATAACTGTTATCGGGCAAGTTCCTTCGCTGTTCGGCCTGATTAGTGGCCTCAGCGATGAGCATCTTAGATTAGAAAACCGCTGCGAGGCATTTTGTTTCTATTTTTGTTTGCTTTTTTTCTTTCGTTTTTGTTTTTGTCTTTTTTTTTTTTTGTAGGGACTTTCACGGAACGCTCGGATTAGCTTATGTTAGTATTTGTAACGGGGTGTGGTCGGAAAGGTTTGGTAGGGAGTGGTGTTTTGTTTTTTGGGGATAATTGTTGTTTGGGCGTGTTAGTTTTGTTAATGACGTGAGTGGCGTGAGGGAATCTTAGGTTGGCTAATGTAGTGGGAGTGTAGGGTAGGTATTAATTTGGATTTTCATGGAAATTTTCGTGAGTTTGATGTAGGTCTGATTTATGTAATGTATTTTTTATTCCGTTTCTCAGGTAAGAATAGTACGGTGATTTATAATAAATGTTCACGGTGGACCAATTAATGAAGCGTTAATGATCGTTTTGGACATACAATTGACGTCGCGGAAACATAAATTATTGTGGAAAAGTATTCTATTAGGAGACGATTAATGCAGAAAACAACGTGGCCATAGTTCTTTCCACTTGATTACGCAGAAGTCATCGACTTCAAATGTGACCTGAGAGTTGCAAATAAGTAACTCGGAAGTTTCATGTGCGTAACCTTTCGGTTTAATATAAATATAACATTTACATTTCACCATATTCATGAGGCAGCTTCTCCTGAATACACTTACATCCATCAGCGGATATCATTTCTCCGCTTTCCCGTTGAACTTCAATATTTTCCTAACCACTGTTCCCAAAATAAAACCTCGCAGCCCTTTCGCGCGTCCGCAACTCCTCGAGCAAATACAACACGGATTTCAAACACAGACGTTTAAAATTTTGCGCGAAAGAAGCTAATCGATCGGACCTGTTATCAAATCTTCACTTTCGAATTCCAAACCTGCACTCGAGTTCTCAAATCATCGTAATCAATCATATCCAAGTTTCCCTACCCCGTTATCTCGAAATTCTAAAATCTCAAACATAATCATCCGTATCCCCTTTCCCCGTTATCTACAAATTCGAATCCCCCAAATAATTATCTACGTTCGCAATTAATCACCGTCACCCTTCGTCGCCTTAAAAGTCTCAAGTTCAATAATTCCGAACCGCCAGCTTTTTAACTAACGACGGCTCACGTTTCCCAGTCGAGCTTGTAACAGGCGGTTCCAAAGCGCATCCGAGCAAGGAAATTTCGTCAATGCGAAAGAAGAAAGTTTACGTCGGCTAGATAACCTAGAGCCTCGCGTCTCGTACTGATAAGTCTGCCGATAATAAAAAGCGGTTCGCGCGATAAACCACCGGGAGCTGTTTACTCGTGGCCCAGTGACGGCGACGTGTACACGATAAACACGTTCATTCCGGATCGTCGGTCTCATTGCTATCTCCGTGAAGCCCCCTCGATTGTCCCGTGATCGATCTGCCCACAGGTAAATACCGGTCTTACCAGTTTTTGGCCGCGTGGCTGATTAGAGGCTAATCGGACACGGCTAATCCGCTTACGTCAGGCCTCGTGCTGACCACTCGATTCATCCATCATTAACGGAACACATACGATCGTTCGATATTAATGATCGAGAGATACGATACGATCGTCTATGGAGAATTGATGCAACGTCGTTCGATAGCCCGCCGTGTGACGTAGTTGATTTCTTGATACGCTTGGCAATTGCATAGGTTGTGCGTGGTTGACTTGAGGCCAGTGATTGGCTTCGGACGATGAAACGACGATTTTATAACACGTCGATTTCGTCGAGCAAGGAAACGTCGCTTCTTTCAATAGCGTCTACGGTGTATTCCGTGAAAGTTGGTTCGCAATTGAGAAGAGCGTATTTCGATGGAAATTATAATAAATATAGATCGTCGTAAATAATCGAGGTAATCAACGATGGGTCCGCTTCTCGATTGTCCGTCGGTCGGGCAAAATTAATAAATCGATCGGGCGCGGACAATCGAGCGGGCCCATCTCGTGCCCGCGACATTTAAAGGAAAACGAAAAGCGAGAGTCACGGGAAGGCGAGCCGACGAGAGAGCGTAATCTCAGTGGTCGTCGTACCGGCTGCTCGTTGGAGCTGGTTGGGGCTGGCCGGTTCGTTTGGCCCACTGGAGCGGACACCCGGAGGAAGCACACCCGCCGGAACGTGGCACGCTTTGTAGCCCCGTGTATATAGTGGAACACGTGCAGCCACGGATACTCGCGGACACTTCCACGCGAGTATATACACGGGCGCATCATCTACTGGGTGGCCATTTCATCTCTGACACGGTGCACCGGTGTCGACTTTTTGTTCCTTTGCTCAAGGAGCGATTCGTAGTATTACAGACGAATCGAAATCGCATTTTCTGGGTTAACGGGAATTTGTACGACGAGGACGGTTTTAATTTGGAGATCCTGGAGTTCTGATTTTGGAGAACGGCAAGGTGTCGTTCGTATTTCTTTGCGAAGGGAAGCGCGAGATAATTGTATTAATTAAATTTTTGTGTTATATTTGCTGAGTGGAGTATTTCGGAGGATTTAGGTTTACTGGTTTACGGTTTGCTGGTTTGTTTTGCTTCGGGGAAATTCAAGTGGATAAACCATTATCTGTGTGTACGTCGTAATTTAAGGGCGGTTTTTCTGGCGGTGCTTCAGTGTCGTACAGACCTTAGACTTGAAGTAAATTTTACGTCCTATCTTGCGAGGGGAGCGGTCTCGAGTCGTTCTCAAGTCCGTGGAGCATTTAAAGTAGCGTGTAATCTGAAAATTGTATACACAATGAAACTGTCTTAGGAACCTTTTATGCAGAGTTCAACGAAATCACGATACAGTGCTTCCCACGCTATGGCTCCAATCTGATCGTTCGGAATCTAAATGTTTCTTGGAAAAAATCGTTTAATATTAACTTCCCCATTCTCAAACCGCCATGCACCGGCCATGCACTGCTGAAACGATTCCAATAATAGAAACCGATGTCCAATGAAATTAATTATCCTTCGTTAAACGTTCGCGGACCGGTGCAGCAAGTCACCAGTAATAATAATCATCGTAATAGGAAACTCGTTCGAATAAAAAGTAAAAGAATAATTTCACTCGAGATAAAATGCTGTTGCACGATTAGCAGCTTGGACTACCCTGTATATGACTTCGTGTGAGCACAAACGTGACAGGGTGAGTGGACCGAGTAGCAAGTGAAAAGGAAAAGCAAGGGGCGTGGGGTTGAGAAGGAAAGAGAGAGCTGGCCAGATAATACGGACCGAAAGGGAACTGCGCACCACTAGCCGGAACCGTCCATGACGCAGTCATCGCGACCATCTCTCGTGTCTATCGCATCTGCATACGTGAGTGACGAGCCGAACATTACCTGCGTGCTGCACGCGTGCACGTACGCACAGGTATTCACGATCTACGCACGATCATAGGGCTAGGAGGCATGGATCTTGCATACGAGTGGACAGTTGCTTCCTAGGCATACAGACGAGTTTTATGCATTAGCAAAGTATTCTGGAATTCTTCTGGCGACCTTTTATTCCTTATTGAAGTCGGCTTCGTTTCTAGAATTTCTGCAGTAGAAATTAAGATAACTGTGCATGTTCAATTATTATTGCGTCCGTGAAAAGAAATTATTCAAACATTCTTATAAATGGAGGTTTAATTGAATCGAAAGGAATGGGTAGAAGCTGCGATGAGCAAATTATTTCGTCGAAATACTGCGGTGGAAATTGGGACTCCAGAATTTTGTTTACATAGAAATTTTCGTAGGAATAAGTTTTTACATACACACAATTGTTCGTAGATTATTTTTTTTATGGAGAAGACGTCAGCTATTGTACTGCATATGTAAACCAAGATACAGTGTGAATCCTGACACGTGCTTTTCCAATTCGTCCCCGTCAGAAGCTAAAAGATACAGCTGCCCCGTGGTAAGAGAGGCATGCACATGCATACATGCATACATAGGTACGGTAACTTAAGTCTGGGAAAAGTACCACGGTAGGATGAACTTCGAAGTGTGAATTTTAAACAGGTAGATGCATCGAACGAAGCGCAGTAGCTGGAACAGACACTGAAATTGACTTTTGAAAGAGACATTAGAAAATAAAGATCGCTCCCACTTGCATTCCCATTCGATTTCCACGTTTTCCTCGTGCTACGCGTATATTTCATCCGCTTGCATCTAATTATATACACAAAGGAATATATACATATATATATAATTGCTATGTGCATACTGAAAAGAACAATACTGGTCTACCAAAAATAATTATCCGATATAATTATCAACACGTCGATTTCTCCGCCGTCGTCGACGTTTATTCGTTCCCCGAAAAATATCCGCTCTCTTCCCGTCCGTTTTCGTCACGGTGGAACGAATCGTCGGCTCCAAAAATTTCTACGTTGTACTGGTCGCTCGAGTGGCTCCTTTGTTCCACGCGGTTATGCAAAAGAGCAGCGGCATGAAATAACGAGACGAAAGGGTGTAATGCCCTGTCGATCTTCGAGACCGCCACGTTTGTTCTCGCAAGTGAAACGAATAAATGGTAGAGGACGAAGCGAAGGCAGGAGAATGGGCGAAACAGGAACGGTGGTTGCTACGAACGAACCAAAAATGTATTCGGGCTGGGGTGTGGGGGGGGGGCATAGCCGGGGCGCGCCACCGTGACACTTAAGGGGAACGCGATACTGCAGCGTATAATTGCACCATATTCGAGGCAGTAGCGAGTGCAACAACACCAGACACAACAGGCCACGTCGACGGCGTGCTTGTGTGGCATAACCACGGCTGCACCCACTCGGGCCCAACGACTGCCGGCCAATTAACCCGAATGGTAACGAGCCGCGTCGAGCACGTCGCTTCGCGCCTCTGCCACTGCGTAGTCCGACGTTTCCTTGCCGAAATTCAGCACGAGTTTTCTTTCAACGGCGACTTGTTCGCGCCTCGTTTTGACTGTACGCGGGCGAACGGGATCGTCCACGATGGGCATCGAATCGCTAGGGGTGGAATTGGAATGGCGGTGTGAATAGGAAGGGTTTGGAGCGTTTGATTTTTGGAGAACCGTCAATTTCTTAGTGCCACTGGAATTGATTCGAACGTTATCAGCAGCCCGACCCATCGTCGTAGGTGTGTCCCTCGCGATATATATTCGGACCGGATAAAGTGGTTCGGGACAAGGACTCGTAGAGATTTCTGAAAGCATTCGTATATATAAATGAAAAGCCCGCATCGTATTTGTGGCGTGCGCATATAATTTCTCGATGATCCAACTAACTCCTCCGTTGACTTGCGTAATGTCGACTGCAATCTGGTTTCTCGCGTGCTCGCGACTGATTATTTAACGACTTAACGGCTTAACAGCGAGGCTCGATCTGCCTTCTGCTTCGTAAGTGACATGTTAATACGTGGGTCAATTGAAATATGATGGATCGCGGCGATTATGGTCCCGTTACAGGGAACGGGAAAAAATTAATTGAACCCTCGACGACGACGAGGATGACTTCATCTCAAACCCTTTTTTCTCTGCAAATTTTATTCCCGAGAATCGCGTGCTTATTTTGCGTCCAAATACTCTGCAGAAATCGGACCCCTTTTGTACATTCTCCGTGGATACATAATTTTCCAAATAATTGTGTAAAGCGATTAAAATTTGTTTGTTTATATTACACACGATATACATAGATATATTTCCCACGTTACTATCAAACAAATACCGAACAAATTCATGCATAATAATTATCACGCAATTATTTTCCTATCTATGCAACAGGATAACTAATAAATAAATACCAAAATTCGATCCTCCCGTGTGAAACGTTTGAACCAGCCCGAAATCAACGCCACAAAAATGCTAACCCAGCATTATCTCCACGATTCGCAAATCAAAGTATACAGAGTTCGCATGATCGGCCCGGTAATAGTACAACGAGAACCGCCCAGGGGCTATCGAAACGGAGAACGATAACTAGCAGCGTGGTTCCTCGGAATCAGGCTACCGTGAAGCGTTCCAGTTCCTAGCAAACGCCCCCGACGTACGGTAATTACACCGAAATCAGCAGGGTCCCGGGTGTAATTGGCCGTCGAGTTTCGCGTGCACGAAAAAAATAAAGAAATAAAAGGAAACGTATCAGGATGCCTGTGGATGCCGGGCCACGTGGTAAAATCGGAAGCGTGTAGCTGCAACGAACGAGCCGGCTCGTTTAATGATAATAATTAGCCGACTCGTCGGTGAGACGTTTCGCGGTGGTAATTTGCGCGGCGGTGACCGTCTCACGCTGAAACTGGAACCACGAAGATCTCACGGATGACTGATTATTCGTACGGAATTCTAGGTTGCCATTACGCGAGCGTTTTACGCCTTTCGCGTGAATGAAAAAGGACGGAGAGGAAAAGGAACGGCAGCCCGGCAACACGACGCTGCGGCTAAGCGGCCGAGGTTAATGGGTGCTGCTAATTGTCCAATGGACAACGCCCATAAACGCCATTTAATGGGAATCGGTTGCAGGCATCCGCGACACTGTTCGTGGATTTGATTTATTGTTGGTTTAAGGGGCGGGTTAGTTGTGATCGCGGTTGAATCGTTGTGAAATCTACTTTCATGATAATTTATCACGCGAGCCGGTGCCGGTCGACGATACGAAACGACGGACCCGATGATCTCGCCACGATTTATTTATTTTTCGGGTACCCCAGTATCGAAGATACTTGGATTCGTCGTTTGAAACATTCCGTTGATCATTTTGGAGTAATTGCTGGCCTCAAAGATTTGTATTTTCCTTCGAAGGAAACTTCGAGCGTTTAATAATAATGTTTCTCGACAATATCTGTACCCGTGAATCGTGTTTTCACGTATCATAAAGCAACGTCCGCATTATGCACAGAAACGTCCCGTTGGTTGCGATTCGAGGTTGCCTCAAACTGGTTCACGCGTTCATGATCGAACGGCTCGTAAACGTTTCAAATCGTCGTTTTCACAATCGAGGAAGCATGAAGTTTCCTCGGTTGTTGTCGACGAGGAGGACGGGGACAAGGGGGCAGGAATGAAATAGCGACGAAAGAAAGGGTTCTCTCGCGGTTTTACGATCGAACGAGCCCGACCCAAGAAAATCCTTAATGGAACTGTTCGCGAACGATGGATCGAGCAAGAGTAGCAAACCACAACCTCCGGTTCCCACCGGGTGGCGGCAGCGTTATTAATTGCGAAATATTTAGCGTTAAATTCTGTGGAACGGCCGTGGTCCCCGTTTTCAATCTTTGTCGTAGCCGTAGGAATTCCAGGGTGAAATCGGCGACCGCAAACGGACGCCTTAGGTACGACTCTTCGACGTTCTTTCCCCTTCCTCGCCTGCGCATCAACGCGACCGCGAAACTAACTTTGATGCAATTTCGAATAATCGAATGAGGATGGTGGAATATCAATTTCTGGGTTGACAGTCCTCGACGCTTCGACGATTAATTTGCGTTGATAAAAAAGAAAATCGAGGGAAGTTTTGTATTGAATTCGCAAAGGGCATATTAATGTTTTTGGATATTAATATCTCGAACAGGGTGATAATTAATCGGACCACAATTTTATATATTATAGATATCAATTTAAAACTGGCGAAATTAACGTCGCATTGGCCGGATAATTTTGCAGCATTCGATACAAAAATTGTATTAAACTTTTTATCGTTATTATAGAAGTTGTGAAGACAGCCATCTATCATTAACAGACACCGAAATTATTACAGAGGCTTTGAAGCACCGACAGTCATTAGCCCTTTGTTCCTTTTATAACGTTAATTTGTCCGTATTGCAGATGTTTAGATCGAATCACAAAAAGAATACCAGCCAAAGTAAAACGAATCACTGACAATAGAACGTTCCAAAGCTTTACTCCGTGTATCTTCCGTCCATTGTTTAAGGGAGGCCTTTCGGTAGCCTCTGTTTTCCGGCCACTTTTGTTTCACACCACGTAGACTAATTTGTCAGGGCGGTGCTCGGAAAACTCCGTGGACTAATTGCGATTTCATAGCTTGAAGGGAAATCTCGTTCCAGAACCTCGAATTTTACCCCGCTTGTTCTTCCCTCTGGCGCACAACGTTATTTCTAAATATACTTCGTTACCCTGAAACCCCGATCGACTGCTCGTAAATGGTAAATCAAATTGAAATTAAAAGAAGAAAATTAACGTAAAACCATGTCACCCGCAAATCCAAAACCGTCATTGTAATTTACGTATGCGCAACAACCACCACCATTGTCTCCTCAAATCGTTGAAAAAAAAGCGCTCCGCTTGCAAACACATTCGAATCCCGATAAAATCTAACCAGCCGCGTCCCCCGAACCAAATGACCCACCTTCGCTAAAGTACATTACCAGGCCTCTAAAAACGTCGAACAGTTAAAAAGAAAAGAAAGAAACAAACCCCCCCACCCCCAAATATCCTGATTTCCTAGTTCGGGCACAGCGGGGCGATCCATTCGACGGTTAGTTAAAAACCTAGCCGTGGTCTCTTTTTGCCTTTCTCTGTCCGGGGCCACGTCGAAAAGGGTCCGAAAATAGCCCATTTAATTCATAGGACTCCTCCCACCCGGCGCTATTAGCCTTTCGCATTTTTCCCCCCGTGGATTCATCTCCGAAAATTAACAACCCAATTAAGGCGGCCATTAACGTCTCGGTATCTCATTAGGCCGGGATCGTTTGCAACTTTTAACGGAAGGGGGCACCCAGTTTTTTGTGGAAATACACAAAACGGAACGACGCGCCGCGCCGTTTCGAACGGATTCTCATTAGAGGGAGGTCGCTTTTATGACGCTTCCTTATCGCTGTTGTACCATCGGGAAACATCGCCGAATCCTGAACGCGGTAATTGATGCGGGCATGAATACGGTATCGCGGCTCACGCGTGCACGCACGCGATTAGCACGTTTCAATGGTCATTAATATTTAATGTTACCCCCGCCGACGATTTCACTCGTCCGCGGGCCGAAGCGCGGAACGATAAGACGAAGGAGGACGCGAGGGGTTGCAAAACGCGAGGATATTCGAGTTATTATCTGGTCGGTCGGCCGCGTGCGCTCCACCACGCCCGAGCTCTTTGATCATTATGGCGATTTTATGTGACCGACTCGTATTTTTACGCCGTTTTATCGCGCCCCTATTTCAGCATTACCAGAACGAGCACTGGCCTCGCCGTTGGTAATTTTAGTCCGCTCCGGCAGGCTTTCCGCCGGGTATCTTTATGTCGACGAGCGTTAACGCCGTTGACGACGACGATCGGAAAGGATTATGAATTACGAGGCGATAATTTATTGGAATCGTGTAATCCGGAACTTTTTCTTTTCTTTTTCAAGGAAATTTTACTCATGCAATATCAAGCGTACCTGTACGTATCTTCGATAGAGGAGTTTAGTCCTTTGCGTATAAGCGCGGAACGAATCAGAGAAGTTCGGAGTTTTAACACGGAATTTCGTTTGTTCTATTTTACACGCGTGCCCGACGAGATGATCGAGGATCAACGTCACTTTTAATCGCGCGGCAACGCCTTCCTCCTTACACGAATTTTTCAAAAGGCCACGAGAAACGTAGCAACCTGCATTTCTATTCGTCACGCCGCGTCTATTTTCGACCACCTGCATTGTTTTAGACGATCTCTGCCCACGTATTTTCCATTGTTTCTCCGTTCGGGTTTGCGCACGATCGGCTCGATGGGGAACGGTCTCGTTAAAGAACATTTCAGCGCCGATTAACCGAATCTCGTAACTTCTGTTCCGCCACCCCGACGAATCGGGAGGGTGAGAAAAAATTTGGTGTTTCCGTCGAAAGCGACCGACACACCGCCCGCTTTTTCTGCCTATTGTCTTACTTTCACGCCCGATTACGCGGTCCAATTTTGGTTGCAAACGCCTGTTTTTGTTTCGCGAGGGACGGGCGAACAATCGGATTTAATTGGAAAACGCCCTTTCCTCGCGTGCGACTTTCCTCCCATAGACCACCGGCATTGGGGAAAATATAAATGTTAATTCTACCGGACTCCCTAGAGCCGGAATATTTTTTTAAGTCCGCCATTCGTAGGCCACCGTTGCTGCAAAATTCCATAACACTTGACATAAGATATCATTAGTCTGATAAGCGTATGGGAATCGTCGGTAGCGGTACAAAACTTATTTAATCAAACATACTTTGCCGGATTTCCAATGTCTCTCCACAGTCGTTGTTCAATCGAAACGTCCCCAGCATCGATCATTCTAAAACTGGCTAAGAAATCGAATTCAATAATCAGAGTCTAAAAAAAATCCTAACACACGCGAGTCCGCCGAATCGTATCGTATCGCATTATATCCACCCTAACAAATCCATTAAGCCTCCGCCCTTTCGTTTGACAATTCATTTCTCGTCGCGCAGTAAGAACTTAATCAAACTCGACGAAAAAACGAGCATCCCGCAAAAAGATTCAAACCCCAAAAGGCTTAGGCACAGAGAGAAACCGCTGGCGCGAATAAAGAGCCTCAGCAGCCTTTCGAACCAAATGCCCGACGCATCGATCATTCCTTCATTCCCATCGGTGGAAAGAAGAAACGGTCCAGAGAGAGGAGGTGAATAATTAAATTTCGTCGAGGAGCCGTCAATGGAGGGGGATAAATTTATGCGACCTCTTCCCCCCTCCCCCCTCACCCTGGATGAGCCACCCTCATTAACGATATTCATTGGCGGTTCCGTGCCGATAATTCAGCCATTCATCAAGCCGATCTAACGATCCGTTCGGTTCTTGCACCGGGCGAAATCGATTAAAGTGATCGACTGCGGTCCGTCTCTCTGTATAGTAAAATGAAACGGGACGAGATCCGCAGGGGTGACCGTGCTGGATTTCGTGAGCGTGCGCCTTCAGCTAATTCTCGAGACAATGCATCACCGTGTTCGGACAGAACACCTCATCAGAGCGCTTCAGGTTAATGAGCGACGCGGAGGAATATGCTTTTATTTCTCCTTCGATCACGCACGAGTCCCGGGGAACGGATTCTGTGGTTCATGGAGGTGGGCGATCTTTTCCTCTACTCTCGCGTTTCACGGGGATATGAAGAAATTGCCTGCTGAGGGATAGGACTAGTTTATCGTTCGATGCCTTTCGCGATCGGAATGCTTTGACGTTTAAATGATAGCTACCGTCTTGGGAATTATTAAATTTTCGTTCTCGCAGTCTTTCTGTTCGATTCGAAATTAATTCGCGAGGCTGTCATCGGTATCGACCGTCACAAACGCCGACAATTTGATTTGTTAATCGAGTACTATTTTGACGTCAGATATAAACCATCCTACTTGTCCAAAAGGGAAGGAAAGGAAAAGCGCGTCCGAGAAATTTCAACGCTCCCTCCCAGTATTTCTAACGAGTTCAGCGATCAATCTAACCCTTCACCGAGCCATTAAGTGCTATCACCTACCCTACGCCTAATCTAACAAACCTCCGGTAAAAAAAACTCCCCCAATTCTAACACCCCTGCCAATCGCACAGCTCCAGCCCACCGAAAATCCATCGAAATCCATGTCGCCGTAAAAACGCGTGACACCGACCGCTTCTTCCACCCTATCAGCGTTCACGGTTCAAAGCATCGTTTAACGACCATACCCGGCAGAGGCTTTTTCTCCACCGGTGTAGATAAGTGTGTTCCCTCGGCCGGGCGATCGATCAAATCGACAGGACCGGCAGCAGTATATATACTCATTAGATTCGTCAGTTTCGGCGGCATTTTTCTCGCCGCTTTCACGAAGAAGCAACGGTTCTCCTCTGTCCGGTTTCGTTCGGGCAGGTGAATCGCGGCCGGTGGTTGCACACGTTCCTCACGAAGGTGGACGCGCGCAACACGGATTTTCGGGTTGCACGGAGGGCCCAGGGCCGTCTCAACGGGAGGGCAGCCGGAACCCCGTCGCGTATGCCTCCTTCTTAAATCGTTTTGATTATACTCCGAGGGACCCCCGGTTCAACAGTCTTGGATAATTAGCAGCCTCCGGCTGGCTGGCTGGCTGGCCTGGCCTGGCCTGGCCAGGCCTGGCCGTTCTCCATTTAATTGCTTTATTTAATTTAACTCCTGATCTCTGAACGACGATCTATCGTAACGTGCACTGCGCGCCCCGTGTACTCTAGCCCGTGTAATTCAATTAAGGCCAGGATGCAAATGAATATTATAATTGGACGATATTTTACGAGGGGCCCACCCGGCCGGTAATTATATCGAACGGATCCCGATCTTCGTATCTGTTCCGCTACAATCTCAACGGGCCGCGCGACTCGCAATAATGTTTCGGCTCCGCGTCTTGATTAATGGCGACGCGTACCGCGGTTGGAGATTTTAATGTCGTCGTCGCGAGGAACGTCGATGATCGCCGCCGCGGCACGCAACGAATGGAAATTCGTCACGCGAAGTCAAAGAGATTTTCGCAGCGGGGATGGCGGTGCCCGGGGTATGCCGCGCCGCGCGCCTTGAGAAATCGGATGGAATTTATCTGGCGGGGACCGGGACACACCCACGAATTTCCATTCTCGGGGCGCGCGAGCTTTTTCTGACAACGAGCGACTGCGACGGTCCGGGCGCAGGACCTCATGGTAGGTTTATCGCGGGAGAAAAATTGAACGGCCCAATGGGGTGGCCATGAATTTCGTTTGTCGGGGGCTCCTCTTGACGAACGATTGGAATGTGGATAATCTTTTATGGCGGCTCTACAATGTCCAGGCTGTTCTAACTCGGGCAGTTGCTTGGACTGTTATTTTACACGCTGTGTTAACAGTCGCGTGGAATCTTGTTACATGTTCCGATTGGAGGATGTTATCTTTGTTTTAATCCAGCACTTGTTTCTAATTAATAGACAAATCGCGAGTCGATTGCGGGAATTTAAATAACACAAAATGTTTCTCGAAATTGAGAAGCAGCGCTTACCAGTTGTACTTTATTTATTTATTGCAAGAAGATTCATCAATTTGTTCCATTTTATCGTCCAATCGAACGTCAAAATGGAAGAGTATAATATTCGAGTTTTCTACAAGACAAAATTTGCATTTGAGAATGACAATTGAGCCTCTTCGACGGCGCTGTTGCGATTTCTTTGAAAATATGAGAGTCGAGGGAAAGAGGAATGTTCCTGTATCCATACGTCGTTCCTCGTTATACGATTCTAACGTCGTTCCCCGTGTGCCTAAAAAGGCGTGCCTAAACAATGAAGTTTATGGGCTAAGGCCTGCGGGAGCGGCCATTAAAACAATCGACAGTCGCTGTTACAAGGGGATGCAAATGTTGGCGCGAGCACAATGGCGTTTCGGGAGAGGCCGCGGCAGTAAATACCAGTATAATTGCCAGTCTCAAAAGTTAAGGCAGTTTTAAGAGGCCCCTCGGCTCTCTTTTCGCGTTCCCTTATATGCGATCCGCAACACTGACGCGTGTGCAGCCTTAGAGTTTTAGAACGAAGGCGCAGTCGGAGTCCTTTCATTTTGTTGCAACTTGGACGCTTATAGTGCTCGTTTGATGGCGCCATTTCTTCTGTTTTAATTTAAATATCATCATTATGGTTACGGTTCGCTGAATCGTTAAGAAACCAGTTTTATTTCTCCAGGCCGCCGTTTGCTTCGTGCCTTCGTTTGTTTCGTTCGTTTATTTCGAATTTTTTGGTACGTTTGAAGTAAATCATTTTTATTCCGATTCCTTTTCCGAGAATTAACTTATTAGACTTATTAGAACAGAGTAATGTTCTATTCTAGTAATTAAATAATATTCAAATCTAATCAGACTTTCTGTTAATTAACGGAAAATTAAAGAGCATGCGAATAAATTCTTGAAGCCGACAAATAAAAGAAACGTTCAGCGTCGCCGGAGTGAAAGTTGAGTATTCATAAAGTTGAACGGGCCCGACTATTTTCCCTCAAGAAGAAAATTTGTTCTGGGGCTGGAAGGTAATGATCGCGTTTGTAAGGAAACGACCGCGGCACGTGTTTGCGCGGAGTCGTACAGACGACGAGGCGGAGGAAGATGCAAAAGAAAAAGTGCAGTCACGAATCCGAAGCAAATTATGCGACGCTCATGCGCAACGCCACGCCCGCCAAATGGCCAATTCGTGTTTGCAGATTGCCTCTATCTCGGCACCCTGTCGCGGCCCAAGATTGCAGTTTCCTCTTTCCTTTAAAACGGCCGGGCAGAAACGAGAGCATGCCTCCATTGTGGCTCGTGCACGCTCGATAACCGTTCCGGTTGGCAAAAATTCCGTCGAATTTCGGCGTGTTCAAAGCGACGCGACGCTTGTAAACGGTTAATCGATGGTACTGAAAATCGCTCCCAGCTTAAACGATAATTGACCGCCGATTTCGTTTCGCAGATGTTTCGAAATTATGAAATAATGAAACATTATTGACAATGTTCACATTTGTCGAAATTAATGAAGAGAGTGCACAGTTTATTCATCTTAAGTTAGACGGGATTCTCTTGCTTATCGTTAGTACAAAGAGGGACGTATACATATATCGGTACGTGAGGGTGTGGGTTCTTCAGTGGTTACGTGTGTTAAAGAGTATCGTACATCGAGAGGTTTGAATAAGACGTGCAAGTAAAGAAGGCGTGCAAGGAACTTATCTTGAATGCCTACAAAAGGGTGCAGTTAGACTGTCAGTCATACGAGGTTCATTGAAGTAAATTACCCTTTGGTTGCAGACATGATAGTTTATCTCAATGGTTTATAAGTCTCGAACGTCACGTCATTTTGAATCGCACGATCGTTCAATGAGCAATTAGTGTCTTTCATTCCTCCTTGAAAGTGGAGAGGAAAAAAATATAGACCATATTGAAAATAAATATTTTTACCACCCATTTGACTGTGCACGAATTTTCTTCCCGACAATTGCGGCAGCTTCTCGTCTCGCTCCGCCTTAATCGATTTTTCGTGCCTTCTCGCACGACGTTCGGTGTCTCGTCGCGAGTCGAGCATCACGAATTTCGATCGAACGGACACACGGCGCTCGGGGAGGACATGACATCGATTTAACGTTAGTTAAGATTAAGCCGAGTACCGCTGGAGGTGCGCCGCATTAGGTATTCTCTGAGTGAAGTGGTTCGCCTTCTTGCTGCCTCGTAATCTGCATTGACGCCCCAATGTGCAGCACGAGCCAAATGCGGAGCGGACGATGCGAGTACGATCCCCGATATTCCATTTCGGATTGCCCCGTGGCATTGATACAGTTCGCGATTGTAGAAATATCTTCTTTTCTTTTATATAATTCGTTACAGAACGGTGTATTTCGTTGCACGGTCCGATTAGTGTGTATTGCGTACAGAAAATTCTCATTGCCGTAGTGTTTTATTGTTATTTTGTCGCGAACTAGGAAACGCGTAGGAGGTCGGAGGTAGAAAAGGAAAGAGAGCCACTTCGATTTCGTACGACCTCAGTGCTCTTCGATGTGAAATTCGAATAAATTCGATCCGTCGAGGCAAACGCCGAGCGGCGTTTATCTACTCTTATCTACTCTTTTTCTAATAACCACGAGGTGCAATAATAATTCCTCCGCGCACACCTCCCACTCGTATCGCTCTGTTCCCAACGAAAGCGTCGGGTTCGCGAGAACGACGGAATCCATGCACTGTTCTGCACGGGTGTAACCATATAAAGTCGTGTATCGAGCCGCGGTGCGCGAGGCGAGATCTAGCCGCGATATATCGACGGGGGAGTCGATTTCGCGTGGCCCGCATGGGCGCGTGACCGTAAATGAAATATCTCGCAGCAGGTCGGGGGGGCGCCACGCCTCTGAAAGTCTGACCACGCTTGCTTTTCAGGAAAGTCGTGGCCGTGCAAAGGCCGCTCGCGCGGGATTAAAAAGGACAAGTTGCAGCGTCGGGAACGGCCGCGTATAATTTCTAGGGCACAATGGGTAAAACGGGAAGGCGATCGTTTCGACGCGGTTTTATCGGCGCGCCTCCTTCTCTCGGGGCGATCGAACGTAGAATTCCCTTGAATTCGCGAACGCGTTTAGCGGCGATAAAATACGAAATCTGCATAAAAACCGGTCAATGAGGGATAAATTCGAGGGAATCGTTTTTATTATTCCAATGGCGGGCCGATTGACAATTCGATTGCCCGTAGGAATCGGCTGTCCCCGTATCCGTGGGCTTGTTATAGGGATTAAAATGATTACTTGATATCTCCCTCCGAGGTTTCTGGGTCGTTCAAAATTGCGGCCGACCGTGTGGTTCGACGTGTATCGATTGGAAATACCGTGGGACGAATGTTTATTAGGATCGTTTGCGACGAATGAACTATTTTTGTTATTAATGCGATCGAATTAAATGCACCGCGATAGCATAATATATATTTGAATTGTTTTAAGTGCTACATAAATAGTGATAACGAGGCAGATATGTTATTTCATTTTCAACACTGTATTCTGTTATAAACTTAAGATTCTTGAATATTGATCTCGAATCTTGGATACTTCATAGAAATAAAAGGCAGTTGTTAATTCTTAATATTACTCCAAAATTTCGTCACAGTTTCCTCTTTAACAACCAAAGAAAGAATATATAACACCTAAAATCATCTACAAATTCCGGATTGTATGGTCCCTTTTGCAACCCTCCTTTCTTCATTTCTGTTTTCAACGTTTTTGTTCCGCCTTATTCCTTTCTCTCCGCGACTCCTCGGTCGATGTAGCATATGATATTATGTATACGCGCGTGCTCGCGGCCAGGGAAATCGGTCGTGGCGCGTTTGCTTTGAAAAGTGGGATATGCAAAGTATGCGCGAGCCATAGGGAACCCCGGGGCAAAAATTTCGCCGATTCCCTTTCTTCCTTTGTGCGCCGATATGGCGCCTCCGCGATAAATCGTTCGTATTTTTTTCACGGTCCGCGGACTCGTTTTTAGGTGCCCACGGTCTTGCGAAATCGGAGCCGCGCTACGTGAAAATATTCGCGGTGCAACGAGTATTTTTAGAGCGTTCTCGAATTTATCGTGGCATTGTTGCTGACACGCGAACCTTGCGCCGATATTTTCAGATTCTTGCGGTTCATGGGTCTCAGCCTTTTTTGTCTCGGTATTCATGCGACCGCGGGGATACTATAGTATTCCGTTCAACGATACGCCGAACGGCGTCGCTGTTTTTAGGAGAGTCTCCTTCCATTAAACGCTAATCGGACACGAATGATTCTACACTAATCGTCGTTTCGCCTTGGCGCATCTCGCAGGTTCGTTAATGAAAAATTCATTCATGCACGCTTTGAAGTTAATTCATTCAGATTTCTAATCGAATGCAGAACAATTATCATTATTTTCCATATACAGCGGTGTCAGGGATCAAACTGCTGCATGAATCGTTAACGGTGAATCGAATTTCGAATAGGCAGGGAAAAGAAAGCCTCGGGCATCCGAAGGTTCCGGGCGATCGTATGCGTCGGAGAAAAAAATGTCACCTTTTTTAGCCTGTCCTTACCCTACGTTGGAGAACCTTGGACCTCTCTATGTGACATAGCGTTATCGGTCGTGGGCTATTTCGTTTCACTTTCTTCGATTAGGGAAGTGGGGCCACTGAGTAGGTGAAACAGCATTCTTATCGGAGACTGGTTGCTGCCAATATTGATTATCCGCGTACAGGGGCCGAGCGCGGGGACGTAGATAGCTACGACAAATTGCACGCCTTCGCATTTTGTCGATAATCGACCGCTGTTTATTACTGTTTGGCGCCGGTGCCACTCGTGACATCGTTCCACGTAACCTTCCTGTTCGACTATACTCGCTTAGGACAATTTATTGACTTGGAAAAATATAAAACATCGATAGAGTTTTATTAATCTCCTTTCTTGGTTCAATAAAGTTTTAGTTAGAATAATGTAGAATATCAATTTATCTTATTCGGTGCTGCCGCTGCTATTTAATGAAGGGGGAGACAAATTATGTATCTAACTTTGCATTGCACAGCCATTACTGTTTCGCGAAAATAACTCGAGCACGACTTTCACCCCGACCGAGACTCGAAATTTATCTAGCCGGCACCAATCTGAATTCTCTGCACGGACTGGTATGGATCCCATTTGGAGCTAATTATGTAATTTAGACCGACGGCTAATTTATAGGAACTGGTTCGTCGATAAGATTAACAGCATTCGGAGCTTGAACATTGTTGAACCACATTGGTGAACCGGAATAACCGTTGGATTCTAGAAACCACAATTTTTGTCTTCACTCCTATTGTAAAAAGATTTGCATGTATACAAAATTCAAATGGAGTCTGTATAATATCATAATATGTCATTCAACATTTATTCCAACTCGACAAACTCCACGTGAATTACACAACAAACGCGAAGAAAGTCATCGTGTTTCATTCGAAAAACAAGGTCCACAGAATCGCGAGGCGTTTTTCTGCCAAAGTTTCGTGGTTCCCGATTGTTTAGGCTACACCGAAAGGATTAACGAACCCGTGCTCGTCGAGCTGAAGCAAGGGACGTTCGGTGAAATATTTCTAAACAGGCGCGGGCGGGACCCAGCACGACGGACGGAGAGGAAACGACGGAGAAACCAAAGCCGAAGCACGCGTATAATAATAGCTAATAAAGTGGACGTAAAAGTGGTAGGGGGATAGGGAGTTCTGGTAGGGCAGGTGGCCCTCGAAACCTCCATGGGGGCACACTCCGGTTACCTCTCTGCGCGGCCAAAAACCGAGCTGCTGCCTCGCCTCCGGGCCCACGCGAGTAAAAGTCCTCTCCTCTCTTTTTCCTCTCTGCTCGTCGAGCTGCTTTTGTCTGCCCGGAACCAAGCGACAAAAAGATAACTCTCCAACGAGAGACGAACCTGGCGGAGGAGATCATCCTGGGGACGCCCGGCGAACCCTTCAAACGTTTCTTAATCTATCGTTGTCGCGTCCTCGTAATCAGTAGATTATTCGACAAACGTATATATACATAGATGGGGCCGCGAAAGATTATTTAATAGGAAATTATTAGAGACGTACATTTTTCGTAGCTGAGAGAAATATTCGTGCAAAGGAGATCAATCTTAAATATATTATTCTGTGCTCTATTGAACGGAGAATAATATGGAACTTATGCATACGGTTGTTATCGTCGTGCAAAAGGACATTACTGAAATTGTTTCATCCGATTCAAGATCACAATTTAACGTTCCTCAACGCTTTCCAACGAAGTCCGCAAGTAGCAGTGCGTCCAAGTTATTCCAACAGGATCTCTTAATGTTCGGCCGCGATAAACATTCCCCCCTTGTCGCGAAACGAGCCCGCTGATCGGTATCAGAAAAGCGTGAAACTCGTCTAAGAAGTAGCGGCGCGGCATTCAAGTGGAAAGTCCGATTGCGACCTGTGCCTGGGTCGCGCGAGGGAAACGATCTCATCTAACAATTCTCCACGGACCGGGGCTCGACGCGAGTGCGCCGAGATGCAGCAGAACTCGCGGATGCACGTCGACCACTTCCAAGACTCGTTGCCTTGCATTATTATGATATAAGACACGCGCGGCCTGCATTAACCATAAAACCACTGTTTCATCTCGGCCGACTGACGGGGCCCCGTGAGCGTTTGTCAGAACGTATGATGCCACATTACCGTCAGCGCGTGGCTCGCGTGATTTCCCCGTCTGCTCCTCTCGCAGCCAAGCGCAGCTGCAACCGAGGAATCGGGGAAACGGGTCGAATAGTAATTTCGCTGGTCGAATGAATTTTGACACGAGCTGAACGTGCTTGGAAGGTCGTGAAGATTCATGGCCGATTGGATAGACGAATTCAACGGTTGCATCGTTATTTATGTCAGAACCCGATTGCGGTTCTGGATCGGTGCAGAATGTTCGAAATGCGGCATTGTTCTTCTTCTTATAGGATATACCATGATTGCCAAGAAAGTCGAATTCGACTGGCCCTTGCGAAACGAATAGGGAGGGGGAAAAGTGTTCAAGTCACTGCGAGCTCGAGAGCAGACGGATCGAGTAGGGGGTGCGCTTTCTGTATCCGTGGCGCGTGCACGTCCATCCCGGCGAGAGGAGATAAATTCCTGTCGTGCAATTTCAGTAAAGACGGGATTTACCGGGCCGACTTTCGTCGTCGCTCCCACGTAGCGAAACCTTCAATTTCGCGTGCACACCGTTTCGACGTAGAACTCTCGACAGCGTACCGGAGGCGATTTTGCGGTATCGAACCGACGACGAGGACAACCGAGCGCCGGCTCGGCGAACGGGGTGGGAAGCGAAGCGTCGATAGAAGAAGAGAGGCGCGCACCGTGCGAATGTAAAACAGAAAAGGGAGGAACGTGCATCGTAGTCGGAACAAGGGAGACACGTTCGCAGAAGCAAGAGGGGGAGGATTAAGAGGGGGAGGAGAGAAAGAAAGAAAGGAGAGATCGAGGCAGAGTAATCGGCAAATGGAGATGGCCCCTAAGTTCTCTGCGTCGTCCCGCTCCCGCCCACGCGGCCAGACAGAATAAAACTACTCGGGGACGGTCGTAAGTACCGAGGAAGTACGCGCTCGTGCTGCTCTCGAAGAGAAACGAGCGTGGACCAGAAAAGGGGAACGGAGGACGAAAGGGGAACAGACGGAGAGCGGTGACGTTAGCCCCGAAGCGTCACGACGCGACGCCGTCGTCGTCGTCGTCGTCGTCGTCCACGTGCGGGAACACAGACGGGGGATGAAGAGGAAGGATGAAGAAGACGAAGCGGACGCTGCGTAACATCGTTTTACGACTCCACCGGTCCAGTTCGACCGCTAATGTTTTCGAACTTTACGTGTGGGCGTGCCAAGAGATCCAAGGACCCCGTGACACCGACATTATTTCACGTGGCCTACGACGATCGCCACGGCGAAGAGGCAATAGGTAGTCGTACTCGTCGCAGATGAATCACGTCGAATTAGAGAGTCGGGGCGAGGCAGGGATTGTTACCTTTTTGTAAAAGGGACGATGCGTTTGAGCGATGTGAAATTTGATCGAGAGGATACAAATGATGTATTAATAAGGGTTAGAACGTTTCACTTTTTAAAGGGGATCTGGCAGAATTCGCGGTTTATTTATATTACACCAGATTCGTTGCTTTAGAATTATTTTACGAAATAATCAGCGCAATGTTGAGTAGTCGTGTTTGAATTTATCGCGCATGCGGAACGAGACGGGGATTGAACGTTTCATTAAATGAATTATTAATTCCCTTTCTCAATACCACTCATCTGACATTTCCCCGTCTGCCGCCAACCGAGCGCGATTTATCGAAACAGCCCATAAAGTCCCACAACTTTCCGGATCTACCTGTTCGATGGCCATCGCGAACCGGCCCGTAAATCTCCGTTCACGGTGCCAGCTGGCCGAAAAACAGACGAACCGATGCAACGGTAACAACACCGACAACAACCTGCCGTGGGCCGTTCCAAGTTTCCCCGGTGATCGCCCACGCGCCGATACTTAACGGCGGCGAAGGCGCTTATTAACGGTTATTACGTCGGGGTGGATGCCGGCCGATTAAAAAGATGGAAGGGGAAAAAAGCAGAAGACAACGGATCGGCAGCGATCGAACGTATCGTCGATCGCGTCCGCGGCGAATTAACTGGCAATCGTTCAGCGTGATTTATTCGTTCGTAAATCATGCTCGAGAATAGACGGCGAACGGAAGTGGAAGTCGATCCGCGTGTTTAATAATCGATTAGAAATGCATCTCGCCGGGACACCTACCTTTCTCGAACGTTCTTCGCGTTCTGAAGCGGGCACGATATAACGTGTCTACACCAGAGACAGAGGAATATGGATTATAAATTTTAACTAATTCGAACCCCCGGTGACCCACGCCGGATACGCGGTCGATTTTATAAGCCTCGAACGCGGAGGCCTATAAATACGGCCGTATTAATATTTTAATATCCCTCGGTGGGGCTAGCGGGGATCGGGCATAAATTATCGAAGGCAGTTGCCGCGGCGTCGTTTACGAACCGATTTTTACGCGCCTCCATTTTTACGTGGCGCGGATAGCGCGCCTGGTATCGTAATAATCTTGAACGGGGAACGTAACCATCGGGCTGTGTTTCATTGCGCCATGCTTCCTGCACTTGCCTCGAATTTCTGTGGGAATCTTGCAATGTCCCTTTTAGGATTTCAATGGTGTCACGATGTAAACGAGAAAGGGGTTGGAGCGTATATTGATCGACATTTACTCAAACGGTTATTGATATCGAATGGGGCGCTGTTTTTTAACAAATAGATAGTTGTGATAAAAATTTCAATTTTAATTCTTCGCCGAATTAATCGTTAATATTATGTACCGGTGAGCCGAGCAAAGTGTAAAATAGAAAATCATACAGACCAATTAATTAACAATTATTCTTTAGGAATTATTTAATCCCAAAGAATTCATTGCTTCCGTCCGAAACCGTCAATTCATGTCTACCATTGCAATATATTTTTTATTATATCCAAGTACCATTGCCTCTTAAATATTCGAATATTCTAAAACTAGTTCTGAAAAAATCTTCCGCGTCCACAGGGGGAAGGTAAGTGATACATAGCAAGGTTGTAAGAAGCTTCTTAACGGTCGTCCGAGGTGCTCGTCCACCCACGCGGAGATCACTCCGGAGGAAATCGCGCCCGACCACCAAATATCTCTCGAAAAGACCATCTCTCCTGTTCATCAGTATCGAGAGGCAGCCCCATGGAAGCTGGCCTGGACCGTGTTTCCCGTTCCATCCATTCTCTGTTTCCATAAATCACCGGCGCGGCAGAGCTCTCCGAGAATGGGCAGGTGCTGGTGCACCCACTGTCACGCTAGGTGCACCCGTGGCCGCAAACTTTGCCTCGTTTCTTCCTCTGCCCCTCTGCCCCTTGTTTCGTTGCCCCGTCGCTTTTCTTCCTCCTCTTCCACTAACGCCTTTCGTCCGCGCCTAACTTCCCCGCCTTTAAGTGCTTTTTTATGTGGCTTGGCCGTTTTGTCTCGATTTACTTTTTTGTTTTTTGTCTTTTTTTGGGGGTTTTTTCGTCCTCCTCCTTTGTCACGAGGTTACTCCTCTTCAACCCGCTGGCGTATACCCCGTTCCTTGCCCATGGTCCGTTCCCTTTAACGTGCTCGTGTTCTTTCTGTATGTCGCGGCGCGTCCGTTCCTTTGCAACGCGCCTTTACTTTTAGGCCCCCGGCGTAATTATCGCGTCTTGCGGTTTGCCAGCGGTTTGCCCCGCTGGTGTTGGACCTACAGGTGGTCCACGCCGCATCGGGATCCGGGGAACGGGTTCCTCTGTTTTATTCTGCCTCTTTGTCGTTTTCTTTGCTCCCATCGTTCACGTCCCGGCGACGCCTCTCCGTGCATCGGCGTGTTTGGTTATTTTATTATACCTCGGAGTGCACGATCGGGGGTTACTTTTTCTCCGCGTACGAAGCTCACTTTGATTGTTTTCCTCTTTCTCGTGTTTGCAAAGGTCCCAGAAAGTCGGAAGTTGAAAAAGCTGTTTAGCATTTGGAAATTTCTGTTATATTTAATATTATATTTGTTCCGTTACGCGTTTATTTTTCCACGAGTTCTCTTACACCGATGTAAGAAATTTCCTCGGTTATGCGTGAGTACCGTTGAATTATATGTAATATGGGGTACAGTATTTACATAAAATATAATATTATCTGAGAGTGAAGTGAACATTGCGCGATCGCGATTAAATTCTTTAATCCGAAAGAAATTCACTCGCGCGAAGGTTACAAAATTCGCGAGGGGTTCGATGAAATTGCTAACTGTACCTTATCAAATTCGCAACTCTTCGGAAACTTAACCGTATCGAACCGAACCACCCTCCCCGCGCGCAATTACTCCCCACGAAAGTTCAGCTCCAGCTGTGAGCGAGCACTATAATCACGATAATTAATCAAACAACGCTTATCAAAATTGGCCATCATCGTTGCCGTAACCTTTTGCGCGAGTATATTGCTCTCGGTGTATCGTTTCAATATCTCTTTGAAATTTTATTCCCATAAACCCCTCGGCGTTGCTCTTCGTCCTCGTCGCTCCGACGATTGGGGCCACTTTTCAAAGAACATTGAATCGATTTTACGCGATTGCGCAATTAAGGGGCAAACGTTGCCGGGCCAGGTAAAGATTTTACGATCCAACTCTTCTTAATACGCGTTCCCTCGAAACGGACGAGAATTGCCCGCTTCCTTCTTCTTTCCCTTCTTCGCTCTCGCCCCATACCCTCCCCCCTCCCATCTACGTTTTAACCGACGACCGGTTGCGTTTTCTTCAAAACGGAGAAGCGTATGAACAGGTGGCATCGATTATCGCGGCATGCGCTTCGAAACTTCCGCGATTTTTTGGCCCCCAGGCCATAATAAAGGCGCGCGCGCCGGGCTCACCGCGCAAACGTTAAATACAGGGTGTTCCTTAACATGTGGGAAGCACCGTACGTAGTGATGAATACGGTAAAGGGAGGGAAAAAAGTTGCCACGAACGTATGCACAGGTCTTTGGTCTTGTTTCCGACTTGCTGGTCCTTTTCTGATGTTTGCTTCGTTTGTTGAGACGCGGCCAGGTTCGACGAACGAAGGAGAGGCGGTTTGTGTGATACGTTTGACTTCGGGGTTTCAACGTTTTATTTCTTTGGTTGGATAGGGAATCATTTTATTCGCCCTTATTTTATTAAATCGTACGGAAATATTCTCCGGAAAACTTACTCCTCTGATAACATTTCGGTCGTGAATCAACCCAAATATAAAATTAATCCATTTAATACATTTAATGCACTATATTGATTTTGAGCTGGTTATTGTTATTCGTCGAAGTGAGATTCATTTCTTTTTGTGGAAAATATATGGAGAGTTTAATAAATTGTGTTACAAAATTTGCACGTCTAAATTTTTGGTTTTAGAGAGCCTGCGCGAAAAGATCCCCGTACGGGAACGCCTGCCTTTTCGGCTCGTCAATGAGAATGCCGCATTAAGTCATGAATAAAGGTACCCGTGCGAGGCACGAACTCCTTCATCGCATTTGCACAGGCGTATTTCGTATTCCGCGAAAGAGAAAAGCAAATATCGTGTATAAAATATAGCCTTTCCGCGTGGCGTTCACGGAAGTGGAGTCAATTTTTCGTTGCACGGTTAAGGAAAGAATCTCGTAACTTAATCCGATCGCATGGCTACCCGGGGGCACCCGTGTCCTAACTCAACGCACTTAATTACGACAGGCTGTCTTTACACGTGACGCCAGCAAATAATTGGCTGCGTTAAGCCAAATAAAAAATCGTAAAGTTTCGACATGTCCGCTCGCTAATCAATGTTTTTATCCCCGGCCTTAAAACTGTCGTATCGGCTCTCTCCTTTCATCTCGCTAGGCCCATGGCTTATTCCCTGTACAGGGTGTCGAAAAAAATGAACTCGTAATTCAGGAAAAATTAAAGGGGATCTTAAGAGCCCGTTGAACAATCGCGTCTTTTAAGATACGTGCTACTTCGTGCACGGTAAACATTGCTCAGTCGTAAATTCACCCCCGGCTTGTGCCATTGTATTTGTATATTCGGTCGTTTCAATTTGGAGAAAGCGGTCGGTGTGATTTTTAATTTTCCCGTGCACTAGAATTGTACGAAATACTTCAAGCACTACAATAATTCGCGTAAAACGACAGTTCACTATGAACTGAACGACAGATTGAAGCTCGTCTTGGTACGTACCACCGTTTGACATTCCTCACATATAATTATTTTATTTCATCAGACATTTCACCAGGAATCATTAGAAATTCCCCCGAATAATACATTGGCTCCAAGCACAGTTATCCGCGTTAACAATAAATCTAAAAAAGAAATCCTCCGTCTTAATCCGTTCACTTTTATGCCTCCTTCCCCGCCATCGTCGAAATCCCGTCCTTTCAATCTGCCCCAAAGCTACCAAAGTGCAGTAAACCCCGAATTGCATCCCAGAAGCAATCTGACGACAGTCGAAACGTCTATGCAGGATGACGCTAAGCTCGAGTAATTACCGTCTCCTTCACAGATTAGTCTTCCCGCTATCTAAATCCGTCCTTTTGAAATAGCGGATCCACCCTTTCGAGATACACACGGTTTTATTACGACAAAAGTCCGTCCGTTCGGGCCACGCTGTTACAGCAGCTTGCGTTCCGTTTCGCTTACTCCACGGCGACGTCCGTTCTCGCGAGGAACGAAACGAAGCAGAGGAGCGGGGCACAGTCGAAGATAAAATGAAAAGGAGCCAGAGAAAGGGACCTGAATAGGTCGAATAAAGGGCGATCAGGGGGAGATAAGGTCCGGCTACAAAGAACGAGTATTTTACTCGCGAGTCATCGGCTCTAACGCGTTGCACTTTGACTTTTATGCTGAAATAAACGTTTTATAATGATGCGGCAGTATCTCGGGAACTCGTTCCGTCCATTAGGCGAGCCGATGCACCTGTATCGACCTGCGTGCCGTGGTCGCGTGGGGGTGTGCAGCTCAACAAAGGGTTGCGTCGACCCTCTAATTTCGACCTCCAACCGAATAGAGAGTTCCGGTCAAGGGAGAGGCTTTCTAGTGTTTCAGGGTCGACAGGGTCAATTCTCCAGATATTATTTCTTTTTTCCTTTTTTTTTTCCCCCCCTTTCTTCCTTCCTTTCGTTGCGTTTAAAGGGGAGTGACCGTTCTTTCTCTTTATGCTGTTTTTTTCTTGCCGGTTTTTGCGGCCAGGTAATGAAGGGCAGCTCTTGGAATATGATTGAGGTAAATTAGAAACCGGAAGGGTTGAAATGAGCAGGGTGGGATGCGGGGAAGTGTGAGAAGTCGTTTGTACGGGGGGCCCATTGTTACATCAAGGGCTTTCGAGTTGTATTTTGATAGCTTTAATGTTTCTTTTAATTAGGCGTGCAGCGTGGTTCTATGTAAAACGGCAGGGAGACTCTGGGGAAATATATTTCTCTAACCACAATCGGAACATTATGAAAGATTAAGAAAATAATCCCTTTAATTCGATTTCTATAATTGATTCGTACATTCCAGCGTGACTTCTGCATTCAAATTTCATTAAGATCCAACGTGGAGCGATCATGTTGCCGTGCGAAAATTTTCTCGGCGAAAATATCACACCGCCAACGAGCACACCATTAACCCCGATTATTAAATATTCCCCGTAACTGTATATATTATAATAACGTGGGATCATGGTCGTCACTCGTAAAGTGTTTCAGTTTTCGCGTCGGAACGAAAACCAAAAGTTGCGAACAAGAGAGGGGAACGAAAAGGAGCCCAGTGGGTTAAGAGAGGGAAGTGAATCGAGGAATTCGCGAAGGAAGCCCGGAATTTATCGTCGTCGGAATATTTACAGCCGTTTGGTATGAATATTCAGTCGGGTTTATTTTACGTGCTCGCCGCTTCCTTGTGCCCCGCTCGTACACCACGGCCCCGGGGTCAGGGGTTAATGAAACTTGCTGAAAAAAATGCAAATAAGTCGAGAGTCGCCGCGGTCTCGTAGCGTACGCGGCGTACACGCCGCCGATAAAAATATCCGGTCTGCTGAAATTAGAGGCTCGAATGCTTGGCCGGGCAATTTTGAACGAGCCCGCCTTATCGAATCGAGTGCGTCCGCCGGTTAACGGATAGTTCGTTTCGGCAACTCGACGCCACGATTTTTATCCCGTCACAACGTTGCATTTATTCACGGATTTTTAAGATTCTCTACGGAAAGTTTTCATTCGCTTTACACAATTCTAAGTGTGGTGGACTTCGAGTAAATTCAACTTAAGGGCGCTTGAATATGTCGTACTGCTGCTTGCACGAGAGAAAGATTTGTCTGTATTGCAAAGTTCGATTTAAATAATTGAAAGTAGTATTGAGATCCACTTGTCTGATAGCTGCAGAATTCGTTTCACCCCTCTTAGAATTATTGCCGTTCACCAACCAACCCTGTAATAAATAACGAAATAAAATCTTGGCCAAAGAAATCAAGCTTCAAGTTCGTTGCAGACATGTCTCGACAGTTGCACGTACGATCGTTGGTCGGGGAATTAATTATTAGCCCGTGGTGAAATTTCCGCGCACATCGAGGCGGAAAAGAAACCGACTTTCGACGCTGATTTACGTACCGTGACCTTTATGCAGGCTGGTGACGAGCACCGCCTGTGTTAACGTAAATGAGGATGAGGCGGCAGGTGCACGTAACACGGTAGTTCCACGATGAGAGGACCATCTGGTGACGTACCGTTTTCATGACCGAAAGTGGGACGTTAAAGGATGCTAATGAATACAACGTTTACTTCGACGGCTGAGTGAGGAATCACTTTCTGAGAACAGGCACTGTATGACGCTTAGAATCGACGATTTCATACGGTTGATGTTGATTCCAGACGACGAAATGTGGACACTTAATAACGACGTTGAATGTTACAGGATAACACTTGATATATTGATCGAAGTTGTTCATAAAGAATACACTTTCCTTTCCTTACGAGGTATAATTGAAGCATTTGTTTCATACATAAATTTCGTTAGCATTAAAGACGATGTTGTATTATATTATTTCATTCGATTTGCACAGTTCCATTTTCCCCGAAAATTACTGGACGCAAGGGGGCCCAAACGCAGCACGCGATGATGCAAATCGCAATCCTCCGATCACGGCCCGAAATTCTCCGTTCTCCGCTGTAAAATCACGCCGATAGAACCATAGATATCCAGCCCAGCCATAAAACCGAATAACCCGGAACACGCTAATGCCCTCCCCAAGCACGAGCTTGTTAAGACATTTCCGATCGCATCTATCGGCCACTCGAGCAAGTCCAAAGCACCGTGTACAACAGAAACCAAATTCCAACCCCCTGTTTCTCTATTTCGGAGCCGAGTCGCGCGGGCGGCCGGCCGTTACGACCGCGATAAAAAGCATCAAGATGCGAGAAAGCGTCGAAACGACGTCGCCCGGGCAATAATTCGCGTGGTTCCTCGGTGGCTGTTGATCGTTTTCTGAAATATTCTAATTAAACGCGGAGGCCCCCTAATTAAAGTTTCGTGCCCGTCCACCAAGACGAGATCCGCGTGTTTTACTCGCCGCTGGTCGATACGGTGCCCGCGGAAGAATGTAACTGTTATTTTACGGCGAGATAGTAAAAATACATTTCGGCAGATTACGGCGAGAGCCGAACCGGCCTGAAATATATCTCCTGGTCGCTCTTAAATTATAGATTTAATGGATTTGCTGGATACTTTGCAAACAGTCTGCTTAAATGCCTCTACGCCGGCCGCCGGAGGCTCGCAGCTGCGATCGTAAAACTGCCGACTATGCCCCGACATTTTTCAAATGCCTCCCCCGGTCATCCGGTAGATCTCTCGGCGGCCGCGAATCGTCTCGCGAAGACGCGTCGTTCGTTTGCGTGTTTCCGACGAGATTTTTGCCGGTCCGATCGAGCACCTTGCGCCGCCTCGCTCGTCGGTGGATTTCCGTGGAAATCTCGGCGGCGCGATGTTTCAGAGCGCGAAATTTAATGCCGGCGATTCTTGTTCGAGAACATTGGATTGACAATGTTGCCAGGTGTTTGGTAGCGCGACGCGAATGTTTGGTAGCGCGACGCGAATGTTTGGAAAGCGAAACATCTTCGGAGATAGAGCGGAATTTGGAGAAAATGTATTTGCAAAATCGGCGTTTCGGAGGGCAATATATTTTTCGCAGGTCGCGGAAGATAAATAGTTAATTATTTAAAAATTCCTACAGTCAACCCGTCTGTCTTATAGAAACGAAGAATACAATTGTCCATAGAAAATCTCATTCTCGCCACACATAATTCCGATCTCTCGCGAAACCCGTTCGTTTCGCTCGATATTCAAATCATTGCAGTATCGAACGAGAAATTTCTTATCCGACAAACAGATGATGCATGCCTCGATTCGGCCGTGAAATTCAGAAGAAAATAACATAAAAATAAGCATCGCGTGTAAATATCACGAATATTAATGAAGAAATTAATGTCCCCGTATCGAAAAGAACAAGCGCAATGTGTTCCGCAGGAATGTCTTTATTGTAATCTCTTCGATGCTGATCTCCTTCTCTCGCTTAAAAGAGAGAGACAGGGTGAGGGGGAGGGAAGAGAGTTTGAATCGTTGAATTCAACCAGACGATCACGATTTGCACCGGTACCGCGATTTACGTTGCTAATAAAGTTCCCGAAAATTTGCATAATACATTGCCAAACATGGTAGTCGTGACTTTCCCGCGGTTAACCCCTTGATAGTAATGCATCGTGATTTACGGCCAGGCCGACGGCCGCAACGTGTGTATTACCTTACAAAGCCCAGAGACTTCTTGTTCCCATGTTTGGTGATCGGTAATGCATGTTAATTATCGTACATTGTTTTAATACCGGCGCGTCCGGCTTCATTATCGAACGGCCTTTGATTTACCGGCGAGCCGTCGATTTTGCGGCGTGATCGTTGCTCGTCCGCGCCCGATGGAATTATTGTTCACCGTGCCGCTTTGCATTACGTATCGTCAGGTAACGCTGCTACATTGGTATACACACCGGCGATTCGTTTCGCATATTTTCAGAAAGTACGATTCGCTTTCTCATCAACGGCGAGCATACGGGTATCATTATTATATCTTTACTATTACGCGGTACGATAATATATGATACGTTCACGACAGTTATTGAGATTCTTAGAGATTCGCGGCGATTAAAAGTATTGAATTCCGCTTGCGAATCGATTCGTCGGTGCGCGCGGAGTACGCTCGATCCGAGGGTCGACGGCGACGAAGGGGTTGAACATCGCGGACGCCCGTCGTCGGGGTCGCGGTGGTGCGCTACGACAAGTACGAACGAATAAACGAGCAAACAGATAAACGGATAAAAAAGAAAAATTCATTCGAAGTGCACGGCGTGATCCAAAAGTTTAATCCGACGATTTACCTCTCGCCGAATCGCGGCTAAGAGCCGTTAAGAGATTTTACCTTTAATATCGCGCATAAACACCGCGGCAGAATTTACACCGCCGTATTTAATCGACACCGTCTCTTAAAAGGGTCCCTCATTGGGCCTTCGAGCGTCACGCCGTTTCACTGCGGGTATTATGCCTTCACTTAACTGGCATACCGTTTTGTTTTGCCACCGAGAACGCGCCGCGGGGAAAGCAAAACGCCAGCATACGGAGGGGCCTCCGAACGGAGGAAGACGGTTGTTCGTGTAAAAAGTGGAGAATATGTTGTAATACAGCGTCGAGAGGGAAAGAGACAGGGGGGGGGCGGGGGGATGGGCGGGGGGGCAGAGTAAATATTATACGCGAGAAGGAGAAAAGGAGCAACAGGCCAAAGGGAGCGGGATAGTAGTAAGGATGGTTTGGCTTCTTGGCTCACCGACGACCAGGCTAATTGGCCGTAATTAAATCCGCGGAGGTCCGCGCGCATCTGCTCCCGTGACATGCGATTTAATAGGGTCCCGGTGTGCTTATGGGTACAGACGGGAATATCGAACAACCTTCATTTCGAAGGCACGGTCGTGCTTTAAGGTGTACTCGAGGGGAACGTCGATTTCATGCGGCGCTCGAATGTTCCTGTTTGATGCGATTCTGATAGGTGGAATTCTTGAGCCATGACGAAAATCCGAATTGCTTGATACGCGAATGTTTACGCGGGTATAAATTTTAATATTCAAGTTGTTCGAGAATGCACGAAGTCAGATATTTTATGTGCTTGGACGTTTTTGTTGTTCGATTTCTTTAACTAACGATTGATGAACTTGCGTAATAACTTTTTGGATGAGCGGGGGAGCAAGCGGGTAGATAATTGGATTGAATTTTGCTGGGCGAAGCAATAGTTTTGGATAATTGAGGAATGTTGTTTGCAGGAATGAATGGCTTTGCTGAATATTTTTTTTTATCCGTGCGACTAGGTCAGTTCGATGTGTTTAGCTGTTTCCATTGATTTCATATGACGAAGCTAAGCGGTTGCTTATTAATGCTTTCAACGTTCGTTTGGTTAACCGCGTAGTATATTGCGGTCGATTCGCGAACGATCGATCGCACGCGTTCGCGATAATGACTTCATTGCGGTCGCGGCAACATAGATCGTGGGTAACGAGTCTGCGCGCGGTTAACTGGAAAGTTAAGAAACTCGTAAATTATTTCTGTAGAAAAATGGTAGACCCTTTCACCGCTTAAATGTTCGACAAGAAAGTCTTGAAAAGTAGTAATTCAATTTTATAAAGAATTCGTCAAGAAATTCCATAGAAAACACCTCGCCTCCAGTCTCAATTATTCTATTTCTCTGTGCAAATTTAAAAAATCAAAAATCCCCAACAAATTAACATCTACTCTCGCGCAACTTTCAAATTAATCCAATTTGCGTTACTTTAACGTGGAATCCTGAAAACTGTAATTCAATAATTGTACAACAGCCACCAACTTCTGCGTAAAATAATTAAATTCCCCACCGTCGGTCTACATTCTTTCAATCGCCAAGGCTGCGCCCCATAGAAATCACCCGATTGATACCAACGGATCCTCTCGCTGAAAATTTCTTCTTCCGAGCAATAATGCCTTCCCTTAAAAATCCTCCCCTCGCCAATTTTCACGGCGACCGTCGAAATCGCTCGCGCACAAACGAAGGAACGACGGCCACGGCAAAGCCGCAGCTGAATCGGTGGAATCAACAGCGCGGGTCCTCTTTGAAGCCGCGTCCCGACGCTGCAGAAAATTAATTCGGCAAATTACGCGGCGCGGATAAGCGTGCTCCGTTTGGCTCTCGCAGCATCCACGATTCGGTCGTGAACGCGGCTACGGGCCTTTAACGATACGAAAGGAAGGTTGCCACGGTATAACCGTTGGTTATTCGTGTGCTCGAGTAACATTCCAAACATCCCACGAGCGGTCACGCGATATTCCCCGGGGTCCTGGAGCATTCGTTCCTATATGGAGGCGCATTATCCCGGAATCCGACCAAACGGATCGTCCTTTCCCACGAAGCGCCATGTTCGTGGCGTATTCTGCGTGCTCGCCACTGCGAGCGACCGATTAATTATCGCCCCCTCTCTAATTGCTGTTAATAATTACGACCACGCGATCCGCGTGGTCCGGGGGCGCCTAGTCGCGACGCTCGTGGGAGAATCCTTTCGTTCGGGGGCAAAGGTCGGGGATAAGTAATGATTAACGTATTTAAACGGCGCGGAGGTATGAAAATGAAGCTGGCGCAGCGATGGGTTGTACGGGTTTTATATGGTTGTACCATGTAGTTGTACCGCGTAGAATCGATTTCGCAATTAAAAGGTACAATTGCAAAATATATATATCGCGTTTGGTGTATTGTGCACTAGATAAAATAGTTGGCAGGCAAAATTCCCAGCCAGTCCTGAAACGGTTCGCGGTTTAAAGAAAACGACGAAGATCGAAGTCGAGGGGTAACGTTGTTTTTCGAGAAGAATTATGCTCTGGTGCGGCGATTTTTTCCACGCGGGGCACACCATCGTAAATAAATGTTGTTTTTACGGCTGCCAAATTGGGCATTTAAAGTACATTCGGGTTTTACTAGCGGCGGGTGGGTCAAATTTTTCCTTTTGCATCTTGCATTTCACCGTGTGAATTATAGCGTTCGAACAATGGAACCGAACCAAGAATCGAAAAAACTATTCAGCCATGAAAATATTTGCATTGCTTTGAATATTTTAAATGTTCAACACTTGGTAATTTTCATTTTCCTTTATTCTTCGCGATATTTATAGTACATCCTATTGTTTTACAAAACAATGCAAGATTCTAATTAATATAAGAAAGGAGGGACCGAAAAGTAATATAATATGTTACAAAGTGGTACATTTAAGATCAGTCTGAATAGAAGGTTGAAACGCTATAAAGCCTCGCGGTACGAATTCACCCTTTCGATGATGGCTCTTCCGTGAAAGTACACACAACGAAACAAGAGTACGAAACTGCCATTGGCCGAGGGACGGGGCCCGGGTGTTCCTTGCCGGAGGTACTAATTTTTTCGTGAAGATAATACAGCACCGTAACGCATCGGGCACGCAAAAGTACCATGCACCATCACCATCATCAACGAAATGCATCCATGACGAGAGTCGAACCCAACGTTCCCCGTGGAAATAGAAGCACGGTCTCCTATCTATATTTTGCAAAATTGTTCCTCGTATTTCTTCGCTACGATACGCATACAACTGATTACAATTTTTCTTTTATTTTCTAAAAATTCCTCGTTTCGAAGGCTAAGATAGGACAATAATAAATTGATTTATAGAACACTATTTCAACTATTTCATGCAAGATGATAATATTTATAGTGGCAGTCTAGATACGCAGTCATTTGTCTCCGATGATATTCATCTCTAATATCATGGCGGTAATGACAACCTCGGAACATTATTGTCGAGCCAGGAGGATGTACGTTTCTTTCATCGTCGTATTACAATACCAATATGTCCGCACAAGATTACAGAGCAATCTTTTTTCGCCTGCTGCATCGTGTAATCCGAGTTCCAGAGCTGGATAATGAGAGCTTCTTATGTACTTTGTGAGTGCATCGACGAAAGAGATCGATTGTGTCCTCGGTTTGGCCTTTACTTTCCTTCGCGGACGATGCAGCTGCACCCCTTGCCCGACCGAGTATAATCAGAGCCTATTTCTGATAATAGGTCCCTTAAGGAGGGACTTCCCACACATATCGGCCGAAAGCCATGCTATATATTTGACCCCTGCGCAGTAATTGCCGAACAAGAAGAAAGAAAATCGATTCCGAGGGGAACGAAAGTAGATTTGCCTGTACGATCAGTTACAGGCGTTACAGTTTGTGATTATAGAACGCTGCATCTTGGTTACAGTTTACAGAAATAGTTGGCAATATTACAAACTGAAGTAGGACAGATATTTGTTTGAGCTCGTTTACAGTTTTCAATTACTCTCGACTTCTATCACATCTTTATTTCACTCTACCCATACGATTCTACAAACATACGGGCACCCGTAATTACAAAATACCTGCAAAATGGTATCGAAACATTAACAAACAAAAATTTGCTCCTTACCAAAAATTTGATACAGTCGTCTCGACGAACGAATTTCATCGTTATCCGATCTTTCAAACGCTGCGAAGTAACAGGGGCAAATAAAATCCTACGAGCGCCGCGACAAACCTCTTCCATCGCACCGACACCGTAATACCTCGCCGCGTACGCACAGGTACCCTCGCGTCCTCTTCCCTCCCCAACGATGCACAGATATTACAGAAATCTCGAACGCGCGAAGAGTTTTCGCGTTTCACTCCGACCAATGATTGCGCGAACCGCCGCGGCGAGATAGAAGAACCGATGGGTGAATTCGCTGGAAGAGAGCTATCATCGATCGGGGCACGCTAATGACGGTGGATCTAGGTCTCGAACGATACCGAGAAGATGAGCGTAGAAAGAATGGGGCGGCGGTGAGGGGGGTGGAGAAAAAGGGGGGGCAAAGAAAAGGCAGACCGTTCCTTGGTCCGTGGCGTGCGAGCAAATCTCGAACTGGTTGATGCGCCGGGAAAGGTAATCGTTTCGCTCCGGGCGAGCGGGGCATCCGCTCGGCGAGCGAGCAGCACGCTCCGCCACGCTTCGACATCCCCACCCGCACTTAAAGGCACGTTTACACGCCACGATCGTGACTACCGATTGTTCGACCGAGTACAATGAGTCGATCAATCATTTGCCGTGGTTTATTGTTGATAGAACGCCCTGGGATAGTGCGCGAGATTTCCGTCGCCGCATAATCCTGTCCGCCTTTGAATTTTTCGCGAACGACTGTTAGGCGAATTCTGCGGTTGCTGGATTCGCGTTGGCGGGGAACGAGGAGAGGGTTAAGGTTTTTAGGAGGATTTCAGGGCGGAGGAATTTATTGTCGAGCTGGATATGGAAGGAATTATTGTATCGCCTGCGATTCTTTCATTCGGTACGAAATTCAGAAATGCAAATATTGTTGTAATTAATAAGCTAATCCTGTCCCGGACAGAACCGCGACGAAACATTGCTCCGTCTATCAGAAATACGCGCCCCAGTAAAATCGGATCCGCCTTTAAACCGATAATTAAATTGGCGATGGAACGTAGGGAATTTCGAGTCGCTCCCAAACGAATCCGCGCCGGAGGGTAGGGGGGGGGCTGTCGCGGGTTAACGTCCGGAGTTTTAGAGGCAATTTAATCGTGCCACCTTTTGTCTCCGTGCCGGTGCGGCTTACCGTCCTGCGATTCTCGCCGCCTCAGGGTGACCATTACCCCCGCGCTAATGCACGGCCCCCTGATTTTACTGCCGCTGTCACACGGGGAACTTTACGGTCCTTCGTTTCCATTCGACTTTACGCGGCGACGTTACGGTTCGCGTCGTTGTCTTACCGGTTCGTTAGCGACAGATTCCGCGTCGTCTCCCCGCGCCACCTCGTCGCCCCGAATTATCGTCCCGAGCGTAAAAAGGACGACGATCGAAGGGCCGCGAGGGGCTTCTTATCCGCGCGGACGTAAATGGATTCGGTCAGTAGTTGGCCGAGTAATTGGACGTGTTTAATTGGCGGTGAATTCGGTGCGCGCGTGGAAACCACGGGGGACTCGTCGCGGCGTATAAAAATTGATATTCATGCCCGGCGTCAGGTGCGCGTGCAACGACGCCGGAGCGTTTCGGGTTCACGGGGTTTATATGGCTCTTGGGCACGGTGGTGTTTCGACGACGGGGACGCGTCTCGCGTGGACGCGTAACGATCTCTCCTTGCGATTCGGGATTTTCAAGTGTCGAACGGTTTGAAACGTCTCGGCAGAGATTTCGGTACTCTTCGCTGAGAGTGTGACTGGTGCGAAAGGTGGTCGGATTGTGGCATTGTACATTTTTAAAATTAAGAATCGCGCGTAGAAATCGTACGATTGTGGCTCGTTTTCGTGTGACTCGTGTAAAATAATTGAAACTCGCGATCGAAATAAGGCGAACCGTAGAAATAATTCGTCGCGGTCGGCGAATATTTTCCTTAGGAATTTCGATCTTTTTATTATCTTAAACGGTGTGCCGGGAAATCGAAACTTTTCCGTCGCGGTCGACCACGACGGAAGCCCGTGAAAAGTAGCTTAACCCCCGCTAACGAAATTCCAAACTCTCCGGCGCTCACCGGCCGACCTATCTGTCAGGATTTTTCCCCGCTTCTCGGGCAAATTGCGCTGAAAATTGCCGGCGCGGTTTCACCCCCGTCGGCATACGTGTGGGAGAACCCGAGGCCGGATCGTGCGTGTCCGCGGCGACCCGGTCGTTACGACTTCACGCTGACTTTTGCACGCAGAAAGCCAGGAGCGTGTTCGTGCAAATGAAACGTGCGCGAACGACGAACGAGCGGAGGCTGTAGAACCGCGCCGCCTCGAGCTGATCGAGCGAAATTGCGTAGGCAGATTACCCGAGTTGTTACCCCGGCCATTATTCGGTCGACGAAACCACTACGACCGTTCGATTGATCGATTTCGATTTTTCTACGGGCGTGGTTTGACATTTTTTTTTGTTGACGAATGCCGTTTAAAGCGAATTCGATTATACTTTGCGAGGAATTCTTTGGGTGGAAATTGTCGAACGATCTGCCATTTGTAAATCATAATACAGCCGTGTCACTTATTCGAGTCCCGTGTGCAACAATTGCGTTACATTTCAATTGCAGTAACTTCGATACGTTTTCAGAATTGCCATAAAAATTATTTGAGCCGTTCATTCATTGTATACCATTCCCGCGTGCAATATACAAATTTCACTTAACATTGTATTAACATCGCACGACTCGAAGGAATTACAAGTCTCCACCGAAAAACCGAAGTCCAGCCGATCTAGAAAAATTATTCGAAACCTATAATGGCCAGTCAGTCGCGCCTCTCGACCGCAAAAAAAAACCAATCTGACCTCTTCTTCTCGGTCGCCACCCCCCATTGAATCCCCCCCCCCCCAACCCTGTCACCCCGGCGAACAATGAATTTACAGTAAATCTTCCGTTGCAATCCACGTCTCGGGCCATGGGATTCGAGCATGGGCTTTCTCCCGACAGGTGGTCGAACGTTAGCCGCAACGCTTCTGCCGTTCGAATCGTGGCTAAGCGCACAGGGGGGGCGCCAGCGAAATTTTTATCCATTGTCATCTGAGCGAATGTGACCGCGTGGGTTGGGATCGAAGAAGGTGGCGGCCAAAAGCGTGTTGACGCCGGGCACGCGCCTCACGCTGCGAAATAACGGTAGTACCTGCCCCTGTTCCAGGATTTTAACCCGGACCTAAACGGCCGGACCACGGTCGAAAAGCTTGGAACTTTTTTACTCGTACGCTCGTGTCGCGGGCGCAGGTGTCGCGTACGTCGTTCAAATTCTGTGCTGCTGTTGCTGCTCGTTTTTTTTTGTCTTAAGTTTTTTATCATGAAATATTACATTCATCGTTTGGAACGGTCTCGTTCGTTGCAGATTTGTTTCGCACGAAAACCCCGATGGCTTGGAAGCGGAAGACTTGACTTTTTCTATTCCGCCGAGAAGGTGTTCGAAATTAGTGGCAATTAGGCAACATTTCTGTGTGTTGTGTTCGATTAGAGATTCGGTCGTGTCGACGAGCAGGAACAATCTATAAATTGTAACATCGTCTTGTTAAAAGTAACATAATTATCGTAACTTCGGCGCACTTGTCTGTATTATCATCACCTTGTGTGTTTCTCCGGATATCTTTATTGGGATTTTACGGGTATCGAATTTGTTCCGTGTAGACCATTAAATTGTATTAAGTTAAGAAAGTGATTCTCAAAGAAACTTTCTCGAATGTCGACAGTATTGGCTCCACCTTAAATCCGTTACAATTTCTCAATCAACCCACTTTCCTCAACAACAACGCCGTTCGGGTAGAAAAATTTGTTCGGTTTTTATAGTCGCAATGAACATTTCTTTAATATTTGCAACATTTACAATACGGCGAGGGGGTTAAATAATATAAGATCGTAATTAATGATAAAGCGACGATCTCTTTTATTTCATGCACTTAAACAGCGTTCCCTCGATTCCGACGAGAAGCGAAGGAAATTTATGAAGGATCGTTATTATAATTTTCTACGGCGCAAAGTAAGCACGAAGATTTCGATGGCGCATGCCAAATAAAGTGCAACAACGATAACCCTTCCCTAGGAGCTTGATCGCGAACTCTGCCGCGCTCGCTAAAGTAATACAAAAGTTTGCGTTACGTTTACCATCAGCCTCCATTGCCTCCTCGACCCTTATCGCGCATAATTAAAATAATTTCGATTCCTTGCGACGCAAATGCCCAATATTTTCCCCGTCCCGATGACATCGAAACTCTGTGCGGTCCAGAGGCAGCCAGAACCCTTGTTCGCCGCTTATTCGACGAGAATTTACGGCGCAGCACTCGTGATTCCCGGCCGGCAATCAAGCAGAGTATTTAAGAAACGACAAATGAGTAATATAACGGATCGTGCAGAACTGCGGAGTTACATAATCGTTACCAATTATATAGTTTATTAACGACGCGCCAGTCCGAGCGTATCGCGCGTATCGCGCTCGCCGCGCGCACCTTCGCGAACCTCGATTGCGAAACATCGTTAAGCCGGGCCATGCGTGCGCGGCGTGCCGCTTTTAAAAGGCATTTTCGAAAAGCCGCGGCATCCGAAAAATTTCGCCGCGCCGTCGGGATTGCGAGTCACGAGATAAAATTTTCCCCCGCCTCGCTTGTATCCGCGAGATCTTTCATCCGCGTTTCACGACCGGCCGTTGCGTTTAATTGTGCCGCGGGGTCAACGTAGGCCAAGAAATTGGCGTTCGACTCGTGAATTTCTCTCTGGCGGAATAACGCCCCGGCCCGGACGGACGGCTTCGTAGTTGCAGGGGCGCGTTTTATTCGTTCCGTCGTCGATGAGAAACGCTTTTATCGATACTCGGATGAGGCACCGATCAAACTTAACGGAGACTTTATCGTCCCATTAATTTCCATCCGTAACATAAAGAATTTTTATTTCGAGCTCGCTGCGGAGGGAACGACGCGGAAGAACGAGGTGGCGCGCCATTAAATTCTGACCCGTTTATAATGGGCTTTACTGGAAACCGAGGAGGAGCTTTTCATTTTAATTAGTCACTTTACATAAACCACGTCGACCCGTATGATTTCGTATAATTAAACGAGACGGACGTTGAATTACGGCGGATAGGAAAGTAAGATTGATTTAGGGGACGTCGATGAAATAGCCGTGTAATTGTGCAATATTTTTTTGTTGTTAACGATTCCTCTTCCACTTTATGGATCCATGGATACGAGGTTATTTGTTGAATAGTTTTTATCTTGGCAGGATTCTCTTTTGTTTTGATTAAATCGGCGTTCGGAGTTTTGAATCGTAATTCGAGCCTTCGCCGATTACTTTTGTCCTTCTTAATTATTGCTTGATAGTGGACTAAAATTATGCAATTGCTGTGAAGTCAATTGCCGAATCTGGCATCAATTTTTCCAAGCCAGCTGAGAGAGAACTTTTATTCTAAATAACGCTCCACTCGGGTTATTGATACACGTGTATTGAAGCTCCGGAAGATTTTAACGAAACTCTCGGGTAATCTTTAAATCAACAGCTTCCAAAAAAAAAAAAACCAATATCGAATAGTACAACTTACAATTGAAAGTGTAATTCGAATGATCACGTATGTACGTTGCATTTAATTCAATTCCTCCCTTGTCCGCGCACACTCCATTAAATACCCTGTTCGAAAATTCGAGGGAACAAGAACTGTCGCAAAACGAGAAGCGTCCAAAGACACCCCAATTATATAACAATCCTGACGTTCCGGCGAAAAAAAGTTCGGTCGATTCCGTTCGCTAACCGGTGAAACCAATTCCTCGGATTTCTCGAGCTAATTATAGGTATAATCGCAGCGAATTTCGAACGTTGCATTCGGTCAGCTGGATTCCGTAGATTTCTCAAAATCGTAGCGGAGCGTGCCTCGAAGGCTGGGGGGAATCGGAACCGTCGGTCTCGTGATCCTGACCGGCGCAATTATCCAAGGACGAAAGGAGCCGGCAGGTGATCCCCCGGCCGAGAAACGTATTAGCAGATATCCCGATTTCTTCTGGCCTGCCGGTGAGACGGGCAAAAAGCGTGGCCTAGTAGATGCCTAGGAGGACCACGATGTTGGCCGACGCCTGCCTCCACCTTCGCCGTTTGCGGCAGGTGAAACGAAGTATCGCGAAACGCCGCTCGGAAGAAGAAGGATTCGGCTGTTGTTCGCTCGAGCGAGACGAACCGTGGGCCAAGATGCGAATCACGGATCGAAATCGATGGGTTAAGGCTAGATTGGTGTCTTTGTTATTGGGAGGTTGAACGTATACAGGTTGCCCGTACCTTCGATTCAGAATGGAATTCGTGATACGCCATGGTACGGGGGATTGGTATCGACGTGGAGATTCGAGGGGATGGCGTTACAGATATATTATGTTAAAACTGGTTCTGGTACTTTTACCGAGTTAATATTACAATGCTGCGAGGGGTTTGTTTGCGTTCGTCTGCGTCGCGTTGGAATTTCATTCGCCGGGAATATCGTGACGGAAAATGTGTCAGAACGTTTCTATGAAAGTGTATCATTTAGTGGGAGGTGTACAGGTGTTTGCTTTTCATTCACTTGAGGACATATTAATTGCGCGATGTAGAGAATAAATAGGTTTGACGGTCGTTACAATTCCATCATAAATAGATGCAATTTAATTGCAGAGCTGAATCGTTCAAAATGTTTCCCTATCTTTCTGTAAAGGTTCTATACAATCGCGGTATACCCTGTAATAAACTCTTGAACAATATCAAACCAGTTATCCAATGAGGTAATACTATATCCATTATTGAAAACGATAACTCATTATCCCTATGTCTATAAAATTTTATTGATCGTCAAATATCGTACTAAGTGGTTAATATACTACGGCTGTCGTTAGAAAATAGATATAAAATCGCTGTTCCCAATAGAACTACCGGCCAATTAACATATCTAGAAAATGAAGATTCCCAGGCATCCCCAAAATTACCATCATTCCCCCATACCAAAATGAACACAATTTTCGCTAATTCGCGAAACATGCGCCACGCGCTTCCAATAATTGATTACTTAACCGTCAAGGCAACAAAGCGGTTAATACAAGCTTCCCAATGTATCCGAACAAATTTTTATTTCAATTAAGCGCGACCATTCGTTCCTAAATCGAAGCCCTTAGACCGTCCCTGGTCAACGCGAATCTCTCTCTCTCTCCCTCTCTCTCTCTCTCCACCTAGCAGAAACTTGGTCATCGAAACCGGTACGAATAATATCGCGGTGGCAGGTGGGCCATTAAACAATCTCCGCAACTAGTTGGGGGCTCTTCGCGTGCTCGTTCACGGTCGTGTTTGCAGATAGCGCGAGCAAGACATTCGTTCGCTGTCTCGAAGGTCTTCCTAGTCTTTCTGAACCGCTCGAGAAACGGCACGCAAGAGGGACAGGGACAGAGGGAAGAAGCTTTTATTCTTCTTTTTTGTTCTTTGTTTTTTAATATCTCTGCCTCGCACCTGCCATCCCGGCCGACGAGTTCAGGCCTCAAGGACTAGGAATAGTCGTGATTTTTTTGCGGCCGACGCTAATTCGTTTCGCAGGCTCGTAAGTGTCACTCGAAGCGAGGCTCGATTCGTTGGCCCGCTCTCTATCGAATCTCCCTCCTCTCGTGGAGAATGATCAAAGAGACGATCATCATCGGCGACTACCACTTTTTCTCGGCTACCGCATTTTCTCGTGCCTCCTTTTGCCTCGTGCCACCGGCGAACACCGGTTGACATTTCGTTCGTTCGTTCGTTCGTTCGTTCCCTCGCGATCCGCCGGATCGTTTCGTGAAATATCCTTGTCCCCGCTCTTCGATTTAGCCGCGCGTCGTTAATGGCTCTGTTATTCGACGATCTCGATCGAGGACTCGTTTTAATGAGCGACCTCGGCCGTCGACGGTGCACACTCATTTTACGGCGATTTCTCGAGGCGGTCCCTTTTTTATGTTGATCCTTCGAGCAGAGTTCGAAGGTCGGGCCGATTAAACGGTAGCCGTTCAATTGATCGCGGATTGATTCGTTTGGAATATCGTTGGTCTCCAAAGTCAGAATTAAGAAGGATATTTTCATATTTGACAGAGTTCATTTCCTCCGAACAATCGCTCGACAGGAATAAATGAACAGTTTTATTCGCGGAGCTACCGCAAGTGTACCTGGCCAATTAGCAGTCGGCCGGCAGCGCTAAATCATTTCACACTTCGGCCACACGAATCGATCGCGCGAGGAACATCGAAAGCGTCCCCTTCCGAGATCTCTGCGAAAATCGGCCGCCCGGGCGGCTCTCGACTTTCCCCTTCGAGGGGCGAACGTTCGTCTAATCTGGTCTCGAGTTACAAATTTATATCCTTGCCCTTTTACACGAAACCCTGGCGCAGGTCGGGAGACAAAGGATCGCCGGAGGGGCGAGTGGTGCATTTTAGCGAGAGAAAAAAGGGGGCGGCAAACGGGAGACAATAGACTGGCCGCCCTCACACGTGGCCGGTTACGTAAAGACGTCGAGCGTCCCGTGCCCCCGGGGTCTATTCATAGCGTGCTATGCGAGCAACGAAAATACGAGAAGACGAAGGACGGCACGTGGGAACCGGACAGAGGCACGTGCCTCCGGGTTTCGACAACTCCTGGCGAGCGGCGAACTATTTCCGCGCGATGAGGAAATTGTTCTTCGGTCGTCTGGACGCTGCGGGAGGCGACCTGCCGAGGATTCGTCGCACCCTCGCAGCGGGTGACGGCCATCGCGTGGTCCGACGTTCCTCGTCGTCGCCTGAAGCCTCGACGGCCGCGCGCCGGTTAGGAACATGCCCCGCAGATGATTATCTCGCGAGTTGCGAAGAAAAATGATCGACTGACCGGGGTGGACTGTGGAGAGCACGAAGGCGGAACGGTTAGGGGAGTTTGTCGGAGGGTTCGAAATTTTCGGACCGCTGGAACACGGACCTCGATGCCGTGGGACTACCGGCGAAGTGGAACATCGAAGTTTCGTAGCAGTCGGTAAATTATATCATTTCGACTAGCTTCGTTTAATGGACGGGAATAATTATACGCCTGTAAGTAGCGATAATTGTACGGGATTATGGGCTTTGAATATAATGTTCTACGTGCTAGTTTATTCAAAACCGTTAGCTGAAATTTTCCAAAGTTCCCGTTATCTGAAGGCGACGATCGCGCGTGAAAACCATTCCATTAATTAAGACGCGGACACTTTCAGCGAGACTGATCAAGTTAAATGACGACCGGCTCGAATGGAGACGTATACAAATGACAAGCGAATTCGAGATCATAGACACAGATGTAGAGAACCGAGGACGATGGTCGTCTACGCGGCGGAATCGTAGACACGCGACGGTCTAATGGCCGAACCTGTACGAAACTGGTCGCTCTGAAGCGACCAACGATCGCCGTTCGGTCGCGAGTCCATTCGCATCCCGCGTATCATGCCAGCACAACCCTAGAACGAACCAGGGGAATGCATCTATTAATCTTCGCAGGGTTGAGGGGCAGCCATTAATATTAAGGCGGGGTCGCAAGGTAACTTTGTGAATTATTGCCCGTGGCCCGTGCCACTACGGTGGACTATCTCTTGCCGTGACGACGGAGAGTCTAGAGGTGGTAGACGCCTCGAACTGAAGGATATTAACATAGTTTTGGATTAAGTATTGATTTCCGTAAGGCCGAGAGAAACCCGCCGTCCGCGGCACGTTTGATTGATGGGACTTTAACGTGGCGAATATTTTCCTTGGGCGAGAAAAATGGGTCGGCGACGTAAGGGAAAACCGAGGAGCAGGAAGTTTGAAGTATTGAGTGATTAGGGTGCGGCGAAAAAGAATCGAAAATATGTAAATTGGTACCAGAAAGTCGGCAGCGACGCGTGGTATTAAAGCGAGGTTGCTTGAACTACAAACAATACTGGTAGTAAATAAAAAAAAAGATGGGCGATATATTTATCAGATATAGATGTAGATCCTTTTACAATTGTACAAATTCGACCACATCGGGATATCCGCCGTAACAAGAAAGTGCCATTACGAAGTAAAAGCAGCAACGTCAGTTTGCAAGAATTTGATGAATGTCAGAGTTCCACCTCCTCGCGTATCCACCGGTCGTCGCAAACTTGCACAGAGGCGTCGCGCCAGGCGGGGATAAAATTAAAAAATGATTCGTCCTCGAGAGTCTCATCAATCATCCCCCTCGCGAAACGCAATTCATTTCCACCGAAGGTCCCGCGTAACAGAATTTTTACGCCCATTTCACGAGCTCGCGATTCAGCCGCAGCCGGTCACGGCCCTTCGATTAATCTCTATTTCCGTTCGGCCGCGCGATATCATGCGAGCCCTCGCGCACACGCTGTCGAGAATCGCGTTGAACGCGCGCGAATCAAATTCGACAATAACGAGCCCGGTTACGGGTTAATCCGGCCGGCGTTGTATCGCGGGATCGCGATCATTTACCGGCGACTTTCGCTCGTGTCCAACCGGTTCCTTTTGATTTCGTCCGCTTCTGAAAAATACGTCGCCGGGCGGTCGTGAATCTTTTGAAAGATTTGAGGACTCGCGAACGAAAGTTTCGAGTATTCGCCCTGCCTGCTCGTATTTTCTCGTGGACGGAGAACCGAGAGAACGAGGACGGCGTCGTCGATGATCGTTAATTTTTCCCGGGCGTTCGTCGGGCATTTTGTTTGTTTTTTTTTTCTGTTTTTAAATACCTGCGAGTTCGGTGCATTCGCATTTCTTATTCGCCGACTGCTCCCGACGGAGATCGAGGACACGGGCGTGTTAATCCGATACGTTCCTTCGATAATTAATATAGGCTTCTCCTCGCGATCTCGCTGGAATCTCGCTTTCACGTTCGATTTCGTTGTTCGCGCGAACGGAGCGCGAGTGAGGACGCTTCTCGAACGATTTCTTTCTCCGCGAATAAATAGCCCGCGGATAAAAGAACTTTTAAAGGAAAAACCAGCTCTATGTTAGCCATATCGAGTATCACATTTTCACGTTACCCTCTATCCATCATTTGAAGAACGATCCCTCGAAGTCGGCCACCTTCCGACGCTCCACGATCGGGTCCGTCGATTTTCTATTTCACGAACGTGAACCGAGAGATCGATCAAACGTTCCCCGATACATCAAAGGACGGGCTGCCATCTAAACTTATGCGCGGTCATTCATAACGCGCCGGGGGTTGCTTAAATCAACGTTTAAACGAGAAAGCCGCCGTATCGTCGTATCACCGTGGCCGTACGACGGATCCTCCACCGGGGACACCGTTAATTTCCGACCGATTCGTTATGCGAACCGTCCCGGGATTCGCGACACCGCCACGCTCGTAATCGTCGTCGTCAACGTACGACTGGCACCGCCTGACTCCAGATAAGCCACGGATGCAAATAGAGATTTCCAGCTGCGAGAGATGGATGATGCGACCGGTGATAAATGGTCGTCGCGGTACACGTCCGGACGGACTTCTTCGCCGCGGCGGCGTTTCATGCCCGCCACCTACTAGACCCCCTCGTTTCTTTTTTCGCCCACTTCTCCGTGGGGGGATCAAAGACGGAGCGGCGGTTGAATTTTCGGTGGCGTATTTCGCTGGGAACCGTGATGAATCACTCGTGAGTCGAGGGGGGGAGGGGGAATCGAACGATGGCGATTGGGCATCGTTGAAAATAAATTATGAAATTGCATGCCGGCATATTGTTGTTTTTTTTTGGTCAAGAATTATGGAGAAGGTATTCTTTTGCGAACGATAGATATCAGGTATACAATGGGAATATTGAATGTCGGTTTTGGTACTTACTTTGGGGCGGGGAAGAATTCGTGGAAGGAATCGATGAGTGGAATAATTGTGGAATTGCTTCGATTTTATTTGGGAATGGCGCGAGGGCTGCGCGACTTGAAACCCTCGTGGAGTTTAATTAAATAAACTAATATGTGGAAGAATTGCGTTCGATTGGTTCGATGCGTCTCATACTCTACGTCGATTTCTCGCTTCCGTTCTGCGGCGTGAAAAAACTAACTGGCTTGCGTAATGGGTTCCATCGGTAGCAGGCTTTCGATCGCAGGATTAATCGATTGCACACGGTCGAGGATTAATTCTGGAATTAAGGGCGCAGCGGGGTGCGCACCGCGGGTAGGAATATAAATTATCGCCGAAATTGCGCCAGATGGTAATGAGCGCGAAGCAGAAAGGCAGGCACGCGGTTTCGCCTCTGCTCGTCAACCGTGCAACCAAATCGGTGGCTGGAAAATCAGATTTCGGTCGTGACCCGTGCGAAATTAAGAAATAAATCGGCAAATTAGGCGAACAGAAGCGAATGCAGCCTCGAGGAATCGCCGCATGCATACGAAAGGGAAATAATTGGTGAAAACTTTGCGCCACTTTTCCGTCAGTATGTATTTTATTTTTTTAAGAAATTTTGTTCAGCGCTTTTCGTCTTGCTTGGTGGGGGACGAGATAAATAATTAATGATATTGTAAAACAATCAGGTTAGAAAGTGTTTAAACAGAATTAAGTTAAAGCGTAATATATACCAGATATCGAAAGGTATAAATTATTTGTTATATAAAAATTGATGCTCACGTCTGTCATTTCTCATGGAGCTTGGGAAGCACTTCGACAAAGGAATGCGATTTCTCTATCCACATAATTGCAGCGGCAACGAAAAAATTGTTCCACGATTTAATTGCAGCAATTAGACTCGTTATCTCGTTGATTGCACCTGATCTAAGTTAACGGTCACCGAGTGCAGGTTAAAAGACCGGTCAATCCCTCGGAAAGAATCAAGGTTAGCGGAGCTTCCTGTTTTTGCGATCCTCTTCCGTCCAATCACCGTGAAAATTCCCGTTTTTCATCTCGCCGACTGACAACCGATCCGACCACGTGGAATTCCTCCGCCGTTTCGAGAAGATCCTGTTAGACACGCGACGCGAGTCCGAGAACGTATAGAAGTCGAACGAGAACGAGAAAAATCGCGAGCTAACTGTCATCCGACAATTGAACGCGTTTCACTGGCTAAACTGATTGACAGCAAAAACCCGTCAGACAGCTCTTTATCTATAGCTAGAAACAATTTTGCGTATTGCAAGCATCGAAAAATAATTTTACATGATTTCAAAGAATTGCAATTTAAGGCATGTTCAATTCGAGAATTCGCACTGCAAAAATAATAGTTCGTTCCCGCTGGATCGGGAACTCAATTCGCGATAATTTCTCAAGGGACGCAAAGTAATTTTGAGTCGTCGTTTTAGTAGAAACAGAAAATTATCAAAAGTGCGTGTACAACAGAAACGATTCAATACAACGACAAAGGATTTTTCTGCACGCGTACGTCTTACCCATTCAACCAGCTGTCCGCCGTCACGTCGGCAGATAAAATGCCTGGAAGGCTTTCGATATCTCGCAATTGGGATCTTAATGCTATCAACGACGCTGGTGCAACCGCGGCGCTATCTATTATATTTTAGAACGGTGGTGAATTCACGTGAATAGTGGAATCATTTATCTGGCCGTGTAATTCCAGCATGCTGGACCGTGATATCAAACAGGTCATCATCATCGCAGCGGTCGATAAATAATTTTAGGCGGCCCGGTTGCTCTGTACGTATTCGTTTCTCCGACGATTTATCAACATCGAGCTGGCTGAACCGCGTAGTCTCCGATCTTGATGTTGCAACACTCGAGAATTCTGCTCTTTGTGCGAGGAAACCATTCGAGATACGTTAAGAACCGATAGATAACTCTGCACTCTTTACTGCATCGTTGTTTGAATATCGAAGACTTTTATCTGCTCCCTGTTAAATGTCTGCCCCTTTGTTTCCTTCTTTATTGGGCAAAATTGCGACGATTTCTTGCAACGCGCGATGCGTACAGTATGCACGTTGCGGCTGTAATCAGTTGCTGTAATGAATTTATAAGGAAATTTATGAATACAGTATTATTTGTAGCACATTTCTTTCTGCATATCCATGAAATTTGCAAATGATATAATTTCCCGATTTATTTAAATCATTTAGCCAAATTGTGATGTCTAGTTATTTAATCCCCGCCTCAGGTAATGTGTAAAGGTGCTCCAATCGTGATCGACTTTTCTCCGGTCCCCAAATTGAGCAGAGAACAAGTATGATCCAGCTGCTCTCATTACAGCTACCGTATCTGCAATAATTGCCAACACGGTTTTATCTCGACACGCCTGCGCTAATTTGATAGCGACCGAAAGATTCCAGCACAGATTTGCCTCGGCCAAGGTCTGTTCCTCGAACTGTCCCTCCTGGGAGGGCCAAGCAGTAACCCTTTCTCTCTTTCGTTAATTACGCCTCGAGCCCTTGGCTTGTTCTGATAATCCATCGAATAGCAGCAAGATTTCGTGCCACGGTCCCGGTGAGACCTGGCGCTCGTAGATAGCTGATCGTTTCCGTGCAAAGGGAGGAAAGGGTTAAGTTAATTATTTTAAGCTCGATAGCGATTATTCATAGCTGGCCGCTCGTTAAATGGAGATTCACAGGGTAAGAAGCATCCTCGGCGCTCGTTAGCCCCGGGGAAAAATATTTCGACACGGTCTCGCGTACGTTTTCTTCCTTCGAACGACGAACGGCAAACTTTGTGCAACCCGGAGTTTTATTTTATCTGCTGTCCAAGTGACTCACTTTTCTGTAGGCGATGAAATGCTTGTCGCTTTATTTCCTTTTACTTGAAGCACAAGAACAATCGAATAATCCTCATGTTTTGTTGAAGCTTGCCTTCAACCGCCTAGAATAAACGCACGATGAAAAACGATTACGCCCGAATATCTTTTCTCATTTAAACTCGTCGATTCTAATATCGGCAAGTAATTATACGATATTGACAAAGGCTGAACTATTAAACCGGGCTTGACGCGTCCGCTACGACTACCTGATAAATCGCATGCACGGCTTAAATGAGTTCCACCCCCGCATTAAACTTCAATTACAATCACGAGGAAGCACGGCTTCACCCACGCGTCCTACGCACCTAATTAATAATTCAAACAGTGCTTTGAGTCTCATCGAGATAAATTCCATTGGGGCCGTATTCAGCACGGCTATCAGATTGATTTCTGTCTGCGAACGGTTCATGTAGGCAGACCGTCGGATAGTAATCTGAAAAGTCGACTAGAAACGAAGGACGGCCGCCCCCGTGACGGGATTGTCGTATCAACGGATCGACGATCATTATTCAGGGGTTCAATTAAAGACTCGCTAGACCTCTAATTCGGCCGGCGCCGTGAGATTATCCCGATATCTTTCGTATCAATTGCTTCCAGGTGGGCCTGTTGCTCTACAGCATTGGCGTGCACAGGGGCGGATCAATAGAGAAGACATTTCGCACGCGCGCGATTCAATTACATTCTCATTACGATCGAGTGTAAAATCAGATTGCGATGAAAAATAGTACATTCGTTTTATACCGCGCTCTTTGGAAACGGAGTGTCGCAAGCAAGCGTTAGTATACGTTTAACGAAGATTCCAGTGAACTATTCTATTACAGCATTGAAGCATTAATATTAATTATTCGATCGATGATAACATCGGCATGAGTTCAGGCTCGATATTCCCAAATTGAAATACCGCATGTCCATTCGTTCCGAAAATATATAACGAAATCGATCAAACCGAACCGTGCACCAATACAATTACTCCCCGACGAAATTAATTTTCGGTAATAATAAAAATCTGGACAAATCGAGTACCGGCATGATCTACCTCTTAATCCTAAAAATTAACGGGAGAGATCATATTAACAGCAGTAAATACAATTGCGAACCGAATTCTTTCTACTTTAATAATATAAATCCCAAGCTTCAGCTTCGAACCCTCGTGCATACATGATAAACGCACAATGCCAACAGTAATAAAATATATAATGAATACACGTGAATACATAAATCCACGTGCACGAATACTCTTATCGAAAAAGCACGAGCTAGCCTAGGAATGTCAGACTAGAATAAGACGCGGCATCGGTTGCCGTGCGTCTGCTGTCAATCACAGCAGGCGGACGTCGAGTAATATTAACTGGCCGGGTACAGTGGGTCAATCCGCCCCTGACAGTGCATCAGCGGAGCGCGCGCGAAGGCAAAAGAGCGTGGGCGCAGCTCGTTGTATCGATCTCAGATTCTTCGACGAGCATTTCAGAGCATGATACACTGGGTGGTCCATCGAGGGCATATAACAATGAATCATATCTGGAGGAAAAGGATTTCGGTGTGACACGGTACCGGCTGCACGTTTGCTTGCCCGGCTTGTTCTGTCCCTCTCTCTCTCCCCCTCTCGCTCTCTCTATCCCATTCTCTCTCTGTGCACGGCCACGCGGAGAAAGAACGAGCACAACCGGAACCACGATCTCTCCCTGCTATCCTTTTACGAGCGAGGGATAAACGAGCCGGATGACCGCGTGGATCGAGATAACGAAGTGGGTGAACGGTGAAACAAAGGGTTTGAAATTCGTGCAGTTTCTTTTTTACCCGACCCTCAAGGCTGCCGCTGTGTTTCTACATTTTTTCGCGAGTCGCGCGAAGTCGGAAAGCCAGGATTCCTTGTGTTTGAGATACTTGTAAGTCAGGCTTTCGTTTATTTTCCGTATCATTCGTTATTTTAATATTTTTTTTTTTTTTTTTTTTGTGGAATCGAATATTTGCAAATCAAGTGGGAAAATAATAAAATGTTTGTTGCCTCGATTGGTGGTTTGTTGAAATAGGAATTGACGATTGCTCCGTATCTTTCGATACTTGTCGCGTGTCTTTTTTAACGCGGGGTACTTGGGTAATTAAAGTACAGAGAATTCTCTCGATCGTGAGATTGCATCGATTAAGAGGGCATGATGGAGGATAAACGTAACAATTTGACGCTTGCGTAATGTTATTCCCGAGATGCATAGCAATTTTATTCACGGAGAGGGGCTTGCAGCTTCATCTTAGCTCGTGTACTTGCCGTTTCTGGCCTCGTGTAATTAGAAGGTGGTTTGGTTAATTGTGGGGTATTCTAGCCGAGTGGAATAAATGAACGGGCATTAAAAGTTCGTTTGTAACGAATTTTTGCCGACCGCGGAGTAAGCAAAACTAATTTCCCGGCATCCTTTTTATTTTGAACAGGCCGCTTCATTCGTTCCACTGAAATTTTTGAAATTAATACCCTCGAAGTTACATGCGCGCGTGTACGGCTCGACGTGGACAAGTTGCGCAACCGTGGAAAATTAAAGTCCTTTCGAAAAATCTGTATTCGTGAAATATGTACGTCGACCGGCTGAAATTCCACGGCATTCGCGTCGCTTGACGAATGAAAACGACTTTCGAGGGAATTCCATACAAGGCGCAGCAATTTGCAGATGGGGGCTAATCGATTACCGTCCGGGAACAGAACGATTTCACCGTATGAATTACGAAAGGGCGATAATCGAATATTGTTTCGCGTAAATCCGATTTAATTTTAAGAGCCGCGGTTCGTTAGAGGATACCGACGACGCGGTTAAGTAATGTTCGTCCCTCGGGTTCAACAATAATTCTATGAACTTCGCTTCTGGGTACTCGTTAGACTAATGCCGTTTTATCTGTGCGATCAGAACTCTGGAAGGTTCAATCGGAGCCCTTACTAGAATTTGGCCCGCAAGTGCTACGTTACTTAACATGTTGTACTATTACCTATGACTCATTAATTTATATTATTATTTCTCTGCATAATCCGCTACCACCCTTATCCGTTCCTTATCACATTCCACTGTTTAATAATATTTCTAAACCTTCATACTTTCTTTCAATTAAAGAAAACAATTAACCTTTCGCAACAAATCCTCCTCGCGCGACGAAATCTCCTGTATGAATTTTTCAATACATCCGAATCGCAACACGGAAGCACTCGTTCTTCGTAGACAAGCTCCCTTCGCCACGAGCAACGGGCCTAATTAAATTAGGCGCTCGCTGATAGATTTCAATCAGCCGGCTCTCTCGTACCTACGGGCAGCAAGCCGTGCTCGTTTCAGCGTAAGCATAGCACGAAAGGGGGAAGCTTCCGATCTACACGCCCCTAAAATTTAACGAGCTACCGGGAGACCGTCCACTTCCACAACTCCCGCATGTCATCCTGTCTCCTTTCTCCGTGCAATTAATTAGCCCTCGGCTTTCCCTCGTTCCGTGCACCGACGTCCAACTAGCCGTGGATGATTCTTTCGCCCCGCAGCTTCGTGTAATTGAATCTAGACGGAATCAGGGTGGCTGCGGGTCCAAACAGGGTTGTCTCGCGCCGACGGATATAAACGTTTCCGTGGGAGGAATGTAATTTTATTTTGGCGCACGTACCCAACGCTGCCCGGACTCGTAATTTCGAAGGGAATTGCGGTTCCAGGGCGCCGCGGCCCGACCTTTATTACGATGGCAACGGAGATTTCCGCTTTGGAGTCTGTGGGTCTTCGAGGGTATAGATACGCTTGGGGTTTTATTTAAAAATAAGATTCGAGTGACTTTTATCATTATTATTGCTTTAGAATAGTTTCGCAGTCATTGTTTTAAGTTTTATAGAGATTTCTTAAATTTACGCGATTGCTTTTACAAATTTGACGATGCGTTATATTACTGATTTATAGAATTTATGATTCTCCTATTCGCATGGAATATTGCTGTTTCCACCGGTTATCCAATCGAAAAGGAAAACGAGGAGAGTTCGAAATTAACGGGGAGTCAGCATTATCGGGATAAGAAGTGTGGAAGCATTCCGGCGTTTCTTACGAACGGTCACCTCGTTGGAATAATTTTTTATCGGGACAGGTTTAAATCGTGAGCGTGAAAAAAGGACGGCACCAGACGGCGGTGTGTCATTATGCATTAAATTAAATTTGTTTTTGCGGACAGAATCGCGGCCGTTTTTTTGATGAGCCGCAGTTATCCGCGAGAGACACCCGACGCCGTCCATTTAATCCAGCCACCCAACCCCTTTTTCTGTACAACTCGTGTTAACTAATTCATGAGAGTTTTTTGCCAACTTTCGCCCCGAAATTACCGCTCACGCCCGTGCAACACGTGCATTTTTATTTCGTCACTTTCCGAGCTTATTCAACAGCGAAAGCTGATTAACGTTCGGCCACGATTACGTCGGTGGAACCGTCCACTTTTTGTTCAGAGCTGTGCACACCTGTGACGCCAATCTGCGAACAAAAGAATTAACTTCGAGATTGATATTGCGCCGGTTGTAATTTAATCAAATCGGGAATTGAATGGGTGAACTTCTCCCAAAATATTCTCGTCCGTTTCGTCTCTCCGCTGCGAATTAAAATGACACCGATTCTATCGGAAGATACGAGGCAACCGTTCGTGACAAAATTAGCAAATGTCGTTGGTCGTAAAGAAAATTAAATTTCACTCTACTGCGAAAAAAAAGTTTAATTTCTCGTATCTGAGAAATCATTTTAAAATATACCAAATATATTGTAAAATATTTTGAATACCTCCACCGCGAAGATAATATTAAACCAGCTGTTCAAATGCGAGATATTGCGCCCGAGGCGCACTTATGGCTAATCTTTTTTATCCACGAGTGGCGTTTAAAAGAAATTTCGTCGATCAAGGTAAGCCACGCTGGAATTTCGTGCGGATTCCTGCCGCAGTCGAGAGATAACGATCTTCAATTATACAGGGGCGTACGTGGCGTACGGTTCCCGTTTGCTCTACTCCTCCCGTGTACCTACACTTTGTCGATGATGAAAGTTACGGTGACGTAACGCAGGTAAGCGCGGTTCCCGAATCCCGGATAAGAAAGGTACAGAAAGGGGAATAGACTTCAGGATAATGGTAAGGGAAGCGGCAGCTGGCGTAAAGGCATTTATTGCCTGTTGCACCATTTTACGGGTTCATAATTCCTTTGCCGGCGTTATCCAAGATTCCGTAGGATCTGAAAGGGTGCCGCCGGGATTGGCCAATCCTTTGAGAACTTCACACTGTCCTAAACACCCCTTCACAATGATGTTCGACCAGTTTCGTATCCTAGAAAGCTACCCTTAAGAAGACACCACTCGAAACTAGCACGCCCTTAATTCTACTCAATGCCTGTCTTTTAACTTTTGTCTTAATATTAATATATATAATATTATTATTTATTCTACGTAATTATTTATCGATTAGTCTTCCACGTTCGTTCCCCTAATCTTCTACCAAGTTCCTTGCCTGGCCAAGGAATTAATGGGAACTAGAAAAATGCTGGACCGTCGGCCAATGAATAGCAATGCACCGTTTCAATCATGATCCCTCGGACGACTTCCAATAAACCAGTATGTAACGGCAGCGCACAAATAACGAGCATCCTGGAAATGGTTTCTCCCTCGAGGTGGCTAAAAAAACGAAGGTCGATAATAGCACGCGGGTCGTATTTAGCCCGACGACCGCTGATACTGACAGTATGACAGATACAAAGGGACCAGTTTTTACCAATACAGGGGTGCACGATCGATAATCGTTCTGCTCCAACTAGAGCACAGCCTGGAATACGGAGAAACGCAGTTCCCTGGCCAAGAAAGCAACCACCAACATTCTCGTGGAAAACACAATCGATTCGCCGGGACTGGTTCGCCAATATTAAACACTCGATATTATAATACGATCAACCTGTAATCTAGTGAAAGATAATGACTGTCGCGATCCAGTATCGTTAACCGGATTTAATTAACCCGATTCAATCAATTACCAGGGCGGTGAAATTGCAAAGGTGTCGTCAACTAAGGTGGCGATCGATGCTTATCTCGGGACATGGTATCGAGGGAAACCGGCGATAAAGTGTGCCCGTTTTTCGCGTGCCTCTTGTTTCACGGGGCCAGTTTCGAAACGGCAGTCAAGAGGCGGAGATATATCGCGGTGCTCGCGTCGCAAATTATCCATCCAGATGCTGTCCGGGGTTTATTGTCGTCACGACGTTATCACGGCGACACGTCGTTCATGACATCGTCCCCGTTTTCCGCGGAGACTTGTTCCGCCAGCCGGTGGCATAAATTAAAAGGACCGGCGCGTTCCGTCGCGAAGCGTGAAAACGAATCGCTTTAACCACGCCGCTCAGTTATCGTTCGGCGGCCGAAATATTATTACTCGTTGCGCCGTGTACCCCGTTGAATTATTGCTCTTATCGGAGCGGCCAAAGAAATATGTGTGTGCACGCGTGCATGGGAAAGAGACGGGGGTGGGGGATTATGGTGGATTAATACGTCGACAGGTCGCCGGTTTACGGATTTCAATAAATTAAACCGACTTGACAATTGACGGATCAATTCCGCGGCGAAGGGAATTCTTCAACCGCGATTGGTTTCGCGATGTTTTCATTTTAATTTATGCTGCAGCTGATTGTAAAAATTGAAATTTACCTCCTAGAGGATTTCGTTTTATCGTTTCCCAATTATTCCACCTTAATTAAGAGGATATTGTTAGGGGACGCTTGATCCTCGTTTGAATTTAAATTTAAATAGGCTACCGCGTGAAGAGTATTCACAGATTGATTAGTTTTACTTGGTGCAACATAAATGTTCGTATTTCGCGATGTCAAGCCGTTTAACGTAGGCGAACGTTTTGTTCCTCCGACAAATTAAAGTTACGTAAAACAACATGCATGCCCCATGCTCGAGAGCTTATTTCACGGACAATCAATGCTCGTCGCGATGGAGAAAACATGACGAGTCCGTCTCGTGACTCCGGGACACTTTCTTCTTCGTCGCGAACGTTTCTTCCGCAGGGATTCGTTAAAGTCGCGTGGAACCGAAGCAATCTTAATAAACCATTTCCAAGGCACGCACGCGAATACTCCAAAAAAGTTTCACCGCCCAACGAAATTACAACCATCCTTAGAATACACAGAAATACACTCGAAGCGCATCTGTGCAATTAAAGTGCTCCAAAGTTCCATACGCCGGAACGTGTATCGAAATTGCGACGAAACCAACCCCGTCGCGTCCAGCAACAGACTTTCGCTGAGCGCCAAGTTCGTGTATCCTGAGCTCTCAATTAAAATTCGAGCCCGACGATTGTACAATCAATTTCACGTTTTTCGCGCCGCACGACTCGACGACAGAGTCCCCCGTTTCTACGACTTTATTTCGAAGCCGCGGTTGCCACCACCCTCCCCGTCCGCCACCTCCCTCGTGTCGTTAATTATCCGGACAACGAAGGAACGAGGTTGCGCAATTTAAAAGTCGGGCCCGGGGAGATAAAGCTGAACAACACGGCCATTGGTAGCGGCGGGCGAAGCGCGTGCACACGCCCGCCGTTTCTCTGAACGATAAAAGAGCAACGCTGATTGCTGCGCCTCCGGAGCAACGCGGGCTCACAATGCGATTTCAATTTTATTGTGCCAGCTGCGGCAGATAAGCGCCGCGGGCGAGCGTAATTCACGCGGTGTCTTTTAAGCTGACTTCACGGCTGGAAACTGTGTCAAATCGGCGGATTCACGGGGCCACGCCATGGGGCGAGACACGCGGGGAACGTTGATACGGGGACCGAAGTTTCTACAGCTCACGGTGTCGGAAGTTTCAGCCTCTCTGCCCGAGACACGCGAGCGTAACCCGATTGAGATATCGCGCGTGAAAGTCGCGAGGAAACGGGCTACGATTCGAGAAGAAAGTCATTGGATCATATTGGCTTGGTAGGCGAATTTTATTGTTCTACTGGTCGTCAAGGAAGAACTCGTGGAGTTCTGTAAAGTTGACTGTTCAGAGACTTTTGGACTTGCAAGACTTCTTATGCAAGTCTCTTTGAAGAGAATCTTTTTCTAACGATCCGAGCACTTTTATTTTTTATTACCGCTCACTGTTTCTGGTGTTAATGATTCATGGGCTCATTGCGATCAATAATTCTATCGGATTGGGAAGTTCAGTGATTTTCGATATTGCTCAGAATACAGAAGGGAACGAATTGTTAAGGAACTCGCGGACTATTTCGCGCCCTCAAAGAAAAATCTGCTATCCCATTGGTTTTACCTCGCCCAACTACATTAGTCACATGTGTTCATTTAATTTCCCTTCAATCCTACCATAGGGACACCACGCGGTAGCATTCTATGCCGTCGCGTAGCTATAAGAATCGCGATTCTTCACTCCCTTCAAAGTCGTAAGTACCACAGCATCGCAAACCAAACATCAATCTCGCCGAGCTCAAACGAATTTCACGGGCATCACGATTTACAACGGAACAGAAACGCCGCTGCGCGCACGACGTTCAAGACGTTCAAGATTTAAAGTCACCCGGGGGACTCGATTGTCCAGGCGAAATTACACTCATCGAAGGTCCCCGGGATATCCCGTGTCGCTCCACTTAATTACCTTTCGTCTGTTGCATTAACCGCGGTCGTGCAATCTGCCGGTTTTATTGCTCGTTCGACAGGTGGACGCAGCGCCGAACCGTTTCGCGTCGAATGGCTTCCGTCGCGCTATTCCCGCGGCGAAATGGCCGTCGAATCGACGCCGCAGATTCGCTGCGAGCCGCCCGCTGCAAATTGCGCGGCGTAATGCGCGTACCTTGATTCGAGTCGCGTTGAAAAATTCGACGATCCCCCAGGGACGACTAGGTAGACTCTTGACGTTGGCCGATTTTCGGGGGCAATTTTTTCGCGAATATTTCCGAGGGACAGAGAATTATGGACGCAGGCATTCAGGTGTAAATATTATATTTATATATGATTCGATAACTGTTTCGTACAATTATTATATCTTGAAGATACGATTGTCATTGCAATGAAAAGATTGATTTTCCTGCTTTAAACGAGCGCACCACTTTAAACAGCAGGCATTGTGAGCTTGTGTTCAACAAGTCTAGTGCATGGGGGTGAATTGGCGATTCCGTGAGGGTTAAAGCAGGCAGCGTTCTGGGTACTTGATTCGAGTAATATAGGGGTGGCAGGTTTCGATAGGGGAAGGAAATATAAATTACTCTGAGAATTTGATTAGGATTTAACAGGCCCGAAGTCCAATAGTTCTACGTCGACGTTAACTCTAGCTCGCCTTTCCGTTTAACGATAAGTCACCGCTCACGATCTCGTCCGCGAATATTCGCCGCGAAAAATTATTCGGCGAAATCGCTTTTATCCCTTTTATGGTATTTCTCATGCGCTCCGAATGATTTTCATAACGAGTAATCCCTGGTTTAATACGAGCGTGCGGCTTGCCCGCGTTTCGTTCCGCTCTATCTGTCAGGGGGCGAGCGGCGTCCAATTTGTCCGGGCTGCTTCCTGGGAGTCATCTGTCGTTTTGCTCCGGTCGTTGTTCACCGTCAATTATTTGTCCAACCGGGCGAAATTGCGGCTCGCGAGCCACCGCGGCCATTCGGTAGATGAAAGGAAGCTTAATTGCTTTTAACCGTTACACGCCGGAGTGCGTGCGGACATGCACGTGTCCGGGTGCATCGCGATGTTGCTTTACGACAGATAAATTGAGGGGGGTTGCCTTTGAGGCACCTTCGGATGTTTTTTAGGAAACCTTTTACGGTACATTGTGAGCGCATCACCTGGGGAAATTACGTTGGCGTTGCCTCTCGGCTATCGTAGAGGGTTGAATTATTTCCTCCCCGCGAGGAGAAGTATGATGGAAATTAAGGTTGAAAAATTGACGACGGAGGAATTTGTTGCGATCGGAGGCTCCTGTCAGGTGGCTCCCCTTTAATGGGCGACCCTGGTTAAAAAATTATTGTCGTTTGTTCGAACGTTTCTGATGCGTGGCTGTATACTTGCTTGATGCAGATATTGAAGTAGTGGAAATATAAGAAATTGCATGGTGCGTTAAGAATTTGGAAAACAGGAATTAATACATTTCTTTTAACGTTGCGTCACGCGGTTAATGAGCAATTTTTTACTTACCTGCTTATCTCGCTGTAGATTTCTTTCTCAAGTGTAGATTAATATTTGCGATTTATTTAATTTGAACGAAATCGAAATCGATCATAGCACTATCGGCGACACAAGCTTCAAGATTCTTTCCAACACAGGCAAGCACTGGAATTTGTCTGCAAAGCTTTTCCAAATGGAATTCCCCCGCTTAGAACCAGTTGCCAGAATTGCAGTTTGATTAGCTTGGGAATACAAGCACGGCTAAACAAAGAGCCGAAGGATCGAGATTACTGCTATTCTGGACGAGGGGGTGAAAAAGCCCGCATGCAATTAACGAGTAGTTAAAGCAGACACCGGGCAGTAACATTTTATCGTCCCCCTGGTGATCGTCGTTAATACGGTGGCATCTGTTGTCGTTATTCGATCGGCAACCAGCAGAGTTCACGTTCAGCCCTCGGCTTAATTACTTTGAGCGTTGCGTGAGAATGCATGGGGCTACGGGACGATGCACGAACGCCGCTTTTATGGCGGCCAAATTGCACGGGTCGCGAATCTGAAATGCACAAATTTTTAAGGAACTCGTACGGACCACAATGGACAATTCGGTGCGCATTGGTCGTCGACACATCGTGCAACCTGTTCCCTTGTTTCACTAAAGTAACATTTATTAATTTGACAAATTTGGTATTACGGGAAATTAGAAAATTTAGCGACGGAAGTCATAAGTTACATAAAGTGTCTATATATAATGTCTGCAGCAAAATTGCAGAAATTATTTGAACTTGAAAATTTAATGATCCCCACTTTGGTTATGTGAAATGCGTACAGGAGTTGCAAAAAATCATGCAACGTTAAAATACAATGCAGATGTTCGTATTGGAGTTCATGCTTTCATTGTTCAAGTCTCACGGCGTTTCGCCTGCGGCACGACTAGACTTCCGCTCGATAAATCGAGTTAAAAACAGAGATTAGAGGCTCCAATTCAGACAGGGAAAAACGCAGACCGCTCCGCCTTGTCGGAGGAAGTTTTTAGTCCGCTGAAATTCCAAGCTTTACGGGGTTGCTCGCGGTTATTGTCTTTCGGGGAAGGAAACGCTCCGCTGTAATTGTTGTTGTAAATTAAGAGCGCTGTCGTCCCGAGTAATTGCGCCGCTTTGTTGAAAATGGCTTTCAATATAGTTGATTTCTGCCTGCAACTTGTTGCAAGTTGCCTCGAAAAATTGTTGGGTTGCCTGCGTCATATGGAAAATCAAGAACTATCTGTCTCAGATATTATTTTTCAATTCTAAAAATGACATTACAACTCGCGATCACCGCTCAACAAAAAAAAGTATAATAACAATGATACCAAAATTTCATATATCACCGGAACATAAATTATTAAACGTATATCGGACGATTTTATTAACAACAATGGCCACGCGTTTGCACAGCTCCTTCGTACGAAACCTCAGTCGTACTCTAGAACATCCTAGCCGTGAGTTCTACGGGCAGGTAGAGGGAGGACACGTTCCATGAAACTTTATGGCGCCTCTCAAGGGCCGGGCAGGACTCTATTTACATAATGGCCGTCCAAACAAATGTCAGACGAACTCACGCACCCTTTCCAATTATCAGAGCCGCCGGAGACACTCGAAACCCTCTTACCAGCTACCCATCCGGGGTGGCCGTCGAGCAGATAAGCTAAAAGCAGCGAGGAAGCGAGATAGAGCAGCAACGAGCAGCCACCCCCCCTCTCACGAATCCTCCTCAGATCTCGCATGTATATTTATGACACGCGCGATTCCCTTCGCGCGAAACGCACAAGCCGTTTCAACGATGCTAATGGAGTTTCGAAACGTGTCCCACGACGACGCTCAGTCGCACGCCGATCGTGATATCGACAACGAAGTGGAGGACGGTGTCTCCTTCCGGTCGAACATGTCCGATTGGATGCATGCCGAGGTAGCTTGAATCTATTAGGGCTCCAGACGAATTTATTTGTCGCTTTGACGAGCCCCTTCGATGGCAGTTTTAGTGGGACGAATTCGTTCTTGGAAGCTGGGTAAGGTGGTCGCACCAGATGAACGGTTTTAAATGGATTCATGGTTCGCAGCGTATGATATTTGAGGCTGATTGGGAGAAACGGGTGGCTATTTCTATGACTTTCACGATCGAGGGGTTAATATAACGTTTCGCAAGGCCTACTGTTCTAATAATTGTGTTATGCACCGACGAATTTTATATAATATTTTTACGAAAAATCTTTCTCGATCCGCAATAAAACTTCCAACGAGACACTCCATTTTCGTTCGATTATTATCCACCAACCGCATGCCGTCCAGACGTCTTTAAAACTCAAACATCGAAGCGTATTATCGCTGTTACTATTGTTATTATCAATACCCCAGCTCGCCCATTGTAATCTTTAATCCCATATTCGTAAGCGACACTCCACACCCTAAATGAATACACATCCCCCAAAATCGAGGCCCGCATCATTTCGCCCAAAGACGAACGGACGCCACCGATATCCGAGGGAAAAATCGGTCCGGTCCACCCGCAGAAACTTCTTAATTACAATGCGCGTCCGCGTGCTCTATTCGTTGACTACCGTTTCGCCGCTGCCGGGCCCCAATAAATCGCGGGCCACGTTCGTGGCTTAATACCGTGGCAAAATCAATTTAGCCTGGGTGGCTGCTATACATATCGAAGGCCGTGGCTGTAATTAAATTGTTACTCCGGGCGGACCGTACGCCAATCGACATGGGCGGCCACCGAACACCCACGTAAACCCCGTATTTACGATCCTTTTATTTCAAACCGCGTCCTCTATTAATATCCCCGGGCATTAATGAACCCGTGAAAGGATTCCGTTGTGCTTTCTTCGTTCCCTTTGGCCTAGATCGCGTGGGTGAACACGTCATAGACGCCACGGGGCAACCTCTCTGCCCCCTTTTGTCGATACACATATTGTATACTAGCGCGTTCCATCGCCATCCCCCTCGTTTCGCTTCCGCTGCTTTTCATCGGCGTGACCCTGCATGCATTTCTGTTAATGAATATTCGAGAGAAATATGGACGCGGTGAATGAAACACGTGACTTCGAACGTGGAATGAACGAATGAATGATCGAAGGGGTGGGACGGATAATAATCGTTGCTATTTAGCAGACGCAACCTGGCAATTTATAGCTGGTTCGTCTGCGGCGTGAATGAGTAATTATGGTACGTACATTGGTTCTCTGACTGATGAATGTTTTAATCCGTTCGCCGTGAAGGAGAATTAATTGGCGATGGAGCGATTAAACTCTCCGCATACCGGCTAGTCTTCGTTTCGTTAGAGTCGAAATGATTTTCATTGGGTGCAATCGAAGGGTTGCCAAATATTGTATAATAATTATAGAAAAATATCGTTTACATTGCTGGATTAAAACAATCGGAATTTCTGTGCAGAGGTAACTTCCTATTTTGAAACTATCATTGTTGGCGATTTAGTCGATGTCGATGCAGGGTTAAAGTGTAATTAAAGAGAGCGACATTAATTCTGAAATGCTTCACGCGTGCGTGAAAATTCGAAGGAGTTTCCCACTTTGTCTCTCGACCGTACACCGAGATACGATTACACGTATTCTATGGAATTTCCAAACTGTTAGACGATACTAATTACCCGTTGGAAAAAAACTGTCAACCCCCCTTCGTTCGAGAAATATATATCTAAAGATCCCCACGAGAATCTCTCCGATTCGCTGTCCACCCACAAATCTTGCCCCAAACTACATTCCGGCGCCAACGCTCTGGACGAACCGTTTCACGTGGAAAGAAAATAGTCTCGGGGTCGCCAGTCATTTATACGCAGCACGCCGTCGTCCCCGCGTCAACCCTTAATCACCCCGCTGTCCTGTTGCTCGGGGTGCCAAGTGAAATGCACCGTGTTCGAATAAGCGTGCAGAGGGGGTGCCCGTTTGGGGTAGGTCTTGCGTAGTCCCTCGACTCTGGCACGGTCATTCCGGAGGTGTTTTGTTAGGCCCAGTATATTATTTCACGGACTCGCCACCCATAACGCGTAACAATTGCCCCCGGCGATGTCTGAGGTTACAAGTAGGATTGTGTTGCAGGGGTCTAGCAGGGGAGAAACGGCGCGTTTCGGTCTCGCATGCCTGCGAACAATGAGCGTCTTCTAGCAGAAGGAACGCGTACGCGCGTCTTAAATGGCTTGATGAAAGGACGAGGGAACGTCGGACGAATTTATGCGATCGTTGTAAAATGTGTGCTAAACGGAGGAGGAAAGAGAAATAGATGCTTCCGCAAGCGCGTTCCCAAGGCTGTGATTATCTGTTACGCGAAATTATAGGGTACATTAGAACGATTTAGAAAAATCCATTTACCCATCGAAGCACCTCTTAAATCCTTTTAACGGATCGTTAGGAATTTCCGAAACACTGGAGAGGGCGGGCCAGTGGTACAAAAATTTTTCCTGTGACACATCGTCCTCCGGGTTAAATGTCTCACGACCACGCCCCCCATCGACAACAGCAATCGCGGGGCTTCACGGAATTTCTGAAAGGGGCTGGTGCGCTCTCTCGAATGTCGTGCTCCCCCGAGGACACGCGGCCGCGCGTACCGATTCATAGCTGACCGACTTTTTCGACACAGGATCGCGTGTCCAGGATGTTCGATTCGTTCCGCAAAATCTGCCGGAAGAGAGGGAGAGGGGGGCGGCTCGCCAGAACGTATGGAGATTGCCGGTCATTCGAAGCGGAGATCGTTCGATAATCGAATGTCCTGGCTCGATTCGACTCCGCTCCGCGGAAACGAAATTGCATACTCGTACCGCGATTCCACCTGGCGTAATTCGGTAAGCGGTTCGCGAAAAGTATACGCGTGCACGTGTTTTTAATCCAACAGTTTCGGTGCGCGCGCTACGAACTGACTCGCGCCAATGTGTGCGGTCGATGATATGTTAATCGCAATGGTCGATGGCAACGATCGATCCGTTCGCTGGTTTCGGTACGGATGACACAAAGGGAACGGGCAATCTTTATTCCCCGAGTTTTCCAACTGTTTCCATCTCGCAAACGGCTGAGCACTAATTTAAACAGCGACCAGCGGCAATAATAATAACAATAATAAATAGGTGAGCTCGTCGGGTGTTAATTTAAATTTCATTCCCATTCATATCGCCGTCCCGCCGAATGGAAAATATTATTTATGGCGCAATTGAGAAATAGTATTGGGCAAATTCAGGTGACAACTATCTTCCCCATCGTGCCATCGAACTTTCTACCTGACTGCCCGATGGAATGAAGAGCGCACCCGATCCGACAGAACTCTTTCACCGGTCGCACTCTCGCACAACTGGCACAGATTTCATTTCCTTTTCCATCGCGCGCCATCCTGCACCCACGTCACTTCCGGCCCTATTACGACAGATTATTATAGCAGCCGGTGTCGTCGAAGGATATCCTTTGAATAGCCGGCCGCGTTTTATTGTGCTACACGGTGAATGGCTGAAGCAGCCTGCTTAAACCCTAATCCACGGTATTAGGTGAAACCCGTCCGGCTTTTCTCAAGGATTCCCGCGTATCGACCATAGCTAGACAGGTAGTTTCACCCGCGGTGAGATCTGTATCGCGCGCCGTTTTCATCCCTTCATTCAAGACTTACCGTGAGCCCGCTCTCTTTCTCGGGTAAATATTTAGCCTCGTTACGTTCTCGCGTGGTTCAGGTGGAACCTAGAGCCCCGGTAGACAGACGTAACTGTACCCCGGGGATTTGCACGGGTAAACGGAGGATTCTTAATTGTGGAGAACGCGTGGAGGCCAGGTGGAGATATAAGAGGCGTTTGGTCAGGCAGAAACACACTGTACTTAGGTGAAATAGGCATGGGATTTAGGTCAGCTTGAGTTGCTGGGAATTGGGGTGGTTAATTTATTTTTGTTTTGGGGAAATGCTTATCGAGTGTATAGTAGTAGAAGTTTTATTGCTTTTGGGGGAGAATAGCGATTCAAATTGCAGCGGTGTTTGTATTTTAAATATAAGGATTGCGCTTCGTTGGCATGCGCTTCGTTAGCAATTAACTATATATTTTTTTTTAATAATTGCTTCAGATTTTGCATACAATTTGACTCGTACAATTTACTGCTCCTTAAAAGTATTTATCTAGTATTTAAAATATCGAATACACATACTCGGGGCATCTAACATTAGCATCCCCTGTGTAGTATTTCTATCGGTTTGACTATTTCTCGTTGCTCCTTTGCAAAAATTACTGTATCCTTTAAACTGACTACCCTGAAATTTTCCGAATTATCCGCGACCCAGTGAACGATGTAGTCGGACATATTTAAACATCTTTCTGCTTAATTAGACCTGAAGAGCATTTCAAGTTTTTAACGAGCAGTTCCTGGACCCGCAATCAGGATTACCCTGACGACGTACAACAGAAATTAAGTAATTAAGTTCTTATTTCATAATTATTGGTTGGCTTGTCCCGCAGTCATTTCGACCGGAAACTTGCGTTCGACCTGTCCGCTCGGATTTGTCTAGACTGGTAAACAAGTGGTGATGTGATAATCGTTTTGTTTTACCTGAATCCTCCTCGTTGGTCCACCAACGTAATCATCTGTCTTCGCTTCGTCTCCTGGGAGGCACGAGGTTCCTTGATGGAACGAGAGATAGTGACATTTTCAAGAATTTCGTCTCGGGCTTAGGTTTTTACGAAAAATTCGAATGTTGACGTTGGTAAACTGGGCGTTTAAAATAATGAGGTTCGATCAGTATCTTTACTAAATTTTTAGCGAACAGGTGAAGCTGAAAATAATTAGGACAATGTACATAAAAAAACTACCCTAAATGTAATTATACAAGAATAATAATATAAAATATTCACCATAAATCTCGCGAACGAAATCTTCCACTGTAACGACAAATTAATAATTTTGCTTCGCTGCAAGAACGATCGTCGATCAATTAATTACAGTAAATTTCAGAACCGTTGCAACGAGAATTCCTTTCCGCCCGTTTCGAGGAACATCAAATTCTGCACAGTTCCATTCAAATTTCGACGCCGTTTCTGAAAATTTCCGCGTCAGTTGTCGGACGCCCTGGCAGACAATCGCCGCGTTCACCGGCGATAATAATTAAAACGTTGAAAGCAGTCGAACGGCCCAGACGAAAATCCGTTAAAATCCGTGAAGACTTCTCGTATTTCGAGGTGTTCTATTTTTTTTTTTTCTCTCTCGATTATGCTCTAAGCGTGGCGATGGTCGAGCGATGAGCAGGCGCGTTCTGGCGTGCACGGTATAATTACGAAATAATAGGTGTAGAGCGTGGCGTGAACGAATTCGCCACAATTCGCTACCGTGGAGCGTTTTGCGATTTGTGCGTGGTTCGTTTCGCGGAACGCTTGGAAAAGATGCAGGGGGCAGAAACAGTTGCCTGCTGCGCATCAGCATTCGGGTGGTCCTTTGTTCGCGATCCGTGGAACTTCCTTCCGGTCCTGTGAAACGTACAGTTAACTGACAGCAGTTGGGATTCGGTTCCGGTCACTTCTTTGTGGCCATTCGACCCACTGCACTGAATCAAACTTACAACTCCGGCGCTGAATGCGAGCTTTGCTTTGCTGGCCATAATGGGGGAGCATGGGAGCAATTATTTTATTTATTTTCTTATGGGTTCAATATTATTTTCGACATTAATTTAATCAATTTCGCTGTTATATTGAGCAATTCACTTTTAATGCATTTAAAATATAATTACAGAGAGTGTTACTACAAAATGTAAAATTCATTTAACTTTGTACAATTGGAGACACCCATTGAAAGCGGCAATCACGAATATCTGTTCGTGTTTCGTAAATCTCGGTAAATAATAATTTCCACAATGCGACCAGAATATCCCTTTCCCTAACTGTGTACATCACGATCCATTGAATATAACTAATCCTTCGGACTGCGCCATAAAATTTGCAATATGAACCCGCACCTTGATTCCCCGCGGTGTTACTCAGTAACCCTGACAGTCTACTTCTTCGAGAACCGATTTCTTGTAACGCAAACAAAATTGACGTTAAATAACCGGCAACAATGCCGCGTTTATTCGGCCGACTCGAAATCGAATTTTATTCAACCGCGCACTAATGCACGAGGGACTTGAGACGCTTGCTTGGAAGATTTGTGTATCGCGTGTGGACCACTCGTGTAATTCAAGAGGGGCCCCGCGATTTTTGCGACGAGGAAACGCTCGTGGCGATTTCTCGTTACGCGCCCACCCGCTAGCGGTGAGATCTGAGAGGAGCGTTTGATCGCGAGGCGAGTCAAAGAAGTGTGCAACTAACGATCCGACAGTCGTTGAAGCATTCGTCGACGACGTGACTCGTTTGCACAAGCGCCAAGGACTCGTCGTTGTACCCCTTTTTCGGTGGCGACGGGTGTCACGTAGAAATTCGACCGTCCCCTCGTCTCGTATCTGAATAACGCCCTAATGTCGCGACGAAAAAACGGTTTCCTCGCGATTATCCCCGAGAATGATACCACGCGCTTCATGCAACGACAGATCTGTTTATAATAATGCTGGGGGATGCCTCTGTTTTTATGGGGTGGCCGAGGAATTTCTGTTATCCGGGGGGGAAATTGGAAAAGAAATTTTGTGCATTCGGTACAGGAACTTTGCATAATTTCGCAGTCGCGTTCTTCAGATTTAATAATGGCAAATTTCCTCCGCTCTTCGACCCATGAAATTTCGCGAATGAAACAATTTGTTCGCACGAACGAATGGTAGGGCAAAGCGTGCGGATAAAAATGTATTTAGAGATTTGGTGCAAATGAATACCGGGAAACGTTGAAATTTTATGGCGACAGCGTATGCCATAAGAGAATGACGTCCTCGAATATTACTTTCATCGCTACATCGTCACGCCAATATAAAATCTGTCATAACCGCCAGAAGTGTTCCTACTTAAGTATAATCTATTGATTCGTAAAAATTCCGCGAACACGTAAGTGCCACTGCATCATTCCCAATCGTCGGGGTAACCACCTGCTGCTCGCGACCATAATTCCGGGGAACATAAATTAATCCACGGGTTTTCAAGCAACACGTTGAATTCCACCTTTTCACGCGAGATCTATGTGCTCCCGCATAGTTCCCGACAGGATTCTTCCCGACGATCATTCTTGGAAGCTGCGCAGCATTAAAACGTATAAAGTGTCGGGGACAGTGAACCTGTACGAGGTGTAATCCCGTTTATAAGGGGATTACGAACCGATGGGGGCCCATAAAATTGTACGCATTTAATTAGCATTTCATCGATGCACAAGGTGTTCGGTATTAAACAAGCCTCTTTACGATCGCACTACTGTGCCCCGTCGGCTAGGTGTTCGACGCTCCTTCTGCTGCATTAACTTTCCCGTAAATCATCGATAACTAACAAGAAAGCTCTGCATGATTTATCTACATTTATTTATCGGTTACCGGAATCCGTTGAACAGCTCTCGTGTGTCGCGTATCGACGCCAACCTCGTATTCAGATTCGTATGACACTGCCTTGGAATATATCTCGGGTGCTTTCATATGAAGAAGAATTTCTACTTATACAATATAATTAACACCTTTCCCCCGATCGCCCACGAGCTCCCCCGAACCTTCGACCGTTCGACGAAAGCAAACGAGAACCTACAACCCGTCCCCTCGTTACCGTCGTCTATTCAAACATTTCACAAACAGGCGACCAGGATCACGAATCGGGCGTTCATCTCGAAGATTATTAAGGCGTCCCCTATGAGGGGACTGGTCCTGTCAGTGGGTGGGAATAAGAAGCCCAGCGTTCAGACGATCCTTCAGACGGACGACGACGTTCAAGTAGCCAGAGGAGAGACTACATCCCGTCGTCCTTTGGCAGACGCTGGCTCGGACACGACCACCGACTGACCGTCGTTTCTACGAGGACCTACAGCAGCGTGGCGTGCCCACTCGAGTGTATTTACGTGTTTCGGAATGTTATTATAAGTGGCAACACTCGTGGGCCCCGTGTTGCGAAGACCAGAAAACGCGGGACCCCCGTAATCCCGGCGTAAACGCTGACGTGATCCCATAAACGCCGGGGCATGGCTGAGCACTCTATTGATTCAAGCACGCGTCGCGACTTTTTCCATCGGTTTTTCTGTCCGCGTCCATTTCTGGACCGGCACTCGAACAAGAGGCAGCCGGATGCACGAAGTACCTTTTCCGTTGCTTCGGGGGAATTAAATCTTTCGTGAATTTGCCGGGCACTCGATTCGTAGAATTTTTTCTTTTTGTGGATGGCCTTCTGGAAACAGACTTGTCTCAAATGGAAATTTATTCACCGATCCCTTCGATACTTTTGCGGCGGATCTTTAATAATATTTAACTGAAGAGTAATTTATACTTTCGCGTAGAGAGAACGAGAAAGAACTGCTCGACGAAATACTCATCACACAGTATTTATAAAGGAAGTTTACGAATACTCATCTCTATAAAACATAAAATACTAACTCCGCTGTACCAGGGGAAGTGAATAAAAAGCAAATCGCCCCGAATGTTCCAGTCGCTCCAGTCCGATATACAAACGGAATTCGGTAATTCTAAAAATTCGCTGCTCTCGGTATCTCTCCTTTAATTCGTCCATTCCGTATCGACCGTTTCCCCCCCACGTCCCCCCGTGTCGGAGCATCGAAATTCGGTCCTCCCCAATTATCGTGTGCACGAGGCAACCAGTATGCCGGCGTTCCACCCTCCCAGAAAGCGAGCACGTGGAATTTCTGGCCGGGCAGGCTCCCTTTAAGAACCGCCTTAACGAGGCGTACATCGTGGCCACGTGTGCCGAGTCTCGAAAGTGCACCACGCAATTAGCGTTTTCGGTACTCGCGGATCGCCACTCCTCGCGGTCCAACCCGATAAAACGTTCATAATACGATTCCGTTGCGCCGCGACCGTCTCGACATGGGCGGTCTGCGCCCTCTCGTACACGCTGCCCGACGTTTCGCCACGGTTTACGCGGCCCCGAAAACCAATTCGATCGCCGATAAGCGGCTGGAGTTAATAAACATGTCACGGGGGCCTCGGTTTTGGAGCTGGCTCGCTCGATATGGCGTTGCCGCGTGTATCGTACTTTTTGGGGAACGGTATGCGGTGTATGTTTGGGGGACGTATTGTTACGCAATCATTGTTTTGGAAGTATATGGGTGGGGGGGATTGGGCGAATTTTTTAGTTCTTACAATTGAAGGGGACGAGGATCATTAATCGTCTTTGAGTATGGTTTACAGTTTTGAATTTTTGTATTCTTGTATTGATCGCTGAGGCAAATCGAACGACGAACCGTCGATTATCGTTTTATGGCGTCATTAAATGTGTCGTGCACATGGAAATAAGAATATTCGAACGACAATAGACGGTCGCGCGTTGATGAAGCACGGGAGGGCAAACCGGGGAAACCTGTGCAACCAGAAAATTATGAAATCGTGAATAATAATATATAATGTCCGCTAACTCGAGGCTTCTAACGATATTCGTAAAAAAAAGTAATGAATATCTATACCTAAGTCCCAATTAATTTCCATTTCCAGACGGCGTACCTAAAAAAAAAAAGGAACAAAACCTCCCAACAATCTCGCTTCCACCAGCCGTCATCGTCTCCGCGTTAACGAGAGCAAATTCCCTGCCCGAGCACTTTACACATTGATTTACCATTCCACGTATATACAGTGCACACGTATTTCCGTATTACCGTCCGTCGTGAAAAAGAGGGAGACCTCGTTCGAAACGACTATCGCCTATCAATTACCGCAACAATATGCAACCGATCGCCCCGCTGTCGACGTTGGTTCCCCGTTAATAGAAAAAGTAAAAAAAAGAAACAAACTTCTTACCCCGTTCCAATTAAAACAATTCCCCGGTGGCTCGTTTCTATGGGGTGGTCCCCGAGGCTTATAATCGGTAAAATACGTCGTCGCGGTTGCACCTGCACCTGCTCCCAAGAGGAATTCTTTTTCGCGGGCTCAGGTCGAAGGGGGGAGCAAGAGGCGCCGCGCCGTCGGGTAACAATGTAGGCCCTGCCGGTGATCTCCACGCCGGTATTTACGACAAGGGGTCCCGTTCGCCGCGGAAAATAAAATTGCCTCGCGTGTACAGATGCCCGATAAGTGCACGCGAGCCTCTCCTCCTTCGAACGCGTGCCCGCGTGTCCGCTCCTGACTACCGACGCGGTCGCGCCGCTCCTCCGCTCGGCGCGGCGCGGCGCGGCGTGGCCCCGAAAAAAATATCGCGGCGTAATTGGACGTAATGCCGGTGGAAGTTTATTTTTCCACGGCCCGTTGCACGCGGCGAATATATTTTTATGCCGTTTTAATGCTGGTCGCTTGCGTGCCGCACGTTCCGATTTTCTGCATAAAAATCGCCCCGACCGACCCCGTCGGGGGCACGGTAAAACGTGAACGGATCGGGTCGCGAAGTAAAGTGGACGCCGAATTGACCGAGGCGACGGCGTGGCGTAATTAATACGCGGGGCGTAACGTTGTTCTGTATTATGTAAAGGATGCGGTGACGTAACGCGAACTGCAATCGATGATGTATGCGCGCACGTATTTACCATATGGATGCGGACGATTACGAAATGGAAACGTATCGAAAATTCGGCCGACGATATGGGAGAAATCGTTCACGCGATTGAGGGCCGGATTATGCCGACAGCCGTGGAGATTTAACGCGGCGCTTTTTCGAAGCGCGATTCGACGTATTTGTCGTGCAAATTTTGCCACAACGCTTATTCGATTCGCGTAACTTCGGCGCGCGCGATGGGTAACAATTCGAAATGTCTCCGCTGTTGTTCATCCAAAAATTTAACGTCGCTCGATGAATTGAAATACGTCGCGGGCACAATATATTTCGCAGCTGCATGTTTCGTCTATTTCAATGACGAGGAGGTAATATGTGTTCCGCGCTGTGAAACGGTAGCCCGGCCGCTATCGTCGATGTTGAATCTACTCTTTGATCTTGGTTCGCACGCTATACGAGCATTTGGGTACGATCGGCAGCTCGAATTCGGTTTCGCGAAACCGCTTTTAAAAGGTCTATCGACGCGCGTGTGGTCCGTGCATGGCTGCCAGCAGTTTCGGCGTTTGAGGGCCACCGCGGGAAAAGAGCATAGTGATGGGACTTCGATCCACTCCGTTTGGGAATTAGCGAGCAATTTTTCTGGGGATAAAATGTTGCCTGCGTCCTTTAATGCTAGAATACTGGTACTCTCTTCTCGTTAAAAAAATCTGTGGAGATCATAAGCATGTCTTACAGAATTTTCGTGGGAAAATTATTTGTTAATCTGGTGGCAAATGTTGTTATTTATAAACGAATCGTCGAGCTTAGAAATATATTATTTTTTATATCACGTATGTCGTATAGTTTTATGTATATCGATATTTAATTGCAATATAAAAAGCCCGAATTTTTGCGAGAATTATTAGTGAGTTCTTTAATAATAGTTAATATATTTTCTGGAATACGCGCAGTAAATTTTGCGCTTCACATAACGAAAGCACGATCCGGTTTTCGTTGAGTATATTCTCGAATTTCGCTTCCCCGTTGAATGAAGGATTTCGAAATTGTTTCAAATTCCCACCGTTCGACGTTGAGAGTGGTATTGCTTCCATCGCTGGCATTCATCTCGAAATTCCAGCGGACGAAATCGACGTGCCATACGCTCCGTTCGTGCATATTAAGGCCCGATCTTAGACGATAAAACGGGAATTAGGCCGATTCAAGATTTAATCGCTTCGCCACCCAAGAAGTCCGTCGCGGCTCACAGAAGCGCCGTTTCGATTAATCCTGTACATTTTCATCGTCGTGGAATTCGACAGTAGACGACCACCACGAAATATCCGGGGAATATCTGGTAACTATAAGCACCCATATATTATTCAAGATAATTCTTATCTCCATATGCGCGACTTTGCCGCAGTTTGTTTCTTCGCTTTGCACATTCCTCGGAACGTTCCTCTCGAATTCGCAGCAAAGTATTATATTCGTCCCGACGATTTGTATCGTTCACCTTCTGTACGTGCTCTACAATCAAATTGTATACTACAAATTGTTGCAGCATCGATCGTAACGAACGTCTCGACACGATCGCAGGCTGGTGATACGAATTATTAAAGATCGTGTGCAATCTGCATGGGCAAGAATACTCCCGGGGCGATAATTGCATTAATTCGAGGGTGCACCGTGTTGCTCGGGCTCGTTTATATAAAATAATGAGTTATTACGCGTCCCGAGTTCGACACGGTTAATTGCAGCCCGCTTAATTGCACACGATGCGCTGCGATTGTCAAGAATCATACGTTGCATTTGGTCCGGTCCGCGCGACGATTAAGTGGCGTAAGGAGAACGAAATAATCAATTTGAGAATTTCTTTTTAATGTGCAATTAAACTGGGGTAGAAGTATACACTTTGTAGCGTCATATTTCGTTCGAGCGTTAAAAGAATAATTGGCCGGATTAGCGCGAGGATAGTGTAACGAGATGTTTTCGAACGATTTTAATGTAGAAATAATTTTGCGCGGACAAGCTTGCCTCGGCTTTTGGCCGAGACAATTAAGCGATTGAGATCTCTTCCTTTTTCCTCGCCGTTGCGTTCTCGTAGTATCTAAAATAAAGTAATTACATCGCGAGCGAGGCAATCATGATCCCGCCCGTTCATTGATACACTTATTAGGAGCGTATAATTTCCGCGACGAGGCTTTAATTCGTGTACGTGATTTTCGAGGAATTAATTGCTGGAACCTTTGGCTCAAACTTCTCGTTAATCTTGTTTCCACATTCAAAGATACAAATAAGGAAATCTTACTGCATTCTATTTATATGAAACGTCTTACTTCCAGATTAGATCGTTCGAAATATTTGTTGCAAATCAAACAGAATTTGTACCCCAACCAACATATACACCGTGCAATGAAATTTCTCATCGAAAATCTCGATTCCTCAATTGAAATATATTAATTTCTCCAAAGTATTCGTTGTGCACGATATACCAAAACCAGAGGGGAGTTTTATTCGAACACTTTCCAACTGGCAAAGAAATATGCGACACCGCAATTCGTTTGCCACTTCGTCGACGCAAAAGAAATGCACACATAGTTCCGTTCTAGCAATGGAAGTCGTCCTCGAATAAATTCTGCCCGACTTGATCGATTTATCCGTTTGCTTAGCCGTTCTTTACCCTACGCGAAATTGCACGAGTCACGAGCGTGCTTAACGACAAGCGTGTTCAATAATAACGCTACTTTACGAGTGTGGCCGCGAACGTTCCCTCGGCTTTTCATCCCTCCGGGCAACGCTGAAATTCCTGTCGGATTTATATTGCAAATCTACGCGGTCATTAAGCTGCTCGGCTCACGGGGTAATGTTCAACATAGGCGCGCAATCATCACAGAAGCCCCCGTAGACCACTATATTTAATACCGTGCATTAGCCCTCCCCGCCCAGGCAAGAGGAACTGCCTAATCGGCCTACCATAAGCTCGCGTAACCGTCGAAATTCTATCCCTGTCTTCTTCGACGTTCCCGACTGTTTCAATTCCCACGATCCATAAAGGTGTACGAAATCCGGGATACCGTCGACAAAATCGTGACGGCGGTCACGGCGTATCGGCCGTTTCAAAAGTCCAGGCGACGTATCGTGTCGCAAGTAACTGGAACGATTAAGAACGGAACATCGACGGAATGAATAAAAGCAGACGATCCCGTCTCCGCAACGGCGACCCGGGGTATTATAATAACACGTTTCGCAGTAAATTTCCGCGGTGAAATATCGTATGACGTATCGTACCGCGTCCCGTTTAGACAGCGGTACAAGTTCACCCAGTATTCATTATCAAACATTCCCAATTTACCGTAATCCCGATGCTTCAATTACCAATCGTAACCAGTGACAACCGCGCCTGCTCGCATCGCCCTATCGCGCGTGCACTTTTGAAACAGCCTATAAGCGAATAAACCGTGCAACTGGAAAGATCCACGAAACTGCTAACAGTCTACTAGCTTTTATAGCGGCTTAAATTAAGACCTACCATCACGCTGCTGCCTATTTCGCCCCGAATGTCCCGTAAAACAGTCTCCACCGCAATTTCGCGAAATTACAGGGTGCCGTCGCATTGATTAGGGGGATAGGGGGAGTGGGGAGGGAGGGGTATAGGGGACGATTAAACAATCTAGGCCTCCCTGGTCGAAACTTCTGGGAGGGCGAGCCACGTCGCGACGACTTGCGTCCGTCTAAGTCCCCGCGAGAAAGCTTCCCTCTTTCTTTCCATCGCGCTCATCCCTGTCCACCAATGGGCCAGGGTCGGCCCGCGAACGCAGACGATCGCCTACGGGCCATGCGCTCGAAATGAAGCAGTTATACGACCGAACTAATAACATATTTAGGAGGGCATGCGGATCTCCCGGTGGCGTATCCGCGACCTCCCAAGTCGGCCACGCTTTCCAGACCAGCCGGCAGATATTTTTTGTTTTTTTCCCCCTCCCTCTTCTGTTTCCCCTCCCGACGCGCCCCATAGATAAAGAGCTTGACCGGCTGCCTCTCTCCGTGGACCATGCGCGGAATTTGATGGTTTTGGTGAGCGCGCGTGAGCGGTAGTCTCACGTGAACGGGGCTCTGCGTAAAATTAAGGGGGGGGTAATTAGGTATTGATATGGATGACGGTGTTTAGAGCGGTCAGATTCGGTAGGAAGATTATTGGGCGTTCCCCTCTTTTTTAAGGTTTGTCGGAGTTTGAGGAAACGCGATTTGTGTTTGGCGAGTGACGGCTTGCATTATATTTTATAATACCGGGTGAGGTGGGGGCTTGATTCTCGAGCCCTCTATTTTCAATTCTCGTCTGGGGATTAGCGCGAATTAGGGGTGGGGTGGAGGGAGGGGGGACTTTTTGTTCGGACGCGGTGGTAAATGAATTTCTGGGTGGTTCGAGGGATTATTACGGGTTAAGGCGGACGAAGTATATGTGAGGATATTTTATTTATCGACGCTGAATAGAAATGCTAGTACACTCCGCTGGCACTCTGGATAATCCGCCGCGTTGGATATCGACAGAAATATTGTTAATTATCCAAACTGAGAATGTTCTTTACAAATGGAACGAACCGACGTGTTCGAAGTTCCAGGAAACGTGCGATCTTCTACGAAATGTATAACAACGCGCCCCCCTCCCCCGTCAAAAGGAAAAATAAAATAAATGAAATATCTGCCGGTAAATTGCCAACAGAAAATTGGGCCTCTGTTCCCGACAACGGAGGACCGCGCTATAAACAACAGCCCGAACGATAGAAAGGGAAGCAGAATACACGAAGAATCCATGGCGGTGTCTATCCAAAGAGTCGGTTGCATCCCCTTTTTTCCTACCGTTTTTGGGGATAAATCGGGTGGACGTGCGTGTCCGACGAGAAGCAGGCACGACAATGCGTCCAGTTTCCATGGACTTAAATTCTCCACAATAGGCGAGCCGGGGGCGTCCTTTGTCGGCGTCCGCCAGCGTCTAGTCGCGACGTTTACGGGCCTCCGCAGACCACCAACACGTGCCAACCGACCTGAAACACGTGTTACGAGACTTTCGCAAGGACTGGCTCGGGTCCAGACTTGCGACGCTGGCGCGACGCAGAGAGGTCGGCCATCAGGGACACGTCGGCGTCGCGACGTGTCCAAGTGGGTCTCATCCTCGGGGAAAATTTTATGTCCTACCGACGGGATTCCGCGGATTCTTGGTCCGCCGGCCAGGCCTGGCATTATCCTGCTTAAATTTAATGGCACGAGACCAGCCAGAATCGCCGGCTCGACGCCGCCAATTCTTAACGGAATTTCGCAAAAATTTATCTGCCTCTTGCGTGCGTATTATGCGACAGCCGGGATTATTTTCGTTCGATGGCGAAGGTTTCGTTTTTCTGAATAACCGCGACGGAATACGCTCGCCAAGGTATCCTTTTACGATTTTCGGCTATTTTATCATATTTGTTCGAGCGAGTGGCGTGCGCGAACTTGTCGCTGTGGAACCGCGAAGAGCGGCCGTCCGGCGAGACACGATCAGTGTCGCGCGAAAGACGAAGTTATTACGCTCGCTCGTTCGAGAGGATCGTGATCGGCCGTGACACTAATTTACGACGCCAATCGTTCGAAACCGTGCCCCTTCTTATCAATCGTTCGAACGGCGTCTGTCCGACGGAGATAGCCCGATAAGATCTCTTCCCTTCACGGGGAAGTAATTAGGCGGGCGCTGTTTCATTAGCATAATAACTCTCTTACGACGGCCGGACGCGAGTCTGCTCGCCCCTGCCAGCCCCGTTCTGTTTCGTTCGGGCGAATTTTAGGCGCGCGCGCGCGCTGCGCTTCGTTGCTCCCTCGCGCCCAAAAGATCCGGAGCAGTTTCCAAGCGCTGAAGGCGAGGGGAGGTGTCGAATAAATTGAGGTCGCGCGGGGCGGACATTTGCCCGAATGGAAGACCACCGCACTCGTGTACACTTCCCCGTTCTAACCCCGGGGCTCCTGGATCCGAGGAACTGCAGTTTCTGCCCCTCTGGCCCCGAGGGTGGCTGTAAGAGTTGCGCTCGAACGAGGGCGGTCTCGCCTTTGAACCGTTTCCATTTCCGCTAGGATTTTCCAGACACGATTCTGGAGGTAGAAACAACACGGTCTCTCTTCTTGGTTTTTTTATGCTCTCATTTTTTTTTTTTCCCTACCTTTTTTCCTCGTTGGTCGATGGGTACACATCTGGTTGCATGTTTCTGGTGGCGCGTAAATGTGGCCGATTGTCACAGTAACAAATATCTTGACTGCTGGGGATGTTCGGTTCGATACGAAAAATAGTACAGAGTTTGTTGTGTTACTGTCTTTCGAGGAGCGTTGTCGAAGGGCGATAATAGAAGATGCACGGAGTGCAATAAATGTAGGAAAATATAAATAGAAGATTGCACGTGGAGCATTTGATAGCAGGATGAAATCGAGCACGAGTATCGTCCTGATAATAAATCAGTGCGAAATAATGATAGAATCCAATCAATTTATGCCCGACTGCGAAAACCGTGAAATCGTGATTGAAACTCCGTTAACCGAAGGAACAGCAAGTGCGCAGGAAGGGAGCACTTAATGGATTCGTGATAAATTAATTTGGTAGACCGGGCGTAGCGGAAGACGCGCTCGACAGGTCGGTATTTCGTGAGATCTATGACAGTTAATAACAAGCTCGAGGGGGAACAATGCTTGGAGATCGATATCTGGATCGTGTGGGGCGGACGTCCGCCCAGAACACAGGACCACACTGCCACAATTCTCCTCTCTTCTACCCTGAGGCAGCCCCACGCCGATAGACTTCCTTCCAGCGGTTGGAAGAGTTGCAGACAGGGCGGTGACGTCTTTTCAGGCGACGCTGAACCGTATTTCTGGGAGCTCGGTTTTCCCATAGGATAAAGGAAACAACCGGAACCACCCTGATTCCGGATCCAGCATGTGCACCACAGAAGGGAGCAGGTCGAAACAGATTTTCCCCGACCCACAGAACGTTCCAGTGGCACCGTCGAGTGCATTTGTCCGACACTCTTAACTGCTTCTGAATGTGTTTCGATAGGGAATAGGGGATCACGGAGGAAGGGAAAAAGTGTGGGGTTATTTCATGTATGGGGTATGTTTCGGGCAACATACTGCTGGGTGACTGTTTGTAGAGCATGTAAAATTTTTTATTTAGGAAAGGAGGATGTGGGTCTTGAATTTTGTTGTTTAAAATAATTTTAGACTTCCCTCATTTTTCAACGCGTTTTTATTTTTATTTTTTTACTCGGTTAACAAGGCTGGCGTTAATTGTAAGATACATTAAATGCATAGGAGATAGAAATTTATATATTTTACGTTTAGTACAATTCGTTAGCGTGGATGAATCTTAAATTGAGAAATTGATTTTTATTTTTTACTTCGCTAACGCACGAGTTTATTGTTCCATTATTGCATAATCATGATTTCGATTCCAATCAATAAACAATCACACTGAACGAGGTGTGAAAATATCCCCACGTACGCGAGCTATCATAAATCATTGCTTAAAACGTGTATAGGTAGTCGAACAGGAGCGCTTGTTCTGTGTTAGAGGCCAGTTTTAAGAAAATAGACGGATTTTAGCCGGGCACGTGGAATGCTCGCTTTCGAGATCGTGTTGACTAGTGAAAATCATCAGGCAAGAGATACCGTTCATTTCAGTCGAAGGATGAAAGAACGGTGAACAGGAAAAAATAATCACTTTCGTTACGTCAATCGAATTTCTTTTTAGCTCTTTATCTAGCACGGAATAATTCTTCAGTCATCGAGACGTTTTAATAACAATATTGACAAATATTACTGTGCATTGCTATTTTCGAATTTTTCGTCGAACTTTGAATAGTTACAAAAAATGATCGGGCATCAGTGAAACAATTTTCAACAATTAATTTCTGCGAAATTTCATCGAAACAGTACGAATTGTTATAATTTTTTGAAGATATTGCTATCCTAAAATACACTTCTAGATCCACAGTCAATAGCAACGTCATTGTTAACGGTTTAAAAATTCTCTGTCTTATTTAACATGTAATTAATGAACAAATAATTAACTGAATGTACGGCCGAATAATCTCTGCCTTCGAAACGCACAATTATCCACCTTCTGAAGAAACATAAAATAGATCCACCGACCTGTGGACAGGTTGCCCCACCGCAAGCGGACAACTAAAGGTAGCTATTAGACGAACGTCGAGACGAATTTGGTCCGCAGAAGATACTAATCTAGCTCGAAATGTCCTAATTTGCTGAAACTGTCGTGAAATGTCACAGTGGCCCCATGACGAATCAAAAGAAGAAGAAGAAAAAAAGAGAAACGAGCGGAACGTTATTAGACCAGACGTCAATCAATTTCAACCTAATCAGACATCTGTCCCAGGAAATCCCTCTTACGGACGACAATCAACGCTAATTCCGTTCTGCTTGCGTGTGGTCGCAAAACAGCTTAATAACAGCTTAAAATATATTATTAAGACCGGACCGAACTGTCTGACAATCACGGGGATTAAAGTAAATCGCGGTACTTGGAGCATTGACAGCGGCTGTGGACGTTTTACTACCGCGAATTCTATTGGAGCGATGAAAACCCGCAAGACGGACAGTGTTACAATTATACATCAATTACGCACGGACAGTTCTGATTTGATTGTTGCTGTACTATGTCTGCATTCCATTTATGGCCAGCTCTTGTTAAGAGATTATTGAACGAACTGTCCACTTCCTAGGGCTGTCTTAAAATTTGCTTAAAAATTGGAAACAAATGAGGAACGCCGAATACACTGCATGAATAAACTATTTTGAACACTGCCGTAACAATATCGAACCGTTCCGTTGGCGAAACTATTAATTTTATCGCGGACATCCAAATCCATTAAACATGTCCGAGCCCATTCGAGTCTCCTGAGTCGTATTGACGACGTTCTTCCATTAGCAGGACTAATACATCCGTAACAAAAGGATGAAACGAAACGAAGCCAAACCGAAAGCATTAGACCGAAGGAATCAAAGCAATCGCGTAGCCGAATGTTTGCCTCTGTGTGCCATAATCTGCCATGCAAATTTGCTGATAATTGATTCCCCTCTGCCCCATCGTTCAACTGACGACTGCACGCGGTTGGGGAAGGGCGGAGGAAGATGATCGTTGCAGGCAGCATACACCTGCCGTCTTCCCACGTGAACACTCGTACTATCTCACGGGCGAAACGGGAACGGTTCTCAGATAAAAAGAGAGGTGAGATAGATCAAGAAGGGCCTCGATCACCAGGCTCAATAAAGGCACCGGGTATTAGGTAGACATCTCGAAGAAAAGCTACGAAGACGTTCCGTATAATAAACGAACAGGTACGATCGAATCGAGTGGGACAGGTACCAGCGCAGCATTCAGTGTCAATCAGAGAAAGTGATTTCTATAGGTGGGCACGTATGTAAGTACATACATACCTATGGTGTCGTGAATGCCAATGGCGGAAACCTAATACAGCCCTCGCGGGGTTATTCCAGCTCGGCTCGATTACCTTCGCGGCTGGTTTAAATTATAAAACCAATTTCCGTCGCGGCGAATGAGGTCATGGCGGGGTCAGCGTGCATAATGAGGATCGATCGAACGGATGCAGCGCCCTGGTTTTCGTCCCTCTCGAGGGAGGACCATTAGGGAGAATCAGCTTCTTTCACGTCGCAGGATTCCCCGTTGATCTGGACCCTTTGTTCATCTCGTTGGTCGGGCGAAGCGAAAGGACGAGCGTCACCGTTGAATGGAATTTGTATATTTTTCATAGACATTTGGGAAAAAAAAATTTTAATTTCTACGAAGCCCTTTAAATTTCAGGTTTCAGTGTTAGATATACAGTTGCTAAATGAATTTTTCTTCCGAAGACAAACGAAAAACCTTTCCCTTGCGTTATTTAGTGGCCGCTGTTATTCATCCCCAATAAATTGAATTACATCCCCCGACCCTCGCACCTTCTGCCATCCTCGTTATATTTATTGTATGCCGTTAACGTACGTCGCGAGTGTCGCGAGCAACCGTTCCCCTTAGCATTAAAGAAAAAGACAGATACGTACTTATGCAAGCTGAAACACTGACCTCGCCCTCTATCATTCTCCGTGAGCATCATCAAATTCCAATTAATTAATCGGCCGCGTTCCAATGCAGCGTTCGACCAGCTCGTGTTGCTTTTGTTACGCGCTGGCTGGCGCTCGGATGATTCAAAGTCCTCCGCTTTCAGAAGACAAGTCGCCGCGCCGGCAGTTGCATGCTCCTCTCGATGACTCAGTGAGCGCAATGCCGCGCGGCAGCTATTAAATGGCAGTCCGCTCATAAATATAAATCATACGGAATTGTCTTGTTGCTCCTCGATGCTTCTGTCGGACACGGCCATGGGAACCAGCTGTCCGCCTAACCAAGAAACCAAGAGCTTGCCTTACAATGCCGCCAAATTTGGTCTCGCTGGATGTTGCAGGTCCTGTGTTCCTGCTGCGGGAACCCGGTACCTGTTCCCCGTGCCACTTGCGTGCCCTTCTCTTGGTATTTCTTCGACCCGGCCCATGGTATCCTCCGCAGATACCCTTTGGAGCATGATTTCCTGTTTGGAAGATTTCTGGGAAGTCGTAGGAGTTCGTTGGACCGTTGCACCGCGACGTGGGTTACGGTGGAAGTAATTGGAAATGAGAGATAGAATTTTAGAATTGAATAATTGGGGATTAGGATTCTTTTTTTGGCTGCACGTTGGAAGATGGTTCGCGCACCGCAATGTTTCGATAATGAATTGAAACAGTCGTGTACTTCGATAGCAATTAAGAAAGTAGGAGGAAATAATTCATCCTTAATTATCTCTTATCTTTCTTATTCTTTCTTCTTTCTTATTATTTTGCTTGATTTTAACAGGCACGTCTGTTGCACGCGAAAGTATTTTTTAGCTAATCCAGGCAGAATTTTATTCTGCTCCGCTCCGGTTCGCAATTAAATTAATAACGAGGCGTGTTATCGGCAGCCGGAGCGTTAGTGCAAAATCTCCCTTTCAGCGGCCCGTTCTGATCAAAAAACGATTTAGCTGCACCGATGGGGGGGGGGGGGCGAAGGCCAACGATAAATGATCGCGATGCATGGTCGTAGCAGTCGTAATTGACTCGCCAGACAGATGAATTTATCGGCGCGATTTTGACGCGGATCCCAGTGTGCCGCGACGGCGATCAATGGCGCAAAATCTCACGCCGTAAAGTATTTTTGCCTCGCCTCAGAACGGGATGTATAAATATGCATGGCGCATCGCGCGATAAAAAAAGAAAAAAAATATCGACGGCCTCCCATCGTCCGCGGCGCGCCGGATTTCTCGTCGATCGATAATTTTTGATTTTGCCTATTCCAAGGATGGATCCTGGCTCTGCCTCTATGGTATCTTCTCTTTTCTCTTTTGTGCGCCGCCTTTTTCTTTCATTTGCTCGTCTCGAAATGCCAACGTAATTATTCGTCGAAGCAGTCGGTTGACCGTTGCTTCATCGTCGATCGAAATTGCGGCACGGGTGGCATAGGCTATCTAATCATCGGATTGGACACGCTGGGCCTGTTAATGAGCAAACAGATGAAACGACGCCGGTGTAATCGCGTTTTTAATTAACTTTTTGCCACCGTCTCTCGCGGACGGAAAAAAAAGCAACGGTCGCGCCAGTTTGGCGCGGCGTTTCGGTATCTGAATCACCGATGAATAATTGCGGGGATAATTGACGGATAATTAAAGGCAATGGTCCGAACGGGCCGATTGTGTGAACAGCGTAGTTCGTTCGGGAAAGTAAATGAAATAAATACATTTTTCGCTGCCACCCACCGTTCGATTCTCCGCTTGATGGTAATTTTCTTCCAGTAATTCGACTCCTTCGAACTGTTGTTCACGAAATCGTCCACAAATCGTTGCTCTTCTCATTGCCTATCCTTTGATCCTCAATATTTTCGCATTCGGAGTTCTCGGTTGACCGACAATTACCGGACGAATGCATTTCATTCGTATCTTATTTTCACCATTCATTGGCAGGAAAAATATCGTCCCACGAATTTCCATAGCTACAAACCAGTCCTGATCCCCTCCCAAAGTAGTAAAATTGAACCAGACATTTTCGTTTAAGTTATTCAAGAACGCAGACGCCGAGTAAAGCAGCAAAAATTTCTCCAACATAAATAACATTATTATCTTTCATCTCTTCGTTGTTCAGCGTAATCGACGCGGTCGAACGCTGGGTCTAGCAATTTTTCGGTGGCCCGGCACCCTGAACGATAATCACCGGTTGCCTCGTGACAGATTGCTAACAGTAGGCTAATCCGCGCGTTCGCGCCGCGATGCCACGACCGGCCTAGGCCAATTTAAATTTTCAGCCGGTCCTCTCTAGCTCGTCCTCTATTCGGGCAGAGTGGAGGCCTGATTATACGTCTCGTTCGTCGGTCGCTGCAACGCGCGAGTCGAATTTTTTATTAGCCAGTCGATACGTTAGGAAAGAAGTATATACATAGTTGGCGGGGCGGTCGCCTTTCGCAAAATCTTGTGAAATAATTCGATTAAAATGCATATGAGGCGGTGCAGGGCGCGTGTACCCTTCGCGAGATTCGTATTAGGGTATGCGGTAGACGAGGCGGCACGTGTACGGCTGGTTCGATGATAGAACGAGTCAATTAACAAAGGTGGGCGCACACCTCGGGATCTCCGGACGAAAATAATTTGCGAGCCCGAAACTTTTATTCCCCGCTCTGACATCCGATATTCGAAACGATCGCAGCACGCCCTCTTCCGCGTGCAATTAAACGAACCCGCGACGACGATCTATTCCCGTGGAAGAGGCACGGCGAGGTATTAAAGTCGGCGACGAAGATTGAACGATCAATCATTCGGACGGATAATACGCGGAGTTGAAACTGTCCCTCATTTGTAGCCGGACTGTACGATGGTTGAAAAGGAAACGTATTTAACGCACAGAATTATATATTGCAACCACGGGCGCAATGAATCCCGCGACGACATATTTTCCAAATCCAAAACCCGGCAATCGCGCGAATTGAAATATCGTTACTCGCGACACGGCAACTATTGAGTCGTGAATCCGCGCCGCGAGCCTGCCTCGACGCGGCCAGACACGGGGTTAATCATGAGAGCGTGTCTCATAATCGCGGGAACAGGAAGAGAGGAGAGACAAGTGTCGTAGGAAGCGGTCGCGTTTCGAGGAAGTCTAACCGGCGTAACTATTTATACGAATTCGTCATGGGAAAACGTTCGCGGGGACGATGCATCAGCCGGTGGCGGGTTTCGCGTGATCTCAAAGCGGCTTTCACCCCGAAACAGAGTGACGATCGTCGGTTATTATTGGCGCCAAAGGGCGCCCACGCACGTGCGTATGCGAGTGCAACCCGCCACGCGATGTTTGGCACCGTCGCGCGGGGCTAATTCGTTTTTCTGCGTACACGCTCCGCGGCCGCAAACGTACGACTTTGGCGGCCGCCCAAACGGATGAATTATAACGGAGGCCGCGGGATCTCTTGGCACGGGTACACCTAAAGTCTGACGTGAAACGTTATAAATTCTCGCGACGCTTAACGCGCGATAAGTCCGCCCCCGGGGCGCGGAGGAAATCTTGGCCACGCGATAAAAACGACCGCAGACTGTATATTGTACGGAGTGACGGTTACCGTTGCCGCGTTGCTCTGAAAATTGATTCATTTTTTTGTTTGTTGTATTCGTCCACTTTTCGGGTGGACCGTGGTGCAGCTGGGATTAGAATGTACTTGCGAGATAGACAGGAGGAGTTGTTTAAAAGTGCTGGAGCTCCTTCGCGGGTTAAGGAATAAACGGTTATTTATTGCATTCGCGCGATGGAAAGGATTTCCATGGTGCATTGGTCATTTCTGGAAACGCGGAACAGCAATTGCTGTGAGCGAAATTTTCGTACTGCAGACAAAGCTGTGCGAAAGCTATACCAACGAAGATACGAAAGTTTGTCGTCCGGAGTAAAACGAAATTGCTGTTCCATTGAAACTTGCTCAACAATGTCCTCTCTCTTGATGTTCGTGTCGAAGAACCTTACAAACATGTGCACAAACCAACGCATCACTCGACACAGAGGAAACCATCTCTACCCGTTCACCTGTCCGAATCTCCAACGAGGAGCAACGAAGAAAAAAGCAACATCCAAGACGTCAACACCCACGACAATCGCAAACTCAATAATCAAGCGCCTAATTACTAAATACGTACACAGTCGCCCCGAACCGCGTACCGTCTAAAGCACCATCGAAAACGCCTCGCAGCCTCGCGCGGCACGAAAAATCCGCCGGGCGATTTCGCAATTCGGAATTGAAAGCGGCTAAACAAATAAATGCATCGATCATTAAAGGGCGAGCGTTCTGGTGCGTGCACGTGGGCGCGCGAGCACGATCTCCTACGAGCGCGTGTGGGTTGCTCTGCGTGCGTGACCGGTCGAGCGTGTGCAGAGCCGAGGGAGCGTGGAGTGCCGTGGGACACGAAGGTGGAGGAGTAGGCAGAGAGGAGGAGGAACGAGAAAGAGTTGAACCGGCACTCTTCAACGGGAATAGAAAAGAGAGGGAGAAACCGAGCCGCTTAGTCCCACGCGACGGCTCGTGGCTCCTCGTGGCCGACGCGCGTCGCGTCGCGTCGCGTCATCGCGTCGCCCTTTGTCGGGGGATTGATAGCGAAATCGCGGATAAATCGGACAGCGATTCTGTGTTCCTTGCGTGGCCGGTCGTTTCACGCGGGGGAACGCGGATATCGCACGTTTCCTCGACTCTTTTTCTACATCCTTATTCTTCTTTTTATGGCTGGTCAAAGTTTCATATCGAAAGGGACTGCGAGTGGGCAGAGGCTGTTTAAGTTCTGGGAAGTTGGAGTTTGGGAGGTGGTTCCGAGCTTTTGTGGGAGTGACGGGGTTAGTTGGCGATACATTTGAATGATTCCACGGGAGTTTCCTTATTTGGTGCGTCGGCGTGGTTGGTGCAGTGATGAGAAATGTGCAGGCTACATTTTTAGACAGAACTGTATCGTTGCTGTTCATTATTATACGTGATTCGCGAATGTGGAGAATCTAGATGTATTATAAACGAATGTTAAAAATCGACGTCACTTATTGTTTATTCCTATCAATTTTGAGCACGATTCATCGGAGTATTCAACGATAACGTTGAACTTAATCGATCGGCCAGTTCGATTGTCAGAAAATATTCAACGTTTCCGCGAGCGCAGGCCTGCAAAGGGAAACGCGTATTTCGCTCGTACGAAAAATTATTACAGCGCAATTGCTTTACCGCTGAGCATGGTTCAACAAACTGTTCACACCCAGCGATTCCCCCTGAATCGCATTAGAAACCGAACGCATCCACGTGGATCGCGGTTCTCACGGAACACCTCTGCCTTTCCCAACCGGAAGGCTTCCCAATGGAAGATACTAGCCCACGTTTCCCCAATGCCCACGACGCGACGCGGACGTCGCGTGGCGACATTTTGCGCTCGCGCAACCGTCCCTAATTAAATACGGGACCGAGCAGAAAAAGATGTGAACTTTCATAAGCGGTTCGTGGGAGAGGTCCGGCTTCATTAGTCCGATACCATAAGACCTTCCAACGGGACGTCACTGACGGCTCCCCATGGCGAACGACCGTCGCGCGCCTTGTCATTTTTATTGGAGCCGTGAACGGAGAAAGGGAAGAGTCACGGTGGGAAATTGCCTTGAGGTCGAATGGAGCGAAGCCTCGCGTGGTTTACGCGTTACTCCGTTTTAACCTCGTGAAGCATTTAAATGGAAAGTTGAGGTAAACGCGCCAATTAAGGTCGCGCTTCGCGTCGATCGTGAGTCGGCATGGTCAAAGGCTACCGATTGGAATCGGTTTCTCTGGACCCGCCTATACATACTACACGATGGATCGTCCGGATCCACGTAACGGAGCGCACGTATACATACCGCCGCTACCTGTCGATCAAACGGGAACGAACGAATCGCTGCGAATGAATCTCCGCGGGCAAGAGCCGATTCTGATCGAGCGGATCGAGCGGCCTGCTTGAATCGGGAACACCTGGCATCGAGAAATCGCCTGGCTAGAAATAGTTTAGTGTGAAAATGAACTATATCGGATATTACGTAACAGACTATTTAACAGACCGGTCTGTAATTTTCTTTTCTTCGCAAACAGGCTGCTCATTTAATCGTGCTTCCGCTGGTTGGCTTTATCTATGAAATTCCTGCATATCTATTTACGTCCGCGTTGAATCGTTAGTTTCATTGAACAGTTATAATTGATGCCCGTTTCAACTTATCTCGACACAGCGGGAACTCTCGAGAGCCAGAAGCGTACAAGATCGTCGAGAAAAATTGTAGCCCCGTCGAATTGAATTACTCCTCGGCCCGTTCTGAATTCAATTCGCGAAACTGAATCACCATAAGCCTTGGCGTGGCAGAGGGAGAAAAAAGTTCCACGAAAGTAGACGCCGCGTGCACGAGCCGTTCGATTTGATTTAGCCGTCGTTCGATTACCATCGATACGAATCGCGCAACGCTCGTTGCCTCATTCGGTTCTGTCAGCGACTTCTAAACAGCGACGGCCTCGAGGGATCGCGGTTCACAAACGCGTGGCGTTCTACGAAGCGACGTGCGCGCCGTCCGCCGCCGCCGCCGCCGCCTCCGGCGCACCGCGAGAACGTGTTAAGTGTTAATTCAGCTGAATCAATATACACGGCGTGGAATTTTGAATCAGATTCGCGCCACGCGCGCGTGGGCGCATCTCCGCAGGAAGTAACGCCGCGAGGCCAGCCTTGGACGTGCAAACGAACACGGTCGGTGACACAAAGGGGACGACCGTATGATTTATCATCGATTTCCCACAGCGATAATATGTATTCGACACGAGCACAGGCTGGTTGCATGCTCCAAATCGGCGCCTCTACGTTCGTACGATCGGGCGATAGGAGAAGATCGAGGTTGGAGGAAGTACGTGGTTGAAATTAGCGGAAGCGTGGGCAGGAAGTCGGTATGGAGTGTATAAATGACGAGGGGATACTTCGTTTGGAGGATCTTCGACGGCGGTGTCGCTTTATTATTACTTATCTGTTCGTTTGGATTTGGTTTGTGCGCGTCGTCCTTGTAACGGGTGAAAGAGAAACAATGTGGTCGGATTATCGGAAGCAAGCGCACGTGTACTACCATATTAATTTCCGTACGAAAACCGTGCATTCAATTGCCCGGCCAATTCCGGCAAATGCCATCGTCGAAGTTAGTACGAGTTTCACCTGTCGTTCGATGAAAAAAGAAAAAAGAAGTAATCCGCCATGGATAATCGCATCCGATCGCGGCCAACCTCTCTCGCTCGCGCACGATAATCGTTATCAACGTATCGCGCAAACACCCGTGTCCCCCGGTACGCTATCGTGCCACTATCTGTCGCCGCGCACGTGACAGAGCAAAAACAAGAGTGCCTTTCGTTATCCGAGCGGCGCGTCGTTTCGCCTTTTAAAAAATGCTCCCATATATTTCACAATCAATGGACGGGCTGGCTGCCGCGAGCGAAACCAGACCAGTTTCTAATTTATCCCCGACCGGTCAAATTACGATTCGAACGAGGAATAAACTCGTCCCCGGACGTATCTTCGTACCGTTTTTTTCCCTCGACGAGACACCGGTGCAGCAATTTTCGACGAACCTCTTCAGAATGTATACACGCACATGCGTACATCCGTTTTCTAGGCGAGCAAAGAGAACGGCTTAACGATCGAGCCGGCGAAATAAATGATTTCGTATTAACAATCGGCATTGAACGGTCCGCGGGCTGGCTCGTAAATCATACGCATTTGCTAGCGGCAGCGCTTCGGCGGCGACGTTGAAAAATGCCCAACGGGCCCAATCGTCTGGCAATATTTCAATATTAGTTTAGCCATTGTGCTCGACTCAGCGTCGCGAGCTCCCCGATCCTCTCGCTGGCCAGCCTCGTGTCCCACCGCGCGCTTCGGAGATTACCGAGCAATCTTTTTCGCGACCCGCGAGTGTCAACACTCCGCCACTGACGTAACGAAAATATTTGCACGGCTTCCTGCTACGCGGAGATAAAAAGCCGTCTCCCGACGGTCCGTCGGGCCGTCGCTGAAATTCATTGCCGATCGATTGACCCGTGATTTTCACCGGGGATACCGGTTTCATGGAATTTGCGATTATTTATCGAAGGTGGAATAAATTCTCATTCAATTTCATTTGCTTCTGCGTAACGCGATACACAAAATTATAAAAACAAGATCCCCCGTGAAACGAATACAGGAGCACGATTCTTTCCGCGCTTGGAATCGTCACATTCGTCCATTCGCGTTTCCTTGTTGTCACGAGTTTTCCGTTGCTCTTCAACTTTCGAGACGCGCACCCCGTTACGTACAACCCGCGGCTCAAAAACCGAAACGAAACAAGAAACCGTCGAGACGCGGCAGAAAGTGGCACGGCCTCATTTCAATAAGAGCTCGCACGAGTGTCGGTCGGGCAGAGAGTCTAGACGCGCAACGTGCACGGTGGCGGGTATCTCGTTTCGACTGGCGATCGTCCGTGAAGGGGGAAGAGCGAACGCGTCCCTTTGTCGTACACCTGTACGACAAAAACGACGCCTGATTTTTCGGCGTCGCCGTACCCCCATATATGTAACACGTAATTGGTCATATTTTCAACATTCCGACAGAGGAACGCGTCCCGTTCACGCATACCGCGTACCCCTCTTTTGTTCGCCGTGTGTGCGTGCGCGGACACGAGTTCTCCTTCAATCACGTTCCACAACTTTTTTGCCGGCCCGGTTCGACGATCGGTTACCGCCAAAAGCGAATTCAAATCGACGATTAACCTGAGCGAAAAGTTAGTAACTCTCCCGTGACGCGGGGGCTCGTACGTTCGCCACGCTATTCCCTTTGTTCCCTGAGCCACGGGACCCCCTCGTCGGGGACCGCGCGGTCCCGTACGTCTTCTTCTCGAGGAATGAAAATGCTCGTTAAAGGGTACACCGGCTTGATGGACACTTGTGGTCGGTGATGGATGAACGGGGCACCTTCGAAACGATTGCCTCGAATTAACGCGGGTCGCGGCGAGCGGGCCTCGGTTCGATTGTTAATTTATTCCCTTTATTCGAAAGTTTACAGGGGGGGCAGATCGAGGGAAGTGTGCACGGAGTTTTTAGGGCGGCTAGATATTGATGATACTTTTGACCAGGGTGAAATTTCGATAATTAAATATGTTGCCGTTTTTTACAGAAGAAATTCTAACTCTGTCTATTTCTCTTTTTCCGCCGCCCCTTTCGAATCAATCAGCTATTCAAATACAAAATACAGAAATAGGTTTCCCCTATCGACCTCTTCCTACGAATGGAATAAACCGAACAGAAATGTCCGTCCACCGAAATGCAGTTCCAATTAATTCACCTTCGTTCCAATTGCACTCTGCGTACACCGATATCATCGCCGTCCCCGTATTCTATTTCTATTGCAGGTTTCGCGCACGATCGATCGACGGTCGTCGACGGTGAAACAGAAAGCCGGGGTAACAAAAAAAAAAGAAGAAACGAAACATCGTGCGTGGCCAGCGCAGCTCGAACGGTTACGAAAGCGGACGGTTCGAGCCGCGGCGTCCTATACGAGATTCCGCTCACGCGTGTCGCATGAAATTATGCATCTCGCATTTTTTTTTTCTTCTTTTTTCATTCGCCGGTTGACAATGCGGCCGCGTCGTTCGTTCCCCGGACGCCATTTGTGGAAAAGCCACGCAATTATCCGCCGGCAAATCTGAGCGGCAGCTGTGTACTCCAAGTTTGGCCTCCTCCTCCTTCTCGCTTCCACCTAGCGTCGGAACCGAACCGCGACCCGGTTCTCCTCTGTTCAAGCTTCTCTCCTCTATCGTAAGCCACTCGCGAACCCGCGACCGCAGCGTCGTACCCGCGACGACGATTTTCTCGTTCGAACTGGGTGATGTCTTAATTGCACGGACGGCTTACCTTGAACGGACAGCCGGTGAACATGGACGCGGCGACGTTTGTGCGCCGGTTTCTAATTGGCGACACGTTTGATATGGCTGACGACCGCGGAAGGGTGGACTTTAATTTTCGCAGCTTTCACGGTCCCGATTTTACTTGGAATGGGACGGGCGGAGGACGGTGGATCGGATTCTCCGAGGATTTCACGTGCTTGGAAAAGAATTTATCGTGTCATCCGAGACATCGCGGTTCGATAGTTTCGTAAGACGGATTAGGGTAGCAAGAGTTTAGCGGGCGAGAAGGGACGGGAATTGTTCGGTGAAACTTGATACGATATAATTTGGAAGAGTGTGGAATAGAGGGGCGTCGACGGAATTTGGTGATGGACGTAGGAATCGGTGATTCTTTCAATAGGAATAATTGTTAGATGTCCCGTTTTTAATATACGGAATTGTTTAAGTTTCCGAAGGGACGTTGTATTGTTAACGCAGTATAGGCAACGTGTCTGAGTTGAAATTTTAAATTAAATACAAAGAAATCGTTATTGCGATTCATCGTTGTCTGTGATTCTAGGAAACGACGTTTAAAGTGCGCCTCCTATCTTTGTGCTCCGCGATAGCACGATTCTTCCGGAGTTTGATGATCGATCGTTTAAGGGAAAAAGTTCCACTGTTTGTCGTGACGCGTTGCGTGCGAAGTACCTCGACAAATTGAGAATCGATAGCTTGGGGTTCTTGTGGTTACGAATCGTGTGCTATTTTTATTAGCGCAGTTCTTTGCCATTAGCTCATCTCGGACTCCGGCCGTTTCCATTAAGAAATTGCACACGGTAAACTCATCGCAGTCGATACAACTTCGTTCGACTTATGAGCGTAAACTACTCATCATCGTGGAGCTCTTTAGACCATCATTAACATTCTATAATTACACGCTGCTCTCCTCTGCCCGTGCAGAAGCCACCATAAGCTCCATACATTCAATTCGTTGCATTCAGTTTTCAAGTGGTCGCTTAAAGAACTTTTCGCAGGTACAACGTTTTTTCCAAATCCGTTAATGGACGCACCGGTTGCGAAGAAATATCTGCGGTATTCTCTGGCACGTTTGTAACAAACATTTTCCACCCCATCGTAACGGCGCAAAATTTACTACGACACAGAATGTAAATGCAATTTAATCCCTTCGTTATGAACGATTGTAACACAGAGGCACAAATTTATCGAGAAGCTGTATCTGCGTCGGTCCTTAGTCGAAGTCCTGAAAAAAAAAAAAGAAAAAACGAAAACGAAAATAAACCTGCGGAGAATAAGATAAAAATACCTGAAGCATCAAAGCCACGCTCAACTTGGCCCATCTTCACGACAGCCGCAGCGGACGAACAAGTTGTCCAGGCGTTCTAACAGCGTCCGACCACATTGTCCACTATCGTCTCGTGTCGAACACAATAGGCGACGTCAGTCCGTGCATCGCGGCAACATTCCAAAAAGACATAGCGATGGAAGGAAAAAAGAAACGAAGAAGAAGAAAAAGAAAAAAAAGAACCGTAGCTCATTTCGAGCTGGACAGGCTGACGACGCCCAGTCTGGGTCGAGTTATTTCAGACGAGCCACGTTCTGCGTGCTCTTTGCCTTCGCAACCGTACATTTAGCTTTGAACGTGGACAGCCTAGACAGGTACAGAGAGAACAAGCGGACCGGTTTAATATAGATATACTGCTTAATTAGCAGTTGCGCCGCTCGCGTTGCTTTTTTGCGGATTTACGACGCCGTCCATTGGGCCTGGTTTCCCGGTGTTCTATTAATCCCACGGGATGTAGTTCAGCGGGGCTGTTAATTATCCGGGAACATGTGAAAGTATGTAGGCCGTAATCGAATTAACGCCGACGGAGGAGCGCTGATAAGCGCTGAGAATTGTTGGGGCGGAGCGTGAACGTTTTCAGGAATTGAATATTATCAAGCGCCCCCGTGTTCGAACGGTTGTGCGGTGAAACGTTTTCGACGTGAATTTTCCCTTGATAAAACTCTGTAATGTATTTCGTCGGGTCGCGTGTCTTGTTACATTTACCATGTGGAGTAATGGATTTTGCAAATGTTACACAACTGAGAAAATGGAGATTAATGTATACAAGTTCTGGTGTAATTTTTATTTCCAATAGGGCATTTTATCGGTTCATATAAATTATATTATGACGAATGAAAGTTTGTCGAGCACGACGAATAATATTTCAATTTCGATACTTCGATGAACGACAATAAATGACCAACCGCAACCAAACCATTTCAATGTAAGAAATAATCGGCGAACAGTAACAACAGTGCCAATAAAATAATACACTATTATTAAAGAAAACAGTGCAATCGAACTTTTATTATACACGTTTGAGAAACCAATTACTAATAAGCCGCCAATAAAACGTTCATCGCGTTCATACCAGTACTCGTAAAACAATTATCCACTTCGACCGATAATTTGTAAACGTTTAAACCTCGTCATTTCCGAAACTCCAGTCACTCGAACCGATATTCCGAAGCTTTAATCACGAGGGAGCCCCGCGTCCCGCAGCATCTAAAGTTCAGAAGGCGGCGGCAACCACGGGTCGATAAATTGAAATCCTTATCGAGGTTCCGTACGGAAGGTACGGGAACGAGTCGTAGCTAACAAGATCAAAAGTTGGGGGTGGGTCGTCCGGGACGGACGTGGGATGTCATGCGTCGGTGCGCCATCCGCGTGGGATCTTCGTGGTGTGCGTAGAGATCGCCAGGTCCAGGTCGTTACCCAGATACGAAGACGTCGTGTGCGTCCACCACCACCGACGCCGCCGTCGTGACGCGTCCTATAACGACGTGACGTGTGGGAGTCTGTGGCTCTTTTGCCCCCGCTTCTATCTCGCGGCTCTGCATTTCTCGTTATTCCATTTTCTCGCGGCTGTCTCCTAGCCTCTCTTGCGCAAAACGAGCGATATCTTTCTGTTGACAATTCCTGGAAGGTTCAAGAAAAAGAGGAATTAAGTGACGGTGCGGAGAGAGTGATGCATAGCCGAATAAAGAAATGTTAACTAGTCCGAGATAAAAAGTCGTGGATATTATTAATGGTATTTTTTTTTTTTTTGTGTGAAATATTATTATTCAACTGACGATTCGCTAGTATCGTCTTAATAATGAGCAGAATACTAGGAGGATGGAATAATTTAAAAATATGTAAAAGTATGCACATACTTTGGATACGAAGAAGTACGGATATCGTTTGTAATGAGTTCCGATCGATTGATATTAATTAGCAAATAGGGAAGGTAGTAGATCGGTCGCGAATGAATTTGAGAAATCTCTTAATCGTCTTGTTCGCTCTCGTTGCTTCGTCCTTCGCGTTCATTCTGCATTTACAGTTTCATTTTTTCGTGTTCTTGCACGGCCACCGTCCGCTTTGCACCTTCCCCTTTCGGGTCGTTTCTTTTTGCGTATCTCGCCGCGACACAAACACGAGACACAACTCTTGTCGACATCGACCCGCCATCATCCGGCCCGATAAATTTAGTTGGTCGATGTCGAGCAGGAACCGTCGTCCGACAGAACGAAGCTTAATGATCGAAAATTTAACTCGTGGATCAACGACGCGAATCCCGATCGAGCATCTTCGACGATCACGCACGATTTATACTGAATCATCCATTAAATATAAAACCAGTTACGATTGACATTTCGATATTTAAAGTCGACCCACAATTTTTCTTCAATCTCATTAACGTGCAAAAGTTTACAACTTGGAGTACGCAATAATTCATACCATTGGCCCCGAAAAGTTTCTAATTTCCATCGCTCGCGTGCGATCCATCGTTTCCATCGTTCGCGTACCTCAACATTGCACGCAGAAAAAGAATTAAATACCCCATCTCGGACTGATCACCCTCGCTCCAAGAATCTCTCAATCATCCGCAATATTTGAAACGACAACGTGTCCGAGTCCCCCATTCGACGCAACAATTCACGCTTATCGCCAAAAGTATCTCGCCTCGAGATACTAATTCGTACATACTTCGAGGGTGTCGTGCTTTATGCCTCCCCCTCCCCATAGAAGATAAAGTATCGAATGAAATATCGCGCCAAGTCTTTGCCTCTTCCTTTCGTCCCTAGATACTGCGGGTCCGCGGCAGCAATGCACACACGCAGTATCCCAAGATCTTGATCTCGCGTTTGCTAAACTCCTACAACGGTTTCCGCGATGAAATACGACGCGGTCAGCCGGGGAAGCCTTAGTTATAACGGCCTGGACAAATTACGACTGGCGCGTGACTAAAATGGTCACGCCGGACGAATTGTCGATCGTTAACACCTCCGTGCCGGCAAGCTCGCCGACACTATTTGCGTGTGTATCTCGGTTCGAACCGTGCGCACAAAAATAGGAACCGGAAAAAAGCCGAGGAGAAAACAATTCGATTGTGTGAACCGAACCAAAATGCGTTACCCCTAGGACGAGGCGAAACTCGTTCTGAACGCGATACCCAGATGTTTCAATTAATAGCGTCGATTATTGTAGAACCGAGAATCGTTCGCATCGCGTATCTGGACGAACTCGAACGTTCAGTAGAGAAATCACGATCGAGATCATACAGTCTCGCGAGATAATAATTATTCGAAATAAATTGAACGTTGCTCACGACACAATAGTTCAACTGGATAACGAATTGCCGTTGCCACTCCGCTTTCCGAGCTTCAAAGAACAATGTTATTTCCAACAAAGTTCCATCGCGGAACGGCGATGATCTCACCTAGATTTCAACCTCGCCGATATTCGCCGAACGGTCCTCCCTAAAAGGTCGCCACGGCCAATTGCGAAATCGCGAGGAATCCAGTCAACTTTATCACGAAACGACCCAGATCACCGAAGTGGGGCCACCGAATGATCCCGCATTCTTCCCGTACGATCCGCGTCCATTTGATATACCGATTTTCCGCCGCGAAACGGCCGTAATATTGGATTACCGATCGCGGGGAATATTTCGATACGATCGGTGGCTGCGCCCAGCCAGGATATCGTGTGCATCGGTTACTAGATCGTGGCCGGTGGCCCGTGCTAGGCGACAATGCAGAAACGCAACGGCGACGTGTGGGCACGGCTGAAGTGTGGGTTCGGCCGCGTTTAAGCGGTCGTATTTGGCGATACGCGACAGAAAACGGTCGTGTGGGCTCGTCCAGCCTACCCGGCGCGCGTCGCGTCGCCGAGATCCGTGCCCGGCGAAAGCGATACTCGGAAATTAATCGTACGGCCAGTTCTCTTGCCTCGGTTCGACAATAAAATTGCTAATGCGCCGGCAGTAAGGCGTGCACGCCGTGGCGCACACAGTCACGGGAACCCCCGAGTATATACTTGTTCCAACCTCCTTTCGTTTCCTTTTTTTTCTACCCCCTTCCTTCGATCGCTTCGTCCCTCCTCGTCATGTTTTTCCCGCGGACGACGGAATAATTGCAACCGCCGAGGGAACCAGGGGCCCATTTTAATTTGACAAGGTCGAGAACGGCCGTCACGCGAGCTTTGGCGACCGCGCCGAAGAGGTTAATGGAAAGTTATCTTCTTTAATCTCGAAGGCTGTCGCGCTCGTGCAGAGCCGCGCCTCGCCGTCGGGGGCAATTGAAGCGGCACGTGATTGGCTTTGTGACTCGGTAATCTCGTGGCGTTCGACGTGAACGGCACTTATTAGCCCGTCGCGTGCTACCGCGACGACATTTTCGAGCGGTCGAGCGGGGTGAAATATTTCTGGTCGGCTTCGTTTACGGGCGAGGCGAACATTCAATCTAGCCGCGTGCGCACGGCAATTTGGGTCTTAATTAATTCCTACTCGTGCGTGGAAGCTGCGCTTCCGACCGTGGACGGGAAAGAAGCAACGGGTATTCATTTTGTTCGGCAGGTTTATCATTTCGCTGTACCCGGCGGTCGTGGTATTAACATCGCTCTTCGTTGTCGGGTTCGAGATTCGAAGTTAAAATTATGCACGTATTATACGTTCGTGAAAACAAAGGTAATGCAACAGCACGATCAGCACGATCAGCACTTTAACCCAACGCCATTGGGATATTCGTAAATAACGAAAGTTAATTTCACCCCTACATTTTTTTACATCCTTAAGCACCGCAAGTAATTAAACTTTCCAGCCCTTTATTCACCATCCCGTGCGTCCGATATTTCGATTCCAATCGCTCGCTCGAGCTTCACCGTGTCGCCGATAAAAATTTTCGAGCGGACCGTCGCGCGAAATTGTTATTCCGTCCTTGCGAACGCCGGGAACCGGGCAGATTCTCGAAATCGCGTGGCTCCCTCCCCCTGCAAACACCGCGATCCACGGTCGCGTCTGCGAAACGGGCGCAAACACGGCGCAACGACGGATCGAACGACGAAAGGAGAGGCACCGTGTCGTTCCGCGAAGATGTCGTAATTCAACGTACGCCCGTTGACACCTGTTCAAACGCGGTGGCTGGCTGAAGAGGCGTCCGGAGGTCGTCAACGAAAAACGCCGTGTTCACAAGAATCGGCGTCACCCACACGCGTCGCGGCTTCTTATTAAGGAAGGCACGTTTATCGTAAACGAGATATACGACGGGGGAAGGTTGGGCGGGGGGGGACGGGAAGTCTCCTTAAAGCCTACGCGGCCGGGGTCGCAGCCCACTTGTGAAGGCTCGAATACGCTCCGCGAGATGCATGATCGAAAGGACAGGGGTAGGCGCTAAGAATGACCGGCCTACGAGCGTCTAATTAGGCGTCCCGGCGTTCCTTGTGCTCCTTATGCGTCGGCAGACGGCGGAATATGGGCCCGTGGATGATCTGCGTGTCGCGCCACGTGGGCAACAGGATATTAATCGTCGCAGGAACAAGGGGACTTGTTAGACACGGCTTAAACTCGGAGCCGCGTGTCCCGCGTGGTTGATATATTGAATGTGCCGTACGGAAATAATTATTGATTTCGTTCGCGACATAGAAGAGAGAGCGTTTCTGTTGGTCGTGGAAAGTGAATTTCGATGTAGACGAGCTTTCAGTCGGAGTTCTTTCGACGGGGGAACAGTTTTGTAGAATTCGGTTCTGCGGAGGCAGAGTACGGTACAGTGGGTTTCATTTGAGAATCTGTCGAGTAGAACCGTTTGCATCAATGACATTCATTGAGTTCGATCGAATTGTAACGTTCATCGTATCTAGATATTTATTCGGCTCCGATATATGAATAGATTGTAATAAATGAATGGGTAATACGACGAATAGTGTAGAATTTTTGGCGGAGACTCTAGTAAGATCATTCCTGATGAACGTTAGAAATGCAATGTGTCCCACCGTGGCTCATCACGGCACCGATAAAAATTTATCAATGACGATCCTTGTACCATAAAACTACATCTGCCGGATGGCGCGTGGCACACAGGGTGTTAGATTCGACCCTTCGCAGATCCCCCTCGCGACATTGTACTCTCAAGCATCGAACAGATAAAAAATTCCCTACGCGTTAAACATACGTATATACACGTATCTCGCGATACCGACTCCCCAATAAATAAAACCAAATAAATGCATACAATTTGCTCAATTCGCCATTACAATTACCTCCTCACGTGTCCACAGCAGAGAAGCGGAATCGTACTTGAATCCCTTCCAGCAACAACAAACAAAAGAAAAAAGAAATGAAAGGAACGAGTAGCACCCGGTTCGAAACGAACGCCCCGAAACATCTCGATTCGAAAAAGTACACGTGTCCGCGTGTCACCGCCGTAAAGGAGTAGTCCGCGTCCGATCGGGAAAACGAGCCGGCAGAAACGTAACGCGATCTTCGCCAGCGTTCGGGTCGATCGCGGGGAAGCAGCAGCTGCTTGCACGATCGAGTCAATATTTAATACAACAGTGGCCCCGCTGTTGTGTCCTGTGACCAGTTTCGGTAGGGTGACGTCCCAACCCCTTCGACCAATCTTGCCGGTCGCCGCATTCTTGCCGGTTTTTGTCGTCCGCGGGCCTATCGAAGGTACGTCGGCACTCCAATACGGTGTATCGGATCGATGGCAGGGGGACATCGGGGCGAGCCGGCGCTTCAACGACGTTCCCGTGGATCGATGCGGCGGCGAAAAAAGGGGGGGCAGATATTAATAAGATGACACTGTTCGCTCGAATTCGTGCGCGGCCGAACGATTGACAGATGCTGCCCCGACGGGAGCGGTTCGTCGAGTTCCCGATGCTCGGGAACGATCGGTCGTTTTATTGTCGCGCGGCTGCCTCCCCCCCGGATAATTATCTTCTTCCGTCGCTTCCATCGCGGTTTTGCTCCTATTCGCGGCTTCTGCCGGGTCGAGACACGCGAAAGGGACGGGGCACGCGGCCGATATACGACGAGAATGGAAAATGTGTCGATTCGCTTCGGACAATGGCCGGTCGGCGGGATTCTTAGTGCTGGAAAGGGAAGCAACCTTCTTGTTTGGGGAAGACGCCCGCGGCTGGCGCAAGGACCCGCTCAGGATCGCATCTAGATTCGGTTTTTTGATCTTCTGGCAAACCGTGGGACGCCCGCGGTCCGGCGGATGCCGGGCCAAATATGTCCCTTGCCGGAGCCACATTTTCATCGGCTTTTTGCTGCTGAATGAATTATCGCGGCGGCGTGGACGTGAAACGTTTCGCGACTCGGTTAGAACCGCAGCCGCGGCGGACGGTTCCATGAATTTCTTGAATATCGAAGGGTTAAATCGAAATTATTGTTAATTCAATACGCGGAGTAGCGGTATGCCTCCTTCGAGAATTTTGTTTTCTTAAGGATTCCTCGATCTGAAGAAGGGGACATCGATGTTAAAGCGTTTTAAATAATCTGTTTCGATATTGGAAACAATATCGACGAATAGAATTCAATTTTCCTCCTTATCGGAAATAGTTTCATCTTGCACAACTTAAACAGCTTCGATTGGAATCCGACGAAATATTAGCCAATAAATCATTTCCAGCCGACAGCTCATCTCCCTATTTCGCTTCGACCTGAAACAATTGCACTCCCTCGAAAATCACCAACCTCCGTTAACAATTTAATCTAACCGTCTACCTCTGTCTCCCCGTCGCTAATCGCAATTCTCCTCGTCCATGTCATTTCATACACCCGTCGAAGAAGAGAGATCAGCAATTGTACCTAGAAATCGTGGAGCGTCCCAACCGAATCCTTCCCCTCCCTCGCCCGTGGCCAAACGGTTTCCAACGTCTCGGATCCGGCGGGGCGTGCGAGACTAAATTGGAACCGTGTTCCTCGGGTTGATCCACGAGCCGGAGTGAAAATATCCGTAGCTGACTCACCGTAGCGTAGGTACGGGCCACGCGCTCGTTTCGTTTGGTGGGGATTCGAAGAGGACAAGCGGGCCGCGCCGGCCGCCGCTGCTGCACGGGAATGTATTCCGAATGTTTCCCTCGTAATCGTCTGTTTGTCCCAACGGCGGAACGTCTGGGGTCGCCAGGGTGGAAAGGGCTGAATGATGCAGTGGGGGGTGGCGGGGGTGGAAGGAGAGACAGCTTCTTGCGTTGCATGTTTGTCGTCGAATCCGCCGCGTGATTGACGGACGTTAGCGAGAGACGAGGGCTGCCTCTCTGTTTCGTGACATCCTTGTGATCCGATGTTTATCTTTGCGCCGGCTACGAACCCGTTTCTGTTGTTCCGCCAACTCGGTAGCGCGATCTTTTGCGATCGTATTTCGTGCCACGTCCACCTCTCTCGCTCCGGCGAATCGATCCCGTGGATCGTTCGTTGGATTAGCGTTTGGGGAGAACCTCGCGGTGGAGGAGATCGTACACGGTCGGATCGTTCAGATAGGGGAGCGAGCGTAGAGAGATTGACATCCGGCCGGGGCGGAGGCCTTTAAACGGAGAGAGATCGAAGCGCCGAACGATCGGAATCGAATGTAAGATACGCGAGCTACATCTATCGTATCGCTTCGTTTGATGTTTGGCCCGTTTCTCATTTAGTACGCTGTTCTCCTTTTTTTATTTTTTTATTTTTTTTCTTTGCGAAGGACCGCGGAATGCGTGCCCGTTCTAGCGTGCGCTCTCACGGTTTTGCGCTACGATTTCGTAGGCATCTCGGGGCGGGGGATTCGATATTTATTAGGCTGCTCCGTTTGCCTACGGTTGGGTCTATGTCTGTGGATATAGAGGTTTGACGCGGCTTTGATTATTTCAACGCGGGTAGAAAGGCCGTGCGTATAGTTATCCGGTTTTGGTCATTTTGGGGAATGAATATTGATGACGAGTTATTGAAACGGGGGTCGCCTGACGAATTCGAATTGCGGAGGACCGGATTGGACTAATTTTTTGATCGCCGATGGACTGATCGAATGGGGACGGAATTCTTATACGGTTTCTTATCATTCGTTTAATTGCGATATAACTTGGTATGCGCAAGTCTTTAACCTTTCTCAAGTTAATCACGTATATTACGAATTCTGCAATCTTTTGAATTATGAATGAAGTATAAATTCCTGTGTATACTCATTTCGACTGCACCTAAGCGCCAGACACGATTAAATCAATCGAGTGGCGATAAAATTTCGACACCACATTCCATGGGAAAATTACTGAACCGTCTTGGAAACGGACCCGATGTCCCCGCACGCGCCACATCGAACGATGAACACGGACTCGGTAGAATGTTAATTCTATGCTTAATCACGAATATCGGTTCTGTACACGGTGTACTTATCGCGCGAAAGGAATGATTATACCAGCGAAATTATACCGTTGAAACGCGAGTTGTTTCCGCGTGCAAAGGGGACCAAGACAATTATGCTTCTGCTCTATGTGAATATTCTGGAACGGTGTGCAGCCTTCGGTTCGCGTAGAAAGAATAACAGAAAAGAAAATAAAGTCTGAGAGAAAGGGAACCGTTCTCGAGAGGTATTCTCGAGATCGCGTTTTCCTCGCACGAAAAATAACTTGTCAGGGCCGCTCTGTATTCGAGATTTAAATTCTTTGTCAGTGTTCAGGTTCCTGTTTGCGCGAAACGAAACGGACCTTTCTTATTACTTGCTGCATCGTCGCTGTTTCGTTATTTCTCCATTCGTATTGCAACATAACATCACCTAGAGCTCGATAGATTTATAAAGCGCTTGAGCAACGTTTGAGCCGGTTAACATTACAGCCGCAGCGTTCATTGTCGATATTACCTGTATTATATAAATTGAAATGCCCACAATGTTCCTTAAGAGCTGACGATAATATTACAGAAAAAGCAATTCGAAGAATATCGTTTGGAGCGGCGAATTGAATTTACAATTCGTAAACATATCCAAGGTATAAATGATCAAATCTAACTCCAATTAAAAAAGAATTTTAAATTGATCCTTCCAATGGGAGAGTAATCACAGATCCTGCTTCTTATCATAAATATGTCCTTTTGGAGTAAACTAGTAATCAAGTATAATAATAATAATAATAATAATAATATTTCTCTACTGAACTTCTCGAAAATGCAATCCTTTGCATCGCTCCCCTTACCAAAAAATAATAGCCACGATCTCGAACAGTTTCTCAACAGATAGGTTTAAAAAGGGGTGGCGGTATTTCCTGCGAGCCTCGCTGAATGTTTTCGTTGCCCTTGTTCTCCGCGGTAGCCAGTCCTCGCCAGAGCAAAGAATAAATAACTCGGTGCCTGCTTAATGGATCGTAAAAGCGTCGCAAATTTCGCGGCTCGAAAGAGCGGACCTGTTTCGGAGGCAATTTTCAAGCATAATTCGCACCTGGTCCAATAAGCATCATCCACGGACTACCGAGTTGAATTCGATCTTCCGGCTCGCGTCGTAAAATTCACCCCTCGTTGGTTAATCAAGATCTCGCTCCTTACACTCTGACGAAAAGTGATAAAACTTTCCTTTCTTCGCCGTAAACGGTTCTCCTTGAAACACTGACTCCTGCACACCGATAACTTTTATGCCCCCCCCCGATTCCGTTTATCACCGACATTTTCAGTGCACACCATTCAACCTCCGCTTAAAGCCCCTCCGTTTTGCCGAATCGTCGGCGGTATCGAGTTTCTGGAGTTGGATTAAAGGTCCCAACGAAGAAGTAATGAATCGCGAGGGTGGGAAGTATCTCTGTTTAATGCTAACGAGGATTTCGTTATCAGCGTCATGGGGAAAAGCAACGAATTAACTCTGCGATATGAATTTTCGTACATGTACTTGAGTATTTGTAATTACAGAATGCATCGAGGCACCATTTCACGATACTCGTTATTTGTAATATCGCTCTCCTTCGAACTATTTGTCGCCGAATGTCGAGCGGACGAAACTTCATTGGAAAAAGAGGAACGCCTCGAGATTACAGTAATAAACGTGCAACTGTGTAGCAGTTAGCCTCGTAAAGATCCGCGTAACACGTCTTTAAGTGCACCCCACGTCGAAACGGCGCGCTCCTGAAAAATCGTCGCATCGCCGCCGCGTTCCCGGGGGACATTCCTCTGTTAAATTAAACGTCAGCTTCGTGTCGGGACCGCTTGCCGCGAAACTTAAAGGGTTGGCGAATTAAAATTCTCGCGTTCACACCTTCGCCGTGATTCGCGGAATCGTCGAACGCTTTACGCGCAATTACGTCTTAAGTGGCTCTCACGTTGCTGTTGGCCCCCGGTTTCTCTTGCCCCCCCCCCGTCCCACACCCCCTCCCCCATCATCTTCCTTCATTGCTATGCATGGAACGGCACAAGGATCACGGGAGGACGAACCAGGGTAATTGATTCCTGTCCGAACGGGATATTTACATACGCTAATGGCATGCTTTCGGCTTATTTGGTTCTCTTACTCGCCACTTTTCTGCTCGCATCAGCTCGACGGGCCTCGCTACTCGCCGCGGACACGTATGCGTGTGCGTGCACGGCTCGTCGGAATCGACGGGGACGAATTTCTCGCTTCTGTGTGGAACACGCTGAATTGTTCGGGATGATTGATCGTCGCGTCGATTACTTTGCGCGGAGTAACGTTTTTTAATTGCCGCCGCGGCGGACTTAATGTAGATGTATGCGTTCGGATTGGGGGATTATTGGCGGCCGGCTGAGTGACCGGGTGTCCCCGGGTGGTGTCGTTGGGAGCAAAAGCTTCGTTCGAAGAGGAAACTGGCGACGAAGTTTCTTTTCCTTGTGAGCGAGAGTCCAGTCGTTTTTCTTAACGTATTACGTACGGGGACTGCGCAACGTTAATTACAAGTCGTCGTTATTTTCCATGAGCAAGCACGACGATCAATTTCCAAGGTCCCGAATTAATCCACGCACTTAATCACCGAGTACGCTGATTACACAGTCCGGCACGGAAATAGCCATAATGATAGCAACCGATGCTCCGGAAAATGTACAACGAACCGCAAAAACTCAACGATATCGGCTACGTAATAAATACGTTCATGTGCCGTCGAAACTGTCGACCAACTCGTGATCCGTTCGACTCGAGCGACGAACCGTTTCCGAAGATTCACCAAACGATCCCCCCACGCCCCTCTGCTCCCGAAGAAATAATCCGAACCACAACGAAAACCATTCTTCTCGAGCGCCAACGCACGCTCGCACACAAATCACAGCCGGGTAAACTCATTAGCGGAGCGGAGACGCAAGAAAGAAGCTGGCTCCCCTAACTGCCGTCGAAATTCGTCACGAGTAGGCCAGTGTCGCGTAGGAATCCAGAATGGCCCGGCGGCCCTTGGAACGTGGAACAGGCGTCCATTGTCCGCGGGGAAACGGCGAATCTTTGGGTTTCCACACGCTCACCCACGTGGCGTGCCGCTGGAAACACGCGTCGCGTGCACGAGCGAGGCGGACGCACGTGTCGCGCTTTTCTAGCTCTGTATTACGCGGTCGGGAGCAAACAACGAAATAAGAGCATCAGATAGGCAGCCCCACGGCCGTGCCTCTCCTGGTACACTTCATAAATAACTCCGGTTTCTCGACCCACACACGGTACACGCGACGCCAACGAGCTGCCTCGTTGCTTTCCGCTTTTGCCTCTCGTTTCTAAGGTGGACCGACGGTAATCGCGATAATCGCGAGGGAAGTATGAAAGGAGGGGCCGAAAAGACATCGTCACGTGTTCCCTGTCTCCTTTAGCGGCGGGCTGCAAGAGTGTTATTAACCTAAATTGTGCCCGTGCCGTCGGACGCCTTTATCGAGTCCCACGCGGTGGTTATTCGACGGTGAACGGGGAAATTGGAACGATTGATGAAGGAATGAACGTGGTCGCGTGTTATGGCTTTGGTTTGGGTCGGCCGGAGACAGTTGGAATTTGCTGGGAATCTTTCGTATTGTGCAGCGGATGTCTTGCTTTCTTTTTTTTTTTATTGAAAAGTTCGCGAAGCAATGAAATATTTTTTATTACGCTTGATTAAGCGATTTTGTTAATCTTTCGTGCATTTAATATTGGAATCGAATCATTGGAGTATTGTATACGACGCTCGAGGCAGTAATATTGAGGAGCGTAAATTCATTTTCGGTTTGTCTTATTATCGCGATCTTAATGGACAAGACTGACGATGAGACGTTCTATTATTCCCATCAAATATAATCGAACACATCGCCTTTAACATATTGTGAAATATTTAATAAAGTGCAACCATGTCGAAATCATATTCGTCCAGTAATATAAGATTTTTATAAACTGTTTATGCCATCAATACAGTTGCAATCAAATTACGCGTGTCTCATTTTTTTTTTTTTTATATACCTCGCTCCATCACTTGGGCGTCAAATGAAATATGCAGTTGCACATTATTTCGACAAATTACAATGTTATCTTGTAGATTCAAACGAGAATTCTTCACGCCGCATCCGTAACAGAGCAAACAAATATTTTCGCATTAATATTCTTATTATTAGCAGGGATTTACGAATTTTATCCGTGTTAACGTAGAGTACCGAATATCGTGGCACTCGGCATGCCCAGAACACGTGCTCGGTGGCGCAGAAAGTTCGAAATAAATTGGAATAAATTAAAATTTGTCCAGGAGACGGTGAAAGCGTCACAGTGCAGAGTTCAGCCGCGATCCCCGCCGGATTTTGGCCGAGCATTTAGAAATATGTAAATACCGGATTACGCGGGGCGAGCAAGGTCCCCGAACGAAGTGTCAGATGCGAGAGAGCTTACAGGAACAATGGTCGATCGTGACTGGCGTAGATCGATACGATTTGATGTATGACCGTGGTATGTCACGGGCCAACCTATGTAAATGCGGACAACATTGTAAGTGAGGTTGATCCGTTCTAAGAATAGCGGAACACCGTGTTCCGAGTTGAATCTGCGCGATCGGTATGCTCGATTTGTAACCCGCCAGTGAAGCCACTGCATCCTCGAAACTCGTCGAGATATCAAACGGAGAAGAGGAACCGCGAGGCCGACGCGACGATGTACGAATTTGTATGCCGGAGATATGAAAGATCGGTTTCGATCGATCTGTTCGCAAAAGTAGCCAGATTTTTTAGGGAAAATGCGAATAAAAATGTGTAGATCCGCAGATTCTCAGACGAAGAGGCTGCTGACGCGTATCGAAAATTTGCCAGCCCGGTAGTTCCGCGAAATAAACATCGTTCATTTCCGAAGAGCGAAGAAATTCGAGCCGCTTAGGTATTCCGTTTGATTATTCAGCGTCTGGCAGCCGTTAGCAGACGCTTCGTCATATTAACATTCTCGAAATACAAAACCGCCATTCAGAGAAGGGAAACATCGATAGACTATGGCCGGCTGTGTATGTATTCTGCATGCATTGAATATCGGAAACGAGCTTGGCTCGACGGCCGCCTTCGGATTGTCCCGTCGAAAAGTGACGCTGGCTTTTCGATTAGTCGCTCCATTACTTATACAGTGTTCCATTAAAATCTTCCCCCAGACGGGGTAATATTAGATTTATTTATCAAACGAGACAGTGTATTCGAAGAACGATTAATTAAAATTGCACTGCCTTTGGCCAACGGCGTCTGCTCCAAAAACAGAAGAAAAATCTTCAATGTATAAAATACTCGCCAGTTAAATCCTGATATTATTAAAACGCCAGAAAATAAACCAATCGATGTCGAAAGAACTCGATAATAGACAGAAAAATATGGAAAGAAATATGCATAATAACAGAGTATACCTCCCAAGTGCAAGGGGCGCTTAAACAAAGTTTGATATTTTCAATCCAAAAAGATCTATGTCCCAGCAATGATTCATCCGAGGCACGAATTTCATCTTCCCAAATCCCCGTGGATTATAAAGTCCATTTGCTTCTTACCGAGCCGAGCGCATCTGTCGGGTCGTTTTCGAGCAGAAGGTCCGCGTCATTCGGAACGTCATCTCGGGGTGCAGTAGTAAAGCGGATTGTCCAAAAGTCCGCGGGTAAAAGAAATTCGAACGGCCATTCCTGTGGCGCGTGGAACGCACGAAAATGTCCGGCTTCTTTTGCACCGCGACCAATGGGCCGCGTTTCGCGAACGGCATCACGATAAACGGCGCTACGGAAAAAACTTCGAAGACGATCGTGTACGTGAGACGCGAGACAAACGACTAATCTTCGACGATAGGGCCCCCCCCCTCCCCCGGGTACCATCGATGGGTTCGTGGCCCTTCAGCAACGTGCTTATGGCGTTCGATCTCGATTCTGATTTATTCCCGCTCCGCGGCGCCATGCGTGCCTCACGCGCCGTTTAAGTAGAATAGGACGCCGCCGGTCAGACTAATAGACAGACATCGCGTCTGCCAGACGCGAGGCGAGTTTTTATGGTGTCTGGATTGTGTAAGTTTTTTTTTTTTTTACCTGCAATGACATTTGACGCGATTGCTTCGTAGATTGCTGTTGTGCAATATTTGTATGTTAATTAAATATAATAATGATAAGTGCCGAGCTGTAATTAATAGTGTTCGCACGCTTGAAAGTTTTACTGCAGATATATCCGTAGATCGTGACTCTGCGCATAATGCTTGTCACAAATGTTTCCACGTGTTGGCATAAATTTTGAACCCGGACGAAAATTGTACGTGTTACTACGTTGATATTTTTTACCGACCTGTCACGATCAAATCTTACTAAAAAGTATTTATAAGTAATACGTGTCTCATCTAACGACGTTTACGATATCTGTAATAAAATTAGCGCCGAAAAACTAACAGCAACACAATTCACGCCTTAAAGGGTTGGCGAATACGCCCTCCATTCGCTTCGAGCGTCTGAAATACAATTCGCGTCTCCATGAAAATATATCACTTCCGACAAATCCAAAGGAAATACGTAAAATCCCCCTCTGTACGCTCCGGCGCTGTTTCACGCCGCGCAACGATATACCGAAACGGACTGATCGTGAGTCAAAGCCGGCGAGGAAGCGGAGGAGCCTTCGTGGCGTTTTTCCACGAGGCCAGATAATCATCGGTTGCTCCGGGACCGTGTCACCGGATAGCACTTATCAGTAAGAGATTGACGGCTAGGCGTGCAACCGAGGCAGTCACCAACCGCGTCACGGAAGCGTGGGGGATACAAGCACCGAGGCATAGAGAGATGCTGAACGGAAGGGAGAGGAAAACGTGGAGGGAATGAGATCGAGCCAGACCCCCCACTTGCTGTTCGCGAGTGGCGGCGCGTGTCAACCTTGCCTTGTCCTTGAAACCACGCGACCGCGACCGTAGAACGAGCCAAGTCGCTTCGCCGTGCTAGTAGACTCTCTCGTACGGTTCTAGGAATCAGCTGATTGGCGGACAAAAGGGGGAATTCCTAGAGGCTGCCGAGGTCCAATCGGATTTTCACGGTTCTGCACGTGTGCGCGGAGTCGGAATAATTAACGCTGTCTGCGATTAAAGCGACCGGGGGATTTCTTTTTTTTTTTTTTACGGGGACGCCTTGGTTCGTGAACCTCCTTGGAATCGAACGTGAGCAATCGCTTGCGTCACGACCCTTGTCGGGGATCGTTCGCCCATTCAACGGTGACGCGCGACGACTCTGCGTTAGATCGCTTTGAACGCGGCATTTTGCTTCGTGACACGTGGCTCGGAAATTCGGGTAATCGTGGATCAGCGACAGTAAGGATATTTATTATAGAACAATGAAGAACATTTTATATGGAAGGTATCGAGAAACGAAAGTGTATAAATATAAATTTCGAAGACACGATTGTAGGAGAGAAATTTCTTTGAATAGGTAGAAAAATCGCAACGCATGCCACTACCTAGCTTCACGCTGGAGGTCCGTAAATTTTCGTACGCCATATGGGAACCGTTGTCGGATCAAATATTAGCGGCACCACTCTGCTCCGAAATTTCTAGATATCTCGCAAAGTAGCGAACCTCGTTCCGTCGCTGGATAGTCGGCAAAAAACGCGACAGACTAAACAGAATCCCAGTAACTGCGTATTAATCGGCGCATTTGAATAATTATCGCCGGTCGGCCTGTATCGTGGCGCGTGATCCGGGGATTACGGGCGTCTGTTTTGTGCGGCGAGAACGAACGATTCTTCGATGCTTCAACAACAGCCCGGCGAAACAGAAACAAAAACGGAGCAATAGCAGCTAGACCAGACGAGAGGAATTCCTCTGCGTTCGAGGCAGCAAACGTTTGCCCAGCTGAATCCTCCTCGCCGGCCCGTGGACAGCGAAGAGTCGCGCGATTTAATTAAATTGGCCGCTGAAATTATGCGACTCGATTATCATCCTAATGACCGTTAGAGGCGCCCACGGGTTCAGGCTAATAAATAAAAGAACATTTCCCCGAAGGGTACGGCTCCGTGGGTCCACGGGTACTGTTAATTATAGACGGCGTTTCGTCACCAAAGAACGATATTACCGTGGCAGAATTATCGCTATGGAAATCGTACGTGAGAGGTTACAGAGAAGAATCCGGTCAGGCCTCGGTATCTCGTGAGACCTGTTTGTCGGAGATTTTACGTAACAAAAGATAACTAACTCGCCGTCGCGCAGATAACTAGGAGTTCTAACTCCTGCCCGTGTCTGCTGCTTATGCAACGCGCCGTTCCATGTGAAATTGGAATTTTTCTACCTTAGGGATCGTGCGGCGCAATTTTCGCGTGACTCGCGTAAGGATTATAGACGGATCATTGATGGGACCGTACGGACAGATCGAGAATTCCACGGTTTCGTCGCGGCGAAGAGCCAACGAGACTACGGCGCTCGGAGGTGCTGTTTACTTTGACCTGAGCCCGCTTCGCGATTGCAAGCGATAAGGCACTAGCGTGCAGCTTGTCAGTCTGATTGTATTGCCCCTGTCGCTTTTACGTAAATTACGACGGCGGAGACGCCATCGGCCAAGGTGGAACGGCGTTATGTTAATTCGGCGGCTCGGTGATTTTCTCGCGGGACCGAGACGGACAGAAAACGATTGAAAATAGCGGAGCGATGGATCGTCGAACTCTTTCGACTTTCTACGATTCGACCACCGAAATCCACGGCGTCCCGACGGCGTGATGGGAATAATCGCGGCAGAAAACTACTGTTGCCGCGGCAATGAACGCTTCGATTTCACGAAATCGTGTGCTTTCACCGTGCAAACGGCGAGATACGTATTTTTAGCGGCGCCGCAAATATCAGTCGATCCGAAGAATTTTCCCAAGCGGAAACAGAGACTGCTCACTGGAAAATTACTCATTGTCGATTACAAGAGAAAGTGCGATAATTGGTTATCAACAGACGGGAGAGGCAGTCACGAGATTAGATTCTTCGTTTTGACCTGATAATTCTTAATCCCCGCGTTCTTTACGCGATCGCGCGACCGCACTTTCAATGACCGTCCGGACGTCGTTGCGAAAATCGTGCAAACACAGTGCGTACGCCCTCTGTCGTCCCAGGGAGGGAAAAAGGGCGCAGAATCGAAGGTTTTAGGGCCCAAGAGAGTTGGAGGACCCACCGGCAGAGGGCAGCATATTCTTGGAGGCCCACGCTTCGGCCCAGCTTGGAGCGGGCACGAATTTTAGGACCCTTCGCGGGGCGCCAGGATCACGAAAGAGGTCCCAAAACCGGTTTCTCCACGGAAAATCTTCGACAGGCTCCTTTAGGTGGCAGCACCTCGGCGAAGGTGCCCAGGCACCTTTGCTCAGTCTACACTCGGAGCTGCAGCGATACAGATGTTGCATGGGGGCCCCTTTAAAATGGTCCGAGCGTGCACTAAGTACCTGCAAAGCTCCCTTTTCTATGGGCGGATCTTTTTTGTCTCCGCTTTGTCTATGAATGGACTACGATTTCGGGTAATAAAAGAGAAACTGAAGATCGATCTTTTCCTTTGAATGGCAGTTTTATTGAAGAGAATTGAAAGAATATATATATATAGTTTATGAAAATTTGGAACTGAAGGCTGAATTTTTATTTAATATTACCCCAAGTTAATTTGAGATTTCAATGTAGGGTCGTGTAGGGAGCGACTGTTGTAGGGAAATGGGGATGCCAATGAATTATACCAGAATTAAGTTTTGACAAGGAGATCAATATTTATTTGATGCTCTTGCAATGATAAGCGTCGATCTTTTCTATTCTCATAATAGAGAGGAATTATAAATTTCATTTCTCTGCACTCGATATAAATATAAATTAAGACACTCTCATACATTCACGCTGTCTCTCAAACATTCCATACACGCGCGCTTAACTAAAACTACAAACTAGGCGTTTTCACGGTTTTTACAAACTTTCCTCGTAGCTACAACCACGGTACACGACAAAACACTCGCTTGGCGTTTTACGTACAAGAAACAGAATGGAAGACCTCGGTGATTCTTGTTGCGTAAGGCACTTAAAATACGATATTCGTCTAGCGATATATACAGAGGAGAAAGGAGACGAACAAACATTCGAGTCGTAGACGGAAAATAAAAAAGAAGGGAGCGGGACAGGCTTCTATCGACGAAACCGCCAAGTCAAAAGGGAAACGAGAATCAAGGTGCTCACGACGCAAACGATAGTTTACATTTCCTCCGGATAATAGACGAATACGGTTTAACAATAAAATAGAATAATATTTACAAGGCACTGTATAAGGCACTGCCTCATAGGCTACTGGCCGACTGCACGCACACTCGGGAATATCGAACGTTCACGTTTCTTCAGAGGGAAGAGATCTCCTATCCTCGCAAGGACACCTTTCACCCTAACAGAACACGACTTCTAAAACGCGATACGTAAAGGAACAATGATCCGTGTTCCGCGGGACGTCTGCTCGAATACGAACGACATACCGATCCACGTGTATTTTTTCTTCTTCTCATTATACAATATAATATATCACTCGAGACAAGTTACACCCGCGTGTCTCTTCAATCCTTCTGATGATCAACACCAAGTTCGGAAACGTTCCTCGACAATTTCTTCATTTTACCACGGTCTCCACGGTTTGTCCTCCATTTCCGGAAGAACGCTCTTCCTCATCACCAGAGCGAGGGGTTTCTGAAGGGGTGGGCTGTACACACGGGGATCGAACTCCGGGTCGCTGGTGTAACCATTGGCTGGCGACGTCGCGACGTCCCTGTGGCTGTTCACAGTGGTGTACGGTGCTTGTTCGCGGAACGCAGCTGGAGGTGCTTCGAAGGCGATTGGACTGGCCGCGGACGTGGACGTCGAACTGGCAGAGGACGAAGATGACGACGCGGACGCTGTGCTTGCCGTTCTCTGAGGGATCGGGATCAGAGTTGGCAGAGGCGAGGTCGGCGCTGGAGACGTTGCCGGCGATGTCACTGGGGTTGCTTTTGCACCAGCTGGAAGCACCAGGGCAATGTCTCCGTTCGGCAATCTGGTTGGCACCAATTGGAGGCCGGTACCGTTCGCGTTCGTGAAGAATATTCCGTTCGATTGTTGAACCTGGATCCTCGGTGTCGCGTCCACTTGAGGAAGAATGTGCACTTGGAGCTGCGTGGTCGGTGGCGCCGGTTGGACAGGCTGTTGATTCGGTGTCTGACCGTTGTTGTTGCTCGCCTCGACCGGACCAAGGCAGGAGGCCAAGTGGGCCATCAAACGTCTCTTCACAGAGGCGTCCAGACCGGGAAACCTGCCAACCTCACCGGCGCATTCCGTGAAACCAGCACGGAATTTGTTCAACACGTTAGGATCGGTCGCGGCGGCCAGGGCAACCTGTTGACGCTGGAGGGTCTCCAGGTGTTTCACTGTCATCTCCAGGATGTCCGCTTTTTCTAACTTTGAGTGTCTAGCTGGCTGTAATCAGAGAAAGGAAGCGATCGATTATATAAAGGCTCGTGTGGATGGTTTTTCTTTTCGGTGGAGGATCGTTGATAATGATTGGGGAATATTTTTTCAGGAAATCGGTAGTAGGTGTACTATGTGTGAGATACTTACGTCTTTTTTCATGGCATCTAGTATGAGGGTCTTCAGGTCGTTTAGGCAGTTGTTGATGCGGGCACGTCGACGTTTTTCCATAATCGGTTTATTGCTCTGTAACAGAAAAAGAATTGCCAGGTCAGACACGCCGTAGAACTGTTTCATTTAGGTCGTAATTTTGTAGGACAGTTGTAAAGCAACGGTACGAATTTGGGACAATAGTTGTCCGCTGTTATTCTGGACGTAACGTAATGATTGGTGCCCTGTAGAATATTGTCTAGTTCAATTGACCGGCAACGTTCGACAGTAAAACCACCCTTGAGAAAACTCTGACTGTCGATCGCGCGACTGATACATTTTACAGAATTTACAGAAACTGAATATCTGTACTATTCTCGGGTTTTCATTCCCCCGCATCTACGCCGCTCCCCGTTTCACGAATATATAGATGTACAATGTGTCTGAAAAAGTACACTAACCCGTCGATTCTCGCCCGATCTTCTGGTGGTTGTTGTCGTGGTGGTTGTTTGCGCAGGGGGTTGTCCAGCCTCCTGAGGCACGTGTTGCGCCGGTGGCGTAGCACCGACGGTGACACCGCCCGTTGGCATCGTGGCACCCACCCCGGTAACCATCGTGTATGAACAGTTCTTGTGTCACAGAATAAAATGAAACCAAGTCCGACAAATCGTGACGAACGATTCGCCGTTGGCCACACTGCACTGTTAATCCAAGGTAGCCGATATCAATCGTGCTTGTCACTGCTGTATTGGTCAGGCTGGTACGCGTAATCCAAGCAATACTGACCGAACGAAAAATGCGTGGTAGTTTTACCAGACGAGAGAACGGAGTAAAAACAACGTTTCTCTGCGCCCTATATATGCTTGCTAAAAAAAACTCTCACTGAACTCCGACCAGTCGGAACGGTCGTCAGAGCACGACTGACTGAACGAACGACGAACGTCTTCTGTCGTCCCGTCGAAGCGTGCCACCCGATGGAATGCTCGGTGGAGGCGCTGCCACCTTAGAGGTGGGGGAAAACGGCAACCAGCCGACAAGGGTGGGGATTGCGCGTGACGGTTTAACCTGGACTTCCCTCCACCACCAAATTCCGACGGTCAGACGGCACCCGGTTGCCTTTAAGAGTCCCCACCTTCGGGGTAGAACCCCCCACCCCCCTTCGTTGGGTCTGAACCGAGGACCGTGGCGGGTTTGCCTCGCGCGAACCCCCACCAGGAGATTCCCCGACTTGGATCGATAGGATTTTCCTTGCGCTGTCATCGAGGTGCACACCTCTTTTCCTGATTTTCTTTCCTTTTTGAAACATATCCCATGCGTACACGTTACGAACCACGGATTCCACGTACCCATTGACATCGCGCTTAAATTCTATAAATCGAAGCGTATAAGTAATCAAAATACGGAAGAAAATTCTGCGAGATTTTCGTGAAAAATGAATTTGCCCGAAATGGGGAAAGCTGAGAAAGGGTCCAACGCGATCTTCCCAGACCGCGGCGATAAGGGACAATGCCATGCAGTGTTTTTCCCGGGCAGAGGCGATTAGTCTCGTGACGCGTATCGCGCGTCGAAAGGTCATTAGAACCGGCTGGCCTGTCCGGCGTCGCGATCAAGAAGTGGCAATGGTAATTTCTAGACGGGGACGCACGTACACACGACCGGCCACGAACGTCATCGGGGCTTATATCACGTTCTTCGAAAATAGCCGAGTGCCACCGTGCGTCGAGTGCGGACTGACGCACGCGCGCAACACCGGCACGTGCCTCCTACTCCCTCCCCAACTCTTTCGAAATTACTCTTTCTACTTGTGCGACCGATTAAACGCGCGCCGCGGCATTTATCTCGCGCATACGTGCACGTATGCCCGGCACTTGGACGCCGCGCAACCGCTCCGTAATTGATACCCGATTCGTTAGGACTGGTGCCTCACCCAAAGGACCAAGGGGGTCACAATCGGATTGGGATCTGGTGGTTTTATTTGCTGCACGATTATCGAGGTCCTTTTATACCGAAAAGCGTTCGAATTAAAAGTGAGACTCGAGCGTCGATCAATAATCCGACGGGGACAGTGGCGCGTAGGAATCGGGGACAGGTACATATTTCTGGACCGAGGGGGACGCCCCGAAATTCCAGCGGCTCGAAGTGTCCTCCCGTTTAAGGAACACAGCTTCGCAATTCCCGTACTATCGATCCCCATTTCCTGCAAGAAAGTGCATTTCCCCGATAACGAATCAGAACCTCGTAGAAGTGACTCGTAGCATCCTGTACACCGATTCCCTGGCTATCTGCGGGGTATCTCCGGCTGAGAGCACAGACGTGTCAAAGGCAGTGCAGGAAGATAATCAGCGGAGCGCGGATGATTCCGGCGCCGAGGGAAGCCAGGCAAGTAGTATCCCCGCCGCTAAGCTGTGCCGCCCTACAAAGGGTAGGAAGCGAGTGAGGGGGATGGTGGGGGTGTGGATGGAAGGCAAGTATACAGGAGTTCGTAGAAGCTGGGTAGGTGCGACGGGGATCGCCCTGGAGAATCTTGTTCGTAATCTTCTCCAAGTGCGACGGAGAGGACGGCCGGCAATGGAAGGGATGGGGGTGGAAGGGGTAAAGGACGAAGGGATACTACTGTGCCGAGGTGGAAGCGAGAAGGCGCATAGAACCGTGGCACAGACGAGAACAGGGCGAGAGTTGCAAGAACGACGATGCTCAACTGCAGCTGCAACAGAGACGAAGAATCGGCAGCCGCCAATCACGTGACCGAGATTCGACCCGGCGTACGACGTACGCCAGCCGATTGGTCATCTTTGAACCCCACCACGCGATCGGCCTGAGGACGAGCGTGCCGCGCGCGACGTCTGCGTGGGTGGAGGGGACGCGATCGTCATTCGACTTTGAGCGGCGTAGCGGCGCGGCGGCGTCGCGGCGCGTGGGTCGTTCTGGCCCTTAGGGGCCACTCGATCCGGTGGAATGCGTGGGGGAGAAAAAGTGTGCGGCCACGGGGGAATACCTGTGGCCCCCACAATGATGCATCTCGAGAGCTCGCGGAAAATTGGGCGTCCGCCTGCGGCAGTGCGTTCTGTGTGCTCGATGGGAATTGAGGCGGCATTCTAGGGTCGTCGACGTTGGTTTCTAGATGTGTATGCGCGTAGAGGGTGCATGCATACACAGAGTTCGAGAGGACTGAACTGCCAGTGGGAATTTAGTCCTGTGCGGAGTACTAGGTGCTGGCAGTAGAAGGATAGGTGAAACGCATTTGAAACGTGCTCGATGAGACGTGAAACTGGAGCGCATACTTGTACTTCGAGGTGTTTTCGTATGGGGATGAAGGAGAGGTGGTTTTGGAGTACATGGGGAATTGATGGTTTTCTTATTTTTTATTGATGGCAGGTTTGATGGGGAACTATACTCTTTCAGATGACGGTAGCTAGATTCGTTGATTGTAAGTGTCAATATCTATTGATTATCTATTGGGGATACCTGTCTATACCTGTCTGCGGAAATTCAGCAAATCGATTACTGCAAGTTTCTCACTCTATTTTGTGTATGTCATTATTACACACACTTTGGAGAAATTGTTCAACAATAGTGTGCGTTCTCTGATGGGTTTTAACCAAAGACCTATAATAAGGGGGTGGTATCCGGAGACCTGTATATAGCAGGTAGAAAGGGTGGGTCGAAAGGAGAGGTACCGATAGTGTGCTTCCATCTGTCGGCGATCGCAGCAGGTTTTTTCCTCTGAATCTCTGGCGCGCTGTATCCTCGCAGGATGGTGAAAATAGAGATTAAATAATTTTTGTCGAATTATTTAATTCGTTTTTGGCTTTCATTTTATTATTCCACCCTAGTTCGAATCGTAATTAAATTTCCATCATTATTGACACTATAAATGAAATATTGCTATCGATTTCTTCTTCGTTACTATCAATCTTGATACAAGTTTCGTTTCAATAACATTTCTATTATTTTAATTTTTTCTTAATTGATTAGAATAGGATGTTTCACTTTCTTCGCGTGCTCCCTGCACTAAACGTTCAATAGTTCCTCGAGCTTCTATGAGTCAGAGAAACGTCTAGACAGTCTAGAGATAAGGATCGTAATACTTCGATATTACACATGGTGGGTGTTAATCTCTCAATAAATTCTGCCACGTTGCGCACTCCACGTCGAAACTCTATTCGATACACAATCAGCTTCCATTATTATACTTTTCAACGTTTCCATTCCCATTTACATGGTGATTGAAAACACCATGGTGATACTTCTTGTAAATCCCTTTTCGCATAGTTACAATTGAATGCCTGGCAGTCGTAACTCTGTTCACTTCGCGGATGTCGATTTTTCGTTGCGAAACATTAGAAAAGGGTTGGTCCAATTTTGCACAATGATAAAAATGATTTTACAACTTCATTTTATCCGTACTGCGAGTTGGCAATAATTACAAACGCGTGCCACAAGATGAAATAAATAGAAAATATTTACTCAGACAAAGACGAATACTTAGATCTGCGTATCCGGGCAATTAAATCCACGCAACGAACATTGGAATTCGATTGTCTCGTCTAGAATCGATCAGTTCGCGTATGATTCCACTGGACGGTTTAGAACTCGAAACACATTGGAACCGCTTGGATTCGTCGTTATTTCTCTTCCGAGAAAGCCTTTAAATTCCTTTTTCTCTGAACAGTCGGCTCTACTTAGCGTTAACAATTAGGATTTTCGGCCGCGTCGATAGGCTGTCAGCCGCGTTAAAGGATTTCCATAAACGTTATTAGATCGTCTTAGAGTTTTACTTATCACGAAAACCGCCACGGCGTCCGCGCGGTTCGCGCGACCCATTAGCTTTATGAGCTGCTGTGGATTACGTGCGCCCCGGCCAGTGATCGGATAAAAGCGTACGCGTCTTCGTATCCGCTTTTGCCCGCAGCAAACCGTCATTAATATTCACTCCCCTTGCGCTGAAATATCAGATTAGGGTGTCTGCCATACGCTCCTGCTTCGCCGTGTTTGTTATATCCTGTAGGGGGGGAAAAAAATAAAGGAGCCGATAAAACGAACAGAAATACACGTAATATCTTGTGAACCGAGAGTTATATGGTTTTTAGGAAATGCATATGTATATATCGTGGGGTTGGTTACCCTTCCGGTGCTGCGCAAGTTTATGGGGGATGATTTCCTGCCTGCACTTGCTGCAGAGACGACCGACTTTACGATTGAAGGGTGGTTAAAATTTTAGGAAATATTTGTTAAATATTTTACATTGCCGATATTGCGAACGGATTCTTGTGTTGTTGATGGGCTCCAAAATTAAATGAAGTTATTTGGGAAATGAAGGATTAAATTGCCCTCAAATCAAATGGAAATAAATACAAATATGTGATCGTAATGGAACTATCGACGATACGAAAATCGTAGTGAATCACTTGGTATATGTTGGTGTTGTAAGCGAGGATTAAAATGTAAAAAGTTGAAAATAGGCGAGGGTCGAATCTCGTTTTCGATAAAACGTCGCACCCGGTGTGTATCGCCACATCCATAGCTCGCCGTTTCATGAAAATTTATAGCGGTTACAGAGCTGGTGTGAAAACAACGCGAGTGCACGCTGATACAGATGGGCATTTGCAGTTTTTCTTTCGCCGTTCCAATAAAATTGCACCTTTCGTTGTTACCTACCTTTTTCATTTTCATTGTTCCATTACTCCGGTATGGATGGTTATTCTGCGGTGTAAATACCACTTTCCATTATATCCTCGTTATTAACAGTCAAAATGTAAAATTCTCTGCGACACAGCATGGTGAATATAGATAGGTAATAATTCTAATACGACATGATACAATAGCAATCGTTTATTTTCTATGATGAATTTGTTACATTTTGTATAAATTAATTTATTGATAACACACAATACATTGAAATAATATTACAATAAATCCGTCAGTGATGTTAAAAGAAACCTCAACTCAAAAGATCTATGATAAAAACATTGCCTTTATTATCGATTTTCTAATACACAGATCATCGTTAGAGTTAAAACGAACTTAAAGCGATACTACCCTCGCAAAAGTTAATACAGACGTGAAGTCTGAGCTTTCCGTTTTCAACGCAAACTTCAACAAAATCCACTTCGATTATCCACTAATTTTCTTTTCGCTGACAAGTTGCATACGTTGTGCATCGCACGCAACAAACCGGACACGTGGATAATGCCGCGGCGCCAATCAATTCCCGGTCACGCGAAACTCGCAGAAGAGTTTCAGTTTAAGCAAATCGAGTTTTCCCCCGAGGACAGGAGGACGACCGTATCCGTCGGTCCCAAACGTCAAATGCCAATGCAAAACCACGCCAATCACCCTCGTTTCTCGACCATTATCGAGTATTCGGCGGACTTAAGCCGCACACGACGCCACGCTAAACGCATTTCTAAGCGAACCAACGGAACAACTTCCACGGAACTGCACGAGATCTGCAATTCCGTGCCAGCAGCGTCGTTTTATGCCCGATCATTATACCGGGGCTATCCGCCGCGGCCACCTAGCTTTTTTATTGAATTTAACAACAGTGAAAACACGAGCATTGTAATTGGCCGACAGAGACGGCAAATTATTTAGCATGAAGCCGACTTTATTTATGCCAGAACGAAACCGAACAGTGCGCTCGTCGTACGGAGTTAACTGTTCGATCCTCCCGTCCCTTTCTGGCTCGCTCGTATTTGCTTAAACGATAATAGGGCCAAATTGTTGGCCTGTCAGTCAGATAGAGTGCAACACGCACACACACACGTTGCGTGCCAGTTTTATGACTCGCCCGGGGCTGCCAATCGGACGCGTTGTTCGAATGCACCGACGATAGAATCAGAATGGCACGCGCAGTTTTCGGTGCTCGTTTTTTCTTTTTCCTTTTTTCTTTTTTTTTTTTTTTATTTCAAACCGGGGCGTCACGCTTCAGATGCACGCACGCTACGCGGCGTGATCGATACGGGCGTGCTGTTTCCTTTTTTTTTTTAGCGAGAGAAATTCGTTCGGAACACGGTGAATCGACGACAGCGTTCGTCCGTCGTCGATTGAGAGAAATGTGTTACACGGAGGAAAGTTTTTTTTCTCCTTTCTTTTGGTTTGCATTTAAGGATTACTGATATGTACTCTTTCGTCGGGTGGTCTGCTTTTGGAAATTTGGTTTCTCTCACGAGATTTGATATGCGGTTGTTGGGGGGGACGACTGTAATTGCAAAACGAACGCCGCGAACAATTCTTTCCACTTTGTCGCGCAAATTATTGTACTCATCTGCCCGTGGCCCCAACGTTCGAAACGTTTTTGCCGAAAACAACTACCAAATATTGTCGACCGATTTTAACACAAACACAAATACAATGTAAAAAATTGATTTACAATCACGGCACGGTCACAACAGTAAATAAAAAGCGCATCGAACTTTCCTCGCTTTACGACTTCGTAACTAACAAAAGGATTTACTTCTCGGGGAGTCGTGCACATCGACGGTGGAATTAAAAGCGGCAATCTCAGCGTCATTTTTCAAGCTGTCGAAGGAAGGTGGCAAAAAATTAAAAAAAAAAAAAAAAGGAAAGAAAAGAAACAAGAAAATGCTGAGGGTAGGTGAAACGAGAAATTGTTGGATGCCATTTTTTTTTGTAGTAGCGGACGAACGTTTTGGCACGGCGAAGTCACGGTATGATCGTGTTTACGGTGGCTAAGTAACGAGGGAGGTCGTATTTCTCTGTGTCGTCCGCGCAAATAAATCTCGAAAAATTACTTCTGCCGCCGTGCCGTGAAAAACGCATCGCCGCGTTTTTTCTTTCTTTTTTTTAATTTTTTTTCCCGGCTACTCGTCGCGCGCAAAAAAAAAGATGGAAAAAAAGAGGAAAAACGTCGAGGGTTCAATAAACGTGCGTCGAACGCGCCGCGCTGGGGAACCAAAAAAAATGCGTACTCGCCTCGAAAAATGTTTTCCTCGCCGCGAAACGATGCCGGCGGAACGGGAAAAAAAAGTTGGCCGGCGAGCGAGAAAAAAAGAATCGACCCGACTAGCAGACCGTCATTAGACGCCCGAAAGGGTTGCTGGTTCGTTCAACGTATCTTAGAATTTTTACTCGAATACCCCGTTCGTGTTTCTTTGTAGAGTCCGATGGTCCTACCTGCCGCACCATGGAAATCGTTATGACTTACGTTCGATAATTTTGGTAAAAATAAGTCCTGTTACGAGTTACCGTTTCAGCGGTGAAAGGTGGGAGGGCGACAGGTGAACGAGGGTGGACGCCCCGTTAATGACTGTTTAATAGATAGATGTGCACTTTAGCGATTGATACGGAATTACAGACACTACTGAATCGAGTATTTCTTTGGAAAATTTGAGGGGATGAAGCATACGTGGTTGAAGTTATGGATATAATACTGAATATCGTGCTGATGTTACACCGAAGTCATCCATTAAAATTAGATCCGCCAAGCCCTCTATTTAATTATTACTTCTCGTATAAATAGACAAAACAATTGGGGTACAAAAGTGGGCGTTGCCACTGAATGCAGATATAATGTTTAGCCCGACGGGTAAAGGGTTTATCCTAACCTCCGGTGATCATTACCTAAAACCGGATATCTACGAAAGGGTTGCACCTTCGGTTAACGGTCAGTAAACTGAATGGGAAGGGTTATGAGGCGCGTGGCAATTCTGCTGCACGAAATTATTGCACGCAATAATCGACGCAATTATTCTCTTTATTACTCGCCACTTACGTCAGTTCATTAAGAAAATCGTTCTCAATTGTAATCGTGCGGGACTTGATGCATTCTAGTTTTTTCCAGAATATATCATCGACGTGGCCCCTTCGAGTAAAGGTCGCGTAATTATTCGATGCACGGACAAATTGTCCATTACTATTTTACATGCCACATTTTGCAGCCGTATTTTCCGAACAAACAAAACAATAAATAATTTTCATTCGTGCCTGGGCTCAAACGGAAATTCTTTGCTCGATCTTCGCTCCAATGTATCGATAATAATGCACCGCGCATTTATTACCAGCGAAACACACGCTTTCCATTTCCTCAGCAATTACACAAGAAATTAAAGTCTACCGTGGCGTCGTGCAATTCGACCGAGGACCGAACATCGGGGGAAACGAAATTCTCCTCGCATTGTCCGCCACAGGCATCCATGTTCGTCAAATATTTTGCTTACAGAAACTAACGGGGGCCATGGTCAGCCGAAGCACGAACGCTTACCTCTTTAATTAGGGTTAAATCGTAAAACGCAGACGGCCGGCCTTGGTAGTTCCTTAAGCCTTTGCAGAGGGAAAAATTTGCAAATAGCAGTCGTAAAATTGATGGATGGGGGAGGTTGCCTGTCCATACCCTTTACGGCCTCTCGACCGTGCCTGGATATCTGGAGTTGATTTCACAGAGTACTGTTGTGCATCCCCTCCCGAATGCGTGCAACGCATCCCAGTTTGCTTACAATTCTGTCGGAGCCAGAAATCGTACACGGAATCAACGACGCGGGATAACGTAAACTTTCTCGATTTATTTCCATCTCTCTTCTGGCTAAAATATTTGCCACTAGCATAATGTTTGTGCAACAAACAAAGGGAACATTGGGATGTAGGAATTGAACGATGCTTGATATTCTCAAGTACAATTGGCTGTACGAGAAATTTCCAGTCATCGAACGCTTGTTTATAAAAATCCATTGAACGTTGCCAGAGATTTCGCGAACGCGACGGCCGTCGTCGTGCAGCTTAACAAGCGGACGTTTACTAACAAACACAAAGCGGTCGTCTTATTAATTTTTATAACCGAAAAGCGAGCCATTAAAAGCACAAAACGTCCGGGGTCCCCAACACGAGCTCATAGATTCGCTGTAAAAAAAAAAGAAATGGTTGGGCACCATCTCGGCATTAAAAAGACAGGTAAACGGTCCTGGCGACACAACACGTTCCGCCATCACGACAGCACTCTTTCGGCAAGAAGGATTTGGCCACCATAAAGCCACTCGTTTGGCTCGTGGACGGGGAAAAAATAAGAGAATGGGTAGCTCCGTCGAAGGGTAGCTATGGGTAGGGGTAAACGTGGCAATATAGCAATATACTCAGAAACCGCAAGATTCTTCCTAACTACCATATTTTTTCGTGGACACCCTTCTCTCTCCCCCTCCCCTTCGCCGTCCTTCCCCGCTTCTCGGTTTTCCGCTATGGCTCAAGGGGTTGGAGGACACGCCATGGCCGTTCGGTAATGGTAATAAACTCATAAAAAGCACAAGCCCATCCTGGGAAGGGTCAAAATTCGTAAGGATTGTAAAAGGGGTGCAGGAGTGTTCAAAGGGAAAATCCTTCCTGTAAACTTTAAAAAATCGCGAAGACGTAGACATTGTAAACCCTTCGTCGAGTCGGGGGAAACTTTTTAACTGCGTTCTTTTTTTTTTTTACCATCCTCGCGATCGTAAAACGATCGCCCGGGCTTACGACTCGTCGCGCGAAGGTCACTTACTCTTCATCCCTTTTTTTCCTTCCTGTCCCGATCCTCCGCGTCGTCTCTCCTTTTTCGACTTTCGCATCTTTAACCGGCCAGGCGATTCCCGGGAACCCGTTGCTACATGATGGGGGTGTCGTAAAAGGGTTGCGGATATCTGTTCACCCTTTCATCGACAATCGACGCAGCTTAAGTCGCGGTGGCGGGGTTAAAAAGGATGGCCGGAACGCAATTGCCCGACGCTGTGAAACCCTTTATTGGTGATCAGCGATCCTTTCTGCTTAACCCGCTCGAACACACCCTTTTTTGTGGCGTGCTGTATTTTTCAAGGGGTTACCACGGTCCACCCTTTAAAAACGATGGGACACTGGCACGCGCCGTCGCGTGTCCGCATACAATGGAGAATATAAAATTTCGGGTGTTGGGGAAACTCTTTTTTTTTCGGCTCCGTTGCCGGGAATACTGTCACTGTCATTATTACGGTACCATTGTTTCAACCCGTTGACACATTCAGGAACGAAATCATTGATACTGTTATTGATACTGTTGCCGTTTCGCGCGAGGGATTTCGCGAAACGTCGTTATACCACGGCGAGCGAGATTATTACCCTCCTTTATGCGCTCGCTTCAGATATATCGGGGCAGGTAGTTTGCATGAAATTAATTCGACCGATAAATCTTATCAGTGCGAATTATTTCACGTATTAAAGGTTTATGTAACCGCTAAGAGCGGCCGAAAAGATCAATATCCGTCCCTGTTTTTTTTTTTTTCGTTCCAATCATTCCCATTCCGAACTGGACGTAATCAGATACTTAAATGAGCATAAAATATAACGAGCATTTAAATGAGAAACTTTCTTACCAATTATTCGCGAACGCTTCGTTCGCCGGCCCACGAATTATTCAATAACCCTCCCCTGCACACCTGTAACGATGCTTATTCCCGTACATTTTTACGCCCGATTTTCATACACGTGAAAGCGGTCCAGAAAGGTGCGCGAGGCAACTCGGTCGGAGCAATAACGGAGCCGCGAACGATCGCGGGGATCGTTTTTTTTTTTTTCTCTCTATAGGTCAATCGATGAAGAGCCACGAGTGTTTCGGCGTTCGCGGCTTCGCACGCCGAATCGTCGCACCGTCGCCCCTGTTTTATTTATTCTTTTCGTCTCGAGCGAATGCCCGTTGTTCCCGTGGCGATATCGCCGGGACTGTCATCCGCCGGGCGAGATATTATTTCCGTCGCATTGATTGTAAACTCCGTGAAAGTCGTTCGAATATTTTTACAGCCCCGTTGAGGCGAAGAACGGGGCAACGGAATTTCGACGGGCGCACACTTTCACGATCATTCCCGGGCGAAGATTTGCGCCGGCGACAAGGGCTTTCTTTACGCGTATCGCGGTCTTTTAATGGGCACGCGAGCGACACCGTTTTTCGCGAAATTTCATCGCCATTCCGATGGAAATGCGCCGCTTTTACGGCCGGGCATAAAGATAAACGGCCTGAATTTGCGTATCTAAAACGAAACTGCCCCGGTACGATTGCTCGCGTGCGATTCTCTCTTTGCCCCGGCTTTATCGCGTCTCTCGCTTTCCTTCTTTTCCAATGAACAATACATTCGTTTCACTGTAATTAGCCGGTGGATGCTGTGCGGCAAGTTGCGAGAGACAGAGAAACCAGCCGTCCCGGTTAAATCGGTAGCAAAACGAAAGAAGAAAATGATTCTGATGTTCAGATTTTATTTCACTTTACTTTATACGTTCAATTATCTCTCGCCGTTTCGATGGCCCCGCTGCGGCAGTAAATATTAATTCAGAACCTTGAAGTGCCGTTGAAAGGCGCTTGAAAAATTCGTTTCGTAAAATTTCCCTTAGAAATCGGCACACTTTATCTACCTGCCCCCGCTTGCCACCCCCCAAATGTGATAAAAACAGCAAGCACACCTGCACAATTCTGCGACCAAGTACATTTCGTTCTCCAGTCTATTATTCCCCCAAAATATGCAGCATCCAAACGAAATATTCCCAATTGCATCCTGACAATCTAACACCGTTCACAATTCGCCCGTTTCTCCCCCCTCGTCTTGTAGAACGCCCATAACCACCCCTTCCAATTTCATCGCTTCACCTCTGCGTCACGCGAGCCTCGCGAAAGGTAAAGACGTTCGCCAGTTTCCCGTGCGTTCGACTTTCGACACGAAGAGGAACCAAGACACCGCCGCGCTCCACGCCGCAGCAGTATCGCGTTGCCCCTCACGTCCGAACGAGTTTGCAACGGGCAGATTGTCCGGTCCGGCGGATTTCTGCCGTCTCGCGGCGCGGTCTGCTCGATTTGCACTTCATTTGCTTCAGATCGGGTTGCCCTCTTTTTTGGCACGCGCACATGCAACGCGCGGGTCGCGTCACAGAGATCTCCCACGAGAACGCGGCCGGATTCCTTCGCAATCGGATAACCGCTTGCGATGCCTGTCCCACGCGATCATCGTTATTGCCCACCGTCGAGCGCGAGTAATAAGAGAAACAACCGCCTGCACGGGGACCTTGATTCGATGACGTTAATCGAACGTCCGAGGGGCGAACCTTGAATAGAGGTGGACCTCGTTGAGAGAGGGTTGCCGAGCGAGGGGGCGAGCTGTCGGGAAGGGTGGAGTATTTTCTCAGAGCTTGTTGATGTGGACCAAATACTGGTTGCCTTTTAGAATGGTCGAACACGGAACGGTGTGCCGCAGATAAGATTTATACAGGCGCCAGCATTCGGGAATTAGTTTGGAAGGGATTAATCGAACGAGGAGAAGGAAAGAAGGTAGCGATTTACGAGAACGAAGGTGGATAAAAATTACTCTGCTCTGTGGAAAAGATAAAAAGTTTGTTGGTTTGAATTTTCAACAAATATTAACGCATTCTATTGGTCATGAAGAAGAGAAACCGTGATTTATAGCGTTGATCAAACGAATCGAAGTGCGGGCCAATTTTTGCCGTGCCAATGGTTCCTGTTTGAAAGAATGTTGATCAGATAGCGTTTATCCCCCGAGCGGAAAATTTGCATAACTTTTTAATCGCTTTTCGCCACAAGCGTTTATGCAAAAACGAGACGCGCAGAAACTCGACGCGCGATCCTCGCGTTCTCATCTTCCGACTCTCAATAGCCTTCAAATTATTTTCGACGCCTGACGTCAAAGGTTTCCCTTCCTTTGTCGTCGTACAACGTATCCTCTCTTTGTTTGGAATGATTTATTCATGCCGAAATATGTTCCCGCAGAGGATTGACGAACAATTTCAATGACTTTCGATAAGTTCGACGGGCTAAGACAGAATCTTTGTTTCAACTTGTTCAACCCGTATCGGCGACCAACCTTCCAACTTTGACATCTGTTGACAATCATAGCCTATCAGTCACTACTTCAATCGTTACCCTAAATCACAGTACGATACCGTAGAATCGTTCCTTTTTACATACAGAAGAATACAACCGATCCTTCGAGTCTCGCGTTTCATTCGCACGCCGGTCAACATAATAATTCGCCGAAAGTGCAGTGCACGATATTTCTATAATATAAAAGTAACGGGTGTCCCCGTTATCAGAAACTTTACCACCTACGCGAATAGAGTGGTATGCAATTCCAGTAAAATATCATCTAAGAAACGATTCGTGGCAAGGTACATCAACGCCAATCGTATTCATACATCGAAGGCGACAGCTATGTAATATGTCAGATTTCATCCACCGGGAATCATATCCCATTGTCATCTCTAACATATTACTTACGACGGATCCGTGGCATTTCGATCTGCGCCTCACCTTTTCCCCGCGGCGTACGACGCTCGTACTCGCGTTCAATTAACAATGATCGCGTCGCTGGTCGATCGTTCGTTCTCCCCGTTAGAAAGCCTTTTCCAGTAACGACAGAATACGAAATGTCACGGCAAACGAAACTCTTCGATCGCGACCGGCTGCGTCCGTGGAACCTATCGCGGTGGGAATAAAAAGGGTAAGAAGAAGAGAAAAAAAACGAAAAAAAGTATCCGCCCGTCCGAGAGCGGATTGCAACACCGTCGGCAGAAATCGACGTTCTTTCAACGGATAGTGGATGTATCTTCGCTTGTAATTTGCGCCCACGCGGTGTAATCGACGCGTCTTGTGCATTTCAACCGAACATGCGCCGGCGATGCTATCGAGTTCGCGGAGGAAGGAACGCGGTGAATTAAATTCTAGGGAGAAGTTGTTCGTTCCACTCGTTTCCCGATGAATCGCCAATTTCTTTCTGCGTTAACCGACTCGCTGCACCTTATTAAGAACATTAGCGTTTGTACCTTTGACTCTGATGGGGCACCTCGAGGGTGCAGGAGAGCGCAGGAATTTTCTTCGGTGTCAGTTTCCTTTCCTTTCTGCCAGTTGTAAATTTAAGAGAAACTGGTGTCGTCAGTGTGTTACAAATTTAGATACCTCTACGTGGACTTCGATTTGTAGAATTATTATTTTCGCAGATGGCGTATTTCATTTGTATTTTTAGTATATAAATAAATAAACTTTCCGGGTGACTATAAATCGATTGCACGATTCGGTTGTATCGTTAGCGTTCGATTTCGCAATAAAGCGTGGGGAACCAATAAGAAGTTTCAGGTATGTAAATTTAATACGGAAGAACGGGTTATATTCAATCCAATTAGAAGGATAATTGTCCCTTTGTATAGATCGAAGAGAAGCGAGTTGTAAATCATTCGCGTCAACGTGATTAGGCACGAAAGGATTGAAAGAAACAGTAACTAACTTTTCATTGTCCACTACCTGATTGTTCTCTTGCCGTCGTGTATACATTTTATTGAATAGGGTTGGAAACGTCGATCAACCAGCGCTATTTTTATTACCTGAAAACTCTAATTACAAAATTAACTTTCGTTACACGTAGAACGAGTGCACGATCGAACGCGTACGTAGAAAGTGTGGGCTCCTTTCCATGACGCACGAGCTATCTCTCAGCTTTGATTTCCATGCGTAATCGCGATCGCGCCGATCTCCTCATGGGAACGCGAACCGAGCTACGCGACCGCGTCGTTAGAAACTTCCACGTGGGTTTTACGAATAAATATAGTTCGCTGATTAACCGGACGGCATCCTGTTCTGCCGACTAAATTGACAAGTACGTGAAAAATACACCGGGTACCGTGTACTCCCCTCGAAGTTTATTATTTAAAGCCACGTGCTTCCATCGTCGGTGTAATTGAAGCGGGGAAATCGCGAGGAAAGCGAAGACAAGACGAATACGTGTACAGAAACAGGGGAGGAATTGCTTGTCAGATGTCGCGGAAAGAAGTTGCAGCGAGAAACGCGATTCGCGCGCGTGACACATGGCTCTCGGCGTCGTTGTTCACCGACACGGTCGAGGGTACCCTGCAGTAAAAGTAATTCGCACGTCCTCCTGCTATAAAGCGACACTGAACAATAAAGTGTTTACAGAATTAATTTTACTACCCGAATGACGAGCGGCAACGAGTGCCGCCGCTTGCCGGCCTCAGGTAGAAAACGAAAGTTCCGAACGAAAAGGTACGTAGGTACGGGCCGACTCGTGCCGAGATTTATTTAATGATTCGCGTGCATAGTAAACGTCTGTACTTTATAAAATCGTCAGCTGGAATTTTTCCTATTGTCCCGCGGAGTCTTTATACAGCGGAGCTGTCCTGGTATGTTGTATGGAAGATCGATTCGCTGAATCGTTCACTGTTCCGGTCGAAAGTTCGGGACCGTCGGGCATTTTGAACCTGTACAGATATTTTTATGGCTGGTTGATAATTTTGTGGTGAAAATTTAAGAACAGTTCCAGGATAAGATGTATGGAAATTAACTTCGTTTCTATCGAGCTGTGTAATATGAATTTCTTTGCATTATTATTTAGCTTGGCTATCGGTGCAAATAATTATTGCAATGTTCGTCATTGCACCTCTAAGGGTGGAAATATAAATGCGATAGAACGAATAAGTATTAATATTAATGCGTTTGCGTCGAGTGTTTCAAAATATTTTCTTTTATTAGGAAATCGAACACTCTTTTTTGAACGCGCACACTTTTGTACGGTTGCTATCTGTTGGAGAAATACAGTTAGTGACTTGGTAGCCCGGTGAATTTGAAGAGTGAGAATTAAGAAGTCGGTTCGGGAAAAGGTTCGAATGATTTTTTTCTCTCGGATGCAGTGATGCAGCCGAAATGTGAAGCCATTCTAGGAGCTTTTAACAGGTGGATGTAAAATATGTTAATGTAATTTGTCTGAATGGAATTCACTTTTATAATACTATTTTTTTTTTTTCTCGGGGAGAGTGTAAGCCAGAATAAATTACGGCGCGCCACATTTCAAGCCTTTTAACAACAATAATAACGGCCACACTAATTTCTTCGCGAAACATCGAAAGGATAATTCACGAAGCCGAGACGGCAGGTATATTCTGTTAATAATTGGAACAAAGTTATCCGCGTCAGAGTAAAAGTCCGCGGTGCTCGACGAATTCAAATGCTAAAAAATTCCAAGAAACCTCCGCGAACATTCCGAGGCAATAAAATATTATTTACGCCGCTCCCAATCAAGTGCGGACTCGGGTAAAAGCGAAAAATCAAAAAGTTCCAATAAAATCAACGAAATCGCACCTCGTCGGTCACTGCATTCGAGCCGACGGATACCAATAAAAATCAGCAACGAGTCCGTTGATTAAACGCAGCTCGAGATTTTTCATCCTCGAAAATCATTACCAACGTCGCGTCTCCGTTACCAGTAAACAACAATGAACCCGATCTCTTTGGCGCGAACGAAGCGCCAAGAGCCCCCCCCCCCCCCGCCCCAAAGAAAGAAATAAAGAAAGCAGAAAGAAAGAAAGAGCACGAATGATTAACGATTGTTCAAAAATAATTAAACCCTTTGATAGAACTCTGCCTGCCATTCATTCCATTTCTCTCTTTCTCCATTCATCCCTACCTCCCCCCCCCCCTTTCCCCAACTGTCTCGTCTCCTTTTGATCGTTTTCTCGATCACGGGCCGCTCTAATGAAACTGACATTCCGAAACAAGAAGGCTCCCACCGGGGTCGCGCGACTCGCAGACGTGAAATAGGATTTCGTCTTCGTTTGCCGGATTAATGCGCGCGGCCGTTTAATCCGACAATATTAATGACCGTCGATTCTGCCTCCGTCTCGTGAGCCCCGCTCACGGATTCAAGGATCTCGCGTTCCTTTTTAGAGGAAGCGAGAGACGGGGGCACGGGTGCGACCGGGACAGAGAAGCGACAGAAAGAGAGAATGTCTATATGGTGTCCCTCTCCATGAAAGCCTATTCAACGAGGGGGCTGGCTTACGCGGCCGTTCCACGACTACCGGAGTTCCACCGGCTGAAATTAATCGAGGTCTTATCATAATAATTTTATTCAGCCGGCCTGAAAGACCGTCTAGCCGCGGCGAGGATTTCCAGCGGGCAGAGCCGGGGGGGGGGAGCCGCCGCTTTTTAATTCGTGGGAGAAACTAGCGTGCAGGATTTGAATTTATCTGAAAGGGAGCCCCCACGAAAGGGGACACTCCCACGTCGCCGCGAGACGGCTCGTGATGTTCCTTGGAAGCGTATCGAGGAACAGGACTGCATGGACTCGTACTTATGCATATATACATGCGCTTTGGAACCCTGGGAATAGAGGAATAGAGGCATTGAACGGAGAATCGTGATTTTTTCGATACGGTTTGGTTGGATTCTTTGTTGGTTAATTGAATATTTCAGGTGCGCGTTGGATTGTGGGGGTTAATTCTTGGGGCGAGGACGTTTTATAGCTGAGTACACTGTACACTTTGCGAGATCGAAAGGGGTGGGATTTATAGAAAAGTGTGAGAATTGCGTTTGACGAAGTTTATAGAAATTTTCTAATGGTCCAATGTTGGATAATTATTTTCCTTTATTATTTTACCAATGGGAAACATTGACGATTATTAAGAAAATATTGAATAATGCTAAATTTGAGAGTAATCGCCAAATTGCTTCTGATAGAATATCACGATATTCGCGTTCGGTTTAAAATATCAATAGTGCGATATCCAATGTCCCTGCGAAGTAAAAGGCAATTGCGCATATTGCGAATATGATTACTCCTATAACACCAGCTCATAGAAGAACCTTCCGTTCCAGCGTTCTTTCCGCGATCGAACGATTCGCCAGGAGCGTATCGCGGAAACGTTTCTTTCTCGTAAATGTATGGTGCACGAGTTCTGGCCTCTGCGAAACGACCATCAAAGCGCAATATCACGCGACACCCCGGAACATTGCACACGTTTCACACGATTCGACGTCGCGTCGCGCCGACCAAAAACGGCTGGGCTGCTTCTACGAATGACACGTCGCATCGTCTTCTAATACAGTGTCTCCCAACTTCGTCAGATTTCATTTTACCGCAAAACAAATGACTTCTCGCCGGACGAAATTCAAGTGCGCGGCGTTTCAAACGACGGGTTCATTTTCTGTAACAAGCTACGGGAATATTTCGGCCAAGAAGTGGTTTCCGCTTAAAAGTTATCCAGCAATAGAACATCGTAACGGAGCAATATCGTTACGCTTCGTGTCTAGCAAAAGTTTCGAAAATTCGTCGCGCAAATAACGATAAGCAACAGGCAAAATTTATTTGCATTCCCCGCATAGCACAGTGAACTTCGAAATTTCAAATTACTCCGCTGAAGAAGAAACAGCGAAGCGAGACGAACTTTGTGTCGCGGGACGAAATAAAATGGCACTTAAAGTAGCATGAAAAGTTTCGTAAAAAAAAAAAAAAGGCAACGACGTTTCCAGTTGGGAAACGCTGCCGTGACATTTTACCCCGTGGTAGAAGGCGTCTACGGTGGAGGCGGGGATGGTGGCGTATGTCGTGGACGTATCTAATCGACGGCACGGTTATGTAAATTTTATTAGCGCCGCTTTAGAGTATGCCGGAACCGGAGAATTTATTTCAGCGTGGAAACGCACGCGGCACGACCCCGCGCGAGAGTTACACCCGTGGCCCGATCGGCGTGTTACAGGTGTGTCCGATTGCCTGTGCCCGGGCCACGAATGGAAATTGATCGATTATGCTAACGGCCGGCGTGGACGCAACCGGCGAGAAAATAAAAGAGGAGCTCGGGGGAGAACGCGATTAGAGGCGCGGTTGAAACTATAACGGCTAGTCGAATTGAACGTTCGCGTGTGGGTGGAGGCGGAGAAGACTTTTCGAGGGGAATGCCGCGCGGTAAAATTGCGTTGGCGATTGTAGAATGGAAGAGAGTTACAGCAACTGGCTTATTGTTCGCTGCAACTTGGAGAATTATTGAAAGGTGGCGAATAGCGTGGAATCGCGGCGCAACAATTGGCCGATTTATTTTAAGGGGCGGCGAACCGGTTAAACATTTTCCTCGCGGTGGAAAATAACCTTTGACAGGTATTTCGAAGGTTCTCCCGAATATAATTTGTATCGCATATGATTAACAGTGTGTAGATATTTAGAAAATACCTTTCGAGAGTTGGCTCTATAATCATTTCGTTGATTAATGCAACGCTGAAAATATTCAAAACAAATTTATGATTATTAGTACCATCTGCGATCTCACCTCGATCTTAAATATCGCCACACCAGTTCAACCGATACGCAGCAAAAACAAACGAAACAAAACACCATTCGACAACCAACAAAACGTGAAGTACCACTTTTCAGCTACCGGTACCATTAACGCCACTCAACCAACATCGCGTCCACCTGTACACTCGTTAATTAATCAGCCAAGCAGCAGCATTCTTAGCGTACGACCTGCGTGTACAGCTTTTTCATTATCCCGGGCCCATCGAATCTCGGCCCAACGGTTCCTGGGCCATTCGCGATGATCAAAAAAAAAAAAGAAAAAAGAAAAAAAAGAAAGGAGAAAAGGAAAAGAAGAAAGAGCGACCGAAAGACGGTGAATTCAATTACGCTGGCGGGTCTCGCGCGAGATCGTCAATTACATCGGTCACGTGACGACAACGAATCCTTTTATTTCCCCCCGTTGCTTTTTTCGTCTCCTCCACCCTTCAACAGATTCCTTACCTCCTTACGACAGTCTTTTTCACATAATTCCAATTATCTACGCCGAGACCGTACGTCGCGCTCGCAGTGCATTAATTAGCGGAAGCGTTCCCTTTCTACGAGGGCCAAGCAAAAAACTTTTTCGTAAGAAGTCTCCCGGCGTTTTGTCGAGCCCCTCGGGATAACACACGAGGATTACTACGTTCCATCGTTGGGTTTTTTTTCTCTTCTGCTTCTTCTTTTGGTGGCTTCCCTATGCAGCCCCCCCCCCCCCACCGATTCTCACCCCGTTCCAAAAGGAACAGGTTTCCAGTGTAGAAATTCGAAGGGAAGAAGTGCCCAAGGGGGAAAAGGAAGGGAGAGAAAAAAAAATTTGGAAAAAGACAGACATACATTGAATCCTTTTCGGTACATTCCTCCCTCCCCAACCCCTCCACTGCGGTCTCGGTTCGTTAATTTCGTGATACGTCCGCGTTAATTGTGGGTAGCGAGCTGTCTAATAGAAATAATATGGTAATTCGAGGGAAAGGGCCGCGTCTCGCCGTTGCTGGAAAAAATGATGGAAGAGATTCTAGCCGGGGGTTGTTTATTCTGCCGTGTAAATATTGGCACAAAGGGTGGTCTCCACCGGCCGACAGAGATGCTAATTGCCTGGAAGGGAGAACTGGAATGTGGACGCGTTCAAATTTCTATGTAAGCTTGGCGAGAGTTTCTCGTTCCGGTGGAAAATCGTTGGGAAATCGAATTTGTCGCTGTACCGCGACGTCGCAGAAATAACGATGGTCTGATATGAATTCCGCGATATCGTTTCACGGATGGATCGCTCCTCGCTCTGCGTTCGAAATATTGTATTTCAGGCGTTAATGTCAATTAATTTGATAGGTAATAAATTTTGGACGCAGAATGACACAGCCACTTTAAGAAAACATCAGTGAAGTACAAATTTCCTGTACATTTCTGTTAATGCTATATTTTTTTCATTCTTCGATGCGGCTATATCGCAATGGCTGTATTAATTACTGCACGCCCAATTTCACTTTCCCTTTGTAATTGACAATTAACATGGTCTTCTTAAACGAGCATTCATGTAACTGAATTATAGTTCCCGTATTATTAATGTCACACAGCATTTTCGTGCCCCGAAACTAAACGTTACATTTCCCTCGGATTGCGCGACTCCTTAACACGCTTTTCGCTTTCTCATTCTTCTGCCAACTTTCCAATTATCTGCGCGCAAAGACTGCGTAAAAGCGCAGAAGAAAATCGATCGGGCCCAGCGTATTACCATAAATTAATCGGAACGGGCAACGTCCGTCGGAAAATGATTATCGTAAATTGATTCCGCTGCCAGGGGCCAGCCGGGACCGAGCGCAAAAAACGTGGCCCGGCCCGCAATCTCCGGATACTACTGTGGTATCGAGAAAACGGCGTGTAATATTAAAATGTCCGGCGATAATCAAATTTTACGGCCCCGCGGTATGTAAACCTCGAAAATTACGCCGACCACTCGACGCACGATACCCTTCCGCCAACTCTCTCCTTCTTTTTCCCTTTTTTCCGGTCTTCTTTTTCCCCCCCGCCCTCTTTCACTCGTCGTTCTCCATGTTCCCTTTTACCCGAGCGAAGGGAAATTTCGCGAAACGCTCGGCGATCCGCGGCTCTCGTCGTGTTGCGTCGCGTTTCCCCAAGATCGTTCCCCTCGTAGACGATATCCGAGATCGTAACGATCCGCTACCGGTAGCCCTACGCCGCGAGTAATCGATCTCCTCGCCACCTGTTCCTTTCGGCGCGTTCGCCACCTACAATCAAGCCGCGGCCTGACGAAACGATTATGCAGATTATGGCCGGGCACCGGTGACCGGTCATGCATCGGCTGTACGCGCCCGGTGACACACGCAATTTGCATCCTTAAAATCGCGTAATCGTCCCATTCGAGCAGCTTTCAACGATCGTGCCGCTCTTTTGTGTAATTTTTCTCTCCCTCCCTCCACGTTCCCCTTCGTATCTTTGTTCCCGTAATCGTTCCGGCGGATCGCACGTTTCGCGACGTTTCCCCGGGGACGCTGAACGTACCGCGAAGGGCGCACGCCGGGTGCTACTGGGTGGTCGGCATAAATTCTCTTTTCCCACCCGCGAATTATGGTAATACAGGGAATTACGAAGTGTATAATTGATATTTATAACCGGCGACCGCCGTCGGCGTCCGGCACAGAGGCGGCGTCGCGAGATACGAACAGAGAGAGAGTGAGAGAGAGAGGGGGGTTAGGGAGGAGAGAACGTCTTCTTAAGGGTGGCTCGTCTGTTGCTGTAATTGCGATGCCTGGAATTCTTCGACTGACCGCTTTTATAGGCTCGCAACTGGTATTAGGATTTTCGACGGCCCCCATCGCGATGGCGTACACGTTTTTAATTGCGTTTATCTGCGCCCGCACATGCTTTCGACTGCTGTGGGCTTTCCGTGGAATCGCTGGATGACGAACGACGAGCGATTAAGACGGAATTCTTAGAATATCTACGGATTGGACCGAGTGGTTTTTATTGGCACGTTTTGGGGCAAGGCAGACTTTGTGCGCGCGTCACTTTCTTTGAATAACACGAACGAATCTTATCTTGCGAATGGAATTGAGAAGTATTTAAGAATTGTACGATATATCATCCTCGCGTATTGAATAGAAATCAGTATTTCGTTCGCCAACTCGTGCTGCGTGTACAATTGAAACCTACAACAATTGAGCGTACTCGATGGAATTCACCAAAATATCTGAGAGCCGTTGGCGATGACAGATCTGATTAACGAGAACCACCGGAAAACCAGAAACTGATCAACATTACCATTACGAAAACGGATACGCGGAAAACGCTTTTAAAACGACGAGCAACAAAGTCGCGCCGGCGCAATGTCCATTTAGTACAAATGAACCCGCAGGCGAGGGAACGTACAACGATATAAGAGGTAAAAGTATTTTTTACGAGCCATAAAAGGCCGAAAACTCAACGGCGTTTCACAGAAGAAAGTAGCCTGACCGATTCTGTCGGCCCACTTTTTTCTTTTAATCGGGGGATGACCGACGATAAAAGTCTTCTCAGCCCGACGCAAGCGTAGGTCATCCGCGTGTTCCTGGACCCGCGGCGGGGTTAGTAAGGTCGCCGAGTGTGGGAACCAAGGGGGCACGATGACGACGATGACGCCACCGCGTGACGTCATCCCAAGACCCGGAGGAAAGAAACCGCGAGAAGGAGCTCGTAAATCGGAATGCCGGCATCTGAGTCAGCCAGGTTCCGGTACACGGCAATGAGTCGTTCCGTTCATACTCGAGCTCCCTCCCAATTAGAGCGGGCTGAAAATAAACACGAGTCGTTCGCTTTTAATTGCCACGCTAGACGTTGCCCCCGCCATGACGCGGTCCACGTTCGTTGGCGACAGGCGGGTTTAATTATGTTTCCTTCGGCCACGTTTCCCCCCCCTCTCTCTCTCTCTATCGGCCTTTTAAATTGTACGTCCATTTGTCGGTGTGACCGGGAATTCGAGGGAGCGATGGGGGAAAAGAAAAGGGGTATCAATCTCGCGACACGGCTAATTACGCCCGATCGTATTAGCTTTGGGAGGTGTAACATATGTATTTGGAATCTTCGTGTGTTTCGGGAAGAAAGTTCTTGAGTGGTTTACCTCGTACTTACCTTTTTTTTGTGGGGGAGGGTAGAACCTCTGAATCGTTCGTTAGTTTCGTGTAATTTCGAGGTATCGCCGAGGGCTGGGAGAAGTTTCACGGGGGTGGAACGTTCGCTGGAAGTGGATTTGGCTTAAGGTTTTATTCGAATAGGTTCGAAAGGTACCTTGGGTTTATTGGGGAATCGCGGTGGCATTTTAATCCGGATATCGAAGACTTCCCCGGCCGGAATGCTCGATCGATAGCTTGAATTCGACTTCGTGCACACTCGATTGCGTCTTGCTGTAAAGTTAATCCAGAATATTCTATATCGCAGTCGATATCTCGGGGTCTTGAAACTCCGGTTTCTATAGTCTAGCTGTGCAGGATAATTTGCGTTACGTATCCCTGCGGTGTAATTCATTCGGTATTTTATGAGGATGTAGAATTTTGTGTGATTATTGGGGCAATGGCAATTAAACGAATTGTACCTGAATAGATACTTGTAAAAGTGTCTTTAGAGAAACCGGTGGGGAACTCAATTTTTATTATATTTGATTCGGCGAATTGTTATTTACGCTGAACGATTCGGTCGCAATTGATGTACGTGCTTCAATTTTTAACAAATTACACTCTTTATTTTTAATCATCCTACCATAGTATAGCCTTCAATTACGAGTAATAAAGATTTAGAAAACAGACGCAGACACGTACGAACGCAGATATAATTGAATATTCTCTTTTCTGAAAATGACAGCCGTGACAACGGGTCGCGCGTGGAATCATGACGCAGAAACAATTCCCTTCTCGAAATAGGACAGCCTGGCGCACTACGGTTGCCATAATATCTGACATTTTAGCCCCATAATAGTGCTATTCTCCCAACATCCACTTGTAATCTAATAATACTTCGGTGAAGCGTTCATCCCTCCGCACAATCAGGAATTATTTGAATAGAGAAAATCGACGGGGCTCGTTCGAACGAATCTTTCGACCAAAAAAGAAAGGAAAAAAACTGGTTCGTTCCAACAGAAATTCAATTCGGCGTGAAAAAATCGCCCTAAATTCTTTTTTACATTCTCATTGATATCGTTTCATTCGCGTTTCGAAAATATTTACGCTCTAGTCTACGAAAACAAAAAAGAGAAAAAATAATCTGAAACAGCGATCCTTCAATAATCCTTCTCGATATAATCGGAAATAAATATTTGCGCGTGTCCAAACGGATCGAGCCACCGTGCGTTTCGCGGCGCGTGCCAATCTACTTTCAGAACGCAGTCCGCAATTATCTTCAAACCGTGTCCACGGCTTGGAAACACGCGCCGATACTAATTCGCCCGTGGTCCGCAATAGTAACGCGTGCGTTCGCAGTGCGAAGGGATGAGTAATATCGATCGCAGCGACGGCGTGATCGATAACGACAACGGGCAGGGAACGAGCGTACAACTCGGGCGTGTTTCACCGCGGAAGGGACATTTGTCAGGTGTCGCGTTAATTTCACGCGCTCGCCGCGGCACTGAACGTTATGGAGAGGAGTCGAACGTGTCGCACGAATTCGATGCGTACGGAATCGGGGGAGCGGGAATAATTCTTGAATAATTCCTGAAGGGAGAAGGAAACAGCAAAAAGAAAGGAGCAAGGCGACGATCGCGTGGCTGCGCTTCGACGAGACGGGTGGCGGAAAAGTAAGATTCGCGAGAAGTTCCGCTTGACGAGGAGGATAGATGTAAATGAGAAAGGGGGATGGACAGAGGGACGCACGAACGCCTATACACTGTCGCGAGCTCGTATTAACTTTAACGAGTGACGGCCCACGCGACGGTTCGACGGGTCGAGGGTCAACCAGACGTGAGAATCTCCGTGGATTCTTCATTTCCGTGGCCTTCACGGCGCCGACACCGATGTGAAAGCGTAGAATTCACGCGTCCGCGGTGATATCACTCGACGCGTCGCCCGTTTAGAAATTGAAATGGGAATTGAAGCCGCGATGTCTATTATTTCGCGCGTGCGGCGTGGGCGGACCGATTCAATGCGCGAAGATCGATGGGAAAGTTTATCGTGATGCCGTGCGCTTCGTACGGGGAAATTCTTCTACCACGCTGGCCGTTATCGACTTCTCTTGACCCCGTTTCGATAAAGGGATACGTAGTTGGTTGAATTATGGGCTACGGAATTGTCTTAGTCGGTTTAGCATTCGGACGGTGACTTGTTTTCTGCAAATCTATTCTTTCAATTATGTTTCGCGAAGGAGGAATTTGAAACTGCAGCTGCTCGTGAAGGTACATATTCGGAAATGTAAAATATTTTTGTGAGAGCATTTATTTTTCACTGGGATATAAGTTTCTGCAAAGTTTACTGAATAATTGAAAGACCAATTGCACATTCGATGCTAATTTGTTGAACAAAAATTTGCTTCGTTTTAATCGAATTTTGTTGCGGTTCAGTCTAATGAAATGATGCGCGTTAAATTCAGTTAAATTGTTCCTCTCTTGCTTCCACTTTTTATCGCGCGCAACCTTATTAGTTCGCCTACAGTTAAAGCAATTTAAATGATGAATCGGGCTTTAAGGAAGGTACGTAGAACCGTGGGGCCATCTAACCACCCCCTGCTCCGTGCATAATAAATTTAATCTTCGCATAAAAATTGCGAAGAATTTTTACAGTGGACCTACGATCGCAGAATTCCTGCGCCCCGTACGAAAAAGTTAAACGGAGTATAATATATCGATGATTTAAGATAACTTTTCAACCGGCCGTGACGATCAATAATTGCCCTCCCAACTCTGGATCATTAAAAAAGAACTCAACCCAGAAATTCCGAATATTTCTCGAGGAATCTTCATGCAGAACACTGTCCTAGATGCCTCGCGTTCGTTCGGCATTCCACCTTACCCAGTACACCCTGCCGACTCATTAAAGAATCACCATCAAGTATCTCCGCGCTACTATTACCCGGACGCAAAAACAGCCCCGACATCCCGTGCAAACGAAATTCCACGCTACCGAAATCGCTTCCAATTTAACGTTAACGATCGTTCAGTGATAAAACGTCGAAAATAAAAGGCAAAAGGAAGGAAAGAAAGGAAACGAAAATGAAATGAAGTCGCACGGTGCGTTCGCGATATCCTCGGGTTCAAGGCAGGGTCAAGCATGCTCGTTAGACATCCGATTCGGTGCTCCGCGTGCACGGCGGCAGATATTCCGCGCAGACTCATAATTACCCCGGCGCGGTCTTTTCAGAGGAAGAGGTCGGTGGTCCACGCCGCCAAGGAGCCGCTGATTGCAAAAGGTGTAGCTTGTTATCCGCGCTAACGAGCGCACACGTGCGCCAGTTTCGTTCGTTACCGTAAAAACGGATCGGAATCGGTACCGCGTCGACGACGCGTCCCTCGGCCGTCGCGCGTCCGCTTCCACGACGTCCCGAGACGTCCGCGTACCGCGGGTACGTTCCACGGACGGAAGCATCTCTTAAAACGAGAACTTTTTTCGTACGTTCCGCTGCGAACCCCGTCGTAACCGTCCGGTCCGTTCGATTTCCTTCTCTTTCCACTCTGTGCCCGCGTCGCGCAGCCGGCCCCGGCGATGATTACGCATATAAAAATGTAATTTCTCACCAGCACGCTGAGCAACGAGCGACGCGTGTGGTCTGGCGTGTGTGGCCGGGCCGAAATTTACGATTAAAAATCAACGACACCGGTTGCGCCGGGGTCGTAAACCCCGATGGTAAGCACCGGCACTTCTCTTACAAAGCGATCGATTTGTCATTACGAAACGTTCACACAAAGCGGCCACTATTTGATACACGCGGGTCCACGCGTGTAGAGAACGTTAGAGCGGCCGGTTCCCTTATTTTCTATCGCGTCCCGTTGATTTACGGGAGTCCGTGCCCGCAGGGCACCCGTTTAGCGAGATTGTGTAAGCCGCTTAATCATTCGGCCCGGTCGCCCTTTAACCGTTTCGCGGCTTCGACTTCCGGACGAACGTTGCGAACGTCGAAACGATCCGGCGAGCTTAGAATCGCGCTGGCCGTTTCAGATTTACAGTTTCTGGACGGGGCAGTCTGAACGTCTCGAAGGAACGCGGGGTCGCAAACGAAATCGGCCGGAGAAAGTTCTCGGGGAATCGGAATATTCCCGTTCTACCGGGTTCCTTAATGATTCTTCGTTATTGCGGCGTTATATATACATATTAATCGGGGAGAGAGTTAAGTTCGGGATAATTGAACGGGGAGAACCTGTCGCAACGGATCCTGAGATTCTGAGATACGCGCGAAACGTAATGCGCACTCGAGATGTTACGATATTCGCACGGCTAGTGTGTCGCACCGATTGATAAAAGAATATTATATAGCTGCACGGAGGAAATATTCATTGTCGACGGAACTGCGTACTCAGCGGAGGTCTCTTTCCTTTGAACGGTAGCTAGGAACGCGGCCGTGAAGCATCGCGATTTGGAAAAATGATGCACCGTGACCCGTGTGGCGAAACAGCTCGCCAATATTGCCAAAACTCCGAAAGGAACACGGCATTGAGGCATCGTACCGTGGAGACGTTAAATCTTCGTGGCCGCGACAATAAAACACGAGCTTGGAAGTGACGGCCATTCTAATTGATTATACCGTCCACTTCCGGGCACCGAAAGGTGCCTTCCCTCGATTCTACTGAGATACTGTTGTCGCCGCTGAACAGCAGTTGGTCACGGATCTCGAGAACCGTTCCGAAAATTTGGACTTTTGGGTTAAAATACGGTAGTTGTTTTTTCTGCGCCCGCCGAGGGCTTTATTGTTAGTTCCGTGGGCCGGAAAATAAAGATTTATGTGTTTACCGGCTGCGGACACTCGTTTCTTCAAGCTGAAATACGGTATTTGCGTTTTTTTCTTCTTCTTCTCCTTCCTCCCGTGGCCCTGTTAAAAGGGGTAAGCCGTGGTAAAAATATAAAGTCAGCCGGCTTTTATGGCACGGGGAATTTTTAACCCTTACAAAATTCTGCCGGCGGAAGGGTTACGGTGCAGCGACGAGGGCCGTGCTTCCGCGCCTGTGCGAGTCAAAATATTGCTTTATTGAGGTGCTACCCCTAATCCCGGTAAAGGGTTCCTCGAGCGAACGGGTTGACTATGAAAACTGTGAGCAACGACAAAAAAAACACAAGAAAAGGGTGAACAAAAAAAAAAGTGGAAATACTTGTCCGTCCTGACTTCCACGTTTTGCAGCTGACTTTAGTGTTTTACTGGAATTCCATAAACGTCCGAAAGGGTTACAGTTAGGTTCTAACCTTTGACAATCGACGCTCGATGTTGGCCAGTTGTAAAATACTTCATCCCGTCCGCTTTCACTTCCTCCGGAATATTTTCTGTAACCCCTTTTTTTCTTTTTCTTTTTTTTTTCTTTTTAACGACGCACGTACCGTTGACTTTATTATTTTTGCCATCGGCGAGACACTGACCGCCTGGAGTTCCACCGTTTCCGTAGGAACTGGGGTGCACCGCTAGAGCTTACTGTTTCCAGGTTTTAACGCAAAAAAAAAATATTTTTCGGCAAAAAACATTGACCTTTTAACTGTAAAGTTAACTGGATATCGCAGTTGACACATTTTTTCGTTGCACCGTCCGTCAAGAAACGGTACGCGCTTGGTCCTGATACCTACATTTCTTCACGAAATTTTTTTTCTAGAATCGTGCAAGGGCTATTGGCGAAAGGTTTCGGGTAGTTGCTGTTATTTTTGGCCGAAGAAGCGGGCGGTAAATCGTACAGACTGACCATGACGCTAAACAAACCTTTAAGAATCGTTTCTAAACATATTAATCAAATTATTTATCTATACTTCAGGTTACAGTTCGAAGCAGCCACGATGCTGTCTACTTAAAAAAAACATACAACGAAAATCATTCTGTAGAACCGTTGCAATAGACTTTAATTGAAAAATGCCAGTACACGTACATTTCACAAGAAATCGAACATACCCTTGTCAACCAATGCACGAATTCAAACACCAAGATAAATCATATTCATTTGACAACTACGACACCTTCCAACAAAGATCTGCAAACATTTCCAATCAAATCTACGCGGTTACCCAATCAAGGGGCTGAACCACCGCTCTCTCCCTTCAACCCTCTGGACCTATAACATCGTCCACGACAATTCTTTTCAACGAACCCGCAGTAAAAAGGCAGCAAACGTCACGGCGCGCAAAACGGAAAGATAACTGCACAAACGGTGGAGATGATTCAGGTTGCTTGGAGGAAAGTTTCCCGGGGCGAAACCGAGGGAGCAGTTGAACGAATTGTGGTCTCGCTACGGGCAGTGCGGGCCCCGAAAAGCATTGAAAAGCGAGGCGAGAAAGAGAGAGGAGAGAGAGAGAGAGAGAGAGCGGTCGAATTGCGAGTAAGTCGACCGTTTCTGGTGGTCGTGATGCTTTCTCGGGGCACTTGGACGACAGGCCGAGCATAATTATAGCAGGGTCGCCGTTCGGGCAACGAGGTGTATACCTCGTCTAAAGTGTAACACCGTCGCGGGCACCGAATACAAACGGGCCGTGGCCGTTCGTATCGTAAATTAGAAAATACGGCCGCCATTCGTCGCCCGACAAAGAGCAACGATTTAAACTGTAACAGCAAGGAGAAACAGATCCCACGTCCGTGTTACGGTTCGTCGTAATAAATTATTTTTCGCCTCGTCGCATCCGGCGAAGTCAGTCGGTCCTCGAACGCGGTGAAACACGAGGGCTCACGGCGGTGGGGCGGCTGTAAAATTTCGAGGCCCGTTTTCCGTAACTGTACCGAGAAACGGGTTAAAAGGCGCACTAAACCAATTTCCGGGGAAATTTACAACTGGAGCACCGGTAACGCGGAGCACCGTTTGCGCAAGCTCGGTAAAAACGACCGCAGGTCATTCCGGCACGGTACGCACGCAGATCCGTTTCGATTTTTCTACCAGCTACGTTCGAACTCCTCCTCGTTGAACACCGGTCAACCCTTTGCGCGCGCGCGATTCAGGGTGAAAATTAGTTTCAAAGTTATCGATTATATAAAAAGATCGATGCTGCGTTAAGCGCAAGATTGGAGAGATGTTTAGCTAAATTATTCTCTGATTAACCCTTTAAAAATGGAGTCACGGTTATGTAGTGAAAAGGGGTGAAGGGGTTTTCGAAAATCCTTCGAACGTTTTTCACCTGAAATCTATTACCCGGACCTACATCGGTTAAGACAGCTTCCTGAACTAAAATGTCCCTTTTAGGGGAGGGCTGAACTCTTTCGCAATCTCCGTAAGTGCGACAGTAGCCCCTTCCTTGTTTAACCGAGAAATTCGTTGTGACGTCTAACTGGAGCAGGTACTGGCCTACCCTTCGTCCGGAATAAAAGTTCAATCAGTTACGGACTTTCGTAGGAGACTACGGGTTAGGCCCCAGAGGAAGGGGGTGCCTAAACGGATAGAAGTTGTGTAAATGGCCTATCCTCCGGGGGAAAAGGATTTCAACCTTGGCCGTTCGTCGTAGGAGTTTATTATTTTATGCAACTGGAGCACGCCTCGGCATTATATTGAGGAAAACCGTCTTTACGACGTAATTGTAGGTTAGGGTTAAAAATCTTCACCCTTTTCCGTGAAATACGAGAGGATGGCAAGAGTTTATGGACGACCAATGTTATTCAAAGCGAACCGGGCACTGCTCCAGTTGTAAATAACGCTTCTGGGTAAGGGTTGATTTTTGCGACATTTTCCTGGAAAGAGTGATGCACTCCACGTTGCCCAACAATCCCTCGAACCAATTGCCCGTAAATATCGAGCATTGTTCACGGGGGGTTACCTCTTTCTGGGGCAATTTAGCCCAGGGCCGTGGCGGAAATGTGATCGCGTCAACAGGACATTGTGCTGCGCTTTAATTTTCTCTAAGATGCCGACACTCGACCGACGACCGTTTTCACATTCCTTTCGTTAACCCGGGCACGGTGAGATTTTTTATCTTACGCTTCATCTTCGCGTAACTACCGTAAAATAGTTGAAGTTCCTCATTTTTTACTTCGTCGATATATTAAATTGCGCGAATGCAACGCGAGCTTGCTATAGCTGAACATTCTTCACTGATTCCTTCTTAAGTTTGGCTCGAAGCGAAAATTTACGAGACAAAGAGTGTCAAAATTAATGGACTTCATTGGCATAAAAATGTCTGCAACGTCAGTAGTTTGTTTTTTTTGTTGCCACGCTTCTGCTATGCCAAGGAAATCACGTTTGCAACGAAACGCAACTGTCCCACGACAAACGGTCCGTCAACATACACCTCGATTTTACTAACTAAGCGTCCCATTGCTGAAACGGCCAGCAGGCAAAATGTTTACTACAAAAAAGCTTTCCCCCTACCACCATTCACCAATTAGGTTCTTTTCACGGAAACCTCTAAAACAACCTAGAAATTTATCGTCGTGACAGTTCCGTATTCAATGAAAAATCATTCCAGCAGAGCATTTTACAATCCTCCGTCCACCGTCTAGTCTCTATTCGCATTACATCGGTTCAATAAACTATCTCGAATTACACACGTATAAAACTTTATTGCCCCGACTGTCGGCCAATATAAATACGAACGATCTGAAACGCCATGATTTCCTACGTCATGCATACCTGACCGTTCGTGCACGGGAAACCTGTGCTCCGGCCGGATCCAGGGAGGTCAACAGAGGGGTCCCCCGTGCTCGACCTGCCCGAGGGTGCCCCTCCATTAAACCAATAATGACGCCGCCCCGATACAAATACAGGCAAATGTAATTCAGACCGGACCGTCCTCGAGTTTGTCTCGACCCACGGGTTTTATGGTAAAAATGCCTTCGTTTCTGGAACAGATTTTTACGATTTTTGCAGGCGACAGTTTACGAGAGGAACGAGGCCATAACGTTTTTGTAGGTCGACGAATTTTTCTGCACCGGAGACGAACCGAAAGGTCACATGGCTTTTCATTGCCGGGCGGTTCTGGACACATTATTTTTCGGCACGGTCTGCCTTTTTCGGTACAGTTTTCCGCGTTATTACGGTCACCCAAATAAAACACAAACGTACAGAGGCGCGGCACTAGGCTCGTGCTATTTTTAAATGAAACAAGCTCGTAATGTTTTATATTGGCCCATGGGATCGGGGCCGAGGGGAACGTTTGTTGCTCTTGTGCGCGCCGTAACGTCGTGGAAACTTTTCCCTCACGGCCAATTTACTGTTGCGCATAATAAGCGTTGGTTCTTTAGCGCGGGGATAGCCACCAGGTCTCCGGCTGTGTTGTAAAATTTGTTTTAACCGAAGCACAAAAAGGTGGCCAACGAGAGACGCGTGTGCGTAACAGGACACTCTAGTTTTTACTATTATTAGAGCAATTTTTTTTTTTCTTCCTCCCTACCGAAGAGAGCGGAGCGTGCCGCGGCACGCGTCGTTTTTCGTGCTCCTCTTTTCGATTTATTGGGACGGCGCCACGCTGAGCGCGCCTCTGTTCAGCTTTTACTGTTTTTCTTTTCTTTCCTTTCTCTCTTTTTTTTTTTTCTTTCCCCTCTTTCTCCTTTCCCTTTTTGTTTCGTCGTCGTTGCTCGCATCCTCGGGGCACGGGTTAATAGCGAAAGGGGGAAGAGTCGCCGCTCGAAACGGTTATAATGAGACGGTGTCACGAACCCTTCTGCAGAACATCTCGTGGCGAGAGGGGTATTTGATGGAAACGCTGGAAATTGGATATCGCGGTTGTTCTTGGGGGAACGTGCACGCGTTCGGGCCCTTTCCGCGCGATAAGCCGCGTTAACGAATATTCTATAGGGGGTGGAAACGGGGGTGTGGATGGTTTCAAGATTTCGATGCAGCGATCCAAAAGTGTTGGCAGGCTTTCATGTGGTTTGGAATGAAAAATAATGGAATTAATATTCGGGCAAATTTAAACGTTTTTTTATATTTTATTGCGTGTGTTGTTTTATGATATTTATAATTCGTGGACAGATCTGATATTTTAAAGTGCATATGGAATGGGAAGAATAAAAATAACCAAAGCGTTATAGAAATTTGATACAGCAGTAGAAAAATGTAAAAGTTGAAGAGACGCACGGACTCTTCCAACGTTGGTTTACATAAGTGTGTTTCAAATAAATCGCTGGCGCAAATGAGCTTGTTCGAGGTGGATTAGAAGAGAGAATTCCTTCGGCGGAAAGAAAGTCCCCGCAATAAAATTCCTTACCCGATTAATTAGTCCGGTCTCCTTTCTTAATGCCTTTGTTGTTTACGCGCAGAATTTCACCGGTGCTGAAGGAGAGAACATGTAATTAGTTCAGATGAACTGTAATTTCTTGTCGTGGCAGGTGACGCGAGCCTGTTATTACCATGACAATGGTCGCTCATTATACTCATTGTGCGAGAAATTCGACCGGCTTAATTAAACGTTTAATTAAAAACTAATGTCGTCGATATCTGTAAAAGTGCAACCGCGAGGCACATTGTGTTCTTCAGGTTAACATTGCGAATCAGTCCTCTGACAGATTACGGTTAATAAGTAACTGAATCCATTCTTCGTCAACAGGAGCAATTAAAACTTTTCAGTCTTAACCAGTGAACTTAACCCAGTGTAAATACATAAAATCGTCTGAAGCATTGATCAGTACAAATTAGAAGATAGTAAAAGGTGGACTGCATTGTCCGTAATAAAATAACAGTTACAGTTATGAAATAACAATTTTGCTTCATTATTCAACTCTTTTCTCAACTATTTTACATTCTATACGCGCTTAAATATTCAAAGAAATCATTTATCTTCCAATATCGAAGTAATATCAATCTTTACGTAGTATCGAATGTATGACGTCGTAATTATACCGAATTTCATTTCAATTTTTCGAAAGGCACGTCCAAAATCTGCACAAAAACGAACATCCGGCGCGAAAGTAACGAACGGCGAAAAGCACCCGGTGGCTCGTACCGGCTTTCCAACTGCGAAGAATTCACGGCGGAGCACCGGTTGGCACAATCCTTGCTCGTCGGACCGCGAATTTTCATCGGGAGCATCTCTCTGTTATCTCCGTTATCTCTTGTATCTTTTGTATCTCTGAAATTAGCGAATCGTCGAACGAGAAGCAGTCAGCGGCTGGCCGCGTTTCCTAGTCCCGTGCAGATCAACGGTTCACCCGTTCCCATCATCATCGGCTCGCCATCGCAATCATGCCTCACCCCGGGGAGGATGCACCGGGATAAAAATCGCTCGGATGTGTTCGTGTCTTCATCGATCCTGTAATCCGTTTCTCGACTCGAAACGTTCTCGTGACGCACGCACGCGGCCAGTCGTAAGCTGTTTCTCGGTCACGAGGGTTTCACGTCTTTTTTACCTGTCGATTATATTTATTACACGTAATTGCCCGCTACGCGTACTCTTATTCCTCACAAATTACCCGAGGCCTGCGAGCGGTCGTGTGATTGATAAAATGAGCGCCAGAGGGACGCGTTATCGTTCTTTTTGCGTTGCAAACATTATCTCCTTTGTTTCTATCCGTTTATTGCGAAGGAATAATCAAATAACGCGGGTGTGATTGAGTTTGTAAACATTCATTTAATGTCTTGTTATATGTTTGCCTGATTTTTCGTTATATCTTCCGTACAGTTACTTGTCTTTTTTGTGCCCTGTTCCGTCTTCGTGGATCCGTTCGTTTTACATGAAAGTTGCAGCTTTGATACAGTTACAGCCGTTAGTAATGTTAATCAAACTTTACAGCACCTGGTAATAATAAATGTACGGAGCGGTTGTTTAACGAATTGGACCGAACGGTATAGCTTTCAAGGCTACTGTTATTAATTTCTCATTCCCCGTATTTAAAAACTTTCCTTCCCGCTACAGTAAGCATAACAGGGTAGAGTATGCAGTCTGCAGGTAGTCCTGTGCAACTTTTGAAAGTATCAGCAAACTCCGCTCGGAAGAACAGTTATTAAAACCTAGAGATCGATGGAGGTAAGAATATTGAGCTCATAAATTGACAAACTGTAATTACCTTATATGTATATACAAAACTAGGAAATTCCACTTCGTTGCTGTTCCGCTACTCTCCTCTATAAACTCTCATCCCCAGGCCTAAACATTCACTCCAGAAAAGCGACAAAAAAAAAAGAACAACAAACCGACAGAAAAGAACACTTGTCCCGAACGGAACAGAGAATTTGTCGCTTTTTAAGCGTCCATGCATCGCCGACAAAAACGCAGACTAAACAGGAGGCCCTGCTGGTTTTCCTAAATATCATTAACACGGGTTCACCCTTTCGATGACAGAAGACTTTCTAAACTAAGACCGCGCCGCTCTTTGCTCCTTTTATGTGAAACAGATGTACCGAAAGCCCGCCTCGACATTATGGAAACGCTTCTGGTGCGTGTTAACGTTGCCGGACGTCGCCGTACAGAAGCGGGATCTGTCATAAGTTCGAGTTCACCGGTCTCGCGGCCTCCTGGTGAAATCTAATAGACGGTCCCAGCTTATTTATTGGGAACAGAAGAGCGCCAATTACTCGTGAAGGGCGTCTCGTTTCTCATTATTGTATCGTCGTAGATGTTCGCGGCTCGCACAGACGCTTCCGTTCTTCGAATTCGCCCTTTTCCGCTTTCCCCGTCGTGTAATTTACACGAAACACGTGTGACACGGTTGTACTCGGTTCGTTCAAAGGCTAATTGTGACAGGAAACGTGCTCGGAATCTCTTAGGAAAATATGAAACCGATTAATCCCCGTGCTTTCCCGTCCCAGTCGATGGCAACTGGTCTTAAACTCTTTCTTTAGAGTTTCGGTTGAAAGAAATGGGTGTCGTTTGAGGAATTTTAAACGTGTTCAAGAATATCTTTCAATACATTTGATGAAGATCCCCTGGTTACACTCGATTGTTTTTACCAGCTTCTAATATTTATCTCGCCGCACTTATTCGATTTGCTGAAATTCTGTACAACTGGAATACTTTCAATTGTTTATCTAAATCATGCAACGAAATATCGACATTCAATTTCTTTTTCGCAATACAATTTCTGTAGTCCCTCTAAGTGTGAAGGATTTTCCGGGTAAAATTGATATTTTCGTTAACGCCCGAAGAAATTAGGAACGTTTCACGCCGTACAATTCTAGGGTGTCTGTTCCCGTGACACCGCGGACGAAATCTAGAAGTCACAAAAAGCTTCCTCGCTGGTGATGTACAGCGTGAAAGAACGTGCGTTTGCCTGCAGACAGGCACTAAAAGGGCGGTAACTTGAAAGAGGTTTTCCGTGAAAGGAGTGGTCCTGAACAGCTACCTTTTGTCGATTCTTTGTCGGCGGATCTTGAAGCCCACTACTGGTGGGCGTTGCGCACTTCACGATCCCCCTTTTACAATTCCAAGCCACTTGTAATTGAATCGATTCGATAATCATGAAATATTACTCGCACATTTCAGCGGGCTCCTTAATAATTCCATTAGTTTCCCAGTCATGCTCCGCATTGGCTGACTGTACGACTTTGTTGAACTTCAATCGGAGGATTTTAAAACCGCGGTGTATTCTTAATAAAAATTTTCAACCGAATTGTGCATCGAAGAAACGTGTAACCAATTTCGAAACTACGACCGCAGTGGTTTCAACGAGAAAGAAGTTATATATTATTAGAGAGGATAATAAGGGAGATGTTTTTCTATATGGCAAACGTAAATACAAGAAAATATTTGCGCAGAGATAATATAAAATAAGTTTTGGCTGCGCTGCAAGGCAAACCTTTCTGTTAACGCCTAGCAGGAAAACCTAAACAAGAATTATATCAGCACAACTGTTCCGTAAAATATATAGCACAACGATTTTCTCCAAAATATATGTCCAATCGTTTTCATCCCTTCGTCTCTCCTTTGAGCAGAGCTGCAGACATTTCGCAGCGAGCATTTCACTGCGAAATGTCTCTTTCTCGAAACCTATCTACTTCACTTCCCGAGCACGCAAACGTTTCGTGCAAACGTTAAGGAACATTTCTGGCAGCCAGTGGTCGGCACCTGGGACCGTGGCCAGCGCATTATGAAGCGTCTTCACTCCCACGACTTCGAGCAGGTTTTAACAACAATTGTTGAGTTCGATGGGCGGGGTCGGCGTTCGAACTGGCAGCGTCTCGGCGAAGTGTGCGAAAAGTTAATTGAAGCCGCCGCTTTTCCACGCTTCCCCCAATACAATGGCCGCATTGTCCGCGTGTCGTCGTGCTCGTAAGGGGTGTTTTATTATGGGGGCTGTAACGGGGATTCTCGGGGGGCCTGTGCGTGGCCGAGTCCTCGAGCGAGAATACTGCGGGAATATTCATGGACGCTGCATGAAATCGAGGGGCGTGCTACGAATAATTCAACTCTATACCGTGGAATAACTTTGGCAAACGGTGTTAAAACTCGTCGGCCGACGTATCGATTTTACGGGTCGCAACGCGATTCAGTCGTAAGACTCGATGTGTATGCCAGGGCGCGATTGGTTTTTTCCCCAGCCGTGACGGAAAGACGTCACGCTGATCGTCTTTATTTGCCAGGCGGGATTTACGTTTTCTTTTCCTGGAGTAAATTATTGCGCAATGACGCGGGTGTCATTTTTCGGCAAGGATCTTTCACGTGGATCGTTGACAAATTGCGGAGAGCTTCAATTGTTCAATGTAGAAATGTAAATAAGAATGAGCTAGCATGGGACGTTTTTAATTGGAACGCGAGGTGCAATCGTCGGATTCGTTTTATTGCTGTTTTTACAAAAGCTGGAGCGATTGATTGCTTGTTATTTACAGAGTGGAATGTAGTAATCTGGCTGGGGGAAGTATTGCAACTGGATCGAACGAAAATTCGATGAATTTCGTGAACGAATTAAAGTTAACGTTGCAGCTTGTTAGTTAAATTGAACAGAAGCTCCCGATTTCATTCCATTGGAAATTGTGCTTTTATTACCGACGGTAGCAACGAATTGAGGCGGCGGAAACTTTCGTTGCTAATTTACTTTGCATTGGATTATAACAGATTACCCATGCTTAATCAGGGAACGAACATTTGTGCGCAACAATTTTCACTTCCTCTCGTCCTTAGTCCACCATGATTGCATTCGAAAGAAAACATTTTTCCGTTCCTCCATTCGTTATCAAATAATTTCAATCCTCACTCCCGCTAACTTAAATATTAAGCAACACAATTCCTTTAAATCTTGTCTTAAATCAAACTGGCCTTCACCTCTCCCCAAATTACCGGCGAAATTGAAATCATCCGCCCGTCAACGAGCCACCGTCAACTTCCCCCTATCGCAAAAATGGGGAACCGAATCCATCCGACCTGTCCGCACGATCGCCATAAAATTTAACTCACCCATGCAAGCGCTACCGCGACACAAGAACGCACGGTTCACGGTGTTCTGCGACTACGCGGTCGCGAGCCCGCGGGTCAAGCGAGTCAAATCGGCGACGCGTCCCCTGGAGGAAAAGTTTCGTCCAGTTTTTCACGATACCTACGGGCGAAAATTCTCTGCCCCCGGCAGGACAATTATTCCCCGGCTACTTAAGGTAGATCCCCTCGTGTTCAGCGAGTCGCGCGACCGGAGGGACTCATAGAAATACGTCGCCGCGACGAATCGTCGATTTCACGGAGACCGATGCGGCTTTTGCGGACTCCTCCGCCCACGAGGCCGCGTTCTGTCCTGCGTTTTACAATGTCCCTTCGTTAAGAAGGAGGCAGCTGCGGCCGTTGTGCTTCTTGAAAATAGCCGCAGCCTTGAGTTTCATTAAAATTTCGACGGCCGCCCTCTTCCACCACGAAACCGTGCACGTTCCCTGCGACGACCGGACGGATTCGGAGCAATTTTTAACGAATCAGGGGTTAGGTATTACAAAAGGGGTAAAGGGAAGAATGGTTACGGGGTATGGGCGTTTACAAGCCCGGCTATGGTTTACCGTTTATTATTGCTCGGCGAGATACACGGCGTTTCGGAAATTGATAGTTTCGTTTACAGCGCTGTTCATTTTACGTATATTAAATTCGTTTTGTACAATTAAAGCTAGCAGCTTTAATAATGACCGGAAAGTTGTTACTCCTGTTATAAATGGACGAATGTTATAATTCTTTATTGGGCTCGTTGTCGATAATTTTTGCTCATCACGGTTTCGGAGTCGATATAAAATTTATTGGCCAAGGATTATTATCGTCGTCGCCGCGTTAATTCTTGAGCGTACCGAATGGTACAAGAACTGCGTGCAAAACAGCCGAGTATTTTAATCGCAAGTGCGTTCCGCAGAACATTCTTACACATTTATTTATTTCTTATTATAAATACGAATCACCGACAGACGGTACACTGTTTAAAAACTACCTCAGATATTGCTATTTAATGTTCCATCATCGCCGAGTCAGAATATTCTCCGGATTATTGAGATCGAGATGAATCAATTAAACGATCGACACCGTGGCGTATCATATTCGACGCGGCAAATATCTCTGAAAACTGTTCGACGACGCGAAGAATCTCGCATTCTTTGACAACGATAAACCACAATAAATCTAAGGACGCGTAACAGTAGCGTGGAACGAGGGGAAACGATGGATTTTCACGGGAGTTTCCCTGAATGCCGGGCGGACTCTCGCCGATTCGCAGATTTAAGACGAGACCGGTTGACCGTTTCCATTGAACAATACTTTCGACCGCGTTCACATGTGCGGGGTGTAACGATCGTTACAAAGACTGGGAATTTCTAGTGGTAACCGTGAAAAATCGGGAGACCCGGACGGATCACGAGGAGCACCACATCTGGCGGGAGCCGGCGTGGATACACGAGCAACAATCCCGAAGTCTGAAAGGGCTTAAAACCAACTCTCCTCTCTTGGTCGTTGTTTGCTGTGGCGAAATCACCGTTTCCAAGGTGCGCGGAAATCGGTTGAATACCGATCGGAGATCCGTGACGGTCCCGGGCATCGTGGATCTCTTTCAAAGGCGACCGAATCTAATCAGCTCGCACGTCATCTGCCGATCTTTGATGCTGCCACGGACTTTTCTTAGTCCGGGGACAAGATATACTGGCTGGTTGGCCTGGTCCAAGAAAAAAATTCCGAGAAGTTGTAGACTGTACAGGGTGTTAGGGAGAAGAAAAAAAACCCGGGTATATACACATCTGGAAGATAAATGAAAAAATGTGTGTATAATAGTATAAATAAATTTGTAGATTTTCGAAGAATGGAATATGAATTGTAGAAGATATTAAAAATAGCACAGGCTTACAGCATTTAAAATGCAGCAGTTCGCTTTCATTTCTGAACCAAGTATTCGTTCCATTGTTTAACCTGCATGCTTTCGACTTTTAAATAATGTATTTCCATTTCCTGTTAACCAGACAAGTGTCAGCCAAGTCTCGAAATGGTGTTACTTAGTTTCATTTATTCCCCCCCGAAATCGAGAGACCGAAATGGCTCATCAAATTGCACTATGCAATTCATTTATTACTGCGCCAATTGTCGAAGCATAAGAACGCGCAATAAACATTCGCAACCTTCCTCCTAACATCGATTCTCCTTTAATCCGAAATACCAACAGAGGGGAATAACTGCCAAGGCCGGCCAAGCGAAAAGTATCCACCGAAGAGGGACAATAATGTCCCTCCTCGGGACCGGATGATACAACGAAGCGTCGCGCGAACGTAACGCGGTGAAAGGATTGCACGAACATCCTCGGCAGTCCTTGGGGCGAGATTAGGACCCGGAATAAAATCATTTGCCGTAGGAAAGCGGCCGGGCGAAGAAAAAAATCGATCTCTCGACCGGGGAACGATGTTACCCAAAAATAGTCCTCCTCTTAGCGACCTGATAATCGTTCGCGTAAATACAGAGACCGTGGACGGTTTACCGGTTTACGGCCGGGGAAAAATTACTTTACGGCGAAACGACCGTAAAGCCGTCCAGAGGGAATTCGACGGTCGCTCTAGCAGCTACGACCACATTATTACGAATTGTTCGACGGCATTGGTCAGGGACAATCGGATGCCCTGCTCGTGACTGTATATCTTCCGCCGTAAACTTACGCAATTTTATTGCCACCTCTCACTTTTCCGCCGAGATGAATCTACCGAGGGGTGGCCACGGGAGGGGGGAGGGGGGCGTAAAGAAGAGGGAAAAAAATATATATATATACACATAATATCTTTACGAGGGTCCCGGGGACCTTCGTAACATTTTCGCGCAACCTGACCTTGCTGTATATCACTTGAACGAGAAGCAAGAGAACAGCTAGAGTGTATAAGTGTTTGACAGTTCGAAAGTGGCATGGGTAAGAGCGGGGTGGTGGGGGGGAGGAGGATTTCGTTGCGGTGAAAACGCAAGAACTATGGTTACGCTGTTTGCGGACCTCCTAACGTTTCTGGTCATATTTCTGGCCATAAATACACCAGACCGTGGCCAAAATATGACAGGACATGGCCCCCGCTTTTTTTTCCCCTCCTCTCGCTGCTCGTCATTCGGGGAAATATCGAAATTGCCATTCGCTCCTGAGAAATTGCTGTCCTTGAGGAAATCATCTCCTGCGGGAGCCCCGGCTTCGTCACGCTGATTCCTCGGGTTGTCTTTAAGCGGTGCGCCCCTTCGGGAGAGCTTCCGAAAGTTTCCTGGGGAGATAAGGTACGCGGGTTTGCTTGGTGCAAAATTTACCGTGAAAATGAAGATAGATTATGGGAAGCCCGGAAGCGTATTGTCTCAACTACTGATGGGTGTGCGGAGTAATTTTTCACACCGACGGTTCATTCCGGGGAAAACGAGATTTCGGCGTGAAATAGGTTTCGGAATAAATATTTTCGGGCATCGATGGACGTATAATAGGACGGATATTTCACGAGGAAGGAAATTTTTATAATCAACCCGGTATTCGTGTTGCGAGAAGATACACGCTGCTTCGTTTTCCATATGGATTAGCGTGTTAATTAAAAGTTTTCACGGACGAACGTTGGGTACAATGGCAGGTATTGTAAAAAGTATAAAGAGAGAACTCGTTATTTTCATTTATAACGAATGAGATTTAAATGCTGATACTCTTTAAATGAAAAAGGAGGCGCGGCTATCCGAGAACTTTAACTTCGAAATCGCACGATTTCTTTCGAGCATAGGAATTCGTATATAAATGTTAACAATATTTATAGTGTCAGCTCTTTTACGAGTGTTTTTCTTTTAACGAATAAAGAAATACTACCGCTTCGCCTTGATTCGACGCAAATTACAAGTTCAGTATTGTATCTAACAACTGTGGGGATCGTACTTTACTCGAAGTATAAAACAGGCTGTAGAGTCGCGGATCCCGGAGCTTACAGTGACCAGAGTGCAATTGCCTCGTGGCGCCTGCATAAATTACCATGTGATTTACATCGCGGTACTTACAACTGAACGTGTATGTACGGGGTGGATCGAAAAGCGAACGTCAACTTCTTCGACGAACCTCAGAGTTTCCTGAAAAGAATTCGGTCGCTTGTTGATTTTCTGTAGACAGAGAAAAGGTGGCAGAGATCTTGCAAAATTTCTATTTCAGTTTTTGATCTGCCTGCAAAAGGAACTTTTAGAACATTCGACAAATCGTAGCAACGTTTATGCGATCGACTTTTCTTTTGCTTGGCATCTTTCGAGCAAAATTTGATTATTAACATATATAATATAAAATAAATTAGTAGAAAGTATCAACGTCTTACCGCACACCTTGTATATGTCTATACATATAATACATCTCTATATTCAGAAGGCCGCAAGTATCGTTGAGTGACCGTAACAGCCAATACGGGGCTCACTTGAATCGACGTATTTCGCATCGCGCCACGGGATTAAATCGATCGTTTGAACGGTACGTGGGTGAATCAATAAAATCCATTTTTCTGTGTCCCCTACACGATTGAATCTTGCTGCGGTGTTTTATTGGTATTAATAAGTATCGCGAAAGCTGCTTATACGTCGTTGCAACAATCGCCGTTCATTGCGTGCAAATTTACCATCGTACGGTCGTAGCCATGGAAAAGTTTCCTGCTTCGATGGAAAGCAGTGAGATGAAAATATTCGACGAAATTTTTGCCACACACGGACAAAATTTCTTTCTTAAACTCTAATATATCTTTGTGACTAAATATTCAAAATATCCTCCACCAATTGTAAGAATTTTCGGCAACAGCAATTTTTCTACAATACACAGAATTTGAGGATCAAAGTTCCCCGGTCAATTAGCACAGAATAAATATTGAATATATAATGTTCTATTCCCCATCGTACTTTGCATTCGATACACGAGCACTGTGGGCACCATAAATTTTCCACAATATATATATATACATCGCCTCGAGGAAGAATCAAAATTGCCGGAAGCCAACCCTTGTAATACCCCATATTCTTCGTAACCATCGTTGAAAGACTTTCCTCCATTTAACCCTTCAGTCCCGATCCAGGAGCGACCAGCAAATTTAGCCACCCCCCCACACTTAGGTCCCCTCAGAAACATGTCGTCGGGCCGAAGTTTTACCAGGAAGTTAGCGGTACGTTTCAGGACTCCCACAGGGTTAATCCGTTGACCGCGAAGACTCACCGCAAACACCATAAATCAATGGACACCGCGTTTCTATCAAAGTCGAGGACCGGCCCCCCGTATCCCGTGAACGCAGCGCGTGGCCACCGCAGCAATAAATCTCGTTCGCGCGCGAATTCAATGCTTTCCACGGATCCACCCTGGCTGGCGTTATAATCTAGGTAGCCCGGATGGCAGCCGACGAACAATGAAACGGCCACTAAATCCTTTAAAGATTCCATTATTCCATTTCGCACCGACGTTATAAATCGCTCGTTCCGTTCGGGCCCTCCGCTCGTCTAACCCTTTCGTTTCGTCTCGTCTCGTTTCGTTCCGTACGATCCCACGGACGGTCGGGCCGATTGTAAATATTGTGGGATTAAAGGTAGCTATAAGGTGATTCCTTAACCCTTTGCCGGGCAGATCTACGGTAGCCGGTCGATTGTTTTGAACCGGGCACGGTTAAGGGCCGATTGTTCGTGGGACGCGCGACGACTATTCGCCCCTTGTCTACGTTCGGATGGCGAGCTCGACCGGTTCAACGACCCCATGGTGGAAACGTAATTGGATGTGCGGGTTGTTTTCGGGAAGTTCGATGACAATTTAATGCCCGATGGGCGGGGACGGTTGTGCGAACGATACCGTTCGAGGTATCGGCCGCGGTCGTTCGTAAGTCGATTGCCTGCCTCGCGTGTCCCGTCGTCCGAACGAATTTCCCTTTTTCCAGCGGCGCGCAATTATTTATTGCCGTTCCGTGTACCGTTCGTTCTAATTGGATTTGTTCGGTTTACACGACGGTCGTCTGCCTATATACCTGCATTCAGTTGATTCAACGGAAACGCTGTCCACGTATCTCGCCGTTCGCTTTTCGTCAACGTTTTTCAATTTGGGCGTGCGTTACGGATTATCTATACACCGGTTCGTAATTGGCGCGCGACCCGATTAAGACGCTGCACCTGTCCGAGCTTCCGTTGAGACTTGCCGCTCGCAGTTCGTCTACGCGCTGGATACGCATGTACATATGCATCTGATCTGCACGCCAGGACGATTGAGAAAAGCGTGGCACGTTTCCGACAATCCGAATTCGCAACGGCACTTAACGGCACAGCGCCGTTGTACCTCGCTTCGAACGATCCGAAACTCCTTCGAGATTTCCTTTGCCACGCTCGTGTTTCTCGTCCCGATTCCACGGACCTCTCCTTCGTTTCATTTTCTTTTTCCCTCGCCCCCCCCCCCCTTTCGTTTCTTTATTTTTCACCGGTGGCCGGAGCAAAAGGCGAGCGTTCATTGTTTTGGAGGCGAGCTTACCCGGCGGAAACAAATGACCGGGCGCATAAAGTCGGTAGCAAAAAGCATCGGGTTCCTTCGTTAAAACTAATATATGTCACCATTATTTTTAATAACGCAAAAAGGGCAAGAACCGTCCAGTGGCGCGTAATGGGGAACTTTCTGCGGGCTGTTTCCCTCCTCACCCTCATCGCTGGAACAGAGCTGTTCTTTTTCTTTCTTTCTTTTTTTTTATATATATATATATATATCTTCTTTTTCATTTGTCTTTTTTCATTCGTCGCCGGACGAAGGGAAACTAACGGCAGATGTTCGCGGCGTACAGCTAATGAGCCTTGACAGACTCGTGGATTTCGTGAATCGAGTGCCGTTGTTTTACTTATCGCGCACCTTTTGTACATTGTTGCGGTAATTAATGGCCCCGCGGTCAAAGGACGCTAAGTAAGGTGTTCCTCGATCGCGAATGCGTAATTGACGTGCGCCGGGATGGATCGTCATTGCGTTACACGGGGAACTCTGATAATTGGTTATGACTGGAACCCTTTCTTAACTGCTTCCTGGGATGCTGGCGAATTTTTGTATGATTTTTTATGTACGTTCGATATTATCCGACAAAAGCTCCTCGCGTTTTTAGTTTCATCTCTCTCGATATCTTCGACGGCGACGGAGATGCGAATGTGGCGCTTGATAACCCCATCACAATAGTTCTAAAAATATTCTCCGTTGTTTTAATAATTAATAAACAACTAGCATGGCTACATTGCCGATAATTTAAAAATTTCGAGGCACCTGATGAGAAAGAAATAAGATAAAATAAATGTCAATGGAGTCGAACAAACTATTTCACCGTGTACGAAGAGAAATCGTTTCGTTGAAACAAGTTAGCAAGTTAGCAAGTTGCTTTTATTATTCCGCGGCAGGCCGTACCTAATTAACAAGATGATCGAAAATTCGGGTCGGCACGGTGCACGCGCACAGGTATTTTTCGTTGCGCGACAGCCACCGCCCCGCGGCGCAATCAATTTTCATCGCGTGGCAGCAACGGAAATGGTTTTTTCCTCGCCGCCGTGCATCCGCGGAGGATTCCGCGGCTTTCACGGGGACGAGGTTCACGTCTCTATTAAGGCGGTCGACGCGGAGCCGGCGCGTAACTCGGCTGTCGAGCTGAATCTGCTTAATGGCTTTCGTGCACCGACGATATTGCATCGCTCAACTGCGACTGCTCACGCAATTCCCCTGTCCCCACCTCCCCCTTTCGAAGATGCATACTGCACGTAAGGCAGTCGAGAGAAATTCGAAGATACCCGGTGAAACGAGGGGAATCTCAAGCGGAGGTTGATATTTTGGCCGGTCGGTTTCACCAGCGCGGTCAAATTTCTTCGATCCTGCTGGAAACGAGGCTGTCGGCGATGGCAATTAGCTCGTGCGTTGTTTATCGCGTTCAATTTTGTCGTTTATTGACAGCGATTCGGGGCGCCGGGAGTGGATTATCGTGTCGCTTTATTGAATTCCCTGCGGGGGCTTAAAGAGTTTACGGAATTTTGGAACGGCGCGAACAATCGAACGGAACTGAATAATATTGTCGGCGAGCAATTGGATTATTGAGCATTGTTCGTCGTAGCTTTATTGCAGAGCGCAGATTATGTGAGAGGGGAAGTAGATGCACAAATGTAGAAACATTTCTGTAATTGTTCACCGTAATAGAAACGATTGAGGTTCATAATAACAAGTGAAAAAACGGCCAAACAATCGATGCAATTTTATGACAACGAAGCAAACGCCGTCACCGATAATGACAGGTACACAGAAACCAGCGGAACATAAAACTAGCACCTCCGGAAACAGGATTCCATAAATTACGAAGTGGAAGGTCCAAACGGTCCTTTACCTCGTCGCCATATCGGCCAAAAGCGAACGGTCCTAAAATCACGAAAGACGTCGTTCACTTTCACCCCCTGTACTTCCTGGCCACCGCCATCGGGCCACCCCTTCTTAATCGTTCATCTAATCGTTCATCTGTTTACCATCCTTTCTCCCCGCGTCTCGAAACAATTACCGATAAAGATCGAAAGGCACGAAGTCAGGCGATCTCCGGTCCCCCGAGCCAAGCGGTTTCTATTCTTCCATATTCATGAGGCGCCGCGGTCTCGTCTCTATTCAACCGTTCGGTGCCACGCAGCAAATCAATTTTCACCGCGGAATAGAATCGCATTCGCGTATCGAGCCCGCTCCTCGCGGCAAACACGTGCCCGGCTACTTTCTTTCCCCATTCATTTTTCCCCGCTTCCATTCGCCTCTGTCCGCTCCGTTACCGCGTCGAAGCGGAAAGGATCCGCGAGACGAAGCCCACGCTTGTGTCCCCTTTGTCAGCGACGACGTCGCAATTATTTCGCTGCCACCGTAGATGGTAACGCCGGCTATACCGGTCGCGTTTGAGTTAGGAGATGCTCCGGGTAGGCTGCACTCGCGTGTCTGCCTCGTATATCTTATTTTCTTACGATGCACTCCTTGGAACGTCCGCGTCCCGTTTCCACGGAAGTTTCCCCGGTTCCTGCGGGGGTAAAAAGCCGCGATTAAATTGAAGGATCGCGTCCCTGCCGATGGAAATGAAATTATCGAGGGGAGTCACTGGCTCGTGGAATGCGAAGGATGAACGACGACGATCGATCCTCGAGCGGCGCGTTCGAAAAAAATTTCCGACAGGACGGTCGGAAAATATTGAAACGTCAAACCGAGTTGACCGTAGGCGAACATTGCTTGCACACCGATATGAAATAAATCCTTTCCGTTTCGTCGTTCCTTTTACGTCGGCAAACGAAATGTCACACCGACGACTCCGCATAATGCCAATTGATGCCCCGCGAACACAGAATAGAGCACGGGAAACGGAATATTTCACGTTTTACGGCGCGCGATGCATAGTGCGTTTTAATCGTTGTTTATCGATCGAATAAATACAGGTTGGCCGTAGGTGCACGACGGGAATGGAAGGAGTTCTACGCGTGAACTTCGATCTGTGCCAGGTGCACAGCACCGTCCACGTGTATTATGGGGGCGTTGGACATTCAACCGAGTTTTTGTAATACCCGCCTCCCTGTGCCTCCCCCTTATGCGGGCGTATTCACGTCAAGTAATTCATACAAATTGATAAACTCCCGTGGCACACGCGACCTCCTGGACAGGCTTAACAACCAGATTTGGAAAACACTGCTGTCCGATCTCTTCATCGAGCCGGCCCACCCTTTAAAATCATCGAACGTAACCACCGTACCGCCACGGAAATATTTCACTGTGCGCTGACTCTCGTTTCTTCCTGTTTCTTGCGGCAATTCTTTTTATTAGAGCGACAGGATATTTTCATAAACCTTCGAACGATTATTCTCGCGGCTTTAATAAATCGAAAAGATTTGTTTAAAATCGAATAGCGTATCTCTAATAAATCTGTACGCGAAAAGAATAGAACAACAAAACAATTAAATAACAGTATTACAATCTTCCCGAGAAATTGAACGAAACGAAATTCACTATTTCCATCCGCACGATTAATCATCATTGCATCCGCCTCTCCCGATCCAAGCGCGTTCCAAGATATTTCGAATAAATGCGTTCCAAATAACATCCCTCCTGCTCTGAACCCGGCAGCCTTCGCTTCACCCCGTTCGAAACAAAAGCTTAATCCCTCTCCACCAACGAGTCGGCCATCGGTTCCACCGGGGCGATACGATTTCCCGCCGCGAAAGAACCGCCGCCGCCGCATTATCCTCGAAAATTGCATCGTCCTCCGCGGGTCTGCCGACGGCAGACGTGGCAATTTCCAAGACGTTCCACCGACGGCGCGCCTTTGTCGGCCCTCCCATCCGGTCGTGCAATTTTCCCGACAGATATGCAATAGGATCCCGGGCGTGAAACAGAATGGCACGAGGCGGTCCCGCGAACACAAGTAACCCGGAGCAGCGGAGAAAGATCGGAGTCGACCCGCGTGTCCCTTTTTGCCCGGCGCGAAACGCTGCTCGCGTAATTAACACGACGGAAAAATCGTTGCGCGCCATATGCCGCGCGTGAAGGGTTAACCGCGAGGCGGATAGATCGGTGTACGTGCTCGTCTCACGGCATCGCGGTACGTTAACCCTTGCGCTATCACGCGGCAACAGCTGCTACGCGCAGCTTGCTATCATTGCATCTGGTTGATCCGTAACCCTGGCGCTGGTCTCGCCCGAGAAATCCTCCCTCGTTTGTTGCTCCTTGTCGTAGGGAAGTGTCGGGGAACGGGCAGCCTGGCGGCAAATTGTCGACATTTTTGCACGAGTATCCCCGACGATGGAAACACCTGGGATTTACATATGCTGGCGGATAAGAATCTTGCACCGAGGAAGGAGAGTGATACGGACGAAAATGTTCGCGGATATTTCGTTCGCTGTAAATGTGGAACGCGATGCAATTTGTCAGTGACATCTACATAATCGTTATTCGTTACGCGACGAGCCTCCCGATCGTTCTTGTACAGTTTGTAAGAATAGGATGGACCTAAACCGTTTTGCAGTCGAGACGAATACGAAAAAGTGTCTTCGTGCTGCATCGTGATTACGAAAGCCTGTCTTTGAACCAAGTGTCCTGGCCAGACGAACACGAGGAAGGAAATTACCGAGTGTACCATAAACCTCCAACAACCGGACACCCCCTCGATTAATTTCCCCGTAAAGTACCATTACACCACCTTGGGCGTCTATCGTCTGCCGTTTCTCCGGCGGCATACGATCAGCCTCCCACCGCGCGCATTATTTCAATCTCTATTCGTGCAACAATGACGCTGTCCACCTGTTCGCCTATTCCGCTAACGGGCGTCGACGTAACCACGGAGAAGAAATCTGAGGGCTAAGCAATGCGCGCGTACACGCGTTGCGCGCCGCTGCGGACTGTATCGTCCGTCCGGAGGCTCATAGACAACCGTGACTCGTGATCGTGAGGGAACGAAACACCTAAATCACACCCGACGTCAACGATCGCAACAATGGACGTCACGCGCATCCATCTTATTAACGGATGTTAATCATGTCTTCAGCAACGCGTCGTTCGAGGCATTACCTTCGCGACCACCACGATCGCGCATTGTTCGTTGCGGGTTCAACCGAACGGAGCGCAACCCACCCCCTTTGGTTCCCCTTGTAATAAGATACTCGCCATCTTCGTATGTAAATGCTGGCCATTCATTACGTTCCGGGCTGAATGATTGGGCCCTTTGTGGGAATCCTTTCACGACAAAGGCCGTATCATCGCTTAGGGAGGCCGCGGACAACCGGGGTCCGGAATAATATTTGCGCGGCCTTACCGGAATCGGGGCCGGTTCGGGGAACGAGCCGCGGTTGGACCGCGATTTTATTCATTCGGGCCTCGGTTTCGCGGGACGGACTTCCGGTGTCGCCGTGGCGTTTGTTCCTTTACCGGGAATCGGGAAAAATGGAGTAGTTTTCGAGAATTTGCGGGCTCTGGCTTTGTCGGGGGTGGTTTCAAATGGGCCGTTGGATGGATTTCTTACCCGTATTGTACTGCGGTATACGCGTGGAGCTTGTGGGAGAATAAATAGAGGGGCTGTTAATATTTTTGGCACTGGTGAGATGTGTAACGGTGGGAATTGTTTTTGAATATTGTTCTGCGATGTCATTTTAGATTTTGTAGACGTAAGGAGGAAATTTGTGGTCGAACGTTGTTACTAAGCCGAATTGTCTCGGAATACGTTTTAGAAATTTGACCAATTTTCTTCGGTCTGTCGTTGAAACTTTTATCGCCGCTGCTGTGTAACATGCAACGACTGAGAAGGACGAATTTTTTTCTGGAAAAGATTTCTTCACAGGCGGTCAAATTTAGCCATACAGCGTCTTAACAGCTTAACTTAGGAGTTTAAGCCCCGCTGAGCGATAGCATTAATATTAATAGACTTTCGACCAGGTTGTCGACAGATAAGAGGACAAGTTTTGCTTTTAGAGCCGTGATTGACGCGTGGCCCGAATCGCTCGATGTACATTAAGAGAAAAGGATATGAATTTGATCATTCATGACTTTACTTTCCTTCTTTTTTACCGAACGAACCAACTTCAACAGCAGGCATATGCTGGCCTAGAAGAAGGGATAGTTTGTTAAACTTTCATCTCAGGGTGTACAGAATATTTGTGCCTAATAATTTTATTATTCCACGCGAGTGCAGTATCAAAGGAGCACGAACCAAAAAGGAATTTATAAACGCAAACTTTCCATCTTTTTATTTAAAACATTGTCTTTGCTCCCCTTCGATTTGACGAAAATACCAGCTTTAATTTTTCGTTAAAATCCACGAAGGCCACCGTCTGAAAAAAATAATTTACTCTCCTCAGGATTCTACTTCTGAAAAGCTTTCGGATAAGAAATTCCTTCACCCTGAAAAGTGGCCTCGTTAAACTTCGACCGCCCTCTTAAAAAAAAAAAAAAAATACCTCGAGAATCCTGACGACAATCGTAATCAGGATCACAGTTTTCACACCAGAGTAGTCCACTCCAACGGCAAAGTGGACCTTTCAAGAGCATCTGACCGTTGTTTCTCGTCCATCAAAGCAGCAAACGAGTTTAGACTCGCTTCGAGGAATTTGTTCGGGACACGCGAGCACGTTTTGTCTTCGGGGCGTCGTTCGCGCTCAGATCTTTCGGTGCCCGATGCTGGTATACATATACATGTGCATGCAGGTATTCACGAGGCTCGTGCACCCACGTTCCCTCGTCCGGGAGATGCGAATGCTTCTAGAAGACGTTTTATGTTTTATGCGAGTTGTGCAGCTGCCCGTTACCGACACCCCCGCAACTCAATATTCAAATTAGTGGCCTGGACTCGACTCTCGCCCCCTTTCTGCCTTGCTGCGTAATGAGAAAAAAATCGTGGGCCCGCGAAGTATTATCATAATGATGTGGGATCGTAGGTGGAAAGGAACGGGGGGAGAGATGTGACGTTTCCACTATAAACCGAGGGGAGAGAAATATCAATTTCAACCTTCTTAACTCCCTTTTAATTTGCGCCCGTATTATTAAATTGAACCTCTTAGGTGGGTAGTTCTCGGTAGTTCGGTCACCCCCGTGGATAATACTCTTTAGGCGTTTAAACGTATTCACTGTTGGCATGGTACATTTGCAATATTTTTGCCGAACGAAATTGAACAAACTTTCCTGCATAGCTGTGCAATTCGTGTGCGTATAAATTTGCCGAAAGTAAGTGTCCGGTTCGCGTATTGTTTTTCACATCGATCGAGCTCTTCATTTATTTACTTTGCTCGATTAAAGTATTCGCAATTTTCACGAGTACGAAACGACGGAAGGACAGCTCCTCGCCCGAGTTAATCTAACATCGTTCCCAACCTCCCAAACAACAGTCTCGCAATCTATACCAACGAACGTATACTTATACAACCTCTATCCTCCGTCATCCATTCTGAGTCCCATCCGACCCATATCTAACATTTCTTTTCGTCGCCAGCACGCGACCCTTAAGTGGCTCGATTAAATCCGATCTGGCTGGCATTCGAACGAACAAAAAAAAAAAACAAAAAAGGAGAGGAAAAGAGCGTAGAAGTCTACGCGATGGCAGCTGCGTTTGAGTTAAGCCAGACCCTTAAAGTGGACCGATGGGACGTATATAAGTACCTACACGGGGCGTCAGCCAGAAGGGCGAAAGGGTGTTAGATTTACTTGGGTGGTCCCGCGACTCCCGCAGGATTAATCGGCCACGTCTCCGGGACGCAATATATAAATTGGGCTGTCCCTACCCTTCCACGGGTCGCGAGCCTCTCGCAGGATTACAAATGCCCGGTCCTTCGGTCCTTAACATCATTGTAGATGGATATCTCGGGCGTGCATCGGCGAACGATCGCTCCTGGTCTTCCGTCGACTTTGATCGAGCTGCCGGAGACCGGGAAAGAGGGTTCCACGTCTTGTGCTCCCACCCCCTCCCCCTGCACTGGAGAACGTTTCTGTTTCCGTTTACTTGGAACGCTTTTTACCCGCGGAATCCTTCGCCGCATTCCCCGGGCCAGAAATTCCAACGAATTTTGAACGGCTCCCGTTGAATTTATGTAGTAATTTACTAAATATATCCCGCATGGCTGTGGTATCGAGTGTCCTCCTGCCACGGATGGATTTCGCGCTTCTGGGTGAGGGGGATTAGTAGGACGTAAAAGGGTGTCTTGAATTTTTTATCCCCTGATTAAAGAGGCGACACGTAAATAGAATTTTCGGTGTCTTTTCCTTTGCGATTTGTAATTTTTTTTTCTGCGTAGAATACTTCGCGATAGGAACTCTTGTATGTTTTACTTGTTTCTTCGATTCGTTTTATTTTGGACGCTGCAAGTAATTTCGCCATGGAACATTTTTCTATTTAGTACACAATAAATACGCTTCGGAATTAAATGAACGGCCGAGCCAAGCGTAGACCCGTTCCAAATGAAAAGTACAATTTGTCAGGGTGGCTGTATCGACGTTCTGTCTCGTCGTGCCTGTTCTCTGTCATTTCCAGGTGTCGAAGAGATTAGGGATTTCAAATGATATTCAAGACGAATCACCCTCGATCCTTCATGGATACGATATCTATCGTACAAGTCGACTACAGAGAGTTAAGAACAACTCGAGGAGAAGTCGTCGTTAATTGGTTACTTCGTCGAAAAGTTCCGGGGCCGCTTCAAGCTAAACATGATTCCCCAAGTCTCAGTAACTTCGATGAACACCGTAATCCCTATCGATCACCGTTTTCGTTCTCCGTACCGCGAGCAGAATTTTAATCGCGCCCCGCTATTTATCCGCGACATTGCAAAAGCGGCTCGTTCAATTTAATACCGGGCGGCCGCAATTTCGTGCACATTAGACGGCAAAGAGCCGCGTCTTTCTCGATTTTATCTGCGACCGCCGTCGAAAGATCGCTTCTGGTCTTCCCTGGGCTACCATCCATCCGGCCGTGCTACCGTTTTCGCGTGCATCCGGCGCATTAAAATGGCGGAATCCAACGAAGCTCGCAGATGAAAGGGCAAGAATCGTTCAGACATTTTAACTGATTGCATTCTTCCGGAATTTAATCGTACGTCTCATCGAGGAATTCGAACCTGGTGCGCGAAACAAAAATGCTAATTTCAAAGGGTAACTGGGGCTGGGTTTTCGTTGGGTTTTCTTTTATTTTTTATTAACGAACGAACGTCGATCGTCGCCCTAATGGTCGTTGAAGATCGAGAGCTGATCCAGCATTCCTCGCGCGTCAGAACGTCAATCCTGCGGGAACCGAGTGCACAGAATACCGTAGCCCCTTTTTGTCCCCTTCGAAAATTACCATCTAGTCACCATTCTTAGTGCAACACCATCAATAACGTATCCCGAGGGGTCAAGCTCGCACGGGACTCGCTTCGCATCCATCTCCTTGCATTTCCCCCCTCGAGGATCCTTCTGCCTCTTTGTATCATCGTCTTTTCTTGCCTCGAGTGCCCTTACGTTTCTGCTAAATTATACTTGCTCGTTCTTCAGCTACTCCATTGTGCGCGAGGATTGTTCACGGAAATTCGTAATATCGTGACGGGCAAGTGGCGCGAGGGAAGATTTTATTGCAAGTTGTTCAATATTCGTGAAATTAATGTCTACATTCATTCACGTGTCATCGCAGATTCTGTTAAATGGTCGAGTCTAATTAACCCTTTCACAATCCACCTGCTCCTAAACAACTGTCCGCTAAAATTCTATATAAACGTTCTCCACAACGACACATCCCTCTTCCAATCGTTTACACAAATTGAACAGACGATCTACCTGTACAAAATCCGCGCCTACTGTTACGCGTCTACCAATGTGTTCTCCTCAAAGGTACCGGCAACAAAATTGTTGAATCAAGCACCGAGTATTCCCCACTACATCTCGCCGCTCGAAGCATCGCCGACAATCGTATAACATCTCCCGTCCACTCTCGATACCCGGCCACCGCCGATCGCCCTAAAATCACTCGCAACCCAATAATCCGGAATCGTCCGGACCACGTCGCGATCGGTTTCGCGGCTAGACGGTTCGCGTCGGGGCCCACGGTGTTCGCCGATGTCTATTCGAGTCGCACGCAATCCTCTCGGACCATAAAGTTGCACGGGCCGGCGGAGGTACGACACGCCGCGGGACAGCGCCAAGAAGTGTACAATGCTGTGTACCCCGTGTCCATGGAACACGACATGCCCATGCGGTGTCCAACAAATGACGGGACCGTCGTGTGTGGTCCCACCTGCGTGGGTGTCGCTCGTTCTCTCTCGTTCCGGACGTGTTCCAACCCCGTTCCTCGTGTGCCTCCCGTACGTCTGGCCCCGCGTGTCCCCCGGCCGTGCCCATGCCGCGTCGTTCCGGCGTGCCTTGACACGGGCATGGATCTCACGGGGATCTTCTCGCCTCCTGACATCCGTCTTGCTACGAAAATAGGAGAGACGCGAGGAAGGCGAGAAGCACGGGCGCGCGCGCGACCGAGGGAACGCGTGGGCCGAGCGGAGATACGGCTGCGAGGATCACGCGCGCGACCTCCTTGATCTTTCTATTAAATGGAGGGTGGCGGAACTATGGGGTTGATCGGTAATGGTGCACCGCGGTGCGGGGTGATTGATGGTTGCGTTGATTGGAACGAGGGGGAGGGGTAATTATGGATTTAAATTGATTTTCTGTTGCCGCGGGGGCCTTAATGGGATCGGGCAGTGACGTTTGGTTATATTGGGTCCACCGGATGGTTCTGACCGATAATGTCGTCGCTGGTTTCAAGCGTTACACGTTTCTACGTTTTTCTGAATTACGTTGGCAACGATGGAGATTATATGTTGTTCGGTAAATATTTATAAATGTATTGAAACTAAGGCGGCCTTATGCGTAATGGTGAATCGGCTGGATATTATTATTATGATTACAGTAAAATGATTAACAAGTTTATTTTACGTTTCCTTTCTCGGGCAATGTTTTTACCTTCGTGCTGTAAAAATTATCATTTTTTTGCGCGCTCTGCGAATATCTGACAAGGCTCAATCATTTCATTTTTTAAGTCTGTCAGATAACTTTATTGCTTCGCATTCGCGCCAATGCTCAGCCACCAATTTGCGCAAATTACAAATTCTGCGCTCTATGGTTTGCTTCTTGTTTATATATTCTCCGTGCCTGTTCGCCGTCAATTGCTCTCCCGAGGAGCCCATCGAAAATTTCAATTAAAATCGTAACCGGCATCCGGCGATCACAAATCCAGCCCCACGTTGCCCATAACGATCCACATTTAAATCGAAATTTAAATTCAGGACGCGTCCCGGCGTTTCTCAGCCGTGCCAGACTCGAAGTTGCAACGATAGTACACCCTCGAGCGTTCTCTATAGCTTCTGCCATCCGGGGCACGCACAAAAATAGGCGGACCAGACGCGGGGAATGCCACCATTTCGTCGTGGGCGTTTGAATAATCCGCTCGTAAAGTTCGCGGGTGTAGAAAAGGATTGCCCTGGTGCCGTTCACCGATGATCGTTCCATTATGGCGGAGAGGAATACGGTTGAACAATAGACACGATTCGCATTAATAAGGGACGCGGTTACTCTGCGATGCCGTTGTCAGTCGAAAACGAAACAGCCCCGCCGGTGATTAATGGATCCAGATGTATCGATCGAATCGGCTAACCGTTCGCGGCGAAAAATACGAGGAGTCGACGGAGGAAATTGTACGGTGATCGCGTGGGCGGATGGTCGTAAAGTTTGCAGGAGCTGGGAAATACCGTTCGCCCCGTGCACTTTTCTTCCACGGCGATGAACGTGAAATAATAACGATAATAATTTATCGCGGAACAGACCGCTGAATTCGTTTTCCGGATCTGCGTTCGCGCTCGACGAGTGCCCGGGACACTGGTCGGCCAGGGATACGTGCTCGATTTTGGTCGAGGGATGCATTATATTGTTATTTGTCTGGAGGTGTTCAGCGATGCAAGAAGATTCCGCTCGGGACCATTGGAGAGGTGCCGTGATGATTCTACCGGGCAGATAAAGGGGGAAGATAATAGGCAACGAGGAGAAGAAGGGAATGCAAATTCGTCGACATTGAGACATCGAGATTTCTGACGAAGACAAGCGGCGAAAAGATTATGCAACGGTGGAAAAAAAGTATCCAGAAGTAAGCGAAATGCATTAAATGGGAAAATGATTTCCGGGAGAATCAGTGGGTTCGCCGTAGCTCGAAGAATAAAAGAGATCTGGGAGATATGCGATTCCGCGACGAATTGTGTTTTCACTGAAGGTGGCTAAACGGTAAAATCGTACGGTCCACGCTGAATACTAAGAGCGGGCAGAAGCGTAAAAAGTAAACCCGATTCGTCACCTGACCAATCAGCCCTTGGATCGCGCCGGCTGCGCCCCAGGTAAAAGTCGAAGCAGTCGATAACTCTCCGAGAGCGTGAAGACAATTGCGCCCGTAACCGAGGATCCCTCGGAAGAGGATGTCACCAGATAAGAATTGGAAAGAGTGTCAGGGTCCCGGTTCTCGAACGGAACGTGCAGGTAGTTTGTAAACTGCCCTCCCCTCCACCGATTCGAGCGTGCCATCGGACGGAGAATATGTTTTGAATTTAGACAAGTAGATGTGCAGGAAGATAGACTGTCCCCGTAGGCGCCCCTTTTTTCGTACGTTAGGTGTTGCTTTAGGCAAGGGTTTTCGAGAAATAGATAAATATCCTTGCGCACTGGAAACAGGAAGTGCCCCTACGTGGGTGGAATCCCATCAGTTTCCACGGCTCCAATATGTTGACCACCGCGTTTTCGTTATTTGCGCGACGCGATTTGCCTTTCGAAGAGCGTCCGAAGGATTTATGGTTACAGCTAATTCTTCGGTGTATCGGTATGGAATTTGTCAATTTTCGTTCCGAGATTTTTTAAACGAACAGGTACATGTCTTTGGAGAAATATTTATTAAATTAATCACATTTGCGTAATGTTTAATAGCATTTATACATATATATGTTCATGATTTTAGGACGACAGTGGTTTTATAACAAAGCTTATATAAGAGAAAAAGTATACAAATGAGGATTTTTTAGAACCTCAACTGTTTCTTCAGATATCGAAGATTCTACGCATAATTTTACAGTTCATATCCCCAGCACTAAAATCGGTCGATCTATTTAGTAATTATCGGACGCTTGAAGTCGTCTTCTTCAAAAACACACGCCGCAAGTAAGTTTTAGCCACTTCGTCGGAGCGTGCTAAAGGAAACACCAAGCCGTCCAGAGACAATGAGATACTTGAAGTGGACAATGTGCAGGCGTCGGTCGGCGCCTTTTTCCCTGCCAATGGAAAAGGAAACGTAGCATCCGCAGCAGAAGGAACTTGCGAAATATCTCAAGTGGTCACGTGTGCTCTCGAGAGCTTTCTTTCGGCGTCATCATCGGCAAGCAATCAAAGATTTCCGGCGCACTCGAACACCGTGAGCCACTTCAAGAACCATTATCGACTAGACGCACTCCCGGGGCCCGTTTCCGATCTGTCACCAGGGTGGTAAAGTTGAAAGCGGCCGTGAATCGTTTCTGAATGGTCCTAAATCGTTGCCAGGATGCGACCTCACGCCTGGCGCGACGATATTCGGGGGTGTCAAGTGTCTGGCCAAAAGTTGGTTACGGCAGCGCTTCCTTTTTCTTTCAAACTCAAGGCGATGCTTTGGACATAAACAAAAATTGATAAGTCTACTTGTTCCACTTCAGAAAGTGAACAAATCATTGCCCAAGTATGACGAAGACGACACTCTTTACGTCAGCTTAAATTTGATTTATTATACAACGCTGTACTGCACATATTGTTTACGCGAAAATGTATCAAAGTGCAGCATTTTTGTATAAAAATGTCAGGTAGCAATTGTGGATTCCAACAATTAACTGCAAAAATATTGAATTGAATTTTTCTTTCCGATTGGACGCGGGACATTATTGATACGAGGAATTTACGTCGCAACGCGAACTTTTGCAAAATGTTGCTAGAATGTTAGCGAGGAACCTTCGGGCTCACTTGCAGAATTCTTTGATGCATCACGAATGCTATCACGTGCTAGAATCTCGAGATGCCTACGGTTAAAGAAGAAATTATGAAGTACAGTATGCAGTATCATACTTACATCGCAGAACAGCATAAAGGATGCAAGTTCTTAGAAGCAAACACAAAGAATGTACGTACACTGTCTGCATATTAGTAAAATGCTAATTAACCGATGACTTGGAGGTAAGCTTAAAAACGTCAAGGAAACGTCTCGGTTTTTTTAAAAATTCTCCAACATGTTTCATTTCCCATCATTTCAATGTCACAATCAGTGTCCAGTTCGAATCAAATTGGATGCCGCGTAAAGCCAGCTATTTTCATCCCGTATTGACCATCTCGCGAAATTTAACCGTTAAGTTCGCGAATAAAAATAATCAACAATTTTCGCGGAATATTTCGATTTCGTACCGCATACCTCGCAGGTTCGACAACCGGGATAAAACCGAGAAGTGTACACCGTCGAAATTTTTAACCGCCCGCAACGAATACACAACCGACCACCCCTAGACGATTTACAGCCAACAGTAAATTACGCGAGGCAAAAAAAAAGACCATCGCTCATAGCCGTGCAAGTATTAATTATTAACGACCGCGTTACTGCCCAAGCTGACGCAGCCTTCGTGCCGCCTTTCGGTATGATCCTTAGCGCGCGTCCGGATACTCTTTAGAGTTCCTTTTACGATCGATTAAAGACAATCTAAAGGGCCGATTCGCTCGTTGACGCGAACGGAACCGCTGTTTCGCGGCCTCGAATATGCATAACCGCGTACCCGGGGCTTTCTCTCTTCTTAAACCTGCGTACGGAGCGTTTAAACCGCGCCAAGTGCCATCCGCGGCGAGGCTCATTCCATATATTTTATCGTTACTCGGCCTTCTCAATAGCCGCGCCGCCGATATGTTCGCGCGGTGATTTTACAGCCGGCCCGCACGACGACGTAAAACGGAGTCCGGCAGCATCTTCGACTAGGAAGACGCAACTGTTCCCCGTTCGGATCGGGGCCGTAAAGTATGAGGGGTCCAGCTGATCGTTGCCGTGATAGCGGGACACCTCTTATCGGATCAGGATGACCGAACGGTGAATATTTAGCTGTCGAACGGGTGTAATTTATATGCGACGGGTAATAAGGTGAGAGATGAACGATCTCTTATGCGAATTGGAATCGTCGTCTTCATCCCCTCGCGCGTAAACACGTACGTGCACGCGCACGTACACCGCGGTGATAGAAATCTGTGCGAGCAGATTTCTGCATAGCTTCGTAACGCGTAGCAAACACTGTACGATATGTAAATGTTAATTTTTTTGCAATTTATGGAACGTAATTTTTGTCGAAGAAGATTGATTTCAAAGTACGAACAATTTATAGCTCATAATTATATATTATTATAGAATTGACCAAAATCTGCAACAAATTTGTTAGCATTACACAGTGAATGGTTTCGAATAAAGTGTGCAAGATTTTGTATGCGTCGAGATAAAGTTACGGACGAATCTCGCTACGTATTATATTCGCAATAAATGCAATTCACTCTTGCACCGTGGTATCTGATAAACTAAAATGAGAGAACATTTCTGTGTATTGCGCGTTCGTGCAGCCACGATCGGTCTTCCAGGTGAGGAAGGGGCACGATGGTATGGCAATAAATTGGACGTGGCTACTCGATCAATTATTTGATATCGGAATCTCCGACAGGTAGTTTCGCCTAAGATCATAAGGCTCCGGCGGAAAGCGCAACTCCCGTGATTCGCGGGGATAACAGTAGTTCCTGTTCGTGGACGGTTTATCAGACTCTTGATGCGCGTGATCGCCGTGAAGCTGGAATGATCGAAGGCTTCATCAGTCAATGAGTTTTTCGTGCCGCGTTTTACTGGCCGCGTTGGAGGCTCGCGAATTTTCTTCCTCGTTCCTCCTGGAATACCTGAACAATTCCTGGCGCTGGAATTCCGTCTGAATTAATTCCGCGGAAGTCCGACGATAGTTTTTCTTCCTTTACAGTATTATTCTCTATAATTATTATTCGGCTTGCAATGATTAGAAATAAATAACACGTTCAGGGGGGTAGAATAATAATAATAGTACCTTAGGTAGAGTGAACACTTGTACAAGGAAACAATCTGTAGTATGTTGCTAAACAAATCGACAAATATTAATTGAAATAGAAAGAACGTGTATTATCCCATTTTTAGCCTTTCGCAAGTAACGATTGGAAACAAAGTTTCAAGAAATCAACGATTGAAAAAATATTCCCACGGTACTATAGTATCGTCGAATCATCTATATTCATTCAAATTTCTATTGAATATCTGCAAGGTAAGCATCGAGATCTCAGCTTTCTCGACGTAAAAAAACGAAAAAAAAATTGAAACAAACCAATCCGGCTAGTCCGTCCACGATAAGTAACCCGTCCATTCGTAAACTCACCGTTGCCCCTGCCTCCGGTTCACGTGATCCATCAAAGGCGTCGTACTTAATCGATCGTTAAGTGTCTTCGACGGAATTCGACGTGCGCGAGCTGGATGGGAAAAGATTAGGACGAAGGCGAAGTACTGCATTCCACGGTTCATGCAACGTCATTCGAGTATTAACCACTCTTTCTCTCCTGCCCGGTTCGATAGCTGCGCCTTGAATCTCGAGTTTCAGTTTATCTGGTCGGCTACGAAGCAAGTCACCTGCCGCGAGTTCGCTATTACTCGTTGCGCGTTGCCGTTCAACGAGACCCGCGGCAAAGAGGAGATTTTATGCGGCGTTAGTGGAGGACACGGGGGAATTGGTTTGCTTAATCGAACCGATTGACAGCGCGTCAGAAGTTCGACACTTCGCGGTATGGTAACGGGGATTCGATTGCTCGAAAAGGACGAAAACGATCAATGTGTACACGCAATGTATACGAGTGTCCGAGGATTCTAGTATCCCGGCGGGAGGCTGGGATTCTCCGATGACGATGGTAATTAATATTGACTTGGAAACATGCGCGGATATTATCGATGGCCAAGGATACGTCATTCATTGGAATATTTTTAAGCGAAATAACTTTCCGATACCGTGGCAACTGGATAACTTTTTCGTAACGAAAGATAATGGATAGAGGACGCATGTTTCAGGTGGTCCAGCTGTTTTTATTTAACACTCTCCGTGTTGCTTTTTGGTTCACCTGAGCTTGTACCAGGAACGAATTTTTATTTTAAACTACCGATGGTAAAATGTGTACAGGACTATATTATACAGATCGGTGACTCGTTTTTCCAGTTCACAATGCTCGATTCATCTTCTTTTTCTCTTTTTTTTTTGAGAGAGAAAAAAATTATTTGGAAGCAAAGAAGCCTTGAAGAGAACAGTACGGGCCACGACACGTACCGGACGTGAGCTTGAAAGGAGTCGGGATACGTATCTCGAAGCGGTCGTTCTCCATTTCCAGAACGAAATAGAAACGTCTATTGTCCGGCGATCGCTATTTTCATTTAAAACCGAACGTTTTCAAAATTCTCGCGACGCCGGCCGTTTTCCTTTAGTATGATTAATGTTCGCTATACATCCCCCTCTGCTCCGTTCGTCGCTGTTTCGTGGAACAAACTGTCGTCTCCTATTCCGTTCCAAATCCGAGACGGAACGAAATCTCGAAAAAGGATTCTCCACGAACGTGACCTGTCTCCTCGATACCAGAGCCAAGCCGCGCCGCATTTAAATTTGACTGTCTCCCGTTCGTGAGCAGCATAAGTTCATCCCCGCCGTGATCCCCGGATCTCTTACACGATGCTTAATCTCAAGATTCAATCCTATCCCCGAGTACCCTGTGACAAAAAATAAATATAAACGTGATACCTCGAAACTCCGCGAGTGTGTACAAAAAGTTGTATTAAAATTATGAAAACGGACGCGTCCCATTCGAGGGTTACTCAGTTTTAAATTGCGAAGGATCATGAATAAATTTAAGGACAATTGTTCCTCTTACTAACACGGAAACTTATAGCATAAACGATTCGAGTTAAATTAGAAATATTCTGAATTAATAACAAGAGAGGCCAAGACGTACGTACGCACGGCAATTTTAATTTAATATCTTAAATAAAAAATACTTCACAATCTAGCGATATAACAAAATCAATCTTGACTGGAAATTTTCGACACCCCCACATGTCCAGGTATATCGACGTAAAAATTTCAAAATCTTCGTAGCTATGTCTCACAGGAATTGTATCTCTGAATCTCCACCCTCTCCCGTCACCCCCATTAAAATGTGCAAAGTCCTCGACACGCTGAAGGCAACAATGATATCGAGATACCAGTGTTCGAGAGGCGACGTCGAACGTTGACGGAGCTAATTTACGGTCTCTCATTAAAACGGAAACGGGGATATCCTCGCGAACGCTCTACCTCCCAGGCGTTCACCCCGGATTATCTGGCCGTCTCTGGGACAAGGATCACCATTTACAGGTACCAGTTTTTCCCCGGTAACATTTCTGGCACACCTCCGCACGGCGTTCGCCCGCCATCATCTGATATCCATTACACGAGCCAGAACGAGCTCGGTATTCGTCCCCGGGCGTAAAGGATACGCGACGGTCCACCCGTGGGTATCGTCCCTGTTTTCGTGGTAACCTTCGCCAACGCCTCGTCCTATTATCTGTCTCGTCCGGGACAGTGTTAGGTTACAGGCATTACCGGCGGCGAGGGCCACGCGGAGATAAACGGCACTCAGGGACAAATGCTCGGCCAGAAGACGAGCGATAAAGTGTGCCCGTCTCTCTCGCGGAAGACGCCACACAGTCACCGTGGGGCCGTGCCTCTCGAATTTTCTACCCGGCGACTTGTTTCTCAGTTTCACCGAACGAACGGGCACTCCACCTGCCTTCGTTCCCGTGTACGCTTGAAACGCGCGCTAAGTGCCCGACGATTACTGTACGTTTTTATTCCCGGCTGGTTCGCCGGTATCTGTTTGGCCCCCGGTCGAATCGTTCCGCTCGAAAACGGGGCCTGAATGGATTCCATTGGTGTTCTTAACTTTCCCCACCACCCCCGTTCCCTCGCCCTGATAATCGTATCGCTCGTAACGTTGTAAATTATACGGGAAGATTACCCTTGCCTGGCGGAGGCCCGCTAATAAGCGCGGCGTCTTACAAATTGACCGGGAGACAATGAGACAAGACGGATGCGTCTCATTCGCGGGATACGAGGGGAACGGTCGAATCCGGGGGCCCGGTGGTTTTTCGCGATACTTCTAATTGGATCGAAGTGGTCGGAATGGTTACTCGCGGATTACGCGATCGGCGAGGGTGACGGGGTCGCAGGGTCGCCGTAAAATTAAGGAAGAATTAGGGGGACGTGTAACGCGACGCGATAGCGGGTAACTCGATGCGAAATTTCGCCCCCGAAAGGTTGCGGAGATCCTTGATTACTCGCGCGTCCCGGTGAAACGAATGGCGCAAGACTCGAAGGAACACGACTCGCGGAGGTATTATTCTCTATCAACGCGAGACACAAATCTGACTTAGTAAACGATACGAAAAGATACAATAATTGTGCCGCACAAATACAGGTTGATAGATACGTCTTAGTTGAATCAAAAAGAAGAATCGCTGGGCGAAATCGTGACGCGACGAAGCGAAGAGGTCGGTGTGAATTTTCGTTCGCTCGACACGCGCATAGTATACTTACCACGACGGCAGCGAAAAGAAATGCAGATGCTGCGCGTGCATTCTTCGGCCGTTACGGTCGGTCCTGGTCTTTCTCGTTAAGACAAAAGGGTCTCCGCGGGGTCCTCTTTTCCGGAGCTGCGGGACACGCGGGCATACGTCTTGTGCACGGTTGTATGCAACACGTGTTGCCCATTGGACGTCCGTCTGTCGTTGACAATAGCCTTCTCGCTGACAGTTCGAAAGCCGAACCGGCGGTCGTGCCTTATACGGTGCCCCACGGTAAGTTCGTACAATAAACGAAAGCCGCGCATGCAAATGAAGACCCGCGGCCAATCAGCAAGGTGAGGGCCGTTTCGCGAGGCTTCCACGCGATAAGGCTGCGCGTTTTCGCGATACTCTGCTGCGGTTCGGCGAGGATTGAATCGTCAAGCGTGTTTGCCAAACGGCCGATTCTTGTCGAAAGGAAATTGTATGGGCACGTGTGTTCCGTCTGTGAGTGAAGCAACATTTCCTTGAAATTTTTCTTGCTCGATGGGGGGGGGGGCAGGGAGGATGACTAATTGCCGTGTATTTATATTCGAATGAGAAATTGAAAATTCCGAAAGTGATTTATCTTGGTCGGTTTTAACGTGCAATTAAGAATAATTGTGGATTGAATTCTGATTTAATGGCGGCGTCCTGTATTAGGACAATATTTATCGAGAATATTAAAGAAAGTTCGTTCGAGAACAGCATGGGATGCGTATTGATTATTCCTAATGGTACATCGGAAAACGGATAATCTTCCCGAACATCGGACCACCTGCCGACAAATTGAGGTGTGATGCTTTTAGTAACCGTTTATCATTGTATCTTGCCTCTTTAACTTAACGAATAATAATAAGGGAAACGAAGCACCGCTTAGTTAATGATTCACGTGGACGTTGCTAATGTGCGCGGTGTTACACGCGCCCAGAATATTACCCCCATAAGGCAGACCGGTGATAACAGAAGTGTCACATAGGACTAGGTGAACGGCGTGGAATTTTCTGTCGAAACGACAGGTGAAAAGGGGATATTGCGGCGGCACGGTGTGTCCGACTGGCGAGTTGCCGTTCGTAATAATTCCCAGAATAGAAGCAAACCAGCTTCTATTCATACACCATGGGCTGGGTAATCGCGGCGATATTTAACGGGATGCCACTAAGTAATGGCCCCCTTAGAAGAACGCGACGCAGCAATAACTTACGAATTACAAATTCAAGCGTTCGCCGCGCGCAGGATGAAGCCCCTGCTCTCCCATAAGCCACGATATTTCACGGCGTGGACGTCGGCTACGGGGTATCGCATCACACCACGGGGATAAATCGCCGTCAGGAAGATCTTTCATCAACTTTAATTCTACCGATTCTCTTTCCCTTTCCCGCGGCTCGAGGCAGCCGTACTCGGTGACGATATCTCGGGGGGATTAACCCCTGAACACAGAGATTGTCCGGGCGAAAATGATCCACGAAACTCGCCCCCCCCCCCTTATTCCCCTCTCTGTTTCTTACCGCGGCAATTTCGATGATTAACTTCCACCACGGGCATGGATTACAACGCGTAACGCCCGGAGTAGTCGAACGGGCTCATCTTAATTCCGAATTTGTACTCCGCGACGAATTTCTTCGGGCGAGGAATTTTTTTCTTACCAAGAGAGTGGAAGGGACGAATACTTTACGAATACTTACCGACGACCTTAAGCTCCATCTTGGGCTGCACCCTTCAACTGAGCCCGGTGTCCGGCAATTATTGAAGTTCTCGTTCGATCGGTTTTATTCGTCGTTCCGTATTTCGTTGATAATTGTTACCGAAAATTGAGGAGCCAAATTACGGCCGGACCGGAGGCGAGAATCCTTCCACGAACCGCACGAAATTAAATTGTCAAGAGCGTCGAATGGGGACCGCGCAATCCCGGATGATCGTCAATAATTTGCGTGGCAGCTTCTTCTGCGACGACATCCCCGGTCCCCGCGGAGACGACGCACCATTCCAAGAAGAAGATTAGACGGCAGACGACAGAACGGCGGAACGCCGTTAATCCCCCGAGTCGCGAGTGGGTAAGCCACTGAATTCAGCGGAATCGTCGAAATCGTCCTTTCTGCGTGATCCCGTGGCATAAATTCGGCCTACCTGATCCGTGAAAGTCCCTCTGTCTCTGAGATGCTTCGACCTGAACGGAGAACTGTTGCCGTCCGCGGGGCCCGGGCGAACGGCAGGGCTCGACGGCGAAATATCTTCGGGCGGAGGATCCGCGTGTTTGAATCCTTTTTGCTTGCACAGGCATGTATCATATTCAATACAGTGGTATATCATAATTCCCGGCGGTGCTGCTTCTGCGACTTTGCCGGATTTTCGTGGAGATTTCGGCATCACGGCCTCTCGTGTTACGGTTTAGGAGAATTTAATACCAATAGTAATGTATACGCCTACGGCTGTCCCGACGATATTCTCGCGCGGTTGTAAGAGAAGTTATAAAAAATATAAGGAGGAAAAGTAAGAGATAAGAATTCGATATGCATAATATCGTTCAAGCTAAAATCGGACAAATAAGGGCAGAATGATGATCAAAAGTTATTTCATTGTGGGTGCTGCTTGGAATCGGCCAGGTACCTTCTGGATAATCGAAAAATGCAACGTTGCAGTGGGAAATTATTGGAAGTACTATTAATTGCGCGTACAATTTCAACGATTAATTCGACTTCTCAAAATGCAAATAGGAAAGTCTTCAAGTTCCTCGCTTGAATAATTCTCCAATCTCGACGTGAATTATGTTTGCGCGTACGTCACTTCGAAAACGCATCGTCGCCACCTCGAGCAGCTAAATTTCGCAGCTGTTAAACATCTCTGCGCCAGACGAATTTGTTTCCCTTCAATCCGTCGCCCCTTTTGGCAGTTCACTTTCGGCGGATAGATTTTTATGAATGATTTCAATCTACCTTCGAAGGAGTTCGTCTCGAGGCGACGAGCAGCCCGGGGTGGATATTAAAGAGCTCGTCTCGAGTCCTTCCCCGCGACGGCGAACTGTTGTTCAACGCTCACCTGTGTTTCGTGCACGTATCCGCGCGCCGCGTTCGCGCGGAACTCATTCGACGTGCAGCGTGTTAAATTATTCCTCGAAACGGAACGGGCGTTTATTACGCCTGTCTTAATGAGAAATTTTTCTGCGTCCCGACGTCGTTAATATCCACCAGTTTCGCGGCTGCGACGTTGCGGGCCGTGGCGGAGCGTGTCACACCGATATTAATAACGCGGCATTGTCCGTTAAGTTTCGACGAGAGCTGTTCTACGCGCGAGCGATAATTAATTATCTTGGTAATTAAATGACATCGACGAGTAAAGGGGGATGATATTCGCAAGCAAGCTTGCAAACAATTATTCGTTCACGCTTGAACCTCTCATGCCGATTATACGACATGGTGTACAATTGCGATTTTTACATTTGATCGTTGCATTTAAAATTGTTGCAATTTAAACAATTTTTATGTAAAAAGTTACAAGAGGGCGATCATTGTTACATTTCCTTGCTCGCTGTCTTTCGATACTTAAGGCAAAGCTATTCGGAAATAACTGAAACAAAACATTCAGCAAAGCCAACAATCTAATTGTTTCCAATTAATTGTTCTCCATTAATTCCCAATAATTCACCTCGAAGGTACTCGAGCTTCTACGCAATCGACCTGCTATCATCCACAATCGGAACCTGTTCCTCTGTCTGCGCGTCGTTCGACGCAACTTGTGAACATTTCCCATCGACAAACATCATTCCTTTCGGAGAAAAAACATCTCCCCCAAAACTCCCCCATCGTTTCTCGAGATCCTCGAACTAGAATCCAAGCCTTCCTCGGCGGCCTCCTCCCCCGTAGACTACCGTATCCGGCGCGCAATCAACGCGTGCACGCACGCGCAATGTAACGATGCAAATTGCGGGCGGTCCAGGACAAAAGTGTTTGCTCGCGCGATTTGCGGTCTGCCGGGGTAGAGAGCCGGATCCCGGAGGCAGCGGATTTCAATTACGAGTCTTCAGCGGCTGACAGACGCGCAGGGGCTGGCGGTAGCTCATTCGAAATTCGGTAGCTCGGCTGGAGCGCCTCACCGGTAATGAAACATTCGCAGCGCACCGCAAATTGCCCCTCGCCTTGCCACGGCAAGAAAGCAAATGTTTTCGACCGCCTACTTATATCTGCCCGTCCTCTCCCCCTCCCCGTTCCTTTCTTCCCCACGGGTCGTCCGCGGTGCTCGTCGTGCTCGCCATTTTTCTTCTTTATCTTTCTTCCTTTTTTACTTATCCGCCCCCCTGTTCCCCTTCGAAAGCGCTTGGTCGCGTACGCCGCCGTCGACGCCGCCGCCACTTCGCGGCCGCAATCTCGTGTGCAATTATTGGTTTTCGTTGGCGGGCAATCTTGCTCGATGAGACCTCTCCGCGAGATGTTTTTCGTTGCTCCGTGTGCCGACGCGACGCGACGGTGCACCAGGGTTACGTAAGGGGCGGTCGCCGTTGGCCAGAAGTGGGTCCCGGTTGATTGCGAGTGGCTCGTTGGTGAACGTGGTGCCTGGTGTAATTGGGGGGAACGTAAGGATTTTTCGAGAGGGAAGGAAGAGTAATTGGGAAGCGAAAGGTTTGTCAGGATTTGCCTGTTTATTTATTTTTTCTTTATTCTTTATGGAAAACTAGTGAATAGAGTTCGTACGATTTCGTATTGACAGCAGTATTGGGGGAAATCAATATTTCCCGCGGGTCGACGTAACCCTGTGACGCCTCCCAGGGGGCGGTGAGAGAAATCGCGAAGCAAAAGCTATTCAAGGGAAGGGGTTGGTTAATTGCCGTGGTTGTACCCGTGGCAATTTTTAAGATATTGGTCCACGGTTGGCCGCGTTTCGGACGAGACGGGAGGGCCACTTCAGAAAGCAATAACGCGCAGCGTGACTCTCGTTTCCACAATATCGCTTTACCGGCGCTATTACGTTCCCGTCCGCTCATGGGAGAGCGTCGATAGCAGTATACACCGGCGATATGGCGGCTCGTAAGACCAGGTGGTACGGTATAACACTGGAACAGCATTCCACGTTGCAACTGATGCGCAGCGTTCCGCAGTGGCCACTTGCGCACGACCCCCGTAAGACCGATGAACGTGATAGCGCGTCACGATGCTGAAGAAGAAGCCGAACCTCTGTGCACATGCATACGTTAGCTCGAGGATCTTCGCCTGGAATCTTCCGGGCAGCTTGAAAAAGCGGCGGATCCGCGATTCTTATAAGGTGGTCTGTAAATCTGTGTCGAAGCGGGAGTCAATTATAATTTCAACGGGGGTGAAGTATGATTAGAGATGAGGAATCAATTCCTCGATACGTATATGGACATTTCAATTCAGCTGTTCGTACTCGCAAATACAGCAGAGAATATATCGCGGAATTGATTAAAAATTTGTTGCAAGTGTGTATCAAAATGTTGGCAAGGATAACTTTATTAACTTATTATTTCAAAATTTATTCCTGATTTTACACCAGCCAAGGATGAATTTCCTTCGAGTTTATCGTTCCACAAGGATTACAGTCTTATGTACTCACAATTTTCACACTTGGCCTATTATATCGTACCGTGCAATTAATGACTAATAACCGTTTCCAAATACCCGCCGGCCCTTCCTTCTTTACGATCAATCAACAGTATTTACTCGTCCAAAGTGTGCGAAAAGCGCCGGGGCAGATATCGATCCCGGCTCGATCGTAATTCTGTCACGTCCGGGGGCTCGGTGAATCGCGCCGGTTTTAAAACCCTATAAAAGCGGGTGCTCGCTGGCGGCCGAACCGCCAGCTGGGGCAAGAAACGCCATGAATCTCGAGGAGACCTAGTTCGAGGCAAGACAGGTACCGCGGTATAAGTTCGACTGGTTGCTGCAGTTAATCGTGTTTAACGGCCGCTGACGCATCTTGCTGAACCGCGAGCGTGCAGCTGCTATCAACGCCAATGAACCCTGGCGAAGGAGATCGCGGGGCAACGAATAATATGGTCTTATAGAGAAAACGTGATCGATCCGTCAAGCTCGTTACGATACGAACGAAAGCGATTCTTATCGAAAGTGTTCCCGCGAGAGCGAATCGGACGATTGCGGCGATCCTGATATCGTCGATAACTTCAGTCACGTGTTCGTGCACGCGTGTATGTGTGCACTTATGCACGCACGCATGCATACATACATGCGAGTATGTTTCATTGACGAACGCGCAATGCCGCGATTCACCGCCCGTCGATTCGCGACGCTCGTTACATTAATTAATTCCCCGATCGTCAACGCGTGTACGTTGGTTTTTGTGTCGCACGAGAACAGCGCGCCGATGAAAAAGCGGCCGCATAAATTTTGCTAATTAAGTATCGTCGCGTTGATGAGGCAGAAAAGGTGGAGATGGGCGGAAGAAGTAGGAGAAAAAAAAACGCGCGCGCGCATACGCAGACACGAGCGCGATGGTTGTTTGAAGAAGTGCGGTATGCCCGTGTACATTGTCGCCGAATCCATCCGCGTCTCGACGCAATCGGGATGATTGCGCGATAGAATATTTTCGTCAGCTTTTTATCGGAACGGCCACACACGAGAGAGGAACGACGTTCCTGTGGAAGTGGCAATTAGGGGTACGGATCGGAAAAGTATGCGAGCTAATTGTGAATTGAAGCGGCGCGCCCCGGTGAGCACATCGGGACCGCCCAGGCACAGATGGGACGTGCATTCGTCAAATAATTGACAAATGAATTTAATTGCCGCCCCTGGTTCTTGCCCGGACTGGCCGCCGCGCTCCACTTGATGAAATACTCGCGGCGTTAATTACCGAATGATTTAAGGACTCCTTCTCGGCCAGCTATTTATACTTAGCAATTCGGGAACGTTATGACTCTTCGCTGTGATAAATGAAGCCCGCCTCGTTAGAGGGGAATTATTTTGTGGGAATCGGGGATAAATAAGTCGAAGAGTACTTTGTTGAAGGTGAGATGAAATTCTGGATCGAGGAATATTTTTCGTTGGACTGTTTGAAGGTTCCGGGGTATCAATAATTTATAAGTTTAGAGAGAAATCTCGAGGGGATATTTAATTTGAGACAAGTTCGCGGTAAATTCTTTTACTTGCTGACAGCTTTGTTCAGGGATCATTGGTTAAGGTTTTCCTCGATTTTCCAAAGTGGAACGTTCCTTCAACTCTTTGACGTATTTGAGAAGTATAAAAACCTTTTCACGTAAGTCAAGAATCTTAGCAATCGTCAAGCGACACCATTTCGAACAGCCATTGTCAAGTACGCCTATCGTTCATGTCCTTATCTCGATATCGGCTGCTAATTTACTCTGACAAATACGGATCGCTCTTCTGTCGTCCGTCACGATTATGGCAGTCGTGTTTCGCACGTATGAATCGCGACGACCTACTTTGAACCGCATCAATTATTCCCCCTACGTTTTAACGCAGACGGATACGGGATCGAAACAAAAGAGCCTCGAACACGGTTTCTGTTTCATGAATCGGACTTGATGAAAGACTATTCCGAAGATCCGACGCAGGAGAGCCGTCACAGTGATCATTTTTCTTCAGTCTGAAGAAATCTGTCGTACCAAATTGTGAATACCTATATATTTCTTTCAATAACCCTTTAATTGCAGTGGGTCATTTCGAATTATCTGACACGCTCCATTTGACTTGCTTCGATCTTATAATACCTTTCCCAAAAATGCAACTTCAACTCTGTCATTTATTATTTTCGATCAATCTTGACCCACTGATCCATAGATTGAAACACGCCGATCTATGTATCGCTTTCCTTCGTGAATCTGAAATCACGATGAAGCTATGTACATATACATACACAACTCCCTTATTCCCCGTTTAAAAAGACAACCGTCTTCATCCGGGCGATTTTATTAGCAAAGAGTATCGTCCATACGGCGAAAGACAGATTTTTCCCGGCAGATTGTCCAAGAGGGACGAGAATCCCGAGGCACGAACCGGCCAGAAACGATCCCTAACTCTCCCCGGCCACGCTCGTATAGCCGGGGGATTTAAATTTAAGCCGTTCGTCTCCGGACGAACGACTTTCGAATCATTAGGATCTCCATAAACGGCGGATGGCCTAACGAAGCTTCCTTAAAATACGGGATGTACGAGTATTACGACCGACCGTGCTGCGGGACGACAGCACGAGGGAGAGAGGGCGCGATACACGAGAGCAAAATGGGAAGAGAGAGGGATAACGTAAAATGATACGAAGAAAAGGAGAACGATTCACGTAAATGCGCATCTGCCGCCTACCCGATAAGCGCACTTGTAAATCAAGACACGCGCGCGTGAACGAGTACCAAAGCTCATAGAAGGGTGCACTGGCTACGGTGGGACCTGAATTATTAATACGAGCACGCTTACCGGTCCAATCAAGTCCTCCCACCTGGCCACCTGGTCAATTCTTGGACGATGCTCCTTTGGCCGAGACCGCCATATTTAAAAGCGTTGCCCGCATGATCCTCGACACGATTAAGCTCTTCGGCGTCTCTTAAGGATACGAGCAGAATGGAAGAGGGTGGAGAGAGTAGGGGAGAGGGAGAGAGAGATGAAAAAAGACGAGACGAATCAAAGCAGACCGGCCGCGGACCTGGTCCTTGAACACGAGAAAGAGCTTCGGGCTAATCTGGCGTTTCACGTTTAGCCGACAAGACTTGGGTTTTAGAAAAATTCGCGGGGTCGTTGAAATATATCCTTCGATTACGAGTGACTCGGGAGGAAAATGGACTTCGATGGTTAATGGTGGAAGAGAGAGGTTTTCGCTTTCTTCGTTAGCGAGAGCCTTTTTTGCTGGTAAAATATTCCGCGGAGTTGAGAATATTTCGTCGACAATTGTCGTATCATTACTGGTCCGAGGTGGATACCTTGAAGTCGAAGATCAGGAAGTTAAGAATTAATTTCTGTCGCCATTCGTATCTAAGAGAATATTTAATAATAGATCTGTCTACACTTTGCGGATAGATTTTTCTCGCAGCATCGAATACGTTTTCTTTTATTTCGCGAATTTTTTTGATTATTATTTTCGTTTCTCGCTTTTACAATTAATTCCAAACAAATGCAGACTACAATTCCGGTATTATTGTAACAATAAAAGTATCGAATGGCAAACCAGTCAGTCACGTCGAATTAATATCAACAAGTCACGATCACGTTCTCGTTTCATTGGGTTCAATGTTGCCACGCGTTGCAGAGCAGGCCTGTCATACTCTCACCAGCTTCAACCCTATTAAGCTTCGCTAATTATCTGAATTAATTTAATCGGGACGGTTAATAGAAGTTCAAGCAGCTGTTCAATTACATAAATCCGACCGACAGTAGCGGCCCCGTGGAATGAACGCACTTCGACCATTCGTACAGCTGTTCGGTCATTCGGCACTATATGTGGAAAGCGAAATTAAAATAACTTGCAGGCCTGACCAATTGAGGTGGCGATTCGCTGTGGCTATTTTACCGTTGTCGTTCCGCTATCGGATGAAATTAAAGTTATCGTGCTCCGGGGAATCCGATTGCTATGGCGATCTCGCATTAAATGGCGTAATGATATTGTCATTCGAAGCTTTGGTCCAATTACCCGGGGCAGCATTTGCACTCCAATACGTTCAGTTCAATGAAAAATGTGTACTGTACGCTGTACTTATCTGGGAAGCATCGAAAATATAAGAAAACGACTGCAATTAAATTGTCGGCGCGTGATAAGCAATGATCCGTTTAAAAGTCCAAAACCACTTGCGAAAAGGAAGAATTCCCAAACGCCTGCGTACCGCGCGAAACGAATGATAAAATAAACGACAAAAGTGGCCGGCAAGAGCAGGAAAATAGAGAGAAACGTAAAGAAACGAGGATCCCCCAAAAAATTTGTCACGCCCGTTAACCGTCAGAAACCAGTTCCATAGATAACCGGCTAGACATCGCAGGGAGTAATTCGTTCGAGCAGCAAACAAAACGGATCAGCTCCAGCAAGGAGAGAAAAAAAAAGGGACCGATCCGTCGACCAATATTTTCCCAACGGACCTGAGGATGCTTCCACCGTCGCAGGAAAGAGCGGCAGAAAAGGAGAGGAGGTACAAGAAGAAGGCGAAGAAGAAGAAGAAGAAGCAAAAAAAAAGAGGAAGACAGGACGGAGTGTCGTGGACTATCACCACCAGCGAGGCCAGAACCTGAATATACCTGGGAAAGAGCGTACGTGCACGTACGTCTCCCATGAGTCGTGGAGTAGTTATGGTTTGGGGCAGTGGGAGAAGCACGTGAGATGGTATGGGAGGGCGTCGGGTCGGCGCGTGGGCGGCCGCAGGCAGGACGCACGTCTCGACGAGAGAGATGGAAGGCCTGGTGGTATGCCACGAGGCTGAGAGAGTGGCCAAGGAAAGGGTGAACCGTGTGGAAGAAGGAGGCGAAGAGGGCGATGAAGAAGAAGAAGAAGAGGAAGGTGAAAGAAGGGAAGGAAGGTGGAAAGAAAAGGAACAGCAACTCGGCGAGATAAACGACGGGGTGAAAGAGCGAGATGGAAGGAGAAAGAAAAGGAGTGAAGACGGTGGAAAAAGGGAAGACGAAGAAGCGTTCTTCTATATCCGCGTATGGGAAAGGACGCGACGAAGAGAAAGGAGAGATGCGAAGGGAGAACGAGAGAGAGAGAGAGGGAGACGCTGGAGAGAAGGATCGAGTCGAGAGCCCGATCCTTAGCCGGTTAGGAATAAAAGGAGTTTTATATGACGCCGTGGTTTATGACCGTGGGTTTTATCTGATCGCATTGCCACCGGTGCGGATTTCGCAATAAATTAGGCCGAGGTGTAATTAAAAGGGCACCGGTTGCACGGCCGACTCGTGACCGTCGTGTAGCCACTACCGAACTCGGGGATCCTCCTCTTTTTGCGTTTATGAGGCCACGAAATCCGCGATCCGACCTTCGTTACGGAACGAGACGAACCGCCGGGCACATTTTTACGGGGCACCGTGGTGGAGGTTGCGCGGCTAACGTGTCTCCCGTTGAAGCTGAAAACGCGAGGCAAATTAGGAAACGAATGTTCTTTAGGTATGAGAATTGCTGGACAAGCAATTCCAAATACCTTTGGCAATGTAATTTTATTTACGTTCGGGACGCGACACCGAGAGACACCTGTAAAAATGTCGCCTTCGTTTGTCGAAGGAATCCAAAAGTGTCTTCCGTGTCATGGAATTTTAACGAAAAAAGTTAGTCAATTAATAGACGCGCGCAAATATCGAGGTGAGATGAATCGATGTTTGAAGGTCGCAAACGTTTGCGAGATATTTCCTCTCGACGTTTACTTCCTATCCAATAATTTTCGCGAAATTCAGTCCAACCGACTGTAATGTTACCCCGCGCTTAAAACTTCTGACTAATATTCCACGCGGTCCACAATTCTTCCAGCGTAATCGTACGTACGTTACCCGATAAGCGGGCGAAATCGTAGAACTTGCGAAACGACATCGATCAGTGTCCGGAAGAATTGCTTCCTCGATAATTAACCCGCTCCGTAGCTGTGCCCAATAGAGAGAACAGAATTACACGATTCGCCACTCGCAATTACAATAAATTTCCACCGGCACCCCGGCATACTTTGCGCGATGTCGGAAAATCGATTTAAACCAGTCCCCGGCGGTGGATAAAACCTGCCCCGAAAAAGAAGGAGCAAAAAACAAAAAGAAAAAAAAGGATTGAAGTGGCAGGACACGGGAGGGTGGAAACGTCGATTGGAGGCTAGCCAAAAGCAAGCGTCGAGTAATTCGGCGTTTCCACGAGGCGGGCTTGGTAACGAGGCGCGTTCGCGACTAATTTGTTCGTACGGTAAATTGAAATTACACGTTGCTCGGTGCCGTTTCTCTCGCGGCTCGACGAGCCGCTGAATTATCGCCGGAACGTCGAGAAAAAAAGGGGCCCACGAAACAAGCCACCCGGAGCAACGTGACCCCGAGAAAGAGAGGCACCGTCGACTTTCACCCGCTTTCTGTTCCACCCTCGTAACATGCTCGCACGCCGGTTATTAATATCGCCGGGTCTACTAACGACCGAGTTATTATTCCCCATGTGAAATTTTTGCATTAACTTTTATTGATGGGCCGCGGGCCGCGCGCTTTAACCTTAATTTCAGCGACGACCGAGACGACGCGACGCGTCGGTGAAACGTGCGCCACGTCATGATTCCCCGTTGATGATTGAATACGATGGGCCCTCGTGTCGGGCATCGTTGCGCGCCGGTGTACGTGTGCCGTTAATTGTGCATCTGTTAAGATTGTACACGATCAAACATGGTATCTCTTAGTGGTTAATCATATGTTCTTTGTCCCTTTTATTCTTCTTTCTTTTTTTTTCTTCCTCCTCTGAAAGCTGGGAAAAAGTCTCGTTGCGAGGACGGATATTATTCGTGCCGGGAGATTGAAGTAGGATATTTGTATAATGTATGACATGGTAAGTGAAAATGGGGAATTTCAATTTGTCTTGAAATACCGTGGAAGCAAGAGTACGTTATCAGGTCTTATATAAATAATAGAAATGATAACGTTGATAGAGAAACGAGCATTTATTAGAGCTTATAAATATAAGAATAGATTATTCCGTAGGGAAATGCTATAGTAAATGTCTTACGCAAAGATAAACGTACCGTGGAAAATCTAGATGAGAAAGAAGGAGGAATTTCACCAAATTTAATTTCTGTAACATCATCCTCAGCTACCTTCGTTCTCAGTAATGCACTCCGAGAACCGGACAGGTCTCCGTCTATAATTCTGAATCGTCCGGTAGAACGGCTACCGTGTTTGCGGAAAAACGCATCTACAAGTTAGATAAAGTTGCTGCGAGCAGATCAATGATTTCTCGCGTCATGCTGAATCTGGACGGGAGGAATTAACCCGTCCATGACGTTTCGTTGGAATTCAACGGCGAAGGATGCTGCAACGTCGCGTCCCACGGAGTTTCCCATAAGATCGTGCCTTCCCTCGGAACACTTTTTTCCAAGCTTCCATACGCGAGCCAGCTTCCTGCGCTATCCGCTACGAAGCTACGGAGCCGTGACCGCAAAACAAATATCATGAAATTTCTAAGAGAACACCAGCCACTCTCACGACTCTTATTTTTCTTTATTTTCACCTTGGCGATATTAGATCTTCTTATTCTGTTGCTTCCTACCAGACTACCTGTTTAATATTCGTTGGATCTTTGATAGCCTTTTTATTCTTCGTATTCGACGCACAGTGGAAACTTAATAAATTATTATTATTATTAAAAAGTCTATGGATTTTCTACGTACATAGTTTCTTATACAAAGACAGCAATATATTGTTATTATATAGAATACTAAGATACTGTACAGCTGAGTGTTTCGTAAAATAATACAATCCCAATATACAGCCGTCCACAAGGTTAAACGGATATCAATTCGTTTCTAAGCTTGGATAGCTCGTTTCCAATGCTTCGTACGTACGTTCCAGCGCAGTTCCACCGGTGAAACCGGGGACTGGTTTCCACGAACGGCCAGTCGATTGATAATTACATAGATTTCGGTAAGAATCCACGGGGCAACCCGGGCAAGATGGCCGTGCAAAGATATTCGAACGTTACTCGAGTGGCCAGAGTCGCTCCCATCTACATGGCAGCGCGATATAACATTGCGGTGGTCCCTGCTTCATGGTGAGAGGCCACGAAGAGGATGCCGGCGATGCAGATATGCTTTATATACCGGACCTCATTGTGGAACGCCTTTGCGCCCCTCTCGCGGCGTGTAGATCCAGAGATACTCTCTCACAGAGCTGCTCCGCGCCTTACTAATGCTCCAGTTTATAAGGGTTATCTCCCTTCGAGATCCCCGAACGAGGAGGACGACGGAAAACGAAGAGAAAGATGGTGAAAAAGGGGGTAACCGTAGGTCTCGCAGAGAGGAAAAGATTCATATTGGCGGAGAGGTATAATTCGACAATAAATTTTCAATTGCTGAGAGGAACGAGACTGCCGAATTAAATTAACTCAATTATCCGAGGATAAACTATTTCAAATGCAAAGAATTCTATTCTTCCCGAAGTATACGGATCAATTGTAACGTAACGAAGAGAGGACGGATAATGGTAGGAAGGATATTTGAATAATGGAACTGCGAACGCGACGATGGAATTAAATTTTTTTCTTCTGCCAGACCATTGCGTGCCACGATTTTAAACGTATCTTCATTTCTGCCTGCACGGTACGCAGTAATCTGTACAATTATTGCGCACGTAATGCTCTGTTCGCTGCGAGTGATACTCTTTAGTTCAATCAGGCATGCGATACCTACCAGGGATCGTCGATGATAAATATCCACGGCTCGGTACTCGTTACTTAAGTCTCGAAGTACCGCCACGAATTATCTCGACCTATATATGTATACACTAGCTCGTCGCACGCGATACTACAAATAGACTTATAAAGGATTTTGTCGAAAATATAAAATATAACATTGTTCTGCTACCGTACCACCGCGGCAACAATAATCATCTCTGCGGTACTCCAAGTCTGAAAAATCTGTCATGAACATCGTAATCCTGTACACATCAATCGAAGGATCAATTTCCACCCAAGAGAACAAACAATACGTCTCTATTAATTGACACATCTCCACGCGGCAACAACAACTCGTTTCCCCAGCGTCCCGTCATTTCCATAATATCGTATAAAAGCTGCCTGCTCCGTGTTCCCAACGTCATCGGCCGGGCCGAGAACGCCTCTCACCTGGAGAGCCACGGCGATAATCCTCGGGCGCGTGATTGCGCTCGATCTTTATGCGAATTGCGGCCACGTGCACTCCGCGAGGCTCGCGAGCCGTGTTTCAACGGGACCAAAGAAAATGGTGGACGGGAGAAAGAGGCTGGCATTGGCCGCGTGTCCTCGCGAAATTCCACCCAGAAAGGACAACGATTGTGTTTATGACGCGTCGGTGAACGGGGGTCCCCCTTCGTGGCGGAATGCGAGGGTGTCGCAACGGCCCACGATTAAGTTGTATCAAATCCGCGATTGAGTGCCTCGTGCATCGCGAGTTCCACGGCCATAAACGTCCGGGCCATGGTGTTTCCCATAATCTACGGGCGGTGGCCGAGAGCAGCGTGGAAGGAACAAAAAGGTCGCCGGTCGTGGAACACCGGTGCCGAATGGGACAGAGGAAGACGGAAGGACGACGATGAGAGGATACGGAGTGAAACGGAGATAGATTGATGGAAGGTCGAAGATTTTGGCGCAGCGCGAAGCAGGGAGTTACGATAGAGAAAGAAAGAGACGGGGGAATGGAATTTATCGGACCGCAACGAGAACAATTATTTACCGTTGATGAAACATGTACTATCGATGATTTTATTCCGCGACCAGCGATTCATTCCCGAAGCAAAGAGATACGCAATATTTCTTAATTGAAACACAAAACGACCAACTGTACATCTTCCACTTACACGGCATCATCGCCTCGTCGTCCGGCTTGGAAAATCTCCGCCGTGCCCACCGTAACAGACGATAATATCATCTCCGCGCGAAGGCGAGAGGAAAGCAGCAGCTGTGAAAGAAACTAAGTATGCAGAACGCGATGGAACGAGAGAAAAAGGAGCACGGCGGCGCGAGTGTCCTGGCAAATTCACGGGTCGTGGCCGTCGCTCCTCAACGCGCAAGAGGTATCCAGGTGCGGAGGTGACGCTCTACAATAACTCTTTCGGCTTTATGTCGTGGGTGGTTTATACTTTATGCGTCCCGCGGGACAATCACGGGGCCACGGCCGAATCGGGCTCTTATTCTCTACCGGCTCTTCCCCTTTCACGTTCTTTACGACAGGACGTCGCCGGTGCCTACGGCGCGCGACACGCTCACGAACGCCTCAAAAAATCGTCGGCCCCGTCAAAATATAGAGGCTTCCCATCCGGGCGCCTCATCGACATGAAATAATCGCGACTGTTCGCGCGTCGCCGATTTGTCGTGTCGTTAGAAATATCGCCAGGGGTGCGATTCACGAGGGACGTCTCGTCTTTACGGTTCTTCTTTTCGTTTTTGTTCCTGTTTAGGGGGAATAGTCGGGACGGTTTTGAAGGGGTGAGTTTTCGGGTGAGTGCGAGAGATACTTGTGGGAACTGTGAGTTCATTGAACCGAGGAATGATAAGGGACCGTGCGCTGGAGTTTCACGGTGTCTTTTTATATTTTAGGATGGGTTCGATTTCGAGTATTTCTGTTTCGTTTCGTTTTATTTGTACGCGGTATGTGTTCGTTGATGGTTATGGTTTTTTCGTTTTGGGTAGTTTCAGTTTTTGTGCGTGACGGATGTTTTTTTATTGGGAAAGATAAAAGGGGCTTTTTTTTTAAATACTTTCTTCTATTTTGTTTTTCGGCGCTGAAGATTCGATTTCTCTGAGATGTAGCTTTCCAAATACTGGCATACATCGAAATCATTATACACTGTATTATCGCGCTCATACTCTCTGCTCTACGCTTCCATTTAAGTACCGTTGCAACAAAATTAATACTGCCATTACTCTTACTCCACTGCTCTCATCCGGCCACGCTTCATAACTCACGCTTCAAAATCCGGACTCGAAAAACTTCAAACTTCCATCTACGTCACTAACACTACAACATATTTATATTATATCTAAATTTTACGCAGACCGACCAGTAGAATTTTTGCGCGATAAGTATAATATTCCTCGTATTATTGAATATATTTTCGATACAGACTAGATACTACAGGACCTAACAAATGTGCAAAGACAGGAACAAATTTCAGTTAAAAATATATTAAAATATAAACAATTATATTAACGCATGTTTCCACCTATACATGCACATACTGTACGCATCCTCAATCCTCGTCAAACCTAGAACCATTACATAACGCCCGTTTAAATAAAATCGACGCCGCTTTCGCGTCTCCTCCTCGCGATCCTCGGGTCGCGTTCGCGATCCCGTGCTGCTCTCATTTCCATCGGCCACCATAATTATCGCTCGGTGTACGGTACGCGAATCGTTACGTGCTCATGTCTGGCAGGTGGAGGCGAGCGGGAACGTCCGGAAAGCGTGATGCAAACGCGATAAATCAAAGTTCGAAGTCCACATACGCGGATCGATAGCCAAGATTGGCAACGTGCCAATTTTCTTCGGCGGTGAAAGCAAGGTTTTCGAGAAGGGCCGGCCGGGCCCGGGCAGCTCGACGGAGGCGCAACGATAGGTGTGATAAATGCAATTATTTACGGTCGATTAAGAGAGTACGGCCGCGGCGATTTCGAGCGTGTACGAGCCGATCGGTTCCGTAGATTGACCGAGCCGCCTCTCCGCCGCGTGCATTTTGCTCGAGTTTTAAGCTGATTATCTGCCGCCGCTCCCGAACCCTTTCGTTGCGAAACCCGAAGCACCGTTTGCTTCGTGAAAGGACTCGCCGAGAGACTCACGCGTGTGTTTGCGTTGCAACGACTCGTTGATTATTGTTGAACATTCGACTGTCTCCTCGGTTTTGTTTTCTATCGATCGATTGTTCACTTCGGTGCTTGTGCTTCGAATAATTTTTTAAGCAGATGTACCGCCGGAGGAAAATACGTTTTAGTCAAGTATATTAATCTGAAATATTTTCAACGTAGATATGGCGGTTTGAATGTAACTTAATTGGAGATTGGAGTATACTCCTTTCCATTCATGTGACGGAATTTAATTTGACAGATAAGAACATTAACCTCGCTAAATAAACGATTAAAACGAAGCGTAAAAGTAATACGTATCCCACTTCGTAAAGTAGTATATTGTAAACAAGTGACTGTAGAATGCGAACGGTCATTGTTTATCGCGAAAAGGAATCAGAGTTAACTCACGAGTAACGTAGAAAGTGATAAGCAAGTTAACTTTCGTGCGCTGTATTCGAGTATTTTGCAACAATGATGAGTCGCGTTGCCTCGCAATTATCATCGATTGAATTAATCGGTTCATTTATGTAGTGTCACTGCCCCGACTCGGATTGTGCGCAGTTCGCGTCGGAATATTTAACAGATTTCAATATTCACGCGCGTTTATGAAATATTTATCTCCGTATTTCTGTCCGTCGTTCCGGCCGTGCATATTCGTATGATTTATTCCTAAAATATGCCACCGAATTTCCATTCGGGATGAAAAATACGCGTCGGCGAGCGGGCTAAAAAAAAAAAAATTGATAAAATCGTGATCGATCGCACGGTGACTCGTATTTTAAACAGATTTTTTGTTCCTCCTCTCGTTTGTTCTGGTGGATAAGGACAAATATGAACGAGGCAACGAGTAATATTCGAGCTTTATAAACAGGGAAGAATGTCGTTTGTCATTTCGTGTCACCATTATATCATCGACGGGAACGGTACGCGCGTTTCCGATCGTATCGAATTGAAGGGAAACAAGATTGAGGACCATCCGCGTGGCGTATATTATCCGTTTTCGTTTCTCCTCGTGTACCCGCTCCCGGGGGAACGCCACGGAATCCGAGGGCCCGGAATTGAATTATCTTACTTCTGCGCGAACGTATCACGCGGCACGTTTCGTCTCTTCGGCAGTGGAAAAACATTAAAAACATTTCTGCGAAATACTTTCTCTCGTCGCTTAAACATATCAGCAGCAGGAAAATAATAAATTTCCTAGCGACGTGCATATTTTGTTCAAGCGGATCTATGCCGGAGCATAAGTGTATTCGCATATAATACTCACAAATTTATAATTACATATCGTACATCTGTATAAGTAATACAGACTCTTGTAATCAAAGAACGACTATCGATAGATAGAATGCACAATGCTAATAATTGATAATATTTCGCGAGGGATAAATGTTGATTCGCGAACGCGCCTTCCATTGAGCATCCTGGGAAAGCCTCGTCCCCTGGCAATTCGCGAGTCGAACGAGCCTCTACAATTCTATTACGCCGGTCTTGTACGTTTCGAATGGAACAAAGTGAATGAAGTCCGCGATCTTTATGACGACGAAGAAAATCTTTGCGATTCAGTCCCACGGCCGCCGGACGGAAATCGATGTCGTCCGGTGTGCAACATACTTTTCTTCGTTGCACGTTCGGGCATATTTGGTGATTCAGGAAAAGTACACAGGCACGATACGTGGATTGGTTCGGATGGGACTGCCGTCAAGTATCGCGGAGGCAAGAACCTGTATCGTGAGGCAATACGTACACCTGTTGCCTAGATCCGTGATTTATTTCGAAGACTTCCCTTTCTTCTTGTACCACGGGCCACGCGGAGATTTCTCTACGCGTTGTGCGTGGGTCGCGACTGGAATATTTTTCTTCTGGCCTGGCTGCGAGAAGCGCAACGTGATATATTCCTCTGCAACGCGACGCGACGCTTCGATTTTTCCGATACCGAGAAGAATCACTTGCGTTTCCCGTGCATCGCCTATGCGTCTTTTTAAACAAAATTTGATAACAGTAGGAATGATGCGAAACGTATAAAAACTTCCATTAGTGGAATGATAGTTCGTACAATGAGAAGTACTGCGATAGATAATAACAAGTGTTTAGCAGAATATCGACGGCAGTGAAATCTCTGGTAAGAATAATGCGACGAATATAAATTATCCGATAAATTGATTAATCCGTGGTATACATTCCTGGCCGCACAACTATTATAACGCGTTGCAACCTCGACTTTTCCACCTCGTCGAGCAACTAACACCGGGGGGGTGGGGGTGGCGGAAAAATCTGCGCGAAGATATATCAGAAAAGTCGGATATTGTGATAATTAAATATCACCGTGGCCGGATTAATTAATTGAAGACGCTGTGTACGCGTAACGCGAAATGAATAATACCTCCGGCACAAGATTATAAATTTGCATTCCCCTCGTCGCAACCACCGTTTCACTCTCCTAAAACAAACTTGTTCCCCGTCGCAAATCCACCTCCAACAAACGCAGAAGCATCCCTCTCTTTCTCTCGGGTCGCGAAACCGGCGCGTCGTAGCAGGCGTGCGCCGAATAAAGCCGTCATCCGTGTCCACCGGGTCCCACGTATACCAGTCCTGTTTCGTTCTCACAGAAAGGTAGTTCCAAGGGTTGACACGGACGGGAGGGAGGGCCCGGGCGGACACGAAGAGGAACAAGGCGGAACAGCGTGAAACATATACGAGAGACGAGCAACCGAACCGGAGCCGAGGACTTCTCTTTCGGCGGACCGGTCGGGGCCGAAGCCTTGCTTTCGAATAAAATGAAATTAATCCGTTGAAGCCGGCGGGGGTCGCGGCGGCGTCCCTCTGTCCTAGTTCACGATAAATAAATCCCGCGGGCCGGCCCCCGCGGTGTCCCAATTAATTCGGTCTTATTCTAACAGCCGGTGTACACGGCAAATCCTCCCTTTGTGATATCGGCGACGCGTCGCCACGGGACGACCGGCCCGCGTTTCGTTTCATTATCGTCCTTTGCTATCCGCGGCACCCGACACGCCTCGAATTTAATTAAGCCGCGGGCTACGTGTCCCCGGTGCACGGTCGCACCTTGTCCACCGTGGATTGTCCTCGTGGATTGAGCCGGCGTCCTCGATTCACCGAAGTTAGAGGAGGTTCCGTTCGGGCAGGGAAAAATTAAACAGCTGCGAATTTTTGTCATCCGAGTTCTCCGTTCGCTTGGTTCACGAACCAACCATTCTCAATCCAGTGACTGACGAAAGAAGGGTCTGTCGTATGAAGTGTCATCGATAATCGTTTTTCTATCAAATCGGCCGGTCTTCCGGAATAATATCGTAAATGTACGAAACCCACGATCTCGTCGATAGGGCAGCAGAATGTTTCGGCTGTTCCAAACGGTACGTCGGGCACGGAGGAGTTCGAAGCGTCGAGATAAATCAAGGGGCCGATGAGACCGTTTATAACGAAGCGAGATCTATCTGCGTAGCAATGCTCCCCCGCGCGCACTCCTAGCTATCCTATTATTACGTGGACCTGCCAGCACTCCCACGCCGAGGGTAACATGATCGGGGTTAATCTGACCGTGACCTGTACTATGCGAGCACCTGCGCGCGACCCAACCTAATTTCAACTTCTTTCCCTCTATTTTTTTGGTCTACTCGGCCAACACGGTTCGTTCCCTTTCTCTATTTCCCTGCCCCGTGTTCCTCTTCGCGTACACCATGTCCAGGGTGGGAGATACGGAGGAACGATAACAGTTCCTCGCCGAGGAGACTTGACTAATGAGAATTTCGAGATATGCACTGAGATACAAGGAATGGTTATTGGGGGCCCCCCTTTTCCTTTCTCCCCTTCTTTTTGTATATTCTGTCAGACGCGGTTCTTCGTGATCGGTTTAATCGGCGGGGGTAATCGAAAGGGTTACGGTCATTGTAACGCGCGGCATGGATTGTTTAATTAAGGTGTTCGAGATTGGGAAACGGGTAGGATGATCGTGAAAGTTCTGGTCCGTCACGAGCTACCTATCCTCGTAAGCATGGTAGCATATTTTTGTTACAGACATCGAGGAATCGAATGACCGACGAATGATGAGTGGTTATTGGAAGGGTCGCTGCCTGAATCGTAACATAATCGAATTAATCATTCGTTACCCCGCTAATCATTGATGCTCTGTATTAAATGAAAAAAATCAACAAAAATTGCCCCTCGAACGAAAAACGATACGCCCCGAAACTGTGGCGAAAAGCGACCATCGATAATAAAATCGGGCAACGTGCACGTTCATACCATTTCCCCAGAAGCAAGTTCTTGGCCGATCTCGCTGGATCTTTCTTCTCATAAATCCTCACCGGGCTCGACGGTAGTTTCGTGGTTTTATAAGACGGTTTTATACGTATACCCACACGCGTTCATAAAAAAGAAAAAAAAAAGGAAAAAAATAAGAGGGAATAAAGAGGAAAGAACGCGTTATGGGAAATGTCCTATCGGGCTGCAGGCAGGTGCACCGTCCATATAAGGTTAAAAGGCCATACGAACTCGACTCTCACTCCGGGAGTACGATAAACGCGGGCCGATTCGCTCGTGCCTCGCCCAACTTCCACGCGAGGAGTTATTACAAACGCCTACGCTCTGGACAACGCCGCAGGAAACCGAAGTCGAGGGCTCTCGACGACGACGACGACGACGACGACGACGACGAAAAAGGGGGTTTGTTTTTCGTGGATGTCCACGGAAATTGGACGTGGGCCCGGCGACGAGCCGTTAGCTTGTAAATCTCCCACTCGTCCGCTCCTATACGGATACTGTGTGTGCGTGACTGTGTCTGTGTGTGTGTGTGCACGCGTGGTCTCTTCGTTGCTTTCTTCCAGCGCCTACGTTTTTCTGTTCCGTTCCGTGCTCTTTCGGAACCGGCGACTTTGACACAGTGGCAGCCCCGTGGGCTGAACTAATTGGCCGGGGTTCGCAAAGCTGCCTTTTTTCCGAGAGTATACGGGAGCGTGGAATCGGCGCGCGTAAGGAAGGAAAGTAACGCAGGCCTGGGTATGGGGGTGTTACGTGAAATGGGAGATACAGTTGAGAGCGAATGTTAAGGGGTGATATGCAAGAGTTGGAGGAACATTCCTTTATTTTTCCTATCGTGTTATTTATTGCGACTCGAATTCACTAATATCTGAAACGATTCTAATAACTTCGTTTCATTTACATCTTACTGTCGCACGCTCTAGCAGCGTCGATGAATTTATTCATAGAAGTAAACGCCAAGAAAAGTAATTACTTTCTTCGTTCGCTGCCAGGACGAGACATAACGACGGATCAAAAATTCCATTCGCGAATCGGCAACCGTCTATTTAGCGGATTAATGTATTCAGATTGATATTAAAATTCATCGTCGAACTTCTCAGACAGTCGCACCGGCTCCGGTCGTCTCTCGTGCCGTGCATCAGCACCGTCACTCGATCCCCATGATAACGTTATCGCCGTGAACCGTGTCCACGGCAACGCGGCTAATTAACATCTCAATTAACCTAGCCGAACGAACGACGTTCGCGCTCGTACCCGTAACGCGACGATACCGCCTCGTAATTTCCTGCTCCCGCGGCGGCATAGACACGGGATAAGAAAAGAGACGGGGGGGAAAAAAGAATGGAATATATGTATCGCGGAGAGCGGGACGATTTGCAGGGGGGACCGGTACAAATTAACTATCTCTGCCACTTGAACGGACGTTTACCGCTAATTACGTCGTGCACCGCGATGTACGCGGTAATTATGCCGGCCACGAGCAGATCCGATCGATCCCCTTCTTTTTATTCCCGTTCCTGCTCTCACGGGGCACCGTGACTAATAACGCCGGATCGAAAATCGTATCGTATCGATCCGCATGGCACGGAATATGCGCACGGCCGAGAACTCCCATGGGGAGTCCATTGGACGTCACCCGCTGACCCGTGGCTGTGTTCTTTTAATTGGGCCCGGAGCCGAATCACCGATCGGCTGCAGGTGAATCGCAACGATTTGTATCGCTGGCAGATCATTACTCATCTATGCTCCCGGGGGACTTCCACGGTCCACGGTGCAGCATGAAAAGGGGCCACTCGCATTGCGCCGCTTCGATCGCGGAGTTTCCCTTCGTTAGCGGCCGTCGATTCCGTCGCCGTTTGTTCGACGTCGTGAAAGAAGCACGTAACTCGTTTCGATCTGTTCGCAAATATTGTCTGGAGCGGGAACATTTTCCATGGAACCGTCGTTCGTCGGTGTTATTCGTTATTTCTCATTGTACGATTTCACCCTTCGGCAGACGGATTGAAATTATTTGCGATAGAATATACTAACTGATTAGTACAGTTGAATGTGCATATTCTTGATAGAATTGTACATTTGAAAGTAATCATTTGTACAGTGTCTAAGATATCGTAAAAACAAATGGGCAACTGTATTTGGGTAAACGTGGGTTCATTAAAGAGTAAACAAAACTCGCTTGACCTGCAGATGTTTAATTTCTTCAGGCTGAGAACTTCGTGGAGGAAGACCTTCGCGTGTACTTTCTATTCATTTTTACCGTAAACTACAGCCGACTTTAATATCTCGATCTACAATGCGATACGAGTGTCCTGTCGATTGCCCGGGGAATTCAGGTGGCGACGGTCGATCGGTTGAGCGCACGTGTTAACAGGAAGCGGAAACGTGGTTGTGGGAACGGCGAACGCCACAAGTGGCACGAGGAACGGTGGCCTAATGATGCGCATATAAATGTGGTATAAGCCGGCAGATGACACATGTAGATAAAGCTGCAGTGTGACTGGCGTTCGATATTCCCTTTATCATGGCACGAAATTATCGTCGAGACGCGCTTCTATTCACCGCGGCGGAACAAGTTTCACGCTTTTCATGAATTACCGCGGCGTAACGAAGCGACCGGAACGCGATCGTCGATGCAGTCGACGCGAAAGAAACCAATTATCGACGTCGAATACAAAGGGCGAAACTACACGGCGTATTATCCCTCTGATTTTTATGCAACGCGAATAAGGGGAGTAAAAAAAAAGATTTATATTGGCTCGTTGATTGCGATACGAGTGGCGGCGATTCGTATCGCGGTGGTTATCGTGGCGGACTTTAAAGTCGACGCCAATCTGTTCGGAACGTAAATTCTCGAATGGTTTTAACAGCATAACGGTGAATCCGCAATAAATCCGCGTTTGCTTTTCGCACTTGTTAATGCCGCGAAGCATTCGGCGCCTCTCGATCGCATTCGGCCAGCACCAACGCCGCGGACGTTAAGTAGTACAAATGAAAGGACTCGTCTCAGCGTCGCTTCTTCCTTCTTGTATCGGTGCCGCGATCGAGCAATCGGTGAAAGGTGTATGTACGCGAACAGAACTTTCCGAAGATAGCCAGATAGATAGCGTGGATCTTTTTAAACCCGTCGCGGTGGTAATGAGAGAAACTCGAATCACATTTCATGCACTTTAGATATTAAAATCTTATGGGAAAATGCAGCCTGGGATTGAAAAATATCGTTAACAATTTTTAGAATCGAAATAATGAGGTATAGTTTTTTTTCTCTATTTCTTGGGATCTGTAATTTCTCCGAGATATATAAGAAACAATTTTCTTTACAAATATTTTCAATCTTTCAATCTGTCCAACTGCAAACTCCAATTGAAAATTTATCCACGACATTTTCTAATTATATGCGTCGAGCTATTAAAAGCAGCTCAAGCCTGGAAACAGTTAATTGCAGATTACTCCGCGAATAATAAAAATGCGCGATTCCAGGACACCAAGCTGAATGCACATTTTGGCTCATTGTCAGAAAATACGCAACTACGATCGGCCCGCGATTCTCGTCCATTAAGCAATCTCCCGACTTATCTATTTACGAGCACCGTGAACCGCGTCTTAATTATAATTACTGTCATAATCCAATGCGCATCGATAAGATTCGCCGTCCACCAGTCGAAATTCTCGACTTTACGAGTGGAGACGGGGCTGCAGCACAGCGAAGCACACCTCACATCCGGTAATAAAACGCCACAGCCACGAAACTGTCGTGCTTCGCCTCCTCTCTTTTTCTTTGTCTTCCTTCATCTCTTTAGACGAGCATTAATGAGAACGTTTATGCATCGCCTTAACGACACCAGTTTCCATTAACAAGTCATAATCGCCACTTTATCGATCACCCTGTCGGCCGGTGCGCGCATAAACGCGAGGGCACGTTATCACGTGCCCGTGATACCCAACATCGGGCCGCATCGACAACGTAAAACATTCTAGGCTTCGCTCAAATTGAGAGCTCCGCCGTTAGTCCCCTTTACGACTGGCGGTAAATAAATAATTAAGACTTTTTTTCCTCTCGCCCGACGCGACTTTTAAGAGCACGCCTCTAGGGAGGGTGGCGTTTACGATTTTATTTTGCGAGTTAAACGCGAGTTTGATGAGGGAGCCGGTCGAGAAAATCGTTTAGATGGGGTATTGATGAGCCGTAATGACGGTGTAATCACCAGACCGTGTACACCGGGGTGCTTCCAGGCGAATCTGCGATGATTAATGGTGTCAATAAAATGCACGCATGATTTTGGGAATGAGTCGAACGGAGCGAGAAGAGTTAGCCTCGCAGTTGGAGTTGTATAGTGCGCGCAACTCAAGTTAATCTAAATTTTAGAGAAACCTAGTCCGAAGAATTGACAAGCGTCTTGGGAACTTTATTTCTATTTAAATTGTGCACCTGTGATGATGTTTCGCATTGCACAATTGTCGTGTTACAGATGGAAATTCATTTTTTCTTTCATTCGCATATTGCTGTTAACCAGAGAAAGTGTACAAGGGTTGCAAATGATGATAGTAATGGGGAAGAATATTACGCACGTTTTACTGAATCGCTTTAGACATCCCTCTGCGCCACTTGCCCCTTCGGGGTAGGAGATTATGACGGATATGCGGCAAGTTTCTAATACAAGCTCTTAAAACCTAGCCGCCCTTCGCGATGAATACGCCGGTCGTTAGGCGTGCAACGCGCGAGCCTCGGGTGCACGATAATTAACCACTGTTCCTGTAATGTTCGGGGGCGTGAGAGAATAGCGTATCACTCGAAATATTTAACAGGTCCAGCTTTCTCTGTTTCTCGTTGACCGTGGCGGAACGCTTCGTTCAGAAAAATGTGCCCGAATTTCCACTGTGATTCATTCGAATTTTACCCTCGTTTCTATTAAAAACGAACCCTCCTCGCGAAACGGCGAATTCTTTTTTAGCAGAAATTTTTAATTGCGATGGTATATCGCGTATTCAATTAAGCGAGATAATGCGTTTCATTAATTCTGCGACCGCGAACCACTTTCGCGTTAAAGGATCAGCCCCGTGCCTCCTGGAAAATTCTGTACCTCGCAGGAGAACCGTAACATTCTTCCTATTCCGCCGTAGGAATGAATCTCTTAAAAACTCCGCCAAAAAGGAAAGAGTCGCCGCAAAGCGTTTTAATCCCTCCTTCGCGGGGCGCCCTCAACCCTTCCGAGTAATTTTAATTTCACGCGGGGACAAGAAAACGCGCAAACACAGGACCAATTACAGTCCATTTCCACGGTACGCGAGACTTGTCCTAGCCGCGGTCGACCTTTGAAATTCCGCGATAGCGTTTCGGCCACGCCCGCCCGTTAGCCCGATAAATAACATTTTAAATAACACTCGGTGCCTTGTAATTACGTTTTAATTACACGCTCGTCCTCGTCCGCAATATCGTTCCGTCACCGCCACTTCCACCTCTTTCCACCTTTTTTTTTTTTCTTCTTCTCTCCACCTCCGTCCGCCACCTGGTGCGCGTGTTCCACGGCCGGTTGACACGTTCCCCGCTTGATTCACGTTTTCGCCAGTCGTCGTTCGTGTCGTCCACGTGCCCGCGATCGAGGAGACGTCACATCCGCGCGAGCGCGAGCGCGCGCACGCGTCATCCCCGGCGAGTAATTGTTGAATGGCTAATTAAGGGGACAATGATGCGGAACCGTCGGGACCGGAAACAGACGTAGGAAGAACTGTTCTCGGGCGTCGAGCGTCTCTTCCGCATCGTAATTACGCAGGCCGGACTTCGCCTGTTCCGGATGTTAATTAAGATGCGCGACGGAAGGCCCACGGCCGTATAATTGTCGCGAAAATATGCGTTAGCCCCAGTTCCCTGCTGGGTATTAACGGCGGCGTAACGAGACGAGGAACGTCTGCTTCTCCGGGGCGATTTAGCAAAATGCCCGGGCCGGAATTTCAGGGGACGACGTGCGTCGTTGGTCTTGTTTCGGTTGGCTCGCTGGACTTGAAACGGGAGATTACGTCGCGAGAATTTATTCGCGGAAAATTATTACGCTGCAGCTCCGGATGATAGTTCATTTTTGGAGATAATTGCTGCGTCACAGTTATCCAATTTGATTCTTTCGCACGCTTTAAGTTAGTAGTATTATTATTACCACTGCGGCTGTATTCTGCAATGGTACAATTACTATTATTGTTTGGTAATGACCAACTGTGTAACGCGGAAATCGGGGAAATATTGTTCTAATACGTTTCCAATTACTAATGCTCCAGAATCGGCACAGTTTGCCTACATTCCAGTACCATATATTTCGTGCACGTTTAATCCAGCTGCTTCCGATAATGTCCCTCGTTACACGCCGTCATCGAGCAAGTACGTTTCCCAGCGTAACGAGGCATCGCGCGACTGCACCAAATTCGCTACCAAGTTTCTCAACCGGTCTTCGTCAAACTAAGCTCGCCCCATTGAAATTCGTCTCGGGTCTGATCCAAACGAACAGACAAACGGGGCATCGTCTGGGCCGATCTGACTTTTCTACAATTTACTCGATGATTTACGCCAACGTCGCACAGGCTACGTGCGCGAGCAGCGCGTCACGCACGCACATTGTCGATGAGCGTGAGAAATGACACGCGGTGGCGAACAATGACCTATAAATCGATCGACAGAGCTTTCCACGGGCATTGGCGTCATTAAGAGCCATAACTCTCTACCCTTTCCTCATATTTGACATTTAATTAAGGCGTACTCCGGGGAACAGCGTTTTACACGCGACGAAACTTCACGACGCGTCCCACCCGGTACGTATCCACGTATATCGATTGTCGTCACGCGTGTCGAATTTCCATAATCGTCGGACGGTTGTTTTGCCAGGCCTGAAATTACGCCGCTGTATAATCCACGGCGTTCAATGTCGTGACGATGATTCCTTAATCGAATTGTTCACGCCGCCACGTGGGTAATCGGCCGGTTAAAAACGTGAGTTTCGCGCGGCGACGACCTGTTTCGTTATGCAGAAATGATTTTTTCGACCTCCGACGAATTACATTTAAATACGTTTCTGGATAAATCAACGATTGATAAGCGGTTGGTACTCAGATATTAAATTTTAACCTCCGGAAACGTCTGCGCGTATAGAATGTTTGGAGAAAATGCTGTGCCAATATTCGAACTCCGTGGCTTAATTTCGACAGCGGCACTGTTGCAATTATCGCGCAGGTCTTATTTCACGTTTAAAAGACTTTCATCGAATTCAATTGCTTTATTTCCTTTCGTTCTTACCCGGGGAAAAAATTCTCACCAAATTCCTCGATTGCTCCTCTTCGTTCTTTCCGTGTTAATTGATACTTATCATTGAGATCCATCTTCTCGCAATGATACAAAAACAAAAAAAAATGGTACTTAACGAGGCAGGAGTCGCTTGCTGCTCGCGACGGGCGTAGAGCAACGAAAAAACCAGCTCGCGAGGCGGGTAAAAGCTGCTCCAAACGTGTGACGGCTTAATAATTGTATGCGCCGCTCGCGGTGGGCACGGGTGGGCCCACGGGAATCCGTTTTACATACATGGTGCCGCATAATTACTATGATCCCGGGCTTCACGGTGCTCCAGTTCTCCACGAGCGAGAGACGGGCCGGATTCACGTGACTCACGCCAGAAAGCAGCTTAAAAAGCGCCGCCGCGAAAGAAAACCTGCAATCAACGCGTCAAAAAGCAGAACTTTCACCCGGTGATCGCTCTTACAGATCTCCTCGTTGTTCCCCGGTTTCGACTTCCATGAAACGGTGCACCGTATCTGGAACAATGTCGACTGTGTTTTTTTCATCTCTCCGACTCTCCAATGGGTTTTATTCCTGTTCTTTTCTTTTTTCTTTTTTGTGTGGAAAAGGGACACGCCTTTTTCGGGAAAATTCCAGGTTGCAGTTTTGTGGCTGCCTTTTGTCATTCCGCCGTGCAGCCGACGATGGTGTTCCTCGTTGAATAATTCGCGAGAGCAAGCCTCCTGGCTGAAACTGTCTTTATGGAAGTTAAACGTTGGACGATAATTGCACGAATCGAGAAGCGCGTCGAGTTCCTAGCGTACCGGACGCAAGTGTTTAAAGTAAATTGCTTTTTAGTTAATGCCGTTTTAATGTAGCCGAATATCTCGACCCTCGCGCGCCGTGAAATATTTCACGGGGTAATTGGAGTTTCACGACCGAGAGATTGACGATGCTCTACATATTAATGGCGCAGAAAAAGTTAGGAAACACATATCATTTTCTTTCGCGCGGGGCTTAAATGCAAGGAGCGAGCTCGCGAAGTTTCTTCCCCCTTCTCGACTACCTCGAGTGGTATTAAGAGGAATAAAGTTTTTTATTCGTTTGATGCTTTATGGCTTTCTCACATAAATTAACATAGCGCAAGACTCGGGGCGAAACTTGTCGTGAATACTCGAAGCCGGTTGCAAGAATAAAAGGAGACATTCTGACAATCATTTACATTATTCATCGATACGTGAAAAGAACTTGATCTCAAGAGAAATAAATATTCTTAGCGATAACAATATTAATAATACGTTAAACAATACTTTACAAACTCATCAGGATTTCAAGGATTCACGAATTCGCGTCCCGTTCCTATTTACATACATTTCCATATTCACGGACCAGTATGTATCAACAAATCCTCCGACACTCTTCAATCATCGTTCACCGCGAAACCCGCCGCCTCCTCAGCGTTCCACCCCGTCTTAAATAGCGCATCTCGAACGAACCCATACAACCTCGCGGAACTTTCGCCGAGCAGCTCGTGCACGCTTGTGTACACAAACGCCATAATTAACTCGATAACGATGACATTATTGGCCCGGCGTATGTTTATTATGGCCGTGCTCGCGAATCTCCGGTCACCATCACCCCGACAGTATTTCCCAGCTCGCTTCCCGTTACAAACACCGCTGCTATAGGTACAACGCTTCGCGTACGCTCGCAGATGCGGCACGCACGCCAACCTCCGCGCTCCTGTAATCCTTTCCCGACACCCGTAATGGCCGGAATCGTGAATTCAATTGGCATTGAATTGGATGCAGTCGCGAGAGAGCCGGACCGCGCCGGCTCGGGGCACGTACGAGCGTGTGCACGCGTGAAAACCGGCTTCGTGCATCGGACAGCGGACAAAGGAGAGGCCGTGATTGCAGCGGAAAGATCTTACGAGTAGGTGACGACGCCGCTGACCCTCGAACGTGCTCGTGAAAGGGCAGGAGATTCGAGTGCACTCGTTCCGGTCACCGTGCCGGACCGATCTTGGCACTGGACTTTTTTTGGGCCGCGATTGATTCGTCTGGGCATGGCTGCTGATTAGAGCTGCGAGGCACAGTGGGAAGCGGAGCATTATTAGTCGATGGTACGAAAAAGGCTTGACGATAATTTAGGGATAGGAGGACACGTGATATTCATATTCTGGATCTCTCGAGGATATATTTATTATATAGTTCGCGTACGCTTGAAATCGGGATTGCCTTTGCGGTCGGTTTAGGGGACGTGAAACTAAGGTGCAGGACATTTTTAGACAGACCCGTGATAATGATAGCGATACAGAATTATGGAATATAACGCCGAGCGATCGAAGCAGTGTTAGCTGAGAATGGAGGCAGGCTTAAAGTTGATTTGATTGAAGACAAGTGCGAGTGACGTCATGGTGAATATGTTGAGGCGATCAATTTTGTACTAGAAACACATAGATATACGAAGGTCAAAAAGATCTTCAGCAAGAAATGTAAATTTGAATTGGGTAATCCTTGACGCAGATCGGTGGTTCAACGTAGGGGATGCAGTCCGACAGATGCATAAAGGGCTGCGTCTCAGAATATCTAGAACGATGGTTTCTGTTATGCAGGATGCAGAGAGTGCAGTAGCTGGATGTAGGTTACCAATTGACTAGTTTGAAGTCCTATTCACGGGGCAACCGTAGTGAATAGAGTGATTACAGTGGATCCGTGAGCCTCACCACCCACTTAAGTTTGCATCCGTAAGGTCAGTCACGCAATTCTTCCATTACCCCCGCGGAATATACCTTTGATACCATTATGCTCCAGGTCAATCGTAAAAATTAACAGTGTGCACATTTTTCATATTCCGCGACGAAATAATAGACAATTGTTCGCGATCGAAATGAAGAAAATACGTATCTCCCTGCCTCGATTTAAAATAGAGTTCCCGTAAGAACAATAACGCTTGTCGATTGTTATCCCCGTGATAAGATCGGCTGAAATCAATTTCGCCGTGGCAAAATCGTTGGTTCTAGCGTCGACTGGAGTCGTTTGTGATCGAGCGTGAAAGATTGCGATCGAATTATGGGCGAGGAGGCGGTATGCATGAACACGTTCAGTGCAGCGACTGTCCGTGCACCGGGACCGTCGGGATAATTTTACCTCGTCATGTGCGCGAGTCGTACGCTGCGAGTGATTTAGTCAGAAAATAATGGATTCGGTGGGCTAGCGGTAATGGACGAGTAACGAGCCTCGCAAATGAGTGGACTTTACGTTGTCACTTTTAAAATGTGCCACACCCTACGTACCGACGAGGATATTCAAATTGGTGGTGCAATGGAAACTTGATACGACGAATACGATATTTATTTGAAATTTTCCTTCAATCGTTTATTTAAAACGAATATTTCCCTTTAAAATTATACAGTCGTATTATAGGTATTTACGCTTTATCAATCTCTGTGTCCTCGGGCGGCAAGAATTCAGTTTGAATCGACGTGAATTCAATTTCGTGTTTACAACGCTGAATTTATTATCCTCCTCGCTATTATCTGTGCCACGCGAAAAATACAATAACGAATCAAATTACGCGACACGAGCGAAGTATGCCCCCGGTTGGTAAGAACACGAGGGTACTTGAAATTAGATTTCACGAATTATCCGATCGAATGTATCGATAGATACGAAGCATCGAGATGCGCAGAGCGTCCCGTTGGAATAGGGTGGAAAGATCCCACTGCATTTATTATCAGCGTCCTTTTGTTTCTAGCTGGAGTAGATAGATTAAAAAAGATAACGTGACATAACGTAGGCACATAGCTGTAAGCTGACACCGTGAGCTCATCGTCCTTTCAGCCCGTGAGACGGCCGAGCCGCCCACTGCGAGACAAAAAGGACGTCCTTCATTTGATAAAACAAGTAGAACAAAACTGGCCACGCAGAGAATCTCATGGCTCCAGACGCGTTTCGTTCGTCTAATAAGAACGCCGATTCGCCTATTCACGTTTCGATCATTTCTCACGGACTCATTATGCAAAGGAAAGGTAGTCTGCCCCCTCGGTAGAAACGGAATTGGTAATTAAAAAACATTTTTCCCTGGGCCCCGTTCTTAATAAAGACAGGCTTTTACTTGACGTTGCGGCCAAGTCTACGAATGGTTATTGAAAGATAATTCAATTCTCGAAGAAATTCCTTTGGGAATTCTGTTAATAGCTGGCCTAAGTAAATGCATGGAAAAGAAGGAAAGAATATGGAAATAGATGATTGAAATTAAAAGAGAGTCATTTGGGAACAGGATGAAAGGATACAGAAATATATTGAATAATAATAAATGCAGGTATACTTAACAAATTTTCGGGTAGATTTAGAAACGAAAGTTCGTTCAGTTCATGATTTGCTCGACAATGAAGTTTTAAACAAATTATTGATAGGATGTTGAGAGCCACTGATTCCTGACGTCCTTACTTCTTAGTCGGAAGATCCGCGAAGAGGCGCCACGGGGATGTCGCTGAGCGAGCTGTCCTCTCGTCTTTCAGCCACTCCCATTTTCAGCTACCGAGTTACTGCCACTCTGTCAATCTCACCTGACAGTCGCGTCCAAGCGAAGATACACTCCCGATAATGAATAACCCTCGGAGTCGCCATTCACCTTGTCACCGCGAGGAAATGTTGCATCGTTTGTATCCTACGATACTGCGAACGAGATCAGCCTTGAAAGTTCGTTCCACGAACTCGACGAGTACAATGAATTTTAGGGCGCCCCTTTTCAAACGGAAAAATGAAACGCTGCATCTGTACACGCCTGTATAGATTTTCTATGGGAAATATATAAATCGGTACAGCACGACGAGACGTAAGTTCTTTCAATATGAAATCTTTCCACGCGTGTTAATCGAAGGTACGACGAACATTTGTCTTATGCACCAGAGCACTGTGGATAAATTATGCTAAACGTTGTTTTCTTCTCGCACCGGTGCACGTTCCAGTTAAATTTCAATCTACCAACCGACTACGCAAGCGAAGAGGATTCACGCCAAGGAATTCTCCATTATTTCCACCCTTAAACCATAACTTCCACCAAGGATCGAAGGGTTCATAGTGCCACACGAAGGACGTCCTTAGGCGTCTCATTTGAATAAGACAAATGAAGACATCCGAGAGACACACGGCGAGAACGATGAAGCTGATAGCCGAGATTGGTCCGGGGATCACCTACGGTGTGCACGAGGCATCGAACTGTGCCGATTGATTACGATCGTTACGAAGACAATGGCGGACACGGACTTACTTTAACAACGACGGCCCTAACTTACGAATCGGGGGTTGCCTCGGTTCGTCTGTTCCGCGATTAACAAGCCGGATGAATCGAGTTTTGTCGGACGGATAGCGATCCCCAGGCTACTACCCACGTCACGATTTATATTTTTTCTATTTTACAATCCGTACGTGCCATATATCATTCTGCGCATCGAGTCACGGATAAACGGGGGAACGATCGTTTAATGAAACCTTTCGTGGAATCGTGATTTTTATTCGACGCTGCCGAGAACGATCCAAGCGAACTCGCGAGGGATTCAATCATACGACAATTACATTATCAAAGTTACTCCGACGAATCCGGTATCTCGCGAACACCCCTGCAAGACGCTCTACAATCTGCCCACTAAATATTTCCCTCTTACAACCGCGCCGCGAGAACTTGCTCGCGTCCAAAAGTTAAAAGCAACACCCAAAACCCCCTTCAGACCGTACGCGCGTCTAGCAACTAGCGAAGAAGTTTTATCTCGATTGGACGAGCGTATTCCGATACGTACCAGACGCGCGTTGAATGAATCATGTTTCCGGTTGTTACCGTATACCCCTGTGCTACACACCTATAGAGGAGCGTATCGAAACCACCCCCCGACGGCGTGTACAACGCGATCGCGTAGGGGTTGCACAGGTGGGGGAGGAACGTAGCACGCGTGTTTCTGCGCAACTCGCCGCCTATACCCCTGTCCCTCGCCATCTGCTGGAGGCTGCGCGAGTGAGGAGATGTATTGAACAGGCTGAATGCGCGTTCAGAGATGCGCGAGTATCCGCGAATTCCCGGCAGCACGGGGCCGCAGTCTGCACAATAAAGAAAAAAATTGCCACGGAGTTAGGGGAACAGAGGGGCGGCGAGCGAGACGGAGAGAGAGACACCGTCCTAATCCTCCTGGACGCCGAAGAGGCAGACTCGATTAATAGTCACGGTCGCGAGAGAAACGACGTCGTCCTCGTGCCGCGGCCGCCACGGTATGGGACTGCCGCTTTAAACGGGTGCTTCCGGGACATAGAATAGCAGATCGCTCAATGGACCGTACGCGTCTGGTGATTTCCTAGTGGAAACGGTTTTTCAATTCAGTGTCTCGAGCCGTTCCGGACTGGTCGCGACCGGCGTTGGTCACGTTGCCGTGGACAGGCCTGTTCGTCGACGCGATAGCGTGCCGTTTGACGGATCTTCGTCCCGGTCGGCTTGGACATCCGACGAGCTCGACGATGAGGCCCGGCGGTTTTCTTCTGTTGCGTCTGTTGCTTCTGTGCATGTTCTTCCTGGCGTCGGAGGCGAGGCTGGGACAGCAGGCGGCCGACGACGACGACGACGACGACGACGATGATTGGGACGACGACGAGGACGAGGACGACGATTCTGACGGGCAGACCTATCAAACGGGACCGGAGGTGGACGACGACGGGCGTATATACAAGAACCCGCGGAATTCGCCGTCGGCAATGTGCCCGCGGGACGAGGGACAGGCCGAGCTGCTTGGCCAGAAGTGTTTGAGAAAGTGCTCGACCGACGAGGATTGCAAGAGCAAGAAGAAGAAGTGCAGATGCGACGGTGTTTGCGGGATGTCCTGCATTAAGCCGGAACGAGAGTGTCCAGCGCTTAGCGAGATCCAGCACGGCGTGATGACGGTGACCGGGAGATTTTTCGGCGATCGAGCGCACTACACCTGCGATCCTGATTACTTCACCGTGGGCTTGAAGGAGAGAACGTGCAGGGCTGACGGACAGTGGACGGGCACGACGCCCTCCTGCAAGAAGGACGTCGGCTCGTTCTGCTTTCAGCCGCAGAAGGTGAAGAACGCGCGGCACAACGCGTTGGCCGAACAGAAGACCTTTGCCCTGGACAGCGTGGTGCAATATTTCTGCAACCACGGTTACGTGACCACCGGCGTCAAGGAGGCCAAGTGCCTGTTGATGGAAGGGACCGCTAGCTGGTTCGGTCCGGACATCTCCTGCGAGCCTCAGAATTGCGGTTCTCCCGCGGAAATTGCGAACGGTGCACACGTTGGTATGCATTCCTGGGTATTTCTTTCTTTTCGTGATAAGAAGGTTTTTTTGTATTTGCGCGGTTTCGTGCGGAATAGCGGCTGGTATTTATTGTTAGCTGGGTAGGGAATGATTTGTATAATTTAATGACGATTAATTGTCGTATCGTTCGGCATATATAACGTATACGTTAATTTCTGTAGAAAGATAAATTGACGCAAGAATATGATGCACGTTGATATTTGTTGGAAGATGAATTAACACGGAGGCGGAATGTTTCATTTCTCAATACGTTCTTTGATCTAGACCGCGTTGTGTTCACTGTACGTCAAAGAATTTCAAGCAAATTGCATTTACACAGGAACGTAGATGATACTCTAATCAAATCCTCTATGAAACATATTTATCCCACGCGATAATAATAATAACTTTATCTTAACCTCAGATTTTCTTCCCCGAGTGTGTTCAAATTAACGAACCGTTACATGGACGAATTAAAAAATGCCTTTTTAGTCTACCATTGAATCAAAGTGAATTGAATGGTCACTAGACCGACTACTGTTTCAGCATTGAAATTTCCACGCGAATCTTTTTGTCTGTTCAAGGCGAGTGTTACACGTACGACTGCCGCGTGTCGTACCACTGCGCCGATAGCTATGAATTGGTGGGCAAGGTTGAGAAATTGTGTTTGGCCGACGGCTCGTGGATACCGAAGGAATCACCGCAATGTGTCCAAGTAAGCAGACGCAAGGACGCGTAGCCACACTTTTATTCTCATTCCTCTCCCGCGGCTGTATACATTTCGAACGGGGAAACGTTCTTCTGTTCAGGTTACGACGGTGCAGTGTCCGAAACCGGAGTATCCGGTGAACGGGAAGGCGGTGTACACGTCGTACGCGTACAATTCCATCGTGTCGTACGAGTGCAACTACGGGTACACGGTGGTCGGTGCAGCGACCAGACGTTGCGGGGCGGATAGAAAATGGACCGGAAAGACACCAACCTGCCAGGAGATCGATTGTGGTTCGCCTGGCGTACTGTACAACGGTTGGATCGAGAATATCGAGGCCGGTGAGTCGCATGATGGAAAACCGGTGAATCTCGTCGACCCCTTTATTAATAAGCGCCTCGTTACGAGAATAAACGTTATGGGGAATTTTGCACGACTTATGGAATTGGTTCATGGTTCAAGTGGATCTATCCGGTAAGAAAAATTGAGAGCAGGATTTTGCTCGAGTACTCCCTCATTTTTTTTTATCGATATTGGATACATTATGGTGGAAGGACTTTGTTATATATAAGTCTGTATTAATCGTACGATTTATTAAGGTGTTATTAGCGGGATCGATGAAAGGCTGTTGATTCGATGAGAACAAATTTTTAATACAACTTTTATTTTCTTTCGGTACCAATACTCGGGATATTATATATCTTTTAAATATAACATTTTTCCTTTCGCAGTGAAGATATATTTATATACCGTGATGTTAAATATAACTGAAAATAAATTCGACGGTGTTCCAAACACACTTTCCTGCATAAGATCGTTTAATATTCCCAGTGAAGCGACGAAAGAACGAATCGCGCGTCGTGCGAACGAAAATATCCAACGCCAACGATACTCCACCTTAACATCGCCGCGATTCTATTCCGACAGGTACCGGTCTGGGCGCCAGCATAATATACCGCTGCAACAACCACATGAAGCTCGAGGGAAATACCTCCTCCGTTTGTCAGATCGATGGAAAATGGCGTTATCCCTTGCCGCAGTGTCTCGCGCCGTGCGTCGTGCCTCAAATAGAGAACGGCAACATCACCGTGGCCAGCCACGACAGGGATCACATTAACAACGTGACCGTAGTCGAACACGGGGAACGGCTGTTGGTTTCTTGCGAGGAGAATTACGAATTCGCTGCGAACAGCACACCGGTGGTGTGCAATAATGGCACCTGGTCCATAGTACCTAGTTGCTCGCCGGCCAGGTGCAAACTGATGCCGAAGCCGCCGAAAAATGGCATGGTGATAGCACCGAAGGCCGATCACGGTATGAAGGCGGTGTTCAAATGCAAAGACGGCTACGAGTTAATCGGGGGCGGTCCATTAAATATATCCACGTCTGTCGAGTGTCAATACGGTATTTGGATCGGCGATATTCCCCACTGTATCCAAGTCTATTGTCCTTTCCCCGGATTAATTGAGAACGGGAAAGTCTTTCTGATGGGAAACATGGGAGTTTATGATTATCGGCCCTACGTGAAGAGGGTTGTGAATAATAAACAGATCATGTACGACTGCGATAAGGGTTACGTGTTGGACGAGGGACCCACCGGGGCGACTTGCATCGGAGGCACGTGGAGGCCCAGGGAACTGCCAAAGTGTATACCTGGACAGCACCCTAGGCTGAGATGGAGCAGAAAGAGACGGTCCGTGAACGAAGAGGATCTGACCATGAATTACAGGTGAGCAAACGAAATTTGTAGGGTACGAAGGAAATAGTAGTCTGGTGATTATTCTTCAATTAATATTTTCTTCGATGAACCTCGCGCGTCATTATAATTTTTTCTTTTCTATTTTACCAATGTTATGATTATTATTATTATTATGTTGCCATATTGCGTATGTTCGCGAAAACTCCAAATGTAATTTTCTTTGGAATATTTGGTACCCGCGGTTGACAGTCGTTTCCGTAGAACTTTATTCCAAACAGTACATCTTAATAAAAAAATGAAGAAATGAAACAGATTAGGACAACTGTTGCTATCAGATTCGTAGGAGGCAAACAACATTTTTTTACAGAAAATTCATCGAGTTCTTCCGCAAGATCGGCAAGAGGCTGTTGCACATGGAGATGAACAAGGGCAAGGAGCACGCTAAACACAAAATCGAGCCGAAGAATTCGAACTCCAGCCGTCACGAGAACGGCACAGAGGCTGCGTCCTGGAAGAAGCATTCCGGCCACGGGAACAGGTCCCGTCTTCGCGAGGAGAAGATGATCGATTTCCTGAAAATCGTCTATCGCAAGCTCCAGCGAATCGACGCGAGACAGCCGAACAATTCCGCGAACAACACCATGCACGACCTCCTCAACGCCATGAGCAAGAACTTCTTCCGCGTGGACCTGTCCGAATCGCGGAGAAACAACTCGGGCAGGGGCCGTTCCGACTTCGAGATCCGTAACCAGAGGGAGTTCATCAAACTGAAACGGGAGTTCGAACGGATAATGCGTTTCTACAACAAGTCCATGCGCTGGAACGAGAAGCAGAATCGCAAGGACTCGAAGAGGAAGGGCCAGTCGCACGGCGAGAAGAACAGAAAGTCCAAGGAAAAGAAGAAGCATCGGAAGAATTACTACAAGGGCTTCTACGAGTTCGTCAACAGTTACGTCACGGAGAAGCTGTCCATGCTGGAGGCGCGGAACGCCACGGAGGAACTAATGAGGGACATGAAGATCGACAAGTTCACGGTGAAAAACGGCACCGCGTTCACCGTCGGCGAGATGTACGCGTTCTTCAAGCATATCATAGAAGCGAAACTGAACAGCACCGAGGAGACGACGCCGAACGAAGCGTCGACCACCGCGTCCTACGCGTCTTTCACCGGTGCAACCGGCAGCAGCAGCAGCAACAGCAACGTCAGCAGCAGCGCAGCGACGTCGTCCGGCACGTCGACGACAAGTGGCGCGACCACGACGCTGGCGACGCCGAGGGAGATCGAGGCGCACGACAATCGATCCCTGACGATGCCCGGTAACGAGTCCTCGTTGCTCGACAACGAGATCCCTGCCAAGGAAGGCGTGCCGAAGCACCGAAGCAAGAGAATAAGAAACGCGTCCGAGGACGGCGCCGCGCCTCGTCAGAAGAGGAGACTGTTGTCCTTAAACGCCGTGCGGACGAGCAAGAAGAGGAACGCGAACAACGTCGGACCGTCGCCGTTCCGACGCGAGAAGCAACGGGTCACGAAGAGATCGAGGGCCTACGACGACGAGAAGACCGGGCTGTTCACGTTCAAGGGGTTGGAGGCGCAACAGCAGAGCCGATCGAAACGATTCCTGCCGCCGTCCGAGCTGGATAATCAAATATTCTTGAAGAACCTGTATCTCCGGGCGTACGAGGACGAGTACCGGGCGAACGTTAAACGATCGATCGTTCAGGGAAACCGGACGAACGATCAGCCGTACGTTTACAGGAGGCGCAAAGGTAATCTGGACGCGTACGAGATCAAGTGAACGATTAATTGTGTTGTGATATTATTATCGACGGAATTTACGAGGTCATTATACCGATATCAATCGATTTTAGGCGAGTATACAGCATAATATACGATAGGATTATTACCGTTGTCCCTCGTCCGATGCGCATTGTAAAACGTGCGTCGCGCTTCTTCCGGATGAATCAATCTTTTTCCACTTGCGAGTCTCGGTGTGAACCGCGTTCAAGCGACGCGGGATTCGTTTCATTATTCGACACTTATTCGCCGCGGTGTGAGCTGCGTACGGGGTGGGGGAGGTTCAATTTTTTTTTCCTACCGATTGCTTGACCCGTTCGTTCCTTTCGCCCCCGGTCGTGATCGTCGACGGTCAAACTCGTTAAGTGAATCGGTTAATCGATGTCGTTTTACCTGTGGATCGCGGAGAGTGGTGGTGCGTCAATCATTCGCGCAGTTGAAATTGTTGTCGAGGGGGTGGGGGGCGAAATATTTGTTACAGGGTTTTTCAATTTGACAACGTTTAAGACTGATCGACTGCGAATTTTACCAAATTTTAAGTCCCCTTCGTTTTCGACGATCGGTTCAATGAAGTATCAAAGGGTTGAACTTCCGAAGGGTGGTTAATTAAGGGCTGCTGGTTTTCATTGATGTCAATTGTATCTGGTGAATGGCGGCGGGTTTCTCTATTGGAAGTACCATGCACAGTGGCACCTGATCGGAGAAAAACCGGAAGAAAGATAATGAGAATCAAAATGGAGGAACGTTTCGACTGCAGGGGATGAGAGATATTTTAGGCGTAGGCGCCGAACGTGGACGTTTATCATTTCGTATTAATCAACCGGCTCACATCGTAAACGTACTTTAAGCTCTTCGAAAAATCGTACTAGTAGAGGATACGTTAACGTATTTTAAGTATGTCGCGGGAAACCGCATTAAAAATGAAGGAAATCAAAGAGAAAAAAGGGGTAAGGAGAGAGTCGTGAGGCGAAGTAATACACGTTCGGAACTCGTTCGATCAAACGATCTTCCGTTTGAATAATCCATTAAGTTTTCACGAACCACGAGGCTGTGTTTGTTAAACTATTGTATCGATTAAAAATAGGTTTTTTAACTGTTATTATCGAAAGGCATTGTAACGTTACGACGTTGTATATACATATACATTCGCGTTGATTTCACGTCCTTCCCTCTTCGGTTTGATACCAAGATGACAAAAATTATACATATATATATATATACGATCGTATCAATACTCCCGTCCTCTCGTCTCTTCGTAATTAAACTTTTACTTGCGAACGTTTCAAGTACAGCGTTACACACAAATCAACCATTTGTATCGATCTGTCGGTCGACGTTCCCTCGCACACGCCACGAATCAAAAAGATACACACGCGCAGACACACACACACACGGACACTCATTCAAACATTTGCGCATTTTTATGAATGACAAGCCATGGGCAAGTATCATTAGTGAATAATAAGTATTATGATACGAACAATATGTGAAACGTGTACGTTATTCCTCGATGTCCCGAGTTATGTTTCTCTCACAAAACTCCACAATTTTTGTTAATGATCGTTCGAGCGATAGAAACGTTCTCCTTATAATATTATTTCTCCCCCGTATTTTCAATTAATACTACCAGAATTTTTAGCCCGATCTCGGAAATAGACAGAAAGCATCATCATCTGGAACTTCGCCAATTAAATCCTCGAAATGTTTAACAAAGAAGAAAAAAAAACTGAAGAATACACGGACATCAGATAACGCCTCGGGGCGTCGTTCTTTCCATTTACAAAGTCGATTCTCCCGCGAACACGGCGCGACAAGACGCGATCTCGCCCGTAAAAACCAAGGGGCCCGAAAGGGACGAGCACACCGACGTCGCTGGCGCGATTAAACCTATCGAATTTGGCCGTGCAAACGGAAGCCGTAACCCCCCCCCCCCGGATGCCACCGGTTTCCCTTTACCAGCAATTTCGTCAGTTCCTCTCGGATAATTCCCCCGTATAATTTCGGCTGGGTCGAGACGAGACCGGCCAGGTATCCGGCGCACCGGTGCGCCGCGCGAAAGGTGCGTGCTCGTTCGTGAACGTCCCTGGTGGCGCGTCGCGTATTCGATATCTCGGTGGATCGATGGCGTACAGTCGGCGGGTCTGATCGCCGATTATGCCATAACATCGACGGTAATTAAGCCTGAAAATAATCGGAGCCTGAGAAAGGGACGTAGAGGGGGGTAGGGAGGAAAAAGGGGGAGGAAGAAAGACGGGGCGCGGTTGTGCAACGGGCGCGTAATTCGCGCCGCTCACGTTCGTCGCTCCACCTGTCAATAATCGGGCAGTGTCATTAATTACGGACCAATTATAATTCGGTGAACGCCGACGGAACCGTGTCCGCGATTTTATCTCCGCGGCACGGCTCGTTAACACGTACGTCGTGTCGTTCGTGGAATCGTGTTAAATCGATTAATCCACAACCGACACGCACATTCGTTGCGATAAGGCCAGCGTGCGCGAACGGGCACGGTGTTGGTGTCGTATACGAAACAAAAAAAAAAAAAAAGATTCGCACGGGCGATAACACCATCTGGGCAGCGAAAAGTGCCGGGCCGAGCCGAGATGGATGAAATTGAAGCGAACGAGTACCGCCGTTGATTGGCGAACGTGTAATTAGGCTGGAACGCGGGGGTGCGATTTTTTTCTTTTCTTTTTACGTTCACTGTGGCGTCACGGGACTTTTGTTTCGGACGAGTGAATTACCCTCGGACGTAGGGAGTTAAACGGAGGAGGATCGTAAAGGGGAGAGAGACGCTGTTTGCATTGTGCTACCTACGGTTCAGTAGAATAGGCCCGCGCCTCGTCAGCCTAGTTACACGCTTTTTATCTTATTCCATTGGTTCCTTGCAGCGGAGCGAGTCCACATATGGAACGACGTACGTTAAAAGTGGAATAGACATTATAGAACGGACAGCCTCATTTGTATTTGCAGCACGGCTGGCAGATTTATTTTTCGTTGAATAATTAGAGACGCACGTAGCACGTCGTAGTACGTGTACACGGGTGAAAATTAAATGTCAGAGGCTAATTTTTAAAGATACGTAGCACGTATATTCGTAACCGAGGGGAACTAAACATCTCTGCAACGAGCTATCCGGATTCTGAACAATCTGAACAGTGTCTCCTCTTGAAATCGAGCGACCCCCCGCAGAATTGCACAAGCAATCGCAGGACGGTTGCGTCACAGTGTGGCCCAGTTTCATGCTTATTAACATCATCATTTCTCTTCCAACGCCAATTGCCATGTATTATTCGTATCTGAACCGATAAACTTGCCGTAGCGTTGCGCAATCGACGCTGACATTTCGGGGCGCGCTTCCTGAGAATCGCGAGCATATCGACAATTTCTCAGAGTTCGATCGTCAGAACGTCTCAACTGTCTTTCACGTTAATGCGCAAGTAGCGGCGCCTTCCCATATTTTGTCCGATAAATGTTTCGCAATTTATTCCTAAAAATAATAATGGCGCGGACGGGACCACTTAAAGGCCAAGGGTTGCAAAGGTTCGCCGTAACAACATTCTATAGACACGAGCGTCTCAAAACTGGCTTGAAATCGATAAACCTGTGGCAACGTGCTTGTACGTGGTTGACATTGGCACGCCTGCGCCTCGGCGGGCAAGCGAGAAAAGATGAAGCGAAAAACGAAAACGAAGACGATGCGCACAGCACTAATTTGTTTAGCGCGGTACGTTCGGTCATTATTCCAGTTCATACGATGTTAATTGTGCGGCCAGTTGAAACAGGTGTTAAACGCGCTAAACAAGGGAGCCTGGCGATAAATGCTTCACCGCTACATCGATTTTGTCGTCCATTAGAAACCTCCGCAGCTTCTCCTATGTAAACTGAACACGGTAGCCTCGAAAAGTAGTGCTAACGATGGGCAAACGAATGTCAGCCGGTGAAACGAGAACCTCGGGGTACGCTCCGGGCACGTAATCGCGATAACGTCTATTCAACTCAATGCAGGAACGACAGGCTTAAATTCTGTCGCATTAATTACAAATTTGCCCATAATCCATCAATCCCGTGTTTCATTGAAGCATTAATGTATTAAATATATACACGGAGACCGCTAATCGACACGCCTATTAATTTCAAAAAACGATAAACGATTTCGTCGAAGCGCTTTTCACAACGAATTCAACGTGTCCATTCATTCCCGATATGAATAACGTAAAAACTCGTTTACACTTCAGCCTCCCGGTACTCGAAAAGAATAACCGATCCGCGTCCAGCATCGCAAACACGTCTAACCATCTTTGCACAACAAAGATCCGGTCGAACGCCTCCGTTCGCCGCTTAACACAACGCCAGCCACTTCATCAATTCCGTACCGTCCGAAAGTGCCCTCCGTGAACTAACTCCCTTACAAGTGCCCTCCGTGAATTGGCCCGCCATAAAGGAAAACTCTTTAAAGCCAACCTCGTTCGCCGGCCGGTGGAAAAATTCTGCCCCACCTTCGTTTCCTAATTCAACGAGGAGTCCTCGTATCACCTGCCGTCGGGAATCCACTCGAGACGCTCCGCCGTCGGATCGATCATACAGAAAGGTTACTGTATTGCAACAGAGCTACCGTTCGACGACTCGTCAAGCCCTCGAACGATTCACGACGCGACAATACGACCGAGTGGCCGTCCCGTCGGAAGAGGTGGCCTGTGATAATCTTATTGAGAGTGGAGTTAAGCGGCGCGGGCTTCCTGCCAATTGAGCCGGCCAAGTGTCGCCTTAGAGTGGTCAATGCCGCCACGAAATTGCTCGGTGGCCATGCTCAATGAACACCGGCCGGTATTTCGCCAGAAGGATTTGCCTAGATAACCGTACGGCGGATAGGCGTGCCAGCCTAGCCGGTGGACCATTGTACATTTCCAGCGAGAGTTCATGAATGGACAGTGGACCACCGATGGCGAGTGGTCGCGGGGAAAGGGTTCCCGCAAGACAGCATTGAATCGCACGGTAGCGGACAATCGTGGCGGCTCGATTGTTCCGTCGGCGAATTTCCTGGAACTTGAAAGCAGTCGTTTACCCCCGGCGCTGGACGTGACTTTCAGAATGGGCGATTTGTGAATGAAGGAGGTGCCCGCGGAAGCGCAAGTTTACCTCGATTCTACTGCGAACGGCCGCCCCTATCTTTTTAGACGGAGGAAGATGCTTCCGTGGGGAATCCTCTCGTCCCTTGAAACTTTACGTGATCGTTGTTAGAAAAATGTGGAATACATTACGTTTCCTCGAATGGCATTGTTCGTCTAGTACACTGTCGGCGGGGGGAAATTGTTCGCTTCGTGGTGTACACGTGTATACGTGAAATTGAAATAAATAGAGCTACAATAGAAACGGATTGCGAGAATGGAATTGGATAATCGAATAGTAAAGGAACATAAATAAATGCAGTCGTTTCGCCACTTATCAATATTAATGTATAAAGAATCAGCGTTGCTACCGTGTGAAAATTGCACCCTCAATAACCTTTCAGAATTAACGTTTCACAATTCTAGTTTACTGAAGTTCGTCCACAAAAAGATAATCGTTACTACAAAAATACCGAGTCCGCCGCATCTGCGTTAAAAATTTGCCCTCCTACCTGGCACATTGAATCCCCGAAAATTAAATGAAAATTGCAACTATCCACGAAAGTATCCAGCTTACAGCGTACTTACTTAAATCTTTCCGTAAGAGGCCGCGGACCTATCGTTTCCACCAGGCGATTCAACGTGGAAACCCTTTAACGAACGATACGGCTCTTCTCGCACCTATCGCCACGGCAGCTTTCCGTCCAACGCTCTCCGGAGGCCACAATAAAACCATTTACCCCATAAAGGGGAGAACGGCCTTGCGATCCGCGTTACGCGAGGCCCCATTAAACATCTCTCTCTTCCCCTTTAACGCCTTCTGCTGCCTTTCTACTTTTATCGCCCTACCGGCCATCCGTGTTACACGTTTCAGCGAGCATCGTTTGCACGCGCCGGCAAATTAGCCAGCTGCCGTTCGGCAAAGCCCGAGATTATGACACCGTCTCCCGTCGCACAGAACCGCGACAGCCACCGGTAACGAGACCTCCTATCGTCGAATTTCCCCACGACAATGGCGAGAGAATTTCCTTCAAGACCACCACCTCCATAGGTGGTCCCTCCTTCGGCGTTTACGTTCCACGATTATTTCCGAAGCGACGGCTACGGAACAGCTTTGCACGAGCTTTCTCGCTTACAATAATCAGAGGGAATCGTCGCTGCTCATTAGCAAATCCCCTTTGTCCAGCCTCGCAAAGAGTTTCCACGAAACATGTACACGGGATAAAAGTTAGCTCGTGAATTTCACGCCTAATGGCCGCCTGCTGCGACTAAACTTTTTCTGTTTTTCCTTCCTTTTTTTTTTTCTTATCCCGTTTACACTGTCGAATCGTCCACCGTGCTTCTGCCCGGCCCGCTCTTAAGTAGCCGCCGCCGTCGCCGCGTCCCGGTCGAAGCGTAATCGCGCGTGTACGCTGAGCTACGAGCCCGAAAAACGGGTTGGTAATTAGCCGCGTGGTATAGAAATGCCGTCACTTTTAGCCGGATAATGAGGCGAGAACGCGGCGGGATCTCATATGCATAAGGAATCGATAAAGACGACGGTGTTATGGGGGCAGTAAAATTTCGGCTCGGGGACGATTAAAAAAGACGTAAATTCGGGGGTTTAAGGCGTCAGGGTGGTTGAATTGTGCGCCGCTTAATATGTGGCGAACGCGTGCTTCTGGTAATGGAAACGATCGTTTGACGAGCCCGGATTAAGGGATGGAAATTGTGCCCGAGCGCCCTCCTTTTAATCATTCCAGCGTGCTCTGATTGGCGGCCTTTAATGAGCCACAGTTTATTAAAAGAACAATTTTATATGGATTTTAATGTGGTTGTTAAAGCGGGCGAAATTGGTCATCCGGAATCAAAGTTTGAAACGACGTAGTAAAAGCGGAATTTATTGAAACACGGCAGAGCGTGTACAATACACGATCGATGTGGAAATAACGAACACAAAGCGAGAAACTAATCGTCCCGAAAATATTTTCGAACAGAAGAATAGACACAAAACTGAGTTAAATGAGAAATTTGTCTACACCTCGGCTATTCGATTCGCGAGCTTTACAAACAACAGCTCGCAGTTTCCCCTTAAACGGCAGGATAAAAAAGGTACCGCAATAATGGCCCGCTAAAATACATTATTAACCCGCGGCGTATGAAAAGCGAGCAATGAATCGCGTTCAATTAACGTCCGAGCGCGTCGACTTTCTTCGCGCAGCCTTCTTTTCATCGGCGACATTGAATAATCCCGAATCGCCATAAGAGTGTCTTCGCGAAACCGGGGCAATACCGTTGCTGGAACAGGCGCAACAGAAAGAACAAGCCGGCTGGAAATTGCCGGTCGGTTTCGTTTTAACCCTCCGGACGCAGATTTATCGTGGCATCGCCAAATATGGGGTTCGCAGCTTGCCAGCGCTGCGTCGTCCTACAAATGGCAGATTTCGCGGCTTCCCTCTGCTGCCGTTTAAGGTGTACCGGCCGCGAAACGATTACACGCCGGTTAATTTCAATAACGAGAAGAGCAACACCGTACCCGGCGTTTCGTGTGAATCCTTGCCGACCCCCGCCCCCCAACAGAAACAAACCGTCGGTATCGCGGCAACTTCCGTTAATGGAATGAAATTATTGACGCCGCACGATCACGGATCGCGGGGTGTTAATAATTGTGCGTTTTCACTCGTGGAATGCCGTTGCGTGTCGCGCTTGTGCGGCCGCGGATGTGAAAGGAGATTCTTGCTGACTTTTTCTTCGTTTGACAGTGAATGAAAGAAGCTCGTTCGAAAAAGTAATTTGTGATGAATCGTGTCGGCGAAACACGTGCGACGAGAATAATTACGTTGGTATGTCGCGACACTGTGAAATTCTATTTCAACAAATATCGCCGGTGCACTTTGCCAGCAATTCTGTATATTATTTTCCTGTCGAGAAATTGATTATTCATCCTTTCGTCTATTCACAGATATCGACGCGTATAACGATAAATTACGTTATTTTTAAACGTATAGAAAGGAAGCACAACGAAGCGCAGCAACGTGCTTCGTAAATCTTCGTAAATTCTTGCCTTCAAATTAAGTTACGATTTGCATCCGCGCACGGGGTCGTCTCGTTGTCACCAAATTACAAGCATCGCGAAAATAAAAAAAGCTCGGCAAGTGTCGAGGCGAAGCTAACAGACAAGCGCGTTCCACGGGCATTATCGAGTCGTCATTGAAACGCTCGAAGCGAATATTTCGCAGCCGGTACATCGAGGAGAAAGCTCGAGGCCGTAAAAGTCAACGTCATTAAATTAATTCGGAAATAATTGACACTCGTTTCGATGCGTGCGCCCAGCGTGGCCAATTCCGGCGGGACCCTTTTGCATAATCGATGAAGTTGTACAGCGTCGAGCTCCCCGTATGCTGACCGAGTAATGACTTGTGCTGCCGCGACATAAAGGGTCCGAAGCGGTCCGACCGGTGAGATGATGTTTCGCGAATGACGATTGCATTGGAGTTAATGAAACGCGACCGCGGTACAGCCTGACGTCTTCACTCGCGAATGAAACGATTCGATAATTATCCGGCGACTTTAATTCCCCGTGAAACGAGCCCAATCATCGTCGGTTTAACCACCTCAATTAACACTCACCGGGCCGATCCGACGATACGAGAATCGCGAAAAAAATATCATTACGAAATCGATTACCGGATACCATGGTTAATTAACGTTGGACGGATTTTCGTGGAAGCTTTAAAATTACCTCTGTCGCGATAAGGATTTGCCCAGGAGGCAATTACTGCCCGGAATATCTGCGTCAAATCATTTTTACGGGATATCTTGTTCGGAGTGGAAACGAGGAGGCCGACACTTCAACCCTTTGCAATATTATGTGGGTTACTATTAAGAATGTAACCCACAACTGTCACAATCGTACGAATAATTATCATTTCAATTGCGTCCAATTCGATCGGAATATATTCCACTGTTGAAGGTAATCGAAATTGCACGCGCGCTTGCAGAAAACGGGAAACTCGCAACAAAACGACCGCTACAATATCAATTAACGCAAATGAATCGAAACCCTTCCAAAGCTGCGCCGAGGCACGCCGACACGATTTCCCAGACCAAACCAGGCCAAACCGGAATCGTTACAGAATATACACCCGATGGAACCCGTTCGGGACCGTGGAAATTAGAGATGCGTTGAAAACCTCGAAAAAAAGAAAAGGAACGTCTCACTTTCCGTGTAAACCGAGTTTCACCGATTGCAATTGAAAGATTCCCACGTTTCGACGATTCAATCGATCCGTCACGTTTAAGACCCCGCGTTCCGAAAGGGGACTCGATTCGCCGGACAAAGAGGCTCGATCCTACGATCCGTGAGCTTCCAGCGACCGGACTCCGGGCGATCTTCGCTCGACTGGTCGGACTTCTCATGGGCGGCCTCATGAATCATGGGATTTGTAGACGAATTAAATCCCGTCGCGTTGGATCCGTTTTCAATTCGTGGCACGGTCACTCGAACGAAAACGAGGCTTACACGGTGGTCCTAGCTCGCGCAGTAGTAAAATACTGGTCATTGTGGGTTTCGAAACGACTGTAACCCACCCTTTTACCACCCCTATCCGTTTTTATTTCCCCTCATCCCCCTCCACACCCCCTTCGTTCGCCGGTTGCTTCCTAGCGTTGCATCTTTTTGTGGCCGGATTTAAGGATGCGCAGGTGGCGGAGACGCGTTGCACGGCCAATGGATATGAAAAACGGCGCGGTTCTATGAGACAGATTAATCTGAACGGCCCGTGAATTAAACCGAGTTCGTGGTTGGTCGATGGAGAATCTTTTCGAATGGTAATGCTCGGTCTGCTGGCCTCTTGGCAGCTCGAGAATTTTTCGTTCGCTATCGGTGGTTGAAATTATATATATATATATATATATTTCGAACAGCGTGGAGCGGCGCGAGCAACGATAGTTATTTCGTTGTGAAAGAAACAATGTGGACGGTCGAACTGACGATTAACAACGATGGGAGAAAATTGAAATCGAACGAAGCGGAGCGACGTCAGAGATATTGGTGTGCGCGAATTAGTGAATGGAATTCTAAACTTGCAACGAGGCCGTGGCTGAAGTCTCGGCCGGATATTCGGCACGGCAGGTAAAGTGATGGAATTTGAATCAACGGCGAGAATAATTCCCATTTACATTCGGGGGATCGATTAATCCGAATTCCGAAGGGGATTTAAATACGCCAGAAACCTGCGGAATCATTTCGAACGACGCTTAAGAAAACGAATATATATTCCTAACTCCGTCCCTAATGGCCCCGAAACCAATCTCGTCGGATCACAATGCGTCGAAGAAGTGCGAACCAGTTTTGGCGATAACTACCGTCCGCTCGCTGTCCCGTCTAGCAGAAACGAGCGGAGCGAAAAGACGGGTGGAGTGTGAAAAAAATGAAACGGAACTTCGGATCGATTTAGAAGTATAACCCCATTAATCGACCTTCCAATCAGCATAAAGTGAACGGTGTGCACGAGCAAATCCAACACCCATCGCTTCGTTTCCAACGGAAAAGGAGCACCCCGATTTCTAGCCATCGAGAGCGATCTATCCGAAGAAGAAAAAAAAGTATCTCCGTCGGTCTTAATACGAATTAGATTGGATCCAATTTATTCCTAATTAACGTAGAAATACGGCGATCCCCTCGAGAAAGAGATAAAGAGAGAGAGAGTGACAGCGTAGTATCTATTTCACCTTTCAAAGAGAATCCCATTCAAGGGAATTGGCCATGACAGCCACGGTATTTCGATTTGATCCAGCCGGTATCCCCCGATAAGTATCCTACGGTCGACCAGTCGTGGACCATTTCGAATCGGGAGTGGCTCAATTTCCTTGAATTTCTCCGCGAAATTGGATGTTGGGCAGGTGTCCGTGATCCCCTTGGCGAATGCAAAAGGGAAACGAGAACGTTAAAGGGGAGGGAAGCGAAATAAAAGGCGAGGGAAGCGTAGAAGGTGAAAAAAAATTAACCTAACGCGGCCTTAATAATTCGAACGAAAGGCCCTAAAGCCGGAGCGTCTCCTCTGCGGGTCGCTTCTTCGATCGAAGGACATAATGATGTCCTTGTTGGACGTTCGTGAACGTCCCACGGCGATCTTCGACGAGCTCTAGCCTAAGCTAAGCCACAACGCGGTCCACTGTCTTTATCATCGGTGCCTGGATGACTGTCTGCATCGCTGCCGGCCGGGATCGTGGCTGAATGGCCGCGTTGTTTTAGCGAACGAATGCGGCCCGTCACCGTTCTCGATGCTCTTCATCAGCGGATAATGACGAGTCTTGTACCTTGAGACGGCCAGCCGATGAATGGGCCGTTTGTGATGATTCTGCGGGCGCGTGAGATTTCGTTCGCCCGCGCCAGCCACGGGCGCAGACGTTGCCCGGTTTCGTAACGGAATTCTCGTGAAACGGAAGGGATGGACAGTCGAAGGGTGAGCTCTTCTTTTCCCCCGAACCGAGCACGGAGAGGAAGATTTCTTTAAAAAGGCGCATTCGAAGGCTGGCCCAACGGAGATATCCGCTTTTACACCAAGTTCGTCCACTTGCCGGACACTACGTCGACCAGACGTTGCACTTCGGCGTACACTTCTTTGTCCTGCTCCGCCGGAGACAATAAACGACCACCGTGGCTGGTTTCGCCGAAGAATCGTGGTCCAGGAGGAACAGGAAGTGACGCGTATCAAGGAGACGCGGCTCCTTCTTTCCCCCCACCCCCCTCGTTGAAACGACGAGAGCCTGTAATAATAGATCATAATACCGGCGTCCGTGTAAAACGCGGCTGAAGATGCGAGTTTTAGTTTTTACGACGTGACGCGATGGCCCGTCGGGCCGGCAGAGATTTTTACGAGCAGTCGAAGGCGTATTTCGAAAAAAAATTCCAAGGTGGCTGGAACCGCCGCCGTCGCCGCCGCAGCGAGATAAAGCCTTAAATTTTTCGGGGAACGTATCTCCCGTGGCTCCGATCGTAAAACCCTCTTCGCACGGCGACGATCGCGTCGTGTCGCGAACATCACAAAGAGGGCCGACCGTCGTTCTATCGAAAGTGTTAATCAAGGCGAGCGGAGCTCTAGCGACCCGGGCGGAAAGTAGAGGAACCGTATTACGTTGCGGAATCGACGAAACGGACGACGGCGAAACGTAGTGAAACGTTTGTGGGCCCCTCCGTGATGACTTTGATGCCGCTCTGCTTGTTACGGAGCGGATAAAATTCGGGCCGTTTCGTTTTGGTCGTTTGGACATCAGATTGGAGCGGAAAGTATTTTTAGTGGCTCGGGATTAGGTGATGGGAATTGGACCTGCTCGGAACGGGAATGTATATTTCAGGGAGTATTTAGTCTGGTTGATTTTTGCAGCGTTCGATTCATTTGTCAATATGTGCGTTCCTTTTTATGTCACTCGACGTAAACTTTGAATTTCGTACTGAAGTTTGAAATACTTTTTCGATGGAAGGAACTGGCGAACATAAAGTTTAACTAGTTTCGATTAATACTGCCATCCATTGCCACGCGAAACAATTCTTCGCCAATCGTCTATACCCATCGTTCCAAAATATCTAAAGCCACGCAAATGTTCTTCGTGGATCTATAAATCAGACTACTCAGCGGGGTTTATCAAGAATCGCGAACCATCCGCAATTCTGCCGTATCTTATCGCCAGTCCACCGAACCGTCACTGCGTTCTGTACTTCGAAAACCATAAAAAAGGTCCCAGCCGTGGCAAGAAAAACGCAGTCCCCGAGGTGCCAATTAACATCATCCGGCGAGGAGACAACCCGAGGCGAAAATTGCACAAAAGTGCCTCGCTCCTCTCGCCTGTCACGTCTCTGTTCCGTGGTCCACTACGGGTCGCCGATGTCCCCGGTGTCCGGCAGCTCGCGTCGTCGTTCCTCCGTGTCTCGAATTGCGTTACCATCGTCGCGTACGCGCCCGGATTGAAGCGTGCAGGGCACGCATAGGAGGGTGGATACGCGCGCCTCGAGAAATCCAAAGGGGGAGGACAAAATAGTCGCTACTTGATGGCGACTTAAAGTGATTTTGAATGGTGCCTAACGACTTGGAGCCCCGTCATGGGGCCCCGTGCCGCCCGCGCCGTGCCAAATAATACGGAGTCACGCTGAGCACCGCGTCCCGAAGTTCTGGCTGTGAACCAGCGACGTCCAAGATAATATCCGCCCACACAGCCTTCGTTTCGCTATCCCCTGGTCCTTAACCTCTCACCCATTGCGTCCTACGTTTCGTTTAAAGCCGGGGGACAATAATGTCTCCGCCGACGTTATCGCGAATTAATGCCTTCTTTTCTCTCTCTCTCTCTCTCTCTCTCTCTCCGTGTTCCCGGGCGCTCTTTCACGCGTGCCTCCGCGTCTGGCTGGATACGAATGTTGAATCTCGAAACCGATTAATCGCGATGATACACGCGGTTGTCGTTGAAGTGATAAATTGTATCGTGGGCGTGAAAGGGAGGCGATGGAAATTGCTCGTTCGCGGAGATCGAGCGAGTCGGGTGGACGTTTTCGGTGGTGATTAATTGGAGGGGAACGGTTTCGCTTGAAACCGCTTTTTCGTTTGTCGCTTTCCTTTTGCCCGAAATGTCTATTTCTCTTGGTTAGTAAATTTTACGAACTTACTGTTCATTTGGATACACAGCCGTCGCGCCTCGAGTAGTAAGTAAGATTGGGCAACGTGAATTACGTTTGGGTAACAGTTGACGATGTTTTTAATGGGTGGGGTTTCGAGGGATCGATTAGCTTTTTAACTTCGCCCGATTCATTGTCAATCTTAAGTCCATAAAATATGGCCATCGGCTACCGAGAAACGCAACTCGACCGAAGTTTGTATTTCTGAAGGAATATCCCCATAGAATTCACATGGCCGACCCAAGGTAGCCCGCAGCGTCCTTGTGAATCCTGTAAATCCGATACAGGCTCGGGGAGGGGCGAAAATATGTACACAGGTATTAACCCCACCGCTCCTAAGGAGGTTGAACGATTGATCTATCCATTGTGCTATAATCCTTCGATCGTAGGAGTGATCGGAGATCTAGTAGATAATTGTCGATGTTGGAACACACATGAGGGCAGATTGTGGTGCAATATACGTTGAAATCTTTCCAATCTCGAGAAATTCCTGTCCCTATAGAATTGGAGAGTAGAGTCATCGTCCATTAGTGAATCTCACGGGAAAGTGGAAATGTTACAAGGGGAAGGGAATTGAAAATAAATGGTAGAATTTTTATACAAAGCGCACAATGCACCGCCGGTTCATTGTGCGTTGAAATTTAACCCAGAATATTAGACTTTAGCGGAGAATCTTCATTTTTTATTTCGTGGTAGATCGGTGAAACGGTTCGCATCGCACAATAGAGTTTCGTTTCCCGAGATTTCTGATAACAATGACTTCTACTGGGCTGGTCTATTAGAAAAGCCCGTTTCCGATCGTTTCCCACCAGGAAAATAGTAAAGCACGACCGAGCGGAGATCACTTTCGGATTGCAGAAAACGATTCCGCGAGACAGGTGTAGGCTGAACTGGAATCATTAATAACGGAGATAATTTGTTGGAAACAATCTCGCCCTCGGCTATACCGGCCGATCGTTTCGAGCACAATGATTCTGCAGTATCATTCATCCTATACTATTTTATCGTTCGTTTCATTTTATTGCTCTTTATAAACAGTTTCTAAAAAGTCTGCGCCAAAAGGAATAACAGAAATTGACACTGATTAATGAGGGAACATTTCACGAAACGATTATGTCATTCTAAATAATTCCGTTTAAACGCTAACTGGAGGAGATTGTGAAATTGAAAATGCCACGCCAGCAAGTAGAGTAAAAAATAATATAGGAGAATACATCGCAGCTATGCACAACAATATTTCCGTGTTCGAACGTCAATTGCTGAGATCGCGAATAATTGGCCGTCAAGTCGTTCAACGACGCATAGAACTACTTCAACGATTAGCTCACATTCGGACGATTTTTCTCGTGGAATACGCGTCTTAGGATTATTGTCACGGTGGTGCACGCTGTTTGTCACAATTATTCCCGCAAACGGCTTAGCTTATGCCACGTGCAGTCCCCGCTTTACATGGCAAAGTCGAAGACCACTCATGGTGAAAGAGCGACCGGCGACAGAGGGACGCGCGCGTGACGCTGCATGTCGGGAACATCGACGTCCACTCCTATTGTCCGGCCAACTGTAGAAACTCTCCAAGAAATCTACCCGCTGGACCTCACGCCGTGATCGAAAGCTTGTCAACCAGCTTGTCGAAGGACGAAGCGTGACCGGGCCTTCTTAACTGAACTGTACAGTGGCCGACGTTAACAGTCACGGGGCACAGTGACATAGAGCACAAAAATGGGGCCCCGCAAAATCGCGATCGTTTATTGACCAATTTTTAACCGCTGTCAGATTGCGGGGAACATGTTGCACTCGAGAGCGTTCGCAAAATTGAATACTTTTGAATGAATAGCATATAAATATTGTCCGCGTATAAGAAAGATCAACGCTGTAGAATGGAGGAACCCAAACATAAATTACAGAATACAGCAAGGTATTCTAATATGAATTAACAGAGCAACGAATTATCAGTAATATATTTTCTTTAATAATAATTCTGATAATAGAAGAAATATTCTGAGGACCATTTGACGACTGCGTAAAGATGACGTCGTATATCAAACGGACAGTCCGCAACCAACTGCACGTATACGTACGACTGTTGTCGTTAAAGGTAAGGACGATGGAGTTGTTTTAGGATCTCGAGACAGGCTGGTAGCTTCGACGAGGAAAGTAGCCGAGAATGAAAGGCGAAGTTTGTTTTTATTCGGCTACCGATGGAATCGTCATTCGCGCAAGGATTCCATTGACGAACGGCCCTGCCGGGGCATCGAAGTGAAATAACATTGTCCTCCTCGACGACGACGAAGGCGACGATTACGACGACGGGGAACGGAGTCAAGCACCGCTCTGCCGTCCGGGCACGTCCAGTTGTCGTCGGTCTCTGAGAAAATAATCGTGCTCTCCAGTATTTACGGGTGTCCCTCGAACAGGATATGTCCTGCGCATCCTTCATGGAAATCCTTCCGAGCCACCGTGGGTCTGGAAAGTTTATTTTTCGATGAGAAGTCAAGAGGAGCTACCCTTTGCTGCACCTTCCCCGCTACACGACTACTTTAAGATGGGAAAAGTGTCCGGCTACCGCATAAGAAGGATTAGGAAGACCTGGGCAATTTTTTTCGCTCATTTATTGTGACAGTATTTGTATTACTGTCGGTCTTTCAACAGCAAAGAGATGGGGGATCAATATTGCGAAAAATAATACAGACAATCGATCCTGCGAATTTCCGTCCGGATACAATATGCTAACGAAATATAATGCAGACAATGTTGAATTATTAAATATTCATGAAACCGCGAGGCTATCAGTATGCAAATACTGAATCCAATTTAACCCTTAATTAGACCTACTCAATTTATTATACGTAATTCCATGTAAATTGCATTTTGCACGCCTTTATAACACACGTCAAAATATCTTTCGGAAACGTAAAATGAGATACGCTGACGGTTACGATGTTCAGAAACATTTGAATTTATTAAGATGCAAACTTCAGCGAATGGCCTGACAAATAACGACGGGATAATTAAATTCTAACCAGCAAGGATATCGTCTCGGTACAGCCTTCGTTCATTGCGTCCATTACACCGTGCGAAGAAGACGTTACAGAATCCTCAACTACCCCCAACCTTCGAACCAATTGAACCCGCGTGACGTCTTCACCTGGCAGCACGGGCCTCGTCCAATATCTACTCTTCGTACAATCAAACGGCCATTGAAGGCAAGCATGCTCGTGGTTTGTCCGGCACTGTGTGCCCGCAAGACGAAACAATTTGCCCGGTTTGTCCGACATCCGGGGCCCGCCGCGCAGAAAGAGGACAATGTCGGAATTTACGGGCGGTCAAGGGGAAGGCAAAAACTCGTGGGTCGCCGCGACAATGGGTGCGCTCGGTGTTGGTCCAACTTCGGGGCAACTGCGTGAATCTAATTGTTCGCGATGGGAACCGGAAGAGGCGTCTATTCGTTATGGACCTCGTGTTAACCGCGTGATGTCTTCTTTGACGCGTTGCATCGGACAATCGGTCGCCGCTGGACGATCTGAACGACGGGGTCGCAGCAGGGGAATTGGAAACGCGTGCCAACGTTTCCGAAACATTCCACGTTTGCGGGAGACGTTTGTCGATTTTTGTTGACCACGCGGCGTGGACCCACGAGACGGACCCCCCTCCTGGTGAATATAAAGGTCCAGACGGAGTTGCGGAGTTTTTCCTTTTTTCCCCGTTTCTCCCTCGGGTGGACACGATGGGACAGGATTATTGCGGATTGGCCGGAAGCCAAGCGTCAAGGTTCGCGTTACAGAGTCGAACGATCTCTTCCTTCGCCCCTTCGACTCCGCTTTCTCTTCGAACGAGTCGTTCCCCCGTAAATGACGAACAGCTACGGCGAAGGGGGTGTTGTCCTATTTACGTAACGAGGTGTCTTGTAAACAGTGTTTACTCGGACACCGTCGATCTCTCTCACCCCTCGGTGGCGGCGTTCGCGACGTCACACGACGGCGAACGTTATAAATAAACGGTCCGGAAAGTATAAATATTCTCGGTACGCGAATCGGCTTCCCTTCGAACGCGTAAATAACACCGGGGAGAAAAAAAGGAATGCCGGTACAAAGTGATTCTTAATTGCCTGTTAACGTTCTTTCTTGCGCCTTGTTTTTTTACCTGCTGTTTCTGCCGCAAGGATTTACGTCGCGGCGCATCGACGACGCGGTGGACTGTGCGTGGAGCGAAGTGTCGCCCCGGTTGTATCGATTAAATCGCAGGAAACTGGGACAAATTGTGGATGCCGCTTTCCATGCGGGACTGACGGAATGTTGTCGCGATATTCATTTAAAATTGCGATCGAAGGCCGATCTGTTTTAGATTCTATAAATAAAAGATTGATCGCCTGCGTTCGACGAATGAGACGGGCTTAATCGGTCATTTACTTTTCGACCATGGATGGAAGGGACAAAGAAGCATTTCGAGCGAAAATATTCGAGAAGTGCAGAGATACTGAGTAACTTTTAAACCGAGAATTCGATCAACGATGCAAACCCGTCCCGAAAAACTCCGGCACATTTGCTTGCAAGAATTTTAATATCGCCCGCAAAGGGGGCAGCAAGAAGCCATTCTTCCCTCGGACGTTTATTAACCAAAAAGAAATTGGAATGTTCCCCGAGTTTCGCGTTCCGAGCTGGTTCCAAATCGATCGCGTCATCGTTGAAACGAGCCATAATGGCGTTCCGTCGTATCCTAGCTGATAAAGCCGGAAGATCGAAGGAGACCAAGTTGCTCGTTTTGCCGCCTCGCTTCTTTCGCCTCCTATAGAAACGCTATTCCGATCTTTACGCTCCATTGCTCGCAGCATATTATAACATCGTTCTTCAGCGATTTACATCTCCTCTTGCTTCTTTTTCGTTGGCAACTCTTTTCTGCCGATAATAATCCCGACCTTACGTTATTTCTCCTCTCTCCGGTCTATTTTTTTCCTTCTTTTTCTCTATCCTCACCCCGACATCATCGCGTCAGAAGATTTCGTACGAAAACCATTCAACTCTCCGCGACGCTGTGTACGGTCCCGTCGGATCGACTCTCTATCTCGAGAGAGAGAGAGAGCCTGGCGAAATTCCAGAACAGACGAACGGTCGATTCCACGATTTGTTTCGCGAGCTTGCACGGTTAGCGGCTGAGAAAGGAACATCTGCCGGCTGTCTAGCGTGTAGTTATACCGCTAGGGAAACCCTTGAGGAGGCGAGCATAAAGGAATGAAGATCGTCGCTGCGAGATTTGCATAAGGAGCCGAGCCGGGCCTGCTGGTAATGTTGAACGTTGTAAAGTGCAACGCGTTGCTTTAAGAGAGCATGTTCGCTATAATGGGAACGATAAAGGGAAGAGGTTCGTTGATTTGTTGGAATACCCCGAGCTGTCGATCGATTTATTAGATCGGCCGGGCGGTACGTTTCGTTGCTACCGAGTAATCGACGAGAGGAAATCTCTTTCCTGAATATTGTGCGTTCCACTTCGTTTAGATCCGGCGAGGCCGCAGCATTTTTCCGAAGGGAATATTGCGCAGCTTTATTGCTGGATGCCGAACGGCGATAGGAAAAATGTTTCACTGAAGGTACACGGGAGTTTTAATTAAAGGCGACTCGATGAAGAATAACGGGGGGCGTTTATTTCGGTAAAGGGTTAAATACGTTCGTCGAAATTAAAGTGCCAAAATTGTACTTAAAAAAGGTGAAGTCGCGGTTTATAATTTACTAAGCTTCTTGAAGATCGCCGAACTATGATTGTTATTTCCTTCGCAAGTAAATTTAATTAAATTTATGCCTCCCCCATTCACGTTCCAGTGCCTGGAACTTTGAATATTTATCAAGATCCGAACTTTTCCGTCGTAACTTCAGAATATCCCCTCCCGGGCAGTATTTAATTAAACCCATAAGAAAGAACGATCGCAAATCTAATTCGACCGCGTTCAGAAAAATCGCCGGCCAAACTTTTCGGCCTCGCCCGTTCAACAATCGCCCCCGCTCGTTTTCCCCCACGAGTCCAGTTTCACTCCGCCAATTTCACAGGTCGGTCCCAGAGGGATACGGGGCGACAGTATCGATAGATCCCGATCGATCGCGCAGAAACGTGGCCGCGGAGCGGCGGCACGGGACGATGGCAATTATTCCCCGCATTTTTTCTCTCATTAGCCGCGCACCGTGCAAAAAGCTGGACCAGAACGAAGCAAAACCGAGGGGGGAACGCGTTGCAACGGAACGCACGGCCCCGGGGGGATGACGCGTGGATGAGAAAACGAACGAGGAGAAGAACCGCGTGACCCCGCCGCAGCGTTGCAGCATCTTGCCAGCGCGGAGTTCTTCGCGCGAGTCGTTGCGTTGCTCTATTCTTAGACTATGATGGGACAGGTGGTAGAGGCAGGTAGCTCGTGTACACTGCGCACTCTCCCCTTTGTACTTATCTCTAGTTACGTTCCACCACTCCTTAACCGGCTGTTTCTACTAATTATGAACCCTCGAGGTATTCCACGGGCTGTTATCTAATCCAACACGAAACGATCTTCGGGGTCGCCGTATGGACAGTCCGATCGTTGGAACGAGGATGGCGAACTGACGTCGGATAGATAATTATTATTCACTGCGAATATTATTTTGTTCGAATAAAATACGGGAGTATTTATTGGCGACATGGAAATGCGCTGGTACATTTTAAATGACCAGAAATTTCTCTCTTCTGATATCGCGATTTAAAAAGGCTCTATTGTACCTGATGGATGTGCCACATGAGTTTATTTCATTGTCGAATATTTTCCGGATTTCATCCGTTTCGAAAACAGCGTCGGCAGCGCGAGGGGGGGGGGGGGGAAATAATTGATCGATCGGGTTCACACTTGCGGCGCTTTAATACTCGAATCGAACGCGAAATTATGCAACGGTTATGCAATTTCACGACGATCAACGGGGCTGGGAACATTGGTGAAACAAAACAAGAGGGAGGGGACGATGGCAGCGGTTGCAAAAGAACGGTGCGTATGCTTGTCTTCTGGCCCGTTCCTCGGCCAGCACCTGCCGTGACTCACCGTCCGCTCCCCCGCAGAACTTCAACGGATTACAAAGACTTAAATACCGGTCTTCTGCCGAATATATAGAGCTCCGGAGCGCTATACGGCGGTGAATGCGTGCTCGGGTTCGCGCCGTTGAAAGAAACGTCCCGTGAGAAAATGACAACGGGGCGTAAAAACGCGGACGCCGGGTCCGCGGAATTAGCGGTTCGTTAAAAGTTATGGCTCGTAAAAATTGCAAATACTCGGGCCCGGTGAGATTTCTCGCGGGATCGACGAATCGTGCTCGTGGATCACGGCGCAGCATACTCATCGCTATTCCCTCGTTGCGCCGATTTATGCGCCCCTTCGGAATTCAGCATTCTGCGTGCTGCGATATATTGTTACGCGAGGTGACTATGCTTCGGAATATTTTATAGAAATGCTCTGCTATCGATGGCGAAAGGCTGTATTTAATTTATTTAATTTTTATTATTTAATTTTTTTGAATAATTTCATTACGCAACGAGCGAGTAAGAAATCTTTCGAACAGTGTCTGGATTCCATTAGCAGTTCTACGCAGTAAATGAAAAGACGCGAACAGATCCGTAGTATAAAGTATTTGGCAAGTTTTCCGTGTCGCCCGACCCTCCAATGCAACCCATTGAAATTTTTCCACGGGGGAGGGATTCTACTCGTGCCTCCATCGCGATGCACCGCCGAGAGCTTGCATATAAATAACAGGCTCGTGAGTGGTGTGCCTCGTGACAGGAGACAAAACACTCGGGCTCGTGTGGTTCCTAGATCAGCCTTTGATATCTTCACTAAACGAAGCGCCACCCAAGGTGTTAGTCGAGCTTAGAGATGGGAGTGCGCGATATGGGGGACACCAGCCCCGGCGCATTAGCCATTTCATGGCGGGGTGGGCTGATGCACCTTGAGGAAAACAGAATGGAGGAAGATACGAAGTGAAAGATCGTGACAAGTGGGTGACAACAATGGCTCGACAGCCTTGGATCCTTGGAAACTGCCTTGGTGGTCTCCCCTTACAATGAACACCATTGAAAGTTCGCGAGGATTCGCCCGAGGACGAACCGTGGTAACCGTAGGCAACATTATCGTTCTCCTCGAACTTCTCGATATGAATTTCTCCGCCGATCGAGCCAAGCCGATAATCGGTAGCCGGCGCAGATTTGAATACTGGATCGCGAGCGTTTGATTTATATCGTTGCCAATAAAAGCTTCAATTTGTCGGCGGATAAATCAAGGGATCATTGGTGGCGGACGCGTGGTTCCGCCGCAGACACAATAAAACGCGTAATTAATCTTTGTAAACGATCGTTTACATACGCCCACAGCGCCGGCGCGGATATAATAACCGTGCGTTCGTCCGCGCGAAATTTATTGTCCGCGACTATTGCCCGCAATCGTAGGTCGGCAATAATTACCCTCGGTGTGCCGACGGTTCGATGCAATTCGCGCGGATTTATTGGTCGGGGCAATAAGTTTTATCCCCGGTGCGCGTCTTGTAGGTTACGGTATTGTATCGCGGCACGTACCTGCCACTAGATTGCACAATGCAGTATTTACATCCTCGGCGCTGAGTCTCTTTGGAGGCGGCGGAGTCGCGCGTAAATGCATTCGGTATTACAGATGTCATCGGTGGCATATTTGCATTTAAATGTAACGGAAAGTATAGTTCCCGCGTTACTCTGCATATCGCGCGAATTATTTCCGCGGCGACGATACTAGCAAATTGTATGGCAACCAGAAATCACCCGAGCTCTTCCATCAAAAATAAAACAACGATTTGGTGGAAGCGTTCTAAATCGAACGGTATAAATCTCAGGATGATTGATAGCACCTTCGAAGAGACGAAGTGAAACCGAATTCGTCGCCGAGAGGACGACGATACCGGTGGCTGAAATCATTATCGGACCGCGCTTACAAAGTACATTCGCGGACGGTATCGTGTATATAATTATCCGTAGAGCCGGGACAATGAGGCATCGGAGAAAGGCGGTTCTCTGGAGAGCACGTGAACGAGCGGAGACGGTAGCCACAAGAAAAGGAAGAGACTGTACACGGTTTCAGGAGCAAAAGAAGGAGACTGGGCACAGCTGCGGTCTCTGACGCGCTGCTCGTGCCACGAGCGAAGCGCAATCGTATGCACACGCCCCGGCGTGATTGTTCCGAGAACGGGTGGCCCTCGGAGAATGGAAAGCACGAAAGGGAGAGAGAAAAGGAGAGAGAGGGAGAGAGAGAGAGAGAGAGAGAGAGAGGGTGCAAAGGAGACCGATGCTGGAAGAACTCGAACGAACGGATCCAGTGAGCAAAGCGATCGGAATGTCCTGCGTGGTCTCGTTGAGAAAGCTTGTTTTTCTTCTCCTTTTTCCCCCTCGAGTTTTTTCTCTTCACTTTGCCGCTCGTTCATGTCTATTGGCTAACAATGGGAATGGCGCGTTTGATGATTTGCGATAGGTGTCTCGTACGCCCGAGCCGGTGACCTTTTACACGGCTGACATAGGTGTTTCACCCTTTTCCCCGCGTGGAATTTATTTCTGCGGCGCGCAGAGCGAACCTTTGCCCGCGGAAATTGAGAGGCGATGCCTAGAATTCTGGCGGTCCGCGATGGTACGCGTGCACGTACTTTGAATCCCTTGGTATGCTCATTGTTCGAGGATGAAAAACGACGCGGTGGGAGGATTCGCGATGCGGTTTAAGACGTTATGATGTTTAATAGGGAGACGTGTTTTACGACGCGGCAGACCTGGTACATATGTGCAACGCTCCTCGACATTTTGCATCGCAAAGGTTTCCGTTTCTTTTCGTGCAAAATAATCTTTATTAAACGAGGATCGAAGGAATTCTTGATACCCGACGGTAACTACCGCTGGTGCGCTCGGAACGGTTTCCAACGTTTCTTTGCCGTCGGCCGTTCTATCGACGATCGCATTGTGCGAACGAAGAACAGCCCCCCGAACGATTCACACTTTCGACAACTATACCACCGTGCAGAAACGGCGATCGGCTGGACGAAAGAAATTCGACGGATCCCATCAAGTGGAAGCCGCAATCGTTTTCGCTGGAAAAAGCCGGACTGGACGCAGCTGCGGTGTACGGAGCGGTCGTGCACGATCGTTCCCGGTGGAACGGGCCACGATAAACGACCGGCGACGAGAAGGATGCCGAGGCAGGACGAACGAAAAGGAAAGGGAAGATCCGTGAGCAAGAGCAATTGCAACTGTGTCTTGTCGTGCGCTCGATTGAACCGGCGAGCCCCTGTGGCAAACGGTGAACCGGTGTAGCCTTGGATGCCCGCTTCGAGGGAAGCGTACACCGGTGGATGGAAGATAGAGGCGAGGAGGCGGAGGGAGATATCGCGAAGAAGTTTACGAGGAACGTGCAGGGAATGCCGGGCAAGGAGGATTCCTTAACCTTTGGCACGCCGGCTTGGCGCGCCTTGCCGCTCGATTACGATCGATCAGGACCCATCCAGCTATCGTTTCGAGATTACCGGATCTCGTTTTTGGGGGGGGGGGGGAGCCGGTACGTGCTCCCTCCGTGGAACCGTCCCCTCGTCACATCCGTTTCATATTCCCGCGGGTCACGCGTCCGTTTAATGGTACGCGAGCAAGAAGCTTTTATTGGAGTTGCCCGCGTGGGAAGTTGCGATCGCTTTTGGAGCTAGTGGAGCGACTGAGTGTGCGATGGACACCGAGGCGGTGGAGAAGTTTCACTAGTTCGTTCGTCCCTGTCGCTGTAATTTTCGTGAAGATAACACCGCTTGGCTGATATACGATAGCGTCTTCGAGAACATTAAGGGATACTTCAGTTTGGAGCTTGCCACGAAGTTGGCAAGTGTTCCACCGTTTGCAGCGTTGCGAAGAATTACTGCAGGTCGAGAAATGATTGAACACTCCGCGGAATTGCAATGGAGGAAATCGCAGTGTTCAAAAGGTATTACAGAGCTCTGATAAAAAATTTTAATTCATCCTCGTATCAGCCCTGATTAAAATATAATTGAAGTGTAACGTTTGTCGCCGAGGGAAGGGGGAACGATTTGGACGAAACAGGTGGCAATTCAGAGAGTGTCCTTGACAAAGCGATAGAAGTGAAGCGAAAACGTGTGCGGCTGTACGAATCTTAAAAAGGAGAACGAGAAACATTATTGCACATGACGAACTCGCGTTGCAACTGTTCCTTGATGCATACGCTCTGTCGGAAGCTTGCAACGAGATAGTCTGATTGCACTCCCGCGCACTCTGCATGCCCATTACAACTACTGTTAAGCGGCAGCTGTTTCGACGCGTGTTTTTAAGGCGTAGTTGCGCGGATGATGCACAGATAGAGATGATATTTAAGAAGATTTATGAGCCCCTGGAAGACCCCGAGGCCGCGGATGTTATTCTGTGCTCGACTGGACCGAAGCGAATGTCGCTGGATTCCTTGTATTCCTGGCAAGGTACTCCTGGACGAAAATTAAGTTCTTGATGACAATTTCTTTCTTTTCTCTCGCTGAGAAATGGAGTAACTGCGTTGGCAGATTTCTTCTTCGGCGGGTAATTTTCTCGCGAGTGTGGCAATTGGACGGGATCGGTCGAGGGAATTGAGACGGTGTGCGATAAATGTTGGGGGACTTTATTATGTTTTTGTTTCGATTTATGATACTTCGATTCCGTAGAAACTTTTACGTTTTTCTCTAAAAGAGCCTCCCTGAATTGCAATATAATTTCTCGGTCGCGATCCCCCCCGAATGTAAATTTAAATGAACATAATTATCTCTGATAAACGGTACGAATAATGTACTGGTTGTCGAAGCTGATACTTCAAATCCATACAAATTTGTAATACTGTCAAAGTTGAAGTCTCTCGATATAACTATGCAGGTTAACTGAAATATTCGAATATCTCGAACATCGGATAATATATTTACTAGTCGAAACGAATCGAGCATAAAACGTGCTGCATAGTGAAAATCTACACCCATCGAATCACCGATGTAATCTATCGAAGGAAACTGAAAAGCCATCCACGGTGCAAAACACTCAGTACACTAATTCCTTCGCACCGTTCGGCTTTCTCGTTTTATCGCTCGAAAACGACCGTGCTCTCACTGCACTCAACACCTTCTTCATCCCCGTCCATTTCCACCTCCGCCGGCAGGATGAAGCAAGGTAATGGACAGGGGGGGCTATACGCGTCCGCTGCAAACCTCCCTCGCGAAGTTTCAGCGAACGCAATACTGGAAACGAAACACCGCGCGTAATAACCTCGACAGGAATGAAAACGTTCGCACAAGAGCGTTCAGTCCGGTCTGAAAACTACGGTCGAGGCGAGGCAAGGGAAAGTGCCTGGGTGATCGACGTACTGTTGCACGTATGCGCTACAGCCCCGTTCAACACATCGACCGGTCCCGTTCTCGAACGCAAGCCTGGTCATAGGTCGACGCAATAAAGCCACCGATTTTATTGCAGGTGCGCGAATCGCGTGAGGCACGTCGAAAACGTCACGCTGCAAACTTGTTTGCGGGAAACGCATAAAATTATAACTTATGCCACATTGACTCGCAAAGCGGCTGCAAATTATTCCCACCCCGTTTCCTGTGCCGCGACGCGCCCGTTCGCCCGGCCGACCGCGATTTTATGCACCCGTGAATCCATCTCGATGTTACGCGCCGCGTCCCGTTTCGCAATGTTTCTGACGGCGTTGCAGTCGAAACGCGGATCGGCTGAATTATAGGGAGACGTTCGTCGAGATTTATCGAGCGTTTCGTGATGTTTTCGCTTCGCGATCGTTGGAACGACGGTTTCAGATGGGTATACGTCGAACTGCAGAGGAGCGCTCGGTGTTTTGTTGGGCAGCGCTGCCGCGATGTACTTGACGAGCAGGAATTTTGATGATGAATTGCAGTTTGTGGTGATGCATTCTTTCGGTTGATTCGGTTAAACGCAAATATGGATATTGGTTTCTTTTAATTTAACCATTTCACAATTTGTTGCTTGACATCAAAATCAATGATCAGTTCTATTATCATAATTAATAGCTGTACCCTTACTTCGAATTGCGACTAAGTACGACAGAATAATAGACATAGACATGGTCATCACTGTTATATCAAAGTACATACATCCATGACTAAAAGTAAAAAAAGCTACTTCCCCATTAATTTCCCTCGGTTAGCGTCCAATCAAAATGAAATAGACAATCGATTACAAAATGTATCAACTTGATTTACCAAAGTCCTTACCAGTAACGTCCGTTCCAATCGTCGTACCTGTAACTATCATACGATACCCTTCGATCATCCCTGTCGATCGTCGATCACAATTCATAGCTGAACCCCCGATACTCGTCGATCCAGGTCGTTACAGAAGCATCGCTCAATGGTCTGCCCTAACAACGCGCACAACTCGACGATCGCGGGGACGACAAGGACTCGTTCGAGGGTCTCGTCGTCGTCGTGCACGCGTCCTCGACGAGGCACGAGGCCGAGCTGCACATATCTCTGCGAAGCCACGTCCTTCATCAGTCGTCGAATCGCGCGGCTCCAGCTCGCGCACGGAATACAGCTTGGCGAGTGCCATCGGCGCAATCATTTACTCCCCTTCGTTGATTAATGACAAGTGCGGCCCTTGCATCCCGACGAGTTGAAACGCAACACCGGCCAACTTTTACCGGACCTGGCGGCGTCGCGGTTTTTGTCCCCGCTCCGGGACGCGTCTGATGGACGTGTCCGCGTGGACAAAAGCCTTGGTCGAGTACCGACGTCCCTCGGAGTGCTCTCCGTGCTCGCTCGTTTAACGTCGTGCGTCTTTCGGTTGTGTGGTTAGAGACCAGACCGACCGCGTTCCCCGCGTACGCCAGTTAATGGACACGCGGCGCGATCGATCATCCGACCGCCGCTTACGGGAGTCCGGTTCGGTGTGCATAGCTGGTCGAGGATGGTGCGGGAGTCGCGGCGACGGGGAAAGCGGTGGCAACGGGGCGGCGAGAATTGGACCGCGTTGCCGAATAGTAATTCGAGGGAAACGGAATTAATTTGTATCGAGGGCGATATTTTTGGGGAGCGTTGAGAGTCGGACAGATAAAGGGTTAAAGGCTTGGATATATCAGGGCGAAGAGTCGCGGGTATGACGAGTCGAGGAATCGCGGAATTGACAAGAAAAGAAAATTCTAGCTGTTATGAATTTTGTACGTGGAACATTGCGGTGGCGATGGATTCGAAATTCAGGGGATGCAGAGTTACGAGAATTAGACGATCGAGAAGTTATATTGATTGAGAAACGAGAGACGAGAGGATTAGAAAAGGGACAAATTTATTGAACTGAAGAACTGGCGATCTGGAGATTCGTAGTGTCACGGCGCCGCTCGAGGGTGTATCTTTCCTCGAACTTGTTTACCGCCCAAGATTCGGCATCATTAGCTTAATTGCCAAACGCTCCGCTATCGCAAGAAACCTTTTCCCTCCTCGATATCCACTCGCGGCGTATCGATATCGCAATTACGGGCCACGTTCGCAAGAAGTATCTCCGGCAGACAGCGAAGAAAGTCTGTCGCGTTCAATGCGTCACGGTCCACGTCGGTTTCCCGAAAGCTGTCGCGGCCGTAACCTCCCGCTCGGTCGACAAACACAACTCGTCACGAAAATCCACCGTGGGGAAAAGAAAATGAGCTCGTGCCGGAGATTTACGTAACGCGGCGCAAGCGAACGAGTGTCAGCATCGGATCCTGGCGGGCTCGTTGCATTTTGGGCACCTGCTGGTTGGACCGTGACCTCTTCTGATCCGGGGGGGCATGAGGGGCGGAGGGAAAAGCGGACGCGAAGCGGAGCGCAAGAGGCGGAGGAGGCCGAGAAAAAAAAGAGCGGACGAGAGTCTCTCCTTGATTGACGAGCGCCGGAGTCACCGAGAACCGAAGCAATAAAGCACGTGCGCGCATAAACGCGTCAGAGAATGATCCGGTGATCTCTGCGCACCTGCCCGCCTTCGCGGCGTTGGTCGGCATCGAGATGTCCATAGGGGGCCGCGCATTGTTGCGATATTTGTTTCTTCGCCGAATTAATTAGCGCTGCGATACTCTAATCGGCGAATCATTTGGAAACGAACTCTGGGAATGTTGAAGTAGGATTTCTGAATGTCACACCTGGACAGACGTTAAATTGTCAACAAATTATTTACCGTCTTGTGCAAATTGCGTTTGGTATACGTGAAATGGTTCGTCTTTCTGAAGTAATTCTTGCACAGAAATTGGAAGGTTCTCGGTGGACAGGGTCGCCACGCCAGAATCCACTGTGCACAGAAATGAGTCTATGATCGTTGAATACACGGAATGTCCAAGTATATGGATGCCGGTGGGATTACGCGGCTAATGAACGACGGTCCCGTTGTCGGCGGGCATAAATAAATACGTACATGCAGCGTCGTTCACGCGGCTGTTAACGACGTACGGGTAGCGTACGGGCGCAGCGACAATTGCAAAGGCCTGCATTAAATCGCGGCAATGCCCCGTGATTCGAACATGTGCGCGGAAGGTGGCACGGAGGGAAAAGGGAAGAGGCAGGAGAGTCACGCAATCGAACGCAGGTGCGCGCTCGATCCGTGAAACAGAGTGGGGCACGCGCAGGACGATCCATAGCGCGTGCGCGTGAAAGTCGCCACCGGTGCCCTTTCTCTGTTCACGATCCTCCGCGTTCCTTTTGCATTTCCGTCGCGATCGCAAAGCGCGAACGAACAGCGATTAATTTAGAATTAATGTGACTGCCTGTCGTCCACAGTTTCGCCCTTTCGTTCGCGTCTCGCCGGTTTGAAGTTACGCCGGGCCTCGATACAGATAAGCGGAGGGGGGGGGGGCGAAAATAGATCGGAGGGGATGGTGTCGGATAATCGACGATTGGGGGTTGATACGTGGTTAGAGAGATGCATGTATATTCCTTTCGGTTCTCAAAATAATTTACACCTGGTGGCGCGAAATTTTAATACGTTTGCGTACTTTCATTGACACTGGGTATCATTACTGGGATACTGGTTGAGATAATAATGGAGTTTTTATTTCACTTCTGTTCGTCGTAATTGGAATTTAAATCTTACACCGTGTTATATGGACAACTAATGGTGTTTATTCCGGTGATCCAGAGAAAGCGACGAACTTTACATGCACGTAAACTGTATCCTTCAAGTAAACTGTAAAATCTCTCGGAGACGTCCCGTGTAGCGCAGCATTTTTATTAATTGCTGAATGAATTTTCGCGTTATCACGAATCTTCGGTTCCCATTCTCCACGCGCGTACATAAATTACCTGAGAGATACCATCGTAACGAGCGGGCAAAAGTGTACGGGGCCCGTTCGCGAAAATCGGGCGAAAATATAAATGGCACCCTATCGCTGTATCTTCGCGTTAAAATCGAGGGAAGAAGAATCTGTATATACCGGGGGACCGAAAGGTGTGCCTGCTGGGAGTACTTTACAGCTGTGAGCGGTAATTAATGATAGCCCTTATTAAACGTCCCTCGTGTTAATGATCTCGCCGCGCGATGCATCACCGTGCTCGCGTAACATACACGACCGTGGACAATTACGTTTCGTTCAATTGAAATTTTACTGTTCGTTTTCCGTCGATACGTTAAAACGTAAACGTCGCGGCAACGAGCCCTCGCCGTATTAACGACCAGCTAATTAACTCCGCCTTATTGAAACCGGTTCACCAGTTGCCACCGCGATGCACGAAATACTCGGATCGAGGCTTACACGTAATTACACTGAAATATTATGGCCAAACGGGGAACGTTGATGCTTGAGTCCAATTGGTTGCTTCTTTTAGTTTCTGGCGACTGATTGCAGGATCGAGCTGGTGATCGTGATTGCCGTCCTCTATAAATTTTATTGCGCAACGTGGAATTGTGGAATACACCTTTTTGTTTAGAAATGTGCGGAGTAGAAAATTTGTACGTACTCCAGGAATTGTTGATTTACGTATTAGGTGTAGAAATTCTACGAGAAGCTATATCTAATTCTAAAATTTGTGTAACGAAACTTTGTACAAAAGAATTCTATAAAATAATGATACTACATCTCTGGGAAGAAAACATACAGTGATTGAAGATTTCCATTAAAACAAATAGATTATTTTCATTTCTCTATGGAAAATACTGTTTCGCATTATTACCTCGATACGATTGCCCCTCTGTGCATTCAAGGAATGTTCCACTGCGATGTTTAAAAAACGATATAATTATTGGTTGCACAGCGCAGTATATTACGAAGAATCGAGGATACAATTCTGAAGCATTCTGAACAATGACTGCAAGTTTCCAGTACTGAAAATTGCGCGGTCGAAGAAAACGACGGCGGTCGTTAATTGCAAAAATAAAACAACGAAGCCGTCGCGGGATGCCGGATCGAACGTTTCTTTCGCTGGCACGATAAAAAGTTGGTAATATCGTGTTTTTTGTCGCAGTCGGGTTATAATCGAAAGCGATCCTTTGATCACAGGGCCCGCGCGTTTTTCAGCGTCGAGCGTGTCTTGTCACTTGTTTCGAGTCATCGTTCGTAAGTACGGCAATTTCGCTTTTTCCCCCGTCTTTCGTCAGCGTCGATTCCTCATGATAATTCGGGGCAGAAAAACCGGCGGCCTGATTCCGCTTGGAATATCGTCGCGTTAATAACAACGCCGACAAGCACGTGCGATTTTCTACTGAAGATTTGCCAACAATCTGCGGTGTCCGTTTGCAAATTGTTGTCCCCATTTCTGAGTAAGCCAGGTTCGAATACGCGAACAGTTCGTTATGATGAATCTGCTTTCACGATTCGGGAAATTGTTGGACGATATTGCGCGGATGTCTGTAATCAGTTTTCTTGTGTAACAGGTGGAATTAAGCTGCGAGACGGAGCTTAAATTTAAGATGGAACAACGATCTAGTACGAAGATTTTAGAAACGTGCATCGCACTGTTATTGTGCACTAGGCCACAGGAGCAGAAAATTTATTGCTCATATTCTTTCAAAATAATATTACAAACAGAATGACACAGCTCACCGCTCTCACATTATTTGTATTTTTTAATTTCGCTTCATTTTAAACGCATATCCATTTCAAGAATTATATAAACACCTGTCTTTCTCCCTCAGATGGGACCTCTCGTTCAATCGCGAAGCAAGACGTTCAATTTCCTTTCGGTGCAATCGAACGGAGTCATAAAGCTTAACGAAACTTCGATTAAGACCTTCCGATATCGTCGAGCACGACGCGCGACCGGTTAAACGGCACGAATTAAGAACCATAAGCCGAGCAATTATATTGTCCATTTCGTCCGGAGTGTCCGGGTAATTTTTAAATGCCAACGCCGTCAAATCGTCGCCCTGAAACGGAATGTCGCGGGTCCATCGGACATCTGGCATCGGCAATTGCCGTGTCGCACACCAGAAATGCCATGATGCACAGCAAGAAGAGCGCATCTCACGCGCATCTTGGTACGCCGAACGGTTTTTCGTTCAGCGGACGCGCGATCGTTTCTCGTGCCGCAATCATCCCCTTAAGAATTCCGTGGACACGTACGCCGCCGGTTCTCGCTACGAATTGACCTTAAATTCAACTTTATTGCGCCTTCTTGTTTCGAACGGAGTAGAAGGCGGCCGCTTTTTCGAATGCGGCGTGTAATTGCTTTATTTCCGTTTGCAACGATCGCGTGCAATCGGGGACAAAAAGGAGAGAGCCAAGGGGATTGGTTCGGGATATAATTCTTGTGATAGCGGACGATGTAAATTTTCCGCCGGACATTGGTGTTCATCGTGACCCAAATTTGTTGTAGCCGAGCCGAGAGGAATATTGAATCTTGTATTAAGAAGGAAATGATAGAATCGCCGAAACTATTTATTACTTCGAAACGGCGAGTCAAGTTTCTTTTATGCATCCGTATAAATACGATTGAAGGATGTCGTAGAAAGTACTGACGTTTCTCAAAATAAAGAAAAATATATTTAGCTCGCGGCCGTGCGCAGTAAATCGTAAAAATACAATTCCCTGTTTAATGCATTAAGTGAAACCATTTGAAAGAGCGCACGAAAAAGAACGAATAAGAAACAATTCACTCGAAAACCAAACTTTAACCGTACAGCACACTGAACCCTTCTTATTATCTGCCCGAAGGATACCTGCAGCGTTCCAATCCGAGGAGACCTAGAACCTGTCAGAACCGAAGATTGTCTCATCAATGAGAGAAGAAAGAACTGCTGGCCGGCATTCTTCGCGAGGGCCACGAATTTCTCTTCCGCCGAATAATAGATTCCGGATGGAGGTCCCGGCGCAAGTATCCTGTCTCCTCGCGGTGAAGCAGGTGCATATCCTGCGGGGCCACGTAATTTCTCTTCGATCCGCTGCACGCTGGCAGGTCAGATTTTTTCGCAGCTCGAAACAGCGGCGTACAATAGGTGGCCGGCGGACTGCTGGTTCTAGGTTTTCGGATTCGAGGGCTGTCATTATCCGGCGCGAACCGGAAGCCCGACGCCCAAAGAGGATGAACCGGGGGATCGAGAATCGTCGCGGTGACTTCCAAGGACTTGGGCGGATCAAAAAGTCGTAGATATATCGGACGGACGAGTGGAAGTTCGGTGTGTGGTCCGTGGATCAGTTTAATGAGAAAATTACTCGATTCGCGGCAACGATTGTCTCGGATTGTTTTTGTTTCGAATGAGATACTGCGAATGCCCTCCGTGCAGTTGTCGATCCCTTTCTTCCTCATCAGAATGATGTCTGTATTCTGGTGTAATTGCGGGGGGAATTCACGAAATTCTGGGAATACCGGATGATCGGACAAACGAGAAACTCGTTTCGAATGATTTCTGTACGGGACCAAAGATGATCTATTACCGCGCGGTTGGGATCACTGTATTGTTTAAGACGATATTGCTGGGCGAGAAGTGCACAAGCTTCGGCATGAATTTCGTTATTCTAGAGTGTTAAAAATGTTGTAATGATATTTTTCCTTGTCGGACATTTTCGAAGAAATTTCTTGGCGATTCAAGCGAAATTGATTTACTCGAGGATGTTGCAATTAAAATGTTATTTGTGTTTAAATGCTGTTATAATATCCGTGACTTACTTGAGCCGCACGGTATATTTCAATAACTTCGATTAATGTCCACTTTTTTACGGATGGATATAAAAACGGGGAGACGAAAGTATTTCAAGGGTGAAAGGATAATGCTCAAAGGCACCATGGCCGGAGGATTAGAACTTTATTGCCTGGCTTTATTTAATGTTTCTTCGAAACGACTCGAATTTTTACGGCCGAATTTCGTCGATTTGCTTTCTTTAAGAGAACAGCAGGGCGTCCGCAACGAGATCGAACCGAAAACGCAAGATTCGCGTGTCCGCCGATGATTTACACACGCCCACGTAACGAATCTATTAATTATTTATGGGCTTGCAGAATTTATTTGCTCTCCGCCGCAGGGTTCCGGTGCCCTGTGCCCTGAAGGGCCGTTTTCAAGAAAGCCGGTCTTAACGTAACGGTGGTTCCTACGTGCCCCGTGAGCTACAGACTTCTAATGCCCCGTGGATCTCTCGGAGGGATCTTCCCCGAACAGATTAAAATTGCAAAACAACTTTATCCCGCAGATTCACGCTGATGGTAGATACAGGTCGCCTTCCGGCCTTATTTATGACCGATTCGTGCTACCGTCGTTTTACTCTCCCGTTAAATTGTCCGCCACCAAAAACGTTCGGTTCGTTTTAACGAAACTCGAAGGTGCTTCACCGGTTCCTGGTCCATATCGCCGACACCATCTGGAAAACGAAGATCCCGAAATCAACTGTACGCCTTTCGAATCGCAAATTGGTACCACACCCTTTGCTACCCCTGCGCCAGGAACGTTCACGCTTCGTTCGACCGATCGTTTCACCCCGACCGGGAAAGGATAAAAGGAACCCGGCGGGTTTCCTTTCGAAATCGCGCGGGCAGACATGTGGCGTACGGATTTTGCGGCCGAGTCATTCGACGGATCGTCCACCAGAAGAATGAAAACCTGGCGCGGTCTCCACCCCTTTCACGGGGCTCGCTAAAGTCGCCGACCAGAATTCGACACGCGCCCAGATAATTACCGGAGGCCGACAGTTTTCTGAGGATTTTTCGCGCTGGTCCCTACGCTCTTTGGCGACGGTTAATAAGAGAGCAGGCCGTAGCTGGGAATCAACTAATTGGAAAGGGGCGCCTTCTAATCATCGACTTGAATCTCGCGCCGAAGGTGACGGTCATCGGGGCAAAAGGGGGGCGTTGCGTCCAAGGATAATTAGTCTTCGAAGGTGCTGCGGTAATTATGGCTCCCCCGGTGCTTTGTCGGAAACAATCGCAGGGATTCTTGTGATCTTCAACGCCGACGGTGTCGCGCTGGTGACGAGCAAATAACACCGTTCCGTTGCCGGTCAACTCGTTCCGAAAGAATTAGTTGGGAAGTGGTGGCGGGACTTCGACGAACTTTCGGCTGCTAATTAAAAATGTCTAATGAAGGGGCTTTGGGAAGTGCATTATTAAAATAGAGAATGTAGAATAGAGGAATATAATGATTCTGGGATGATCGAGCGAATCGGTGGAGGATAGATGTACGATATTAACCGAGGCATTCGATCACTGTTACGGGAACTTATTATATTTTTAAAATTATTGCGAGATATTTCTGTCGAATATTGTGTACGTTTCGTATCATTTGACATTACGAAATGTTCAATATTTTATAGTTCAACGTAACATTTAATGTCAAGCATGAATCTTTCGAAATTTTTACTTCACCGAAGGTCCAAAGAATTTGTCAATTCTATAAGTAGCAACAAAAAAAGAAAAAGAAAAAGATATTGTTCTGAACAATTAATGTCCGGGCACGCACTCTGCATCCCTTCGAAGAACATCCCAGCCAAAGAACAACGAATGGAGCGAAAATCTGATCACGACGATCGTCAAGCACGGTGAATGTTGTGACAGGACAATTGTCCCTCTGACAAAATATGGCGGCCCGTTCGTTCTCAATGCTCCACTAACGACTAGCCAGATAATCTCGAAAACTCATTCGGGACTCGTTTCTTCACGGGCGAATTCGTGAATGGTTACCCGCTGCGCGTCTCGTTGCGACCAGTTCTTGTCGAATTAGAGCGAACATTCAGAGGGAAAGGATTTGCTCTAATTCGCGCTGCAGAATCCTTTCGAGTGTATTATTGTTCGACCGTGGTCAACAATGGTCACTGTTGGAAGAACGATCGAGATACGCGTCTATCGTTTTAAAAACCGCCATAGAATCCTTTTAGTCCCGTACCATCGTTCCCCTGTCCGGTTTGCAAATTCGACGAAACCTGATCGCACTCGTGCCCGCTCAGAAGAAGGGTTTCAAAGGCGCTATTTCCACTTCTTTTTTTCTTTTTTTTTCTTCAACTCGTCGAACCGAACGCATCAACGAGCACTCGAATATCCCGACAATGAGAATAAACGGACAATGGTTCACGATGATGCCTGGTAATGAAAGAAAATGCTGTTAAACGATTTCTAAACCCGAGTACTTTAAACAAACGTGGCACCCGTTAGTCGAATAAACATTTCGTCAGAAAACTTTGATTTCTCCTGTGCCTGGATAGTTTCGTTTCTATTTATAGCTTCGGAGTCCGATCATTTCGCTAGAACATCAATTCGACGGAACACTTTGTGCAATAAAAGCATTTCATATTCGACCGGTGATGTTAAATTAAATTTACCGGAAGGATTTGTACATATTATTCGGCTCTCCGTTTTCATCGCTGGTTTTACAGCTTCCCGTAAAATTCGTCACCGTACGGGAATAAACGCGAAAGTGCAACCTCTATTTTCCTTCGAACCTAGTGAAACTTACTTTATCGAGCAAGGTTGGACAGAAATTTTTATCATCGAACTTTAAAGAATGATATTTCTACGCATCAACGCAAACGTATTAAAATCATCACGATCGCTGTGTACCTACACCTTAACGCCGTTGATAGTCCTCCATTTTTCATAGACAATACAACGCCGAATGGCGTCGAACGGTATTAAAATCGCGTTAGAGAAAGATATAAAAATATCGATTTGCAAATCAAATAAGCTACCTGGCTGCCTAATCTTCCACCAGGTAATCGCGCTGCAGCAATCTGATTTTTAATGAAGCCCGATCGCGGTTCCGTGTAGACAGATTCTTGTGCGCCTGTATCGAACAGCAGATGATTCTCCACCGCGCGTCCAATGAAGGTCCATTGTACTCTAAATTGGCTTTTTATGGCGGGTTAATATAGCATCGAAGACGTTTGCAATTTTTTCATCGCGGCCCAGTGATCAGTCGAGTGTGTTACTCGCTCGTGGGAAGAGGAACTGGTTTTTGTTCGGACGTTGTTGAAAGTTTTGCATACCTGGTCCCGTGATACGAGAAATCTTTAATTAAGCGAGAGGAGGAGGCGAAGGAGGAGCATTGTAAACGTGCCGGAATGTGAAATTCTGCGCTGCGTTTTTGGTGGAGCTGATTTATTGGAATTATAAAAAGTGGTCTCGGCCGACCTCTCGAAACAAAACCGGAGGCGAAAATTTCGTTCGAAGAAATGGGCGACTCGAAACGTGTAAAGATTATCAATCGTGTGCAATATTTCACAATTGCTCGATAAAATATGATTATTCTCTATTTGTAGATTGTATATGAATCGTTCATATTCGAATCCCGTTCCGTCTGAAGAAAATTCGTGCAGTACGAGGCAAATAATTGTTCGTCGAAAGAAACGATCGCGTAACTGGATCAGGCCAGAAGTTACGTAAAACGTATTATATGGCCCGGAATTTCGTCTCAAACGCAACTTACGGATACGAAAGTTTCTCGCGAGTCTCCTTTCAACTTCCGGTTAAGCACGCTAATTCCACGTGCGACGACAATAGACGGGCCGAGCAACGAACCAGCCACTCGCCTGTCAACGAAAATCGCGAACATCCGATTCCCTTCTTACGTCATCGTTTCGATCACCAATGCACGAGCGATTTTTCTCCTCCCCCGCCACTTCTCTGCCGCACGATCCACGAGTAAGCCATCATCGCTGCCCCATAAACGTTTGTTATTACGGCATTCCGGATATCGAATGTCCTTTTGGTAATTCTGGCGCTTCCACTCTCTTCTTCTTTGTCTGTCGTCTATTTCGACCGTTCACCATAATGCTTGGCCCACGAGCGACGAAAAACCGTGTCCTTGTATACAATACTGAAGCGCAGGCTGCAGTTCCGCCCACTTCCGGGCACTGAATGCATTCTCGACTCGTCTAACTACCCTTAGCAGTTAAGCCATGCGAAGCATAGTTGAGACGCGTCCTTTCGCCGGTACAATTTTTCTTCTCCCTTTCTTCCTTCTTTTTTTTTTTCTCCTCGGCGTCGGTCGCTTTCAGAGAGACGCGGCTCCGGAGCCGTGCCTGAAGGACTATTGCTCCAGGTACTCGATGCGTACTCCACCGATTTCGTGGAATCATCGTTACGTCAGACGTGACGAGCTTCGCGACCAACAAATGAACAGCGATTAATTTAATTTTCAAAATTGGATACAGATACCGAATGTAAAGAAAGTAATTCTGTGGATTGGGTGTAATTACGAGAGAATTTTTTACTACGTTAAATTATTGCATATTGGAACGGAGAGGGTGCAATATTCATGTTGCATCCGCAACAGAGGTTTGAAGATGAATCGAAACATTCGGAAGTATTATTGGCAGAATTGTTCTGTTATTAATCTTCGTTGAATAGCACGATCGCAATGGTCACCGTGGAAGGAGCGAACGTGTTAAACGTTTCACTCTTCTACCAGGCAGTGCTCGTTTTCTTTTCCAGCATTCAAGGATCACTCCTAGAAACGGGGCACACCCCGCTACACCCACTTCCCTTTCGGCTTGGATAGGCGATACCCTGCGCCGCCAGAAGTTAAATGGACATATTATTTTCTGGAAGGGACACTCGACACTTTTCACCATAGGGCACACGTGCGCCGTGGGGGTGGAACGAAAATCGGGCACGTGCTGCCTTCGTCGTTAGACTTGGAAAATTATGTACCCTGATAACAGAGTGCGAACAGAAAATTCCTACCGTTTCAAGCGTTCTGAAAACAACATGAAAATTCTGTAGAAAATCCGCATACATTTCATTCTTGTATATTGCGGGCATTTTAGCGAGCTAAAATGATTGGGCGTGAAATCGCGGAATTATATTGAGAAAAAATCGTCGCTTAAAATCAATTCGGCAAATAAACCGGGCAATAACAATATTTCCTGTTGCAATCAGAGGGATTCACTCTTGTATCGCGAACAGTCGCTATATTTCCACGTTTATATACTGTGTTTACAAGCATCCGGACCCTCGAATTGCCGTATAATATCCGTTTTTACGTCTTCCTCGAATTGATGCGATTGCGAGGCCCTTCTGCGGCATATCTCGGGGCCCTTAATCGACGAGGGCTAAAGAAGCTCGACTGCATTTTCGAGCGGTTCAATTTAGCAGCGAATGACACGCACAGAAATCGTAACGATAAGGGTGGACGAAGCGGCTTCATCGACTTCGGGCATTTCATTCTGGTGGTTCGCAGTTCACAAATCTGCCTTGCCGCCGCGATTCGCCGTAAATGGAAACGTGCTCGGATGAGATCTGTGCACTTACGAAATCCGGCGAGAGTTATCGAGTTCCCCAGGAAAGTATTAACCGATAATTGTAAAATAACGTACCTCACTTTTCTTCGACGTACTTCTAAGAATACGAACACATGCACACGTATTCGGAACGAAGGCGTTTCCGCAGGCTCGAAGGAACGTTTAAAACTATTATTAATTTAATATATTAACAGCAGCCACGGTGTTCCTCGATATATTTAACGAGAACAAAATATCGAATTGCCGTTCAAAGGAATTCCTAATCTCCCATACATACGATGTACCTACGCGAAAAGTGTAGAGAGGGGAATAATTAATTTCCAGTCGTTCGCATTGGCTGTTCGACAAAAAGCTACGCTCGTTCCTATTAATAAAAGAAGACGAAACATTAATTTCACGACGAAGTACCGGGTCAGACGAAAATTAAGGGCCTTCCTGTTTGGCCCGGCACGTTTGCATACGATCACCCTAAATCATTGGCAAGACAGTGTAACTACGCCCTCGAATCCATGGCAATTTTCGATACGTCGTCACGCGACTCTGCCTCGCTAATTAACTGTAAGATTGCCCCTAATCGACTTCCGCCGATAAATCAGCGGTATCGGGCGAAGCTGCGCCAAGTAATACGATTACCTCGCCGCCTTTTTCAAGTTCCTGTTTGTTGTCGAAAGCGGGGGCCCCGGTGTTCCGTTACTGGCTCCACTTGCTGACCAGAAGCCCGCCAGACAGACGAAAACGTGAACAGAGAACACGATCGGTCCTGGAAAGCTTCCCCGTCGACCGTGTAATTTCTCCCTTTTTCCTGCTCTGCGGCGAACGAAGGATCGCCAACTGTCGCGCGTCGGAGACGCTGTCCAGAGATCGTTACGTCGACGGCGGTTCATTAAAAGTGTTCGAGTGGCACTTGCGGCTTTGTCCACCTGGTTTCCTGTTCGTTGGTCGTCCGGTTGCGCTGGCGACGATGCAACCCCCCCCCCCCCGATATAAAACTGAAGCGCTGGGAACGCGATAGAAAATTGACGCGAATTTGCACTTCGAAGTGCAATTTCGATTTGGAAACAGTTGCAGTCAACAGTTGGAGGGATAATTATATTATGTGAAAAGGCAATTATTCATTGCGAGTATCGACAATGTGGGATGGGCTGAATTTTTCGTAATAAATATATCCACAAGAAATACGTCGTTGCTGTCTGGGAGAGACAAGATAAACGTACGGAAATGAATTAGCAAATAGAATAAAAAGGAAGGCTGTTTAGTTCAATTTCTGAACCGCTATTTCATTTCGTAGGAACTCAACTTGAAAAAAAAGTCCCTCTTAATCCAATCAGCTTGTTCTCTCGAAAGGAGGCCAAACAAATCTCCCGAAAACAAGGAAGTCTCGTTCCAGTTCCCTCTTGGCCCATCGTATACATTGTATATACCAGGCCGCAGAATAACCCGACGAGCACTTGGACGAAACTATGAGGAGCAGCCTGCGTGACGAGACGACTTCCGTAACCGGAACTGCGTCCAAATCGGTACAGTGGGCCCTCTAATCCGTATCAGGGCCTACCCCGGGATTTGCACGGGGCCGAAGAATTATGCTGGCTGCTCGCCGGGGATGATCCTAAATAAACACGCGTACAGCCACACGACCAGCATCCCCTCTCCGCGGTGGATTCCCCTCCGTGGCAGCCCTCGAGCAAACATCCAGTCACAATGGCGTGTATTGTCGCGAAAGGGGCGGCAGGTTGGGCGCACAGAAAGAGGGAAGAAACGCTCGGCGAAGGTGGAAAAAAAGGTGCTACACCCGCGCAACCGTGCCCCCATCGCTTTCAATCCAACGTCGGACATGAATGCGCCCTTTCAGGATACACGCTGTTATGTCACGACCTGTCTACTTTGGATTCCCGCGGGTATACGTGGACGTCGAAACCGGAGCGAAATACCTTGGCCAGACTTCGCTGGCCGTCGGCCATGACGGACGAGAATCTGGGACAAATCGATCGGCGAGGAGAGCGTTTGTAATCGTCGCCGCGATTCCTAAGCGTGCGGCGGTCGTGTCGGAAACGGGCGCTGCGTACGCGTTTCCGCTTTCCTCTCGCTGTAAACTGCGCGAGATGCGTTGTTGTGATAGCTTCCCCGGGCGAATTTGTTCCGGGGGAATTTTCGATTCGTGCACGGGGTTGTATTTTCGAATGCTTTTGCAGTGGCGGATACGGTAAATAAAAGCGTGCGCTGGAGGATGAAAAATAAGGGGAATGGCATATCTGATGGAGGGTAGTCCGGGAATATTTGTTGGGCTCTGTTTTCTTTTCGGAATAGGTTGTTATACTTGTGCGTGAAGGAAAATATGTCAACAGGAATATAGAAACGATGCTGGTATCGGTGGGCTGAAGCGATCGAATCCAGCGATTATTATTGTTGTTGTTTTGTTGCGGCGCTCAATGTTTCGCCTAGTCTACCGTGCGCCACAATCAAAGGAAAACATTTTGGTCGAACAAGTACAGTGTCCTTGATGACGTTAGCTGTCCGACGATCTGTGATAGCAGCTGCTGCGCAGAACATCAATCCGCTGTAGACGAGTGTGGTGTGCGGTCAGCTACGCGGATCGAGGATCTGGTTTCGATACAGTTTAGCTGTCGTTTATAGAAGGTAATAGAAGACCACGTTGGTGGATACTCCTTCGGACCTGTGATTCACAGTCGGCGCACGTGGCCCTTCAATCTTTCACGGTGCCATTAGCGTGTCAATAAAAACGATTTCGGAACGTCCCTCCACCGTTTTCATTGCATTGGATTATATTTCCCGTCCGACAACGGAAACGTTTTAACGCATTACAGCGGAAAACGCTAACCAATCGTGGCAGAAACGGTGAAAATGTGGCGAAATTGGGCGATTTCAAGTAACTGCGTCGCGTTACGTTACGGAACGTGTATTTTCGTCGTCGCGAAACATTTTCTAGGGAAGTGGAACGAATAGGTTTAAATATTATTGCCGATACGTCACTGGGAAAATGATTCACTTGTTCAGTTCGAAAGAGTTTCGGTTTTTTCGGTGCGTCAGAAAAGATGAAGGAAACAGAAACATCAACGATACTGTAACAGTAATACTAGCCTGCTAGAAACGGAACTTCAACCTTTTCATCATTTACGCTTCAAGGAATAGAACAAAAAAAAAGGGAAAAGAAGAAATTGAACAAAACGATTTCTTCCAACGGGACATCATAAAGAGGATTCAGAAACACGTTCCACGATCGAGATATCGTTTCCTACGTTGTGGCCACTGATCACCAACTCGACCTTTGTTTAAGGATCACCGAATCTACAAGAATTCATTCTCTGAATCTCGTTGATTCCTCGAGTGATACTTGAGGGAAGTTCGAAGGGCAGGGAAAAGGAATGAACAAGGAAATAAAAGATACAGATTCGTGCACCAGGTAAGACCAGTTGCAAATGGCGAATCGTCGCGTGTCCCGTTCTTTCCCTCTCCGTTTGAAAGAAACATTCATCATGATTACCATTGACCGTTGGTCCACTGAATTCTACCCATTCGTGTTCCACAGGAAGTGGGCCGGTCGGATCAAGGGCCAGGCTGGCCTTTTCCATTCCACGACCTTCCATTCAGGTGTAATAGTCAGTTAAAGACTATCCAAACATAAGATCCCCGTCGGTTGCCTCGATGGGACCCACCGTGGTACGTTTCTCGTGGCAAACTTTTGTCGGGGAAATAGAGCTGACCCGTGGACCGGTGGCAAGTTTTTCAGATACGTATACGCGCTCTCAATTTGCTTCAAGGGAACAATATTTTTCTAGATACTGCAAATAACATATCGCCGATGTTTTTCTACGGATTTCTGTAGCAAATATTTTGTGACCATCTGCGGATACTTTGATCATTTTGATTATAATGTGTTTACTTTTAGAGAACAATACTATTTCCAGGAATTATTGGAGGAAACGATTTTCGATTTTTTCCCCGTATTGCAGGATAATATTCTTTTCAATTGTACCTTGTGATTAATCGTGCCAAACCTTGCACACAAATTATCCAGTTACTAGTCTGACATAAATTGAAGTTTAAATTTATGGAAAAGTTAAAGGCACGAATAATATTGTATTAATAACCGTTGTTCAGCGTAACAAAATCTGTATTCGTCGGGCAGCACTTTGAAAAAATTAGCTCTGGCTTAATCTGCTTAAGTAAGACGACTTCGCGACGTCAATTCGGAAGGAGGGCCACCCGTGCTTCCCTAAATAGAGGAATCATCTCGAGTATATTTATCCACGTGATCTTCGAACAACAAACGTAGAAATCCTTAAATCCTAAATCAACCTGCCGCGAGCCGAAACCGAAGGCAGACTGCAAACAAACGGCGGTAGCGGAGACGTGAGGGTACCGAGGTCCAATCTGGCGAAAGTTAAATATTGGGTGACTAAATAGAACGTGCTTTTGCGGGCCATTTAAGTCATCGCAATCTAATGGAGTTACGCTTCCTGGCTAATCCCATTTTATCGTCGTTGCCAACGTTGATCCGCAGTAATTATTTCCATTATTCAGCTCTTCCTACTGAACTATACTACCGAGGCATAATAATTTTATAAAATTTCCTGTATCTTTTCTAGGTTCAAACGTGCTTAACCACACGCGGTACACCGTCGCGGAGGTGGCCTTACAGTTCAACAAATCGTTAACTATCAATCGTTAATCTTACGAAGAGAAACTTTTCTACGGAACTGCGAAATAGCTTCTGCCGTCTGAAAGATCGGAAATCGTCTGGCAAACTTTCTCCATTCCCATCGAATAGGCTCCCTCCGCGCGGAGACACCTCGATCCGGGGGTTGTAAAAACTGCTTTTCGCGAGGCCTCGGGGGAAGCTGTTAAGTCGCTCCTTATCTGAGAGAAGCTTCTTTCGTGCTGCACAACCAGCGTCGGGGACCTCGCCGCGAACCGGCCGGAGATGGAAAGGAGAAAAGGAAATAAAACGAAGAAGATAGCGGGAGGGAAACAACGACGAGGAGAAAGGGACGACGAGACAATGACCGCTGTTCAAACATTTTCAACTTCAAACGGCTGCCGCGTTTTCGTAGCTCGCGAGGATAGAGTGCGTCGACGTCGTTGCATTTAAACGGCTGCTGCACAACGAACGAAACGCTTCCGATCCCTCTGCCCGGCCTTAAGGACATCCGTCGACCGGAATAACAAATATTTGTGCCACGGAACGATGCAGACTCGGCGAACCCTTTCATTTGTAACGACAAGACGAAATTAGCGCGGCCCGCGGGTTAACAAGGGCTGCCGCCAACCGAACGGTAAAAGGAGTCACCGAGTCCCTAGGAATGTTTTACTAGGCAGTATCCCGGAGACCTGAGGCTGCCGGTGTGCTCGTCGTGACGGACCTTGAAATAACCAAGTCTCCGCAAATACAGGTGCAACGTTGAATAATAACTGGCTCGAGCGGGGCGGGGTTCGCGCCGCGGCCTTTTTCGTTCTGGCTTTCGGCCGTTACGCCAATTGCGAGCAGTAAAACGGGGCCTGGTCTTGGTAACGCTCGCGAAAGTAGGTACTCGCGCTTTTTACGCTCGCTCGACGATGGGTACGCGGCGTGGCCGCGCGATGGAAAAGCAAATAACCGCGATCCAGAAACGTTTGTACCTGTGTCAGCTTGCTACCCCATTTTATATCCTTTCGATTCCACCAAAGCCAGGGGTTCTCGGAACGGTTGGCCCTTACTGCACGGAGAGCTCCATCATTTCTACAACGAGTGTCGTCGGCAAATTGGGCAGATCTGTGCAACCAAACTGATCGGTTCGCGTTCGCTGTTTCTGTTTCGAAAGGTTGAGTACAATTTTTCCCTATTAACATTGTCGTTGTGGTTAAATATCGGCTACAGAAATATCCATCTGTTACTGCGTGAATTTGTCCCTAGTCTCACCGGTGGAAGTGTGCGAAATTGAAAACAGAACGGGAATTCATTTTGCATGCGTGCCAGAAACGAGTTCATCGCTTGACTGACGAGCGCCGCCCCCTTCTAATCGTTCGATCGCCAAAAGAAAAAAATTTACAAAAAGGGCGCCAGTGGAGTTTTTGGAGGGGGGGTTTGGTCGACGGCGCGGGGGCCAGCAGAGAAAAAGAGTCCTGAGAAACAAACTGAGACGAGACTGTTCGGCACCGGGCACCGCCCTTGCACTCCACCCATCCATCTACAGCTTGCATATATTTTTGGGCAGCTAGTTTTTTCCCCAAGGGAGATTTATCACGTCCCTACGCCTCTTTCGCGGCCTGTTCCATCAGTGTGCCGACGTGTGGCAGGGAGTAATTGGCAGGCTCCGAGGAGTGGTCATGTTTAGGTGGGGAACTCTCTCGCGAAAGATTGTTCGGGGAACGGTAAAACCGTCGCGAATCGGCAAAGTGGATGGCAAAATGTGCTGCTTCAGCGTACTCCTCGCATTATGAAGGAGGGTGGAGGGGGTGCAGAAAGAGAAACAAGAGTGCAGATCTCGACGAGATATAGTCGAAGGTTATCTAGAGGATGGAGGTTAATGAATTGAACGGTTTCTGATACTTAGATAAGGATAATTGCATTACGGAATGATAATCTGATGGAGGAAACGGGGCGTGTGTAAATTATGTGGGTGGTTCAGTTGATGGATAAGAGAATTTTCGTTTCGGCCGTTCGGTTAAGAAAGATTCCTCCTTAGACCTTATTTAGTATTGGTCGATATGGGTGCAATGAATAGTAGAGAAATTACTTGTGAACAAATAGTTTCGGTTATTCGTTAAATTATAGAGTACAGGCAGGAAAACAATAATCATTGTACAAGTATAAAGAAAATCTGAGTGGATTACTTTTAGTCGATCGAAAACTTTTTCCACTTAAATACAAATTTTATCTTCGATGGTGTCAGCAGATATAATATCATTCGGTACGATTCTCACTTTTTATTTACGAATCTCCAGCTTTCCATTTTCCGTGATGTCTGGCGATTTTCAATTAGAACTGGCGCACAATGACGGAAGCTGCACGATCGCTGGTGCGAGTGGAATCGTTCGTCTCCTTAGCGCGAAACGGGTCCAGTTAATTAAGTCACTCGGGACCGTGGAGTTGCAATGCGAGTCTCGTTCCTGTCGCCGGCCGCAACAGAATGCGAGATAATCGACCCACTTCCCCTTGGCATTTCTGTAATTTCCTCGGCAATCGACGCACGCGAACCCGCCATCGGGTACGTATAAGTGATTCGCCACGATTATTCCATGTTTGGCGCAAACGGCGATCGGGAACTTCGAAACGATCCGCCTTGAAGCAGGCCGCCGTTCGAATCGCGCGAATCGGAGAACAAATTTTCTTGACAGATCGTTCGAGATAAATTGTACCGTCGATCACGAGCACTTAGAAGGACTTGCATCGCGACAATACAAATCGGAGTATATGGAAAAAGCTTCGATCGAAATTTTAATTACAGCGAATTCTTGCCGACTGAATTTTTGTATTCGCAATATCATTTATCGGAAATATTTAATATTCATATTGCAAGTGTATTAAAATTCGATCGAACGATCGACGCTTGCTGAATGAAGAGTTCGTTTCATTCTTCCGCGTTATTAAGTGCTAAATATTTTTTTGCGTCAGAAGCGTAACGCTATAGACAGTTTTTGATTATAAAAATATCCGAACTTGACCTTGCGGATAAGATTCTCACATTTTTTTTTTTTTGCCCCCGTACAGCGTACGAGCCAATGCTCTTCCGAAAGATAAATAGCCGCCTGTGTTAACTTAGAGGAACTCTATCTGCTCGTCAAATAGCAGGGAATTAGCCGGAACAGGGGCCGGTTGCTGAAATGTGGCAGAAACATGAATAAACTTGGCGCAGGTACGTGTCAATACAGTTGAATATACAACGTGAAAATTTTCAGCCTCCCTGTCGCGTACTTTTTCTCTTCGCGTGAAATTTGCACGCACCTCCAATGAAATTTATTAGAATCGTCACACACGGGGATCTTTATATCATAGTTACGCAACTGATGTAAACACGAGTCGTAGTGAGGACCTTCCGATGTCACTGTCCATTACATTGTTAGAAGACGGTTCGGATTAGATCTTTCCGTGACAGAGTTTGGTAATCGTTCAAAATGAACACCATCAATTTCGTACAAGAATTCACGCAGTTGATCACCCGCTGGACAAGACCTGTTACAACAAACGTGAGCAGATGTATTTTATGTAGCGTTAAACTATCCCGAAGTAATAAGGATTGAATTGTAAACAGCGTGTTTAAAATATTTCTGTCGTCAAGATTTGCTGTTATTATTTCTCTGCGGCGTATATCATTACGATTGTTATTATTGTATCGATATTCTGATATTTAATGGACGATCTGTGCAAGTGAGATTTTTAGCTAGATTATCAGCTCGAACTCAATTGTTTCGTTTTTGTTTCAGGAAGAAGGCGGAGATAACCCTACCGCGCCGCTAAGCAATCAACAGTTAGTAAATGCTATACAAGATGTGCTTCAAGCAACCCTGGGAGTATCGTTGCAAATGCCAGATTATTCGTCAGCGACAACGCCGGCCGTAGGAATCGCTGTTTGCACCCCAAATGCGCCTATAGTGCCAAAAAATAGTATGGAGCAGTGCAGCGGGAATCTGGGAAGGTGTTGTCACGTTTTATCTGTTATACTTTACCGTCAAACCTTTCATAATTCTGCTGTAATACGTTTGTAACTTCAATCCTGTATCATTGAAACGATCTTAGATACAAGTCTTTGGATTCATTGATTGCTCTGTCTCATTTGAGTACTGTTAATGGTAATGTTGATCCATTATCTTCCAAAAGCCAAGATAAACTGGAGCCAATGGACGTTGATATGGCTGTGGCTGGGTCCGAAGAGAAAAAGGTGGGCACGATTTAAAAATCATTTAACACGACACGCTTTCATTTCAATATTGCCAATTCGAACAATTTATCGTTTATATTAGTTCATTACACGATCCAGTCCAAGCATTCCTTCAGACTCGGTGTACAGATCCGATACGTTTGTCCGCGAGCAAGAGAAGAAAGCGGCATTGGAGAAGGAACAAGTGGAGGACGATGTTTTCGCGAAACTGGAAGCCACGATTTCCGAGGAGAAGCTGAACAGTCACTCGATCTTGCAGAAAATAAAGATGCTTCGCGAATACGCCTTCACCTTTATAACAAAAATCGAGGACATGGAGAAGGTCGAGGAATTGATAACGTTTTTCGTACTCCAAAAATATTCCCCGCACATTTTTCATTGTCACTAATGTTGCATTGGTCAAAAGTCCAAAGATTGAACGTTGCAATTTTACAGGATATAACACGTCCTCAAGCAACGAAGCCTATACGTCGTCTATCGGCCATCGGTGTCTTCTCTGGAAAATCTTCGTCGGTAATGAGACCAACGTCGACGTCGAAGCATCGAAGATCGTCCAGAGCATTCCCAGGAACGCCGACCTCGTCAAAATTAAGTTTACCGCTGGCGGACAAGGAGGACAATGCTTCGCGACGCAAGAGCATCGCTACCTATCCGATCTATTCGAAACCAGCGTCGACGGATCCCAAAAAATCGCCCCCGTCCAGCGGTGGTAAGGGCTTGAAAAATTCAAAGTATGCCCACGTGCAGAGCACTATACCGAAAGCCGCGGTGCTCAAAAGGAAAGCCCCATGAATTAAGAAATGGCGAGTCAAGGTAGGAAGTATTGTATTGCACGATGAGAATTATTGGCGAGCAACGAAACCTGTCTAAAGTCAATTTTGTTGAAAATAGCACCATAAAACTCTGGACAAAATATCGTAAAACTATCGTGCTCTTGAATCTGAGGAATACAATTGAATGGAAAGATGGAATAATACATAATGATCGAGTGAATCTTTCAAAAGTAAATGTTTAATTTGTACATTATCTTATTGGCAATTTGTTAATTCTAATAATCTTGCTTAACATTTACACGTTTATTTATTAAAACTGTTTTAACGATGTTACGATTGAATATTGTTCTAGGTATTAAAAGCGTTTCATCATGATCACGAACGCCGTGCTTCTCTCTGTACCTTCGAACAATTCCGCAAATTTATTACCATTCCATCCTCGAAAAAGTGAACCTCAGACCTGCTTCGGTCGCCGCATCAATTTGAAATCACCGAATGAGAAAATAATATCGTCCCGGTACCATTAACTCAGCGTCGCGCACCTGTGCAGCATCGTATAATTTTCAATAAGCCGTCAGTGCCTTTTCTACACGTGTCGCCGAAGTTGCGTCACCGTATTCGATCATTCGCTTTCGAAACTCGATCGTCGGTTCGACGTGGGTGAATCGGCCTCGGGCGACTGCTCTGGATGATGCATTTTTTATCTCTTCCACCCCCTCGCCGCCCCGCTGGAACACACCTTGCGTGCACGAGAGTGCAGCGTGATGCGAGGAATGGGAGGCGAAAATTGTTAAGGTCCGGCTCGTTGTTTGATCGTGGACGAATTTCGGCCAGGAGCATGGCTGCCGGCGGAGACCATGGCGATCCGCACGCAGATTTCCCGTCGGGAATGGGCGTGAACATCGATTTTTCTCCTTTTTCGTGATTTATCGACGCGATTTCAGTGCACCGCCGCGTCCTAAGATTTTAATCGACCGGACACTGGCACCGCTTCTGCTCGATTCATCGTTCCCGTCCATCACCGGCGGCGTAAAGTTCGTTGCGAACCGCGCCAACTACGATAAGGCGTTTAATCGACGTTCGTGTAACCGTTTGAGAAGATCGAGCAGGTTTCGAAATTTTCGGAATAATATAAAGCCGGCTGTCTTAGATTTTATTCGACGCTCTTGCCAATTTCGTGACTGGAAGATATTTATAATTGTCGTGTAACTTTTGTTTCCGATTACTTCGTTCACTTTTGTACGATTTTCCATCTGAGGCGGTGGTAAAGATGTAAATGTCACGCGTCGAAGGCGGGTGATTATTCGAACAGTGAAGAGCGATCGAAAGAAACGATTTTCTGCCGCTTCCAAGCTTAGGTAGCTACCAGGCGTGCGACTAATTGTCCCTAAATTGCAGAATCGCACAATGCCCGGCAACGGTCTATCTTTCCAGACGAGGATCAGATAACGCTGGGGAATCGCCGGTTTTCGGACGTGGATTGACGGATGATTGATGAAGGCCCACGGCGCCAAAGCACCGCCTACACAATTTTTATAATTAGAAGCCGGGATGCTAATAGTTAATTTGTCGGCGGCAAGTTAGCAATGCGCAAGGGTTGTTGAGTTAACTGCTTCACGAATCACCGACAGCGAAACAGTAATTAAATGAGCGCACTATTTAATAACCCGGGGAAATTTTAATAAACTCCGTGCACAACCTGACCGTGGAATTTTAATTAAATCTCCGATTCTATTATCGAGAACAATCAATCATGCGTACTCTAACGCGACAGCCCGCGCCCTAAAATTTTACGTCGAGTGGCAGGTAACGTTCAGTCGAAAAAGTTCTTCCAAAAATCGTAGAGATCGGATCGTTGGGATTAAATAAATTAAATCGCGAAGAATCGTTCCCGTTCCACCGTCGGTTGCGCGATTACGAATAAATTTCGTTAAAATAAATGAACAAACGCTTTTTCCGCCCTCCCGGCCGCAATAATGACACGTTCCATCGGCCTTATTATTAATACGGGCCTGTGATCACCGCGATCCAGCTGCCACTTTGTCCAGAAACGAATTTCGCGGCGCGTGTCTTTTTGCCACTTCGGGCTGGCCCTTTTCTTCCACTCCTCTGTTCACGACGAAACGAACGAGATCTCGTCTGCGCTTCTTTTTTCCCCTCTTCGCTCGTTCCAACGTTGCAAAACGCGCGGATCAAACGCGTGCACGCGGCCCACTGCGGAAGACGTTCCCGAGGACAACCAATTTGCCGGGCAAAAACGAATCGCATCTTTCAAAAACATACTTGAGGAGGGAAAAAGCGTGGCCAATTTCGGGTGGACAGAAGTTCGGTGCGCGTGTAGCCGCATTCTGCCGGACATTTAACACTCTGCTTCTTTTGTCCGGCTGTCGTGGAACGACGGATCTTATAAATCATAAAGTAAACCGCGTTTAAAGGTACGAAACGGAAGAGGCTGGTTCGTTGACTTCGCGACGACGCACCTGCGACCGGAATTTCGCGTGGAATTTCAGGATTTCCTTGCGGCTTCCTGCCGGCCGCGTACTCGTGGATGGGTTCACGCGATATTAGCCGAATTTGTCTGGAATAAGGAGCATCGGGAAGATTGATCGACGAGTTGAGCAGAATGTTTGTGAACACGTTGCTACACATTTCGCAGGAATAAACTAACAAGTATGTACGAATGAAAGGTAGGAAAATATTCAACGAAACGATAAGAGTAAATACGAATAATCTATTAGAGACGCAAGTCTGAAATCGATTAAAATATAAGTCTTTCCTTTACTGCAATATCAGCGTATGCCTGTGTTACGCCGGTTGAACCACATTAAATTTTCCGCCAAATGAAAAATTATGGAATATATCATCTCGACCAATGCTTCGTCTCGTCCCAGATGTACGATTACCGATCAACGCGCACTTGCTTTCACTTACGTTGAGCAAACTCATTGAACGAAATCGCCGATTCCCGCTCACTTATCTTCATGAGCCCACCTAAGTGAACAAAGCGAATCCTTGCGAAGTATCCGATCACGCGATGGATCCCCCAGACAGTTGCAGCCTGCAATTTGGCTACCTTTAACATCAGCCCACCCCGCCACCTGCTATCAGGACGCCATGCTCTATGATTCACGTGCGAACTGGAACCCATTTTCCCCCAAATTTCTGTGCAACAAGAAAAGGAACATGCGACGCGGTTCATTGCAGCACTGACCAGGCCAACTTTCCACCGGTGTTCCAGTAACCAATAAATGGAGAACAGCATAAAGGAGTAGCAAGAAATGGGTGGAGTATAGAAGGAAGCAGGATTTGGTAAACGCCAGTTTGTGGTATCCGGCAGGGTTCTCCAGGTATCGACGGGGGAATGATGATTATACGTGTCTTTTTAACACAAAAGGCTCGAAAACCAACACCGTAATACGACGGGGCGACGGGCGCCCTGTAATTCAAACAGGTCCGGGGCCGAGGTTGAGCTTTCGTGATGAGACAACCGTTCTGAAAATTGCGATAGTCGTCCCGAAAATAAGGTGAGATTGCTTCGATCCGGTTGGACCAAACGCAGGCTAACCAACGGGGCCGAGTTATTATTTGTTTTTGCCCAGGGCGACCATCACGGTACTTATCGAGTCACCGTTTGCCTCAGCTGCAACGGTGCGTCACGCCCAATACTCTTCCACGACGAAATAAGAGCAGAGGAAAGGGACCTGTTCGCCGAGGAAGCGTGGGTGCCGAGGTCCGGACCCTTTTAGGGAAGAAGCCCGTGATATACGTACCGCGGGGATTTCGATAAAATTTTTCACTTAAATTTAAGGGGAGGGTTACGCGGGGATTGATAAGAGAGGCTAATCGCGAAGATAGAAGGTAGTGCAAGTAACGGCGAATGAAATTAGTGAGGCGGGCAGCGTGGGGAATCGCAGGAATGTATTTCGATACGTACAATCTACAAGGAGTACTGAAATATTGATCGCGAAGTTTCACATTAAGCGAGCGAAATATCTCGCTAAATCGTACCGAGGTTCAATTCTCTCGACCACAAGAAAAATAATTGCATTCTCCCAATTTCACAGATATTCCATCCAATCGCCCGAGACAATTCCACCTTGTCCACCGAGACGAATAATACAAAGACCATCGCAGTTGAGAGGGATCTCGGCCCGGTCGTTCGAAAAATTAATCGCCGTCGAGAAAACGAATATCAAGGGACGGTCAGATTTTTTTGCCCGACCGTCCGATTCGATCCAAGGAATCGGCTCGGCTAGAGAAGCGTTCGCGAAGGAAGTCGTCGAAGGCGAGGGAATCGAGCGAATTGGCGGGGATGTGGGTCGAAAAAGCCCGGCTGCAATTTGAACCCCCCGGGGGGGCTGCCGCGGCGCCTCTCGCACGATAATTGATATCACCTGCCATGTAAATATCGGTTATCGGCCGGACCCTGTACCTGTCGGTGGAAAAAGGTCCGCGGGGAAGAAAATTACCGAACAACCGACGGCGAGATAATTACGTGTTGGTTTTAGAAAAGGGCCGAGCACCGGTTAATTCCACGCTGCGCGCGACCCGCGCGGAACGACGCCCAGGGGATGATTCTTGCCTATCCCTTTCGCTCGGACACGGCTACGAAACATGATTGGACTCGTGCCTCTGTTTCGATACCCCCTGGAACATTTTTTTTTTTCTCTCTTGGATCGGTGAATCATTGGAAGGAATTTTGCTCAATTCTGTGCGATAACGGTAAAGACAGTGTCGGTTTACTTCATTTCCATTGATCCGGAACGAATCTCCAGGTCAGGATTTTATTGGCAGAATTGTCAGAACAGTGGAAAAAAAGTGTATCGTCCTCAATTAAATCGCTGAACGGCATATCTAAAGAAGATCGTTACGAAAATTGGTTTGAGACAGTGCCATTCATTTCAAGCGCTTTTGTTTCATATAAGTTCCTAGCAGCGCGATTTACTGCTCATTTAAATATAGTCATTTCCTTCATAAAAAAAAATGACGGTTACAGGAAAGAGTCCTGTAACTCGAGTCATGCGTTGCGAAGCACAGTCGACCAGAAACGTCAATCTTCTCGATTTATCTAACAAAAATCAATTCCAATTACAACCCCTCCGGGGCCTGTTGAACCGCGAGGATTCTGTCTAAGTGCACGTTGAACGTAACCGACGGAATTTAGTACCGTCCGCGAGCACTCCGGTGCCCGTCACACGTTTCATAACGATCTTCACTCCACCTTTCTTGTAACTACACGCATTACCCGACTGTCGACATTGAAATAATCACAGCTTAGAAACCGCGGGGTCTGTACGCGAACCCGTTCCACTCTCTCTCTCTCTCTCTGCATCATCGAGTCGCACGAGATCATCCCGATGGATGCACCAGTGGGCCGGGTTGGTACGTCTTCCGATGATTTGTATCCGGTTGGGTAAAGGGAAACCGTGCGTTACGAACGCCTACTGTTTCGTTTGCTCGCGTGCAACGCCTATTCATAACGCGGCGGGCCGCTTAACACCACGCGATCCATCGTATCTGCTCCGAGACAGACGCTCCTATCCTTCGTTCGCGCTCTCAACACCTTCCTTATCGATGCTCCCTTTTACGCTCCCCCTAATGACACGTTCCGGCTTCGCCCCCGGCCAAAAAGCCGGCGAAAAAGTAGACCGGGAACGCGGCCGGATAGATTCGCCCGACAACCACCTGTTTAGGCGGACACCTTCTCCTTCTTCGTGAGAAACCGGGCAACGGAGCCACGGTTCCGCTGTGCCGGGGCTTTTGTATTTTTTCTGCGCAAAATACTGGGCGCAGCGTTACGTAGATCGGTGATTAGAGGTTACCAGGAGGGGGGAAGCAAGTGTTGAAACGGATGCATCCGTGTCTCGGTGGGAATTGAATAGAGGATGGACAGTTATTGAGGCCAGGCGTCGGAACGCCGTTGAATATTCATTAATTATTGCTGCACGGTTTTCATTTGCGGAAAGTTGCAATTGAGAAACTGATTTCGTTTTTCAACCCCCTTTATACCGCATCAATCGCGTTCGAATAAATTTTGTGTTCTCTTCCTCTGGAGAATCAAGAGTTCAATATGCTTGGGCCCAAATAATCGGGTATTAGACGGAACAAGTAGAATGGAGAGTATTTGAACACTGTGCAAATAAAATCCGTTTAGCTCAGCCGCAGCTGAGATCACTCTCTTTCTGCGAACGATTCGATTAATATCTCCATTCAACTGTAATCGAGCGCAAAGAGGTCGGGAGGCAAATTTTCTTAAATCATCGACGAGGATTTTCGCGGTTGCACGCGTTTCTTCGCAAAGCAGTGATCCCGGTGTCGGGGTACTCACGCTCTCGTTCAAGGTCCATCCCCCTTTCTCGCGTTACCTGCGCGATCGCCGGTTCCCTTCGCGGTCACCTTTGCCCCGACATAAATGCATATTCCAGCGTGCGTTCACCGCAGCTGAATTCCGTAAGCCAATCAATTTAATTGCATCTTATCACGTACGAGTGGAAAGGCTCACGTGAACATTTACAATGCAGCTGGCCGGTTCGAACGAAAATCCTTCTCCATTACGCCGTTAATTATAGACTACCGTTCGGGCACTTTCCTTATCGTGGCAATCGAACCGACTCGTTTCACGACCCAAATCAAAACTGACGTCCGTGACGCTCGAGACCTTTTCCATCTATTCCTCGTCGGTTTCGTGATGGACCACGGAAACCAGCCGCGACGGCGGGATCGATCGTACGGATCATCGGGAAAGATCTGACGGGTCTGTCGAAATTTGCCCCCTTTAATTACGGGCCACATTGGTCTCGGGACATCCAACGGGCAATTAAAGCGTCCAACGACGAAGTGGAAAGGCGCGCCGTGTGTCTTGCTGAAACAGCGTGGGTACGGTCGTCGGGAAAAGTGAGCGCGCTCGCTTTCCTTGAAAGCGGCACGGCCGTTTTGCATATTTATTGAAACCGGCGGCCACGGTGTCGCCGCCGGTGGAAAACGAACGATTCCAATGCGGAAGAGAGTTGCCGGGAAAATCGCGTACGATGGACGGATGGTACGCGAAAGCTGCAGGTCCGGCTTTCAAGTGACGTTTGGTCGAGGTCCGCGCGAATCGAGGGTAGATTGAAATACAGAAACCCTCGACCCTCGAACTATCGCCGCGGGAATAATCGATGCTCCATGACGCGAGCAGAGTAATCGCAGAACACCCTTCCCGAACGTTTCAGCGAACAACGTCGCGGAGTAACGATCGGAACTACGACGCTTAAAATTTCGAACGTCGGTGCATTTTTGTTACTCGACTATAGTATAGGGAGACGGCGAGCCGAGGCGAGGAATGAAATCGTTATGCCGAAAGATCCGCTCGCCAGTAAATAGAATAATTTAGGGACTATAAAATCCGGGTACTTTGTTTTAATGGGGCGGAGCGGGGTGGGGGGATGCAAATTTCGCTGCTGTTGAATTCTATCTTCCCGCAGTTTCGCAGTAGTAAATTGAAGAGAAAATCGGCCGAGGGATCGGCTCGCGAAGGGGAATCGACAAGGCGGCCACGTTAATGTATTCATTGCTTCGTAACGACGCTGAAATACGTTTTTAAGCGCGCGTCGCGTCGCACGGCGAAGCGTCAAAAGCCCTCTTTCGACAAACACGCCTCCGCGCGAAACGAACCGTCGCGACCGTACCCACGGCGATGAATCGTTCCCCTACCTCGCGGTTCTTTCTCCCGTCGAAACGAAACGAGAACAAAAGGGGCCCCGCGAGGAATTTGACAGTGACCGCTATTTATGGCAGCCTAATTAATTCCTGCGTATTTTCGACCGCCTCTCATGCAAAACACCGCCAACATCCCACCCCTGTATACGCGCGTGTCTTTATGGCTCTTCATGAGATATAAATGATCCGATAAAATGCTTAAGCGGCACGCTGAACACCGCGAGCCGCCGCGCCGTGCTGCCAGGACGCTATTATTATAGAAAAATAAAAGTGTCGCGGGGCTGCGGGAAGACACGTTACAGCCTCCACCTCTCCGAACGGATCTCATGAATATTCATAATCGAAACGAAACATTCTTAGAAGCATGTGGCCCGATTCGCTGTTTATTTTACGAAACTCCGGGCGTCCGCCCCCTTTCCACCGGCCGCGATATCTCGATCTCCCGTGTATGGTAAAAAGTAACGAACCAGCCCGACTTCTTATTTTTAATAAACGCCGCGCGGCCGTGGGGGAATCCGCCGGGACGATATTAAACCGGGGGCCGGACCCCGCGACGTTAATCGGACGAAATTTTCGCGACGGCCGTTTCCACCGCGACCGTTGATTTATTCTATCGCGTGGCCCCGAACGAATTCGGGTTCGTGCACGGGTGGATGAATTATTGTCGCGAGCGGCCGATGATTTTATTAGAATGCAGACTATCACGATGCACGAGGCAGACGTTAGGCGAAGCCACCGCGAAATCTCTTTCGCGCAACGATACACTTTATCATCAGCGTCAGCTTCATCGTTAACCCCGACATTAATCGTTCCGTTATACAGAATAGTGAAAAAAATTCCATTTGGAATAATATAATGATTTTCACGCCCAATGTTCATTATTATAATAATGATTATTATCATACGCGCGTTGGGCATGTTACGCCAGCCGCTTCTTTAATCGCCGCGGCGAACAATAAATCGTCACCGCGTATTCCGCGTACGTTTCGCGAAACGCCACCGTCCGGACGCTCGAGCACGAACACCTGGATTCCAAATCCACTTCCCGTAATTTCATCCCGGACACTCTACAGGTAACGCCGCGACGTTCCCCGAGTAAATCAAGGAAGCGGCGAGATCACCGTGCCCCGATATCCCTCGCGAGGTCGCTAAATCGTCCCGAACAGCTCGCGATCGTCTGAAATTAAAGAGCCTGTCCATCCTGATGGCGGCGCGTCACGCAGGCAGCGCGTAGCACCGTGTTCCACCGTCGTCCGGGGAACGTTCTCACAATTATTGCCGGTTTTATTGCGTAACCACGTTCGCGCGAGTACGGCGTGCACCGTGTAGGAGCGGCAGCTCGAAGGAATCGCATAAAATTAGCATTTCCATCGGCGTACGCCGCTTCCCACGGTGCGGTACGCGCGCTGGCAAACCGCGCGTGCATACGCGCGTCGGGTTTAACCAGCGTGGAATAACAAGGAGGATCGACCCGTTCGCGTCCATTCCGCGAATCGAGAATCGAGACGCCGCGGTCGAGCTGGCAGACGGTTGAATCCTGCATCCGTGTCGGCGGCGCGGTAACGCTTCGCGGTTGCACGCGCGTATCCTCCTTCAGTAGGCTTCGCTTTGCCGGCGGATTAAAGGCCGCTGCTCGGATCTCGCGCGAGCGTTTCGTTAATTTTCTTTGTTTCATTTTCCCCGTCCGGCTTTTGCAGCCGAGGGAATTTTTCAGGGGATATGAGCGGATTCGGGGCGGTTAAGTAGTTGTGCCGTCACTGCACTATTGAAAGTATGAAAGTTCGCGTCGAGTACGACTGTGACGGAGGTGGTACGGTATTTTCTGCCAGGTTTTATTGTACAGCTGTAAAACGAAGTGTATGGTGTGTTACATCGGAGTACGCACGCTTCTGTATTTCTCATATTGGATTCTTGAAGAAGTGCATTCGTCATTCTACATTTTAACCCATCGTTAATGTTGTGTTCCGTGAAAAAATAGACCCAGCGCCATCGACGACACCTCGGCAATACAATAATAACAATAGTACAATCAATTAATGAATCCATCGATAACAATAATACAATCGAACGAACGTGCGCGCAATTTGAAACGATCCCGGTGCACGATAAAGCAACTGGCCGTACCTGGAACAGTTGTTATCGACCGTATAATCGGAAGCCCCCCTCCCCCTTCACCTTCTTCTTTTCCGCTTTAATCGCAGCGACACGCGCGCGAGAGAGCCCAAGCCGCCGCCGTTAATTTCGCAATAATTCGCGGTGCGCGGCGGATTTACGAGCGTCCCCGCAAACGAAGACGCGAGGTGTATTTACCTGCGGTTCGAGCCTCGCCGCTTACCTGTTACCTCTCCGGCGGGACACGTGACACACGCGAGTGGCACGCGCGGCGCGCGCTCTCCTCCTCCGTCGGTAGAACCAGTTCTCCGTGGAATAGAAATAACGTTCTCGCCTCTCCCTTTTCCTCCTTGCGCGGACTCGTATTCGCCCGCGAGTACCGCTGCAAACCGCGACGACCCCGTCGGACCCCGCCGTCGGAATTCTAGGTGCTTTAATTAAACGAATTTTCCTATCAACGATCGCTGTCGCGGCCGTGTCGGATTGCGAAGTGAAATAAGGCAGGGGGTGAGGGGGGGGTGAGGGGGAGGAGGTTGGCAATGGAAGCGGGGGAATTGAAAGGGCGTAAAAGTTCGGGCTTTCGGTGGAATGAGTTTCGGTGCGGCGATGTTTTGGGGCTGGAATCGTAGGTGGGGTTCGAACGTAGAATTCGCTGGTCCAAATGGTGATGGAGTTTCGAGGGGCGGAATAAATTTGTGAACGAAACTCGGTTGCTCGGAACGCGGTGCGAATACGCGTGGATTATTTGTTCTTGGCTGCTCGAAGGGGTATCGGCCGGAGGAAAATTTTAACGACGATTTCGTTTATCCTTGTTGAATGTTTCTCCGGAAGGTGTGAGTACTTAATTGGAATGATCGTCGGGGTAAATGAAGTAACGGGGAGATATCGCAGGAATTTTTGCTCGGCAAAAATTCTCGTTGGCGGTCCACCGTACTGTAACCAGTTTCGAAACAAACGGTGCGGTCGCAAAGTGGCCACCGGAGATTTTCATAAGAATACGGCGTCATTGTTCCCCCGCACAGGAAGACACAATGGTCCCCGCGGGCCTCTCTGTAGGCTACTTTAGAGTAACTACAAAGAAATCTTGGCACTGGCCATTACATTTTCGTACATCGCTGATCCGGTAGAAGAGATTCATCGCGGTTCTGTTTGAAGAGTTGCAGAACCGTTGCTTGAACTTGTCGACGATTTTCTTTTCGTGAAACACCATCGTGCGCAGTTGGTTTGCGTCTCTTTTTTTTCTTCTTTTCTTTCAAAGACGCACACGATTTCCTTGTTTTCCGCTTTCACGACTTGCGGCACGCGTCGTTTCTCTTTTCGTTGGAAAATATACAATAGCGTTTGCTTACCTTCTGCTAAACTCCGAAAATAGAATCTGTAAAACTGTTTCGAAAATACACATATATAGGTCTCAAGATAATTATATCGTAGCGTCATGGAGATTTTTACAAGATTATGGTCGTGCTGTATTGGAAATCAGAAAATTTCATACGTTTATTATTTCAGAATCGAAGATTCAATAATAGGTTTGTTTAGCGTTATTGAATATTATTAAAGCTATTAGATATTAAATTAAATAGTGTAATTAAAAAATTTGAATTGCACCATTGACAGTAATTGCATTCTTATGCACTTTATATTCGAAGTGCATCGCGTACAATTTTATTTCATCTTTGCTGCGTTCGATTTCGATTCGAGCAACCGAATTGTAGAATGAACAACGGCCCCTCAAAGCTATCAGTACTCGATGAACAAAGTAATAATAGTAATCATCGTTTTGGTTGATTGATTTTTGATGGATTTTCTGATTGCTGTGTCCCTCGATCAGCGTCGATTTTCTTTGTTACGGGCAACGATCTTTGCTATAGGAATACGGACGCGTTCTGTTATGCAATGTTCATTATAAAACTCCAATGCGTTTCGAAATGGAGAATTATTATTGTTTAATACGGTTTGATGCGACCAATAAAGGTGCGTTTATGGATGTACTGGCTGCGTTTCGGACGCACTTTCACGTTGCATCAGAGATTCACGTCCGAACGAGATAATAATCGTAAGTTGCGTACAATTTTCCCGCTGCAATTGGAATTACGAATTCTCCACTCGGCGCTTAACTGTACTCCTGAATTTATGCTTCCTGCTCGAATAAGAATATTATTTTCCCCGCTGGCACTCGCAATATTGCTCTAATTTCCGCGGAACTATTTTTCACTCCTTAACTTTGATAACTGGTAAATGTTCAAACAAGATAAGGCGTAACTGTATCTCTTCTTCTCCATTAATAAATTTTACTAAAAATAAAATACAGCGCACGGTGCACGGTACGTTAGAAAAATATTGTACAGCGAACTTAATAACGATCTAAAATACCTTGAAATTCGGCCGTTTACTGAATAAAGCAATCGAAGCTTATAAAATATCTTGCCGAATAATTGGGGCTTAATAATTCCAGCGGTGTGGAATATTTATTAACGTTATCGCGCGCAACAAAATTTCTAAAAATTTCATTTCCACCCTTCGTGAAATTCCCGAACTCCACAGAGGCAGTCTGTCCAAAACAACGTTGCAATCCGTTTACCAAAAAATCTCAATTCACCTCCATCGCGCAATTCGCACGTTTCGCACACATCACGCATACATTAATACATCTGTCTCGAAACGCGGAAAGGTTTAACCGTGAAACTGTCGCGAATTCGATTCGACATTCTTAGCGGGCGTGAAGAAACGCAATGACCAGCAGATACAAAATCGATACACGACTTTCTCCGTCGTCTCACCCGACGCTTTCTATCGATAAAGCGTATCGATTAGCGCGGAGCGGAGAGAATGGTGAAGGGGAGCGTTGGCTCGTGTGCACGGGACGTCGAATTGAAAGAGCAACGGGTGCCCTTATAAGATACGATACGATTGCGCTGAAACAATACCGCAGCTCCCGATATTAACAAAGCAAACAGTTCAGGTGTAACGGGACCGCCGGCTTATCTCGTCGCGCCAATTACAGGCGTACCGTAACGAAATTAAAGATGCGTATCGAACGGACATCTGTTTAGCGGCGTCGAATTAACACTTTCCCCGGGCGCTTAAATTAAACGATCCTGCCGATAAGTCGATTGGCGAATTCGACGGTGCACGCGGTGGCCAGGGTGCCGAGTTTGCTTCGATGATTAGTGAAGCAGGGATATCGTAAAGCGATTGGCAACCGAGATGCCGAGGATAACTGCTCCGATGAGAAACATAGTACATATTTTCCGTGGCAATTGCGCGCACCCGTCTGCGCTGTTTAAGTTACGAGCATTCGCGGTGTGCATTTGGAAATTATTGGGATTTAATAGCTTGTTCTCGAAGGCTCATTTTAACATTTACAGCAAAGCGTAATTTCATAGTGTTCCATTTTAATTAAATAACGATTGAATTGAAACGCGATACAGATTACTTTAGTCACACGTTTTATAAGAAATGTGCTCCACGATTTTTTTTTTCACGATAAAGAATCGTTAATTACGGCTAACTACTCAGAATTATTATTGATCATCGATATTTCATTGATTTACCATCTTCGCTACGAAACACGAATTGAAATTTCTGTTGCTAACAGAATCTATTGGACAATCGCGAGGCAATTAATTGGAAATTAAAAGGACGAAAGTAACACCAATCTGCTTGCACGCGTATCGCACAATCTTGAACGTCCTGTTATGAAATATTGCAAATGAAGCGTCGTTGACTTCGTGGCTCCCGAGACGCCCCCACCGCCCACCCCCCCTTAATTATTGGAAAATCGATTCTCGTTAGCGAGATTCGTCGAGGGCCCACTAAACACGCGTCCAGCGTAAATGATTATTTGTTCAAGAACGTGAACACCTTCCGTTCTATACACGTTGCTCCTAATTGTCCTGCACGCGTAGCTTTAATTAAGGACTCGGTCACGTGTATCACGATTTGATGAATAGTCCCGATGGCAAAGGTCCAGGACCCGTTCATCGATTTCATCTTCGCCGGACGGGGCAACCATTAATTTTCACAAACTTCCGGCCAGGAAAGTTGCAATTACACGAATTATCGAATCCCCGGGGTCAGATTTTGATGGAGGTCGCCACCTTCGATCGCAAGACTCTCGCACGTGACCACGGTTTAATCTTCGTCAATCTCGCCCATCAATAGTCGCGGACACGAATTTTATGATATTAATCTTGCGCGCAGCTCCGGTGCACGTAACCAGAACAATTTTTACGTGTAACCCCATTTTCACTGCGCTTAATTGCGCTTATTAACACAGGAGTACGAATTCATTTTGTACATAATACTTTATAACAGTTTAACGATTCCACGTAGAAGCGTAACTCGAAAGCTCTTCGTCGATACAGAATTATACCGTTCGAGTCGCGGTTTCGTAAACGGGCGTTTGCACACGAACGCGAACTTAACTTCGGCCAACTTAAAATGAAATTTTAATTCGAACGATTTGCGTACGATTGCAGCATCCTATTTCATTGGTAAAATTCGAATCGCAGCATCGTCGCGTCCAACGCCACTGTAATTCGTGCATAAACGGCGCATATTTTTCGTCCGTCAACGGCGAAGAGGAGAAAAGAGTAGCGAGAGGACACGTGCATAATATGATAAACGTTTCGCGGTTGAAGCGTATTCCCGGTGATTAATCGAGATTCCCCGTCGCCAGGGGTAATCCTTAATGCGTCGGCGTGTCAGGTTGTTCGGCGAAAAACGAATGAGGCCCCGAACCGCGCGTGGGAGTGGAAGGGTTGTGCGCGACCCAGTTCCCGTTGCGGTGTATCGGTAATTTAAGATCGATAAACCTCGATCTATCGGGGCGATCCGGTTACGGGGCGCGGGGATTAAAAAGTATATAGCCGTTCACCGGGGTAATCCCTTCACGGTTGGGGAAATAATACGGGAATCGGCGGAACACGAGAGCCTCGATCGGATATTAAGTTTCCTGGATCGGGCCGAAATGCGCGTGCTTGATATTCGATGGAAAAAGAAAACAAAAGAACAAAAAATGTGGATTAAAAATATTATGTTCCGCGACATTACACCGTCCGCGTTCGTCGTCCACGTATCGGGCCGTTCTGCCAAACAGTTTACCGTGCGATCTTCTCCTCGAGCTGAATCCGAACGACGGTTAAGTTCGAAATCCTCTTTGCGAGCTTTTTCACGGTTTTACGTTTCATAAACACGACGACGGTGCGTCCACGGGGCGATCAAGCACGGGGGCTGACTCTGGGGCCGGACCGGTGGGGCGGGTGGATGTGGAACGAAAGAGGAAAAGGGAGACAGAAAATGCGGAACGACGAGAAACGAAGGGCTTATCATATTTTCGTGCTGCGGGGACAAATCCCTAAATCTTGTTTACAAGCAAATTCCACAATACCGGGTATAAGGGATTTAATGCGACTCGTGGCCGATCTTCGCGAAAGCCTCCTTTAAAGTGTAATTTACTACGAAAGGATTATATTCGCCGGGGCCTGGATCGGGCACGTGAAACGCCTTTTGTACGCGGCCCGTATGCCGGGCACCCGTTCTTTACGCGCTCGCGAAAGCGCGAATTATTCCAATGCGATGTATCGAGCGTGTTCGTTGTTTGGCCGTTCGAGGCAGCGCGTGCACAGAGGAATGGAGAACCGGCGGAATTTTCGCGTCGTTCCGCTTTACGGTTGTTCAGACCGCGGGAACTATGCTGGTCGAAAGACCAGGGTTTTCTGCTGGTTTCGTTTGATGCTTCATCGTGGAGCATCGGAAATACGCGCGCCACGGTTGCTGGGAGTAGCCTTAAAGTTTGATCGCGTACTATTGAGATGGTTCGATTGAACGAATAAATTGTAGGGATATTTGCGAGAAGAAGTCGAAACGTTTTGGTGGGTTTCGCGATTTCAGAAAGTTAACTGTGATATACATCGTTGATTTAAACGTGGACAAGTTGTAGCAGCGAAATTCGTTTTCAATCGAATATTGGAGAATTCAGAGGTTCGAGTGCTTCGACTTTTTTGGGGGGTTTCAGACAAATATTACATCGATTCGGCGAGTACGCCTTCTCGAGACTAATTCAATTGTCTATATCGAATAAAAGCCTCGCGGAAGTCTCGCGATGGGTTGTCTCGAACAGGTCTACTCGATGCTAGTTACGTGCGGGACAAGGCTGAATCTATTTCGCGATAAATCGAGTTGGCTTTAACGTGGGCCGAGATTGGTTGGTCCCGACTGAGAGATGGCACCCCCTTTTCTCTGGTCCCAGCGGGGTGTATTCTGGCCGGCGAAGCGTCTCCTAACGGGATTACTATGACAGGATTGTATACGCGTCAAGGAAATAGAGCGGCATTGTGGATCTCGACGATTCAGATTGGATGCTGGCCAGACCGAAAATTAGGAACGTCGGTTCCTTCACTCTTGTATGTTAAACATTTCTTGCGCCATCGTTTTTGTCAGTGGACATCTGCTCCCTTCGCGCCGTACGCGTAGTTTATATAATCGTATCAAGCGTAAAGAACACTTTTCGGGAAGCTTCCATTGTCCGACAGAACGTGCATTCCGTTCACCTGCGTGCAACCCTTATCTATTATCCACTTCGACGCATCCTTTAATGAACTTCGACTTTGCTGGTCGGAACGGTGCACAGATATTTTGCGTTAAGAAAACGGACGATGTACGGCAGAAGATATTGAAACATCGATATTAATTAACGCATTCCAGGGTAAATATATTTAAACGTTGAAGCATCGATCCATGGAGGAAATGAGACCCGTCCAACGCAACTGGGAACGCTTCCCCGGTGAAAAAAATAGGAAGTATTTTGAAGTATCCTCCCGTCGAACTCAAGTCTATAAATGTACTGGCGCGTTGCGACACGGTGCCACGTTGCACAACCCAAGGCGCTTTAAAATCGCCCCGAATAATTTCCTCGTTTCCCTCCCCGACTTCGGTGATTTGTTCTTTCGATCCCGGCCGATGGCCTTTCCGGTGTACGACGACAGACGAACCTTGTGCTACCGCGACGTGGCAAGCTGCGCCATCGACGACCACCGCCCCTCAAGAAACACTCTTGACTTACACGTGTCAAGGGGCGCTCGTGATAAAGCTGCCGCGATTTTTCAGTCGCGCCGTTGCGATGATAGGGGATGATAGGCGTACTCGTGGACGAGCCTGCCGACTGTTATTAGAGACGGCCCGAGCATCGACCACCCCATTCGTCGCGATCCCCCTCGACACATTTAGAAGAAGGGTTGCGGCCGGTTTTTTCTTTGTTTCGGATATAAATACACCGGAAATTGCCGGCAGTTTATCCAAGCTCTCGACACCCTTTTCCGTACAAGCCCACAATAATAGGGGTAGATTGCCGCGGCTCTCGAAAATTAATGGTCTGATATGCTTACCGATCTTCGTGCAGCTGAATCTCACAGAATTCTTCGATTTTTTTCTTCCACTTTCTCGTCAACGGAAGGATTTTCAACGGCAACGCGATCGCCAGACCGTCAGGGCACGACCAGACGAATCTTCAAGGAGATTTCGCGCCCGGTCGCAAACGTTCTTCCACGAGGATGCCCGACGCGAGCATATTTTTCGCCATCGCACGAACAGCGTCCGAGAAATTTAACGAAGCGTGTTGCGACGTTGGAACGCCTTATTAGACCGGATTTCGAGTTTTCCGGCGGCGTGTGACCACGCCACCCACGCATTCATCCCTGCAGAAAGCAGCCCCACGCTCGCTTGCGCCCCTAGATTTTTCTGTTCGTAAAGGTCGCACAATGTCTCGGTATGAGGTCCAAAGGTGTTCCGTTCACAATGGGGGAAACGCGGCCACGAGGAGAAAATCCTGACGGGACGGCTTGCAAACCTTGTGATCCCATCGATTTACGGTTCACTTAGTTCGAGCCCTCGTTCGACATTTGTCGTACAACTCACTCCAATGTTGTTACATAACAATTCTGCGTGATCACGACACGCGAGCCGACCGTCAGTGTTCGTTTTGTGGAAAACCAGTTCCCCGGCTGCATTTCGAGAGTTTCACACGAGACGTTCCTCTTTCATTTCGCACGTTCACTGTTCAGTTTCGTCGCGGTGATTTATTGTCCGCTACAAAAGGCATCGCGAGAACATTGTGGAATAAACGTTTGCTGCAATGGCAGAACGGTTCCTCGAAATTATTTATTTGTTCGGTGTGCGAAGCATAGGGTACGGTTGGTAAAAAATTGTGGCCGGAATGCCGCAGTCATCTGGGCAATAGAAGATGCACATCGAAGGAAATACGTTTCGTCGACGCGTTTGCGTTTCTGTCGGGCAGAAGGAAAAATATGAATAATTAAAAGTACACGTGAGAGGATGTTCGACAATTGTGAAAACACGGACAGCTGTGCCCGCGAGGTTTCGGCAATTAAACCTCGATGAACATCAATCATTTCACGTTTTTTCGACGCGGCAAAGTGTGGGTCATTAAGAGGAGTGAATTCGTGCTGATGAATTTTACACGCGCTACAGGTCTGTTTTTACAGAACGCCTAAGGAAACATTTCATGCCTCGCTTCCTGAGGCAATTAATCAATCTCCCCCGGCATCGAGGAAATCCTTGTTTGATTTTTCCCTTCTTTTCTCCCCGTCGGAAGCAACACTTGTTCCCATAAAAAATAACCTTTGCTTCACCCGACGACTGCAAAAATCCGCCCCTTCAAACCGACAATTCCCTCTCTGTCGTTCTCCATTTAACACGACACCTGTCGTCCAACACAATGATAAAAGTCATCCTTCAACTTTCGAGCTGCGTTAATCCAAAAAACACCCCTTTCCAATCGATGCAATCAAAAATTCATTCAATTAATACCTCCAAAAAAGAAATGCTGGGCGCCATAGAATTCATCGCGCAAGCTCGTTCCCCGAATTCTACGTTTCGACTTCGCCCCATTGCCAGAGCAAATCAAGACGAGATCGTCTTAACGTCAAATAAATATCAGCGGCCACTCGCGTACGAAACGAGGGTCCAGCGTCTCGAACGACACGAGCTTACGTTCGTCCCGAAACAGGCCCCTCGGATCGTGAGCAGGGTACACGGCACAGTCAAACGGCAATAACTCTAAAATTTGATTGCACCGGGCATCGGGGTAGTCTACCCCCCAAGGCAACCACGGTAATAGGCGGTCAACCCTTGTATCAACACCCACGTGTGCTCACGCGCCCACACGCCCGCACGTACAGGCGCACACGCGCACACACGCACCGTTCCCCGTACCAAGGCAGCGCCACGTCGTAAATAAAGGCGAAAATTGTTGACCGTTGCCTTTCGGCTTTGGTTTAAGCGTTAAACAAAGGCCCACGGTGATGTCGGCCGCCGTATCTTTGATCTCTGTTTGCCAACGCATGCATCAGCCCGCGAGATAATCGGGAATAATTATTTGTTAGATAAATACGATCCCAGCCGGCGATAGGAAGCCAAATTTATGATGGACCGCTTGCGCCGCTTGTAAATGACGCGGAGGGGAGCCGGCTCGCGCCGAATCTGCGAGATCCTCGCCTATAAAATGTGTTCCGCGTGTTAAACGCGAGGGGGCCAGCTTCGATTTTTCGGTATTAACGGTTTGCCTGCGCCCCCACACGGGCCCGCCAGCACTCGGCCAGTTTGTTTATGGGGCCGTGCCTCGTGATTTGCATTTCTAATTAATCCGCGCCTTGTTAATGATCTCTCGGGGGGCGCTGGCTGGTTAGGAAGGAAGTTGCGGATTGCCGGGCAGGAAGGAGTGGCTCGCGGAATTTTTAGTGGGCTCGTTTTTACGCTGTTCCTGCGTGGACGCGAGGGGTAGCAATTTATTGCGGCCTCATTTCACGTGGGAAAATTTATTCACCCCTTTGGGTATACTCGTGTACAGATATCGCATGGTAATCGTTCTATACAAAAACGAAAAAACCCAGTTACCGTGATCGATTTTACTTTCGTACGTAAAAAAGTCAAGCTTCCAAAAGGAACAAGAAGAATGGTCAAACGCAAAGTTTGTAAATGCTTTTTGTTACGAATATGTTTCCACCTTCGAGACTGCGCGAACTGTTGGAACAATCTTTACCTCGGTTACAATAGAATAGCGCAAGAGTAATTTGCAATAATGAAATTCACGAAGATAGCAAAATCTAACTTTTATATTATCAGAATCGTTTCAGTATTAACGATAGGTCTAACGTTAATAACAACACGGCTCAATCGAACCCACCAAATTACGCATTGCGTAACGGCAAGCTAAACACCGAAAAACGTATCCCTACTCGTCGACGTGAAGCACCATGTCGACCAATTACCCGCCAGGAACATTTGTAATTACGCGGCTTCCATTTCGCTCGCGCACGAAATCCCGTTGTTGTGTAGGCGATGGAAACCTCGCGTGCTGAAGTTTGCGTAACCACAGGTCAGCCTCGATCGAACACCCTCTCGTCCACGTCGATTCTTCCCCGTCTATCGCTCCCTCTCGCTTTCTCGAGATCACTACATCTTCCAATCGCGTACCGGGCATGCCTCGCGCAATCCTCCGGATCGCGTGCATCGATCCGCGCGGAATATTTTACGCGCGTCTGTACGATCAAGCTCGGGCCCGATCCGCTCCTGCACACCTTATGAAATGTAAATTGCGAAACCCCCGTAGCGGGATGCGCCTTTCTCACGGATCAATTCGAAACCGGCAGGCTTGCTCGCGAGTTATCGTTAAGCTAGTCCGTCTTAATTAAACGCGCCGACGCGCGAGTTGTCCGATACAGGTGTTCCCCGGGAAGCAGCAGCGCTGTTTGATTAACACCTTTCCGCGGTAAAATCTCTGTCCTCGCATTCGTTTTGTTCTTGTTTGTTTGTAAAATTCCGCGCGTAACGCGTCGTTACCAGAGACATCAGTAATTGTAGAACGAAGCGTTTCGCGGACTCCTACGATCGCCAGGAATATAGTTAAATAAATCGTGCTTCGCTTGAATTTAAAGATCCGTCACTCCATCCGTACGAACCGTGCATCGACAACTCCGAAACGGATCCACGAGTGAGACGAGTTGGAAACCAGGCCAACTCGGCGCGCACAACGGTTTTTCCACCGAGAAATCGGTGAGAAATCGCCGCGTTCACGGCGGTTCGAGAAACAATCCGCGCCGGGAATCGTCCAAGTTTTACGCGTCCAACCGGCCGCGCCGTATCGTACATCAACGTCCCGCAAGAAGGTGGGCGGACGTCGCGTCAGCGGGCTGACGCCCCGCGAAATTGAATCTAAAGGGGGCCCGTAGCGAGGGACAGGGACAGGGACAGGGGAACGGGGGCCCGATGTTCACGTCCTTCGCGCCGCGTTCGCTGCGGGGAGGTCGCAAATCATCACCTTGCCGCGTTTACAACGTTAGATAGCCCGAGATTACGGTCGTTCGGCTTCAAGCCCGAGAACACACCGGGAATCCTCTCCGCCTCGGAAGTTTAGGCCGTCCACGATCTCTCTGGTTATGGCGTCCCTTTCGCGAAACCGATCCGATCCCGGTGCACGTGGATGACCACTTACGTGCGTACGCGAAACAATGCCAGCCGGCTTCGTTCGCCCCGGTGGTAATTTGTCCGCCGACGAAGGACTAATGAGGCCCGTGATTACAGGGACCGTGCGTGGAAAGGGGACTTCTCGTCGAACGTTCGCGGGTCTCCCGGCGCGTTGGCCTGTCGTCGTTGATCGAGCCGTTGTTCACCGCGAACGCATATTATCATGAGAGACGCCCACACGCGCCGAGGGATTTCGCTCGCGAGTACACGCGCGGACGCGTATTGTTTCGCTCGGAGCCTGTTGGGCCCCTTGATTGAGTGGTTAACGGCGACAGGGGTCGGCCAAGCTGCGAGATCATTGAAATGCTTCGCGCGGTGTGGACGACGATGGTGCATGTGCTTTGTTGCGGAACGGAGATTTCGAGAATTCCAAGAGTTCCTCGGGAATATGTTCGCGGTAAATGGAGGTTTGAGGATGGAAGCGGGGGGTTCGACTTCGGCGAGGGTGCGCGAGGAATTTTTGGGGTTGAAAATGTCGAAGGGGAATGGAGTTTTGCGGTTCGATAGATTTCCTTGGAATCGGTTTTGCATTTAGAAGCTGGCTTTCGTTCGGATGGAACGACGAATTAGTGCGAAACGGAGTGTTAGTTGGAATATTTCAATTAATTACATAATGAACACAATAGGCTGATTATTATGGAAAATTTGCGGTACAATCGAGAATTCTTGGAGCAGAATTTATGTCTGTTATCGAATCGTGTGACATAAAATATTCGAATGTTAGATTCCGCACGGGAGTGCCTATTAATATTTCATGCGCAGCCGAAGCCAAGTTTGTGTCAGTTCCTAAAATCATGGGACAATTCGCACGTGACAGGTTGAAGGGGCTGGAACTTTGTATTCCGCTCGTTTGCACTCCTCCAGGACAACGGGTCCCATATAAAATTCCGGTCATTCTGCTAGCAACCCTTTCCACTGTTTTCGAGTTGCCGCGCTCACCCCCCATTCAAGCTCTTTAAGTCGAGTCCACGTTTTGTGAGTTCGACAAAATTCCCCGTGGCTTTGTGCCTTTTTATTACACCGGCTGACCAAATGATGACATTAGATATACTTTAGCGGAATTTTATCGACGTCCCTTTATGGTGGTCGAAGGGCTCCCGTAAAGCGAATTCATGAACACAGAGATCACATCAGTGATGAAATTCGTGTTCCCAGAGGATTTTATGGTCACACGTGAGTCGTTTACGGTCTGCTTTATTGTGAAACATTTTGGATCAGGCTTTCCCGTAAAGTTCTATGGGATTCTCTGCAGGAGTCTATGGCGATCTTACTTTCGACTGTCACGCGGAGAGGATTAAATGGGATCATTTGTGTGAATGAGTGGGCCGGTTGGATTGGCGAGCTTGTTATCACTGCGAATTGTGCAATCGATGTCTCTTATCGTTTTCGCCAAGCAGATTCGATGCTATTATTAAATTAAAACCATTTAAAGATGATTAACGAGCGCTACTTAACATGTGACGCGTATAATTGTAATAGTAGAAAGTATGACACGTAACGAGGAGCAGTTTTACTATTTTTAATGAGTATTATATACGTCAGCTGTGTGTACTTTTTTAAAAGAAATAGGAACCAAAGTGGACATATATTAGCGTAAACTAAAATAATTCCAGATGAAAGGGGAAACAATTTACTTGTTTCTGTTTGTCTTCTTCTTATCTGTTTCTTATAGATTACATTTTTGTACAGAGTACCAAGTATTTTGTAAATATTTGGTCAATTTATTTGTGACTCCTGATATCGAGAGTTAAAAAGATAGACGGAACGGACAACAATTTCGGCTCCTTATTATATTTTCGATTCCACGGAACTGTTGCGGATAACAAAATCGATACCAGAATTTTGTTAACGCTCGATTAAAATAGCAGGAAAAGTGAAAAAAAGTAAACTGGCCCATGAGGGGATCGAACCCGCGACCTTCGCGTTATTAGCACGACGCTCTAACCAACTGAGCTAATGGGCCGATGTGAGAATGTTTAAATATCACTTATTTCTAGCAGAGTTTCCTTTGAAAAATCATTTTTCATTAACTATACAATACTCTGAATTTGTCACAAATTCAACTGGTCAACGATATCAATTTCTGCGCTATGAAATTAGGGAACAGAACAGTGGTCTGATGATTTAAAAATGCTACGGAGGAACCGCTGACACCGATCGACAACCAAATTTCTTGGCAAATATTTCATTCTAAATTTACAGGTGCAAAAGCGAGACGAAAATGCCGGTCGAGCAGCCAGTTGATATGCTAAACGATACTCTCAAAGAGATCGTATTCAGAACGCAGAATTTGGATCAGCTGAAAGTATTGGCACGAAATACCCACTTCAATTATAGAGAAGTCGAAGGTTACGTGCCCAAGTCGTAATGTCTGTAACTTGCGATTTTCGTTCAATTACATTCTTCACCAACAGCTCTGGCAATTATTCATCGTAAATGCGTGCAAATGCTGGGCCCCGTTCACAGATTAACCTTTCGGGATATCTTTCACAGCGGATTCGATTTCACCGAAAATATTCGTCACTTGCTGATCGACAAAATATTTTCCGTGTTCGACAGACGGAACTCTTTGCAGGTAAATATCGTTAACGGTCCATACAGTTTCGCGATTAATCATTCCGTCGTATAATTCAGTTGCAATTCGATCAATGGGTAGAAGGTCTTTCGATATATATTCGCGGGAGTTTGGACGAAAAGATTCGCTTCGCCTATCAGGTAACGGCCGACGCTTAAATTTTTCCGAAATACCTGTGCATTTAACGGCCCGAACTGTCATCAACGCCGCGCCCCATTTCTCGCTGAAAACTTTGCAACATTTACCGCACAGACGTATGACAACATGAGGACCTCCAAATTGAAACGGGAGCACATATTTCCAGTGATGCGAGGGTGTTTAATTAAATTGCAGAACGACGAGAACCCGGACGAATCCGTGAAAGTAAATCAATTAAATAAATAACTCACATTTCGAATGTATAAGCATGCATACTGTACATACGTCTGTCATCTCGGAATATTTATAGTCATTTTTCTTAAGCGATCTGCAAATTCTGTTCATTCGTTCGTCTTTCTTACTTTAGGACCTAATAGATTTATTAATGAAGAAGCTGGACGTGGATCGGGACGGTGCGATATCAGAAGAGGATTTCAAAACCGCAGTAAAAGAAAGGAACCAACTGCTGTTAGAATGCATGGGTCCAGTTTTCCCGTCGAGGGAAGCCCGCCACGCCTTTCTAGGCACTTTCACGGATCGTCTAGGGAGATACTGATAACAATCCAACCAACCGTCCGCATCGATCGAATAATTTCAACTGCAATAATCGCTCGCCGGTTTTCGCGAACTTACAGAATCCGCTCTGAACGAAAATTCCGCAGCACGCTTCGGTACCGCCGACAGGGAGTAGGGAAACGCGGCGGATCAGATAGAAAAGATCCACGCAGGCCCGTGAACGGTTCACTAAATATTCGAGGTTCCCCGAGTTTCTTGCGAGCACCCCTCACGATCCATCGAACGTGGAATATTGACTCGCCCCTTCTTACGAACAATCGCTAATGGACCGCGATAATACCTCCTTCTAATCGCATCAGATGCGATCCGTGACGCAATCATCGATAGGATCCGATCAATTGCTCAATTGAGTTTCCTGAGCGCAATTTCTGTCCGCTCGAGCTGCATGGTCTCGTCGTTTCATTCCCGTCGCGGCTGTTCGAATGTTCCTTGTCCTTTCTACGTTTATTCTTCACCGCGGACCGTCGAACGATTCTGAACGGAACTCTGTCATCAATTAATGAACTGACGACAGCCCTAACTTTTTCCAACGCGAAATCGTCGAGCGATTGACACGGGGCAGTAAAGTTGTTAATGAAATAATCCACTCGAAAGTCATCGCGCGTCACGAGTTATTGAATGGATTGAACAAGCAGTTGACGCGTTTCGAATATGAAAAATATTAAAATCGACCGTCGCGTTCAATTTCCTTTCGTCAATCGCAGTTCACAATTTCCAAAAGGTTCGCTCGCACGCGCAAACACCGTGCCCACCTAATCCGTCCCCCTGTTTCCCTTCGATTAACAGAGACGGTTAGCCGGGTGGCGGTGCGCGACGATAAAGTGCAATTGTTCGCCGCGAGTGCAGAGCAAACAGGTCGTCGCGTAAAAGCTGCTCGGTGGACGTGTTACGAAAAAACATAATGAATGTTTGAGGATCGTGGGTCGCATGGAACGGGCCCGATCCCCGCGTCTCAAGCAGCTATAACAACAAATTAAACGAGAAAATCTCGGGGCTTTCGTCGAAACGTCCACCCTGCCCGCGGGCTCTGTTCAACAATGCGTGGGCGTGCACACGCGTGCGTGTATACACGTGTAAAATACCGACACACGCGCCGCTAGACCAAGAGTCCTCGTCTTTTCTCTTTTTTCCTCCCTCCTCCTTGCGAGAGAAAAAGGGAGAAGGTGGAACGATATTCTGTAAAGAGTATAATAACGTGCGTATGAAAGGGCAGACCCTTTGTGGGTAGCCGACCGTGTCTTGAAAGGATCCACCAGGATCTGCCGTGGCATGGAAGACGACGGGGGGAGGATCATTCGAGATCGAGAGTTAGGGCACCAGCTGAGAAAACATGCCCGTGGCGTGTCGACAGCGAAATGTTCGTATTTGTGTCGGTCTGGATACGCTACATATCGAAGGGACGAGAGGATAGTGGTAGACCAGGATGTTCGTAAATTCGTAGGTAGCGTACACGGAAACCGGTCACGTTTGGTGCTCTATCCATTCGCGAACTTGCGCTGTACCGTAGAGTTTGAATGGTTGTTGAAGTGCAGGAAGTTCTGAGAAAATCATTAATCCCCGACCGAGAAATGACTGGTTTCGAAGTTACTTTAAAAGATCGAATCGTATTTTTGTTCGCTGGCGTTCTGTTGTTATTATCTTTGTTGGTTAATTCCCCAGCGCTGTCGTAGGAAATTTCTTAATAATATTTTTCGACCGTGTTCGACGGTGTAATTAATGATGCTTTAGAGCGCTCGAAGAAACAGCTCTTCGGAGTGGCTTCGAAAAAATATTTCTCTCCGTTTCGGGGAGATATATGGCATCTAGGTAAACAGGAACGGAATCGTATATCCTGTGCTCGGCGAAATCACGACTTATGATATATTGTAGCACGATCTCGAGGACGGAGACTATTACTCCTACCGCGGAAGTGATTCTACAGAGGACCGGAATAAATTATAATCAACGTCGGATGCAACGGAATAACCCAGATTTCTATGCGAGATCGCTTCCACGGATTGCACGCGCTGCTCGACTCGTTGCTCACGTTTCTCGTATTCGCGAGACACATTTCTGTCTCTTTCAAAATTCTCACCGGGACGAGATCTATCACAGTGACACGATTATATTATAAACATTAAAATTTCGAATAGAACAAGTTAATCTTGCATCGAAAACAAATCTGCCTCCAATAAAAATGTTACGATTCACCGTACCATGCACGTAATCCTTTCGACAAAATATTGTTTCGCTTTAATCTAACGGGCGCCCGCGGCGCCATAATTTAGGATCATTTCGACGCTCGTCGAAAGACGGAAGCTGCCGCACAAGACCAAGAGAAATATAAATTATAATCAGCCTTCGCTACGCGGAATGGCTGTGATTTCGACGGAACGTGATGAGACGGCGACCGATTCGATTTGCGTGGCCCACGCCCACGCATCAAAGGAGCCGGCAACATTGACTACAGGCAAAGGATTACGAGAATACCCGGCGATCCTCTTTCCCCAACGATAAATCCGGTCTGGTAAATTCGTGGAGGGGCACGATTCACGTGAAATTCAATGCGCAGATAGCGTTCACGTGCGCGCCTGGCGAGGGGCGAGTTTAGAAAAGGTGAAAGGTGAGGGTGGAGAAATAAAAATGTGCCGCTGCTTGCTCGCACGACGCCGTGACCCTGGGCCCTTCGATTCGAACGTAATCGCAACAAGAATACTTGCAATCCTCTGCGGACAATCAATCTTCTCTCTATTTCTGGAAAACGATAATTAAGCGCCAATAAACCGCTTTCGCGGTGAGACGAAAGAGAAATGAACTTAGTCACCGGCATGCACGTTCTGTATCCGCACGATCGGATACGAGCAACGCGACGCGTTTCGCGTGGATCGCGGAAAACGAGATTCGCGTAATCCGTTCGACAGAGAGCATTTACGTGCATCAATCGGGCGTTAATCATTCACCGGCGATGGAAACACCCACGCGGGGATCCACGGGACGATCGGTCGGTGCGATAAATCAAGCAATACAGAAATTTATTATCCACAGGAAACGCACTCGGACCCGAGCAGATTGCGACCGATGGAAGCGGGCGAAAGGTCGGTCGCGCCGCGACCAATAAATTTAATTAACGGATAGGCGAAAGCGCGGACCGCGAACCGAGTGATCGTTGCCGATCATTTCGCTCGCGAGCAGGTAAAAAAAAATCGTTCGCCAGCTTTCGGCCTCCGCTCGGGCGGCCCATAAATATCGACGCCGGCCGTTCTGCTCTACCTGTGCCGTAGTTGCACAACGTTTTCGCGCACGGAATGTTCAATGAAGCGTGCAGATGCGCGTACCGCCGTTTCCGAGGGAGGAACGGGATGCCGACGGTCGCAGCGTGCCGAGGAGAACGGGAACTGAAACGCGAGGTCACCCATTCGAACACGACACCACCGTTGTCGAAACAGCAGGATCTGCCCCGGCTGACACGGCTACCGGACAAATGGATTCAGGAAGATTCCGCTAACGAATCCGTTGATTTATCGCGCCAGCTTCCGCTTTCTTGGTAACCCGTGCAGCTTCCCCGTGTCGACCTCCACCGGGAAGAATTATGGCGCACGGAAATACGACCGCGGCTTGTTTCCCGATGAACAATCGATAGATAATGAACATGGGGATTAGGAAGGAAGGCGTGAACGGCGTGCGAACGGTGAAACTTTATTGTCGATGGAATGATGCGAGGTGTTTGGGTGAGTGTATGCGAGAACTTGTTTGTAACAATTTAATAATGCGACCGTTCGTGTTATTTAATTTAATCTGAATCGTTTTATTCGAAGGAAAATTGAGAAAGGTTTCGGATACGTAATTGTAATCGTAGGGATTGTGGACGTTCAAATTTGAGTAGCACCAATTGTGGAAGGATGAACGAAGGTGGGGGTATGTAAACTTAAACATTTCCACGAAACTAAATAAAACAGCGAGAGAAATAAATGAGACGTTAGTCCCTCGTGGCCTCTTCCCGTGGTATGTACACGGTAGCCGTAGTGTACGGTACACTGTAGTGTACGTCACGAGTCTTGATGGACGGCCGCATTAAACCGTCCAGCAGTTCTCCAGCTGTTTGTTCTCCGCGAACTGGATTCGATTTTCTGCTGGGCGTTTCACGAATCGAGGAATGGTCGAAATTTCGGTATTCGCTCGCCAGCCTGCTAACATTTCTGTTTCGATATCGGTCCTCGCTTGAACCGCGAGCAATTTATCTCAACGTGCACAGCCCAACAACTTATCGTTCATTTAACGACGAAAATAAATTTGTATTCGCGAAAAGGATCACCGCTATTGGCTTGATTTATCGAGAATAGGATCAGGTTTCGAATCGCCAGTCGAAGAATGCAGCAGAGATGGTAATGAACGTGTTAACGTGGGTCCAAAACACCTCGAACCCTTTTCATTTCTCACAAGAACGAAGTACATAGCGTTTGAGAGACGCAAATCTTATAGATACATAACATGCACCGTGCTTCACAAATGTAATCGACCATCATTGATCACTGCGCAAGCTTCTAAACAAATATTTGCCCAATACCTGTGCACGCGTACACTAAGCTACCAGAGCAGAGGACACGATGAACTCGCGTTCCCCTGGAGGTTTACCTCACGAGCAGAGCAAGCAGATTACAATAATCCTCCGGGTTTCTTCATCGATGCCCTTCAATTCACTATCCCCGAAAAATGAATCGCAGCTTTCATCAATTTCGCGCAATTAAAAATCTATATACCTGCCCGCATCCTCTTCACGTCGACAACCCCCAATTGATTGCCCAAAAACAAATGAACACCGCGATCCTTCTTCGTACGCGGTTCCATCGAGATAATCGAACGTTTTCCGCCAAGTATTTATCAAATCCGACCCGGGCGTCGCGCGGGGAAAGATTAATAACGGGTCGAGTCGGAAGGCGCCTGAAGAAAAGAAGTTCGAACGACCGATATCGCGCGCGCTTCATTGAACGCTCGCCCTTGAGATTCGATCGGCGTTCGCAGATAGCCAGTCCAATTAATGAACGCAGGAAAGGAGGACGCGCGAGATTCGCCGTTGATACGAGAGTGGCCATGGTGTTCCAAGGGGGCGAAACCTTTGGGGGAGAAGGCGGCATGGAAATAATGGCGAAGCGCGTCGCTGGTCCGGCAACGGGCCATCGCCATAAACTATCTGTAGGTGTCGAGTTTGTCACGGTCATGCGAGACCGAGTTTTCAAAACAGGATTAGCCGTCGGTCGGATCTCAGCGTCGTATCTCTTCGGCCAGCGAAAACGTCCGTCGTCCATTTTTCAGTGACGTCCTCTTGGCTCCCTCTCTCTCTCTCTCTCTCTCTGTCTCCCTCTGTCTGCTTCCCCTTGCTCGTTTATTCGTCTTTTTCCTTTCTTTTCCTTTTTTTTCTGCACCCCACACTCGGAGCAACCACGGTTCGCAGCCACGGGTAACCGGGGGATTATCCACATCCGGTCATTTCTGTCTAATTTTTTTTTCTCTCCCTCCACCGCCACCCTCTCTTCAGCGTTGCGCGTTGAACGACGCTCGAGGAATATCGTGAACGTACCGGGGATCCGTTGCGCGGGCGTTCATTCACGAAAATAGATCTGGACTGGCTTCTCAATGGCTTTTCGCATTGTTCCCCGGGGATCCTCGGGAGAGATCGTAAGAACGATTTGATTGAGAATGGACAGGGAATTTCTTTTCTTCGGTTTCTTTGCCGTTCTCGTTTTTTTTTTTTATTTCTTTTCTATTTTTTTTTTTCCACGTCGACGCTTCTTCCTGCAGGATGCGCGCTTCTTCGTCCGAATTGGATGTACGATAAGTGCAGCTTTCGATTTGCAATGGAAATTGAAAGAATTGATGGTGGGAAGGTATTTGAAACAGGAGGAGCATATGTTTTATGAATCATGTGATTTATTGTATTGTATAGGGAAAATTGTATTATTTAATTTTTTTTTGGTGGTATGATACTTTTGACATGCGTCGAATAAAATTGTTGAAGCTCGTGAATTTTTCCATTCGTCGTCTACCAAATTCACCTTTGCACTTTCAGAGTGTCGATATTTGATATCGGCTTTAATTCGTCCTGCATTGGTAACCAACCATTCCCCGCGGTAACATGTCAACTCGTTTTTCCTCATTTCGCCGAACGTAATCCGATGCTCGCAGGAAGGCTCATTATCCTGTCAGGATAGCCGCCGGGAAAATGACAGGTCTCCACGAAGTAGGTCGCGTAGCAGACATGAAATTTAAAATACGGCAGGATTAGCATAATGACGGGGATAGAGAAGAAACATTTTGACTCGACGAAAAGATACGACTGAACTTTTCGTCGCTAGTGCCTCGACATATAAAAGCCAGCTGGCTTCGATGGATCAACGATGGTTCGGTAACACTAAAAATAATCGTTGACTTTCCTTCTACTCTCGTCGTTAAATAACATTTTTATTGTTGTACAATTTTAATGATTCTCAGTGCCGGGACGAGAAACTTCTCGCACACTAATTGGTCGAGTTGGATAAATATTAAACACTGCCGGAAATTGTTTATTTCCCAACTCGGGAATTCAATAATACGAAATATACTGGACAAGCGGAGGCAAAGATAATTGGAAAACAAATTCTGCGAAAGTAATGCCGCGATATTTAATAATTATCGGAAGTTTGAATAGAAATATCTTCGCAATATTTACGTTCTTTACTTTCAACAAAAATTTATCGATTTATCTTACACCGTATTCACGTTAAACGACACCGTGGCAATTTTTATCGAACTGTACGCCTCTTATCAAATTGTACTTTCACTTGAACGCATTCAAGTGCTTCCGCGATTTCTTAATAATCGTAACGTGCCGGCGTTTGAACTTTGCACAGTACTGCCGACTGCTAATGACAGTTCTTGCTCGACCATAAATGTTGTTAATTATTCCCACGGGATCTCTTACTTAGGAGCTGGTATCCCTTCGTGTAATACACAATCGTGGCCACCTGTGTTTTCGCCTCCGCAATATTCCGTCCGTCATTTACGATAAAGCACGCCGGGAAACCAAGTTTATCCATCACGCTGACGTGCCCCATTCTTCACGGTAAATACCAGAAGTGCGTTTGTTCTTTTCCCGTCGTCGTCGACTCGCTTCGGATCCCGGATGAAGCTGTAGGTATATTAATCGAGCCCGATCCCGGTGTTAATTATTTAAAGACCGCGACTACTGTATTGAAACTCTTATGCGTCTTCCATTCAGTTGAACGTAAGCACCGTACCCCGTTCGAACGAATAAAGCACAGCACAACGCTAAGATTGCATCGTTTTATTCAATTGCCTCCAACAATCTTGACTCCAAATAAATTTTCAATTCATTCTTTCCTTTATTGAAGTATTCTAGAATTATTTTCTTATTACATTATTAGTGAAATACAATTTTCCTTCATTCATGTATCTTCCATTCGGTACGTCTTGATTACAAACAAATGCCTGCGAAATTAATCGTGAAATCGTGTGGTTAAATTACACATCCGAGGACAGAATATTTAAGGTTCTCCTTTCTTAAAATTCGCATACGCCCAGGAACGACAACTCGTATTACCACAGCCAATTTATATACCAGCATATCGAGCCAACCCTTTTCCTCGCCACTTTCTCACCAAGAAGAGACTGTCCCTAATTGGCTTGACCCCGCAGCTGACCATCACGCAGATGCAACCGTTTGAATTTGGATCCCGACACCAAGAGAAAGGGAAGATCGTAGGAAAGCATAATTTTTCACTTTAACGACCGATGACCATCCCGTGCCTCCTCCTTTTCGAGACTGAATGCCCGACAGCTCGCCCTTTGAATCCTCTTTCCTGCAATGGTCACACCTCCTCGTTGCCTCCTTGCCCGCTCACGTACGCTCCACTAATGATGCGACGGATTTGCATATCAATCGCGATTTACCAACCTCGTTGCGTTATGGCCCTGTAATGGCTGTTCGTATCGCATCGTTGCGAACACGACCCGATTTCGCTTTCACCGTCTTTGAAGCTGCAATATGGAACGATACGACGCGTCTCTATTTTTGGACCTAACTGTGCTTTAAAGTGTACATCCTCTACCGTCCAACGATGCTGGGTTCTTTTTTATTACATCGCGAACGGGATAATCGATCGCAGTAATTCTGTATTAAACAACAATCGCAAGTAGAATGATAATTTCTTTTCTGCGCGATGTCGCAAGTGCGGCATTGCAGGTAAATCGACAGGCATTTTAATTCCGTTCTCTCTGCAAAATTCTCTTGTAAATTTAAAAAAAGAAAAAGAACACCGGGGGAAACAAATATTCTAATTCTATGAAAGCGAAAGCTAGAAACTGCGTACTACAGAAGGGAAGTGTTTACTTTTGAAAAAGGACACCCATCGAAACTTGTTTCCCTGAAATTATTTATTGATTGCACAGAGTTTAGTCCCGGTGTAGCATCGAGTTGCTACGAAATTCTAGCAAAACGACGGAAAAGAGCTGGAAAGTTAGACGGACGAATCCTTTTTCTCACTCTGTGGGAAGGCGTCAGAACGTCATTTGCCTCGAATAACTGCGCGACAGATGTCGAGTCGTTAGCGAACCATTATACGAGTGTCGTCACACATTTCAAAACTTGGATTTCCATGTATCCCGTGGAATCCACAAGCCTCCCGCGCCGACAATGGAATCACGTCGTTTGCAAATATTCTTGTAAGCCCATTGTCAGCGTCGTCGCCGGCTCTAATACACCTGGGACAATTGAATCAAAGAGGCCCTGCCCGGTGCTACCGCCGCGGAACGAAACGACGTTTTCGGTACACTCCGCCTTCGTATATTAATAGTCAAAACGTATTTTGAAAATATTTTCCCGGCTGAGTCATCCGGGGATAATGGAGCCGATTCTTCAAGCATGCTGAAGTGCCTGCGAATTGTGGCCGGTTGAAGTGCCAAGTTCACCGTTCACGTGTACAGCGAATATTTCTCTCGGCGTTGTACTTGTTCAGCTGCATCATTCTGTTCCTCGAATATAATTGGCCGTATTTTGGAGGAAACACTCGTTGGACGATCTGAAGGATTTTTAATCGAATAAGAGGAATTCCAGGTGAAATAGAACCGACGGCAAATTGTCCCTCGCCAATGGAATATTCGTTCTTCTATTTTAAACAAATCGAATACACCTTCATCTCTGTTCAAGCTGCTCCCCTTTTCACCAAGCATCGTCGATTAAATCTCCAAAATGTGCAACGCGTTCTTCAGCCAACAATGCATCACGGGGACCAAGAAAATCATAGTGAACGCGCAGCAGCACGAATCGGCGTTGATTTTGCATTAACTTCTGACCCGACCCGGGCCGCCGGCACGGAAATGATCGATAATCGTTAGGAGCACGGCCAAAGACTGTACATACACGTTTGCCGGATATTGAGCGTACGTGGGCCGATATTCATCGTTTATGGATCGACAGCAACTATGTACAGGTACGAAGATATCTTGATATTCTCGGTGAATCTTCGGCAACTTTGCCAGCCGACCGGCGCAACGTGGCTGTGGGCGATACGAAGCACGCGAATTACTTGATTACGATACAGAAGATCGACTGCTCTATCGTACGGCCGTTGTTTAATGCTCATTATTACCGCTGATTTGCCGCGGAACATAGTTAACGTGAATTACGAGCGGATCAATTTCCGGGGGCCGATGAATCGCTGACAGGTGCGTGCTTAGAGGTGAGCGTTTATAGCACGGCCGGGTGTAATGCGCGAGTTCATGGGATATTTGTGCCTGCTTGAAGCTAACTTGATCGTTCATCAGCGACGATCGAACCGCGATCCAGTTTGCATACTTTGCTCGCACCGATTTATGGACCGCCCGACGGGGAACTGCTTGTCGTTCCCGTAAACTAAGGAACTAGGCTAGTAATTCAATGAACATGAAATCGATAATGAGACGGTATCGATTCCAGTCGTCGGCTGCCTTGTTATTAAGAGGTGAACAGGGCGTGGTGGAATATTTCTATGCACCGGGAGTTATCGTGATTCTCCGAACCGCAAATAACAACGAGTACGCGCGGGGTGTATGCAGAGGAATAGCGAGGAACAAAATAATGATGGTTGCGAAATTGGACTACTTTTTGGAAACGAACGATCGTTTTTTCGTCGAAGTGACGATCACGAAAGATCGTTTCGAGTATAATGCTGGGGACCGCGGAGAGGGTGGAAATTTATAGGCAATTGCAGGTGAATGGTGCAACGTCACAATTTATAGAGCTATTTAAAAGTACAACAATTTTACAACTTATTATCATATTTGTAATTAAATTATATCGTTACAGCTTTCGCATGGTCTTAATATGTTGTATACGTTCGAAGTGTGTATGCGCTCGGCCGAGAAATTTTAATAGATTCGCATCGTACATTAGCCGTGGGGAAAATGACCGGTTTTAGTTTAAACGGCGCCGAGTTTACCATCACCTGATACGCGGTAAACAGCGGGCACGACGAAGCAGGTGTCCGCTCGGGGGGTGAGAATTCATCGCGCGTGATCGTGTGACTTTATTAACTGATCTCCCGTTGAATAACCAAAGGTTCATTGTTAAATTGAACCTCTCGCTTGCAAATTTCGGTAATAACTAACAATCTCGCCGCTCCTGTCGCGCGGTTCCACGTTTCTCGGTTCGTAAAAAATCGCGTGACCGCTTCGCGTAACCGTAATCTATTAAATTACACGGCTCGGCCCGTGACAAAATTGACAGGAACGCTCAAGCTGTACGCTTCGTTTTTCTTCCTCCTTTAACCACCCCGAACGGCCCTCGCGCCTCAACGACGAATTTATACATTTTAATGCGCCGAGATTGCATTGAATGCACGGGGCTCGGGACCAAGGGGAAACAGGTGCGCGCAGGGAATTACGATATCGTCGCAATATCAAATCCAATTAACCGGTCCAATCACTCGCGATTACTTTCTTCCTTGTACTAATTCAATAAACCAATTACGGGAGATGTTGCGACAGATACACTTTCACCGGCGAACGGTACACGCGGACGAAAAGACGCGAAACGAAACGGAACGAAAAGCGTCGGTTAAAAATTCGCCCATAAATTGCTCCAATAAAATAATTTCACGATAAAAGACTATCAATCGAGGCACGATCGTTCGACACGAGAGGCGCGATATCGCGATTACACCGTAACCGCCTCAATAATATCGACGATAATCCGCCATTAAGGCCGGACAGGCAGCTCGTGGCGAATTCCATGTCGACTTTCTCGTGTCCACGTGAAAGTCCAGCGTGCCGAACCCCGGTGCGCCCATTCACGTGGCTCGCGCGATTTTTCGCCTACGAACTCGCCGGGATGCGGTTTCCCGGGATTGCAGTCGGCCGCAATTACTTGCAGCCCGGCCAGTAAAGCGAGGCGGGACGACCCCTAACCCCTGGGCAATGTCTGCTGCCACAGAGGCTGCTGGTAATCACGTATCCTACCGTACCCTTCGTGAACGCGCCGGCCCAAAGGGAGGAAAGGGACAGGTCTTGTAGAAGACAGTGGATGGATGGAGAAACGTGGTACAGAGGATGGCGACGGAATTGGAGAAGAGATGGAAAATAAGATTGTCGAGGGGGAATGCAAGGCGGGAAGAATTTTCGAAGGAGGGACGAAGATTTTTGGAAACAATTCGGTCAGAGTTTTATGTAGGAGAGAATTGTCGAATTAGTGACGATTCAGTTTCGATGAAACGCGGAGAAGGGTGTCAAATATTCGGATTTTTTGTTTAAATATACAAAGCTTGGAAAGGGGATAGAAAAAGTGTCGAAAATCTGCGGGAAGAACGAGCAACGAAGGGGCACGTAAAATCAGATTGTTTGAAGCGAAAGAATCGGTGGGCTGCAATAAATAAAGGAAAAGAATTCGTGTATGTGAAAGAGAGAAGAGATTTTAAGGAAGTCGATGAAGGTAATTGGAGGGAGACGGAGAAGGAAATTGATAGGGAGAGTGAGAGACGGCGGAGCGAGGAAAAGGGAGGGCAGGTCATGCATGCCGTGCACAACGGGGGAAGAGAAACGTGCAATTTTCTCGCAAGCTCGAAAATAATCGTGCTGGAATTGATACTGCAGTCCACGATGCACGTAAAATATAAATCACGGGCAAGAATGTTTTGCAAGTGAAGGGGTTGGGTAGTTTCGCGAAATGAAAGTGGAATACATAACGTATTCTCGCACGCGCCATTGCTGCACGGTTCCGCTTAATACTTTTGTGTATCTCTAATAGGAAAGTATTCTGTCCGCTGATTTATGAAAAGTTAAAAGTCGAACCATAAATATCCATTCGTCCCCGTGGGTCGGTCTAATTAATCCAGTGTCCTTTCACTTGGAAACGATCCGCGCACGATCATTTGGATAATTAATTTGTCCGTTGCCCTTTCGCTTGACCCGCGTCACGTACAATTTTAATCGGTGCTCTTTAACTGCACTATCTCCCTAGAATGTGCGTTTCGATAATTATTTTACCCGCGCTGCGTCCGCTCATTTAAATTCACCGCGCGCGTAATACCCGTTTCTCGAATCAATTAAGATAACAATCGCTTATTTCAAACTTTTAGACATCAAATTATTCGACGGTATTGCGTAATTCCGTTCGTAAATTCTGGAACGACTCGAATACCTCGAAAAATGGTCTACACTGTCCAAGAAGAAAATCGTAAGAATCGGGAGAAATTCTGTTTCACGCAGAATTAAATTCAACGATGTCCGTTTGCTTTACGCGCAACTTCACCTGTCCTCCCAGATAACTCGAACATCGCGACGATTTACGTTTCCTGCCCAACGCACCGTTAACGCGAACCGACGAAGCCCCATGGAACCCACCGGATCGACCATCGACATTTATGACGGCGGTCCAGCCGGGGTGGAGATGAAAAAGTATACGTGCTCGGTTTCGCGCCTCCGTCGTCCGCGATTCTCGCCTCTCCCATTCGGGTCAGGCGTAAATTTACGCCCGTGTGAACTTGGACGAGTGGTCGCGCGGGTCATGCGACTTCCTCATTGCCGTCCGGCGGTATCGCGCGACGTGGATTCGTTATTGACGAACGCCTCGTGTTTTAAAACCGCCGCCATTTGTTATCCGCGACGGTCATCGCTCACCAGTTGTCCTGGCACGTTTATTAAATTTCGTCCGGGCGACGTCTTGCACGTATTCACGAACAGGGCACGCCGCGTACGCGCCCTGGAAGCCGCGATATCGCGAGGAAAGGAGACCCGGAGGAATTATGGACGACGGGGTTCGTGAATACATGGCGCGCAACCGAATTCTACACGCTCGAATTGTAATACGATTCTCTTGAGACTCGTCCCTAGAAAAATGACACATGTATTCTCGAGCCCCCGAAATTATGATCTCCGTTTCGGGTCGCCCGGCTAAACGGGACAATAATGGTTATTTATGAATTCGATGAATGGCGATTCGACCGGTCGGTGTCTTCGGCGTGGAACATTGCTCAATATAGCGGAAAGGGGACAAAATGCGTCAGTAGACATTGATCTCGAAGGAAAACTCGGGATGAACGATCATCCTGGAAGGTTGTCAAGCGATTGGAAATGAAAATTGCAAACTTATGACCCGGCCCCTGTTACAGCAAACCTTTTCATCGTTCGAGTGATACATTTTTGCCTGAACAAACAAGACGGCGTATTGAACACCGCAGCTGTTTCACGGTTATACACTGGCCGATAGGAGGGCCGTGTTTTCGTAAATATGAATGTGGGTTGAACGTTCGAGGCTTCCACTGGAAAGCTTGGACGTGAAACGATGTGCTACTTTATCGATGATTGAAAGGTGGGACAGGGACGGAGCTTGAGAATTATTCACCAATTGCAGACAATGAGTCGCAAGGCCCGGTCGGAACAGTACGATCGATCTCCATCTTATATTCCTCTTCGGTGCGATCGTTTCGATCGAACCGGATCAGTGGATCGACTCTCGTGAAATGTAAACGGTATTGCGCGTACCACGATTGAAGTTTCTTTAATGTTGCCGTTTATATAAATTTCATGTATCATAAGGTGACATAAATCGTGCTTTTAAGATTGAATTTCTGTATTTTGATTTCACGATTATTCGACAATTTTATTGTACAGAAATTAAATTTTGTCATTTTTGTTATTTCCTCGGGAGAATAAATTGAATTCATTGTTTTCTAATTCCCTTGGATTATAAACGTGTTTCTGGATTATTAAAACTATATTTCTAGAACAGTCAAGATTGATATTGCAGTTTAATTTTAATGGGAAAATGTTTTAACTATGAAAATATAATAATTAGTGGCAAAGTTTCCTCTCGGTTCACTCGCAGTGGTGACATTCGAATATACTGTGAACTAACATTAACATTGGAATCGACAATATTTCTAAACGGAGTGCTACACATTTTCTCGAATTAACGATGCGCTGGAACGTCCCTGATCCGTCACAGAATTCGAATGATTTATTCCCTTTAATAGCTGTGGCGGGATCGGTAATCGAGAGTCTGCTTATCGATTCGGGATCGCGCACGACTTGCCAGCGAAATTATCGTCGAAATTATAGCCAATGGTTAATGTATTAAATGGCCAAGTACATACGAAAGTATTTCAATTATACCGGGCATTATTTTATGAATTATTCGGGAAATTACAGCCCGACCGGGGTTTTTAAATGCAACCCCCTCGAAAAAGATCGCGGGCCCGTACGTATGACGATAATGATGATGCTGTTGCTTCCGATGATGATGGTGATCATGATTGCAACGATGAGTACGCTTAATTGTACATAGTGCGTAATTATGGTAATAACAGAGATCGCCACGTGAACGTCATACGCGTCTTTGTCATTTTTCATCGGGCAATGGATATCGATTATATTTATCGAAAAGTATTTGACCACGATAATCTAGCAGCAAGCGGTTTCCTTAAAAAATACAGTACTTTAGCTTGTAATTACAATGTTACACATATTTTTCTACGAAACTAAAACGTTTCAGCATGCAACTTTTTATGCAGAATGCATAGTTTTTGGTATAGCTGTTGATTGAAATTTTTGTATCAAATATTTCATTTCGAATATTAATTATTTGTTCGCCACCTCACTTCAGAAGATGATCAACCGCTCGTTAATCACAAATATTTTATTTCCTTGCGCGTTATAATCGAATTTCGTTAAAGGGCTAATTTATGGCCCAACGTCATCAACAGAAAAAATCAATGCGGCAAAACTTTCATTCGTCCCAACGCACAAACTTGCAGAACATGAGTTATAAAAATGTAATAACCATTAATGTCTGTCATAAAAGAGAATCCCCTTTTTCCTGTTTTAAACAAGCGTAAAAGAATAGAACTTCTTGCACGCGTGGGTCGAACTTAACGTTCGACCTCGTGGAAGAGACGCGCGAGGACTTCGTAGGTACTTGGCATTTTTTTTCCTTTTTTTTTTCTATCGCAGACGTTTTTAATCGATTTGCAGACTGTGCAACGGAGGATCGTAAAATCCGATGATGTCAGAAGATAATTGCATCTCCTACTTCGCTGATCGTTAAGGCTCCTCTTATTACAAGCAGCCTACTGTTCGGCAAACAGAGACCGAAAGTTAAGATTAACTTGTGACCAAAAAGTTCAGAAATAAATATTACCTCTAACTCAATACACATATTATCCTCGTATCTTCATACGATTCAATTTATGTACAAAAAAAAAAAATTGGAATCTTAGAAGTTGTAGTTAATATTGCCAAAATTGTTCATTAACTTAGATCAGTATCCTTATTTATAATATTTTTACAGGAGCACAGTTCGTCGCAATCGGCAAGAATAAGTACGCGAATGCTGCCGCGTGAATCCGGTTGCGGATATCAAGGGTGGTGTCCCACTGCCGAACCATCCGCCGAAAAATGTGACCCGGGGCACCGCAGCGGCCCCCACAGAATCTCGAGTCCCCTAGGAATTCGAGTACCAGAAATTCCCAATTGGACAGCGACTGTTGAACGGCTACTCCGTTAACCCACGTGTCCACCAAGCCAGATAAGATCCAGCGGGTCGGTTTTTAATCGATGCTATCCACTTGGAGCAAAGTTTACGGAACGTGTTTTCGATAAATACTCACCCACACGCTCACCTACGTGCACACGCTCCGGGTTTCTCGCCGAGGGTTTCACACGGGAATCGTACGTACGGCGGAGCTATACATATTAAACGGTACACGGTTTGGTAGGGGCTCGAGTAGCGTGTAACGTGAAAAAAAGGATACAATTTAGTCGCGACCCGGCCAGTTAAACGAGAAAATGAATCACGAATTAAATCGTAATGCTTCTTACGAAGGTGTAAAAGGCGACCGGCGATGTTATCGTACCGAACACGATATAAATTCTAGTCACGCTGTTTTTTTTGCTTTTTTTTTTGCTTTTTCCTTTTTGTACTTTTTATCGCTCGGTACAAGAACAAGTTTCGGCTTTGAAAGAAACTGCCCGTCGATGATGGCTGTTACGTTGTTCCTTGTATCACCGTCACGCGCGGTCAGCTGAAAATTTAATTAAGGTTTCCTAATCCAAGCCGACGATCCGTCCTTTTTCAATCGCAGCGGAAACATTTCCGAATATTCCGTAAAATTTCAATCGCCACGAAGTCCGCCGTTTGGCCTGGGCCAGGGAATCCCCTTTGAATTTTCATAAATTTTATGAACCCATTTGTCGAAATTAACATTCCATTTCGAAATCGTAACAAAACGTCGAAATCCCTGAGAGTAGGTAACATCGAGCTGAACGTCATTAAGACTGACCATCGGGATACAATAAAATAATACCAGAATGCAATTCCCTTGCTCCATCCTTCTTCCCCGTAATTTAAACAATCCCCGTGATTCCCCGTCCCCGGTAAATTCCTCCTACTCGACGCGCCAGTCTCACCTTACGCAACCTACACTCTCCGCGAATCTTCATCGCGACGATCACCAAATATGCAAGTCGCGACTTCTCCGCGTTCCAGCGGATCCCCTCCTTCCCCCGCGGGTTTTACGATCATTTCGCAGTGAGTTTCAACGCAACGCCCTTTGCATGCTGTCCCGAGGGATTCCAAGAATTGCATAAGCGTTGCGTAGAGGCGCGTGGGCAGCGTGCACCGAGTTGGCTGAGTGCACGTGCTTGGCCGGCCGGGGGTCAGGCAGGTGCGTGCCGTGGGGTCATGCGAAGGAACATTCACTGTCACGTTGCGGATATCACGCGGCACGTCGACGTGTAAACGCACTTTCACGCGTTCCACGCGGCGCACTCAACGAGATGCCGGCGAACGAAGGGGCGAGCAGATGAAAAGAATCAGGTGTGCTTAATTATCGGGCCATCTCGATTGCGAACGATAATGAAGAGGTACTGATTTGCTTTTAATTAAGGAAATTGTGGGAGGTGGTCCCTTGCGTCGATGATGAGACGACGGGTTGAGAGGTTCGGCTGAGCTGAATGCGGTTTTTTTTTTATTTTAGTTGATTTTTTGATGCAGGTAATGTAACGGGGTGTTTGGCTGAGAGTTTGGGCACGAATGATTTTAAAAGTACGTTCAGACGAAGCGTCGCGAGGGTATTATATAAATTTTTGTTCGACTTGGACATTGTTTTTGCAGTGCTGTTGATAATGCGCGTACGATATGCTCTTCGCGACGCGAATACATTTTGAATGAGAGGAATGATGCTCGCATTAATTGTAATTGTAACGTGAATTATTTCCTCTGCAATTATTTTCGTTGCGCTTTTGCACGAGGCGGTGCCGAGGTACGCGAAATTTGCAAAGCTGGCGAGCGGGTGAGCTACATCCAGGCGCTTCATTGCGACTGACAATGGTAGTACGCAGAGCTTTCTCTTCATTTTCGAGTACGGTAATTGCGTTTCATGTAATTACACCGATCGCGAAGTTCTCGGTAAATTAAATCAGCCTTGGGAATTTTTAGAGTAACACATTTCCAAGGCACTGCGGCTAATGAAACATTAATTGCAGCTCGAAGAAAACGAAATCAAATTATTTATGCATACAAAATGTCGAACATTTTTTAACGCAGTCGATTAAACGTCTGCAAGGATAATCTTATGCAAAGTAGTAGTATTTGAAAGGTATACTCAATATACCTATGAAGTTCACGGACATTTAAATAACCACACCGTGGTTCTTGAATGTAATTCTTGAAACCTGCTAGAGAGATCCTTGCCTCAACGTTTTAATTACAACCGTGAGACCGGACAAAATCGTGGTTAAATTTTAATAACCCGGTTGGCCCGAATGCAAAGGAGGATTTTCGAAGGTAAGACAATCGTACGCGAAGCGAAACTGTAATAACAGAAGCGGGGCATGCTCGAGTTCCATGTTCTTAATCATTAGTCTCGTTGCAAAAAAGAATGGAATCCCTTTGAAGGAACGTGCAAGAACGAGACGTCCGGCTGCCCTTATAGCCGCGAGTGTGGAATTAAATTAATATTAATCTGGAGCACATAGCCATCAAAATTCTGGGTTACGAACGGCGATCTGCATAATTTCAGATTTCACAGATACCCCCTTTTTATTTCGGCAAATTCAGTTCTCTGCATTTTGTTTCGCAGCCACCGGAGGACAGGCGGGAAGCAAGGAAAGAAATTTTGCTTTGAAAAACGATTTATTATACAAATCAAATAATACATTTTGTTCAACATACAAGATTTACAGAAAACTCGACGGGGTGTCACGAAATATAATAGAAGAGATAAGTTAATGGTAACGCAGACGGCGGTCTCGTGATTTATTTAATTTGAACGCCGCGGTTTATTTCTCAAACTTGCCACCAGAGAATACAAACTTCCGCCGCTGTAATCTCGCTTTATTTCCTGCCTCCGCTACGTTCTCATATCAAGAACTTTAATTCCGAAGCAGCTACAACGGAAGATAAATAGTTCTCGCCTCTGCGAAAAGTACAGAATTACATTCACCGCCTCCCATCTTCGCGGCATTAACTGTGCGGACAATTATTTCGAAAAACCGAGCCGCATATATTTTTTAAAACCCCGTTCGAAACACCTTACCGCCAGACTAAACATTTTCGCGCACGACTATTCATCCGTGATACGATAACGACGGATATTCAATTCGCACGACTTTCACGCGTAAACGAACGAATACAAAAATCGTGCGATTAATCTTAATCCACTGCATGTCCGATTCAACTCGTTCACGAAGACCGGCACCGCGTTACAATGCAACTCGTTTCTCATTCTCGCGCTCACGTTCCTCCCCAGTGTCATCGACAACACGTTCCGACCCACCGCCGGATATTATAATTGCACATCGACACCGGCGTCGCGGCGCCCCGCGGCCGTTTCACGTTTGCGGACGAAATTCGTGCTCTCCAGTTTCCTACGCCTATCGGCGTTTACACCTGCGCCCCATCCTTCTTCGTTTTCCGCGAGGAACACGCGCCCGCAATTCATTCTCGCGCGGCGATCGAGTTCTCGCTTTATCGCGGCCTGTATCGGCGTTAATTTATCGCCCGGTTTCCAGCCGCGGCATTAGAAAACGAGGAATCACGGCCGAGCCGCCACAAATCATCCCACGGGGACAACGGGTTGTCGTCGTCGCGGCATTAAATGGATCAAATACGGTGGCTTGGCCCGGTGCGGCGTTGAATTATGTCGCGGCGATAAAGCACAGTTTCGCCGTTGCCCCACGTATTGGAGTAGAATGCAGCGGGGAAAGATTTTTTTGCAATTTTCAGCGGTATGAATTATTGGAGCGGAATAAGCGCGGTCGTCGGATACCTGTTCGTTTCTGGGTCGAACAATTTGTTTCGGACAGAGCGGGGCTTAAATAATAATTGGAGCTTGTGTGAACGCGGGTAGGAGTTCAGTTTCGTTCATTGCAATTTTTATTTTCCAACGTTTTCGATTGTAGTGGCGCGTTTATAATAATATTTGTACGCTGTGATTGGGAATGTATCGATGATTTTGTGCCCGATATAAGTGAAACGAATATGACAACGAGAAATATTATATCGGAGTAAATAAAACAATGAGCATGGGGCGTATCGAACGGCCGTCTTTCAGCCAGTCGAAGGATCACGAAGTCGAGCTACGTTCCCTCAAATCCACCGTGAAATACCCCGAATATCTTCGCAGTTAAAACAGCCTCAACATCCAATTAATCCCAGCCGACGAACCAGATATCCACGATAAGAAAAACCGTACTTTCCTTCGGTTCCACCGTTTCAACATCCTGCCTATTATACTTTTTCCCCTTGTGGCTCTACACAGAACACTAAACGGTCCATTCCAGGTTTATCCGAAGATCGACATTTTTCCGGCCGAAATTCCAAGCCGTACCTTGTTACGATCGGTCTTGTTCCACGTCGCCGATGCATGACTCCGAACGGACCACCAGGAATGTTGCGCACGACGCTCGCTTTTTAGGCCGGAATCGATTCGAAGCGTTGCCGGCCGATTTTCACGGACCTCGTGCTGACACCGTGGGAGATATAATTTCTGTATTTTCACGGCGTCGTTACTCCCCGACCGTGATTCCGTTTCACCGATTCGGCGAGCCGCGTTGATCGCCAGGGCGACGCGCACTCGCGCCGTGACAATCGCGATTTCCAGGCCTGCGTCTCGGGATCCCTCCTCGATCCGTTTCGTGGCTTCCCTTAATTGGGCCCGTGAAACCGGAGGCCCGACTTCCGAGAACGATCATCGAACGCGTCGTGCATTCGAAGGGAGTTTTAGGCGAGGATGTTAAGTGGACACGACGATATCGTGTTCGATTTATCGAAATTTGCTCGAGCCTCCGGGGATCGAGTGTAATTGAAATCTGTTACATGGTGTAGAGGCTGCTTCTCTGAATAAGAGGAATGTTTTGGAACGAAAACGCTTGTTCTTTGGGGGATGACTGTTTCTTGGTGACATTTTTATTTGATTCCTTTTAACCTTGGTGTTTTAGTTTTTCTATATATACTGGACTCCTTGGCGCATCTTTATTAATGACAATAATAATATAATCGAATAACCATTCGCTGATATTATCGTCTTATCCAGAATCATTTCTATGTCACGCTTCGAATACGCAAAGAAAGCTTCAGTCGATTCGCCAGCACTAATTCGAGTTCCTTCGAATCTCCCCCGATCTTCGTTCCAATGACTCCGCGGAGCATAATTATAATAGTAGCCCACGTTCTCCAACGGGTCGAGATTATCGATCACATTTAACGGATACCCACGCGACGGTCGCGATCTTCTCAGAATTGAATCACGATCATCAATTCCAGAACAGCGGGCAAGAGAAACGTTCGTTCTGTTTCGTGCCCCGGAGGATGGCACTCTATTGTATCCGGCCTCTCGCGCGTTATATCACCGTCCCTATGGAGGCGAGCGAGTACTGCATCGCATAAAGTCACGTCCACAGGCCACCCGCCTGCGATGCCGGGCCAACTGCTGCCCACTCGTACCCACCGGACCGAGTCGTGACTTTAAGCTCCCTCGTGAAAAGTTCAAGACGGTCAACGAATCGAAACCCAGTTCGCGCGATTGCGTTCCGCGTGAACTGCTGTTGCCCGCGGAACTTTGCCCCATAATCGCTGAACCATCGAGGGGCTACCTCGAAGCGTTTCGAAGATGATGAAGTAAACGAAAACGAAATTATTCGTTACTCGATCAAAGAAGGCCTTTCAAAAGCCGTTATTCTTGTCGCTTCTTTTACAACGCGAAGACCGTTTCCAATGGCTCCGGCTGAGAAAATTCTGCGGGACGTTAAACTTTGTCCGGCGTGTAATAAAATCCGTATCCATCGGGCGAAGCTGTTCCGTTCGGGATCGTCGGTACGTCAACGCGCTTCAGTGGCACGAAAATATATTCACCCCCGAAAATTTCAATAAGCGGGACGCGAGTGGCGCGCGGAGCGCCGCCGCGATGGGACGTCGACAGAAAATAAAACCGGGGACACGTTGCGGGGGAAAGGTTTCGGGCCTCGTTCGCCAGGCCCCGGGGACCGTCTCATCGAACGCGGCCCGATTTCTTTTTTGCAGATTCCGCGTTGCGTGCCCATAATGTCCCGCGTGCTGTCTTCGTCGCCGCCGTGTCGTGCGATCTCTTGCTCCCGGCAATCGTTCGTCCCGTATCGCAGCGTGAACTCTTCTGTGCAACCGTTTGCGAATCTCCGCTCGCCAGCAGGAGAGGAATTAAGGGAAGCGCGGGTCCCATAACCTGACGAATTAATCGCGGCCGTACGCGCGACCGTACCTTGTCACGAACGCGCGACGCCCTTTTTTTCGCCCGGAGTTTACGAAGTCATCGCGGGGACGGCGTTCGCAATTTCACGCGAACGGGCCAGCCTCCATTCTTGGATGTGCCTTGTTAGCGTAACCCTCGTATAATGAGGCGTGAATCGCCACGGTGTATCCGCGCCACGGTGGAACCATGGACAAACGGAGTGCCCGTTCGTAAAGATCGGAGGACGATGCGATGTTCATGGGGCGCGATGAAATTTGGAGCAGAACTGCGGCGCAGGGTTTTGTCGCGACGCGGAAAATTCATTGGTCTCTATTTCGAGTGGCACTTGGACTTGGAATTCGATGAATCGAGCTTTTCATTTCGCGAATGGGTGTCTCTCGTGTTTGCGGTTGAAGTTTTCAAGCTTTTGCGAGAACTGCGAGCCGCGGTCTGCGCGATTTTCTCAATGAATTGGGAGACAATCGGAAGATTGGAGGGACTTTAAAGGGGATGTAAAATTCTAGAACCCACGAATCCATGTTGCCGACTCGTTAATTATTTCACGCTCGGGTTTCGCTCGAATCTTCGTTCTGAGAGACGATACTGTAAATTGCAGAATGTAAAATCGTTTCGGCGCGGATGATCAAGGTGCGGCGCGAAAGTTTCGCAGATTATCCAATTTCGCCGATTTATAACAAGACAACGAGGTTGCCGTGTGCCAGATGTCACGATACAACGTGGCGAAGGGGGCGGCGATACTTTGATGGAAACTTGCCTCGAGTGTTTCTCGTGTCACGCACGTGCTCACGTGAGATTTTTTTTTTGTTCTTTTTCGAAGCGAAAGATCTTTCCGCCTCTCTGAAATTACAAGAGGTAACGAAAAAATTCAATACAACATCTGCTAAAGAAGTGAAACAATCCGTAATGTATATAATTTCGAGCGACGCACATTACAGGTATTACTGAAACATAATTCTTTCAAGGAGGAGAGCTTGGGAAATATAGAAATATTTTATACAGGAAAAGAAAGTGGGAATCGAAAATAAGATCTGTGCATCGTGTGTGAACAATCTGGTTGAAATAAACAAAATTCTTTTCCAAATAATAACAAATCGTTTTACCTTGATTTGTTAAAATAGCAGCTAGACTTTGTTTCTACTCTCAATAATAATTCCAAACATCGCGATCGCTTCGAACAAATTTTCCCAACGAGGTCTCGAACGTGTCATCTATAACGAGGTCACAAATTATCCTCGAAACAAATGCATGCCGACAGGGACAGATTTTCACGAAACTTCTTCGGCCGTTTAGTGGGTCACGCGGAGAGTGTGAGACCCGTGCACCGGAAATCGTTCGAGATCCATTCGACCGCGAGAGAGAAATCAGGCTTCACCGTGGCATGCGTGCGAATCTCGAGTAGCTTCGAATATAATTTTAGAGGAACACGACTCGCAAATTAACCCGGCACCTCTCGCGTGATTCGGACGTTACCTTAATGGCCGATTGGTCACGCACAAGGAACGAGCCACGACAACGATTTACAATGCCACGTCTCAATCGTGACCCGCAAATTATCACTTTGCCAATTTACACAACGGATAACAGATTGTCCGCCGGACAATGGCCACCAATCTTTGCAATAGGGTTTCGAAATAAATGCCCGGACAGGTGGCCACGAATCGTCCGCGATGGTTTCATTTCGAACGAGAACTTGTTTCTTGCGTTACCCGTTCGAACTGAACCTACGTACAATAATTACCTAATTCTTTTTCCCGTCAATTAAATGTCCTTCAAAAAAAGACTTCCGAGCCACTCGATAATTGCTATTAAATATTCTTCGCTCCGCGTTTACGCGGCCCGGGCTCGACAATACGATAACACCGCGATAAATAACTCCAATAACATTTCGCACGGTAGTAGTGCGCACCGGCAGCCTTGGACAAAATAATTCCCCATAGATCACGGGGCCTGTAATCATCGCATCGAACGCTGATTCCGCCGAAAAGGTTTCCGATATCGAAAACCGGGCTACGTTCCTCGTAGAATCAAAGTTGGTATGCCGGTGCCCGAAGCGAGAACCTGCAGCGGCAACAGGTAACCGGGCAAGACGTTGGCTACCCTATGCATACAGAATGCAGCTACCAAGCCAGCCGGGAGGGAAGAATTTATTATGTGATCTGATTTAAAGTCGGCGTGATGTATGGACGCTTTTGCCTCGCCTTTTCGCAATAACTTCGACGCAGGACGGGGCACTGCGATTCGCCCGTTCGACCCGCGAGGCACTCGACTACTTTCCGCAACTTCGTTTCGCGGGTCCCAAAGCGACCCCGACTTGCGAAATTGTTCGTGTCGCCGTAGAAGAGCGTGCGCATGGTCGAACGGCGTTCGCACAGACACGAGGATTCGTTCGTCCAGCAAATCGGGGATCGTCGCCGGCTGTATAATCTTCCGCGTTTTTGTCGCTCCCTCTTATTTGCACAACGACCGAGGCAACCCTCCATCTCGTGACACGAGGCTGCAAACGAAAACACGGGTTGCAACGCGCACGTACGAGCGCACACTTGTTGCGGATATACCGCTTAATTTCATTCGTAAATTCCCCCGTATATCCGCCAGTGGAGTCGACTAATTCCGAAAATTTGCGGCTACCTCGCGAAATTTCGTGCATGAAGACGTAACTATGGCCGCCGGCTGGAAGGGGGGGGGGAGAGAGGGGCTGCTCTCGAGAGGTGCATTCCTGCTGGCGACGCGGCCGGAAACGTTGCGTAATTGCCCCGTGCACCTGAACACTCGGCTGGATCGGCCGAAAGGGAACTGCATCCCCCTTGGAGCAAACGAGCAACATAAATTTTCCCCGGACCCGTGTGTTTGCAACGCGTAATTAGTTGGAACTCGAACGAGAAAAGGAAAGGGAAGGGGGAAAAAAGAATCCGGCATCAGGGGCGTCGTTTGTGTCCCCGGGAAATAAGAAGGGTATCGATTCGATACGACCGAACGGATCGAGCGATCGCCGGGGCACGGGGTAACGCCGCGGGACACACAGGGTGAATTCCGGTTTGCCCGAATTTTTTCCTCCTTTATGCGCGCTCGATTACACGTGGCCCCGTACAAATTGATATCGACGGTGCACCGCGATCCGAGTGCATCTGAACGGGCATTCCTTCGCTATTTTTGCGCGTCGCGACCGAGATTGCTGTTGTCCCTGAATTTATTCAGCGGCGGGGAATGGAATCGCGACGAGACGAGTTTTAATATCCAGTGACCCGATTGTCGTGGTCAACGGCTGAAAAGGTGGGTCGGCATATATTTGTTCGAGAAATTTCCATAATTATAATAACCATTATCGAACACAGTATTTAGAAAATATATATAATATCCTCGCGCGGTATCTTCGATTGTTACAAGGGGCGAACAATTAACATCGGAGTTTCAAGATCTCCATCGCGAGACCCGCCGGCTGGGCTATGCGTGGCTCAATAAAAGTATCACGATAATCGCCGCGCGCCCCGAGCCTCGTCTAAACGCACGCCGGTGGACGTGCAGGTAATTTGTTCGAAACGACCGAACGTTCGAAGCACCGTGGATGGACGGAGTCGAAAAGTAATTTTACGCACTGTTTACACTGGCCTCGGTACGCGAGCGTGCAGGGGAAGAGGAGTTGCGTACCAAGGATCCAAGAAGCTATCAACGTAAATCAATAACGGGAGCACTTTGGCGGCGCATCGGCCAGCTGCTGCCCACCGCCTGGCATTCCATTGGCTATTGCTTTTTCGAGGCTTCTACTTTACAAGGAATCACATCGACGACGCTGTAAATAATAAACTCAGCGAAACCGCAGGCTTCAACCTTTATGCGTCCACCAATTAACCGACGTTTTGCGAGACACGGTAACCCCCCGTTTAAGAGAGCATCCCGTTGTGCCTTTCGACAATGGACTCGGTTATTGCGAGCGTGGCAACTTTGTTGCATGTGAAATTTTATCGTACCCGAGGCAGACCTCGATGCATTATACGTACACGATGGGGGAGGAAAGTTTAATGATTAAAAGGGCCGTTAAAAATAAATTGCGGTGGTCGAGGGAATATTCCTGTACTGTGTATGATAGAGATTTGACGATGATAATAATAATAATAATACGGTTAAAACGCTGTAAATTCTTTTCCCAATTTTTGTATTTCCTGGCGAATGGTTTTACGAAAGATGATGCTGCGAATACTCTAAAAAAGAACAGTCCCCGCGCTTTAATTCGGCGTTACTCTTTCTGCTTTGACACACGAATTTTTCATTCTGATACGTGTACCGTAACACAGAGGTGTTATAAAAAGGAACGGAACCGTCGCGGCGTGCATGATTAAACTGCGAAATAAGTCATCCGAAATATCAAGCAACGAGATGCAAACACCTGAACCGGATTGCATTCGTTTCGTCCGGTAGACGAAGGAGGGTGGCCAACGTGAGTCCGCGAATATCCCTTTTCCAGGTAATAAAACAGCGAAGGCCGGGGGAAAAAAGTCGGATAGCGTAAGCGTGGGGAGATGCATCGTGAACTGATATTGAAATTACGTTAATCGATAACCATAAAGCATAACCGGGACGTACGAGTGTGACGCCAGGGCGTAATTTATCTTTCGTGGCCGCGCGAATATATTCAGCGATTTTGCATGCTGGTTCTCACGTCCAGCTGTGCAAAGAACAGCAGCAAACGAGATCGGGCAAAAATGATTTAGCTTCGACGGTCGTGCCCGGCCCGATAAATTGTGGCTCGATTTTCTTTGCGCCGGCAATCATAACTCCCGATAAAATACGAGACTTTTTATCGTTCGCTTTGACGTCGTTCAACCTTCGAGTCCACCTATCCCCAACCTGTTCGTCCCTTCCTTTTGAACCCTATCTTTGTTCGTCCCTACGATCGTTGTTATTAGCCGAGAGTGCGCGCGCGCGAGAATAAAACGTGCGCGAAGGCTGTGCGACGCGAGAGCCACAAAATTATTCCCAACCGGCCGGCGTAACGAATTATTTAAAATACCATTACGATTTTTCCGACGGAGGGGACGCGGAGTTTTCGAAAAATTGCCCAGCTCGTTACAAACGCCGAGCTTCACACGAATTAAGCGGAATTTAACGAGTCTCGCGAAGAGGGCCCGTCCATTGAACCGCGGGCACGACTTCTGCGAAGTGCGCAAACATTTCACCGACGGGGAGAAATACCTGTCGCGTGAGATTCGCCCGGCGGTGCCGCTGGTCAAGCGAAAGGCGGCAGAGAAAATCTAGAGGGTCCGATCTTGTCAATGGACGTGTAAAGGGTGGTTTTTTCGTCGCGACTTATTGACAGGAAGCCTGTATCGTTACACGTTGTCGGCCGTGTAAGACGGCCAGCGTGAATCCCTCGATAAAATCAGCAAGCAGCCCGCGTGCATACGCGGTGTCACATAAAGATGGTAATGCCATGGTATTATCGTGTCCGGCGGCCTATCGGTTGCTGTGTTTAAGGCCGTCATTACTCTCTGACAGCAGCCACCGCGGGAGTAGTCGACGAGATTATTGCCGTTTCACGAAATTCCTGTTCGCACGTAACCACAGCTGTCGCGGGCAATTCAAACAAGCCGCGTAAAATGACGTGAAATTATCCTCCGAGGCGAACAGGAATTCGTGGATACATCGGAGCGCGGCGATGGCGCGACGGGGTGAATGTATTTAGGAGTGTAATTACGTTAATTGTGCGTATAGGTTGCAGCGAGCGTTCTACACTCGCCGTGTAATAATGGTATTTCAGTGTTGCCGAGGGTCCCGCGGTATTTGCGTAACTAATTGGAGCACAGTTTACGCGCCGCCTGGATAAGACCGAGAACGTTGATTCGCGTTTAATTTTTTGGGGCGACGCGGCGATGCGGTTATTGTCATACTTTGTAGCACTTGCATTTTTATATCACACCATTTGGAATTATTGTCAAATGAAGCTGCTTCCAATTGTCTTCTAGAGATCGCCACATTTTGAACAACACCGAACACTTATGCCACCGCCACATATTTCACATACTTCCACCCTCCACCAATGCATAATTAAGTATCACGCGACTATCACCTATATCCACCTGTCGAATAGAATTTCGTATTCGAAACGAGCCACGTCCCCAGCGAATCCATTCACGGCCGACCCATTTTTCTCACGCCACGTCCATCAATCCCACCGGCCCGTTATACCTTGCGATATTTAATCGTGAACGTGAACTGGACGCCCAACACCTGTTGGTACGCGTGCATCGCGTTTCGCTCGTCGTTAGCCGACGTCGTATAAACAAATTGCGTGGCGGAGGCACGAGCGTTCCCTCGCGACGATTGATAAAACGCCGATGGAAACGCCTGGCCTCGCCGCGCTTCAGTTCGCGTGGGTGAGCTTTACGAGTTACCTGAACGTCCAAAAGGAGGAGGGGGGGGAGGAGGGGGCGCAGGTATTTTGTTGTCTGGCGTGTGCTCGCCTATAACGATCGCGACTGTCCAACCGGTGGAACGTTATCGAGCCATTGGGGTTCATGCAAAAAAGGGGCCGAAGCACAACGAATTGTTCGACGAATGAAAAAAATTGAACAGGCCGACGCGAGTGTAATTGGGACAGGTATAAATCTCGTTCGGGGACAATAGTTTTTCTGGCCTCGGTGTATTTACAATGCATCTTGGTATCTGCAGCTGCCGCGTACGTCTCATTAATTAAGCCTCTCGGTTCCACCATACCATCCTCCTCGTTCCTTTCTACTTCTTCCTTGCTCCTCTTCTTCTTCTTCTTCTTCTTCTTCTTCTTCTTCTTCTTCTTCTTCTGCTTCTTCGTCGTCGTCGTCGTCGTGGTTTCGCCGACGAACTCTCCGCCTACACTGGACCCACTGTTCACCAATACGTTTCAGCAGCCCTTTTACAGGCTGCCCCCGATCGTCCCGTGATGCTGCAAGACGCAGCAGTCCCTTCGTACCCACCTTGGGATTAATTAAAAAATTCCTTCAAACTCGCGGCGCAAGTGGAGGACAATTATCCGTTTGGACGATACTTCTGGTGAAGGCTGCACGTAATCGTCACTTGTCCTTTGTTCGGTGTGCTGTTGAAAAATACGGTGGCGAGGGAAAAAGAGTGTTTAACGTCGAGTGAAACGAGCAACAGAATCGCTGCACCTCGCTTGAACAGTGCAATTTACTTAAAATTTATGCACCACGGTTATATAAATAATTTGGTCGTTCTTAGTAAGAAATATTAATTGAATTTCCCGTTGCGCGCTACATGGGCGCGCGTAAATTAATATCGAGTCCGCAGCGCACGAAAATATCGCAGTATTATTCTACTTGAATAGTCGTAGGACGAGGGAGAAAGTTATGGAGAAACACGTGGCCGGGCAAGATTACCACGAAATCGTGGCGGCGTTGTTAATCCCGTGTTCCGGGGTGTACAAAGCCCAGAGCAAATTCGAGATTAAATTCATCAAAATCCAATTCTGACCGAGTCCCCTTCAGGCTGCAATGCTCGAATGAATAATGCATAAGTAGCGTGCAACGTCTTGTCCTGTTCATCTTCTCATCATTCATCGGGGGTCATCCTGACGTCGACTGATTAGACTTAGCGGGATGCATTTAATAGGCACGACCGTGTCAGCTTGAGCGAGGGTGGTTCGCTATTAAAAAGGGGTCATGGCAGAATGAATCGAATCGCAAGATCCACAGGTAGATTCGAGGTGAGTGATTGTAATTACGAAACGGTAGCAAGAGCGCAAATCGAATCGCTCGCGGCTCGACGCTGAAGCTTTTCTACGAAGGATATTCCTCCTTGGGCGAGTGCCAGCAATTCGGAAGTTAAGCAAGCTGACTGTAAATTGCCTGCGCGTTGGGCAGCCTGCACGTGGCTTATCACGTTACCGCCGTTTACTGCTCATTTCTCTTTTTCGAATATTAAAAGGATGAAAGTGATCCGTGTCTTATATTGCGTTTCGCGTTTCGTTAAAAAATTCTCAATCATTTTGAACAGCATAAATTTGCGTCAAGAACTTTGTCACTCTTAACAGTATCGTGGTTGTTCGAAAGTTCCATTTCGAAGTCAGTAATTCACCTTGTCCATCTGAATGATCGAATCCCTGATTGTATTATATTATGTTATTTATGAATACAGTCCTGGAAAAAATTGATGGCGTCACTAGTGCACTAGCGAACGATTGTCGAATTTATATGTCCCATAACTTTATTCGAATTCGTCCAAATTTCTATGTTATTTAAGTCCCTGCGCCAGTGGCAAAATCCTCCCTCGAACGGAAGGCTGTCAAATTTTTCTTTCCGATTTCGCACGATTGGCATACTTCTGCGCCCATTCAGTGACAGTACGAGCGCCACATCGAACCCGCCAATGTCCATGTCGCAAAAACGAACTCGAAACTCGAAGCACATCGAGTCACGTCGGCAGTAATTGGCGCAGCACGCGTCCATCGAGGATCATCGGATCCGCGAAAACGAGGGGCGTTCGTTTTCGCCGAGGATAGGGGCTCGTGGGTGCCCCTGTACTTTTTCATCAGCTCCGTGGCCGAATCAGCGTGGATTGTATGCAAATCACGGTAGCGGCTACTTGGGCCAGCGCATTTAACCGGCTCATGGAAGAGCAGCAGCTCGTTTCTGTCCTGGCAGAGGCCCGCGGTGTCCCTGAATAAAACATCTCGCGAGGAATTCCAGGCCTGTGTGCGCCGCGAGGGTGAAGAGAAAGAAAGACGAGGACGCTCGCGGCTCCTCTCGGTGAGCCAGAGTTGTTAAGTACACGTCGCACCAGCTGATGCTAATTAAAATGAGACTCACTTTGGCTGCTCGTTCGCTCGGTTCCTTTTCGCCCGTTTCATTCTTTCCTCTTTCCATCGACGATTTCTCCACCCCCTCTCTCCTTCTGTTCCTCCGTCTGCCCTTTTCCCCTGCCCCGGTCGTTCGACTCTTTGCCTCTGCCTTTTCTGAGTCTGCCTCACGGCTAGGAATATAAAGATCCTACTTAGCCGTTATTACGAAACTACCTCTACGTGGGCAGACCATTTCGTGCTGCTGCTTTTCTTTTCTTTTTTTTTCTTCTTAAAAGCTAGCTCGCGACGCAGATTCGCACCATGCGAGAGGTTACGGTAGCTCGAGAGGTGGTTAAAAGGGGAGAAGCATCGTGAAGATTGGCGAACAGTACTTATGGACGACGTGTGTACAGTTCTTTGGTAATGGCATTAAATTCATTAATAAAGGCGAACGATCAATTCGATTGGAATAGATTCGATGTATTGAGCAGAGTAGATCGCTTCACTGGTGTGGCAAGTGTTAAGTAGAAGGGGTTCGGTAAAATCAAGTGGTTTTTTTCATTCAGGATCGTCTGAAATATCTGACAAGCAGGTGCGCCTTATTAAAGGTGCCGTTGATTGTTCTACGTTTATGGCCGTGAAACAAGATTCCCCCGTGATGTTTAGCGAGACAAGTACGTAAAACAGGCTGGTTTTAGAACACGCAGCCACACCAGTCCATAATATACGTAATTGAATGGTTTCGTTGGAACACTGTCGAACACCTGGAAGGTTCGCGATTCAACCACCTCCTCCCCCCGTTCCTATTTCTATTTTTCGTAATACAATAACCCTTCCGCCATCCACTGTGCGATACATGAAAAAATATCCTGCAATTTCAACCGTACAATTACGCGAAATCGTACCAAACCTCCGCAAGACAATACAATAATTTATCATGTACAATCAAAATCGACAACCAAATAGAATCATAAAGCATCAAAGAAAAAGCGCTGTCGATCGATCTTCCTTTCTATCTGTTTCTCCGCTTAAAAGAACCATCGCGCAACATACGCCAGAAAGTTAATCGCGTTCGCCAAGCACGGTTCAAGAAGCAAGTTCGATCGGCCAGCTATTCCACCGTTAATCCCTTTCGATCGGCATCGATCAAATACGAAGAACGATACACCGGACCGGGCTCGTTCCCATACATCATATCCGTCGCGATAATCGATCAAAATCTTCCCCTCTGGTCGCGAGATATCGCGGCATCTTCGACTCGGTTTCTCTTACGGCCTCGCCGCACGGTAGCGCCTCCGTTGGCGTCACCCCGTGTCCTTGCGTTTAGTTTAACATAATTGACGGAGGCTGAACAGCCGAAAATACTATCATTCACCGATCTACCGGTGGCCAGGTTGACATAACCGCTTATTAGCGACGGAATACGCGGCAATGCGTCTTTCTCCGGGGTCCGTCGTGACTGACAGACACGACGCCCGTTAGGGAACGTCCACGTCACCGTGGATTAATATTTTTCACGCGTGATCGTGCCCTACGACGTCTTCATGCTTTCAGTTTAACGGTGTCTCTCATATGTCGCTCGCATTCTATTACTTATTTATTCTGTTTACTTCTCCGTCTTTTTCCTTTCACCTCTCCACGAGTCTCTAATCGTTGCTCACGGGTTTCTCCACCGACGAACGCACAAAAGGTCGTTCTTCTTCCCTCAACGGTCATCGTTCTGCTAATTTTAACTAGTCGCGGTCCGCTCGTTATGGCCGCCTAAATTCGCCCGTGAACGATCCGAGTTGGAATATTCCTGGAATGAATGTCGGAGTATTGTTCCGGGGAACCTTGGTTTTGCTGTTCTTTCAAGGGGGCGGGATCACGGAGTTAGATATTGCAGTTTTTGTCGAGTGGAAGTTTCATTCGCATAGCTATCATACAGGAGATCGTAAATCCTGATAGTACGTTTATGAAATTTATAGCTTTGCATATGTTTTGCAACAGCATGTTGCAAAATTTCTGGACACAAATTTGCAACAATGTTGCAAAAAATTTCTGGACACAAATTTGCAACAATGTTGCAAAAAATTCTGGACACAGATTTGCAACAATGTTGCAAAACCCCCTGGTCAAACTTTTGCAACAACAATATGGTGAATTTTTGCAACTTTGTTGTGTTTTCGCGAGGCGTGTTTGCAACATTGTTGCAAAATTTTTGTCCAGAATTTTTGCAACTTTGTTGCGTTTTGAAATCGGTTTTTAATTTTTTTAACTGCGGTGCACACAATTTAAAAATCTGAAAAAAATTGAGAATAGTAGTATCAATATTATATACCTTCAAAAAAAGTATACTCATGGTACCACGATTTCTTCAAAACAAAATCGACATTTTTCTGCATTTTTTTCCGTTTTTTATTTTTTACAGCTCGGATTTTCAATTTAAAAATCTGCAAAACGTGTATAATATGTGTCTCCATAGTAGAAGTGTCTCTGATTTTTTTCAAAATTTTGTATGCGCGATGATGGAAGATACTGAGAAAAAACTATAATTTTTCTTTTTCGCTGTAACTATCCTCCCAGTCGAGCTACAGGCTTGAAACTTGGCACGAATTGGTTTTTCTTGATAAGCTATCGAATGGTACAAGTCGAATTTGGTTTAGGGGCACATTTGACCCCCTTATCCGGCTATAGCCTTTGCCTCGATCGATCAATACTCTTACCAATTCATATCTGCTCGATCGATCGCTGCTTCTTGTCCCCGTGTCGTTGCCAATGAAGGACCGCGACATTACGATGGACGCTCGCTTATCAATTCTCCAAATTGAAAGAACTGGGTAACCGTTCAAGCCGATCGATCAAACAAGGCTTCTTGAAGCAACAAAAATATCGCTCGACATAAAAACTTCCGAATGAATTTATCGTGATTCAGCCAGACAACAGGATAATGTTTAAAATTGAGACAGACGAACAGAATGATGGGAGCAAGTTCATTAATTATCGCGCTGGCGGCGCCCATCACACGCGCGTCCATACTCGTTCAATTCTTTGATCTAATCGATGGCTATCTAAATTGGCCGCGTTACGAACGCCATGCACCGTCGATCGAACCGTTTCAGCCAACCCTTTTTTCACATGGGTATCATTAATTAGTCGGCCAGGCATATATTTGGGCGTCCACGGAGTGTCAGGCGTATAGGTACTTACGGGCATTGCATTATGTCCATTACACGTATCTTCGGCGCGATCTGAGCATACGACAAAGGAATATTTGCTTCTGTATTATATGGTTGCTTTAATGCGTTAAGTACGACGGCTATTAAAAATCTATCCGCCCGTATGTTAGATTGATATGATATTTAATGCACGTGGGATACGGAGTATGTAATTACGATAATAATAAGCTCCATTAAATTAGAGACACGTATGGTGAATCGTTTTGAATATACTATTAGTCGAAGTGTAATTGTATTACAGCCTTTTATTAATACAAGTAACAAACTTTTATTCCAATTCGTCCACATTATAAGAAAATTGTATTTCCCAATTTTGCTACATGTATTATAAATCGAATACAAATGTTCCCTCTGCAATCGGGTAATAATTAAAGCCGTATCGATAACACCGCATAATAAATCCGCACGCACGCGCTACGAAATTATTTCACACCGTTAAAATAAAACCCATTGGAGTATCGAACCGTCCGTCCTCGTTGTTAGCGTAACACCGCCCGAAACGAAACCTTCTTACACCTATCCCAACATCGAAATCCACTCAGTTTTCTGTAGCACCAGCTGGAAGTATCGGCGTCATTCACGTTGCTCCGGCGAGCAGTTCGGCCCCGACAAATCCTTCCCGGACGAGAATGGGCTGGGGCAAGGGTAAAGCCATCCGACTTAATGTATGCCGTCCGAATGGAAACTCCTTAGCGCCTAAAATCGTCTTATCGGGGATCGATAGCCGATCGATATTCCGCGGCGGGTAGATGGGATCGCAGAGGGGCCGAGGTGAACGCAGATCGAAGATCCCATCGGGTCTGGGGGTGAAAAGAGGAAGATAAAGAGCGGCCCTATTGTTCTTCCATGGGGCCACGCCTCGTGTCTGTAATTACAGGCAGGTCGCTTGGAGGGAGCCCTTTGATGTCCGCGCCCGAATGCGCACATAAAAGGAAGGACCTGTAGGATCTCGTTCGGGATCGATCCTAGACCAAGAGGAAAGAGGTGGGATCGATCGATTGGAAATTAAGGATTCGCTATACAGTCGCTGATTTGACGGTGCACACCGGCGTGGACCATGGCCTTCGAGAATGAAACTTTATCTTCCATTTTGCTTTCACTAATTCGCTCGGTTATTTTTAGTTGAGCGTATAATATCGCGCGAGGATTGTGGAAGGAGTTCCTGCTACTTGTACGAAGGAATTAAATGGAGAATGTATCGCAAATCAGAAATTACGTCGAGCATAAAAGAAATCTGTAGCAGACGTTCGTCCCTCCCGCCTTCAATCTCCGTAAATTAAAAAACAATTTCATTCTCAAATCGCCGAATTTTATTTCTTCACGCGCAACACCGTATTCCATATATCCTCCCACGGTATCCCATAAAATACATCAAGGGGAAAGTAGCACTTCTCTCCAAGAGGTGTTCTGACTTTCTTTCAAAAGCAACTTTCTCCAGCGGCCGCGTAATCCATCTGCCGCACATTATTTTCCAATAATCTTTACAATTGTTACGTGTACGAGAGCCGAGGCATTGTTCCACGCCGGTCTGAGTTATGTGACGTAAACGATATGTTTTCACGGGGGTACGGCTCGCCGGAAAATTAGAACGGGTCCCAGACAAAGCGTTCCCGTGCTTTATGGTGACAACTAATCGACGTGGCCGCGGTCCAAACGTCGAGGCGCAGAGGCGAAATGGCATACCTGCACCGTTCGAATCGTAAAGTTTTCGGCGTAAGCCAGTTGGCATAGGCGTAACCGGTGCCCCGGGTAAAAGTTATGTGCTAGGAAAGTGGCGGGTACCCGAATGCAGCTTCGTGTTGCGCGCGTTAAAGCGTGGCAAGGCGTTTCCAGCCGCACAATGGCCGAGAAGTGAACTCGGGGAATCCTCCTCGTAACTCAGACACCGTGATCGAAAACGAGTTAAGACCGTCGAACCTTCGTTTTTCGGCGTTTTCCACGCAACACCTGTGATCCCGTCCCCGTGATCCTCCGAACATTTTTCCTGCTCGAACGTTTCGATCCGCCGGGAACGAGTTGGTACGCTTGTTTCGACCATCGGGCGTAAATAATTTCGATTCGACTTCCCTTAATTATTTTTCGCCCGCTTCGGTCGTGAATTTGATTTCGAGCTTGCGTTCGTTCGGTCGACGGAAGGGATATAAACAAATCGATTTATATATTATTAGCCCTTTAGAACAGGGCTATACGCACAGCTCGGACCCCGCAAAGCCTCCGCCTCCCATTGAAATTCTCAATGAAGGAAAAGAACAGAAAGGACACTGCCTCGTTTCGCTCAACGCGTTTCTAATTTTCTACAATAATACCTCAAACGGGCCTCGTTTCTTTTTTTACTTCCCTTTCACGCGCAAATGAAGTCACCGCGCCTGTATAGGTTCCCCATGCCGTGGAACGTGATCGGGAATACCTTGGAAGGCAAGGTAATGGCATAATCTACGAAGGAAGGTGGTTTCGAACGTATCGGATTACCTTGGCCTACCGTTGCCGGCTTCTATATGTCGAGCAATAACCAGTAGCTGTTAGGGGATTATCACCGGGACGAATCTTACGTTAGAAACTAATTCCAGCAACGAGGTCAGCGGGCTGGTGGCGTGAAAAAAAAGTCCAACCCCTTCCCCACACCTGTGGTACTTTTGCTTTTGATCGGACACCGCCAATATCCCGTCGACTATCGCCCCTAGACAGACCACTCGGACTAATAGGCGCGTCTCCAATTTCAGTCGATAGTTTTTTGCGATCGTAAACGCGTCCCAGATTAACTTTAGCTGGTTCACGGAGCGCAAACCCAATTAAGAGTGAGTCGTATAACGCGTGCCCTGTGACCTTGCACCGGCTTCTAGGTAGAGAACGAAACGAACTGTCACGGGAGAACGAATTTCTCTTGGCTGTGCACGTTGGCACGCATGCATCGAGGGGAAATTTCTTAACGGTGATTAACGGCGAGTAAAGAAATAATTGTCAAGCGTGTTTGCAAGTGCTTCTAATGTACTGATGCTTCCGAGGCGGTGGAAATATGTATTTTGGCACGTTCAGTTTATCGTCTCGCAACGAATTACTGTAAATATTTGTTAATACAGGTTGGGGAGGGCTGAATTGGATATTTCAATGTAGATATTCCTCGCGGTTTCAATTTGATACCATTAACTATGGCGGAGTGAAACCTTCGAGCAGCAGCGCAGTGATGGAGACTTCGATGACTGCAATACTGTGTGACCATTGCTGGTAAATGAACCAATTTCTCTATTTTTAAACAGTTTACTTCGGCATACGAAAACGTGTAACTATAATATGCAGCAAACTAATTATTCAAAACGTAACGACAACAAATGACATTTAAATAATTCATTTCTAATAAATGAAACACAAGTACCATCATTTTAACGAAGAATCTACCGAGTTCTGTGGAAATATATCAAGTATACCAGATGTTTGGACGTATTCAAACATTGTTCCTTTCTCAAATTATGCGAAATTCGTGTGCGACCAAACAGATACAAACGCTGCGGGTGTTATACAAAATTTTATAGAATTAAGTGGACTCTGTTCGCTTGTTCTAAAATCGTGGCACGACTCGTAGCCGTCAGTGAAGATTGCTGGTAGGGTGGTTTTAAAATTGGCCCGACCTTTTTGGCTGGATGGAATCATAAAGATCGGCGATCGCGAATGTAATGGCATTCCCTGCTGAGCATGCCTCGTCGTAATCTGTGGGAAACCGAGGTCCTGACCCCGCCTCGGACGAACGTGATTCTGCGAGTGCAAGGTCCTCGCGATTCACGGTTCCTTTTCACGAGAACTTCGCCGTGAACTGTTTCGCAGAATCTGTACAGCCAATAAAAAAATTGTCGGCTCAAGGGAACCATATGTTCACCTTTATTACGATCGAGAACGAAACGTAGAAATACATTGATAAATGAAATAATCGACCGGCGACGGTCCAAAACGAACAACGATCCTCTTAATGCAGAACGATTTCTTCTAAAAATATCGGATAATAATCAAACAAATAAGCATCGACGACAAACTTTGGTTAAATATTTGTGACCGCGTGATTGTCCCGCAATGGCGTGTACATTATATTCTTAGAATAATAAAGAATGTACTTCTTGCAGAGTTTTACTGATCGTCGTCCTTTCGATTCTTTGCAGGACGCGAGAACTCGGCGAGTCGAACTCACCAGGCAGCAATTTTTCAATCGCAGTTTCGTTTAACAATCGAGGAATAGTCTCGACGGAATTCTCGCGCGAGCAACATTGCATGGTGGGACGACGGCTTTTACCTTAATTGCAGGACCGAGAGCATTTAATGTAATCAAGTGTCCCTTCTTAATTACCCAAATCTGATATCCCTATAATTCCAATTAGCGCACGAATTGATTATGTAAGGCTTACTCCGCCAATTAAGGCGCGACCAATGGGGACGAGTGTCGATGGTAGGGCCGTCCTTTAAGAATGTTTTATTACGGCGGCAATCAAAGGTATGCAAATTAGTTATTTTCGTGCGCCACTTGCTCCTTTTTGGATCGGGTGATTTTCTGATTTTTTTGTCGCTGTCTCCCGAACGAACTTCGCTCAATACAATTCTTACGCGTATACAATTCTTATCTGCTGAAAATATTTTCCGAGGGAATCCATTTGAATTAAAGTTTATATTTAGTTTGCAGTACCTTTTCCAATTTGACTAGCACTGTGGAATTTATCTGAACTGTATAATTTCTTTTTCTCTCTCGATGCAATGGATATTTCTGATACCAATACCTTGGTAGGCTGGTGTTAGTAGTTGAACTTAGATAATTGTGGAATTAAATCTGTCGCACAATACACAGGTAGTGAGAACCTCTGACGCGGTCAAAGGGCCTAATTGAAACTCAGTCAAAAGTGCCTACCGTGTCTGCTCGCATGTGCAACAGCTTCTATCTTCGGCCAGTGATTCGGCAGTACCTTCATTAATCGCAACATGGACCTCCGCCAGAGAGCGGTGCATTTGCTGATTTTGTGACCACCCCTTGGAATATGATTTCTTTAATGAAACCACGATTGCGCGTGACAGCAGGCGGTGGGGTTTGATACGAAATTTTGCTTCCTTTTTGTGCGAAATTAGTAACAGGTTTGACAATGTAAAATCAGCCGTCAACGAAAAATTGTTCCTTGCATCGGCTTGTTTAATTCAATATATTAGAGATCGATGATAATATTCATCTGAAAGATTTTCTCAGCGAGACAGCAAGGCATATTGCACGATCTTCTTCGTCAATTCATTGTATTACCACCCGAAAGCAATTTCCTTTTTCGTTTATGAAAGAGATATTGCATTCCGTTGTGGCGAACGAATGCCTTACGCCTGCAACAGAACGTCGTATTACAATGAAAGTTGTAATAATTCTGGAACAAAACGACCGCGGATGATTTTCATCATCATACCATATTCGGACGTATAATTTGTACCTTTATTGATTATCGGCGAATTGAATAATAATCGCCGCCGTACTGCTTTGGAAATTTGAAAGAAAGTGATCGATGATCGTCTGCTTTCCAATTTTGCAAGATACAATTTTATTTATATTTTCGCCAATGAAACTGCCCATGAATAATAATTTCCTCGATGACAAAGCACGCGGAATTTCTTTTCTCTTATTATTGCGTCCGTTCGAATTTTAAGGCATAAGACATATTCGTGTCACTTGATTATTACGGAATCAGGATTCATTGGGGATCGAACTTAATTCGATTATCGCCCCGGTCGAGTTCGAATCTACTTAATAGGCAATTCCGTGGATCCTTCGGTATATTCTCTATGGAGAACAGACGCTAAAGTTCTTTCTGGTGACGAGCAGAACGATGGTGATCGTCTTATAATTATATGCGCTCGTGGGGATCCCGGTTTCAAAGACGATGCGCTGGTGAACAGCAAAGAATGAAGATTTTGCTCTGCATAGAGAAGCAGCATCTGCCCTCAGTGATCCTCAAACGTGTACCACAAGCGTGTTCTATTTGCTTAATCAAATAACTCATCGCATCGAAGGGTCTGTCATAAAACGTATAGTAAGTCCGGGATGGTTCGATCACTTTTTTGGAAAAAACGACGCGGCATTCGAGCACATTTTTAAGCGAGATTGATAGATATTCGGATTCGATTTTTCGTCGATTCGATTCAAGCGGAACGCCTTATAAAGAAATCACGATTAATTAATTTTGACGATGTCGCAAGGACGATTCGACATTTGGCCAATTGCGTCGCCCTCAGGTGTACATTTTATATTGCATTCTGTTGCGTTATGATCGTACAGAATCGAGATTTTCAAGCATCGAACGCTGCTCACGATAATAATGCATACCTGGGACCAGCAATGCATCAGCGATAATGCTGTAATAATGTAAGGTACGAAGCGGTCGCGAAACGTTTCGTCGGAACACGTTTTATGACTGTGCACCTGCTTCGCAACGGGACGTGAAAAGAATCCGTTCTGTCCTCGCAGCGCAAGCGATATTACGTAATTTCATCGGTTTATCGATGATTTACTGACACACCGTCGATTGTGTGCGACTTCGAATGTGCAATCAGCAACGCAATGCTGAAAACATGTTTCTTCGGGGCCAGAATAAATAAGTGCAAAATATATGAAAGCTGGTGGACGCTAAAATAAGTTCGAAAGGCTATAGCCGGATAAGGGTGTGGAATGTGCCCCTAAACCAAATTCAACTTGTGAGGTGCCATTCGATATCTTATCAAGAAAAACCAATTTGTGCCAAGTTTCAACCCTGTAACTCAACTGGGAGGGTAGTTACAGGAAAAAAACAAAAATCTAGTTTTTGGCCAATATCTCCCATGTTAACAAACAAAAAATTTTAAAAAAAATCGGAGACACTTCTACCAAGGGAGCACATATTATACAATTTTTGCAGATTTTTAAATTGGAAATGCGAGCTGTAAAAAATAAAAAAACGTAAAAAAAATGCTGAAAAATTGCCGATTTTGTATTGAAGGAATCGTGGTACCAGTTTTTCAGATTTTTAAATTCGGTGCGCCGCAGTCAAAAAAATTAGAAATTGATTTTCTGTACTAATTTAACATTTTCTTTTTCCGCATCGAACATTGTATTCCCTCTAAGGATCATTGGATTTAGTGTACCTGTAATTACATGTGATTTATCGAAAGTTAATAGCACAGCCCCCCTAACAGAATGGAAATCCACGAACAAATAATAATTCAGTTTTAGATATAAACGAAACTCGCAAGACATAGGAATTGTGAGAACCTCTGTGCAACGTAGGTAAGCATCGCGCTTCGTGTGGTCCACATTGTTCGTGGTCAAATTACATGGAACGGGGTGCTTCTAATGGCAGTTCTCGTTCTTCTGGAGAACCAGAAGAGGGACCGGGGCGCTCGTCGTGACGGAGAGGGCAACCACTATCTCGGACGAAGGAAGAAAACACGCGATGAACCCGGGACAAGGAGGGGACGCGGTTGCGTTGTCTTGGACAAACGAAGAGGATGCATGGTCTCGCGAAACAGAGGGTAGAGAGGAAAGATAAAACGAATGGTCCTCCTTCGAAGCTTGGTAACGAATAAAGACGGAGAACGGGAGAAAAGGGTAGGCAGAAAGCCGGTCATGCCTCGAGTTCGCTTTGGTCTCGCCTCGGCCCCGCTTCTGCCACGCGACGACCGGGGAGGAACCGACAGAAACACCTGCTCGCTTCGTTGACATGCAAGGAAAATTTTCTGAACCGGAGATGCACGTGAAAACAATGTACGGAATAATGCAACGCAGCCCCGAGGTGTCTGTGGCAATCTTAATCGCTTCGATTGCGAGAGCCTTTGGGATGACAGTGAAGATTGTAAATGCATACCTGCTTGCGTAACGAAGGGTTGAGAAGCGAGAAGGAAAGAATAGAGAAAGATTTAGACAGTTAAAAAGAACGAAAATGCAATTTTTATTTTTATCGCAAATACCTTTCCCAAGCGATCGAGAATGTTCCACTAGAGAAACACTGGCGATAAATATTTAACATCGGATAGCCCCTTAAAAGTTGCCGTCAGGAACAGCTGAATCTGAATTTTCTCCACTAATGTGAGAGATCCGACATTTCCACTGCGGTTACAAACTCCATTTAACTTTGTTGCGGCCGCTCGCGAAAGTAGAAAGTATTTTAAATTGGAATTCAGCAAAACTATGGCGCCGCACGATTTGTTACTATTGTCGTCAAAATTGCCATACCTCGGTGGATTCTTCCGTGAATTGGGATGAATGAAAACGGTTAAAATATTTGATCGAACATGATTGTTTGAGACACTTTCACACTTTTTCGACGTCCGTGGGATTAAGGAACGAATCGCAAGCGTTCCTTTTTTCTATTGACCGAAGGAATCGCGGCAAAACCTTCGGACTGGTAATAACCCTTGCCATCCAGTCATTATAACCGTGGTTTTGCTTGGCATATTAACCTAATACGGTTACCAGGGTGGTCCGTGCAACTGCGATTTCGACCAGCAACCACAACGGTGGTCGACCATAAGAACACGCGAAACAGACATATACATGAATAATTCATTATCTTATCTGCCTTCTTTTTTTCTCCACCCGAATTGTTCTAACTAAAAAACATCCTGGTCCCCTGAAATTTATTATTAATTTTTTGTATCACAGTAGCCCAACGTGGGCGGGGTCCGGATCGTTAAATTACGAACGCCGCTCTTTTATAACTCTTGAGATATTGGAGAGGCTAAGGAAAAAATTTCACCGACGAACTTCTAATTGATTTATGCGATTATCGAAAGAAATTTCGACGTGAAATTAACAGTTGTTTATAATATCAATTGTGGATCGATTTATGTGCCAGATATTCGTAACTGTTTTCTCTCTCGCTTCGTTTATTTTTTGTTTGGTTTTCTTTAGTTTTTATTAATAAGGGAAGACAAGTACTCGTTGATTGAAATTGACCGAATCGATAACACCCGTGGCGATCGTCAAACGAAAACCGCTCGTTTCACGCGACGCCGATGATACTTCGGTTTGTAATCGGCACTTTGTAATTCGTGGCAAGATATATTGACCGTTTAATTAAAACCGATGGCACAGCGGGCGCATTAACAGGTGTACAAAACGTCCGCTTACGTCGTTATCTGGTCCACGTTCAGTCGATATCGCGTGCTGATTATAACGTGAAAGCTTCTGCTTCATATTTGCCGCTCTGACAAATTGTGCGTCCCTTTATAACGACGTGCCGCTCGAAGTAATTAATATATTTTATTTATGGACAGAAATTGTTACCTCCTTCGCACTTGAACGCTACACAAAAGTTCTCGGAAAATAACCACGGCAACGGCGCATTCGAGAAAATTTGGCCGATTTTCATTTCTCGATTCCGCCTTTCACTCGCAGATCGCGTCCCGCTTGTGCTTACTCGGTTAATAGGGCGCATTAATTTTGTAATTAAATCGTCGCGGATAATAACAGAGCGCTGCGGCGGGTGTCTCGATCAAGCTGCAATTCCAAGTCATGACGAGATTATTAAGGGCCAATTACCGCGCGTTTTATTGGCAGATAGAACGCGCCACGGGTTTCACCTGGTCGCCGATTACCGCCCTCTACTTACCTGGACAGTGATTTATCGTGACATGAACTTCTCCGGCCGGGAATTACTTCTTTATCGGTCAGATCAATCGTAGAATTTCGTCAGAGTAACGTGACATTCTCCTCTTCTACTGCTGTCAACGGATCGAACGTCTCGATCGTGAAAGAGTAACGATCGCCATTACACTGATAGCCAAGACCGAACTGCTTATTTTATAGTATACATAGAAATTACTGTCCAGAAAAAATTCTTAAGTTAATATACAACGCTGCGTCAGGTAATCAAGTATAAGAATTGAATTGGAGTGAATTTTTCCTACAGAAGGATTTATTATAATTATTGAACACATTTTACATACACTTGCTGAAAAATCTTATAATAATCGACCGAAGCTGTAGTTCGCACTTGTCTCCTTCCACCGTTGATCGCTTGCACCTAAATAGACAATAAATTCGTGATTACACTAATTACCTCCGACAATCCGGCGGAAATTTCATCCAGAAGCAATCGAGCCACTGATTACCTACCCAGATCATGGCGAGCGATTAATTACAGGCTTCTATATTATAGGAAGGATAATATTAACATAAATTCAATTATGCACAGCGTTCACCAAGAACTTGGAACGAACAAAAAATGCTGCCCGTTGAATTTAGCCTTTCACCGATTCTATCGTCAGGATCTATCGAAAGTTTAACTGGTTTCGTTTAACAACCCCGGGATACGGGATACAGTTGCATCAGTGCAACGAACTGCTTGGGAACGGTTTTTAAAAAATAATCGACGTCTCATTACTGAACATCTCGTGGTATCGCCGTGGAAATTTACGAGATAGACGTGGCCGATTCCTCGATGCAGATTCATTTGACGCCTAGCAGATCTTGGCCAACGCTCCGATTCCCATGATCTCCCTCGATCCACGATCGCTGATCATTAATCCTGCAGTTACGCAACGGTTTTGCAACGTACACCTAGCCGTGCCTTCGAGAGTTTACGCGAGCCGTCCAGTGGACGACGGTGGTATAACAGGCGTTTTGTAACACGCCGCTGCTGTTGCAGAAAAGTATGTAATCTTTAATATGCAGCATCGAATAATATCGGGGCAATTATCTTAATTGTATGAAAATTGGAAATTAATGTATACCCCCGTGTCGAAAATAGGTTTCGAGGTCCATAATTTAACGCGCGATTTATTAAATGTTTAATCATTTTTAGTCAAGGTGTTACCGTAATCACGACGTCGGAGGAATTCGTGCACAATTTTTCGGCAAACTTTTCAATGTTCCCTTCGTCGCGCTCCATTTTCAAATTACAATTTAATCAATCATTCTTCAGTCTGGCCGGCCGAGAAATTGTTAATAATAGCGATCATTATTTGCGACGATAACCAGAAGTGTGAATTCGAAATAGGGGGCAGAAATATCATGGTGAATATATTAAACAGATGCCTGCAAAACATTTTCTGCACAATTTAATGAAATGTTATTTCACGCTTCCGATATATTCGACGGCAATTACGTAATTAGACGGTGGCCGGGTAAATAGAGTCGCAGCCGGGGATGAAATGAGAATGTGTAAAGGTGTTCCCAGTAATTGGAACAGATTAAACGCGAGATTGCAGCCGAATGCATGGCATTAAGCGGGATTTTATAAATTGCTTTATCGTGTTGTGTCGTGTTTTCCTCCGTGTTCGCGAGTAAACCAGAACGGGCATGCGATCAACAGGTGATCAAGAAATTTCCCTTGTAATTAAGTGCGCCCGATAATTTCGAGCACCGATCCTCCGGCGCAGAGGAATAAATTCGTGTCACTTATGCAAATTTTTCACGCCGATCTCGCGGCGATTATCTCTTTTGCAACGCTTCGGTATCGCAAACGTTGGAACGGTTTTATGCAAAATAGGTAACACGTCCGCACAGCCGGTTGTGCCTTACGCAATTCAATTTTGGAAATTGACGTTTCGCCAAATAAGGGACAATGAAACTCGACGCTCCGCGTTTTCGACGAATACCGTTCCCTCGCGGTGGAATCGTTGTAAGAAGTCTACGCGCGGAACAGCTGGAGGACAAAGGGGAGACGGAATATTTTCAGGTGATCGGCGTACGGTAACAAGAAGAACGATTAATTTTAATTGTCCTGTTTGGACAGAGCGTAGGTACGCGTGGCACGGCGAAAACGGTTGGAATATTTCTCCTGCGGGTCCATTAAATGCTGCCGCTTGTAATTGCACCGTCTTTCGAGATCCAATGCCTTGGTTTCTCCTCCGTCTACCCCCGAGTTTCTTCAGATTTAAGTAGTCTGCCGGTATGTCGTCCGGCCACGCTCACGTACTTGTTCCCCTGCGCGTTCCACACGCTTCAATTATTAAAACTGCACGACGGATCCCGGTGTTTCTTCACTATGGAGATCGCTTCAGGTAATTACGATGTTCTACACTAGCGGACTAATTGAAATTTTCGTTGCAACGGCTAAATTAGTCATAGGCATTTAGCACTTGGAGTTCTGGGCGGTGCAGAAAGGGTTGCAACCGTTGCGCAGTTAATTCAAAATATTCATTAAAATGAAACGATGCAACATATCTGCATTGCCCACCGTTAGAATAAAAGTTTAACGAGCGAGAGAGAAAAATTGTACTGTGCTTTAATTTATATTAATAGATTGAATTTTTCGTTTTCAAAATAAAAAGAATTGGTTGAGAAAATCTGAAAAACAAGCTCGGTTGAGGGTTGATGTCTGAATTAGATTCGCTTGCCGTTAAACCCTCAGGTGTTCAGCACGCGTGGTGGGTTTCTGGTAAGCCGATACGAAGAGGATTTATGTAGGAAACGTGACCAAACCGTGGTGCCATTCACTTTGCAAGTACACGATAACGAGGCAGGAAGCACGCTATGCCGGTTTCACGAAATCCTTCGAAACTGATCTCCTTAGAACGTGCCAAGACATCAGGATGGAGCGTTAGGGACGATTCGACGTGCGAACTGTCAACAATGAACTCTAATGGCCATTTCTGAATGTGTCAATACCGTATTTTGTACACAAACGTCATCGCACAATAGCACCCCTGCTGTTTCAGTGAAAAGAGAAACGAAAACATGTTACTCCTGCCGGTCGACAAGCCTGAGCTGGAATGCATAGGAAGGATAATGTCAGGATTCGATGGAACTCGATACTATAGCACGTCGAACATAGGGAGAGGTCGATGGGAAATTATTATGGTAATAAGGAAAACCATTCAAGCGTCCCTCTACCATATCGAACTGGATGTTTAAAATTCGTGCGTGGGTGGGGTAAAAATTAAAATCCAAATTGGGGATACTTTACGATCCCTGCTTTCACATATTTCTGGATCTTGATTCTGCCTTCAGGAACTATTTTGTAAAATAATATAATTGACGGTTTATGTTATTTTACTATTATTTGGTATTTCATGCAGCTTCATGTTCGTCATTTTTACTCTGAAACGAAGTTGCTGGATGAATTATGGAACAAAAAGTGGCGACGTCATGACGTTGATAAGACTGTTACAGTAATGGAGAAAGGGACACCGACAATGAAATTCCCAATAGGAATTAGGTACGTGGTAGATAGCATAGACATAGTCTCCAAGGATGAGACGGAGGAGCGGGAAGAATGATACATGGAGGATCGTTTGCGATGAAAAATAGTCGGTGCAGGACAGGTGTTTCCACGCGAAGATACTTCAAACGACAGCGTTGTTCTACGACATAATTTGTGCGCGCCTATTAGTTACCTGAGACGCCTTAAACGTAGTCGGCTAATCGCACTATCGTGTACTCGTGTAGAACGGATAGAAACGAGAATTTCGTAACACTTTCCGTACAACTTTCACGTGCTCGTTCACATTTATCCCGTCGACTGATTTCTTCAAAAACGGAAATAAAAAGGAAATAAAGGGTCGTTGTAAAATCGTCGCGGGCAGACAACGAGACGTTAAATGCTTATAAATTCTAGATACACGACTCAGGACCAGCAAGTACCTATTTAATCTCACATAAAAAATGTTCACTTACTAGTTCAGAAGTTCGTTAAAATCGGGCGGCCATGCTTTCGGTGTTCATTAAAAACGAATTTGATGGACAATAAAAATACAGTCAACGTAAAATTGTAATTTACCGCTAGTCCTATTGGAAACGTCGGGACCAGTATGCAAAGGAGAAAACCGTCCGAGACACAAACTTTTAGGATTTTTCTCCCGATCTTTATCGCCGATCGATGGATGATGCCCGCGATGACTGGTCTTCGAGGGTCTTGACGTGAACGCCTAGGGGTTCAACAGGTAAATTGAACCGTGTTAAAACGATCCCTACGCGTCATCCGTTTCACCCCCTGCTGCTGCTGCTGCTGCTGCTGCCGCTGCACCCTTCGGATCGGCGATAACGATCAACGCTTTCGAATTACTCTATACGCGAGCCATAATTTTCGTATTAAAGGTACACGACAGCCACGTGTGCTTTCGTGGGGAAAAATGTTCGTCTGCTAATCGGTCACGCGGAGAGGCAAAAGGAAACTAAGAGAATTAAAAACTTAATTGGCCGGAGGATTTACATAATTGGTGTAGATCTTGCGATAGAACGTAACGGGTTTATATGTTGCCTCCGGCAATGTTATCTACGCCACTCGGGTAATTGCAAACACGGTGGACATTTTCACGAACTCCAGAACCGTCCCGCTGATAAGTTCCTCTTGATCCTGCGTTTGGAAAATTCTTAAAATACACAGCTAAAATTAGTTTCAAGTAACGAATAGCAATGCGACGTCAACCCCTTTTAAAATAAATACGAATATCAATGAGATCCATCTCACAAAACGGCCTTCGCGTTTCCACGTAGACTGAACGGTAACAAGCAACGTCGTCTGGGGAACATATTTCAGTCCTAAAAGACGGGGCAATTTCGCTGGTTCTCACGGCGGCCAAAAAGAATGTTCACGTCTCTATGAGGAAGTACGACTGTAAAACTATTTACAATGTAAATATCACGTTTCACACTCGCCTCCCATTCGTTCCCAGCAATTTACTGCGTCGCGCCACGGAGACGAGATATTCCAAGCGAGCGTTTAGTAATGCCGTGACAAACACACCGATCCACCTTTTCCTTCTGACGTGGTACCACAACGATACCACGCGTTGCTTTCCGTGCGAGGGAAGCTGAGGCAGGGGGTCCGCACGCGTCTCGCAGGGAGCATCCCAGGTAAAACAAAAACCCGAGAACGCCGTTCGAATGCCGGACGATTTCTCATACAGTCACAATGGAAGGGTTGAGTGGCCGTACAATGGAGGTACAAGGCACGGGGCTAGTTTACACGTAGATAATTCAACCGCGATAGTAATCTACCATCGTTGATTAATTATCGAAAGTTGACACGACGGCGGGGCTACGTTGAAACTGTGACGCGGATACCACCTGTGTCTTGGAACGCGATTTATCGTGTTATCAACGACGACGCGTGGGCCCGGTGGCACGTTTCTTCGTGGTTCTATTTCGTATTGAGTGTAGAACGTGTTATTCTTCTGGGTGGAATATTTTATTGTCATTTTCTTTTATCTTTTTATTTTTTTACGAGACACGTTTTGTACTCGCGACAGATTCCTAAGGAATTTCATTTGTATACCCCCGGTGACCGTTTTAGTATTACCTGGAAATATTTTTAATGTCCTCCTCATGGATTCGCTTTATGTGTTTTTTTATATGGGAATAACAGAATCATTCTTCGAGAAATTTTAATATTTACTGTTACTAATTATGTTGTGCTCCTTTTGTTCCTTCAAGTCTCTACGTTTTATTATTTACACAACGTATTGGATCTATATCTCCTCCCGAAATCTCCTATCAAGATTTTGTGTAGGAATATTAAAAGGTTCCCCAAAAATATTGAACAATTTCACTTCGTCGACGTTGGCGTTCCCTGCACGATCCGATTAGCTGTTCAACGAAAGCCATTACGAGGAACGTTAATTATTCGCGTCATCCCGTGACTGACAAATGACACCGGCCAATCTCGCGTACAACTGGCATCAACGAGTGAAATATAATTGCTCGCCGTTGTAATTGTTACACGAACGTTCTAACACGAAATAGTCGGGCACCCTGCTGCTCTGTAATAACATCCCCTCCCTCGAAAAGATCTTCCGGCTCAGCAGTTCGAAAGAAGAGGTCTCGCAGGTAGAACGGAATGTAGAAATCTTCGACTGTTCGCCCGTCGTAGTAAATTATATTCAACGAGAAATACGATACCTCGAACGGTCCGCCACCGCCGCGGACCGTGCCGAAATTCTCCAATTTTCTCGTTTCGCTGCTCATCCATTTCATTATCTCGGCGTTCAAGCGAATTTGCACCGTCGACCTCAATGGCCATTCCCGATCCGGACAACCGAATTCGATTCAGAAATCCAAATAACAGGAATTAGGGATTATATTCGAAAATATTAAATCGATGCGAGATATAAAATACCAAATCATTTTCCGTCTTTCTATCCTTCGAACAACGAACAGCGTATCAGCGACGTTATCACCAATCGACGATCATTACACGAGTATAAAAGCTGGCTACGATTTAATATCTTTGCCTCGGCAGCAAAAACTTCGATCTCGAACGAATAAAGTACGCTGACTTTTCATTCGCGCGGAGATGCTCGTGCTCGAGTTAACGATCGCGGCCGCGTTCCGTGTCAGACTGATAGACACCACGTCGACTTACATAAAGACTTGGCAGCGTGTTCTGTCCGAAATAATAAGCAGGACCGATACGAAATCGAGTTCACCCGGTTTCCAACCTGCGGCCGGGCCACCTGCTTTGTATAAGTTTGATAAACTGAATTTGTGCAGCCAGGCGAAGCTTGCAAGATATAGGAAATCGAACTTAATTAGGATTAATCAGTTTGCCTCGGGTTCTTTCGCACAGTGGCTTCCATGCGTACAATTTTGTTGCATCGTTCGATCAATTTGATTCGATAATATCAGGGGGGGCAAGCATCGAGGCCGAGCCACCTGTAAAATAACGAAACGATTTTCATTATCTACTGAAATAATTCCTACCTGTTTTTTAATAAATTATTCACCTGCATGAGTTTCTGACTTCGACGAATGTGAATGAAAATCCTGTGCCTCGAAATATATTTGAACACAGTGTTGGTACTTTAACACGGCCAGAACGATCCGTAAAAGAAGTTATGTTGGCGACAGGAGACTCCGGTTCGAGTCGTCTGACACAGGGTTGATCCAGGTCGATATTTCGTTGCGGACCGGTGATAATTAGTGGCTAACCAGTCGGTTATTTACTAACTCTTTCGGTCGGGCTAAATTACACCGGCTATTTACCACCACCCCGTAAATCGGTCCGTGGGTCGTGGACGCCATTGGTTGTCCCCTTGTGTACACGGCGACCGGATACCGCAGGCCCTGATTTAAGACGCGTATTCGCGGAATACTTTGGCGTATGTCGTTCGGGCCTCTTGTCAAGGCGTCCGGCCAAGTTTCGCAATTTACTCCACGGTAGCCCGGTCGTTCGATATTCAAATTAGTTTTTCAACAGTCGATTAATTTCGCGGCCGCGGCCTGAAAAATGTCACGCGGATTAATCACTGGGCGTGAACCGTAGACTGGCGACCCTTGCAGCGAACTAATTGTTCAAAGATTGGAAAAAACTGATTGTATTCTCGGTGAATTTCGTTCCACTGAAGTAACGGTGGTGTGTAACATTTCAATAAAATAAGAACTAGAACTAAAGAACTCCCCCGATTACTTAGCCTTAAAGTTCAACGCGGATATCTTTGATTGCACATCGTGCCGATGGTCGTACAACAATCGGCGTATCCGATAGGTCGAAATGAAACGGCGATAGTCTGGCGTGGAATCGTTAATTTCCCGTGGATTCACAAGCGGCGCAAGTAGGGCCGGGAGACAATCGACCGGCTGTTCGTATCAATTAAATCTCTCCCTTGGCGAGCTTGCCCCTCGCTTTGTAATCGAAACGACGGCGAGCAGAAATTAAGCCCCGTATTTTCGATAAGGCCCCGACATAATTCAGGACGTAGCAGGTTTATGGGCGACGTTTCGCTTGGTAGACGGACCGCCGACGAAGGAAGAGAAAAGCTTGTCGGCGGATTCGACGAGGGGGGAGAATGTACTGGCACCGCTACCTCGATCGATCGGATACCTCGTGTTTCCAGGAGTATGTAAGGGGCTCCGGATAGCTGGCTAAAAGCATATTAAATAACCTTAAATTCAATTAAGGAACACACTTAACACGCCGGCAGAAGACAAAAATCGTCCCCCTGGTCGCAGCCGCGAAGTAATTACTGCTGGCGCACAGAACAGGACGGACGCACTCTGCGCCTTTATTACCCCGCCTCTCCTCTCCTTCGCCTTTTTCCGTGCCTTCGTTTGTTCGTTCCGTGTGTACCTTTAATATTTCAGTCGTTTTTCAACCCCTTTTTACCGTGCGCCTCGGAGGAAGCAATTCTTGCGGCTTCTGTATCTCTGTGCCCCGATGTTCCTGCTCCGTCCACCGGCTATAAATCCTCGTTTTCGCTTGCGTCGCCTCTGATTTGTTCCCCAGGGATAGCGTTCCCCGACAACGGATTTTCGATGCGTTTGTCGCTTATTGCCCCAGTCACGGCGAGAGATAGTCGGAAAATTCTGACGCTGATCGTCAATCCAGACGATACCAACTTTCTGTGGACCGGTGTTTTCATTTTACTTCCGCGGTTATCAGCTACAAATCGAACTTTCGACGTGTATCAAATAAATATCGCCAGTCCCCCCCCCCCCTTTCTATCATAATTGATGCTCGAACGAAAGCAGATTTTCGAGGCGACGATTAATCGCCTACCAAAATCGGTATGCGCAACAAGATCGATAGTGCGGCGAACGGAAATTGGATGTGTCAATCACGCGTAGCCACAAATTAGTCGCGTTTCCTCGATTCAACCAGCTCCGTCTATTGAGCAACGGAATCGACGTCGAACGGTTCTCCGTCGTGGAAGTGTTCCTGATTGATTCCCCGCGGGAAAACCTGGGAGCGGCGTCGCCGATAGATCGTTGCATTATTCTGGTCCCCCGTTCAATTAGCGTCAACGGGGGAATGTTGCGTGTCGCGCCGCGGGATCCTGAATCGCCCGAGAATAAGCAACGAAGGGAAATAAAATTTTAACTGGACGCGAAAGACCTTCAATAGCTGGCGGCGTAAAAAGCGATAATTTAGTGGACCCCGGATCGGTGAAACGGAGGGAGGGGGGGCGGGGAAGGGAATCTTTTGGATCTGTTTTAATTGGCCTTCAAAGCGAAATCACCGAGCCACCGGTCTATTTAACAAATAATTTAATACCGTCCCGGACAAAGGAGAAACTTAAGCAGAAGCGTTACGACGATGCGTAGCTGGGCTTTAATTAAAATTTTTATTTCCCCCTGGCTCTGGATGCCCGCGCTCATCGAAGAAATGAACAGGTGCACTTTGTTTCATGGCTTTCATTCAACCCAGATATTATGTACACGCGCGTAGAGTTTACACGGGTTCTCTGTGATTTACGTGCAATACTTGCGAATGCTTCTGCGAGGTGAGTAAAGCGCGTTGAATGAAACGAAGAGGGTCTACGCGTGAGTCGAAGGGATACGGGGCAGAATGTCAACAGCGTTGGTTCTAATTAGATCCCCCGGCAAAGAAGTTAACAAAGGAGGTGGAGACAATCGCGAAGACAGGCAGAATGGATCATTGAAATGAGACTTTGTAATTACAGCCGGAGGAGTCAAGAGACCAGGTGCTTCTGCGAGGAACTGTTTCTTACTCCAAATTTATTTTCAGAGGAACAATTTATCTGCATAATTCATTGCCACTGCTTTAGTTACTTAGATTTACTGAGATTTGCTAAGAATTTGCTAAGAAAATTCTACAATAGCCGGCAATGTTCTTGTTAGAACTAAAAATTCTATCTTTCGATCGGGTCATTGTGAGCCCAAATGAATACACTTCCGTCAATTCTTGTCCCGCAAGAATTATTCTGAAAATTAGCAGGGTTTCCTACCGTCCACAAATTATCCAGGACCAACCCCAATTACGCAGTGCCTTTTCAATTACAATAGCGCAATCAGTCCAAACAGCAGACCCGGCCCATTAACTAACACAGTTGACACGCCCAACCCAAATTTCACATTCCGATGTCGTGGAAGGAGCTGTGGGTGAAAAAAATGAGGGGGAGCCGAAAATACGAAGCGAAACGATCCCTAGCGTGCCGTTTCTGGGATTTAGGGACGCCCTCGGCACAGGTTACTCGCAGCAGGTGGTTCACCTGGCAGGTTGGCTGCTGGACAAGCGAGCATCCGGTTAACCAGGGCCCGTGGAAGCGCGTAAGTTAGCGGACGCCATTAGCGCTATCTGGTTCGCGAATGAAAGTGCCGTGCGATCGGGACGCGTGAATCACGAGCAATCGGTAGAACAGAAAAAGCAACGAAGAAATGTTCCGAGTATTTCGACAAATTCTGCGAGGGCACGCAGGTGGTTCTTTCTCTCTTTCCTTCGTCTTTGATAGAGATCGTTTCGATCGATTCTTTGGAGCGGCTGTTACACGCAGATTCGTCCGTAAACTTATGCAAATCCCCCGAACGTTCGCTCGAGATTCCGGCGATTCGTTGGTCGAGGATGCTTCTGCCGCCACGGAAACACAGCGATTCGGTGGTATTCAGAAGTTGGAAATCTGCGGGCTAGGTAAGGGGGCGAGGGTGTTGTAGTTTCGCACGAGTGATTAGTTTCCCTTGACAGGGTAAATTACGGGGATGAGGTTTTCGAATTCGGGAGGCGCCCGAAGTTGGTGGAAATTTGAATAGAGAAAGTGGGCCCTTCTGTGGCAGTGCAGTTGTTGGGACACTTTCGTGAGACGCGACGGAAAACGGAACGTTTCGCCGAATTTATGGGACACGGTAATTAATGATTCGAGTGGGGAAATATTTCTCTGACAGGAATTAAATAAATGTTATGTCACGTTGCATGTAAACCATGAAAAAGTTCAGAGGATATATCGTTTTAATATTTAATAGATCAATGCTGAAATAGAAATAGCGAAATAATTTCTAAAATTCTACTCGTTCCTTATTGAAGCACATTTTATTAAGTTGCACAGAAATGAAACGCACATGGAAGGCACCTTTCTCCGTTAATCATTTTTGTTTCGCGTATTTGTACTTCGTCGTATATGAATGAAACGAATTTCGCTAACCTTAGAATTTTTTTGCCCGCACCCTGCCGAAAGAACGGAGAGATGTTAAGGCGGTTGAAATTATGCGATCACCCCGCCGGAGTACAACAAAGCTGATGAGCTTGCGGTCGACACACGGTTCTCCGCGTCTCGTTTTTTTACACGGCAAGAAGTATATTTCCGGTCACGGATGAAGAAACGCCGATAGCAGCGAGACCCGTGGGATATGAAGAACATGTTCAGCGAAGGGAGACGATAGTCACCGCAATGCTCGCTTTTATCTCGATGGAAACACATTCGATCCATTCGATCCTCGATTTTTATTTCTCCCTTCCGTCCGGCGGGAAACACATTCGTGTTTGCATGCGCAAAGTAAACAGGAAGAAAGTAAATGCAGGCGAAGTACAGCGTTCCAATAAACGATACCTGGCGACTGTTGTTCAACAGCCATTTGCTAACTTCCTGCCAATTAAAACTTCAACAAAACTCCAAACGCAACGCGCTCTATGGGGGTATTCCATATTTAAAAATTCATTCGAATCAATAAATCGAATCAATAAATACTGATTGCAAAGATACTCGAACCTCCAGGATCGACAACGAAATCAGCTCAATTTCGTTGCAATTATGTTACGGCTTAGCAATTTCGCGAATCGTAACCGCAAATGTTCACACAAATAATTCGCGACTGTCCGCAATTCAAAGTTTCCCGAAATAACACGCAATCCATTCGGTGTCAACCTGTATTAAATCGCAATTTAACGTTGCACATTGACTACCCAGTATCGTCTACGAGAGCAAGCACAAGCGCAGCGCTCGCCCCGTCGCGATTCATGCGCAAAGTGAAACAATGGCACGAGGCAGCACCGACATAATCCACGAAGCGCCGCGCATAAAAGAGAAAACGGGGCACACGGCGGCAAATGGAAAGGCACGACTGAAACTTCCGGGTGAGCGAGTTGAGTAGAGTCGGCGGGAATGTCACTGTCCGAGTTTATTGGATAACCCCGCGACGCGTATGGAAATTTCGACATGTCGCGGGGCAGAACAATGGGCGCGCAAGGTCCGGCCGGATGTCGGGCCGTTGGAGAGGCCGAACGAGAGAGGTTGCGCCGCATGAATACGCGAAACCGGGGTAGCCGCGAATAATTTTCATAAATTTCGTGGGGACGACCTCGTAAACATCGAATCGGGAATGCAGCAGCTTGGACGCAAGCGATCCGACTCGCCGGACGAGCTGGGACGTTCGTGCGTCTTCGCCGTCGATTTATTAGATTATTATTACAGCAGCCGAAATTCCACCCCGAGGCCCTGACGCACCATTCTAATGACTCGTTGCACGCCGATCGGCAAAAAAGCTGGACGACCCGGTTCTGCCGTCGTTAGATCTTGCTCTGTGTGTACGATCGATTGAATGCAACTCGATGTTCTTCACGATTCCGCGAGTCTGATTGTACTTGCATGCTTTGTTTCTTGAAAGATTCCGGACGGTGGATCGTTTGGTGGAATTTTAATTAATCATTCGTCGTTCGATGGGCGTTTGACGATAAAAATTTGGTGGTTTTTATTTAACGGAATGCTGAAGTATGGAATGCCCGAAGAGTAGAAATATTTGAACAGTCTGGAGGTTTGGAATAATTGATAACAATGGTATGATTATCAAATTGTAATTCACCAATATAATTTTCTAGCCGCGCGTTTCTCGGTATAACTATTTTTATTACACTTCGTTGCATCCAGAAATAAATTTCCATTGCCCACAATGACCCAAACGTATCGCAGTTTCGACCGCGCCGAAATTCGACGAAAATTCACACTAAAAGTCTCGTTCGAACCAGCAACCGGAACTGGAAAGTTCGCAACAACGCCCCCGAGGAGGAGATACAGATGTCGATGCTTGCCCTCGTAACTGGATTAGAGGAGGTGCAAAATGCTTCCTGAAACCTCGAGCAGAATCTTCAGAAACGCGTGACCGGTTGCTCTCGATCGTGCACAATCGTGCCTCCCGGCCACTGTGCATTGCCTTCAAGATCATCCTTCAAGATGCCCCCCCTTTGTTGCTCGTTTTCACCATTGCATCGGTCGGCGTTTCTTTCTCTTTGGCCCGGCACTCGCGCACGCCATCCGATTTATTGACACGATCTCGCCGGATTCCCCGGGGGTGGAGAAACCATACGCCTCGATATCATCTTATATGCAGACGAGGCCGCGTCGCTCTCGAAAATGGGATATTGTATGAAAAATCGGTGAATACGGATCGCCGGCCACCGCCGGAGACCGTCAATTTCTCGATCGTTCCTCGCTTTGCATTATTTACACGCGTCCCGGTATTTCCATTCGTTCCCTTATTCAACAGCCCCATGGACATGCTAAGTGTCCGCCATAAAGATGGCCCGGATTATTGTCGGTTTCGGGTGAAAGTGTTCGGCGGCGGTTCGATTGTTCCGGTTGCGCAAATTTTTTGTTTTTTCAGATTTATGTAAGACTCGGTTTCACGTAAACGGTCGGTTAATTCTTTGTCAACGGCGATGCTATTCGTTCTCCTTCGATTGTTGCCGCGCTCGTTGGGTTCAATTTATTCAACGCGGGATTGCAGTGAATAAAAAACGTGAAATATACAAGAGTAGCTTGATTGGATTATATATTCGTGAACGAATGAATGAAGACACCTCGGGCATTAATTGTTCGATTCTGGACTACGTCGGATATCATATTTCTCGAAATCATAGAAGAAAGCAGATTTTCTCCATTAAGGGGATCCGTTTCCCATTCAAACTGGCTAAGTACAACTGGCGTCCATTAATTACCCATGATGTTCCTGGAAAAGAAAGGAAGCCAATAATTTACGTTTTGACGCTCATAAGGAGTCGATCTGTATAGAGAAAAGGGCGCACGCTGGCTCGCATCCAACGCTTCCCTCGTGATGCAGTCTGCGTATATTTATTGCAGCTGTCCACTTCTACGCACGCGAACACCTCCAAAGGAGAATTACAACCCCGTAACTTAGGCCACCTCAGGAGAGTTTCTATCAGTCGATTTGAACCGCAGTCTGCAACACTGGTGATATCGTAATTGTATCGTAGATAAGGTTACCCGGTGACCCGAGAACAATTTGCTTATCCAACAGGACGGTGCAAGCTATGCGAAGAGCTTGTTAAGAAGCGCTCGTCGATAAAATGAACGAATCAATAAATTGCTTCGAATCGTTCGTGAGGATTGAAACGGTTCTGGGTGGCCTGTAACTCGACCCTGCTGCAGCTCGCTACAATTTTATTAGCGTCCTTGCGAGTATTCAGTTCTCGCGAAAGAGGTTTGGATATAATTTCGTTTCGAATAAAGTTAACGTTACAGGGACGGCGAACAGATTTCAGCATGGTGCACGTGCAATTATGGGACCTTGTATGGGTTCTACAATTTTACTTTAATATACCGTTCGAAAGTTATCAAAGTGTACGCCGATGTTAATATCCACGAATCGCATAATAATTTAATTAGTCCTTTGCCTGCCAAAGGAATTCCTTGCCAGGGAAACGTGAACGCTATTTGCAATTGATTGAATTTATTTTCAATTAAACTGCAACAGTATATAAAAAAATATATATATATATAAATGCAAATAAAATTACGAATCTCCTAAAATGAAATAAATCTTCAAAAGTATCAGGTAATAACGTTATAGCTTTTCAGCTTCGTTTTACATTGACGTGGATGTAAAATGAACCGGCGTCTCGAAGAAAGTCGAAAGCTAAGGGGGCGGAAGGCGTAATGAGGTGGCAGCCTAAGGGTGGATTTTAATCAAGAATCGATGCATAACGGCGATTCATGGCCCTGCTACCGCAGACGACGTGGCATCGAGCCTAATAAGGCCATGTCTATTCGAGCCTCGCCTCGGGTTGCAGTGGGCTCAATTATCGGCGGGCATGAGGCCCCATTAGATAACGAGCCGGCAGATGCGCCACTTCGCGGTCATCGTTCGCCCCATCAGAAAACGATTCGTTGTTTACAAGTGAGGAGATTCCAGATTCCTTCCACTGGCTGGTACGCTGACAACCCCTGTTTGACGATCACTTCTGGGCACCTTTGTGCAGTTTTGCGCAACATTTCTGAAAGACGACGAGACTGCTGTTAGGGGATGAAACGTGGAGAAAAACGGGTGGATTTTCTTCGATAGATTGAATGGTGGCGGGTTATTTGACACCAGCAACGCGTGATAAAAATATTTTTATCCATCGTGGACTACTAGTATATTAAAGACATGATTAAAGTTTGGACTATTTGCCAATGAATTAAGTGTGGTTACATGACAGACGAGATACAAGGACAGACTAACCATGCAAAATGTATTTTTTTTTCTTTCCTGGAATTCATATAGTCCCGAGGACCCCATTACAAATTATGATGAAACAATCGAATTTGGTTAATCGTCTCAAGCTACTGATCAAGTAATTTCGATGGGAGGTCCGCAATAATATACATAGGTATATCGCGGAGATAAATCGCTGTCTTCCTGAATCATCGACCTAATTTGAACTTTCGAGATTAGACAGCCGCTTATTTTCCCAATGATTGGCTCCGCTGTAATTTGTCGCCGATTTTGTTTCGTTAAATATCGACTGCTCGTCGCCGTCACGGTGCAACGTGGTTTGACCGATTATTATCAATCATGGGCAGAAATGCGCTGAAAAGAAATTAAGCTGCAACCTCGGCAGGTGTGCGTGTGTGTGTGTGTGCGTGTGTCTGTATATGCGTGCACGCGTGGGCATGTGTGCTTAATAAATATGAATTTCCGTCGAATAATCTCACATTTATAAGTAATAAATTCACCAGGCAATTTGCAATGCTCGTGTGTAAATGTAGACATTACTTTCCCTCCCGTGGACCACCTGCGGTATAATTTGCTCGAGCGTTTCGGTGCATTTTTACATTGCCGTGTATTATGTCGCACGACAAGGAAACAAAAATAAAAGCGGTTACACGCGTACAAGCGTCGTCCTCGATGCTTGGGTATGGCGCTTGTAAACCTGAATTACCTTATGAAATTTTCATGGAATACGTAGACTGACTAAAAATTGGGACAAACGGGAGGAGCAAGATCGCGGGGACTATTGCGTGATCGCTTCCTTCTTCGTGTACAGTGCGCGTCTGGAAATAAAACGGATACTTAAGGAGCGGGTGAACACCTTCTTAAAGTTTATCTCATTGATTGTACGTTAATAAAAGGCAATTTAAACGTTCCGAATTCTTGTCGCCTCAAAAATTCTGCGCAAACTTGATATTACAAAAATACGCATGTATGATATAATATATAATCTGAATAAAGAAGAAGAATAAATTAAATGTTTTACACCTTTCTTTACCTTTTCTTTTCCCTGACAGATCTTTTCTAATGTTAACCTCCACCGATATCTCTAAGAAATTTACACTTTCAACTAAATACCTATAGCCAGCTCGGTCTGAAATTGAACAATATGTAAATCGTCGAGGAGAACGCCGATCAATCGTCGCGAGATTTCAGTGGCAGCGTTTCAAACGGGACCAACGACTTAGCACCGATTCACTATCGAAATCACCCTTTCGTAGTGTACTGTTTTTCGTTGTACCGCAGCTTATTATGTGGCCCACGTGTAATGGTATCCGCGGCAGTTACTGCGTCAAATGCGGCTTTGTTGCGTGATTAATGCCCTCCTCGTAGCTGACACCTCCTGTAGTTTAATTGCACCTTATTCTGCATGAATATGGATGCCTGCCTCCCGGGCTACGGGACCAGCAGAAGTGGCAGCAACAGCAGCAACCCAGCACACCAGAGAGAACACGATGAGGAACGACGAGGGGGCCAGTAGGCCGCGAGCAGGATAAAAAATGCAATTACGATTTTGAAAAATGGGCCAGGTCGCGGAGGGAAGGCAACAGCCTTGGCGACCGGTTCCAGGGTCAACGCCATAGATCTTCCACCCTTAGATTAGATCAAGCGGATTCTTGTCCAGCGGGTTGATATTCGTTTGACGTTCGAGCCGTGCCTCGTTCCGTTCACGGATTGTTTGATCGGTGATCAAATAATTTTCAACGTGGTATTATTTATTATTATGCAACGCGGAGAGACGTTCTTTTTTCATACGGAAACTTTTATGCTTTTTTTGTTATCGTTGCATAAAAATCGAACGTAATCACGTTGCCCCGATCGGATATCAGGAAATTTCACCTTCCTTTGCACGTAACGGTGCAAGATCTGCCGGAAATGGCGTGCGTCGACTGAATTGATTCGCCGAGATGTAAGACCAGGTTATCATACGATCATCACTGCCCTTACAATGTAACGCCTAGCAGCGTCTACAGCCGTTTACGGAACCTGTTCTTTCGCTCGTTATCTCAAAGTGAAACTGGGCAAGAGCACGATTTATGTATTCGACCGTGTCGAATCGCATCGACATATCCGAATTTTCGGCAAGAAACCGTGGACCTTCAGCACTTCGACTTATTTTTAAGCGGCGTTTGTCGGAGCAGTTCTGTGTTCGCTTTTTGTAGACAACAAATGTTGCCAGAACCATAACATAAAAGGAAACGCAATAGATGTTGCAATTATTATTATTTTCATTTACCTCTTGACAAAGAAGAGAAATAATAATTCTAACTTTATACCGTATATTATATTAATCTGCTAACACCTGAACGGAAAAAATATTAGCAAATTTACAATTGCAAATCTACGAGTTCTCTTTTCTATTTCCTTCGTTCGCACCCGAATTCTTCCATTTTGCTCGAATTAAAACGTGGCCACACTCAACGCCGTCACTTTTGCTAACGTTAGACCCGACGAAAGGAACCGCGTGACGCGGTGAAATCTCAAAGCAGACGTTAAAATATCGGGTGATTGTGCACCTTTATTTGCATCAGCTTTTTTCCCTCGTAATTGAATCTTATCTACCATCTTGACCGGGATAGACGATCTGGGTATGTATGCGGCTTCCGTTCATTCATTAGTACAGCCAGTCTGCAACGCTCATAAGTTGTCGGTGAAATGAGTCTCTTTCAGAGCAAGCCGTGATTCATGTGCAGGAGAGAACAGCGAGAATGACAGATGAAGAACGCGACACGGTATGAAATATCGCCCGCTGCACGGAATCAATTTGCAGCCGGGATAAAGAGGAAAGATAGCCTCTTGTTCCGGGGATCGTACAGAATTGATGCCGGCGCGTGAAATTTTTCTTTATGCAGTGTTAATTAACCGGAGCGAAAAACGAGAAATATTACACGACTGCAGAACGAAAATGTTCAACGCATTTGTTTCGTATTTGGAACATGAAGTTCGTCGACACGGTCGGCAGTAAATTGACCCTTGAAATCCGTAGGATTTACGCAGTCGAAAGAAATAAAATATGTCATTGAACGCGATGACGTGTTTAAAAACTTCATATCTCAATACTAATTGAATCGTGATTTGTTTTTCGTTATATTGTTCAATGAAACGGCCGTCAATCATAAATATGTATTTACGAAACTTCTCAATATATGATCGTGGCCGAAACGATTATTCGTGCGGCTCGTTATAGTTGTTTATTCGTCTAATTTATTGGGCATTAACGATATTTCACCCATAGACTGACCGGTAATTATCGAAAGAAATTTCGTTTCGACAAACCGCCGAAACCATTTAACACCTATATACCTGCGCCATACTCACCTACCAATCTATGCCCAATCATCCGGTCAATGGAAACCATAAAAATCTACGAGCCGAATTAATCATCGATAAAGACCAAATTACAATCCGTGCCAATCCATAAAATCCTCTAATAACAGGCCTGTGTTCAAGAATCGATCGGATTATTACGAACAACCCACGATCGAGTTTTCTCAATGGAGCAGCGTGTAATTTCGAAAGCTCGATTCCTGTGCGAAACGAAAGACACTAACTAAGCTCAATGAGACGCTCAGAACTATTGTCCAACGTTAATTACAATACTTTGCGTTACTTATAAAAATTTCATAAGGGCTTAATTATACGAGCTACTGGAGCGGGAGACATTTCAAATAATAATAATAATAATTTAGAATAAATGAACGTATTCGTAACGTACACTGTTGTTTTAAATTGTACAGCAATTTTCGTCAATTGCCCCCAGTATATGATAATGTATCCCCAAGCAGAAACAGTGCCTCACATCAAATTCAATTCATTCGGCAGCGTTCAATAATCATCATCGTCTCGCACACTATTCCCATCGATATTCGAACAAATCTTAATTCCATAGAACCTACAGTCCCGAAAAACGACTTTCCACTAGTCCAGTCCAATATTCGCAACCACGATCAACCCGCCCGTCCATTCAAGCGCAATTCATCCCACGTTGCATACCCCGTGTCCCGCAATCGTTAAACACGTCGCGCCGTCTCACTTCGTCGACTTAATTGAATTTATATTCTCCCGTCAGCGCAATAAAAGTTCACGGCTCAACCCTCGACGCGCGCGAATCGCGTCCCGAAGCTTTCCGGCCGTGTTTCCACGTCTCCGTAATTTATGCCCGGCCGATCCACGCGAAAGGGGATCTCTCCGTGAACGGCCAATAACTAGAAACGAGCTGTCGTAGATCAGAGATATACATCGAGAGCCAGGCCCACGAGGAGAGGAGAGACGGAGAAAGGGAGATGGTAAGAGATCCACGGTCCGAAAACGACGAATCAACGGAGCCATAGCGACGCGCTTAATTTCCAATTAATTTCACGGGGCTGAAAAAATATGGGAACAAGCCGGGCTAACACCGAGCGCGCGTGTCGCTATTCATCACCGGATACAGACCTCTGCAGACCGCTGTGTGGCATTAGCATTTATGTTTCGTAAATGCGACAACTTTACGGGTGTTTAAATCAAGCGGTCTCGCGAAACACGGCGTGACGTATGGAGTGCGATTTTCGACAGGCGGAAATTGGCAGAATAGTTTGAGACTCGAGGGGGAAATGTCGGCGATATGGATAGACTGGTTGACGGAGAGATTGACGTGAATGGGAGGTGTATAGTATTGAGTGGGTGGAAATTTTTTGGATGTTTGGGACGAAGTAAGGTGGTGGATTTTTTAGCGGGGATTTCTGGCGATGGGAATTATTGAAAGGGGTGTGAGAGTAACGAGAGTGGATCTGGAGCATTATTCCTTAACACTTTCTCCACTGTGCTGCAGTTTCGTTCGTTATACATTCGGAGTGCGGGATCGTTCACGAGAGGCTGTATTAAATCTCTAAGACTTACCAAGATCACTTTCGGTGGCGAAAATTATTATACCTGTCAACGATACCGGAATCTGTTGCAAAAATGCCAACATGCCAATAACATACAAAAGCGATATATTAAAAGAAATAAAGCCTCCTGCCAAACAATCTTGTCGCCGATTTCCAGCTTATTTTTCAGTCAACGACTCACCTGTTCCGCGGTTCCTACCGTACGATTTACGAGACAGATACGGCCGCGGCTACTTATTTTTCTTTTTTACACGTATCCAGCCATTAAAGGCCGACATTGTAAGGCAATAATCATGCCCGAATTTCAAAGGATCGTTCGAATAGTGGAACGGGTGAATTCGCGGTTCGAATTCGACGGCAATAAACGTAGATTTACGACGCCACGCCACGGGGAAGATGGAGGAATGTGTATCGGGCTTGGCCGTAGTGCTTATTCCCCTTAATGGCCTTTAACGACACCCGAAATTGCTGTCGTATTTCAATGTGGCCGAATAAACAATTATAAGCTACCATTTCGTGTTCCCATCAAAAGGAAACGGAAACTGTACCTGCTTGGTTGCGGGGGCGGCGATTTCAGTTTCGCCTTCTTATCAGTGGCTGTTAACCGTTGCTCGCCACTTCACTGCGGCGATATTACGCCGAGACGATGCTGGTGAAATCTAAACTAACAGGGGGGTTCGAACGGGGAAAAGCGGTGTCGTGCTGTGCTTATCTTGAATGGAACTTACTTAAATAACCAACAAATAAGCAAACTTACTAATTACCAAAGGGATGCAGTATTTGTTGGCGGTTATCATTAATCATTTAGCGTTGGCAGAGGTATATTAAACTATACTCCACTGAGACGAATCAATTACATCCAAATAACAAAACGTGTGCCACATAAAATATCGAATTTTCCAACAGCCCCCACCTCCCAATATAATCGATCGAAGATTCAGATCGAACTCCCAGCCCTCGAAGAGTCTTCGAGCTCCTCTCTCGTTAAATCATTCGCCGGCAAACTCGTTCCCCGATCCAGGCTGAAATTAATTCATTAAAAAGAGCAATCTTATCCACTCCGTGGACACAGGAATCACTTTCGTGTTTCCCACGCGTTCCACCACGGTCACATCGATAACCGTACTCGCTGGCCACGGATGAATACGATACAAACCGACGTGCCGCGAATTTTAACGATCGAACACGATCCGCATATTCGCGATATCCGGACCGTAAATGGCGGTGAATTTGTTTAGAATCCGCATTAAAACCCCCGGAGAAATGGCCCCTCGCGTCGATACCGGCGTGGCCCACCTGACCGCCACCGAAGAAGATGCTTCGATAATGGCGCAAGCATGTTTATGGTTATTTCATTATGTTCAGATCGTTTTGCCTCTCGTCTTGCGTGGCGGACAGCCGGCCGTTTGGGAGGTCGATTTCGGGCCGGCGAACCGATAGAGATCACGATCCTGCGTCTCGATATCGGCACCGAACGAAATCGATAATCTTCGGTCCCGCGAGGAACTTAATGAAGTGGTGGGCACCGTCGAAAAAAATCGTTTCTTTCAATTATGCCCGTAGCTGACCGCGAACGCGTGCACGCATAACTTCGATTACGCTCGGTGACGTCTTACTCCAAGGGGAGCTCGTCTCTTTCAGCGAGATTTGATCGACGCGTACATCGCGTACAAGTTTATTACAACGGGTCACGGGATACCTTTCCTTAACGCGTCATTGGTCGGAAGTAATAGAACCGTGACAATTTTTACAACGTTGCCGATTAACAACATCGAACGGGAATTCAGAAATGTTTAACTGATAAATGATACCGCTTTCGTGGGTTGCAAATTAAATTTAGCAGTCGGCAGAAATGCATCGGTACTCAATACAATTCTTCTGCTTCGCATTCGCTCTAGAATTTTTAAAATCAATTGCCGCCGGATTGCAGCGGTATTAGCAAAATGTTTATAGTAATCGCAGCCATGTCCTCCATGTATAATAAAGGATCCCCGTAGCGCTCCTTTTTTACCAATTTCTCAATCGACTCGTTAACCGTGAGACGCGAGCAATACCAGTAATGAATTTCGATGGAGACTTTTTCCCTTCGATATTGGTAGCATCGAACGAAATCGTTCAGCCTGTTATTATCTCTCGCGGCAAACAGGTGATCTCGCGCGACGATGCTATCCAACGGAGAAGTTCCACGCTGATGATAGTAATGCCTGAAACGGACGAGACCGAAACGTGGCAACGGGAAATGATGGTGGCCCGATCCGATTTTGCTCGGTCGATCGAAGATACCCGGGCTACGTAGCCAGCGGTCAGAAGCGTCTACAAAAATGCCGACACGCCGCTTCGAGCATCAGCATTCACCTGTTTGACGGGTCAATCTCGTCGGTATCATCGGCTTGGACTTCTTTTATCGGCGTCAGTTTCGCTTGATCGGCCGTTTAATGTAATACAATAATTAAAAACGTCGTCTCTATTAAACCGGCGACGTTAATTACGATTTGGCCGGCGGGTTCGCGAAGAGAGCCTGCCAGGGGTTACCCGATCGGCATAACGCTCCTTGATCATTTCATCGCGGCGGACAGAAAGATTCTGTTGATGCACGATCAATGTTTTTAATTGCAACTTGTTCAAGACCGCGGGCGGAGTATGCTTGCATTGTATATCGCGAATTTGCACGGCTGTCGGGCTGAAATATTCATCGGGTTGAAATCGATCGCGGAGTACACGCATCGGAGGTGCGCAAATGGGCGGATTGTTGTTTCAAAGCGCAAGGTTGTTTAAATTGTTCGGGGCCTCGCAGATCGTTCGGTTCGAGACAATTTCGTAATTGACTGGGACGATTGAATGCAAACAGAATTTCGTATTATATATGTAAAGTGGAAACTTGGGTCGATTGATTTAAAAATACAATTATTCTATTCATTTTCTCGTGTCCATCGATAAACCAGCTTTAGTAATATTCAGCGATTAATGTTTGCCAATGTACCCTAAAAAACGTATTCAAGAAATATCCAGTTTCACCTTTAATTTAACGAACTATTATATTAAATTTAGCGACGCGAACAGAGGCGAATCTGAAAAGGTGAAGACTGTTCGAGGGTTGAAATGACACCAACGGCATGTTACGTATTTATACCTGTTCGCGCAGGTAGATTGAGGATCGGCTGAATCGAATCTGAAATTCGATGATGCCTTACTCAGAGCCATTGAACATTCGCCCGGAAGCCGCGAATTATGCCGTGGGTCCGGTCGAGCGACGCGGGCTTTACGTATTACCCTGTGTATCACGTGCAAAGCCGTACTGCAGGTGCTTTTCTGTGTGGTCCCGTCGTGTGTACATTTCGCAGGGCAGTCCAGGTAATTTCGTTGGCGCGCGCAACAACATTGATATCGCTCGCGCCGATTATAATTTACACGCGCGCGTCACCTCGCCCACGGATCCCCGGCTGTGTAATTATTGCGAGGCTTTTTTTTCGCTTCGACATCGAAAACGAGAATCCGATGGTGGGCACACATTCCAATAATTCGACTCGAATTTGCTCCAGAGCGCGGACACATTTTTTTTTTTTTGTTGATTTTCATAAGGGACAAGCAGATGCAAGGATTGCGAGAATTTAATTGCACGAAGCTTGAACGTATCAGGTATGTATATTCTTTTTCGTTCTAAGAATTATATTGGTCTTGAATATTGTTTTACTGGAAGTAATAATTCCAATGGGGCTTGAATTTTTCGTGAACATGGGATCGAGAGATAGTTGAAATAAAAGAGGGAGGAGTTAATTGTGTCTTTTTATTTCATAAGCCGATTTCGATTTAAGAAATGTTGAAACAGTCGATGAGAAGTTGTCGATGGCTATCATTAGCTTGTTCGATCGAGACTACAATAAATGAAATCAATGTAAAAGAATTGATCTTGGGACAAGAATGAAACGAAAGGTCCAGTTTCTGCATGGCTCGCGTAAAGACTTTGCTAACATCTCAGGTATCTTCGTAGTTATCGACGAAAGGAGCAGTCCCCTCGATTCGTCTTTTCTAAAGAAACGGCTGGGAAGATTGAGATAATAGCGACCAAGTATTTTTCACTGAAATCAAACGAATGAATCACGATCGTGCTCGAGATTGCTGTGCACTCCGACGAAACTTGACCACGTAGCCTGTACCTCGAGTCCTGTATTATTTTTATTTTAATTGCATCCCCTTTGGAACTTCTCTGAAGTTCGACATCTTTAAGCATAGAAAAATATTCGTCGAAGAAAAATGTAAAATGAAAATGAAACAAGATTTCCTCTGCCAAGTGAAATTATTATTTTCTTGAATATCTTTTATTGAATAACGTTTGTTTAAATTCATAACCACTCTATTCGACTATAGAAACATTTGATTGCAAAAACTTGCATCGTTCTGACGAATAAGTCTATTTCCAGAAACATAATTATTTTCCCATCAACGCCAAATCCCTTGCAAACTAATATTGCTTGATTAAACCAGACCGCACGGAATATACAATCGAAGTCGGCGAACAAAAATTCCTCCTCTCGAAACTGCTGGAAGAAACGGAAGAACATAGGAAATTTTAATTAGAAACCACCGGTGCACGAAACTAAATAAGCATCGAGCCGCATAATTCGACAGATTTTTTAATTCGCCTGCATGTTCGGCCGATAATTAATTCCGGCGATATCGATAAAATTCGTCGTCCACATTCCCTTTCTATCGAAAAAAATCCCACGGAGGACGGTTTCAGCAGAGGCGACTTGGCCAACATATCGCACGACTAATTACTAACGGCCGCAATAATTTCAGAATTGCATCGTGTGTGGCATCGTGTGTCCGTTGCTCGGCCGCGCCCGTTTAAAAGTAGAAATTTATTGCTAATAATAGTTCCCGAAGCGGTGATAAATAAGATAATCGAATGTCGGGGTCGATATTTGCCGAAGGTATAAGGAATATTTTTCCTTATGCATATAAATGCGTAGTACCATTTAATGAAACCATACTAATAATCCTTTTGATGTCTACATCGATTCTGCTCGATGTGCTCTTGAATCCTGTGCAATTATTATTCATGTGCACCTTGATTGCCTGACCACAATTTTAAATAACGAATGCACTGTCTTCGGGGCATTAATTAATTAACAACGTGGCTACAAATAGCCACACGTGTTTGATTTAAATATACAGTTGCTCGGTGTTTGAATTTCGTATTTTATTAAGCATTGTTAAAGAATATTATGGAAACAAGAGTCGATGATTTATTAAGTACAGAGCTCGATCATCCAATTACTGTTAACTATAAGTTTAACATTATTCTGTTCTAAGCCTATGTTTACCAAGGATTACGATAAAATCTCCGTAGTGCTTATAATGGCAAAGATGCATCAAATCTAACTTTTATAAAACAGCAGGGAATCTCGAATTAATTCAAGCCTGAAATTAGTGCATCTTAAAAATGAAACAAGTAGATAGACGTAGGTACCACTATAATACCTTCCGTATACTAAAACCGAACAACAACAGGAAATGCATTGTCTATAAAAATGAAGATCGTTCCTCCCCGTAATTATATGAAACACAGATCGAACGTTGCGCTTAATTGCAATTAAATCTATATGCCTGTGTATGTATATCTTCTGGGCCATTATTAATACAACGCAAGTCAACTTCCAATATCGGCGAGACTATCCTTAAAAACGACGAGGGATAAGAGCGGAATAAAAGTATTAAGACCTACATATAACCAGTTCCCAGAAGGTGGTACACGGAGGCCGAGGTTCACGTAAAATCTCACCCTGTGGGAGTTCATAAACCCCTCGAGCCAGTCGAGATAAACCAATAAAGCAGCACGATAGTCGGCGAAGCAGGTGCAACGTGGGCGGTGAGTTACCGTGCGGGTCACAGGTCACCATGAACCCAGCATCTCCGGCAATCCTTCTCACACACTCTCTACACTCCCCTTTCACCTTTCTCTCTCTCTCTTTCTCTCGGACCCGCGGTTTCGCTTTCTCTCTCGTAACATCATTCTAACGACGAGGTCCTGCAGCAAACACGGATCGACTCGTTTTGAATCTAGCGATGGGAGCAAGGTAAGTTCAATATCGAGGCAGCTTTTCGTTGAAAAAATGCTACGAAAATATTGAAACCAGTCTTATTCTGGTGTTTCTTTGAAGGAAAATTATTAATATAGCGAGGTGTTCATTTTGATTAGAGGCCTTCGACGATAGAATTTGATCGGAGATTGAACGCTTTTTAATTGGGAAATTATAGCCAGATAGAAGCTCATGGTTCTGTTATTTAAATGAAATATTCGAAAGGTATAATATAAAGAATTTTCCTGTGTTTTCGTAACAGCACCTGGAGCCGCGTGTACCTCGAAATGTGACAGAAAGAAATTTTAAAAACATTTCACGGATATTCGTGTACGCTTATGTTCCATTCAATTTTCGTTTTCTGCGACGTCAAGGTATCAAAATATTGTGAGGCCGAAACGCGCAGGTGGGCAAACGTCCTCCACGTTTGCATCGTCGAAAAGTTCCTCGGTAGTGGAAGCTATCGATATTTTATTGTCCCCCGAACGGTACGGTTGGAACGTCGATAAATTTGATTGAAAATTCCGAGGAAATCGCATCGAATGCCCATCGCTAGATGCAACGAGATACGGGAGAGGGTTGTTGCCGCGAAGAACCACAGACTTTTGGCCGCGTGATACTTTATCGAGAAGCAGCGCAGAAACTCGAAGGCAATTTACGTTGCAAAAGTTTTTCGGTGTAGATGCCGGAGACCGGTGGGTAGTGACAGGTACAACTGGTTCTTTTCTTTCTTTCTACCATGGAAGACGCGACACGAGAGGTTGTTAATAAAACACTCGATATTTTCTGAAATTTTACATTCGATACCGATAAATGCAAATGCCCGTGCATCGAATTCTCACGGGCTTTCTTGCTCTTTCTGTTGGGGAAAGTTGAATTGCCGCGAACAGAGTGAATTATTGACAGATACTTTACCCAGCAGGCCGTCATTGAAGTTAATTTATATTTTCTAATCATTTTTGTCGTTCCTGCTGGAATAGTCACACGAACGACAATGGTTCTTATTTGAGGTATAATATAATATAGTGTTTAACAGTGCCAAGTGGAACAATTATTTTCTATTCATTGTCTTTGATATTACAAATTCGAGTATGTCATGCCCACAATTGCTCTTTCAAAAGTGAGCGAAAGAATTAATATCTTGAACGCACAAATATTATGCGACGCGATCTACTAGTAACAAAATATGCTATTATTAAAAACAACTATTCTATAGTAAAAAGATCTAAAGATCGAACCGAAAACATTTCGATTTCCTGCACCTCTGAATGGGCGAGAAGAAAGAAATATTCGCCTGTGCCCCTCGAAATGTTGCGCGCAGCCGTCGGTTATTTAAATGTCTGCACTTGTCCGGCATTTTTTCATTCAACCGTATACCATATTCCCGGGAACACCCCGTTTCGCAAACGGGGCTGCCCAGTTCCCAGAACCATGGACTCTTAATTAAGGGGCGCCCTAAGTAAGGGCCGGGCCGGTTAATACAATTTTAACACAATTAACCAGACCGTCCCGATTGAGACAGATGAAAGTAAATATCGCTGATAGCAATCTGAGAGATATAAATCGACCGTGACGATTCGATTGCCTTGCGCAGGATCTCCGCTCGGTGTTCCCAGCAGATTAAATTAACTCGAGCATACTCGAGCCGTTCCGGCTCCCCTTGGCAGGAGGTACGTGTACGTAAATCGCAAAAGATTCCTAGATGCCAAAGATAACTTTACATCTGCCGGTCGATTGCGATAATTAGGCTGGCCGGAGATTGATCGAAAATCTCATTCAACTTCAACGAATCGGATCATTGCCTAATTAAGCGAACGACTGTGGACACGGTTTGCCCGGCCCTTATTACGCGAATTAATTAACTCGAGAATCGACGTAGCAAAACCAAGCCACGTACGTACCTTCGAGCTTGTTAGACACTTAGACGCAGCGAACAATCGAGACAGTTGTCGAAAAAGTCGATCCTGTGCAAATTTCGCGGGACAGCCCAAGGATCGATCAGGGCAGGGTCCACCAGCCTCTAAATTGGAACTTAACGAGGTGGAATGACAATGAGTTACGTTCAAAGGGCTATCGTTATTTTCAACTTTTACAAATGGAAAACTATACGGGGGTCCGTTTATTCTGTACTAAGCGTTCAATAATTATTTACCTACGTTCAAGAACGTGTATTTTGGTGACAGAGATGTCTCGATTAATATTTCATTCCCTTTAACGAAACATTTCGGTAAAGCAATTACCTAAATGTATCTTACTGAAAGAAGAAAGACTTTCTTTCAAAATCGTCCGAGAAACGTTCGATCGTCCAGCAATCTCCTTTAAAAACAAAAAAAAAACTCTCGGCCGCATTTACTCTGCGATAATTTGATTGCCAATCGATCGCGCCAATAATTTGCCGAACCCGTCAAACCGTGCCACTAATTACTCATTACGACCGATCATAAATTAAAGTCGTGCCAACCGCGGTAGAACTGTAACCGAGAAACGTTCTCGAACTCCACCTGGCGCCTTTGCCGTAATGGTAAACACCGTCGAAGAAAAGGGTACGGGAGGCGGCAGCGGCGTCGGGTCGAGCTGCTGTATGGAACAATTTATTCTCATACTGGACGCGAACCCTTTCTCGTACACGGTAAATTGAAATTTTTTCCCCTTGGCCCGTGCACCCGGTGAACTCCCGGGTAATTACCGACGAATTTTAGAGCCATTACGCGGCCTGCTCCATTCAGAATTTCACACCGGCTCGTGCACGCTTTGATCGCCACCGAAGGGAACAAGACTGAAAATAATTACAAAGAATCACGCCGGGCCCGACCAGAAAGCGGCGGTAAATCGCTCTTCCTCGCTCGCCCCCTTCGAGCGGCAACACGAACCGTCTCGCGGTCCCGTTCAGAAACGGCTAATGAATTTAAAATGACCATCCACGGTTTTTCGTCGCGTGGCCAACGGTGGACCCCTTTCGCGACAAAAACGGAGCGGGCCGAAATTTTTGGAACGACACTCCGTGTGCGCCGACGTGGCTGTCGCATAAAAATGCAAATCTCATTGTCGGGTGTCGCGCGAGCCTTCCGTCCGCGGGGTGTTCGCTTTTTACCCCGGTGGTCCGACTATCTATATGCTTTTTATTTCACCACGCGCCATTACCCTCCCTCCAGTGCTTTTCACTGGCCGCCAATCTCGGGTAAATTTGGTTTTAATGACCGGGGCCGGTGACGGCGTCACGTGAAAATTTAATTTAGACCGACGAAATTGGTAATTCGTTGCGGCAGACGGATAGGAAAGATAGTAATCTTGCGAGACTGTTTAGCTTGGAGGGAGCAAGCACGAAATTTGGATAAAGGGACGAAGAAATTGGACCCTTTTGAGATGGGCGGTCAGATGGGACCTTCTCGGGCTTGCTAATTTGCCAACGTTAAAATGGGAAATTTGTCGGTGTTTCGTGAAAAATAGGAGACCGTCTTCATCCCTCGACGAATTATCATTCGAAGGAATGAACCTGACAAATTACGTAGTTCATTTTACGCGATATCATAAGGACAATACAGTAAACTTGGTCGAACGTATATATCGTATCTTTCGTCGGCTTATTATTCTGAAAAATGGTTCTGCGGATCGAAAGGAAATATTTCATTGAATCAGATTCACTTTATACTCACTCGACTGCATTTCTAACAAAATGTTGATTAAAAAGGTTCCCTCGTTGATTCCTACACATCTGGTCCATCGCGAGTAAAATTTTCTAAATCGCGACAAGCCAGAGGACAACTTACCGCGACAGACGGTACGATGAAATAATTCAAGCATCGTTCCAAGATACAGGAAGCAGAAGAAAAAAAAACGATGAAGTGAACGAACAGACAGTTTTCTACGCAGTCTCCTAGGAAAAGTCGTTCGAGGAACAAAATCGCGGCGAGCGTAAAACACGAAGGACGACGGATGCGTAATTGATTTAATTCGTGCCCGAGGGACGGCAGCTGTTGCAACAAAGTTTTCATTTTGCCATCTGCATTCATGGAAGCGCACGATCTCCGGGGGGACGTTAATCAAGGCGTCCAAGGAGGACGCTCCCCGAGCCTCCTTTCTGCCGAAGTTTCCAACATTTTCTCTTGTCGGAGACGCGGGGCCCGCGAGGCCACGAGCGCATTCTGGCATTCTTCTCCTCGAACAGAGTTTCTTTCGCGCCCGTAATTCGCACACTGAAATTGCTCGCTCTAATTCCTCGGTAATTGCTCTTTTCTGTTCCCTGAAAGCCACCGGAGTTCCCTTTGCATTCCGTTAAAACCGCGCGGCCAATTAAACACGAAACAGGGACGTAACGAGGGGGCCCACGTATAGAGGGGTCAGGGGGTGGCGAACACTAATTGAGACGTAGCTATTTGGGGGAATTCAGGGCAACCCGTTATTAGCCACGGCCAAATGCACTTATAATCGAACGATTTTAATTATCGCATAGTGGATCGAGAGCTCGCGCGATTTATCACGACCGGGCAACGTGTGATTCCGCGCTGACGCGTTGCGTCCCGAACGTCCACTCGATTCTACGGGGTCATCCTTCTTCTTTAGCCGTGGGTGTCATTAAACTGATCGTCTCGGGTGAAACACTTTGCCCGGAACGGTTACACTGTTATTCCTCGGTCGTTTGAGAAATTAGGGTTTCGATCGTTTTTTTCTTCGTCCCTTGCGATCTCGCGATCGTCTCGTTGCATAAATCTTTTTCAAGGATGCCACGGTCGAGGGAACGTAAAATGCGGCCTTCGGAAAGACTATACACGGTAGTACCCGTTTAATTTTTTATTATTTCAATTAATTCGATGCCTCGAGGCAATAAATTCTTTATCTTCCCCGTTACCCTAATGTGACACTAACGTGAAAACACAATTAATAATAATCTACATAAATTCTTCCTTCCTAATATCGAAACGCTCCGCCCAACAATCGTTAGAAAAAGGGGCAATCGTGCATTTTGCAATTGCAATTTCATCGCGTTCCCTTTGAGACCGCGGCATCTCTCCGCTCGCGCGATCATCCGCTTTCGCGAGGGAGGAGGAAACAGGGGTCGCGACATGCTTCGCGCAGCCCGACGAGGATCATTTATCTGCGTAGCTCATTTTGGCAAGTTCCCTGTCGGGATTACGGACGGTCATATCGAAAACGGAGCTGGACGTCTGGCGAGCGGAATCCGCTCGGTAGGATCCGCGAGACGTGGCAGAAATTATACGGTCTCGAGCGGCGGGCGCAGGCTGAGAAGAAAAGGCGAGAGATGAGAGGGAGACGGGAGGGAGAGGGAGAGGGAGAGGGAGGGGGGGGGACAGTGATAAATCACAAATTGCACGAACTCGTTGCGGCCGAAGACAAATTGGCTCCGCAGTCATGAGCTACGCAGCGGGTAATAATATAATTATAGGACTGCCAGACTCTTTCGACGTTTCAGTTTCAACTTCTTGCCTCTATACGCGAAACGCCGACCCGCGTAACCGCAGGTGATTTACGGCGGACGTCGCCTTTTTCGGTTTTTCGATCGCTTTTCTCCGTCCGCCCTGGATATGCCCGCGGGGCCATATCAAATGGATGGATTTCAATAATATCGGCGAAACGGTGAATGATACGGAACGAGCGGTGCCCGACACGCTTACGTTCGACGCGGGGCGTGTAATCGTTTCGGTTACGGTTGGACTCTGATCGCGTCGAATTGAACGGGGTTGTCATCGTCGTGACGCGGTACCGAGCCGCACTTCGATTTTAACGAGTGTCCTTAAAGGAATTTATCGAGTAATGTTGCCCGCGAGGACGGTTTAAGTTACGGCATCACTTGTACATTGGTACAGTGATATTTCATTGAGTGTCACGCGTTCGAACGATAGGCTTCAAGAATATTTTTCCGCAACGATTGAATAATCGCCTCAATTTGGGAACAGCGAATTATTAATTCGCTCGAACTTTGTCGCCGCATGGAAAGCGAAACTTTCTCGTCCGAAACGATATGAATTTTACAGTGCGCACGTTTCGTCCAATTCGATGCTGGACGTTACAGGAGCCCACAGACGAATCCCCTTTTCCACGCGAGGCGGAGAGGAGATTTTTTCGTGGCTGCAGGGTACTTAGACGCCGTCGCAATTTCCATTCCCGGCAAATGATCCGCGGCAAGAAGCCCGTACCGACGCTCGTGTCGGCGTATAAAGAAATTAAGAAGCGCCTCTGTGATCTGGGAAAAGCGAGAGGAATCGACGCGAAACGGAAGAAGTGGTTCTACGTGGCCGAAGATTGCCACACAGAAGGCCGCGTAGATAAGGGCCGCATGCAAAAGTGGATCATTACACGGGCATAAAAGCGAGGCAGCCACGGCCACGGCAATAAATACTTCAATCAGTGGCCTCTAAGGCGTCAGTTAGCATCTCGACGGTGCGTCGGAGACAGCGGAGCGGCGGCGGTTCGCCAAAGAGCTTGAATCCTTCCACTTTGGTCCCGTTCGACTAAAGTATGCCCGCCCTCTCTGACAGCCAGCTGCAGCCGTTCGCCAAACAGGCACCCCTTTGTCGTCGATCTGCATAACTCTCGCCTGTCGCTACTAGCCGAACTTTTGACGAGGCGGAAGCGCGATACTCCTACGGTAACTCTGGAGAGAGCGGAGATTTTCAGGACGGTTCGCGCGGATTTCGCGGATCGTTTTATCAAGCTTCGAGTTGGTGGCAATTTTCTGATACCTGGCTGATGTATAATTGACGGTGACATTATTGACGATTTCTTTCTTCAAGCTTAGTTTTTTAATTTCGTTGAGTATCTTTCATGGACAATTGTTAATTAAACTGTTATCGCATTTCCATGCAAATATAAAAAGTAGAATGTCGAGTAATACGAATTATTGTACAGTAAACTATAGCAAGGATGAAAGTTTCCTTATTAAAGATCTAATTTATAACGTCTGCCAAGCATTGCGATCAGGCATTGAATTATTTTTTAACCGCCCTCCTCGTTTCGTACCTACCGCAGATCCATTACCAGCGGCGTTTACCCAACAACTCGACATTTACTTCGATTACACCGCTGACCAGCAAGCGTTTAACAAATTAATCGGCCATTAAAGACACACCCTGCTCTATTCCCACGTACATTCCCTTAATCCACCCTATCAAGCATCCATCGATAATTGCGGTTACGCAAAAAGGCGATCGAGCCCGATCGAAACCGGTCTACATCTCTCCGGACGCACTGGCTAACCCGCGAGAGAACGGAATCGCAACTTCCTATCTAAAAGTACGCCAATCCGGCCGGCGTATGGCTGACGAGATATAACCTATCGGTGTCGATCACTCGCGTGACCGCAGCGATAACGTTCGCCCGCCGATAAATCATGTCAATTATATATTGTTTATGATCCGTTCCAGGGGTCCGGAAGATTCGATCGGATCGCGGTGGCACGGTTCATAGCGCAGAACAAACCGCCCGCAACGGTAGCGATGGAACCGGCTAACCTCGTTGTCAGGCCCTTTGATAATTGGGTGAGCAAAGCGACACGACACCCTTCGAGAGCACTCCTTTGGATCGCGTTGTTCCAGGACCAAGGACCGTCGTAAAGAGTGGCTGCCACCATCGGGACATCAGCAGCCCTCAGTCAGGTCCCCGTCCGAACAATAAATCTGGCCGTTCGGTGGGTAATTGGGTTCACTCGGTGAGATCAATCCGATACTGTCTGCCTCGTGTCCGTCTGTCCATCCATTCGCCGCTCTCGCCGTCCTCCCTTTTCCACCGTTCTGTCTGTTCTGCCCCGGTTCTCGCGCACGCTGCTCCCCCTCAACGCCGTCGTCACGAGTCGATCCGCTCTGGCCCGAACCACGTAAACGTGAATACCGCTGGAGGAATTCCAGCCGGCTGTCACCGGTCGTCCCTCGCGATTGTTTAATTATTTTTATTGCTACCTGGCCTGGGCAGGGCCCGCCCCGGCTAAACGGATGCTGGAACCCCGGCCTCGTCCACTGTTTCATTGTGCGATTAGAGGGCTGCCTCGGCGCCTCCGCTATAACGAGTTCGTTGGTTTTTAGCCGTTCGTTCAATACCACGGTGGTATCTCCAGGTATATACACCTTCGGCCGGCTTGAATGCTCGCTCGGTTTTACAGATAGGGCGTACGGGATGTGTATAAGATATCTGGGATTGTTTGTTCAGAAAGATCAGCGAGACGCGTGTTCTGCAAAAGGCTTGCACAAAGGTCCGACGCGGGCCGCCTTGTTATGCGCCGCTTTCATTCGAATCGGGCGAAGATCGTGTCGTATGCAAAACGTCGAATTTCCAAGGTTCTCTCTCTTCAAGGGCCTCGCGGCCACTCGAGACTTCGCAAAGACCTGCCGATCTGTGGGAGTCAGTTCGAGTCTGGCTATAAATCTGAATAATAAATGAGTCCCGACGGCCTCTAAGAAGTCTCCGACTCAGCGAGAAGACGTTGCTGAGGGTATAAAAGATGAATTTACGAGTGTACCGCTCATGAAGGCCGACGACGAAAGAAAAAAAGCATCATTGACTATCATTCGTTGGCTTTCTCGGCATAAAAGATTATAGCACGGGGGAAGGATGCCTTCCTTGAAACGTGAAACGTTCTGACCATACTTCTTCTCGCGCAAAAACTTCTTCGACGGTGGGGCTGGAAAAAAATTCGATCGTGCACCCCTTTAACGATCTAAGGGTATTGTATGTTCCCCTCGATTTTATATCAAACTGTTTGTGCTAGTTTTTTTTTTGCGCTGCATAAGTATCGTAGTTTTTTTTCTATTACGTCTCTACGTCAAGTCGTGGATATCACAGTATGTATTTATTTAGACAATGTTTTAGACAATAGATTGTCTCGTCGCATTTGACAATTAACTTTATTCGTCTGACGCGCACCAGAGTCGTTCGATTCATTTCTTTTACACCCCTGTCTACTTTATCCTGATCGTAGTTACCGTTTAAATAACGTAGCTTTTCACGGTTACCTGTCTTGTCTAGCGAAACGAAACTTGCAGCATCTACCTCAACACGGTGACCCATGCCGCCCTTATCGAGGAACACTTGTGCCGTGGACAGAGATCATGGTTTCCTATGGTCTACTCTTGCTTCGTTATCCGAACTAGCCCTTCTACCTCTGTTCATACCGTGTAACCGATGTCAAAGAACCGAACGACCGTCGCCCGAAAGAATCTCCGAGTTCCTCTGAACCAGCGAAGGACTTTCTCTTTGAAGATTTGTCGAAATTCTAAATCTATCTTCGAACCGCATCGTCGTTAGAAGCAAGGAGCCGCGCATACACCTGCCTTTGTCCGCATGGGCGTGGAACGGTGGTACGAATTTATTTATGCCCAGGTACCTCCCTAATGAATTTTCGTCCGCGGTGTGAAATTTCGTCGATTCCATAATTGGCTCATCTATCTTCCCTGGTAAAATTGGCCGTGCCAGCAGCGAACGAAACATCGTTTCGATCATCGCAGATCGTAATTAACCCTTTGTTGGAAACATAAGAATAACGGATTCGGTGGGCGAACCGAAACTTCGACAGCAACCATAAGAATTTAATCAGTTTCGTTTGTGAATTACGTAACAGTGCCAAATGTACCCTTTCTTCGATTCAACTTTTTCCCACGGAAATTATTGCACAGAGACTGTTAATTAAAACGCCATACTACTCGTTCAATCTTTAATCTATTTCACTGCTACTTATTTCGCATTCGTGACTAAGCTCTCCATGCAATGTTCGTGAACGAAACAGGCGGCGATTTAATTTAAACTTTATAGTAATGCTTTGAGGAATACGGAGTATGTTTCAATAACACTTGAACTACAGCTAGGGTAATATTAAAAGGAACAAATTACTGCGACTTCTATCTTCCCTCAGTCGCGAAAAGGTGCACTTGAAATTCCTGTCTATCCAAAAAAAATTATCGATTCCTCGCCACTTCGGTTTCTTTATAATCCAAAAAACACCCGATCTGCCAAACCGCTTATCTCCCCATTTTCTCCATCACGCAACTCGTATCAATCGATTCTCCGACCACTGTTCAACCCCACGAGCTTCGTAACGTACGTTCGTTTTTCCATTTACCCGCCGCCTGTCCCCCGTCGAACAGCGAATCGTTCGGAATTCATCGACAACGTTTGATCGATCGCCGCTGAAATTCTCACGGCATGCGGCCGGCGAAGTGTCGCGTGTGTTACGTGCACGGAACGCCGATGACGTTTATGACAAAGTGAATCGATACGGAGAGGGCACGCAGCGCGTGAACGAAATACAGCCGCGCACCATCAAAAGGCGCGAAGGAAGCCGGCCGGCAAGGTGTACAAATATGATGGGGCCGGCGATATGGCGGCCATGGGTGTTGCTGATCGTGCGGCATCGAGCTCCCGATGCCGAGCATCAGCGTTACTTTTGTCCCTCGCCGACGACGCCTACCCACGTAACTCACGTCACCAGTCCGCGATTAGATCTACGGGGTCTTCTCATTTTTTTCAACCCCCTCCGTTCGTTCGACCGGTAACCAGAGCTCCTCCCGCCGGTCAGAAAGTGTCCGTTGCTTTGTTTCGTATGCGGTACTCGTACGTTCACGCTCGTAGATATTCATAAACGATCGATGGATCTCGTAACGCATCGTCCGAGAGCGGATTAATATTCGTCGGTAGCGATCGCTAAATTCGAGCTCGTATTTTAGAGTCAGAAATGGATGTCGGCGGTCTTCCTTGAATGGAAATGTGAGGCGCGTATTTGAATTGGAAATTATCGCGCGGATTGATTAGGATTTTTGTGGCGTTCCTAGAGTATAGATAGAGGACTCTCAGTTCTGGGCAATTGTTGTATCCTGTATTAATGAATGATGGATTCCTTCGATCAGAAAGATGCATCTAATGTTTCGAGTATGGATTCGATTAAAGATTGTATGCTGCTTTGCCACTAGTTCAATGTGACGCGCAATAATGTTAAACGCTGCATCCGCGGAGCCACGTGTGAAGCAATGTTCAAGAGTTTTTCGAGAATTCTTCAAGAGGTCCATAAAATGTCGTTGAAATTCAATGAAAGAACAGCAAACAGAATCAACTTCGTCGCTAACGAAGCCCCGAGAAGTCGTCGCGAGGCACGAATGGACAGCAATATTAACCACAGTAATTAATACAATTAACGCGGCGATTCTCGTTAACTTTTTCTCAATTTAAACGGATGCGCCGAGCGATCATTAAACGCGACAACAGTTTGCCGCTTCCCAACTAGATCTTCTCAGGAAAGCGAAGCAAGTAAGAAAGTTCAGGGAATTTCGTAGCCAGAGTAGCGTGCTTTCACGGTCCCGGGATTGCGGACGGTCGCTTTCCTGCAAAACCACCAGAATATCGCCGGCTCGTGTACGCGGCTCGGTTTTGCTCTTTTGGAATCATTAGCCCTGGCTTTCGCGGCTAATTCAAATTGCAATTCTCCGGCGGGTCCGCTGTTTCTGCTCATCAAAATACCGGACACGCGGCGGGGCCGCGATCTTGACCCAAGCAAAAACGTGGAATTAACTTTTACTATGGGAAAAAGCGGGCCGGGTCATTTTGTGTCCGCATGCCTCTTCTGTGAACCAGTTGCCGCGGCCGGACGCCTTTGTTTTTCGTCGTTTCCGCCAATGGAACATTTCTGCTTTGCACTAACGGCGACGAAATACTGCTCTCGAGTTTCGACGATTGATTCGCTGAGAACGATTATTTATTAATTACGCAAGGGTGTCGCAAAATTTGCAAAATCCTCGGGCGTTATTATACTCGTTTCTCTACAGTATCGTTTATAATTTCGTCAGACGTTTCTGCGTTCACATTTTCTTTCGTTTATCGAAGCAAGGGTTAAACGCAAACAGCAACGGTTCAACAAAATTTCATCCCCTTCGCTGCGATTCGACCTCCCTCTACGATCGAGGGAAGTCACCACCGCGAACCCTCTCGATCACTCCGAGAGTTCTCTAAGTCTTCTCTAAGAGGACGCCACAGGACAGAAAAGATGGAATGCTATGGATTTGCCCCCACCACTTCTATTCATTGTGCTGTGCCCCCTCCAGAAAATACCTGTACTCACGCGTGGCACGCTCTCCACACGTGGACCCTACGTTTCAGCCTCGGACATTCTCGGATATGTTCGTGAACCGATGCCCAGCACGTGTTTCGATCATTCGGAGCGAGTCCCACGCGCTCGCCCCGTGCGATCCACCCGAACGAAAGGGGTGAGGCACGATATCGCGTCGTGCAATTAAGGCGAACTTGTTAAACATGTAACCACTATGAGTCGCATTAATTGCACTGGTGTATTCTGCGTTTCTCCGCGGAAGCGTTGCATGCGTTATACTCCGCGAGATTTATGACCGAGTTGCATTGTGCACGGTGGGTGCAGGGGGAAGGGGGGCTGATTGAATTTTAAGGGCTGCGGATGTTGTTCGGGTGTCAATTAGGAACCAGTTGTGGTAAGAGATTTTTTCCAAATTTATTGCGCGTATCTTCGTCGCGGAATTACAATGGGACTTTTTCTTTGGAATATTTGGCAAGTTCATTCTGAACGGTTTCGTCGTTTTTTAGCTGTCCAGTTAATGTCTTACACTATTGACAAATGTTGTTTGATAAATTCACGATTATTGCAAGTATCGAAGGGGTCGAAATTTGGATCAAAGGAATTGGATTGAGGTGCTTTTAAGAAACTCGAAGTTTATTTTAAATCTCGAGAAAGTATAATTGCCATGGACCGTAAACGTTTACCGGTGTTCGAAGAAAATTCGTTACTCGGTAGTTTACAGGTTCCCGAAAAGACGGGCAGTTCATCATGTCCCTGGAAGTAATTAAGGGCCCACCCTCTTTGTCGAAACCAGAAGGTCTAATTGGGCGCGCAGTATACCCTATTAATTTTACTTGTACCGGTTCATTTGACTAATGAATGCTGCTGGTTAACCAAGGCCAAAGGGGAAGCCCCCTCGATGTACGGGAACGTACGAGCAATCGATACAATTGTAAATTGTCGACGAAATGAATCGGTTGTGCAAAATCGAAATCGAAAAGAGAAACATCGACCCTACATCGAACGAAAAATAATTAAGGAAAATATCTTAAACGGAATTTGTAAAAATAGGGGCTGAACGGATCTAAAAATTTCGCCGTAAATTAGGGTAAAATATCTATTAGAGAAGAGAAAAAGAATATCTATATAGTTCGAGGGACCATTTGCCAGCTCGTAACGGGCACCCTCGATGATAGGGTTGTTCTTTTTCGAACTTTTTTCCGCGAATTACACGTAATACCATAGCATTCGTAATTTCGCTCGGTTATTACAATCAATTTCGGTGATTCCGTGAGCGGGGGAGGGGATATATAGCCGGGGTTTATAAAACACTGCGCGACCAATGTAATTACCTTGGCCGGCGCGGTTTTAGGGCATCGAAAGTATACTGGCGTAATTGGCTACGGAATTACGAAAAATAATGGTTGTTTGAGCTAGATCGTAAAATTGAGCTAACGAGGAGCGCGGCGAACTGGCGTTTGTAGCACGCTATAAAAAAGGGGTCGACGAGTGTGGTTAAATGCGACGGATATCCACAAGGATGCAGGTTATTATGTGTTTAATTATTGACCTCACGCGCGCCGGATACATTGTGCATATGAGAATAGAGATCATGCGAATGATCGTCGTGTAATTCCTGAAAATGAATCATTTTTAATTATTGGAAAGTGATTTTAAGTGTAATGGATCCTTAGGGTCGCAATAAAATTTTGTGATTGCAAGAAACGAATTGTACGAAAATTATTTCTAAAGTTCGTATGGATAGGAAATTTGTAAAATAATTTTCAATTTTATACTTTAAGAACTTTGTAAGAAAATTGTCTCTGGATAGTTGGTTCCAACTAGGCGTGAACAACAGATCTAAATTATTATTTATGTTTTAATAGAAGAGTGTATGTATCTTATAATACATATAAGCTACGAAATACAGATGGTGAAAGAAGTTTCCTGCTGCACATATGTTGTAACAGGATAACGCTGATTTCGATTGCAAGTGGGATTACAACAGGTGACGAATTTTGTATGAGGATAACTGTATTCTGTAACAGGATTTTTTCCCAGGCCGCATCTTCCCGGAAACTGTTTGCCCCAGAGGATGGAAAAAATGATTTTTACCTGCGAAACTCGTGGAGTGATGCTTTGTGCAAGTTATGAAAAGGGTTTCCTTCTGGCGTGAGAATTATTTTCACCTAATGTGTATCTAATATGGACCACTGCTAACGGGAACAAAATATTGGGTGTATATTTAACGTACCCTAAAAATGTTTGAAAAATATTTGGAAATTATAATTATGTTAATTTATAACCAGCCTTCTAAAATTATTTGTGTTTTATATTTTTAAACGATTATTACCGGCAGGGCCAGTTCGACATCTATACGAATCCGTTCCAAGCTACCCAGACAGCTGCACCTTCTTCAGTTCCACAGCAGGTAGAAAACTTACGTTACCATGGATGTTACAGAGCTCACTACATTCCTTACCCATGATACGGCAAAGATCTGCCGAGTCAGACAAAATTATTTAACATTTGCATCGACGAGATATAGGAATACACAAGATATCCAATGTATTTTTTCGGCCAGAATTTCTGGGACCTCAGGTCCCATTACCATTTCCGTGTCACTCGCGACGTTACCAGCAGATTATAGAAAACGATGCTAAAATTAAAGAATTAATGAAATTTAATGACTAGTTTCAATCGCGAACATTGTTAGTTCTACTTGAAATGTTTTCATTATTTAATGAACATGGATATACGAACTGGGAGAAGTAAGTATTGAAATCTATATACAATAATGAAAGTGTTCAATTCAATCGCCAGATAACAAGAGATATACATAAATCATTGGGGTAATAAGTTAAATGTTATCAGTCCTTCATCGTATGTCATCGAACTGATTGTTATGCATCGCAGTAATTGTATCTCAATACTCCACACCTGCACCCTCAATATAATATTCTTTGCCAGCCAATCATCCATTATACCAGCAACAAAAAGACCTGTGATAGACCTGTTCTAAAATCAGAATCGAATTCAAAGTCGCAAAAGCAGTATGTAAGTGACCGAATAAAATATAATAAAGATTCGAAGAACTCTTCAAATTAATATATATAATTTCGTATTAAATAAATCTCGATGCCGGACGAAGTCCATCCTCAATTGGTTGATCGGTCATTCGTCCAGCAAAGGAGACTCAAGAAAGATTTTAATCATTGTTAGTTAAAGGCGTATTAATGAATAGAAGCTAATAATCAAGCATGCACGATGGTAAAGTAAAGCCCAAGGTGCCATCGTGTTGTAGAGCGAGGTATGTCGCTAGCCTTCAGCTACATAAACGACCTTACACTGAGACGCTTCAAAGGAGACTGGCGGGGCGCGCGCTGCGCGACGGCCTACCCCACTCCGCGCAGCGCCGGCGCGTCGGCTGCGCTCGGCGGTATTCGGTATTTCCGTAAATGCTACGATCCCAGGGTAATACCTACTGGACTTCTACCGTTTCTGACCAACTTTTAGCCGGACCTAGGACTCCAGGGTCATACCGACTGGACTTCTACTGTTTCCGACCAACTTTCAGCCGGACATACGATTCCAGGATCGTGCCGACTGGACCTTGACTGTTTCTGACCAATTTTTAGCCGGACCTACGACTCGAGGGTCGTGCCGACTGGACTTCTACTGTTTCTGACCAACTTTCAGCCGGACCTACGACCCCAGGGTCGTGTCTGCTGGACTTCTGCGGCTTCTGACCAAGTTTTAGCTGGACCTGCGATCCCAGGGTTGTACGTACTGGACTTTTACTATTTCTGACCAACTTTTAGCTGGAGCTACGATCCTCGATAAAGAATTCTGAGTCGGTAAGTCAGTCACGTTGGGCCACGAAATTCCGTAAGATGTCTTGTCCATTTCTAGATCTCGTCTGTGGCATTAGTACCGACGAAAAATTGGAAATCGAAGAGTAAATATTAATATGAAATAATAAATTCTATTTAAAACTCAGGTATTTCTTGCAACATCAATTGAAAATTATACATTATAATTATAATATCGATTACCCAAACTACCCCACTTGCAGGTTTCTCAAATGCTCGTCAATCAAATATTAAACTAATTATAAAATCTCCTGAAATCTCGTAGGTATCGGCTCACTATAATTTCCAAAATGCTATCCCCCTAGAAACAAAACATTGAAAATAGAAGGAAATATTATAACGCGATGAACAATTGTAATGTAAATAAAATAAACAGCAAACGGGAAACGATTCCTCTTAATTTACCTATGACTGAACAAAAAGTATATAATTTATTTGAAGCAAATGTTCATCAATTTATTTATTAAAATTTTAATATATTTTATTAAATTCTATTATATGTATCATATTGTACACGTTACTATATTTTTTAAACAATACACGTATACAATGCGCAGCGTACGTTTAACATGGGGTTCTTCCAATAACATCTGTCACAACGAGTTAAACTATTTGCCATGTGCGTCACCGACCTACCGGACGTTATTAACAGATAATTATTGTCTGTAGGAACAAACATCCAAGCCATCCAGCGCTGCCGCATCCCTGCCTTTTTAGGGACAAAACTTTTTCCACCGCGTCTGCATTCTGCCAGGTGTTGAGGCATCCATGGGAATTGTGCTGATAACTCATCGCGCATTCTCACGGTGGTCCAACACACGACGCCGTGTGTAATGCATAATTATTTATCGTTAAATATAAATTAAAGTCACGTCGTTCTACCTGTTATTCCAAAGTGAACTCTTTTACTGCTTTATAATCGTTTCAAATTAAAATTGGAGCTACGGATGATTTGGTTGAACGTGGAAGTACCAGAAACAGTATATAATATATATAAGTAAATGATTTCCTTTGCGAGTGAAAGTGAATTTGCAAGGAAAAAATTGTTACAATTAATTGTAAATAATTTGATAAGTATCACTATTTCAGTAGTATCTGTGGATGATAGAAACAAAGCTGGTATGTATCGGAATGAAAGTTTTCCCATAACGATAACTTTGTAATCACGCACACGTCATATGCCCGGTGGAAGCACCTGGGATCCTTTTCTCATGGTGAGCCATTTTAATATAATGACATACGGGCGATACATTAACGAGCGATATCCTCACCTTTCAATGCTTCTCCCGCAAAATAACACATTAATCTCACGCAATTCAATACCAACAATGTAATTCATTATTTATTTATCCGTTTAAACGAAACGGTTGATTGCAACAATGAATCGACTAATTATGAAGTAGAGGGCAAGACCTCGCGTCTTGAGATGCAAATTTCTGTCCCACTTAAGCAAACTGCAGGACATTCCAGCATATTTTGCATAATCCGAAATTTAACAATAACAAGTTCACCCTGACAGCAGCTGTGCGCCCTGTGTCGAGGAAGATTAACCTAGTCTTGAAAAATACGAGGGCACGGAGAATCAAGCAATGTCTTTGAAAGAGAACAAGAAGGATAATGTACATACATGCATGTATTGCACACCGTTCTGAAATATGGGCACGCCAATTATTTGTCAGAAAAGTACAAGTAACTTCACGCGGCGCACACCGATATTCCAATAATTCGTGTAATAACAGAAAATTAATATTCAACATTCGCGCAACGGGCACAACGACGAAGCGACGTATCACACTTCCCGGACAAGTCGACGTACCTTTCATTCCGCCCTCGATATTTTCAAAATACCGTAAAAACGCAGAAACAGGAACAGGGAGAACACGTTCCCTCATTCACCGCCCATCCATTCTTTCCCGCGCACACTCGAATCCCCAAACATTTCGATAATCCACGCTTCCTACCCGACCCACAAGGAGTAACACGTATCGAACTGTACACGTGCTCGTTTGCATCTGTTCCATAGTTGCATCTGCGAAATTTCCCGATCCCACGAACCCCGGGGACCATCGGCTCGCAGGACTTCCGTGCCGGAAGAACGAGATAAAGAGGACAAGAAATCATTACCCCGTGCCCCCTCCATCGCCCCCTCACCCCCTTTGTTCTTTATACGCGTCACGTGAGTTCCTGTGGGGCACATGCTCGTGACGTCACGCGTGCGCACGTCACGCGGCGTGTGACGTCGATCGTCCTGGGGGCCCGAAATCTCGAGCATCTGCAGGGTGCTCGCCGCTTGTGAATCGAGGGGAGAAATCACTGCTCGAAGGAGAAGAAGAAGCAGCGGTAACGGTAGGGGAGATTGCGCCAAGGAGAATGAAGTGGAATTACGCGGGGCACGTACACGAGGGGTGCACACGTGGGAAAACGGCACGCGTGCCCCCTTTTGGCCCGGTGTCACTTACACCTGGAATTTTTCGGGCATTTATCAGCACTGCCTTCCTGCGTGCAGGAATTCGTTCGTGTGACTTCGCGTGGCGGCCTCGGGATTCGATCGAAGACACGATTATTATGAACCACGAGGGGCCATTTAGAATGGGTCGTCCTTTATTTTGCTTCTTTTCTCTTTTCTTTTTGGATTCCCCTCTCTGCTCTTTTTCGCGTTCGGTCGGCTCGATGGGAAGATGTTCCATTTGTTGGCGTGGCTTTCGTTGAATCCGGGGAACAGATTTCATTAAACTATTAAATACAGGAAGAGATTCATGCGCAGCTTCCTAAAGTTACCCTGAATCTACGAGATATGGCACATATACTCCGTATTGCGATAGAAATGAAACGAAAATGCAAGGAACACAGCATTCATATTATACGAGAGTCAGCGCACGGTATAATTACAATAAAAAAATGCAGGGCAGGCTTAACCAATTCAATTCGTACAGGCAGAGAGAAGTCGTAACCGCGAGTAGACGAGCTAGGAAGTCGCTCGTTCGAGTCGCAGCGAGTAGCGTAACAGGTGCACGGAAACACCTCTGGTTTCCTAACGCGAAATCACCTTAAGGAATCCCACGAAACCCGTACAATCTCAACGTTTCTGCCATATGTTGTCCAGTAAAGATAACGAGAGGAAGGGCGTCTTGGTCCGCTGGTCGACGCAAGAAAGCAGGACATTGCAGCTGCGTGCAAGAAAATCGATGCGAGAACTTCAGTAGGTCGTGGAACGGGCAGGTGACGTTGGTCGCGTGCCACCCTCCCCTACCTACGCTACAAGAAAAGCATTTTGCGCAACCCATTGTCCGTTTACCCTCCTTTGCTCGTGAGTTGTGGTCCCTTTAACATAGGGCCGAAGAAGGCCGACACCCTTCAGCAAACGTCGCGGAGGGATTTCCCTTAGGGTCGAAATAAGAGGCACCGATCTAAGGCTGGTTTGATCACGTGTGCATCTTGAAATGATCCATGCACCCCGCCACGATTGACTTTCGTCCCGGTTGCAAGGAATAGGAAAGGATAGAGTGCGATTTATCGTAGGAAACTCTTCGTATTTCGGACCCCAATAATGAAGAATATATTTCAAGAAACGTAGATTTCTGTACACCTTGTTTGGTTTTAATTCGGGAAATGAAATCTTTTGAGACAATCATCGTTCCTCCATGAAAGAATAATTTGTTTGCTAATGGTAATGTGAAATAAGAAATTTACCACTATGAACGAAAGATCGTCTTTTATAAATCTTTTCTCTATTTTTACAGCGGACCGAGTGTTTGTATTTTACAAGGTTTTCCTGTATGTTTAATCTACTTGAATCTAATTTAATATTTGTCCCGCACAAGGGAATGACGAGGTTTCAGAATTACAATATACATACATATGCACGTACGTAGCTTTTTTTTCTCGAAGTTTCTTTCCACGGCTTGTGCGCCATCAATTTTCTTAACACCATCTGCTTTCCGCAGATCAATAAATCGGTTACAGGCAGACGTCTGGCGCGTGCTGCTATTTTTGGACATCAGAAACGAAGACTGCTATAAGAAAGTTCCCCCTACGATTCGTAGTGGACTGACGCATTGTTCACCACCCCAAGTTCGATTCCGAGCACGAGCACATTTGCTCCAGCTGATGCAAAGATCTTAGTTAGCATTAAGACACCCTTCTATTGTACCGTGGCTGATCTCACGTCCCCCGTTTTTATACGCGAAAAGAAATATTGCATAGAAAACCGAGCTACAAAATAGCTTGCTGTACGTTGCACCAGAAGAACGAAGCTCTTTGAATGTTTTTCATTTAGGATACTGCATATCAGCTGATAAATTATCCCCCAATCGGTTCTAAAATATAAACAGCTTAGTAAGTTTTAGATAGCCGCGGTACAATTTTCTCGAACTTATTCCCTTACCTGCTAAATTGAATCCATGGAGCAATGTTGAAATTCAATTTCTTCCAGTTTTGTAATTCCTTCGATCGGGGATTTGTTGACAGTAACATTTTCGCAAATATTTTTATACAGGTATTAAGTTCATTGCAATCATACTAAATAAATGTCAGCGCTTTCTATTCTTGCTTAGAACCGCCCCCGTGCGATGCGTTCTAAAAATTTATTACAAAGCGCAGATTAATTCCTACCGAAGGTACTACCTGTTCAATTACTACAAGTAACGAACTTTTCGCTAGAGCAATACCGCGACCAGCACGCGCTGTTAACATTTTTCGCTTTACCCGCGTCCAATTAGACTCACATTTACCGAACGAGCCATGCATCGCATCAAATAACGCGCGGCACAAAAATAGACCAAACGGCTAAGGCTCCCGGCCAGGCCAATAGAGACTCCGCTCTTTTCTTTCAACCGGGCAGCCTTCTCCAATAAACAAAAGAGTAGACAATACGTCTGCGCTCGATGCGAAACAAGCAGCGGCGATCTCTCCGGGCCTAACAGCCGGTTTACTTGCGTGAAATAACTCGTTCAAAGTGACAAATTTCAGCAGAGGTGCCGTGTCCCCCGACGGGGCACATCCAAGAAGAATTTGCATAGAGCTGCTTTTCGAGAAACGGGCCACGTCGATAGTCGTTTAAAGGAGCGCGTTATTGTCCGGCCATCGCGTTACATCACAGCGGACAGCAGATGCTTCCACGAGGAAATCAGTCGACCGGGGAGCGTCATCCTCTTTAATTGCCGGCCGTAACCGTCCCCTTAACGCTTCGAAATTCGGTGTACGTACGTACTCGGGAAACGCTGGGCAATAATCCTTTCTTACCTACGAACCTTTCACCGTGCAGCCCCTCCCGTGAAGCTTTCCTTGCTCGGGCTAGAATTACGATTGGCAAGGATTAAAATGCACCGCTCACGTAGGTTGTTAAAGCAACGTCGTAATTGCTTTCCGTGGAGGCATGTGTCGCGTGGAAAATTGTTCGCAATACATTTTGCTCGTACCGTTTCGTTTACGCGTCTGTCAATCACGCTAATGATATTCGACGGCCGTCCCGTTTGTTTTCATTCCGGCGTGGTCGTTGCTCGACGGCACGGGATAATCCGCCGTGTTTACTTGTATACGCGCAAATCACAATGCTAGTCCTAACGATGTATCGTATTAAGCAAGGTACAGCGGCAACAGTGTTTAGTAATACGAGGTATGCGCACACCTTCCTCGGAATTTCCTATTTCAGTCGTAGAAATACGTTTCGAATTGTGGCACCGTGTCGTCGACGCTTTCGGAACCCCGTATCTATTTTCCAATAGAACATTCTGAAGTCCCACTGCATACGCGCAACACATACTGACCCACGGTATCACAATATAAACACCCCAGCGTCATAATTGAAAAGATAAACCTCCGCATACTGTATCTCTCCGATGAAACGTATTCGTTCCTAGGACCGCTCACTTTCCGCAATGCATATATGTACATACGAATTTCTCCCTCTAAAATTCTTGCCTGCATAAATTAACCCTTGCCCTGTTGTCCACCGGGCTAGGAAATCATCGTCCTCCTTGCGAAACTTGATTACGACACCTCGAGGTCGTCGCTCGCTTAAGCAAACATCGACGACCGAGCGAAACTGGCAATTTTCAGTAACACAAAAGGCCCGGGCTCGGGCCCATCGCGGAGGGGCCCGGCCCCGATATCGGGAGCGAGTAATACCGTGCCGAACACGTCCGAAGAGGTGAACGAAGATGGCCGAGAGGGATGGTGGGAACGCGTGGCGAGGAGTGTTCTCACCAGCTCGCTCTCTCTCTCTCACGGGGCGCCTAGCTGCGAGGAGCGCCTCCGCAAGGAGCAAGGTTGCGCTATGACGGGGCGCTTCTGTGGCCGGGTCGCCGCTGACACCGCCGCAACCTGTCAAAGTTTCAGATCGAACCCGCCGAAATCACGGCGGAGGGCAACTGGCTTGGAAAACGGGGCCCGTCGCCGACCCCTTGCTGCTTTCGCTTGCCCTTTGTCCTGTGCTTGCGTAACAGAACGATATTTCTGCGTCTTTTGTTTAGCTCTGGATCGTCCGCGCATTGCCGGCTGCCCGTTTGGACAGTTTTTGGGGAACTGTGCAATCCTGGACGCGTGTAAAATAGTCGAAGATAGGGATCGGGGTGATTGTAATTATTGTGCGGGGCATTAATGACTTCGAGGATTTTGGTCCTGCAATTTATGGTCGAACTTGTTGTAGTCATCTTTGATTATTATATTGTATTATATATATATATATTGTATTTTATATATATATATATAATTATATATAATATATACATATTATAAAAATATTTATATTATATATACATATAATACAATAGATATATATATATATGTCATCTGCGATGACGAACAATTTTATGGTGGCAGTAGTGCGTTATTTAAGTAGGAAAAAAGGGAATGATGGTAGAATTATTGGAGTAATTCCAAACTTTTTCATGACGTATAAGCGATGCTATGCTTAGTTACGATACTTGTGGTCGTATCGAGTTTGGTAAATTGAGCAAATTGTACCATGGACACGGGGCGATGTTTGCGAAGGGTTTTTCAAAGAGGAAAGGTATAGGCGGTTGTGCCTTATTAGAAAGCTAATTGTAAGGGATTTATGAGTTCAATGGCGTTCTTTGTCGGTTATGTTCTTTCAGTTCGTACGATGCCATTCTACAATTAAGAGGATAACAAGTTATATGTAATGGCTGGCACCGCTGTTAATTCTGCCTTTTCATTCATGAATTGAAGTCTTGCTATTGCGTAATTATACAGTGCGGTCAATTAGGAGCCGCGTTTTCTTACTGACAAAGAGACAACAATAAATTATAACATTCGATACGAATTGGGACAAAGTAATTAGAAACCCGCAGATATCCTTAAATATGCCACTGCGAAATTGAAATGAACCGTAACGAAGTAGCGAGAAAAGTTTAACTTTTTAAACAAAGTCGAAAGTAATGTTAGTCGATCAAAGTACGACGAATAAAGGGTGGCAAATGTAGAGCGAGGAACAGTTTTAGCTCCGAACGACGAAGATAAATCGCGATTCGTTTCCGGTTGAACGTTCCTATGTGGAAAAATGGGTGGCTCACGTCAACCCTTCCCTTAGAATCGTAAACATTCGCCGAAGTACGGGCAATTAACGGAACAATAAGAAAACAATTCCGTTTCCCCCGTAGACGGATTATCGTTACTGCTACAGGAATGAGCGATCGGCTGCTCCAGGTCCCACGAAGGAACGACGGGGGTCCATTTCGAAGTAACGAAGACTAAACAGATCGTGTTTCTTAAAGATCGGCCGCCGAATGATTTTAACGGGCTCGTGAACAGATTCTTAATACCGTTCGCCTCGGTTATTTGGCTCCGTGGACCAGTCACTACCGGATGTGTTGAAAAGATTAAATTACTATGCTCATAACAGCGGTGGAATTTTTGATTCATACTTTATCGTCAGACCATGGCAGCCCGAGAAACCGAACTGCATGTATGTACGCATACCAATGATTCATTCATGAAAATCCTCGGTCCCGCTGCGTCCTACGTAGACCCAAACTATCGAATCCACTACTGATTTATTTTTCTAGGATCGTTGCAGTAACTTCAACTATCGCTCCAAATTTCCGCCACCATTCTCTGATATTAATTTCACCGTCTAATCCCGCTATTTCACATTTACTGTTCCGTAACACGTTCAAGCTATTCAACGGCTATGTATAAACAATTCGGCTCGACCACGAAATATCGTATATCACGATCAATTCCACAAACTCTCCATAACGATCACCCATTAATCGTTAAAGAATGCCGAATTTCTTTCTCGAGAGGGCCGGGGCCTCCTACAACCAGAAGCGGAGGCGGTGTAAAACAATAAAACCGAGCGGAGCGGGAGTGTAATCGGTGCGAGCAGGCAGACAGGGCAGCGTAAAGGATTCCCACAGGGGACCCCGTAACCTCCCACGATCCTGCGAGGGAAACAGTTAGTGGTTCCTCGCAGGGTACGGGTGGACACAACGAAATTTCATCCTTTCTATGCAAATACCGTACCTGTTCGTTTCACGGGGCGGCCCCGACTTAGCACCGTTTTCTTTTTCCCTCGCCAATAAAACGTGGAACGCCGGCTCCCTATCGCGGGTCCCTCGTGTGTCAGCCACGCGCACCTTCGTAGCGGTCAGGGCCCCATAATAGATGCACGAGGCACGGCTCGTTTTCTTTTCTTTTCTTTTCTTTTCTTTTCTCTCCTTTCCTTTCCTTTACCTTTTCGTTTCTCGTTCCGTCACGCTGCTTCTCCTTTTCACCGATCGCCCCCCCCCCCCACCCTCTATGCCACGCCGCCGCCGCCGCGCCAACGGGCCCCTATTTCTATCGTGCGCGGCATTATGGGGCCTCCGGAATATATCCACCGACGGCCAGGACCACGATGGAATATAAGGCGAAAAGGGTGAAGAGAAACGCGAATCGCAGAAACGTGGGAACCCATGCCAGGTGATCCCTTTGCACCACGTCGAGGAAGCAGGCACGAACTTCTGCGAGCCGACGGAGGCGACCGAGCCGGGCATACGCCGGAAAAAGAAGGGGGACACCGTAAGAATGGGGTGGCTATGCGCACTTCGTTCCAAAGGGGTACATACGCGTAGACGCAACTGCGTTCCTGCGAGAAGTGGACCCGCAGCCCCGTTAGGGTTGCGCGACTCTTTCCGTGAGCAATTGTTGGGAACGCTGCGGAATATGACAGCGCGGACGCCTGTTATTGAAATTTTCTATTCACTGAAGCCTAATTTAATCTCCACGTTGTCATTTGTTAATCGAAGTGACGATAGTTGCGGTACGTTCGACGAATAGAAATAATTCACGGATAATTCGATTTTTGTTAATTATTGCAGATTTGACAAGCAAGCAAAGAATTTTTTATTGAGGTGTTTCCGTCGCCAATGAAGATCTGTGTATGCTTGGAATATTTACGATGCACGAAATTCGTGGCGGGCTGGAATTATAGTAAATCATACATTTCTATGCGAAAGAACGGGAACAATGGGTAGTAATTAGATTCATTATAATACGCTTCGTCGTTTAAAAGATTCGATGCTATACAGTGGAATTTGTTTTAACCGATGAACAGTTTCGACTGTTTCGAGGGTAACTGCGTCGTGTATTACCTGGCCGAATTCGCCATTGTAATCGTTCTCTTTGCGTGTGTCCAGCACACGACCCGATTCCCAGCGGGGCGGCACACTGACCCAATTTAGGTGAATAGAGTACCTTCAATTTACGATCAGGATTCTCGTGAGCATTATTCCACGGATCCTCGAGTTACCTTCAGAAAATGTGTCGAACGAGACCCTGCACAATACGAGCTTCGTCTGAACCTCGACGTTAACCTAATTTGTTTTTAACTGCCAGTGAAATTTGTAAAACAGCAATTTTATTGCTGAACGTGCGGGAGATAAAAAAAATCTGGAAACATGTGTATATACAACAGGGGTGAAATGATTTTTTTTTTCATCGTTAAGAAATTTCTGGGAAATTTTGCCCCCCCCTCGTGGAAACAAACACCCCGCGGTTATAAATGGTCCCGTCTGCCGCGTAAACGAGACACTTTTTTTTTCATTAAACTCCCACGGAAACGAGTTACACTTTCCTGCATTTCACAATCCACTAGTTTCCCCGCGCCGACAATCCAGATGTCGACTGAAAACGACCCCACGCGCGCGGTCTTTTTTGAAGCAGATCCTACGCCGTTAGCATATAGATGCGTCATTACCGTGACGCCTTTGCTGTACAATCCAATTTGTTAATTACTTTTTTATGGAACAAAGAAGAAAACGTTTGACAATTTTAAGAATAAAATAGTCCATGTAATGTTGCTTATTTAGATGGTTTTTAAATTTAATTGCAAAATGTACATCGCCGTGTATATATAATATATCTTGGTTCATTAAATATAAATATAATGGTGCTTCGATTTGCAACATATTCGTAATCGTGAATATTAAGTATATCTATAAAATAAAACAGCATTATTCTCGCCAAAAAAATTGATCGGCTTCAATGAATCTTCGTTCATTCAACCCTTTAACGTACCGCGTATCACAACGCTCTTTTTTTCCTCGTCACGAAACTTTACACCTTCCGTGCAAAAAATTATATTTTTTAACAGCTCTCAGTTTCAGTCAATCTCCGTATGCTTACCTTACAGGTATTTTTGCAACCCTTCATGGTGTGCACGATCGGGTCTTCAACGACGATCGGTGCAACCCACGGGTGGGACGAAATTAATCGTGTGAAATTAAATTAATTAAAAAAAAAAGAAAGAAGCCACGGGAACCGGGTGGTAGAAATCGATTAACAAGTTCCCTGTGAAACTAGGAAGCCAAGCTTCTTCAGCGGAAACGAACGTCTCAAGATTTTTGGGGGATAGCGTTTCCTTCCTGCCCAATCTCACGGCGGCCGCAGGTGTAGTATCCCAAAATCAAGACTCGCAGCAGAGGGTGGGCGTTCCAAATTTAGACTCGCCTGTTTGATCTCCTTCGAGAGGTCTGTGGTCAAGCAAACCACTCGAAACACTCGTTCCCCGTTCTTCTTTTACGCAACCTCTTGGAGCTAATGAGAAGGTCGCGACATATGACCGAATGCTTTCCGCTATGACAGCCAGCTCGGTATATTTATGGGAGAGTGGACCATGGGAATGGACAGAGGTCTCGCGTGGAACGATGAGAATTTTTTTTCAACGAATAGCCATTGATTTGGAAAGCATTGACGTGACGTAGCTTATGCTTCTTTCGTCGCCACGATTCGCATTATCTGCGGCACAATTTCTATTGTACCGTTTACTGCAAGACTTTTACGGTAATTCTATCGGCAAGCCGATACGAAAAATTTGCGCAGTCAATTATTCAGAAGAAACTTTCCTGATTTGAGAACTCCATTACTATTATAATTATTTTATCTCGCAATTAAAACCATCTCACGCTTCGACTTCTTAAGAATCATTAATGATCCAGTATAATAATAGTTTCTAAAATAATAGTCTGTCGATGTATAGCATAAAATCATATCGACGTTTTCAAGCCGTTAACGAAAATTGAACTAAATATCTTCCGTGTACTGTTCAATATTTTTTCGTCGCGTCATTTTATTGCATTGCCCCGGCAACGAAGCCGGCCCAAAAATATTGGAGTAAGTACAGGTACGGTGCACGTTAACGGTGATTCGTGAACGTCAATCGCGGTAAGAGGGGCGATAATGTTAAAAACAAAATTCAAGGCCCCGGTCTGTTTTATTGTGGAAGCCAGTCTACCCTCGTCGGAACTTCCGAGTCCGAAGTTTGCAGATGCAGAAGTAAGAAGGGGCCCAGGCTCTTTGCTTTGGCCCTCTTGTAACTCGGGGGGTCCTCCATGGCTACGCAATAATATACCAGTCCCAGGGACAAAGCTGCAGTTTAGCGTAGTACATTATGCATTTACTGTAGGTACCCGAAATAAAACCATAAAGTACCCAGTTTTAAAAGCCCTATCCTTTTTCCGGAATGTAACGGACTCGACGGCCGATCAGCGTTTGCGAAAACTCCTGTACGATTGGTGATCGAGCGGTTGACAATTTCATAAATACACCATTAACACAGCACTACCATAATATATATTATAACGTTAACGTAGTGTAGAATTTGTAGAAAGAATTTGGCGTAACTACCGAGAAACATTACGATTCAATAGAGTTTTGTAATTAAAATCGAGCTTCAATACGCTGCCAGCGATAAGTAGGAACCTCTTTCAACAAATAATTTCACGGAACGGTTTCACGTGGGTCTAACCGGAAATGAACGCACTCGACTTTCATCGAGCCTAATGGCATTCCACCGTGCATAATCTCGGTAATCATCGACCACCACAATAGTTGCCCCTACGAAATTCGCAAACCGTCGAAGTTGTACGCTTCCCCCTTCCGATCTTTTATCGGCGATCTGCGAAACGCGACCTGAAAGCGACCCGATGAGTGCGAGACAAGGGTTGACCACCCCATTTATTCAATTTAAAGAAACCATAGGTTTCATTCGCCCGATGATATTTTCTCGTTGGGGTCGGATCTTGTATCGTCGATCTGGAAACGGGCCTGAGTGTTGCCGTGTTGCATACCGGTCGTGCATCTGCCCTGCACGCGTAAGCACAATGTAATTGCAGCGAGAGAGTAACGTTAACACGCGAGTTCCTCGAGACAGGGTACAGCTGATTTCGAGAACCGATTCACCACGAAAGTATCGTGAGACACATTGTGGCGCAACGACGCGGCAGTAATTCATATTAGACGTTATCCTAGCCTGTTTATCGCGGCCACGTCACGCGATTATAATACACCGAGTCGATAATTGATTCAGGAAGTAGCAATGTTGCTCGATAACGCGTCGATGTATCGACGAGTGACTGTATCGCTCAAGCCTTGAGCCATAGTTAAGGACTTTTTAGATCCAGGTATACGCACTGGGTTTCTTTTGTGCGTGGCTTTACTCGACTTTCCATAACTCTAATGCTCCTAATTATATTTGTGTACCGCTGCTTTGATTGTTTGCAAAACGTCAAACGGATCGCCAAAGGCATCGTGTTTGCAGGAGGATAATGTTTGAGCGTTAATCCAGTCGTGTTGAGTTTCGACAAACAGGAGCGCGTTCCGCGAAATTCGGGCAAATATCGAATAATGAAAAGCGTATCAAGCTTGCAGCATGGAAATTTAATTTATCGTCAAAAATCGACCGAACTTTGGCGGTTGTTCGTTGCGCCCCAATTTCCAACGAACCGAGGGTAAATTCGACGCGGTTCCATTGCAAGAACGTTTCATTCGAATTAAACGTTTTATTCGGTTAATACGGAAAACGAATTCGGCAGGCTGCCATGGACGAGTTAAAAAATTTATTTAAATATTGACACCGACATTTTATATCCACCGGTAATGATGAATTTAACGGACGCGACAATAGGTACGGTTTTTAATAGAAAAATTAATTGGCGTCCACTTATTCGACAAGGATACCGTATCTGTCCTAAAATCATGAAGGCCTGCTTGACGAGAGGCGGTGAAATAAATCAACGGGTCAAAAGACCGTTTACGTAGTATAAAGTTGGAACGCCGGCGTACGGTCGTCCAGGACTCTAAAAGTAAAAGTTTTCCGGTGCAATAATCGCGGGTCGTAAAGGTTTATCTGTTTATTACAGCAGCCATTGCCTCTTCAAATGGGCTGTAACTGATTTTGCTAACGAAACAAATGTTCAGCGTTTATAGTTTCGCATCTACATGTTTGTCCGTTCGTCGTTCGGACGCGCTACGATCACCCCGAGACGTGTTTTTTTCTGTTTTATAGTTTTACTCGTTTATTGACAAGGTGTTACTGCCCGTAAGCGTGCCGCGCGTCAGCCCAAGGATTTCGTTAGTTCCACGCCGGGCTTGTTGCAAATAGTGCGCTCTGAAATGCAACAAATACAAGAAAATGACGAAATTGAAGTAAAATTTATTTCTGTCTCATACAATTCTCAAATAAACATTGCGCCGTCGCTTTCAACCCCACTATACCTTTCCGTCGAAATGTATCAGATTGAACATAATGGTCCAAGCTACCGCATAAAATACAAATACAAAGCCATAAGTATATCCCGTGTACCTGAATCTGAGCACAATCGAATTCTATATTCGCGCGAAAAAAAAAGACTGCATTGTTTTTCGATACAACACCCATAATATCCTTACCTTAAATTCTACAATAAACGCGCAAAGTATTTTAAACGGGGGTACTTCCGTCGACTTTGTTCACCGCGAACAGAGGAAAAAAGAAAAAAGGTGGATCCAAAATATAAAACGAAAAGTACGGGTATCGTCGTGGAGGATTTGCGAGGGGCAGCCCGATTGCTGCGATCGCACAGAGGCATGAATCGACCCCAACCGCGTGTCGTGCCAAAGGTCTGCGTATGCAACGACAGAAAACTGTCGGACAGAGAGGGGCCGAGCACACCGTGTGCCGGACGTGTGTGTTCGTACGTCATAAGTGTGGCTGGCGTGCGCAACGCGATACGATGCCAACGATGCATACGGGACGGTGAGGGCCCTGTGTGGGAATTCCTCTGAAACGTTAAATAGTATTTACTCGCCAGGCTAAGCACCGCAAATGCTCCTGGCTCGGCTGTTTCATCAATGAACTCTTTCTTTTACGCAACGCTCCTGCGAAGGAACGCGAGCGCCGTGCACGCAACCCCATGGGAAAACGCCATATCGCGGTCGATCATTGGAGCAGCGAGCAACAATTCTTCTCACAGAATTTTTATCGGCATTTTTGTTATATAAATCGGGGGGATAACGTTTGCGCATACGTGAAATGGTTAACTTGTAATTAGGAGGAGATAACGGAGCGCTGTTCTTGACAGAAAGATCAATTTTCCGGTTATATTCGTGTATTTACAGATATTTCTTTATGAATAATATATTGTCTGAAATTGCAATGCAGCCAACTATTCGAGCAAAACTGTTAATCATTTCCTGCATTTCTGTGGCAGATTTACTTTCATGATTGTCACAATAATTTGTTAAACAAATCTCAGCGGTTATATAAAATATTGTTTATAATATTGACCCATGCCAAATTTGAAATATCCATTCGTGTAATACTGTTCATTAATGGTGAGAGTTTAGTGACACACGATACAGAAGGATTTTTTCAATTTTTTTACTTTCCCATCGAAAAAAGCCGCCTGCAAAGCCTCGAATGGGGCACCAAAGGAGAGACTCGAATTTCGGTGGAGACTATATCGTTATGTCCCAGGGGACGGCGTGAATTCCCACACATCAACAGGTCTCAGGAGGGCCGAGGACCTCCCCACTCTAAAGGTATCCGGGAACCCCTCTCCAGGACGCACTTCACCCCACTCCAGGCACGGTAAGTGCATCGGCATGCGGTCTTCGAAATCGAAAACGTCAAACAGTTACCCTCCACACCCCAAGCGGGACGTCGCCGGTACCGGCGATCATCCCCTTGACCAGAAAGGTTCTTCACTCGCAATTTCGTCCAACGGGATACATGCGTTGCAGAGATACGAAAAGTTTCTTGTTGAAACATTTATCGACAAATGATACAGTCCAGTTAAATACGCGTGCATGTGATTGTGGATAATTGGAAGAGTACGATACACAGGGACATTTGCATAAGTTGGAGTGTGTGTGGTTGATAGCAGTGATTCATTATCATCAGTGCATCAATGGTGGATTATTATAATTACAAAATGTCAGGCAGCGAGGAGGAACCCGAGTCGCACATGCAGACGGGGATGTCGAAGGCCGAGTTACGAAGGGTACAAATTCATTTGAATCACGTATTTGGCTCTGCGGAACTACAGTGTGACTTGTATAATGTGCTCCATGTTGTTGTTGATATTTCTTTTTCTCGTTTTTCCCTCGGCGTTATGGCGCACGCTATCGATCTGTAAATTATTCCTTCCTTCGAGCTCTTATTAATGAACAATATCGTAGCGTCGTTGGGCACGTCGTACTCGTTGCTATCCTCTTGAAGTTTCCCAATGATTGAATTTACGTTGATTAATAAAAGAATGTCCTTCCCCGATTGCAGAGCAATAAACCGATCATGGAGAAACGCAGGCGGGCTCGAATAAATCAGTGTCTGGACGAGCTGAAGAGCCTGATACTGGAAGCGATGAAAAAAGATGTAAGTATCCTCCCCTAATCAGCGCCGCGATAACAATGATTTCGTACTGTCGGTTGGTCAGTCGGGCCAATTAGAACTGGACAGGCCGTTTCGATCTCTCGATCGCAAGCGAAACGAACCCAGCGGTGTTCCCGGCGTTTAACCACGAATGACATGCATCAGCATTGCTCGCGGAGAACGATAGGAGGGCAATGTGCGCCTACACGCTTTATTTCACGCGGTGCTCGTGGAATACGTGCGGTCGCTGGCGCCCGAAACGTGCCGCGAAAAACGTGACCGGTGCACGTCTTATCTAGCGACGTGATACGAGCTTACCGGAGATAACGTGAAAATATGTGCAGCCTCTCGCGTCAAGCGATCCGGAGGCGAGATTTTTCTGGGTCGTAAACGGGTGGCGGGATTAATTTCATAGCGCCGATAAGTCTGTACAGCGTGATATTGGAGCAGTTATTGGAAAATTGCGAGGGGGGATCGATAATATTAATTAAAATCGATGCTTATGGTGGTATGAATGCCCTGAGATTGATACTTCAGTTGTCTTTTCTCGGACGATTTCGATCGGATCTAGGGGGGGAAGATTGTTCAATTACTAGGAGTCTTCTCGTTGTCTCCGACAATTTGTTTATTTGTATCGACATGTTTAATATGGCGACGTCGCAGGAATTGTTTCGTCGAAAGCGAGTGAAATTTGGGGAAGGTAATTGGCTCGGAAAGACACGAAGAAATGAATGCATACTTTTAATATGCTTCCTGCACAATAATTTATCTGCTTCGAATAACCGTGGATGTGTCTAAAAGTAATCCGGGGGGATTATTCATGAGATACGAAGCGTGAAACGCGCATAATCAGCCGAGTAGCATTGTGAAATAGCATCAATATAATTGACCACATTACGTAATCCTCAATTTGTATATTTCCAATGAATCCATTCTCAATTCATGTTCTTCGCCGATCCAACCGAACGAATGCGCGCACGAATATTACCACGCGACAATTCAAATTGGACGAGATTATAATCGTCAGATCTGCTATAGGGAGGCTCAGTCGGGTCGAGATTGTTTCGGAGCAGCCTGTATAAAGGTCAAGAGTCGATCTTTTAATTAAACTGATAGGAAGAGCCGTACAGCGGATGTTGGCTAGAAGTGTTTGATCAGGCTGTCTCCTTTTTCTCTCACCGCCGTCCTCCTGCGCGACACGATTTGTTTTTCGACCGTAGAATCGGGTTCGGCGGTAGCTGGAGGTGGACGGGTTTTGTTTTAGTATTTTAGATGCCTCGCCATGGGAACGGACGGTGGTAGTCCTCTACCAACACGTAATCCCCGCAATAGCACTTCGCTCTCTTCAAGTGTCTAGCCATTGTTGATCGGATCCTTTCTACTCGCACGCGAATTCGATTCCCAAGCAAATCAATTCTTCACGCAAACAATTTCCATAAAGTCCACGAATTGCGCAATAAAACCGGATGGTCATTAAATTGTCGAGGCAGGTAGCTGCGAGAATTGTCTTCAAATTTTCTAAGCTTCTCGACGAGGCTTCGTAGCGTTCAATTTTCACTGGCCATCTGACTTACGGTACGGCTACGGTTCTAAAAAGAACGCCAACAAACAAAAAAATCGATTGTTGAGGGAAAGAAAAATCTCATTGGCGAGATTTCCACCCAGCATCCGTGGACAGGATACTCTTCGCCGCGTAACATGATCCAGCGAGATTGATTTCTCAGACAGGACTATATACAGAGAGCGAGGCGCTCTCACCGTTCTCTCCTCCTCGTCCAGATGACTTCCGCTACCTGCTCGCTTCAGTGTCCGTCCCGTTCGGCCGCACGAAACGCCCCCCGCGTTCGTGGGAACCTCGAAATAATTATTACGACGAAAAAAAGAAAAAAAAAATCTCATCTCGGGTTGCAGCCTTTCTTTGTTGACCGTATCATCTTTAAGGATCCACCTTCGCGAGAGCATCGCCGATCGGCACGAAAAGAAAAAAAGAGTAAAGAAAAGGGAGGATGCTCGACGGCTTTGCCTGTTAGTCGCACACCGTGGCAGGTGTCTCTGTGCTTCTCGTCATCGTGGGTGTCAAATTCGTTCACGGGAAAATAGATTTCCGCCTGCCTCGAGGTTCTCGAGACGTTTAACGATTTCACCGAAGACGGGGAGATTTATGGTCGCGTTGGGAACGGCGATCGATTTAATTTTGCCATGTTTCGGTTGCATTCTGAAGTGTATATCTTGTTTGTGAACTTGCTCCCGTTCGGATGGATGCTCGTTCAGAGTAGAATGAAGGGGAGGAGAAGAGCTTCAATGGGCTGTGTAAGCGATCTCTTCTTCGACTCCCACGCCTATTTTGAAGGTGACCGCCGGTTTACCATAAAAATGCGAGCACTCTAATCCCGGGACGACAACCGTGGCGTAGAAAGGGCACAATGGGATTTTGAAGATGTAGAACTGAATCTGTATTGAACGATTGATCCCTAAAAGGCTGGCGGGAGTCTGAAGAATATTTGAAAGGGCTAATATTGTGCTGCAGCACGGAAAAAAAGAAATCGGAACGCCCCCGATATTCTGAACTGGTTCCCACGATGAGATTTGCTTTTTTTTTTCCCTTCTTTTTGGCAACATTTCCCATCGAGCGAGAAACCGTGCCCCGTTACGCGTTCCTCGGACGCGTTACCATTTTTAATTGGAGTGGTTTCATTTTCGCCCCTCGGATAGCAATTTGCGCACGGTCGATAAGAGTGACGCCGGAATTACGCCACCGGGAATGATAGATAAAAATTCTCCTAGAAAGTGCAACAACATGCGCAGCCCTAGGCTAACTAGAAAATTGCTCCGCACTAGCTACCGTATCTGGTAGCCTGTTATTAAGGTAACAGGTCGTAATCAGGCCGATTACGTGGGCGTTACCAAGGCGTCACAGGTTTCTCGAACGAACGATCGGTATTCGTGCACGGCCGTGAAACGCACCCGGAGGGTGAAGTCCTCGATTACTGTGCCATGAACAGGGTGGAAGCGACGTTTCCAGTCTGTCAGTTCGTTGGTCGATAAAACAGATCTTCGCCGTCCAATATAAAATACACTAGCTTCCTGCACTACCGACTGCGTTCTAGTTGAATTTCGTGCCCTAGCGTATTGTACGAAGAAAAAAAATCGCGACAGTGAAAGACACGCGCGAACGAACGAATCGCAATCGACATGTTGCTCGTTTAACCGTTAAACGACGAATTATCAATGGGCCCCTTTTTTCCTGTTACAGCCAACAAGGCATTCGAAGCTCGAGAAGGCCGATATCCTCGAAATGACGGTGAAGCATTTACAGGCGGTACAGCGGCAGCAATTGAGCACGGCGGTCGCTACCGACCCGGCGGTGTTAACGAAATTCCGCACCGGATTTTCCGAATGTGCCACCGAAGTATCGCGGTACGTCAGCCACCTGGAGAACGTCGAACCCGTTGTGAAACAACGGCTGGTATCACATTTGAACAATTGCGTCAGCAATCTCCAGCAAATGGCGCCATTCTACAGCCACTACGTGCCCTACATGCCGGAACGCCTCTATCCGGAGGTGAAGGTCGGTTTCCAAAGCGATTTCCAGAATGGCGACGAGAATAATAATGGAAGCGCCAGGATACAGATACCGAACGGCGTTCAGTTGATACCTAGCCGGCTGCCGACGGGCGAGCTGGCACTCCTGGTGCCGCAATCGGCGGCCATCTCCGCGAACTTTCCCTTCTTCCCGCCGGCCCCGGAATCGACGGCCAAAATCGGGCAATCGTCCGCTTTCGCCTCGGTTCATAGGCCGCAGAGCCCGCTGTTGAGCCCGTCGACGTCCACGTCCAGCTACGGCGAGGAGAACCACCAGTCCGAGCATACGTCCCAGGCGCACTCGCCCAATTATCCGCAGGGAAGATTCAAGATTCCGGACGAGAGTCCGTCCTCGTCGAAGAGTTTCACCTCGTCCCCGGAAACTCAGAAGCCGCAGATCAGTTCGACCAGCGACAACAAGTCGCCGTTCGCCGCTTTCCTGGACGCCAGGTCGGACGCGTGCGTCGGGACGAAACGGGATGCCGAAAACGGGGAATCGTTGAACAGCAACGGAATGGCGGCGAACAATTTGAGGCAGCCCCTTTCGGTGATCACCGACAAGACTTACAATCGGGCCGGTTCGTTCCCGTCGAGAAAGGACACGCTGAAGAGGCACAGCTCCGACGGTCTTTTAGTCATTTCCGATAAGAGGACGAAGTATCACGATTCCGGTGACGATCAACCGTGTCCGGTCGAGGATTCGTCGGAAACGGCAGCCGCCTCGAGTAGCGGAAATGCGGATTTCAGTAACGCGAAATACGCAGACGCCGGTCCTTCCGGGGCTAACGGCGACATGTGGAGGCCTTGGTGATTTTAGAACGATGTTCTGGATAGTTCGCATCGAAGTCGATGCGGTAGGACGATTGGGCGAAATTTATTAATGCAACGAAGTAACGTACGAAGCCGTCAATCGCATCGGAGAACGTGCCTTAAGGGAGAAGATAACGAACAGAAAGCGTTCCGTATCTGTTCGAAGGACGATCGCGCTGATTTTTGTACCGAAGATTTACTTCGACGCGTGATGCATGTATTGCGACAAGCCGGTTACAATTTATATTTAAGACAGTATTTCCGTAAGCGACCAATCACGTTGAAAGTGAAACAGTATTTGAGAATTAGATATTAATAACGTCGGACTCGTGAATAGGGGGGAGGTAACTCTGTGTCCTCGCACGCGGAGTCTTGCACGCTTTAACGTACCGCTGTACAATAAGTTCTTGTGAATATCTTGTAAATAATTGCCGATCTTATTTAATTTTTTACCTATATACAAATAAATATTTGTGCGCGCGATGTTCCCGTCGCACGACGGAACGCGACTGACGCGGCGAATTGATTATTGCCAGTTTGTGATGACGTGAATGTGCCGAAATAAAAATGGAATGAAGTTCTTGTGATTCTTATTTAGTCGTTCTACTTTGTACCTTGTGTATACAAGTGAAATAAAAAAGAAAAAAAATGAAAACAACGAAAAACAAAACCTGTGCGTGACGCATAAATTTCATTGGAATTGAAAGGAACGGAGAGAGAAAAAGTACGTTCGAGTTATTCTTTATCGATATGTCTCGCGGTCCCGTGAAAGACGCAGCGATTCCTCTCGCTGGAAAAAGCCGTCGGGGCCGTTTTATCCTTTTAAGAAGCGTTAAACGCGCCCCGATTCATAAACTGGAACTTATTCTTTCCTTTTTTGCCGATAAAGGAGTAAAAAGGCGCGGCGAATGAGAATTTCAACCACCTGTTACACCGCAAAACCACCCCCTTTCTCATCGACTGAATGCTTAAACTGATTTATCGACAGACACCGTGAAATTTGTTGAATGCCCTCAGCGTTTGCTCGACGAAACCGTTCGCCTCGCCTTCTAGTCGCTGAAATTCTTAATTTCGACCGTGATTTATGGCAGCAAAAGGGAGGGCCGTAATTTTCTCCGGGAGAGATTGATACGTGGACGGAGCATCGCGTATGCACATAATTTGTCCACTTTGATATTTTCCTGCCGAGGAATTATTCAAAGGATAGTAGACGCAGGGCAGACGGGGGTGCGACAGGGTGAACGTATTTTTGGAAATACTGGAGGCAATTTTTTATACGCCTCGGAGTTCCGTCGCGTTTGCCGAGATGGCACCACGGTTGTATCGAGAACAACAGCCAGCAACTGCGAGCACTTGCTTACGAAGACTCTTTAAAATTTCTATCGGCGATTGTTCGACTTAGTCTTGTTAAATTAATATGAAACTTTAGTGTAAAGGATTTATCGATATTTATTAGCAACGATATTGTACGTGGCACGATTTTTAAATTTCTTAACAATAACAGCCAAAGCAGTGTTTGAAATGCACCACATAAAACATGCACACTTTCAGTTCCCAACACCAGACAGAAATGAAATATTTCTCACCGCACACCTACCGAAATCCCTACTTTCAACATAGAACCTCAATTCTGATTCATGCGTTCTATATATATAAATACATTTCAATTTATCTCGGCAAATATATTCTCCCAGAAGCCCTCTCCCAATCACCCACGACTTCGTTCATCCCTACGAGAAATTGGCGAGCACTCATAAAGAATATACCAAAGAGTTCCAAATTCTCCAGCAATAAATTTAAACAATTCCCCTTAAACAAATACCGGAATATACAGACAGCCTTACTAGCGCGGCAGAGACTGCAATGCCCCGCAATATTACCATTTGCCCGACGGTCGCGACGCGTTTACTGCAACGGCCCGCGAAACTAGACAATTTCAGTAGATACAGACCGCCACCGGTCAGCCATTCCGGCCGGCAGTTTTTCCTTGCCCGCCGTGCTCCGTCTTGCCGCAGCGCGAGGCATCGAAGTCGCCGATTCTATGGCGCACCGCGCGAGATTGATATCGCGAGCCCTCTATGGGGGGGCTGGGGCCTGGGGGGCGCCCCCGTGTTCGATATTCGCTCTTCACGATCGTAGCATCGGGAGATACAGATACCCCGTGGTCGGGGCGCAAACCATCGCCTACCAGCGCTAGCGCAGACAGAGAGGGACGGAGGCGGAGGAGAAAGGCATCTATATGCTATATCACGTGTATAAATAATTACTCCGGCGCGCAGCAATTACTATAAGTTATGGCCTAGCCGGCACAATTTGCAATGTCAAGACATAAACACTGCTACCGCTTACATTTGAATACATTAAACGATCCGCGGCAGAGGAGGTGATTGGTCGACGAGAAACGACGGAGGGCTTCGGTATCGGTGCGTGAGCTACGATCTGGTTGACGATTTTTATTACGGTTACGATCATCTCGCTGGCTACGAGCGCGCCGATGCCTTTTCCGTGCTCCACTTCTATCCCTCCCTCTCTTCTGACCAGACCCCCGGTCACCCCCGCGACCCGCAGCCACCCTTTTACTATTGCCCGCACGCTGATGGACGACCGTGCCCGTTCCGTCCTCGATCACTCGCTAAACTGGATTCGCGATTTCCGATAAATCTTGAGGTATTTACGACGCTCGCGTCCACGGTAATCTTCGCTGCCAATTGTTTTATGACAATCGAAGGAACTCCGTGGCTCCGGACGGTACGATCCGGCGCCGATTGGATCGGTGGAAACTGGGCTGGTAGACGCGTACGAGGCTTCGCCGGTGTCTCCGGACGGAGAACGTGGGATCGCTGGGCACGTCACGTGAATTTCTCCAATTAGGATCACAGCGAAACCGGGATTTCTTTCCGCGAGAGACGAGAATAATTAGGCGGTGGGTTTACTCGATGGACTGACGGGAAACGTACGATGCCAGGCTATTTAAGAGGCTGATTCTGATTTATTCTCGCGACGGCTAGCGTTTACCGGACCGATCTGTACACGTTGTGCGGTCAGTGAGACGCATCTAGGATCGATGACATTATTTATAGCTCCTCGCGGAACAATCTATCCCTCGATTCTGAGGCACAGCAGAGATATAGTCCTCAGTCGTGGATGCCCAATCAGCCCCTGCGATCCAAGCCCCCGATAAAGACGCTCCCGCTATTAAATACTTTTTCCCTCGCCGGTTCTTGCAGCGGAGCCCTCCCCTTTTAACCACCGTGGACAAGCTCCGAAATGCGCGACGTTCCCCGTAACTCACTTTCCAACCGTGAACGTTAACCGAGTCAGCCCGCGGCCGGTCCGCAGCCGGCCGATGCAGATCGAGGAATCACCGGTGAAAATCATCGGTGCAAGTTGTTTCCGTTACACAGTGGTAAACCGAGGGCCAGTGTCTCGGGCCGGCGGATATAGCAATCGCGGGGCGTTTTTTCGCCGTTGTTATATTTCGGCTCGGCCCGGAACGGGTCCGGATGATCGGGCGCGCGACAGAGAGGCCCGGCCGAATTCAATGAAGACAGAGGGGCGGTAGGGGGAGGGGGATGGGGATGGGGCAGGGAGCGGTTTCGGCCGCGCGTATGTGCGGCCGCCAGGCCATTTGCCTCTGCGGTCTCTTGATTCCTAGCGACTAAATTTTCATCTGCACTCATTCAAGTTTTAATGTGTTTTTGCGGCATCAGTCATTCAAACTTAATCAACAACCAGTTACGCGTTGGTAGCGCGCGCGCGCGCTCGAGCTCGCGCTCGTCGCGTTCTCTCCGCGGCGTACAACCGTTGTCCATTTGCTCTTTCCCTCTTGTCCGCGGTATTCTGTACGCGGGGCTGTGTGGACGGTGCACGTACGCGGCCAGCCAGGGCGGCGAGCGTGTGCGGGCGCGACGGAATATTGGTCGGTCGCTCTGTGACGAGAGCGTATTAATTATAACTCTGGTCAGAGGAACGTCAAGAGATGCTTTTGCAGATACCTACGATAAATTGTCGGTTTACCAGCAAATCTCATTTCCAAACCCCGCCATTTTTCCGCTCGTTTGTCCACGCCCATCGGCCGAGGACAACGCTACGCGGCCACGGATGTGCTCCAGCATCGCGGGATTCCCCTTTCCTTTCTCGCGCACCTATGTAAAACACGTGTACACGTCCGGCGAACGGTACGAACGCCGGCGACTGTCGCGTGGACAACGCCGCTGTGACAGGCGAAAGGGAGAACGATTTTATTCAATAAAGTTGATACGGCTAATGGGAACGTCGGCGTTCGTTGTCTTCTTGCCGGAATTAACGGGTGATACTCTTTTATTTACCGGTGAATAGCGGTGCGCGTCGGGAACCGTTTTCACAACTTTTATGGACACGCCGCGAGGAGATGGATTTGATGACTCTGCGGCAGGGGGGGGGGCTCCATGGCTGAAGGCGCGTCGCCGATTGACACGGCCAATCGGAAATTGGAAAACTTTTTAGATTAATCATTAGAAATCGATCGAAGCGATGCGCGGCAAATATCGAAGATCGTCTGACAAAGGCGACGCGCGAATCCTTCGCCCGCGTTTCGGTGTATCGTTGAACGAGCAACGTTGCACGTGTCACGCGTAATTTCTCACTCCCCGGTTGGCGATTCAATTTTGATAATTGCTTCGTTCGTGTCGTTCGGCGACACCGTGCTCCGGTCGCTCAATTATCGACGCAAGGTGACGAAGATCTGCGGAGGCGAACCGCGAACAAAATTCTCCCCGTATGCTTCCCGAGGCGGGAAGAATTTGTCGATTATCCAAAACGCGCGATAAGCCGCGCCAGGAGTAATCCTGTAGGGTTGCGCGAGGTGCGACGTGCCCGCGGCGCACTCGACGACCGAAAGCGGAGAGGAAATAAAATCCGGACCAATTGTCCAATCTCCAAACATGCCCCGACGGGGGCCGGTTACGAAGTTTTACCGTGTACGCGTGCCGAATTAGCCGAGTGCGCCGAGAAGCGAAGTGTTGGAGCAAGGAGCAGGAGAGACATTTATTTGGCTGTCGCTGGAGCAGTTGGAAACTTCTGGATCGTGCTAGCCGAGGGAGGCAAGAGGTTGGCCGGTTTACAGGTGGAAGGGAAACAGGACGAGACGAGGCAGAAGCAACCCCCTTTTCGTGCCAGGAAGGGAGACGGAGAACATGGAGGGTACACGACCGGAAGCAGAAAAAGGAGGAAAGATAAAGAGACTGGTTCCCGATGCGGTGCAAAACTCGAAAGGGAGAGAGAAAGGTGCGCGGTGGAGAGGTGTTGAAGCGTGACCAAGGGAAAGGAAGAGAGGGAAGGGAAAGGAAAACAGAACACCGGCGTGTAAACGCGGATCTGTGTTAAAAGCTGTTGCGAGCGTGTGGGTGCGTGGCCGTGCGAGAGTAACTGAGAGTAACTGAGAAAGGGTTGCCGGAGGATGAGCGTGGTCCGAAGAGCGGGAGGAGGACGAGCATGTTTTATTAAGTGCGTCGCGCGTGGAAAAAGCGCGAGGCAATTTTCAGGTGCTAAAGGGAGCGCTGATAACGCGAGACCGCATTTGAAACAGTCCGTTACACTTTTCGACTCGTTATTTTCTGCAGTCGCGCGACACGCCCACGGATTTCTACTTAACATGCCCGGATAACGACCTCGTGGCCTTCGAGGGCGGCATTTGATTTTTCCTATGCCCGTTTCGTTCTGCTTCTTTGAACAAATCTGGGACACTCTGTACCACTGATACGGTTCGAGTTTCTGTGACTATTGTACACGAACAGGTTGTAACTTTTCGGTCCGGTATTTTGCAGCCAATTTATTTTCTACTTTTCGAAGACACAATTAAAGAAGCACCGTTGTTTGGCGTTTGGGGAAGGGATGCAAAATTTAGTATCCGCTTTGAGACCAGTCTTAGCGAATATAAATCGAATACAAATCGAGACCTCTCAAACGAAAACGGAAAAGGTGCTTTTCCCAAAAGGGAGTACAATATTTCGCCACTGTTCGTACGTTAGATTAGTCACAGACGAGCCCACAAACTTCACGAGACCGTCGAAATATAAAAGTTCATCCCTTACCAGTTCATCGGGATTCACCCCTTCCCTGCGATCGGCGTATCAAACATTTTCGCCCGATCCTTAGCGCGGTATTAACGTTGTCCGATAGACAAAAAAGGATTGCATACATCGTTAACGCGCAGCTATACCGTGCCGAGGAAGCAAGCCATCTATTATTTCAGCCGTCAATGAGATGTGTCAGCGGTGACGGGTATACGTCATCCGCGGTGTTCGTCCGGCGGCGGACGAGTTTCCATCGGATGCAGGGACCAAGGTTGGGGAAACAGAGACAGGCGTATCAAGCGGAGCGAAAGTATACGGGAAACAGAGGAGGACGCAGATTGGCGGGCCCAGAAGGGGTAAAAAGAACGAAGGAGAGAAGAAAAAAAAAAAGAAAAAAATAGGCGGTAAAGTGGAGAGGCGTCGACAAAGTGAGAATTAATATTCAATCGCATTAACGAATCGTCGCCGGCGACGCCATCGTTATACCAGCGGGAACGGTACGCGTACGGCCGGCTCGAGGACGCTGGACGAGAAGGGGTATCGCGGAAAACGGGCTAGCTGAAACAACCGAGCCCCCCTCGGCGTCGGGTCACCGTGCCCTTCTCTTTCCACCCGTGCGCCCCGGTGTTCGTTCCGTCTCGCTCGAAGCGCGACGCCAAATGAAAATACCGAAGGACAATGGAAATACTAATGATTGATTGGATACGAAAAAGAATTATAATTGAAAAAAACGCGGAGTGCTGACCAAAAAAAAAAGAAAGGAAAAAATCGAGTGGGAGGGAGAGAGAGAGAGGGAGGGGGAGAGAAAACGAGGGGTGAATCGGTTGGAGCAAGAGGGTCGAATCGAACGGGGAGAGCAGCAGGCTGAATGCAAGGCGGGGAACAGAGAAGGCGCGAGAACTATTGGGAATAATATATCAATACCTATCGAAGCCACGCATACGAATGCGACGCTTTCGTGGAACCATTTCGGGGGCAGGGGGCCGGAGGGGTTCTCGCTCCGTGACTCGGGCTAACGGCGAAGGGTGAAGGGGGTACCAAAGGGGTGGCTATTCGGAAAGAGTAAAAAATATTACACCCTCACACACTGGCGCCGACTCGCGGGTGAAACGAACACTAACCAATACCAATAACGGGCGGCACAAAAGAACGGCAGGTCGGTGTGCGAAAAACAGATCCGCACACCGTACCAGCCGCGATGCTTCGGTGGCATTATAGCTTTTCACGTACCCGGTGGCCTCTCGATACGTTACGGCCCAATCTCCGGCCGCGGTTCGTTTCTGGGCGTTCTGAAGATTTCCCCCTCGGATCGTCCGCGGAAATCCGTTGGCGTTCGTTAAATGCCGACGCTCGACAATCGTTCGTAATACATGGCGCATCGGGATAGACTTTTCGGAAATTCTCTGCGCGGCGTGCTTCTTGAAGAAGGCACTGTTTAAGTCTACCGCATGCCAGCTCGGGAGGATTGTCAAATAATTCCTGAATATTGCATGGAGACTTTGATCGAGACCACTTTGACGATACCAGGAAAAAGTTTGTTTTCATAAACTAGCAACGGATATTTTAATATATTAAGCGTGGTGGCTCTTGCGATAGTATATCTCTAACAAAAATATCGTGGCATAAAACAACCGCTTTCGAGCATTATACACGCGCCAACATTTCCACCAATCTCCGACCTCTCTCGAGGCGTCGTGAGTCCAAAGAAAAATTGAATCTCGCCGACCATGAGCCGTTGCACAAGCCCGGCAGATTCTCCAATACACAACGAACTTGGCCGTCTCACCCCGCGAACCTCCGACGCGTTATGAATCAGATCCTGAGGGGCGAGTTCCCGGTCCCGGGCCGGGCGTCGCGACGCGTCACGCCGACAGGCAACCGTCGACTTTCTCGTTCGGTGCGACCCTGTAGATGCCACACGTACCATGGCGCGCACGGTGCGGGTTCGGGCACGAAGCGCGCGTTTAGCATTTGAAAAAAAAAAGAGCCCTCGCCAGTCTCGCCCGAATCTCCCATACACCCGCGCAAACAAAAGGCTACATTTAGCATTAAAAAAGCACGCGGACCGACGCGACTCTGGCACGAAGCACAGCAGAGAGAAGAGGCGGAGTAGTTGAAGGAGGGTGGAGGAACTGATGCAGCCCGATGCCAGTTACTCTCATCTCCGTGGCCGGACATGCAGCCCTCTTCCACTATTGTGCGACTATGCTCGTGCCGGCAGAGGGAAACAGGAATTAGCGGGACAAAGATGGAAAGGGGACGCCGCGAGGGGTGTTGAACGGGGACGCGGCCGAGGAACGAGGAACGGTACAGGGAATGGGAAACGTTCGAGGGCAACGGGAGCATGGTGCGGGCGGTTGGATCGCGGACCGAAGTGGTTGATGCACGGGGACAAACGCATTTGCCATTAAAACAGCTACGACGGCACGCGTGTGCCGCGGAAACGGCGACAGGCGTCTCGATGCCGGGGCGTCGATTGTGTGTGAATTTGAGCGAAAGAGAGCTACAGCGGTGGAACGTTTCGCGCGGACGTGGATACAATGCTCATCGCGGCTGTACGTCTTCCTTGAAGCTTCTGCCGCGTTGTTAATGTTTTCGTCCCTTTTATTTTCCCTTGGTACGCCTTTTGTTCGGTGCTCGTCGTCCTGGGAGGGTAACGGCTCCGTGACAGACGCACCGGCGAAGTCTTTTATGGACGCGCGGGCCAGGTTTCTGTGAGAAGGGTTCAACGATGAACATTAAATTGTTGATATCTTAAACAGAATCAATTGGAAAATTGAAATGCTTGGAATCGTATGTTGACTGTGATATCTCTATGCACCAATTTTTCTGGCACCTTCCACAGCCGAAGCATCTACGGAAAATTAAATAGCTGCAATCACCACCTATCTACCTACTTACCAATTTCACCTACGTCCACGTTACTCAATATCCCATTACGAGACACGCACGCGCAATTAAACGATTAAGATGTCTGGGTGAAAAGTTTCCCCGCGATTTCATCGGGAGCATAAGCGGCATCCGGTTCACGCTCGCGTCCTCGCTTCGTCACCATCGCCGTCCTCCTGGTCGTCCAAATGCCGCTGCACGGCCCGGGGCTTCCATCATTTTTTTGTCGGCGTTACTGCACTTCTATTTTCATTCCGCCTCACGTTCCGGAGGCCCGCTGGTGGTGGTGGAGAAAAAAATGCGTCCCCCGAACACGATTGATAGGCACGGGCAACACGAGCACGGTTTCGCCAGGTTTGTATGGGTGTACACCAAGCGGACAGCCACAATGTGTACGTAGCAACGCGTAGAAGGCGACAGGGGGAAGGTGTGCACAGGTGGAGGAAGCGAGAGGAATTTGGAAAAATAGTGGCGACCACACGGCGGAAAAAAGAGGGCCGCCCGTTCTGTAGTACGTGTTCTGTTGCTGCGTCGTTATTGCCGGCAGATGGAAATAGTTATTAGGTGTAGTTTATTAGTTCCGCGATGTGTGCAGTAACCGGAGATTTCTCTGCGGCAAGGTTTGCGGTGGAAAAAGAAGAATATCGGGGTGGCGAGGGGGTAGCTGCGAGGGATGGAGAAACTGGGTAACCGTATTTTTCTTTCCCACCCTCTTTTGTCATCGCCGTGCTGCCGCTGGTTTAAAAGCCCGGTAAAGGTCCGCGGTTGAAGGGTTGGCGGTGCTTCGTGGATGTTTATATTTGTTTCAATTTAGGATTAAAACTGTGCTGTGGCTGTTAATTGCTCCCGTGATAGTTTAGAATTTTATGCTGACCGTATTATTGTTGGGAAATTTTTTTTCCTGTTTTTACAATTGCAACGATGGATGCAATAATGACCTGCAATTACTCAGAACCTTAATTTAATATCATACGAAATTCGCGCATCTGGTAGGCACGTGTTTTCAGTAGTTTCAGCATTATTTTCACTATGAATATATTGCACAGGGAGTAATTATTTCCATAGAAAAATTGTATTGAACGCCGAATCAATTTTTTATCACCTCAAGGGTTTAAAGCGATTGTTCAAACTATAATAAATAGTATATAACATATTTCCCTTTAATTGTTCGCTTTATAATTTTCGCGACATCCACGAAGCTGTTACATATTTCACGGCTTCATAATTCTTCCAATCAGTGACGAAACCTGAAGAACGATGGATATATCGCGATGCAACGCTTGGCAAACGAAGTGAGAATCTATAATGTACACAGGAAATTCAATCCACGATGCAAAGGGAATTTCACTCGTCCCTCTTCGATGCCTTGCGAGCGACGACTTTAAAAACATCGAAGTTAAATAGCCAAAGTGCCCATTGGGATCGATGGCGCGCGTGTCCGGACGACCGGGACAAAATTTCGGAATTAAAATTCGCAAATCGTGGAATCGAGTTTTTAACACGCGTGCGCTTGATATTTGAAATGCAATGAAACGCGGCCGAGCAAACGTTGCACTCGCGGAAAGATCCCGCCCCATCCGGTCAATCGAACGAGTGGAACGACCGTGTGTAACGATCGTTGATTTTATCGGGGCACACCATCAAGATTAATCCCTTATCTCGCTATTTACGATCGTGTCATCTGTTGTACAGGCCGTTTCTAAATTAACGTCGCGATATTTACGAGCAACCTTTTGCCTGTTTGGAATCTAAGGAATATTGATGCCGGTAACAAGTGCACCATTTCTGTTCCCGAGACGAGAAATAATTAAATACACCGTTCATCTGTGTATCGATTTTAATATAGTGTACAAGGATTTTCTTGCCGATTATTAATTCATCGATTCCTGACAAGTTTATTACTTTACCTTTATCTGCGCGACATTAATCATACATGTTGGATGGACCGCGGAATTAATTATTAGAAAGTCGAGATAAGATCTGGGAATGTAATAATGTCTATTTAGGACACAATCGTCCGATACGCGGATAAATAATTCCCGTTGGCTATGAGGGCAAAGAATAACTGAATAACAATGAACCGAATCTTTTAAATAATATCGCCTAGTTTAGATTACAGTCAAATATTTCCATCGCCAAAAGTCTACCATTACGATATCACTAACTCGAACTCGGGGAACAAAAATCATCCGTGCACCGTTAAATCCAACGACGCCCCCCGCCCCACCGCCATCAAAACACCTTTCGCAACTCTTTCCGCGTACAATTTCTCCCAGAGAAATTCATCTTCCGGCATCCCGGAATCGAAAGGGAAGAAACAACGGCGAGTAATAAGGCGTAGTCGATCGGGAGTGGAGGTCGCGGGCGAAGAAATCGCAATAAAGAAGAAGGACAAAAAGCTCGAAGACGGTAGGAGGGGGATGATCGGTTGTCCGCCCCTCTCTCGTCCAGCGGATAATTAAAAATCGTCCCCGCGGCCCTTTACTCCTTCCTCGCGGCTCATTAAATCGACTATAAATTATGCATCGAAAATTACGGTCAGGCCATCCGAATATCGGTACGAACGCGGCTTGCCCCTTGCCGTTGCCGCGGCATAATAAGCAATTTGTAATCAAGAGGCGTCGTATGGGTGTTATAGTTAGTAAGAAATCCAATGGAAGCCCCGTCCCGTCCGTGGTGCATGCCGCCCCACGCCACACCATGATGGTTCAAGGGACTCGTGCCAGTGGTCGTAATGGTCCACGGCGGGGCGAGACGGGACGCCTAAAAAGAATTGCAAATTGCGAATTAGCATTATGTCCCGTCTACTCAAATCGTTATTATCTTCGAAGTTCTACACTGTGCCCCGTCCCCGGCCCCCGGGGACCCGCTTTGTCGTGATACTCGTTGCAAATCGGATTCACGTCGCCCCGTGCACCGACGCAACCGGTTATTACGCAGGAGCGGGACGAAAATTAAATATCGCGCGTACGTCGAACCGCGCCGCACCGCGCCTCGCGGCCACCCGCGAAAAATAGCCGACAAACCGAGAAAGAACCGCATTGTTTCGACGGGGGCTGTCGAGAACCTCGCGGCACCAAACGCGCTCTTCCCCTTTTTTATCGGATTTTTTTTGGACGAATACGCGGTCAGACCTTACGTTCACCCTCGCCAAGTCCGCAGGTGCGTTGGCAATCGACAGCGATTAGCTTCCAGACTCGAGTACGTTAAACGTGTACACGAACGATTGAGTTTACGCTGTGTTCAGACAATTGGATGTCAAGTGTCCCAGAAAAATGTTACGCAAAGTGTGAAGTAGAAAATATTTAACGCAGAGGAGCAATTAATTTTTCCGGAGCATCGTTTCAATCGATATCTTATGTCCTCTCTGGCGAAGGAAACCGAGGGAATCGATGTGTCACCGGTACCACCGACGATCCGAACCATCCCCCCGGTAATAAGCAGCCCGCTGTTATACGCGACCAATTAAATTGCCCGTGTACAACTGCACGCACGTGTCGCGGTTAAACGAGCATCGTTGTATCGTCCGCATTATTCCATCTATCCGATCGATCAGTCGTATCCTGTCCGTTTGATAAACGCGCGATGAAAACCGCTTTCGCGCGTGGATCGTCGGTGTTTGCCGGGGAAAATGGGCTGAAGGAAGAAAAAAAGAAGGGATCGGGAAAATTTGAACAGGGCACGGAGGGTCTTGCGGTGCACGCGCGTGTCCCGCGAGCGCGGCGCGAAATTTAAATAGCCGCTCGTTGGTCATATTATTGCATTAATAAATGGAATTAGCGAAACAGTAAAGTGCTTTTAACGGGCTGTGTCTATCCTGACTTCTCTAATATGACAAATACACTACGCCGCTTTAACGGTTTCGGCGTTCTTGCATTCATTAAATGACGCTGGCAATGCGGTGGTGCGCGCGGTGTTATTAATGGCACCGCATCAAAATCAATTTTCATTTGTTGAATACTTATGTACGTTGCAGTCCAATTTGCACGGATACCGCGTGAACCGACGAACCCCACATTCTCCCTCCCACGCTCTCTCTCTCTCTTTCTCTCTCTATCCTTGTCTCTTTTCTCCCTGCACGACATACCGGCGAATTTAACTGTTATTGAGAGTCTCCGAGCATCCTGGACTGGATATCAAGACGTAATACGACGAGCCTGTGTACCCGGCAGCTTTTCGCTGAATAATTATCAAGTTCGTCAAAGTCTGACGGACCCGTTCCGCAATATTTTTCACGTCGTTCGAAACTGGTCGTTAGAGTTTCTGGTAATTCGATTTGACGAATAAAGTTATACGCAGAAGTGGAATTTTTCAGGGGTTGTTCATTAAATGTTTCATCGGAGATCGACCGATAGGCTATAACACGTTGTAACTGGTTAGGAAATAACGTTTCGCGCGGACAAAATGAGCCGATACAAATTTTACAATCATTTACATCCACGGGAATTTCCCGTGCAGGCGAGCCGCTCGAAAATTCTTGCAAGGATGCAAATGCATCGCTCCGTCGTCCAATTTATTCGGCCATTTAAAACAGGCCCCGCGTGTTTATACGTATTATTATATATTTTCCCGGCGAAACGCATTCCGCGGACGACGCGGCTTGACGGTGCAGGGCCGCCTCATCCGCCGTGGTATTAATAAATAATCCGTTCGCGGGGCACGATCGATCAATTAACGAGGAACGGAAGGAGCGTAGTTAAGGGGGAAACTCTCGAAAGATTTCCTCGGATAGAAATGCATCTTGAGCCGGATCTTTCCCTCCCCGGGGTTGTGCCCGGTTGACGAAATAAAGGGTCCGCGGGAATAATACCGCTACCTGGAACCTCGACGAGTCAGCGAAGTGACTGGAGATCTCGGTGGAACCTAATTAACTCGGCGCATTCGAATGAAATTATTTTTGCGCGATCGCCGTGAACCAGAAGAAGAAGAACAAGAAGGGGAAATAAGAAAAGAAGAGGCGAGCAGATAAGAGCATGGGGAAGAAACGAGGGGGGCATTGTGCAAAGGATTCGAGGAAGACGGAGGGAAAGAGAGACCGCGAAGAGATTTGTACAGCGCAGACGAAGACGGGCAAACAGTAGAGGAGGGTGAAAGAAGACTGAAGGGGGGAAAAAAAAGATGTAACGATGGCGGAGGACGAGACGGTGAGAAAGAGGGACGAGGATAGGGGAGAAGTAGGTGGAAGGGCGAGTGCACCGGCTCGAAACTACCAAACTACTTTTCAAGCTGCCCCCGCGGCCCTGGCAAGATTATAATTAAAACGTCGCGCGGCGCTGGATAATAAATTAATGCATAATTAACATAGCTAATTATAATACCGGCTGAAATTTTTCTCGTAACTCGCAACACACTGGTACCTCGCATGCGGACCCGGTGCAGCCCGGTAATTTATGATCGGACATGAAAAATTACCGTCTCGGGGGGGTTTAATCATCCTCGAACCAACCCCTCTCTCTCTCCCCTTTCTGCGCCAGTATCGTCGACCTTCTGCCGACGAGCGCGTACACGTTCCTTCGAGCAGCCGCCACCCCCCCGAAGATCCCCCGGTTGGACTTAATAACTTATTATAATTCAGAGCAGCATCGCGGAGATCTCCTAGAAGATCTCCATTTTCGATTCTTGCTTTACGGTGAAACGACTCGGACGGTTCGGTACGGGGTTATTCAAGGTTTAGAATGCGACTCGAAACGGCGGCACCGGCGCTGCGGGTAGAACGAAGGGGGTTGCAATAACGCGAATACATTGTGATCCTTTCGAAATTGAGGGTAACGCGCTTATTTCGTAACCGCGTCTCAGGTGCGCACGTAATCAAAGCTGCCGCGTGATCGCTACGGACCTGTTACTTACCTAGTGACGCGCGCAAAAATTTTGGAAACTTCGTTCGATGGGTTCGCGATAAATAAGCGGCAAACAGAGGGAGACGGCGAGGCTAGAAAGGGTGGACGCGAATGGAAGGGAAAATACGAAAAGGGGCTGGCAGGCGAGCAAATTCGGTTAACGAATGATGAATTTTAAGAGAGTGGATTTGTAGGTTGTATTTAAGATTCCAATTATGCAGGAGGTTTCGAATATTGTCTCTAATTCGAACGAAATAGTCTATCAGTCGTCGCGACAGCTGTGTCGAACGTCTTCTTCCACACGTCTCTACATAATTGCCCCGCAAACGTGTGAGCTGTCTCCGGTATAAAAAAAAGGATCATGCATCCCGTCGGCCCGCGCCGTCGAAAATCGTTCCATTATAAGAAAATTGAAACCATTATTCGCTACACGGGTCCGTACACACGCGCGCCTATATATTCCGAGGATTGATCAACGAGATAAACCGGCCGTAAAACAATTCTCGTTATCAACCGGTAACCACATCAAGCCTTATTCACTTACCGCCGTCATATTTGACCAAAACAAGCTTTCACATTTGCCATTCCTCCTCGGCTAAATTCCCGCCCGTCACGGGAGCCGTAACTTCTGCCAATCGAGCCAGACGTTTTAACAACTTTTCCGCCTTTTCGTTTTTTTCGATTGCCATTTTCGTAACGATCCGGCTGGAACGCGGCCGCGGGACAGCCGAGCGTCGGCTACGAGGGGCGGCTCGGTTAAAATCGTCGGCCAGACTTCTGGAACGTCGAAAGACGTAAACTTCCGGCGCGCGTCGGGCGCCGGCCTGTACGACGCGGTAATAGAACACGGCGGTGTCCGTTAATTGACTTATAAAAAGCTTAAATAATTAAATTAGCATTAAAAGCAGCCGCGTGCCGTCCCTCCGGCTCGTCCTATAATTCAACATTGTGCTCTATTTCCCCCGCGATGGCTGCGACGTGAAAGCTGCCGGCCGTTACCGTCCCCGGTGCCGCTGGTCCTCTTTTCAAAGCGGACACGCCGCACGCGCGTTAATTCATTAGTCGTCGCCATACATCGTTCTCGGCGGAAACTTGCCCGGTTTTTAGATTCTCTCTGTCACGGCTTTTCAAGCGAGATCCATACTCTCCCACCCCCGTCAACCCGTCCGCCGTCCAACCACCGCCACCCCCCACGAAACCCCATCGCGGTTCGCGTTCAACGTCCGATCGTTTCATACGTAATAATTTACACTCCACACGGGCCGCTACTTTCCACGCTCTTTGATGTTATTTAGTCGCGGCGATATCGGTAAACCGTGGAAGTAATAAGCGCGGCCTTTTTATTCTATAAATATTTAGGCGGTATCCGGCTGTAGTCTCGGTCCATAAATCGATACCACGGATCGATCCACGGGACGAGGGACAAGAGAGGAGAGAGAGAGAGAGAGAGAGAGAGGGAGAGTGATAGGCTTCCGTCTACGTTGTGCATGTGTATGCACGTACGATGGCACCGCACCGGAGGGGGCGGCTGTTAGACCCGGCGATCTCTATGAAAATTTATAGAAAACTTCACCCGCTTCGACCATTATCGTTCACGGCGCGTATCCCGTATACCCCCGTCTATATAGAAAAAAATATTCACGAAAACCCGGCGAAAATTGGCGGATGGTATATACGTAACGAAATACTCCCCGAGCGAGGGGATATAACTTTCCTGGGACAACCCGGGGGTCGCGCATCGTTTGTCGGCGAAAAATCTGCAAAATCGCCGGCCGTTAGCCGGTTAAAATCGTGCAACACGACGATCGCTTAGGCACGACACGCCGCGAATGCACTAGCGTCGTAGTAATTTGTCCGCGTTATTCGAACCGGTCGCGGGGCACGATCTCTCTCTCCGCTCGCTGGATCGCCGCGTCTCCGCAACCCCCTTCCGCAACCCCCCGGACCATGTGCGTGTGCGAGCGTCGAAAAAAGGCGGACGATGGGCGAAGGGGGCGGCGGGGGCCGGTGGCGACCGGCGGGCACGGCGAAAATGCAGACAAATGAGTTAAAAAACGCAGGTTGCATCGCCGTAGTCGGCGTCGGCGGAGCGGCGTTGCCGGCGATTTGACATTGTCGAAAGTTAATCAATGCCCCCGTGGCGGGCTGCAGAGTGGTAGGAACAGAGGGAGAGGGAGAGATGGACAGAGAGAAACATAGAAATAGAGGGCGAGGGAGGATAGAAAAGAACGAGCGACAGAGGAGGAGAGGAGAACGGGCTGGCGTGCGGCCCCGCCCGTGCGCCGTTTCGTCAATTTTTTAAAATTAAATCACTATCTGTCCTTGTTAAATGCATTTCCCGACCTCCGAAACCACCCCCGCGGCCCCATATTTTTTTCCTCGCGCCTCTCCGCGCGCCCGTTGATGCCGTTGGTCGAGCGGTTCGCGCGCGCTATTGTGCCACTCTTCGCCCTCTGCCCTCCGCGCCCGTCGATCCACGTGCAGCGCCTAATGACAGACAGTTGGCCGCGAAAAAAAGTGTGTAAATCTGCTGGAACGAGGCAGACAGAGATACACGGATCGAAGTGCGCGGCGATCGTCCATACACGAGTGCACGAAAGGTGGTGCAGCGATAGGGGTGTGGGGGGGGGTGGGTTTTTGCCGGGGGGTCGAAAAGGGACAGAGATGGATAGAGCGGCGGAGGCGCGGGTCGCGAGGGCGATTGAAAGAGCGGACACGGAGCGCCGTAAGAGAGAGAAACCGCTCGGCGATGGCGAGGAACGAACGGCGAAAAAGAGGACGGGAAACGAAAGAGATGGAACCGCGCCATCGCGGCGAACATATATAGATGGCGGCTACGTCCCCGGTTTGGCGGAGTGCGCGGCCATTCCGGTAAAACGCACCGGAATAAAAATAATGGCTGGAAATGGACACGGGGATACACCGGCACCTCGTCATTTTTTTCTATTAGCCGAAACTTACAAACACCCGGGGCTTCCGGCCATTTCGCGAACGCCGCGCCGAGCTGCTCCGCTGACCGTGTCCCCGTGCTCGCGGCCACCGTCGAAATTCGAAACGGCGCGGCGCGGCGCCGCGCGGAGCGGCGCGCACGGAGCCGCGCGTAGGCCTTGCTCCCCCGGTTGCCTAAAAATCGTGGCCATATTTTCGCCCGAGCCGACGCTGTTTTCGTTTTTTCTTCCCCATTCATTTTTCTTCCTTAGTCCGTTTATTTTTTTGTTTGTTTTCTGTTTTTTCGTTCTCCTTTCGCTTCGTCCGCGGTCGCCCGCCGCAGCGGTTGTCTCTGTCACGCGCCGCGCCGTTGGTGCTCGCTTTTTTCGTAATTTCATTTTTGGAAGCGACGGACGGGGAAGAAGGTCGAAACGGGGCGGGGAGGCGTTCAGCCGCGCGATTAAAACGTCATCCACGCGGTGCAAATGACGACACACTTTTTTTCCGCGGGACGCTCTTCTGAACGACGCGACAGTCCGCAGATTAATTCAGCCGCTTCATTGTGGTTATCAATTTCGCACGTGGACGGCGGTGACGAAAAATTGTTGCCCGTCCGTGTTTCGAGTGGCTCAACTTGCGCGCGGATTGCCGTCGATTTTGCGGGGACTCGCGGCGAAAGGAACCGGGATTCAAACGACCGTAGAAGGGGAACCGCATCGACGAAGTGCCGTATCCCTTCAATTTTTTTAGAAACGACGTTTCCCGGGTCTAAGGAGGAATCTCGTTTCGGGGAGGAAATTTGTTTCGCGCGAAAGGAGCTTTGAAGATGATCTCTTAAGAATTTTTTCGTCCACGAGAAAAGGAATTTAAGAGGCGTGGAAGAATACCTTTTTTTGTCAGTAGGTAGAAGTGCGGCGAAATTGTAAGGCGAAGCGCGGTTAGCTGGAAGCGAGAAAGGAAGAGCTTTAGATTTGTTGAGGACCACCGCCGCGGTAATTTGCACCGCTTACACTGTTTTGCCGCTGAGATTCTCATTGTCCTATTATTCTTAAATGTAGTCGCCGCATTCCACGCTCTAACGTATTAACTAAAATAAACTCCGCACAGTTACTCGTAACCCTATCGTCATTTATTTCCCCGTCCCCTCCATCCCGTTCTATTGTTTCTATTTTATCCGCGGTAGTCCATCGAATTATAATAGCAACAACGATCGTGGCGATCGTTTAATTTCGAGCGATCCAACCGCAACAAAGGGGGAAGAACTCGAGGGTTCGACTATTCCCCGCGACGACCGAGTACGAACTCATTCGTATGCGAGCCGAAAAGCCCAAAGACGTAAGATACGCGTTTCGTTAGGGCGAGCCGGGGGACACCACGGAAATTATGCACAATTAACGTCAGTCAAGTATACTTATGTTACCGTCGCGCTGGCTGATACTTTATATACACCGTCGGTGCATTCCGTGAATTTGATTGCGCGCGGATACATCTTCCATAATCATATACGACGACGTTGCCCTTAAACGGCCACCGGATAGAAGCCCTGAACGAAATTAACGATGCTCCTCTCGAGAACTTGATGGATTCCACGATCCGTCGTATATTCATCCGATTATTGACCATTCGTATCCAGTTGTCCCATTGTGATTCGACTTGCTGTATAACGTCGATTAACTGCCGGCATGCATCACTGTTCGTGCCCCGGGTTAAAGTGACTCATCAGTAGGAAACGGTGTACCGATGGCCGGGCCTCTTACGTTCGAATCGTCGTTAATATTGTCCGCCCGTGGACGCAATCAACCGACATAATAACCGTTCCGTCGTCCCGACGATTCGCCGTGGATCGCGGCCGTCAAAGCTCGATTTCGTGGCCGAGTCAGATTGGTCGTTATCCGTTCGCTTCCTCCTTTACGGAAAAGATACCGGGGTCCGGTATCGGGGATTATTGGTGCAATGCGTTGCCCGCTGTTCTTCGAGGAAGAATTGTCTTCGTCGAACGTCACCGTAGGCAACTGGAACCTATAATTTTAATAGAGACGGATTCTTTTGCGGATAAACGGCGGAGTCGTTTAATATTTATGATGTAAGAAGTTCTCTTCGATTGAACCACCCTGTGGTTCCGATATCGATTATCGAAAAATGTGCGTGCTCTTTTATTTCACCAGTCCCAGCTTGCGTTTAATTGCGTTAGTTTCGTTTTGGTCCTCGCGCAATAGGTTCCGGTTCTTAAAAAGGTAATTATCGCTGTGCAAGGTACGGTGTTTATTATTACAATTAATAGATATAAGGGATATAAAGCTTGGACGCATTCGGAGCGACGCGACCGCGGTGCCACGCTACAATGAATCTCAGAAAAGGCCCGCGGACGCTGCGAGGGTCCCATCGGGTCCGAGTGCAAATCTGATTGGCTCATGAATATTAAGTTCGGCCCGCAATTATTATCTGCGTTATAAATCGGGCGACCTGCCTCGGCCGGCTTCTCGGGCCGGGCGTTATTATCCGCGTTCGCACACTCGGAACGGGTCAGCACCACGTCCCGCGAGCACCACACATCGAGAAACGAACCCACACGCAAAAAAAACCGTGGACGATCGCAACGGCCGCCCGGTGCTGTATCTTCACGCAAACGCTCGCGATTACCCCCAAGTGTTAATTACTAATCTCGCCTCTGCTAATTATAATTAACGTCTCTCGGCTCGGCATCGCCGCGGTCGAGCGTGGACACGCTGCAAAACGAAAGGACAGATCGCGAGGGGTTCGACAGTGCTCGCGAGCCCGGAGCGGATCACGAGGATTCTTCTGCGGAGTCACCGGCGAACGTTTTGGACCGGTTTCCGAGTAACCTTTCCAGAATGTCCTCCGTCGAGATTTGCGAGGCTGAATGGCGACACGCGGGTTTCACGCGCGAGCGATAAAGCCACCGTTGATCTAACGCGATTCATAATTCGATCGGGAAAGTTGCACGGTGGGAGTGTTCCTTTGATTAAGCGATCTAAGCCGTTCACGGGTTTTCAGCGCCCGAACGCCTGGCTAATGCGACCTGGTCCGCGATAACGTCCGTCCGCGAGCGAATTGTAATCCGGTTCTGTCGTCGCCGGTTACGGACACGATTTTTCCCGTGCCCCCTGATAAATTATCGCGATCGACGGGAAATTAATTCGCCCGTGTGTACCGTGGAAATTAACGCCGCCCTCCCCGGGGAAGACTACGCACGCGGCGCGCAATTTCCAAAGTTTGACGAAGATGAATTTCGGCTATTAATTTGAAAGCGTATCGCGCGGCTTGCCACTGGAGGATTCGGGAATATAAGTACCGCGGTATTACAATTATTGCATGCGAACGGTGCATCGGACCGCGACCGTTGACACTCAGCGAAACTAGTTTCGCTTGAAAAGAATATCGACTCTCGAGCCAAAGCGTAATTATCTCCAAACAAAAAAGATATTATGCTAGGTCGTACTCGAACTCTCTAATAATACTGAAATAATATTGCCCACGCTCGTAACAATTTTTACAATCAATATCTCCGACGAAAAGCGAGAAGAATTTTTAGCACAGCCCAATATTACCTTTCTACCGATTCCACGGGCAAGAATCTACTCGATCTACTCTGTCGACGTTCGCTTCCAAAGAAATCGCGGGCAATCACAGGTCCGAGGGAACATTTTCCACTGGCGCGACGGCTTCGCTGGCTCGTTTGCGGCACCGACATCGGCGCATTTTCGCCGTTAGGCTCCCCATGTCGCATTATCATCGGCATTTGAGGCTGACGTTAGCCAGGGCAAACCGAGGGCTACCTGCTGCCGCGTCGTCCAACTCCCGCGGCACTCTCCGGCCCGGAGTCCTCATTAAAATATGCAAATACACAGCACTCAGGTTGTCCGTTCTGTTTCCTTGCCGGGCCCTCGTAACGCGGGTGAGCTCGCGCCAACTCGCGCTCTCCGTCGCGTCGAAATGTTTACGATCACGGCGAAATTAAAAGTACCGCTAAAATATTGCCCCTAATACGTATGTGGTGGCCGTTGCTCGGTACCACCTTAAAGGCTCCTACCGTTCGAGGGTCCGCAACGCGGAACGATCACATTGGACACAGAGCTGGCTTGAAACGGCGTGAACACCTACGGACAGTTCACTTAAGGGACTCTCGAACCGTTTAACTTTGTTACACCGCCGCTCGATTCGCCTCGTTTACTCTGCATTCAATGCTCCACCGCGGGCCATTCTTCCTAGAGGGATTCTTGCGCTGCCGGCCGCCTCAATGTTTGTCGTAGGCTGCGACATAATGTCCCGTTGAAGCGTGGAATCGTCTACAATAGCCACTCTCTCATGCCGCGGCAATGATCCTGCGGGAAAATCTGGGTTCTTTCTTTCGAGCTACGCGTGAACTATTTATCGTAGGTCGTCTGTTTCGAAACAAGCTTGGGTTAAACCCGGCGCATTCGATATTCGGTTTACTGCAAGTCCGTACCACCGTCCACGTTATTCCTTCGACTCACGATTAATATCCTCGGTCGAATACAATCCACCTCCTCAAATAATTCCTTTTACGGCCGCGGCGCGTCGTCGCTCCGCGCTCATCAGCGTCGCCCAATTCGACGCCACCTTATCCGCCAGGTAATCCGCGGCGACGAGCACGAGTTAGGGACTTTGCATCGGGCGTCCGACCGCCGATCGCGATAAACAAGGTCTCGTATGGATTTGCGGAAGAAGTATGGTCGCAGACGAGATATAAGAATACACGAGACATTTGATGTATTTTTTCGGCGAGCATTTCTGGGACCCCGGGTCCCGTTTCCATCTCCGTGTCACGAGCAACGTTACCAACAGATTGTAGAATACGATAGGGAAAGTAAATAATTTTAGAGAATTCTTTTGTTCTTTGCAGGCAACGAAAGTCGAGAAAGGATATCGAACAATTAGTGTTAATTAAAAATCTGTTAACCCGTTCGCTCAGTGCTCTATTCGACTAATATCCATTCTGTAATACTTGTTACAGAAAATATGCAGTACGACGCGATATTCGAAAACACCCGCCTTAAAGAAAGAGCAGTACTCCCCATACCCCCACCCCCCGGCCAGTGACCAGCCAATTAGCGCAATCCGTTTCAAAAATCTGCCTCTTTCGCGCAAGGGATCTCGTAGTGAATAGACGTGCTCAGAGTGCCCGACGAAATAAGGTATGTCACACAGTCTAATATATTCTCGAAAACGGGAAACGATATACGCATTGCTTTCATTTCCCTGTCTTCCAAGTTTTCAGCGGTTTCTGTGTGAATATTAGCGAATATTTTGCACGAAATGAGAAAAATATTGCGCAGTCAACGAAATCAGACCGCGTGGCGTGCATTTTCATATCGGCCCAACTACGCATATACGTATTATCTTTCACGCATACGTATATGCATCTCAGCTCAGAATTCCATTATCTTGCAGCATATTCTGCAGTTTCCAGCGATATTATTATAATATCGACGATTCTTAATACATTTATCCCTAATTTCAGTTCGATTCTGTTCCACGGCGTTCCGTTCGCTTGCATCGAATCGGGATTGGCGGAACGTGTTCGAACGTGCCGCTGACAGGCGGGAATGCGCAGAAACGAACTGACGCCGTGCCATGTGGTGAAATCAAGCTCTCGCTGACAGGTAAGCGTTCTTCAAATTTCTTGTTGAAACAAGTGGAACGCTAGCAATGTATCTCTATTAAATTGTGATTCGTACCGCGTGTAAGGCTTGTATAACGTAGTGTCGCGTTGTAGACAAGTAATAACATAATACAAGCAGTCATCTGCGACTATTTGTTTACCGTTTCGGCCTGTGATTAGGAAGCTTGTTTTTCCTTGAAAATCTCGACAGCTTATCGCCGAACAAAAACAGGTACTTATCGAGAAACGCGTGCGTTGAAATATTTCTAGGAAACGCAAGCGATCATAAACAAGGGCGGTGTTTACATGCATGGGTATCGAACATAGCCTAACCGGCACGGACAATAGCGAGAGGACTCATTGTACTACATGACACCGTGGCGACGAAACGCATGGAATACGTCCCAGTGAGGTGCGTTCATAATAGCCATGTTTATTTAATACGATTGTAATTACCACTTCACATAATATTGCTTGCATACTAAATCTTGTGTTTACATTTTGTGGCTAAACATTTGGAAATTGAACATGCACATTTTCTACAGAATTTTCTACATACATATCACAATTATCATTACCTTCTAGACACTTGTTTAATTTCCTTTGTATACTTTGTTACAGGTGTACAGAGACAGTTGGTTATAAGGAATAGAATAAGCCAATAGATACAATGCCTAATAATTCAATGCAGCCAAGGCCTCTGTATGTGAGCATTTTAATTATTATTTATTTTCATATTGGTTTTATATGATGTGTGATTCATACTTAGATGAAACAACCACACTTAAAATACTTATCAGAACAATTAGATATTCTTTGCAATGGTAATTGTGAATCTTGTATATTTGCATATTTTTAATGTATATTTACAAATTTCTAATGTATATCTACATATTTCTAATGTATATTCATATATTTCTAATGCATATTTGCATATTTTTCATGCATATTTGCGTATCTCCAAATTATTCATGCATATTTACATACTTATGATGGACATTTACCTTTTTTTAATGTATATTTATATATTTATAACGCACATTTACATATTCTTGACAGAAATTTACATATTACAAAGAGTTGGCTTATATGGAATAGAGTAAGCTATAATAGCTATAATGCCTAATGTGATTCAATGCAGCAGGCCTGTGTACGTGAGCATTTTAATTATACATATTTTCACATTGGTTTTATATGATGCTAAGATGAAACAACCATCATTAACATATTTATAGAAACAATTAGATTATCTATACCAATTACAATTAAGCAATTGCAATTGGAATAGTGTTTTTTATTTTGCACTTTTTGGATAATGCATATGTTTTTATGTTTTATATGTAAAAACATATGTAATAACTTACTGCATTTGTTATTGCATAGTCAATCTTGTATATTTACATATTTATAATGCATAGTTATATGTTTTTCATTCATATTTGCACATTTACATATTTATAATGCATATTTGCATATTTTTAGTGCAAACTGGCACATTTATCATGCATATTTGTATTTTTATAATACACATTTACATGTTTTTGATGGATATTTATACATTTCTAATGAACATTTACATGTTTTGAATACATATTTACATATTTTTAATGCACATGTACATATTTTTAATGCATATTTACGTATTTCCAATGTATATTTATATATTTTTCGTATATATTTATTTTGCATACATATCATTGATACGAAACACTCGATAGGATGAACATGTTTTCTTTCAGAAAATTTTGTGATCGCGCGCAATGCGGTCGGTAGAGTCAGTGTTTGCTCCGCAGTTTTCTAATATTTCCAGAGCAAGTGGCTCTTTGCTTCAATTTTCGTTTACACTTTAGCTACACGCGATTGTAGAGTCAGTGTCTTTTCACGTACTAGATATTAATATTATTATCAGAGCACCGGGGCTCCTTTTCAATTATTCTAATCGCGAAAGTAGCATCTTAATTTGTTCGCCGACGTAATTTGTGGCCGCGTAAATAGTCTTTTGTTTATATTTTTTTTTCTTATATTCGCCATCGGAAGTAGAGTCAGTGCATTACTGAAGGGAATGTTCAATGCGGCACTGCTAAAGTGAGAAATGTAAGTATCTTTTAAACAATTCTCCGTTTTCTGCGAAGAATTAAATTTTGTAGATTTAACAGTAGATTTTAATCTTCTTTGCTTTCTTGTTTAGTTACAGTCTGCATACTCGCCGACGATTGAGTTCAATTGGGCTGCCTCGGCGATGTTCCTGATGTCTTCCACGAGTACTTCCTCCATTTTTCCAATCAACGAGTTGCTGAGTCGCATGCGTTTTGGTTCCTCCGGTCCCCAATCATGCCGTAGGACGATTGGTCCGAACCGGCACGGGTGACTGGTTGTATTTTTTAGTAGTTGTGCGAGCATAGTGACCGCCAATATTTTCTTGTGTACTATTTCTTATATCAGATTAGATCTGCCTTCTTGTACTCCGTGTTTTTTAATATAAAAAATATTAACTATAGAAATATTTCTTATTGAATACACGTTTGCATTAATAAATGCATTGGACAAAGGTGTATACATATAGTGGGGACATTGTATATTAAATTTATAATTGCATTTCTAGTCAATTGAATTTGGTTTTCACTGTTGAGCAGTGAAGTCGGATACCCTCCGACCTCGTTACTGCAACTGTTTCATGATTATAGTAAACGTGTATTAAAGCAATGCATATAACGATACGAATATTAAAATCAGCACTTAATGCGCATAGCTAATGATAGCATTTAATATTAATTTTCATATGCTCGTATGAAATTTATTGCACATTATGTACAAGAAGGCACTTTGTATATGGGTAGATTTTTAAATCGGAGTAGCTATATTGAACAATTTACTTCGATTAAGGAATCACCTGAGGCTTATTTATTAGCTTGTAAATTTTTCACGTAAATATTTAATTGCATTTATTTCTTAATTGCATTAGTTATTCTGGTAAATTCAGTTTCAATGTCACTTCCCTTAAAAAATAAATGATACATTAGTCACTTTCAAGTTTTTATTCATATTTCATAAATTACAAAGTCGAGTCATTTTTAAAGAGATAGAAAATAAAATATACTATTGCAACTGTACGTATACTAATCATCTTTTTAGATAAGGATTTTCAGGTTTAACCCCTTCCGTGTTCATTGTCAGGAACTCACTCACGTGCCCAGGTGCTACTTGGGTGAGCGAAAGGCAATGGGCACGATGATCATATAGTTTTTAAAATAACAATGTTTAGCAGCTGACATTTGCTAGTGTACCGTGCACGACGTATTTTCCACATTGCGTGTGTATGTGGTTAGGCCGTGGAATTGCGTCGGCTCGGGAATTCGATAAGAAATAATAAACGTATTTAGTAATATATTTTACAATTGCATCTATACATTGAATACCATACGAGTTATGAAAATATGGCAAACAATAGAGTACTATACCAACCAAGTATACTTATTTGAAAGAAAGTGTACAATATATTTGAACAATCAATATTTTGCATATACGTTTACGCATATTTACGCAATGGTCGGTAGCCTTTGTCAGCCGATTTCAGGAATTGGTACGTACCCTTAGAGTGTGAATGATTGTATGCCAAGCTCGGGTGTCGGAGGCGTCCCGGGACGTCTCTCTAGTGTAGGCCCTTGCACCCGGGTGTTTGAGTGAGAATCGTGGAATGATGTGTGTTTGTGTGAATGCTATGCCACTTTTTAAATATAGGTTTAGGTAAGATAGGTAGTATACCTTCTGGTGTGCCTGTTAGATATAAGTAGGTAGGGCCGGGCAGGTTGACACAGTCTCTGATCGGGTAGGCAATATTTCGCGTGTTCAACCTGTTTCAGGAAATCTGATTTGAAAAGTCGACGGTGAAGCTGTGGCGCGAACGAAAATGCGTTCGCCTCTGGCTTTGCCCATCGATTTTTCGAATCCTTCGCGGTCGTGGTCGCGATTTAGGTTCCGAAACGAAACTCCTTATATTATGCTCGAGGCTGCACGTGTAGGCGAAGATCGATTACAATTTTAATCGTAATCTTTACGATTTTCTATAATCGCAATTTTTGCGATTGTATTTGGTCGTGGTTCGTCCACGTGTGTTCCGTTTAGCTACGCGTTTAGATTTTTATTTTATTTTTTGTTTGTTTGCGAGTAGAGTCTCGAGCCTAGACTAAGTTTCAGCGGGCATTGCGCCCGAAGAAAAGAAGAAGCTAAATGCCGAAGAGGCCCGACAAACTGTCTCTCAACAGGGCAACTACCAATGGCTCTGCATTCTTTGGATGGGGAGCCATTCTTTGTTACTATTTTGTCACTATGCTCGCTTTTGTATGCTGTAGTTGTAGTTTATTGTTTTCAGCATTCATCATCGTATTGGGAAAATCGCGATTTTTATTAGCGTCGCGTACGATTGTATACAGTTTGCATTAGAGCTGCGAACGAAATCAAATCGCGATTGCAACTAGAGTTGCGAATAAGTATATCGTGGTTTGAATTAGAGTAGCTTTTATATTAAATTAGACTTGCGATATGTACTTGATCTTAGCGTTGCGATAATAATTTTCGTGTTCCTTTGCTAGACAGGTTTTAATTAGCATTTACAGTACTGCGATATTTTTGCATCGCAAATATTTTTCTCAGATTTGCATGCAGTGTTGCGATGATAAATGATCGCGATTTTGAAGTAGCGTTGCGACCACAATGAAATGCCCAAATTGGTTCCTGAGTCACCAATGGCAGCTATTAAAGCTGTATAAGCCTACGGTTACAGTGGATGCGTATTCGGACGACTATGAATTTTGCATTTCTGTTGCACGCCGTATAAAATGGACATGGATTTGACTAGTTATTATTATTTTTGGGATAATCTTTTATTAACTACCTTGTTAACAAATGAAAGATTAAGACGGGGAAATTCAAGTTTTGCGTTTACGGTGTATAAATATTTTAGTACAACTAAACATAAATTGACTGGCATGATGATCGCATTTTGGTAAATGGACGTGTTTAAAAACTCAATTGCAAGTGTGATTCTGACACGTCATTAACTTCTTTAGGGCTCATGGTCGGAGTAGACTAATTGAGCAGCTTTGAGTTTGCCAAATCAAAACGGTTGTTGTCATGCAATGATAGTCATTTCTTCTGAAAATACCTGTTGGAACCTATGTAAACAGATATTGCATTTATTCATCTCGATGTTGCAGCCCACTATAATTGCTGAAAAGAGTTTTCAGTTGTATACTACAAGACCCATCCACTATTATATTCTACAATGGATTTTTCAGTAAGTTAATTTTTTCCATAGTCCATTATGATAGCTCTGTAACTTATGTACTGAATTTACAAGGTGAGGTTCCTACTATTTTACTCCTTCTGGGTAATAAGTTTTCGTTGGTTGGCAAATACTACCCAACTAAAGTTCATTATATTGGGTGCCTATAATTATTTGTTTAAATTAAGTCATTTACTTAGTAGACGGTTTAAATTAAATTAGTTTGCACTAAAAATTAGAGCCATGCATTCATTTCTGTACGATGAAAAAATTTGCGAATAGGATCTGCTGCTTAACGAGTATAGTGCTTGCTTCTTAAAACGAGCTATGTATTGTGCTCAGCATTTTGTGCTGAGGTTCGCTTCATACAAAAGTGAAAATTTTTTTTTTACACATGGATTGCTAATTATTATATACGATTTGCAACAGTCAATTGCAATTGCGCAAAGCTTTTGAAACATTACGCTCGCATGTGAAGAAAATTTTGCGCAAAGGGAACTGACGATCGCACACGGTAATGATAATAATGGCAAGTTTGGCTATTTCCGTGCGAATTAAGAAGAGATTGAAATGCTCAAACGCGTACTTGAACAGAATACATATGTATAGCGCGCTGGAAAACAAGCACTATGCTCATGCTTCTGCATGTTTCTATCTTTTTCTGCATGTTTCAATCTTTTCCTGCAGTCCCCTATTGGCAACTATTTTTCAATATGGAAATTAATGAACCGTTTATTAGTACGACGGAATTTATTTTATTTAAAAATATCATGCAAATTACCAATAATCATAGGCACCTAAAACGTATGTCAGTAAATTTAGTACGGCAGTACTTGCCACTCTGCAAAATCTCATTACCCGGAGGGAGAAATTAGTAGGAATCTCTTCTTCCTAGTGGTTTCATTTCATCACGCGATAGAGTCAAACTTTGTTTTTGAATCGTTCAGTTCTTCGTTTTTATATTCTTACGACGTTTTATTATTATTTTGGGATAGAACAGGTTGCTCTACTGTTTGAAAAGATGTCCCTTTAAAAGAAAACCTCGATATTTTCAGTCACCAGCAAATTTTCTTGCTAATGTGTCTTAGGTATTGTACGTCACTTATTGGTAGTTCACTAGACCGTATCGGCTATTTGTACAAGGGAAACATATTTATATTGGTTGACTATGACTACCAAATTGAATTAAATTATTTAGATAATAAACCTTTTACATTAAATTATACATTACAAATTGGAGATAGCATTAATTCTTGTACGATAAAGAAATTTACGAATAGAAACTGTTGTTTAAAGAGTAAAGAGGTTGCTTCTTAAAGCGACGTATACATTTTGTGCCCAGGTTCGCTTCATACCAGCCATAGCATGCCAATTTTTTTATTTATACGAGGACTTCAGATTATAAAAGATCTCCTGCAATTGGCAAACCTATTGTAATTGCGCAGAGTTTTGTTCGTGAAATTACGCTCGCACGCGAAGAAAGGTTTGCGCAAGGAAAATTGACAATTGCAGACGGTAATAACGATAATAATTGCAAGTTCTTGTATTTTGGTGTGAATGAAAAAAAATTGACACGCTGTAAAGCATACTTGACCACAACACATATGTACAGTCCGCTTGCAAAGAAGCAGTATGCTCATGATAATCTTTGTTTGCAGTTCTCCATTGGCAACTATCTTATAGCACGACGAAATTAGCACGACGAAAGTTTAGAACCATAAATTATTTTATTACAAAATATGTAAACTAGTAAACAATCATAGACAGCCAAAACCTATATCAGTAAAGGTGGGGCCCTCAGACCTTTCGATTTAGAATAAAGGGAAACTGGGAGGAACATTTTTTGAGTTTTTTGCCTACTGCTTGTATGCAATCATATGACAGAGTCAAACACAATGTTTAAGTAACATCAATTTTCGCGACGTCACTTTTTCGCCTTCCTTTTATTATTTTGTGATAGAACCGATCGTTCTACTCTTCGTTGATAAGGTGAGAATGTATATATTCCGTCCAAAAAGATGCGATTGAAATTGCATGTACAACGATCGAATGCTATTTTACAGCTGTTATCTGATTTCCCTTCAGAAAGCCAAAGTATCTTATAAAGTGTATATACGCACGGTGTAAAGTTCCCCGGAAGATATCATCCCATGGTCGGGGCGAAACGTTTAGTTGTATTAAAACATTTATACGCCGTAAACGGAAAAATTAAATATCCTCGTTTCGTCGTTTTGTGAACGATTGTCGAAAAAATAATAATAATTAGCCAATTCCACGTCCATTTTATACGGTGTGCATCACAGAGATGTGACTTCCATAGACGTCAGAATAAGCAGCCTACGGAGACTGCTTCGATGGTAGTCCTGGATGCGACTACCACAACTTCTCCGTTATTTGTGTCGCGATTTAAAAATGATGGGTGCAGTGAATTGCTATTGTTTTTTAATGTATACGAAATGCTAAATGAGACATAACGAAGCACCATACACGATTGACTTTGCAATTAATGCAGTAAGAGATAATCCACTTACGATTTTCAATCGGGCTTATAACAAGTGGACGATAATAATTAATAATTAATGCCTCTCTGTCTATTTATTATTCTCCTTTGCCTCTCACCTTTTCATTAACACTAAAAACGAGTTGTTTCATCTTAGTACCCAAGTAAATGTTTCTATTTGTAATTCATAATTATTTTTCAGTATATTTGCATTTTGGAAGAACTTGCTCCCTTTGTACTACTGCACCATTTTTTCACATTTACTAATCTCATAAATAAGTTTGTTACAGAATTATTAAGTTAAAGAAAATGTCAATATAATGGAATATCAGCTCAAGTATATTGCAATATGCAAGTAATCAGAAGCTCACACGGTATTCTGTATGGATCAAATAAATCGAAGGAAATCATATGATTGAAAGGTAACGGTAGAAACAATCTGTCTATCATACCTAACAAATATCACTGAATTCTTATAAACTTTGTTTTGTTTCAGGTTCCCGATTTTAGTGAAAGAAGATTCACTATAAACTATATCTTTCCCCTTTCTTTATATCCCTTTGGGTGTTCAATCGGACAGGAAATTCTTCAATTAAATTAGCTTTTCAATTACGCGGGCAACGCTAAAGTTAAGATAAATTTGTAGTCAGGCTGTTGTTTTCGTGTGTTTCTGGTGCATGATCAGAACTTCCTCGACATTGGCCGATTCGTCTATCGCTATATCTCGTCGGTGCTTTTCACACAGACAGCGACGAGATATAAGAATTCGTACAACTCGTTTGTACAAATTCCTTCTCTGATTCCTCCCATATCAATCACATATATTCACGCAATCGCACGAATCCTGTCCCCAGCGCTACTTCAGTAAATAACAGTTCTTCAAGTGATCACCGACCTCGCGTTCAGTGTTCGCGAGCGGAGGACCGCTCAAATCAGCGTGGGATTTCTGAGTCGGTACGTCCGTCACGTTCAGCCACGAAAGTCCATAAGATGTCTTGCCTATTCCTACGTCTCGTCTCCGGTATGGTCCCCGCGGTTCTTCGCCCCGGGTCTCCCTGACGAGCAACGCGAGCTGCTTCAACGGGCAGCTCCGGGCGGAGCTTTGCCCCCGGGTCTCACGTTGCGTCTCCTCTTCGTCTTGTCGCGATACCATTGGCCCGCGATTGGCTGACAACGAGCTCCTCGCGTTCGTACGCCCGTTCGCGCTTAACCGCAATGATTTTTACGATCCCGTCCCGCTAACGAGTAGCCCGGTGCCTATTCGAACGGGCCTTATGCGGCGATAATTCTTCATTATCGTACATTGTTGCGAGGGTTTCAACCGTGGCGGCGTTTTCTCGTCGCTCGTCTAAGTCATCGGATGATCGTAACAGCGGGAAGTGATTCTTTTCACCGGTCGAGCTTGTGGTAATCAGGACGCGTTTTAATTGCCCGCGTCTAATCCTGCTTCTTTTGCCCTCTTTACGCCGCCGACGGATAATTCCGACGTTTACGACGGGGCGCGAGACGCGTCGGCTAATTGGGATACAGAGTAGTCGATTTTGGTACTCGTTAGGCGCTCGGCAGTTCGCGTCGAGCGGGCTCGTTATGAGATGAAAATGAAGCGACGGTTCTGCCCCTCGAATTATCCTGATATGGACGGTCGATTAAATGCGCGAGCAAAACATCGACGTCTCGCTGGGCCGTTCGACGAGATAGCATCTTCTAATTGCTGTAATCGCGGAAGGGCTGTCCTTTCGCAGCTTGTAGCTATTAACCTTTAACTCCGATGGTGTCGACAATCCGGCTCCGATTGACCCGCGTGTACCATTCTGGTTGCGCGGTAAGGTTGCCGAGCGGCGCACGAAAATTATACGAAACCTTTGGTGTTACCGTAATTAGTATCCGTTATACATTTTTAATTCCTCGGGTGCCACTTTTCAGGGCTTCGTATTTGTACTTTTTCAAACGATACTTTCGATTTATTCAACGCGATAGAAGCGTCGTGTCGGTCATAAATTACGCATCATTTTTATTTTACAAAAAATTCTTTTTTTTATAGACTAATATTCAAGTAGGCATTACGTCCTAAGAATGATGAATTCGCAATCGCATAACGTAGTATTCACCATCCACCGATAACTTTCTATTAAACTCTGAACCGCCTTTCAATATAATGTACGATCGCCCCGGCTCGCAAGGAGGCACACAGAAAATCTATAAACACCATGCAGGAAACAATGACGTAAAAAGTCTCGTCCAGCAGTCTCACGGGCGAGGAAATTAATTACCCGGTACGAGTTAACCACGCGCCGGCCTACTTGGGCCGAGCATTTCACTTATTAATGGACACGGAACGAATTTCGGAAGGTGTGGCCCGAGGACAGCTGACCATACTTTTCGCGTTCCGTTTCGCGAGCATGATTTATTGTCCGCGTGACTTCTGCGAGCGCATAATTCCATCCTGGCGTAAACGATGTAGTTCGTCGCGGGCCAGGACGTACCCTGCACATTGAGAACCGCGAACAAGAATTTTCGACGCGGTAATTATGCGAGTACCAAGGTTGGTACTCGTGTTACGTTGGAGTCGGTTCGCTTGGACGTCGTCCCAATTGCTTTCGCGACCGTAAACGCCAACAACAGAACGATATCGGCCACCGTCTGATCCATTCGTTACGTTAACGCGCGATTTTATCGCTGCTCCATTTTTAATCGCGCCACCCCCAATGACGAGCTACATCGCTCCGCGCAACGTTCTACTCGTCGTTATTAGCTGCCGTCTTCGTTAGTCCAACGTTCCTCGATTTTCCTCTGCAGGCCCGCTTCTTCGCACAATCGGCTACTTTCCTTTGCTTTAACTTTTAAAAATGATTCATCAAGTTCCTCGTATCTTTCTCACAAATCGGGCAAATGAGATTTCCTGGAGATTTAGACGGGCCTCATTCATTCAACAACTCTATCCAACGTTTATTAAGCAAATGTTTCGCGGCTGCAATTTATATATTCCTCCGTCAAAGTTCGTTGCCACACGCGCCACGGCGATATCTCGAAGGGTCCCGTTAAAACGGAAAGGAGAAAAAGTCGCGGCAGATAAATTACCGCGATAAGGGAATGGATAAGTAGACGTTTACCTCGATCGTGCGCGTTTCCACGTACCATCGTCGTTCGGCCCATCAACAGCTGGCGCACGCGAATTAAAACGTACGCTGCAGCAGCGTGATCGCCGTTGAGGAAAAATTTGATGGAATCGCTCGTTTTTCGCGAAGAAGCGATTCTCCCGGCAGACCGTACCAATTTTACACATTGCCGGGTTTCGTTTGTTTTTTTTGCCCCCCCCGCAGACCCTGCATAAATCTTCGGTGCAGCGGTTGCAACGCCGCTAGGTGTCTTGTACAGTCTGAAGAGCACTTAATCACAGTTAGCCTTATTGAGCTTATAGATTTATCCACGCCCAGTAGCCTCAGTCCTATCGTGCCGAGCGGATGATTACCCAGCCGCGTACCAAATGACGCGAAACACCGGCCACGAAGGCGTACAATAAAATGCCGCCAGCCACTTCATTATGCGTAACGCTTTCGGGTAACGCGTAATAGCGTTACAACCTGGCGGTACGCTTCTGTTGGGAAAATCGTATCAATGGCGGAGTGACTCTTGTTGCATGTGAAAATTGATACATTTCAAGGGGCTGCCTTTGAAGGAACTTGCCCGCGATTTTGCGCAATCGTTAATTATTTACGGTATAGTTGGTAAACGGTTAGGTGTCGAATAATTTTCGAAATTCATTGGAAACATGTGCGCGCGTGTATCGTGATCGATAATCGCCAGTGTTCTCCTTGCCACTTGCATATTGAGCTTCCGCGTGACGAATGTTCGGTATTCGTCTTCGGAGTTTAATGTTACAATCAACATGTAAATGAATGCACTCAAGGGCACGGCGATCGAATTGAATGAGCGCGTTTTGCAGAAGCTCATTTGAACGTAGACGGGGAGAGATTCTTTAGCGATGGCCTGTTTTCGCGTCGCGACCCCCTGAACGTGAAAATAAAATTGATACGTTCGTGTCTTGCGTATATCGGTGTGCAACGATTTTTCCGAGACGTCCGCGATTTAGTGCGCGCAGATAAAAATAACTAAACTGGAGCTACTATCGCGGGTTACAGTTGCAAGTGATCGGCGTGTTTATTAACAATTACAGAAAGCGTACACGTGAATCGCAATTCTAAGAAAAGAAGCGTACGGCGTTTCGCGTTACCGCGAGATTAAAATGAACATAATTTCTGCCCGCCCCCAATCCCTCCACCGTTCCGATACGCAAGAAATCCCGTATAGAATGGTGCATCGCGCAGAACAACAATATCAGCCGCTCAGAATGTAGTCTCGCAGCATCCCCGGATCGCATTAAGAATCGTTGCACCGGCTTGAAAAACGGGATTAATATCGCGCCACCATTCATCTTATCTCCGGGCAATTTATCCCCCTCCACCCGGAGGGTGAATAGCAGCAGCGCGGATTTTTGTTAATGCGTAATTGAATTTACGGAGCGTGTCTACTAGATTGTATCTCTGCCCTATAGATTTCAGCCGGACGATAACCTTGGGAAGGCGTGGACGGTGGTTCGATTCAATTCCCATTTATAACACCGTCACATCGAAAGTGGCCGCCGTAAGTATGCTGCAGCCGGGCTCTAAATACACACACGCGTGTCCCCGCGAACCTTTCCATACCTGTGCACATTCACCAACACGCCCCCTCCCCCTGTGTATTTCCACGGTGAAACGTATACGTGGCCAGGTACAGGAGGCCGCGGTAAAATTCAATCAACTTCTTGCTCTTTTTTCTCTCGCCGCCCTATCCACCGGGGCTCGGGACAACTCTAGATCCCTCGTCAAATACTCACGGTTACCTGTTCGTTCTCTGATCACGCGGCGAGGCATGAACACGTCACCTGGCCTACTTGAACCACTCATTAATATTCGTCGTCTAATTGATACGTACGTGGGATTATGGGCAGCGATACCGGGACCGGCCACCCCTCCAGGTATCAGCTGATAATGCCCGACAATTCGACGGACTTAACTTTTTCATAATGAGAGACGGAACGACGGACGGACGATCGATAACTTTGCCGATCTCTGACGGCGGTGGAAGCGGCAGTGGCGAGAAAAAAGAAAAGAATCGTCCGCTTGCCCCGTTGCTTAAAAACGGCACGAGTATTAATTCGGAGGGAAATTAGCGTGCGACGGAGGAAAAATAAATTCTCCCTCTAATCGTGATCGAGGGCATCGGGTTTTTCGTGTCTGCCACCGATCCACGGTATGCATTATTAATACGCGACTGTATCATTATGCAATTTAGTTGCCATTACGGCTCGATATAACTTATCGTTGTGTCCGGAATGCGACAATTAATCTTCCGCCGGGGTGGATATTCAATTCCTCGTGGTATGATTGCGTATAAGTAATACGATCGATATAAATCGCGGACTTCTTGTAATTTCGAGCGGCGCTTGTTTTCTTTAAGTACCCGTCGCCCCTACGCCGTAACGAATACTTTACTCTATAAGCGTTCCATCAATTTTTCCGCTACATTTCGACGTGACGTTGATCCAAGCGTGCTGCCAGAGATATCCTTTCTTGGATCAAGGAACCGGGTACGTTGTACAGTTGAATATATTTTATTTCGCGATTTCCTTACTTTGCGGATGAAAAGCGACATTTGACGGGACCTCGCTCCGCAAGTTTTAAAGAAATACTCGTGCTTTCCCAACGAGGATACCACGTTACGGAATTCGAAACGGAAATTCATGCAAATCCGGAGCATCGCTCCAGTAGTATCGTTCGCGCGTTCGCCGATAATTCATCGGACGAATTCGAAAGGCGAAACAGACCGCGATGTCTCCCGATAGTAACACCATCGGACATCCGACATGAGGGGGTAGTATTTCAAGTCGACGCCTCTGATTGTCACTTAACGAGGTAACAGCCCTCGGGCAAATTGTTAAGACCGATCGGACGAACGTGTTAAGCGTTGCGCGCTCCCTGGTAACGCGATAGCGCGTGGGCAGCGCTACACGAATGTTAATTGTTTACCGATGATAGTTTATGAAGGCAATGACTCAGATCGAGAGGCACTGTAAGATATGTGTAGGAACATCGATTCGACATTTTCTAACGAGTACCCACCGCGTCGCGTCGATGATATCGGGGCAAGCATCGCTTTTGCGCAGATTGCCCCGGGACGCTCTGCTTCAAAATCTCGGCTGAACCTGCTCTGACGATCCGGCCTACAGATCTATTTGTCCTTCTATCTGTGGGGCTCGATCGAAATCGCTGTTACGCCCGTCGATAGCTCATTTAGCGCGAAGTTATTAATTCTCGACACGACGCGATCGCATTTGGAATATCACGGTATCACGTTGGTGGTCTCCGGTGGATTTAATTAGAATGTTAGACTCCGTAGGCGAGGTACAGGGGATGGCAAAAGTTTCGCCAGCCGACGTTTCCGCGATTTTGTTCGGGAAACGATTCGCGGTGCGTATCGTTGCATTTCCTTGTTGAGCGCCGATATTGAACCGTAATAACGAAGTCCCCTATTTCTCGGAATCGCCAGAAATTCTGCGGGGGCAACGGTCGAAGAAATTCGTTCCGACGCACCGGCCAATTTACCAGCAATATCACCAAGACATATCGAAGTTCTAAATTCACGATTTGCGCCAAAGTTCGGCACTGTTTGTGCAGCATACGCCACGGTTAGTTTGCCGGTGGTCACGTGAGACCGGGTCTCACATCTTGTACCGGCGCTATAGCTCGCATTCTGTTGGCCGGACACTTGGCGACGACCCATCCCTCATCCCTGTCGTAGCTGTCCGAGCTTCCAGGCGATGTCCAGTCACTGAACTCTCGTGGAACTTCTGTTATTATAAGTTAACCCCAGCCCCCGCGCGACCAACTCCACCACCAGCCCGCCCAGATTATGGCCATCAGCCAGCGACCCGAGATCTGGGTAACGCCGTACCTCAACTTCGCTTCGTTTGTATAAGGAAGTGTTTCAGGTCATCCGAAGAATAACACGTTCGACCTCTTGTCCCTTCTTCACTGCCGTTCTACCGGCGCATTTCCGTCGATTCAGACGGGCCGCGATCCAAGACGAAAGCCCTCGAATGCGAGAGTAATCGTTATCCGTTGGGGCCACCGCGTTTAGGCCTGCCAGTGACATCGTTTAACGCGCGACATTATCTCGGTCTATGCAAAGACACCTATGAATAATTATAGTGCCAATTGCAATCCGCGCGGTGTGTAAGATCGGAAATTCGGGAGTCAACCAAACAGACGAAAGCGAATAGAAAAATGGTGCACGATTACATTCCCTCCGAACAATTTCACGCGTGTCCGCAACATCTTAGCATAATCGAGGCATTCGCCGACGCGTTTTCTCATCTCTTCGCTCGGCATCGAATCTCGTTATCCGTTCAACGAGTTTTATACAACTTGTAATTACGTTGACGCTAACGATGTTTTGTTTGAGGAAAGCCTATAAGGCGGGGAAAGATCCGCCGGGATGAGCAGGAATTATTCGAACTAATCTACAGCGTTAAAAAACAGCAACGTGTTCCATGGTTGAAGGACGGGGAGGGTTTTTCGAGCGCGAAAGAGACGGAACGAAGCAGCTTTACGAGAGCGGAAAGTTGCTCCGGAGATATAAAGCAACCGGCGTCGCATATAACTTACAATCAGCCACGTTCTCCGGTGTGCCTTTTCGCTTCACTTCTAGGTCTCCTCTCGTCCTCGCTGCCGCACACTTTTTCACCACGAACCGTCGCGGCGAGTCGCGCGAGAGTTCGACTTAGCGAACGAATTTACGATCGCCCGAACGATCGCCTAATTTAATGGATCCGCAATTTACTCACCGCGAGACGAGATTTTGATAAGCCCTGAAAAATATTGGGGCAAAACGGCACGGTCGCGGAGTAAAATACCGTTCCCCTTGTCGTTGCACGGCATGATAAATCCGTCGCGCCGATAGCTTGCCATTAGATTTGAAGACAAAATCGGGTATCATTGGTTGTCCGATGGATAGAAATAATTTTTTCGCCCCGGAAGCACCACCAATTATTGTCGCGCTGCCGTAATATTCCTCGCTTCGCTTCGTCGTACAATTCTCGCGAGTACTTAATATTCTTCGGGGCCGATGCTAATTGATACGAATAAAAGTTGTTCTGCCCGAGACGCCGGGAACTGTACGTGCATCCGCGTGATTCCTTCGCGTGAATTCGTGTCGTCACGAGCTCGATTTAAATAAGGGGAAAGAATGTCCGGCGCGTAACTTTACCGGTATCGAGATTCACGTGACGCGTCTCGATCTCATCAGCATCGGTTTTCCCCGACGGTAAATTTAAGCGTCCAGGACGCTCCGGTACGAACGCGACGTGGTACGCGACCGATCACTTACATCCGCAGAGTTTACGGCGGACGGTGTATGGAAAATATGTATCGATAACTTAATTAAACCCGTTGCCCCGACGGGAATCGCGGTTAATCAATTCGTGTCCTGGCCCTCCGTATTATACGGGTACGCGTACAACAATCCCCCGATCATAAAGTAAACTATATCGCCTCCGATTTCATTAACCCGTCTTCGTTCATTTCGTTTGGTGGCGGTGCGTGACTGCGACGAGTAAAATCGGCCAATTACAGTGGCCGCGTGTGTACGCGAAATGTAGCGGTGACTTTTTACTTTCGTACTGAAAGGCGCGTCGAACTCGAGGGCGCTATTATTATTCGACTCTCGATACGTATATTTCCACGACGGCCAGACGGATACAGCTGGTGGAATTTCGAGGAGGGAAAAAGTCGCGAAGGATTTGTTTGGCGCGATTTAATCGCCGCATCGAGTGTTTCGTGGTAAATTATAGCGGTGCGACGCGTCATTACGAATGTGGGATTGATGTAACGTAACCCGGGACGAAATTGCCGCCGTTCGAATGAATATCTTTCGTCTGTCTGTCCTCTGAGTTTGTAGGCAGCGGCGCGAAGGCGCGTTCTTAATTCGCAGGGCGAATAATTTTCGCAGGTAAAATATTGAACGGCGCGAATTCGTTATATTCAAATCGTCCCCTATCCCCGTTCCCTTGTATTTTAATGACGAAACGTCGAAAACATTCCACGTGTATCCGTTAAAGTCGTTTGATTTTTTCGTAACAAAGATTTCAATGCTTGTCACGATTATCTTCTCCTACAATGAACTATCGAAGTCCTCCTGCAGTAGAATATCCGCGCAGAAACGGCAACTGTAACTCGACGAGCACGTGACGTGGCCAGAGAATCCATTCGCGTAAGGTGCACGGATTCACGGAGAATATAACCGGGAGTTAGACAGAAGTGGTTGGATATCCGTTGGCAGGGGCGCGACAATAGATATGCGGCGGACAGTACAATGGTCATTGTAAATCAGGGCATTTTAAAAATCTGACAGGATATATGTTGACTCGGCCTCGTATATCGTGTCGCACACGGCCTCCAGTGCTGCCCATTAAATACAGCATTATGCTACCCAGCCGGCACACCAACTTCAGCCACGTGATGGTAATTGCTGAGATGTATACCCAACACCATTTTCGGCAACTTGCCATTCAGGGGCACCATCGGTGTCCCCCTCTACACCGTCACCCACCACTATCGAAAATCCTGATATTTTTCTAAAACGCCAATCGAACAAACGCTCTATGTGTCTATCGATCCTCGAAAGTGCGAGGCGAACTGTTTCCTAGACGTTTCATGGCACCTTCGTCATCGTGTACTTAGGTACTTAGGTAGTTTTACGGTCGCATGGGATCTACGGTATTTTTTGTTTGCTTAAGATCGCTTTGTGGATAGAATGATATTTTATTTTCATCGATGGTGTTTAAGAAAGTTGTAGAGAGACGATTTATATGAATTTTTGTATTGAAATATGTAATATTTATGCGGTTGAAAGCACGTTTTAAATAGAAGAGAGGCAGCTATGTTTTCGTAGAATGGTTCGGTTCGTTTATGGAGCTCCACCAACATTTCATTTCATTGCGATTTATATACAAGTAGGAAATGAAGTACGGCGAACAAAAAGGTAAAGACGGTACAGGAAGGAAAAGAAGAGATCGAGGCGAGGCGTGGGTTAGGGCAAACGGAGTAGCCTAACTACGACCAGACACGCAACAGACATGCCATAATTTCTTGCAAATATGAAATAGGGCCCGTTGCAGGCAAGCTACGGCTCGACTTTCAGCACCTCCTTTCCCCTATATCCTTCGTGCTAACTTTTCGCGGTTCCTTCCATTTCCTTTTAATCAGCCAAGCCCTTCATTCGCAAGATATTCAAAGCGTTATTGAGCAACCGATGCGGTATTAAACAAAGAGTGAACAAAATACGCTTCATCCTATGGCAATTTTAATTTCCCAACATATTAGAAAGTGATCGGGTTATATAAATAAAATGAACCAATCAAAATGCACGCACGGCGCAATAAAGTAAACCTTTCCGTCCGCATTTCTCAACGACCAACCAGATAACCGCACCGAACGTGAAATCGTTCTTTCGTCTAGCTTTCGTCGCGAACCGGGTTAAACGCGCGGTGTCGTGTACCGTGATTGACCGGGCAATAATTTTCACGCGAATTGACCGGTTTTTATCGACGATACGGGAAAGAAGCGAACCTTTCTCCTCTGTCGCATAAACCAGTTATCAGAACGAGCGAGCCAAAAAGGATACGCCTCGTGCTGATTTCTAACACGGCCGGGGCCCGTAAATTTCATGGCTGACAGGCCAGCCAGTCTATATCGCGATCACAAGGACGTTAATTAACGGACGACTAATATATCGATTACTTACTCCGATTGCGATTACCGCTTAATACGAAATTATGGCTTCCCGCTCCACGGGGTTTCATGTTTCGCGCCCGTTTTGCCAACGCACGAAGAACGCTAAGTTTACTGATAAGCAACGGAGCCAATCATAAGCAGGTAATACGAACCGCCACTCCCGAACAAGTAAAGGGTTAATGCCGCGTCTCATTACACCGCGCGGCTTGTCGAATCGAGTTTTCCGTCGCGCATAGATATGCGAACGACATAACGCAAGAATGTGTTCCTCACTTTCACAAACGCGTCCGTCACTTTAATCGTTCCTTCGCTTCGCGGCTGATAATCATCCGTTTATCTCCATACAATGGCCGCGCGACGTTTTAGCAACAAGCAACGAACTTTGCAAACTAAACGAAACACGGCGGCCCTTTATCTCCGCCCGTGAAAAAGATGGGAAAAAAAAAATATCGGAAAGAGCGAACGAAATCGTTGGCGCGACCTGAAAGCTACACGGCGCGGCGAGTGCCGCCGTGTAGCCGCTGTGGAAGCTAGAAATCCAAACGGTAACAAGAGGTTACGTTTAGGGGTAGTGAGCGGTAATGTATTCCATTCGAAGAAGTGAAGCATGCATATTCTAGATATATTATAAATAATTACTCAATTATATCTTTGGAAAGGCAATGAATAAAGATGTCTGTTGCCGTGGATCGCGCGAGCTGGCGAGGAGAGGTTGGCCAGGCTAATAAAAAAATAAAAAAAAAGGGGGGGGGGAAGGAGAAGAAGAAGAAGAAAAAAAAGCACTGAAGGAAGGACAGAGGGGGAAAAAAGACTTGCGTTGAATATTCAAACGCAACAAACTAGGTACACGGGGGTGCTAGGATGATGGCTATGGGAGGGAGAAGGGTGGGCTTATTTCAAATGGAGATCCATATTATACCCTCTTCTTACCGGAACGTACTTTTGTTTCCGGATTTCGCGATTTTCGCTGTGCTCGAGTGCGCCAAACGAAGGGAAGGAGACACTTGAATTCCCAAACGGTCCTTTATCCGCCTATAAATCTGCCGATGAAAATCGACCCTCCATCGATGACTAATTATATCCATCGATGTATACGAAAACGGGCGGCAAGACGAGTGACATCGTATCGGGCCCCGTATCGACGCTCCTTCGATTCTCCGGGATATCGTCACGAGGACCTGAATCGTTGAATTCTTCAATTAAAAAAAAAATATGTATCATGAAATCCTTGAAGCTACTCGAGGTTCGTCTGCGCGACTCGTATGAAGATCACGGTTCTCATAAATCTCCGAGGTCGACGTAATGTGTCATTAATCTCGCATTCTTCTTATAGTCATTTATGCAATCGTTTATCCGATCTACTATTTTGGGCGAAATCTACTTTACAGCTAATCAGTTCCCCCGATTTATCCACGCTTTAATCCTAATCAGATTCGTATTCGTTCCTATCGTTCCTAAAGTTTTCACGCAATGAAACATCTCGCCAATCATTGTGCCCGAAACTGAACGTACGCAACTCCCAATAACGTGAACAGGGATGCGAAAAAGGCAGGTTAGGGAAGCGTGGAAGATGTTAAAAAGGGGTACACATTGTTTAATGATTCATTAACATGATTCGCGGGACCCGTTTATCCGCGGTGTACTCGGGTTGTGTCTCCGTTAGTCTTTCCCGAAAGGTCAAAAAACTTTATTGAGGCATAAATTCACCGCCGGAGGACGCGATAACTTTAAAATATTACGGAAATGAAAAGCTTTCGCCGACGCGTGCAATGTTTGCCTCCTTTTCCGCGAAAGATAATGCAAGTATGAAAGGGGTGAGGCCGGATTTACGGGACGTTGTTTTGTAAGTGGACCTTTCTCGTACGCGAAAGATACCGTGAATTTAAAGCCCGTTAAGCTACTTTTTCTCACCGGTTCCGCGGCGGTAGTAACGCGCCGTTACTTTTCTCATATTACATAGGGAACACGAAGGATTTAAGCACCTCCAGAGCGTGCCTGACATTTGATAACGAAGGATAAGGCGAAGGCAAAGAAGCTTACACCTCCACCCTTACACCTCCCCATCCGCGGCCGCGTTACACACTTATGTATGCGAACTGATTTCCACAAAACCGTACGATAATGTTCCCCCTTTTGTTGGAATTAACATTTACTTCTTCCCGAGAATTGTAAACCCCTTCGCGAAAGCTCACCTTTTTGTCCCGTGAAATTGTACTGTGTCATTTATCTGCTTCTTTGTGCAAAAAGATACGGAATCTTGGACGACGGAATATGTTCCCGGGGAATGTTCATGGGCGGTGAAATATTGTGCTTTTGGTCGATGCGAGGAAGAGGGTAACGGGTGGTACTCGTGTTTTATTTTATCAGAATGCTTTTTTTATAGAAATTATTGTCCATCGCGTGGCGAACAACTTTTGCAATACATTTGTCCTTTGATGCGACTGAGGTTGCGTGCAAATTATTTCTCGTGCATATTATTAAATACGAGATAGATATCCTGTGCACATTTATTTGATCAATATTTAGTGGTAGCTATAATATTGTTATATAGCATATGTATTGCATTAAATAACTGCTTCGTATATTATACTATAAATCAAACATACAGATAATAGTATATAGCACTTCATATATCTCTCTGTCCCCCTTTATCTCTCAGAACACTGCATAAATCTTGAACCTCATCGACGACTTGTTTGCAACGATGTTTACGATCATCGTACACGAATCCCTCGGCTCAAAGACAGCTTTCTCTTTGGAGGACCGGTGCTTCATCCCTCTTCATCCCGAATGACGAAGCTCGAAGGGGGGTCGACGATGGCTAGGGGTAAGTCGAATTCACAGACGTTTCTGCTTTCTCACCCCATACATGAATGGGGCAATATTTTCATAAGACACGGGGCCAGAAATCGACGTTTCCGCCTCGACGATTTTCCGCATGCATGGATACGAAACCACCCTTCGCCGGACGTGATTGGCTTCTGATAGAATTACGAAGGGTGGACACACGGGGTAGCTAGGTGCTTCTTGTGTGTGCGTTGAAAGATTCTTGTTGTATGTGCGTATATATGTATATGGAAGCATGGATGTGTATGCATAGGTATGCGTGTGGGGGCATAGACAGGGCCACAAACGACCCTCGTTTAAAACAAAGGACGTCACTCGGCCGCATCTTCATATAGTCAGGATCATATTAAGTTTATTTTTTGTCCCTTCCCATGGAAACGGGAAATTGATGAGGTCCTTTCTACGGGGGATGAAAAGTACCAGCGGGAGGAACCTTCATTCTTTTAGACGCCGGGATGCACTCTGTTGCATGCAATTTTTTAAACTTTTATCAATTGCGTAGGATATATGTGTGTATAAAAAGGGCGAACCAACAGATATTATAGTTTTTGGGAATGAGATTGGCCAACCATACCAGAGATTAATAAATTAATATTTCTCACATGGGAGATACATTACGTATAGAATTATGTTATATTAAAAGATAGCTTTGTTATATTTATAATATTACATTTATGTGACTGTTTTGTTTTGCCCACTGTTTTTTTTTTTCTCAATTTGACGCGATTTCTGAAATAGCCCAGTATTTATCATCATGTTTTCTAGGCGAATAAGTAATCAGATAGGAAAGCTCACTCCAGCTTCCGCTGGTATCGTCGTTATCGAGTGTACACTGATTATTTCAATCGATTGGACATTAGTCAGCGTATAGGTGCGCGCAATTTAATCGAAATTAATATGGTCAATAATTAGCAATCACTTGCGGCCCGTTTGCGTTGCACAGTACTCGCGCGTTGTTCCTCCGACTATTGTTATTTCAAATTTTCACCCGTCCATTTCTGATGTTCTGTCGGGTAATTCATATGAATTTCAACACCTTATTAGCCGTATCTGTAATGCTGTATTTATTACTTACTGTTTCAATATGGCAAAATATATAATATTATATTAAAAACCTCCAATATCACCTTTTGAGAAAGCAGGTGCTATTTACTATTATAATTAAAGTAAGGCAAAGTACTTTTCTCTGACGCACTTTTCCATAGCTTGAGAAACCCCGAAGACGTTAATCTACACCTGTCTGTACCTTGGTTTACCGGCAAATTTTTTATGAGACTACGTAGAAAAGTTGTTCTACACGGTAGCAAATTTCCCCCTCCACTTACGGACAGCGAAGAAGAACGATCAGATTCAAGATCTTTGCTAACGGCCCGGATATGGTAGGGCAAGGGTGCGAATAGGGGTGGCGAGATTGAAAGATTCGAATGACATTCATGCCAATTTCCTTTCGACGCAATTTCATAATTTTATTGGCAGTTTGCGATCCATCAGACTCCAAACAGGGGTAAACGCGTTCCCTGACGTGATTTTCGATCCTCGATCATGGTAAGCGTCTCCTTGTCCCGTCCAGGAAGGTCCTTAGGGTTGTCGCAACGAAATCTCGTTCCAATTGAATCGCACAGAGAGAACGATTCACACGATTTGACAAGGTTCCCACAGAAAAGGGGCTGATGTTAGCATAATTCTCTCGCGGTTTCTGGAGGGCAACGAATATTTCATTTGAAGCGAATTTAATTTGAAAATTCCTTTTCGGCCGACCACCGAGCCTCGGGAATTTTTTTTTCAACAACGACAATCGAACCCGGCTGGAGAAGTAGCGCACACGAATTTCGAATAGGATGATTGGGATATTATGGCGCAGTATTCCAGAGTTTATAATGCACTTTATCACGAATGAATTTTATCGAACACCTGCCCGATCGATAAATCATTATTTCGAAATTCTTTCGGCGGACGCATTATAATTAACCTCTTTTCATCGACAAATTCGCTGGTTATCCTTTACACAGCGGGGAAAAATGAATTAGAAGTTTTTACGGAACCATGTTGATAGGACGTATCTGAAATTTTGGCACGAAGCAAATATATTCCTCAAGGTGTCACACGTTTTCACATAAAAATAGGTGATTTCATTAGCTTCGTTTTCGTTGAAGTTTGGTATTCGTAAATTATTGTTTCTGCTATTATTCGAGTATTAATAATACCTATAGTAATGTAAGGTAAGACACTTGTTTCAATAAGAATAGCTATAGCAGGTAATTTTGTTAAATTCTTTCGACACAATTTCATACTTTACGTATTATTCACTGTAACGCGATTCACGAGTTAGTCATTAATCAAAATCCAACAATTTCTTCTACACAAAAACCACTTTCAATCGCAATCGAAACACATCAAAGTCGTGTCAATTGCCGCTGCTATATCCATTTATAAATTTCCAAATGTCCAAGACAGATCGATAAAGGTCTACCCAATTTATATTTCTCTAATCCTATAAAGGCGCGTTTAAAAACCGCAACCCGACAACCCATATTAACATCCTCGAAAGATGAAACGCGGTGAAAGTGCGGGCAATCGAAAGGAACTCCGCGTTTTATGAAACTCTAGTAAACCATTTCAATTACACCGGTGCATCCCCCGGCCCCAGTTCCCTAATAGCCGAAGCTATCGAGACACTTTCGCACGTGTCGCGGTGCACGACGTCGCGGCCACCCTAGTAAGTGTTCGTTTCCACCCTCTTCGGGGTATCCTTCCCGTCGTGAACCAACGACAGGGTGAACCCGGTCGAATTTCAAGCCAGTCTGTATCTGCATGCCAACAGCGTCGGTCGCCTGAAAGTCGAGCACATCATTTTATCTCCATGATAAATACGCTACATTTTATGCGCATTATTTTGCGCCCCCTCCAAGGGTCGCGGGTGAGAGAGTCAACCCAAACCCCCGGGTCCCCAGCGGCCCACCCTATTTTCCTTCCCGTTTCTCACCCCCGAAACGACACATACGTGGAACGCAGTTGTATCTCACCATGCTCGTCGTTCGCAACCCAACGGCCCTCCCTCCCTCTTCCTAGCTCTAGTCCTCCACCTCTCGTGGCAGCCAGCAACCACCTCCTCCGCCTGCTTCTCCAACCCCTTCCTGTCCTGCTCTCTCGTGCGCGTCCGTCCGTCCGTCCGGCCACCGCCACCCTGTACACAGCCCATCTTTTTTAATGTTAGGCAGTTATAGCCGGTGCGCAACGCGAGCGTTCGTTCGTTCGTTCACCCACTCTTGTTCACTTGCTCGTGTACCATTCGTTTCTGCTCCACTCTCTCACCCCCTCACGCCCTCTCGCTCTTTCGTACACGTCCTCTCTCCTCTTCCCAGCCATCCACCTGTCTCTCTCCCCCCTTTCTCTCCGTCTACCATTCGTCCCGCCCGTGTAACGACATCTTTGTCGTTCGACCGACGGGGGGGAGGTTGGGGAAAAAAAAAGAAGAGGACTTAGGTCAATTTTTATCACACAAACCGGCCGACCGAGCGGCACCCATAAAAAATGCCTCTTTACGTATGGCGATTGGTCCGAAACGGGGCTCCGGGGGTAATGCCGAACCGCGCGCTCTTTTTCTACCCCCCTCGAACACCCGCCGGTACCGCCGGTGTATCGGTATCCTCTTTCGCTCTTTCGACGCTCCGCTCTTCGTACCAGCGCCCTCGCCCGTTCCCCGCGACCCCAACTTTCTCACCCCGTCTCGCTCGCGCCCGTTCTTTCGCCTGCGCGTTTTTTTTTTTCGACGCGGGGAAAAAATGCGCGCCGCCCGTCGATTGGTCGAGGGGACAGATGACGTAGTGAGCGACGTGCCACCCCCCGGCACGCTTGGGGGTGGGGATGCACGCGAGACGACGGTGAGAGGGCGCGCGGTCGAGTGCGAGCTATGCCACCGTCGGGGGCTGCATATATCGAGGGGGTGCCGGTACTGGATGCCGGGGGTGGGCCTCGGGTCGAATTGGATGGAAATATTATTACATCGGAGAAGCCTTCGAGAGACTTAACGCGCGTTCAACCGACTGCCCTGGACTGTTGCGGAGTTCCGCACACTTTTGCCATCCCCTAAAGCGCAGGGAAACGAGGATCGGAGGTTGCTGACTCGTGCACGGGGTCAGGGTAAAGTTTCTGGCTGTTCTTTGATGATGCACTTCCTCGAGGAAGTCGGAGATTTCGTAATCGACTGGGCGATCTATTCCGTGTGCGAGGGGTTGATTTTTTTAAACAGGGCGCTAGGCGGATTTATTGGGTTCCCGGAGTTTAAAGAAATTTTGAGTTCCTTATTGCAGTCTGGCACCGTGTTTCGACAAGGTGCACCGGTTCCTGGTTAATTTTCAAATGCCTGGCAATTTTTGGGATTGCTGAATATCCTAGCTGATTACTTTCATTGTTATCATTTACTATTGTTTTCATCATTGTTAGAAAAATGCTCGCGCAAGTACTCAAGTTATCCGAGGTCTCCAACCCTAAAATTTACCTGCGGATTATAGCAGGAAAAGCCACTCGCCCCGACTTGAACAAATCTTGAACAAATCTTGAACCCAGAAATTGCCCTATTAAATTTGATCAGCGTGAAGCCGTTTAATCGTCAAGCGTCGCGGAAGAAAGTTTCCGGGCGGCGAGCGAATTCTCGTCTGCCCCCATCCCCCATGGGCCCCGGGGGCAGCGTGACGTAGATCGTAGGAGGATCGTCGTTTGTCGACACATTCGTACAACGACGTCGCGTCGCCGTCGACGAACGTGTATTTGTTTAGCGGAGCACCTCGATATGACATGATCAGCGCATTAACCCCGCTCGCATTTTTTTCATCCGCTCGGTCCTCTTCTGGCCGGCGCCTGCCTGGGATGCGTTTTTATCGATTCGTAGACCCCTGCCCCGATGTGCCGTGTATCTGTATGTCCACCTCCACACGCGACCGCGTACAAAGCATCGATAGAGAAGCATACAGATTGGACCGGGCGTCCCTCTTTTTCGAACGCAGCCCTCCCGGCCGGGGAGAGCATCGCGAAACTTCCGAAGCGGCCAATAATAAGACCGTCATTCACTGCCTTTCCTGATCTTTGCACCTGCCAATGATACCGTTCCCCGGCAATCGTTGCGATTTTTCGCTATTTTTGGGGAGGAAATTGTTGATTAAATTCGAAGATTTTTTTTCAAGGCGATATCATTTGGTTGGAATTATTTTGTTAATCGATGCGAAAGCTGTTATCAGCGAACGAGATTTTCGGCTGTCTAATAGGCACGATGATGGATATAATGGTGATGCGTTTTATGGTAATCGAGCCGCACAGCGGACATCTCTGAATTGAATTTTTTTAAACTCTCAGTTCTTAACGTTTTATATTTAATATAATTTTCGTATTTTTACGTGCGAAGTTTGTGTGCGAAATATCCATTTTGTGATATCCGTTTTATCGTGCACATTGATGAACAAGTACTGACCGTTTTTCTTAATTCCATACATTTCGTTTCGCCCGACAAACACTTTAAAATTCTTCACTTAAATATATCCCCAATAATTCCCTTAAACAACCTATCCAAATAGAAAATGTTTCAATCAACACGTCTAATCGACCTCGAACACCGCGAGGCCACATATTTATTCATCCCATACTATTCAGCGCGTCCTCCTTCGCAGAAACTCCCTTCGACCCCGAAAAATTCCCCGAAAAATTCCCCGAAAAATTCCCCGAAAGTAGAAGCAGACGTCGATCAACGACGAAACCGACGCAATATTCATTAATCGCGGAGAAAAACACGCGAAACACACCGCGACTCACGTCACTGCGAGCAAGTTAATGTTGAGGGGGCAAATTGATCGCCGGTAATATTAATCTTGGTTGCTGGATCGAGTCCCAGGCAAAGAGAAAGAGAGAGAGAGAGAGAGAGAACGAGAAAGAGCGAGAGGAGAGGGTCTCGTCCATCGAGTTTCAGCGGCGTCGTCAATTTCGAAAACCCGATCCTTTTTGCGAGGCCATTCGCCGACGAATTTTTTAAAACCAATTTAAATTTACCACCGGGCTGTAAAAGGTGGATAATAAGTTTTATGGGCCGTGCCCATCCACCATCTGCGATCCGTCATAGGCCGGTTACGTGCAATTCGTTGACGATACGTCGTCGCTACAATAACCGAACGAACTGTGTATACACCGCGTGGACACGAAATCTCCCGTCTACCGTTACATCTCATCGGTTCCGGTCTATCGTCGTCGACGTGCACGTTGTTTCGCCGCCGCCGTTGCGGACAACATTCGTAGATACTTCGGGGACGACGAATTGTTTCCCGTTGCCGAACGCCGCGAATAAAATGCACGGGGGGGATAAAACGGGAAATAAAAAAAAGAAGGAAGGAAGAGACGCAGGAGAGAGGTAGGGAGGGAGGGTGGTGAACGAGGAGAGAACGAACGGCGTCGACGAAGCGGCGGCTCGGTCGAAGTGGCGCGAAAAGATTGCGGGAGAGAAAAGGGCGGAAAGTCAGCCTGGAGCCGGGCTTTTATCGCTTACGGAAGTGCCAAACACCTGTGGAATAACGGGGGGGCCGGCCAAGTACACCGTTGGCGAAGAAAAACGAAAGTATTTAGCACGCGAGAACCGCAAGATGGGATTTTATTGGGCACCGCCGACGAAAGGTCCGCTCGGAAAATATTTTACTGCGCCCCCCGCTGTCCTCCGTTCACGCTCTTTCGCCGCCTGTGTCTTAGATAATGGGGGGGCCGTGTGCGGGATTTATGATCGTCCCGGTTTATCGCGATGCTCGCTACGAATCTGGGAAACGTTATGTGTAATACGTTTCTGGATTGAATTATGTTGCTGGAACGTTGCGCTCTTTTTACGGTAGCTGTTGTACCCTTTCGTCTTTCGCAATCGTTTGTATTATAACGAGTTGTTAGAAGTTTAGGGGATTACTTCTTTCTATGAGTTGCCAAGCGATGAAGGCCTGTTACTGTTATTATTATTATTGCCGTGTAGACGATGTTCAAGCTGACAGAGAGGAAATTAAACAATTGAGAATCGCTTCGTGCTATACTGTCTTCCTTATCGTGCATCAGCTGGAGTGATATTAAAGAAATATACGCGATATTGAGAATAATATTCAACCGCAACGGATAAAAGTAGTACAAGAGAAATCTTGACCAAGTGATCGACGAAATTTTCGAGCTTTATTTCCCCCCGTCGCTTTCAATAAGAAAATCCATGCAACCCAGTTAAGTTGGATACACCTAGCCTACATATACAGTGCCGTAGCGACGGAATGGGGTGCACAGTATCGATACTAAAGTCAAACGCGATATTTGGCTGACCGTTTTCGCTTTGGGGCTTTCCCCTCACACTTTCGGGATCGGCAGCCTGTTGGTAACCATGGCGACTCAAGCTCATAATGATCTTCTACGAGCAGGCCAGAGTCCAGGGCACCCTTCTCACTTACCGACACACTGGAAAAGCAGCCGCAAAGCCTTGTACACAGGCCGCTCGTGACATCGAGCGTCGCTCTTCGTTGCCCCGGCTCATCTTATTACAATAAAGCTACGGCAAACTTCGTTTCGCAACGTTTATCGTTCGTTCCGCGTACGATCATCCGGATGTATAGGTGTGCGCGCGTGTGGGTCAGCCGGGGCTGCTGCTGCTGCTGCTGCTGCTGCTGCTCCACATATCCTGGAAAGTATTAAGCGTGTTTCAGGGTGGAATATAGTATGGCCCGCTCTGCTCCGAACGCTTGCCGTTCACGTTTTCGTTGGAACATTTAGCCTGATATTCCTAACGATTTTGTGGCCTGAATATTGGATGACGAAAACGAGAACGGTGAAAATTGTATGTTTAGCCGGCTCTTCTTTTTTCTTTTCTTTTTATCATACGGAAATGAAAGTGTGCGGAGATTCTTTGGGCGTAAATTGTGAACGCGATACCGAAAATTTCCGCCACTGTCTGCCAATATTCTTGGAATTCGATTGAATAGTGTCTTGGTATAATAATAATAGTAATGAATAGTAAAAGACGAGTAGGACAGATGAGGGACAGCCGATTATTGTTCTTTTCAAAAATGTGAAATAACCACACGGAACCGAAATGCTGATCTCCTTCATTTCAATCGAGATTCGTTAAAATAGGGACGAAGGAAGTTAGAGCATGGAAAGATCGGGCGTCCCACTTCAAACGTTTATTAGATTACACATCGTGCACAACCTCGCGGGTCAATCGTGTTCGCGTTAAAAAAAAAAAACAATGAGTAGCTTAATGCAGCAGATCCTCGATGAGCCGTGAAACCGCTGAGATTGAATTTTCTATTGTCTGGCGCGACAACGCAAAAAATGAAGCGACGAGACTGTTTTAAAGTGCAACGCTACACTAACTGTGGCCGAATTAAGAGGCGTCGTAAGCGGGTTGTTTCCGTACAAGTTGCGACGCGTTGTCCCGAAATGCCGGAGGACACGTTGTGTGCAACGAGGGCGAACGGCCGTACACACGGCGACGAGAAATAAAAAGATGAAAGAAAAAAAGGGGGGAGGGGGTGAGGGTGGAGAGGAGAAAAAGGACAAATGAACCTTAACCCAATCTGTAGTGGTGCACGGGAGAAACACGCGGGCACTACGCGGGCCGGTCTATCAATTTTTCAACAGCAATTCTCATTTCGACGGAATTTTATGCTATAAAAAAATAGGAGCCAAGCTCTCGCCCTTTTTCCACGCCAACGTTACACCGGTCGTGAAACTGCGGTAATGCGAAACGCATTCATTTCGTCGCGGCTGCATTCATAATGTCGCGACCCGGTATTTTAATCAGCCGCGTAGATATAAAAATTACGCGTCTCTATGGATATTAAATTTAGAAGTTGCCTGCCTCGTTCGTCTATGTTTTATTGTTCGGGTGACTTAGCGGGATGTCGATTTGCTGCTACATTTTTACACCTGTAATAGGTATGTAATAATGAGTAGTGCTCGATTTGATAGCTCATTGTTGCAGAAGATTACGAAGTCAGGTAAGGTTATTTCGATCGCTGCAGGGTTTTTGGTTTAAGAATGATCTGTCTCGTGTAATGATAAGTGTATTGAACTTTCCTTCTTATCATCAGTCTACGTTTTCGGGACGAATTAATTGCGGGTTGTACTTGGCGCGTTAATTTAAAGCAGGCAATCACAATTGAATCTAATAAAATATTAAATAATGTATTATCCATATACAAAGCAGATCGGCAACATTTTTATCTGTCGCCGTGTCGGTGTTTGTAATTTTTAAGCCGGAGTAAACGCGTCCCTGCATGATTCACGAGCAACAATCTATTACCACCGTGTGTAGTCACACCTGGAAATTGTCTGACCTTCGTACCAAGCCAGATAAAACATTTTACGCGCTTTGCGTGAATGCAACATTCAAAGCGAGTTCCCCGCTCGTTAATGCTTTATTATGGGAAATCCAGTGAAAGAAAGAAAGAAATAAAAACAGGGGAAAAAATAGAGCGGCAACGTGGAACGAGGAGCAACGATTCCAGTTCGGTAATAATTGAACGAATTAATCGCGAATATTTAATTAGGAGAAGCTGAATAAGAGGAAAGTGGCACAACGGAGGTCTGATTGCCGCTCGTGGATAAGAAGGGTTTTCATTTCATAAAGCGACAAGACGGCTGAATCGCGCGGCTGATTCACCGTCACGATCTCTACTAATTAAAATGATTTCCGTGCGATCTCGCTGAATAATTTTATCTTCTTAATCACTGGACATTCATCGTATGAAAGAGTCTTGATTTTAAGCGTGCCCTCTAATAATTTCTAATAACGACGCGTCTCGCCCGACGGCCCTGTCATTACGACCGCGCTGGCACACGTCTCCGCTGGTTATGCAAATTATCGGAGGGTTAATTTCACCCCCTCACGGTTTTCCTCCCGGTTCTGTGACAAGAAGCACGCGGTTCCCAAGCCGGAGACGCTTCATCTACTAGGAGAGTTAGGTCACATACGGGCAACGGTATTGAAAATTCGGGGATATTATAATACAAGAATTAATTTTGCTTCAAATTTGGGAGCTCTATTGGTTTTTTCGTTGCACCAAGGATGTCATGTCTAAACATAAAATTGTGTAACTATTTTGGACCCTGTGTAGACTTTTAATTCCTTGCTTCATTTTTCTTTAACGCTTGTCGACTTCGCGAACGTATTGCCAGCAAATTCGTGGTTTATTCATCTATCGTTATCGCAGTTAATTAAACGGGACGCGAACGACGAGAACGAAAAATCGCGCTATCGATCGCGCGACCTGTAAGATTCATATCAGAACAACAACGATGGAAAGCCCGAGCGGCGATTTAAACGCCCGTGCCCGGGTATTCTCGGGACGCTGGACACTTTGGTTGAATTTTAGAAAAACACGCGTGCACGTCAGAACGTGTACGCGCACTGCGAAGCGAGAATGAAAAATGGACTTTAAAATCGAATAGCTGCTGTCATATTATAAATTGAATTTCGGCTTCGCAGCGTGTACAGCTGGATTTTTTTTCTTTCTTTCTTTTTTTCGTTGCTTCTTCCCACCGATCGTCGGCTTTCTCTTTTCCACCCTGCCTCTGCTCCCCCTTCGGCGAATTTAGCGCCCCCCTGTGTTTTTCGTTTTCCAGTTCTCCGCGTTTTGTTTTTGCTGGAACGTCGACCGAGGCCCTATCGAATATTTTTGAGGAAGTGATAATGAATACCCGGGCAAAGAACGCCTTTCTCAAAGGGTAGCACGCGACGTAGTTAAACGCCCGCGAGTTCACGATTAAATCGACGCGTCCTCCAAATTGTAGCGCGATTATTTGGTCGGAATTTAAAAATGTCGAGTCCCGTGTTCGCGGGGCTTCGTTTGGAGCATGCAACATTCCAGGAATTGTATTGAAAAGTGAGACCACCTTTGTGAGCAGCATTCTTTAATTTATGTTGATACTTTCAGGGGTAATTCAGTGAACATAGTATGTAGACACGAATGGTCAGAATATTTTGTGGCATGTAAAATTAGGTATATTTAATATTAATATCAAGTTTATATTATATTAGGTACATTTTACAACTATCGATTTTTGTTAAATTGAGAATCGATCGTAGATTGAAATTTATCTTATAAAGACAATGATAAGCGTCAATTTAATTATAACAGTTCAAAGAAATTGTGTTCGTCGTTTTATGCGAGGCGATAAGTCTGTGAGCAGATATAAGTAGGGGAATAAGAATGTCTGACTACCGACGGTTCGCTTCTACTTACACGTTCTCCTCGATGCTCCGAGTACACCTTTGCGCACACGCATCGCTTCAGAGGATACTCCTCTGCATTCTTACATAAACTTATCTAAAATCCAAAATCTACCACAGCGATTACGAAAGTTTCCTTATTAAACTTCATTAAATTATGTTAATAATGATTTATATGAGAAGCTTATCGCGTCCTTTAGATTCAAGATTATTATGTTCGAACGTGCTCTTATATAGAAAACGTAATGCAGGCAGTAAAATTGCTAATTAATTAAAGGACCCTAAGGATATTGAGATAATTATAACCTCCGAATATGTAAAGGATGGACGATATTTCCTCGCTCTCGTGGTCAGAGCGACTCTTGTATAACCTTAACATGTTTGCAATGCTAAATAAGGGGACGGGCAAATTGCAACGCATTTTAATTCGAACGGCATATATTAGAAAATTGCAGGCCTGGAAAATTATATTAATTAAATTTCTGCCCGCGATTCTATCGCCCTGGGTGAACGTTCCACGCTGGATTAGTTATGCCACTTCGTCGTCGTGCGACCATGTTCAATTCTGTAAAACTACACGCGTCATGATTGGATTGTACGAGGTTTCTTCTACTTGTAATTAAAAAGGCGTTAATCGTTGCCGCGACGAAGCGAGTTACACTTTGCGAGAATATAGATTACATGATTTTATTTTTTCACGAAGCCTGACACAATGTTCAATACAAATATCGTTGCAGCCAATATTAAAGAAAACTGCGGAACAGTCTTCAAGATAAAGGCGCGCTACTTTAATCTGAATGAAATTGCTTACGCTTAAATAGCACGACATAAACGTCTACCAAGCATCACGATACACCAGACATCGTGGAAGAATTTTTCGACCAACTTTCTGTACTACCGTCGTAACGTCAAAAACCATCGAATCACCAACAGGATGATGAAACAATTTTAACCCACGCACGTCAACTCCAAAATCTTTCTCACCCAATTCCCCAAACGAGCTGCAACAAACCGCCGCGACCGCATTCAATCGCAAGAAGATTGCAACACGTTTTCCAAGCGAATTTACGAACACACAATTGAACGTTTCCACTCTATGCGCAGCTATCGTCCGGTCGTTATCGAGCATCAGTCCGGTCTGATTATGCTAAGCACCAAAATCGATAGCATTAGGACGCAGACGTTCCCCACCGTCGCTCCCCTGTGGCAACGAGCTCCTCGTCGATTCGAACCCTTTCGGGCTGCGCCGCAATCACGGCCGGCATAATCAGTATGCAAAGTCCAGGGTCCAGGGTCCACATAGCGAACGAACTTCGCAGCGTGATACGTAAAATGTTCACGAGGATGAAGGGGGAATACGGACAACGGGAACACGTTCGATTTCCTGTCGCTACGGTCGCACGAATTCTCCTGTCCTGGCGTATTTGTAAAAGCCGGCACACTGAGAAATGACCAATTCATCATTTCGCAGCACGTTCCTGGTAACCGATGCACATAAATCGCGGAACTCCGGAGTAACGCCTTCTATGTAATTCGACAATACGCCGGGATCGATAGGCAGACGGATAATGCAATTTTAATAGTATTATCAACCGTTTCCACGCCGCGTCCAATCGCTCCCAGGAGGTTACCGTGTTTCCTCGAGTCCCGGTGAGCGGGGAAAGTTTTCCTCGGGATCGTCTCAGATACTTGTTAAGGGGGATCGCGTGGAATTGTTATTTTCGAGATTGTTTTAAGATCGTTGAGATTCTTGGCTGATTCGAATGGAATTAAAATTCGATTGAATTGGTTGACGCAAAGGTGGTTTGTTCGTAGTTGACTTAAAGGCAGTTCAATTTACGTACGACCGACAATTTTACTGGATCCGGCAGGTACTGTACAAATATTTCCGAAACAAAGAATATCTCCCTTGAGATAACGAAATGGTTCGAACGTAGTTTAGTAGGATCACGATTAGATCATCAGATTTCAACAAACGCTTCGTCTCGTAAATATTCTATTTTCGTTCCTCGCCGGGAATCAGTCCTTTCAATATCCGCACGCAACAACTTTCTGATACTTCATTAATCCTGCGAGAACCTATTACATCCGCGTACTTCAACGATTTATCTTAAAAATGAACGAAGAGCCTATCGTAGCAACCATGTACACCTCTTAGTACCAATTCCGTCAATTTTTCCCAGCAAACATGTAAGAACACAAATTTCCCTAATCCGTCGCGTTACAATTTCAACGATTCGTCGCAACGTCAAGCACCACCGTGGACAATAACATTTTACCAAACGACGGGGCAGTTGCCCCGGCCGTCCATCCGCGTTTCCTGTCGTTAGCGATCTTAACGTTCTAATCAAGCATCCTAATGTAGCCACAAATTATTACAACCTCTCGTTGCGGCTCGGCGTTAGTCGTTGAAGATCACCGTGGAGGCAGCAGCAACGGTGTCCAACGACGGAGTGGGAACATCGGCCGGGCATTTGCATCCAAGTGGCGTCCGTTAGCAATCCTAGCCCAATAATCCCTGTTCCACGTCGTCTATCGGCAGACGCTATCGGCTAATGACAAAACTACAGGCTCCGACAGTAGCGCGTCGGGGCCTGCTGCCGCTGGACGTCGCGTCGGTATCAAGTTGTTGCCGGACCAGTTCGGTCGGACCCTCCGCTCTGCTGGCCGAATGATAATTTGCAAGCTCTTCCTCCGCCTCCGTCCACCTCCGGTGGTGCGGGCCACACCGTGGGCTCTTGTAAAATACCCCCTCCTGCAACCAACCCCCCTGCGACCATTGCTATACCCACGTCAACCCTCTCGCTCGATCTCTCCGCCACCTAGAACTCGTCCTGTCGCCCCTCTACGTTCATGTCCACCCTTTGATTACGTCATACCCCTCGCATCCTCTACCCCCAATCCTCTAATTATATTCACTCGTCGCTCCGACTCTCCGGCTCCGGGGGGTCCAATTCCGTTCACCTTTCATTACGAACTGGCTACGATTCCAACGATCGAACTAGCCGCGCTTCTTTTTTCTCCCTCGCTCTTTTCGTTTTTTTTTTCTTTTTTTAAATTCCTCTCCTCTTTTTCCTTCCCCGTTGCTCTGCTTTCGTTTTGTTCCCCTCGCCCCGAACCCTCTCTCCCCCTGCCCTTGTTCTCTCGCGATTCGATTTCTTTCCTCCTATTTTACGGTTCGCGTTGGCGTAAGTTCACGTTAGTTCAGTCTTGGTGTATTCGGTCCTTGTCTGACATGCCACGACCATTCTGTCTCCCTTCTATGCCCGGACTCTCCGGATCTCTGCTACCGGCCGGTGCATGTGCAGCCCGCGGTTGGAATGGTACCTAGGAATTTCCGTGTGCGTGCTACCGGATGCTGCGCCCATCCCCCGGTCGCAGCGACGGGATTAAGTTCCTCGATAATTCGGACGCTTGGTCGACTGGCGAGCGAACCGGGCCGACGACGGGCCTCGTTACGAGTTACGTCCGCGCGAGCGTCGTTCGTTCGTTTAATTATTGCACCACCGAGTCGTCGGTTTCGCGTAAATATTCGGTGATAATTGTAGGCTGCGGCTGTACAATAATGGTGTTCGGTAAATATAGGACGGGAAATATTGTGTACGATAGTTTCACCCCTTGTTGCGCGCACCGCGACGAGTAAATCGCTCGCGGAATCGATATCGTTTAGGAAGTTTCCGTTTGATTTATTTACGAACGAAGCGGTTGGAAATCGTGGTACGGTTTTAGACCGTTCTAAGTTGAAAGTGAACGCGACAGATGCCGCGGCCCTCGAAAGCCTCGGAATACTTTGAAGTACGATAACCCTCGTGGTTTTTCGGAACGGGGCGCCGTTTCTGGCAATAAGACAATCGCGGATTTAGGAACGAGGTGTTGCATGTTTCTCAGCGCTTAGACATCGTAATATTCAAAGGAGGGGGCGTAACCACGTGTTTCTTAGCATTGGCCAAGTGGTGGACGTGTTGATTATAAACTAATGGGCCTTGAAATATAGAGATATTATACGCGACCCGGGTAGTTATTACTTCATAATTTCGGGAAAATTATTAAGGAAGGAAGTGGCTGTCTGCTCGCGTAAGAAAGCTTAGCTATGTTATCTCTTGGAAGATTTAAGAGGATCGCGAGCCACGAATAAGCCGCTTTATGCATAAGAGCTTCGGGCCACACTAGATGTCTAGATGAACCAACGTTAAATTCGACGCCAATGAATGTTTCATAATGAATTTACATAAGGACAAACGATGCTATTCCAGTTACGATATATTGATATCGTTTTTCGCCGCGTCGATATGTCACGTGTATCTGGGGGCATTAATAATTCGCTTGGAAAATAATTCAATACTCCTCGAGCTCACAGACGTGCCCTGGAAGAGTTCGTTCGGGAAATGAATATTATTAGAGGCGGTCTGATACAACAAAAATAAATACTGCTCAGAATTTATCGAGGTTTTTACAAAAATATCAGAGTGCGCGGATAAATTGTGTGAAACGCTTAGAATTGGTTGTCGCCTATCCAGTTAGAAAGACGTTCCTCAAGGAACCGTTGCGTCAGAGACAAATAGCCCATCGTCGAGGGCAGGTCGAAGAGCAATGAAAGCTCTGAGTTATCGTCGCCCGGAAAGTTCGAAGAATTTCCGCGTAATTCTGAAAGTGGCGGAACGCTTCCTTGGTCGACGATGAAACTATGCCCGCATTTTCCTATAATTTATGCGCGTGTGCCCGCGGTCGTCGAACACAAGAGTTACGATATATAATTCACTATAAAGTCAGCCCGGAAGGACCACGCTCTCCTCTATTTTGTCCCGCCTCCTTTATCCGCGAAAAAGCGAAGGTACGAAAAAAAAAAGAAATGAGAACACAATCGGTCGCGGTTATCGTTTAATGAGTATTTCAATAGAACCGCGCCGAGTTTCGCCCCGGCGTCGCGTATATAATTAAAATGCGGTAAAATGCAATCAGTCAGCTGCCGGGGATATTTTCGCGAAAAAATGTCTCGTTTCAACGCAGATAGCTCGATAACGAGCGGCGGCAACATCGTAATGTAATTAATAATTCAATTTCGTCCGTCTCTCTAATTAGAAAGATTAATGCACGGTTATATCGCCATTATCATACGGCGAAACGGAAAGAAAAACGTAGGAACAAAAGAACCGCGCCGACGCCCCGGCCGCTCTCGGAACTCAGAAACGACAGGCCATTCTTCCGGCGAACGCCGCGTCACAGAGAAAGTGAGTAATTAGTTGGCGGCGATGTTCGATCACCTCCGAAACAACGTGCACGTTTTCACCGATAAAATTGATGAGCGATAAAAGTAGGGGTCGCGAAACGAAAAGAGACGAGAGGCGGGGGCAGAGCGTGGACGGGCGCGCGGCGTCGGTGGCGAGCACCGAAAATGATTTTCCACGATCGAGGCTTGCGTTTCACGATAATGCGAGTGGAAACGATTATCCCGGAACGTATGACGGGGCATAGCCGATGCCTTTTATCAGGTGTCCGGCCACTGGGCTACGAAACAACCGCGGATCATCGCGTGTCACCATAAAACTAACCGAGTGACTAACTAACCACGCGTATAAATATGCAATTAACGACGATTGTCGGGTAATTTCGCGTGGAATTTACGATGAACCGGCCGGATATCTGGGCGAAGTGTCAACAACCGTTGATACAGAAGGCGCGATCGGTATAATTAAATGAGCGATTTATCGATTCGGTTTCGTCGTGTTATTTAATCAACGGAAGAAAACGAAGTTCCATCGCGGCTCAAGTTTCTCGATCATCCCCCTGGCGTTTCGCATTTTCCGTATAATCGTGCCCGTTGGCTGCGGTTCGCCGTTGGTCCACGTGTATATTAATATGCCGAGTGCACGCGAGATGCCGAAATATTTTAATCATGGCTAATTGGCGAGCAATAATGGAGTTCCACAGCGTCCCGGGTAACCGGCTGCCTCGAGTTCCTTCGGATTCTCACTTGACAGGAGTTAAGGAGACAGCCGTAGACACGATCCTGTTGTCCGACCGTCCCCGCCATTGAATTCGAACCACGCTGGCTCCTCAGGCGTGTCTGAACACTTGCGGTATTTCCAGTGTCGCGTAATAATTTCTAACGCTTTGATTATACGCCTCGAATCGCACGCCAATACCTTCGTAGATCGTCCATCGGCGATCGTTCAATACACCCCGCTCCGAATCGTGGTATTCTGTTTATTGTATCATGTAGGAATTCGTGTATATAGTCGGCTTGAGTTATCCATTGCGTCATCGATCATTTCTTATTCCATTCCGTAATGATTGTATTGTTGTAGGATTTTGTTCGAGTTCCTGCATTAAGTCTATTTAGCGTTCCAGGCAGGCACTGTAATTTAATTTATACTAAAATAATTGAGTAAAAAAATCATTAATTTATTCTATACCAAAGCGGAAGGCATTATCTTGGTCCTCGGTTACTCTAAAGGGCGACTGTTCGAAAAATCGACGGGGCAAGAAAGCGTTACAAGACTGTGCAAGGGCGGCCGCATATTTCATGCAAAAGTATCCGGTTAGACGCGCTGATGTCGTTTCAATCCTTGTAATGGAGGTCCAGTGGTCGAATTTAATTCGAATACGGTATAGCGACTAGGGTGACGGCCTGGCCAGGAACAGAACCAGAAGAGGGTTGCTAAATATTCAGGCATTACGGCTCTGCATAAATTCATTTCATTATAGCGCCACCAAACATTGCTTTTGATGCTTTCCACTCTCTTCCCTTCCTGTCTCTCTTCGACAACCGTGCCACCCCCGCGGTGTTGAGTCCACGTAGTATCGCTCGCAACCGCCCGCGGCGCTTTCCTCGTTGCATTCCGCTTTCTCGCACCCCCTTCTTCTCACTCCATTCTTCCCGATCGCACCCTTTCTCGCAGTAAGTACCGTCAGCTCTGTTCGTCGTCCGTTCCGTCGAACGATTCCGGCCGGGCTGCCGCGGGAGATCGAAAATAATTTCGTCGATATCGCATTCATTTCGTACCCCTTTCACCGTTTCACTGCGCTCCTACCTTTTGCTCGCTGGACTAAGATTATCTTCGCCGGCCCGTTCGACGGGATTCATGGGTTCGCCAGGTCGATGAGCTGGTTAATTTTTAAGCTATCCCGTTGGTTCTTTGTTCGTCGTGGGGTCGCGCGGGGTATCGAGGTTCGAGGGGCTGATAGATTCGAGGGACAGCGACGAAGGGATGTTCGCGAAATAGAAAAGTTAATTGCCTCTGTTCTCCGTTTTTTCCCTCGCTATTTTTGTAGAATTTATGCTGCAATTTCGATTATGCAGAATCGTGACGTCTAATTTTTCGGGGATGGCGTGCTGAATATACGTATTGATCAATCGAAACCAAAGCTGAGATTCCGTATAAATTATTTGAACGAACCAACACAGAGATTCGCGTCCGACCAAGAAATTCATCCAAAACGATTTCCACAAATCGTCCAAGGCGACAATCGCCTCAGTGTCAATGGACGCGATTGCCCGATCGCCTGCAAAGCTTCAGCGAAATGTTTGAAAAGGGAGGAATCGTGGACGAAGTCAATATACCGGCTGCTCCGCGACGTTTTGGTTATAGTGACTAAATTACGCCTAGCTGTCGTCCCTTTATTTCTTCTTTCTTGTTCTTTTTTTTTTTTGCACCCGTCGGCGTGCAGGCGCCATTATTCTCCACGTAGAGACGTTCGATCTGGGCTCATCGAACTCACGATACGTCAGTGGCACACGCAGAGAAACGCGGGGCACCGTGGACGTGTGGTGTGCAAAGCGGCAGGCTGGCCTCTCTCATGCATATGGAGCGTTTCATTATATTAAACCCTTTCAATGTATAATTTACTTTTGCGTGAGTCATTTGAGATCCGGGCTTGTGCACGGCCATAGGAGGACAGAGGGCTCTGTAACATCGTCCGGGCTGAAGATAGCGACGGACAGAACCGATAGAGCCGCTTGGTATACATTATCCTGGCGTGCGATTTTCACGGAAGTTTTGCTTCCTTCACGCCTTTATTGCGACAAGGCTTTTTTGCATACTGGTTAACGACGCCGCGTGAAAACGCACGAGCCGGTGCCAGACGCCGCGCGGAAAATTATTGCGTCCGACGGCTGGGCTGATCGACTCGATTTTCATTATTCTCGAATGATCGTTTCACTTTAGACTGGCCGAGTACGAAATTGCTTGGTTAAAAATGCCGGTGTTTAGCACGGTGTTGCCTGGGCGTAACGAGGGTAGTTTGCGACTTCATGGTTTTCGGGGGGAGATTTCAGATGTTTCAAGGTACACGAGATTTCAAGGTAGCACTCGTGCGAGGAATTAAAATCATTCCAAGCGGATAATGATATAATATCGTTTGGATGCAGCCTAAGTAACGTACATTCGTTGGAAGTTAAGCTCCCTTTGTAGCACAATGATCCCACGCGAATGGTTCGAGCAAACTTCCCATTTTCTTCCTGGGAAATTTCTTAAACGGGACCACTGTGCCCGCAACATTGTCCTACGTTACACCGTGCCGCAATTACCAATTCAATTTCCATATCTTCGCGAAGAAGCGGCGTTAAGGGCAGCCGAACGAGACACTCCCGAGTAGCAGGATTTTCGCGAAAGAAGCATAGGTATTAATATTCCCCGTTGCCTTGAGCCGTTCAATCTGGCCTTTTCTCGGCGTGATTATGGGTCTAATTAACGGCCGGCTTCGTTCATTATGGAAATGACGGTAAGAACGCATGAGCGGCCGAGTAATTCTCAGCGTTGCCGGGCTCACTTAAAACGTAATATAACAAAGTGAAGCACAATTAGCGGGGGACGCAAAGGTATCGTTAATTAGCGGGTCGACTTGTGGCTCCTTTATTATTTAACCGCGTGTATCCAGTTACCTTGCCGGCCACAAAGGAACAAATAGGCGGACCTTGTCTATTTTATCCCGCGACCAACGGTCCCCGTGCAAACACACGCGCCTCCGTGTAACACACAGAATGTGTCCCGCCGCCGTAGGTACAAACAATATCTCCTATTTCTATTGTAATTACGTTTTAAAACGGAATGGAATTTCCTTGGACTGCGAACGCCGGGCCGCGGCTGTTTACGTGCACGCCGACATCCATAGATCTGCTGTCGAATGGAAATTTCGTACGAAAGATCAAACGGGCGCGTTCGACGACCTTCCGTAAGTTGATATCGCGTTTATCGAACGTGAAAAAAAGCGGGCAGGCGTCGAGCAAAATGAAACAAAAAAAAAAGGAAAAAAAACAGAGGGCCCCGTGTTAAGAGCGACAGGGAAGGTTTGTAAAAAAGAAAAAACAGGGGGGAGAAGAATACGGCAGAGGAGGAAGGAAAACTATGCAGGAATCAATTAACTCTGCGGAGGGTTCTAAGAGGAAAATGCTGGGCTCGACGAGTTCTTTTGAGGGAAAGGATTTTCGTTGCAACGTTAACCTGCACGACGTTTGCCAGATTTTCTGCGGATACAGCGTCTACGGCATCCGGCGGCGGCGCACCAAATTATTGAAATATGCATGAGACGAGTGGTGAAAAGCGGCGGATTAAATCCGCCAAGAATTAAAACGAAATATTACGCGCAATCGTGTTTCCGGGCTACGCTTTGCCCCGCCCCATTATTTTATACACCGTCGACCTTATTTGAGCCGCGAAGATCAAACGACACGAGACAGGTTGTTTAGAAGTATACGGTAGCACGCGGTGAAGAGATCATTGTTGTTTGAATTCTTTTCTGGCAATGATGCTCGCACAGGAGTATCCACGGAAGAAAATTATTCCGATTGAAACGAATAGTGCGCTTTCTCTTTTCACCCCCCCGTCCCCTTGTTTTCCCCCCTTTCGTCGAATAGAAAGACGGAGAGGCGCGAAACGTTTGCCAAGCAACGGAGCCACGGCTACGACGGATAAGTTGCGTTAATTTTCAGGGGGTTTCGCGAACGTTCAATAATATGTGCAAACCACCCTTTTTACCCGTCAGAGTGTACGAGAGCGCAGAGTATTTCGGTTCCTCTCTGAGCAGCGTTGGGGTCCGCTCGGTGAATCGGACATTCACAGTAACACAATTAGACCGACAATCGATAGGAGCCGTTAGTGATGAATATGAACCTGTTCTCGCGTGGCTGGAGGAACTTTGCGCGAAGAAATGGGATTACTTCGGATTAATAATAATTACACTTCGCTGGTTAAACTATTATTTGCATGAACTATTATTTCTTTCACAAATAATTTTTCCGCAATGATATCAATCTCACGATTGGTGCTCGCAAATTCTACGTGGAAGATGTATAGTTTCCATGAAGATATTGATGTAATAGAAGCGTCCGAAACGGTTCATATCAATACGATGGCACTTATCATTGACAGATTCTCCTCTGAAACGAGACAAAGGGACGTCGAATGTAATATCATTTGCGGCGGGGTATCTCGCCGTCGCGAGCAATAAAAGGAAACGATCGTGTACCGACGCGACGCGACGGTGACGGCGACCGTGCGGCTCTTCGTGGGGCAAAAGAATAGAAATTAATTAATGCCGGCATAAGCTTAATCCGGCCGGACGGTTCTCTGTTCGGGCTCGGGAAACGTTTGAACTTTTCGCTAGGAGCCAATCTGACCACCTACACAGCCTCCTTCCCCTTGTCCAGTATAGGATTTCATCCCTCCCTCGTACCACCGGGACGCACGGTCATCCTTCCACCCTCACCTCGATGAACCGTCTCCTATCTCATTTGGCCTCATTGTGCCTTAGCGTCCATTGTTTTTTAAATTACGAACCCCACTTCTGTCAAGCGGAGCTCCATTTCATTTTTTGTCGGCACTGTCACTTGCCTGAAATGCGTTCTCACGATCCGTTCAAACACACCGGCACCTTTCGCCCTGCCCCGTTCAACCGCCGCTCCTTCTAGATCCTCTTCTTCGTTTTCGCTGAAAGTTGTCATCAACGGTGGATCAACCGACGGCAACGAGCGAATGATAATAGACCGGCGCGTGTAGAATGGGTAATTCGCACCTCGTGCACGCAACGTTATTGTTTGCGCAAAAACGGAATTACTCCGGGATACCATAGAAAGCGAAATATTACGCCGTGTTTCATTTCGTGGCGCGGGTAAACGTTAAATTGCTGATTGCGCGATGTTCCGGCCGCGTTCTTGATATATGATTATATTTTAAAATGCAATGAAATCCTGGAAATCCTCTGTCCCTCTGTCTCTCGTCCTCTCTCTCCCCTCTATTTGTCCCACGCGCGTTCGGTACACGTGTTAATTCATCATTAAAGCTCCAGCGTAGCAACACGTGATAGTTTTTGGAATTCGGCGAATCCACGTTTCGCCGGTCTCTCTGTTGTATAATTCGTAACTCACCTTTCCACTCGAATTTGCCTTCGACCTTTCGTTAACCATGCATGTCCTTAAAGGTGCAATTCTTGTTCTCGATGTACTCCTTATCGTCGTCCCGAAACTTTTTCCGCTGACGATTCGTCGCATGAATTTGAGCATCCCTCTTCTTCGGGGGACACTATTTATCCCACGTTTCAAAGCGCGACACTTATTCCCCGAAAATTAATTAGACCTTCCGTGCTAGCGAATGCGCACGCAAGGATTCCGAGCCTCAAAAAATTACGCAACGAGCACGCCGGCTCGAGCGGAAACGCGCGCGCGATTAACGAAATTCACGGTCAGCCGTATCGGAGCCGGCACAGAGAGTGAGGGAGGTAGCGCGCGGTGGTTGAAATCACCAGATGATTTTCCACGCGGTGGTGCGTTGAATGATTTCCCCGGCGTCGGCGGGGGTTGGTCGGGCGCCGGTAGCGGGCCGCTACAAAGCTGCATTCTTTCGAGAAGCACGTACTCGACCTTCCATCGATAGCTGTCATCGATAACGCGGTGCATGACACTTTCACGCGCGCGCGACCCATTTGCTGGCATAAATCATTGGAAACGAAAACATATCCCCGCGGCCACGCAAATTTGCCAACACCCGACCGCAGCGCAGGTGTGTGTGAGAGAGAGAGAGATATCGCAGAGAAAGCGGGACGCGCCTTGTATCCTTTCACCCACCGGTCGTACCCCCGGTGTCGTTCGTCAAAAAGAGACAGAACGGAACAGAGAGGACGATCAGCGAGGAGCCGGACAGGGACAGAGAGTGACCGGCGATGGCGCGTAAACAAACGCGAAATCATGACACGGCCTACGCGCACCTGTGTGCCCCCCCGTTCCAACGTGTACAAACGTTCACAAACACCGATCTACAGGCCGGCGTAGGCGGATGGCGCGAACTAGAGGGAGACAGCGAACGGCAACAGAGTCAGCGAGTCAGCTTGCGAGCGCGAGGGAAAGGTAGCCGGCGCGACAGAAACGGGAACAGCCGAGGTGTTCTAGCGTGGATGACTCGTCATTGCCGTGGGGCGCGCGTGCCACGCACACTCCGCCACGGACCGACGCGTGTGTACACGGGTTCGTGCACGCGTGTGCAACGCGATCCGGTATCAACGATGCGCTCGCCTCTCCGCGCTGACCTGTCCATGTATCGTGGTCCACACCACGGTGGCAGGGACGTGAACGCACAGGGACACCGGTACAGCGAGCCGCGCGGCGCCCTCCTGGCAGTCATCGCCCACACCAGCACCACTCAATTACTCGCGGCACGCTGTGGAATCATTTACCCAATCATTTAGTTACATCAACGCAACGCAACGCGACTGCCCGCCGCACGGTCAGTTTCGCGGGGATTGCCGGCTGTTTCGAACGCGCGGCCACCGAGAGTGAAGGGGGTACACGCGTGCTTTCCTGACCGGAGGAACGGCTATGAGGGACAGAGAGGCTGTGGGGGACAGGTCACCGGCTGGCGGAGGCTATTGTGTTTCGCCACGCGGGACACGAGCTGTCTCTCTCTCTCGCGCCGCGCGTATCGTTACCCTGTTGATTTCGCGTTATATCGTTATGATGACGATATAATAGCCGCGCTGATCCTCGCCGGCTAGATTCACTTTGACGCCGCGCCACCGACTTTCGCGACTTCGGGTCGTCCGGGACGCAATCGAATCGCACGCCGGTTTAAGGAAGTGAACTTGGAGGATTTTCTTGAGATTTATGTAAGGCGGGTGTAGCGGCAGAATTTTTTTCTCAGCGCACTGGGTGATTGCATTTTTTGGAGAGTTTGGGTTATGTTGCTTGTGTACCGTGCAGTAGTATTAGCGCGTGCCGCGTCGGACAGTCTTTCGGGCGACTTTCATTGACTTGAACTGTGCAGCAATTGTGACGACAGTTTGTTGAAACGAGAATGTGTGCTGCAAGTTAAACGCTACACGTTTTACTGGATAATAATGATGTTTGCAATGTAATGTATATTGCAACGCGTATGTAGGCCTTGGCAGCGCGGGGCGCGTAGCACCCACGTGGCACGGAATGTGTTAAGCAACGTTTTATTAATGAAAAAATTGAGTAGACCTAGAGGATTTATTTCTACCACGCGGGCTTTAAATTTATTGCTGCTTGTGCTACAGTTCGCAGCGCAATTTCGTTTCAATATCGTTCCATGATTTTCTTACGCTTCACGGTTAATATCTTTCGTGCAAGTCTATGACTCTAAAAATATAGATCAACGTCTAATCGATGAAACTTGCCCTTCTAACGAAATATACAAAATACAAATTCACTCGATTTTCGACAATGTACCATTACTCAGCAATTAGCAGTACCTTACCCTACATTTGCCACAGCCGTAACACGTTGAATTCGCGATAGCCGAAAATCGAAGCCCCGGTCGCAACACCGTAAACGTGAACGGGAACGATTTAAGTAGATTAAATTCGCGCCGCGTCGCCCGTTCCGAGGAATCGTCGACCCCTTTCGGCCATTAAATATGAACGGGGGCAAACGCGACGCACAAGAAGGTAAAAGAAAAAGTCGTGACATGCCGGTGCAGGCGAAGTGTAGCATCAGCGGTTGTTCCATCACGCGGGACCAATCGTAGCAAACTTCCATTCCCCGGCGAAGTCCGGATACATCCGCGAAAAGAGGAGGAAAAAAAAAAAAAAATCCATCGGACGTGGGTGGGGCCGGACGGGTGGTATATTGCAGATCAATACAATTGCACGTTAGTGCTAATAAATAATAGGCGGTGGGAGCAGAAAAAAGCGCGCAATGCAGCAACGAACGCAACACACAAATAATACGCAATACATCAACCACGCCGGGTAGGTAGGTACGTACGTGCCTTCTCTCGCTCCCACCCGGGACCTTCTGTCCCCCTTTCGCCACCACCTACGCCAGTCCCCTTTTTTTCTGCCCCGCACCTATAACCGTGCAAGCACCACCCCCGGGGCACCGCCATTTCCGGACAAATAAACTCTAGTCGACGTAATTTTTACGCTGGCCGCCAAACGCGACGAAAAGCGAACGCTGCCCGGCGCACGGTTCGACGGAACACCGTGGGAATTCCATTCGTTCTCCTTCGTGCGATCTTTTCGAAACGGACACGCCATTGCTTCCGTGTAACGGCACCGTGCTAGCGACGCTGCTTCGAATCTATCGAACGGGGCAAGACGGGTTCGCGATTGGAGGGCGAAATCTGAGAGCGACGCTTCGAATTAAGACGCGGGGAACACAGACTGAACAGTTCATTCCAGTATATTTCCCAGCACCAGCCGTGAAATAAAAGTGATTAATGTCGGGCGACGAGGGGAGGGGACAACGAGGATAGGTCCGACGACGCGGCTCGCACTGCCTGTCGAGCATTAGTTAATTTTGAAAAATTGCTCTAAACACGCTTCCCGTGAATTGGCTTCTGGAGGGTTTTGGCAGGCCAATCGGGATGAGACGTGCACGCAGGTACCCTCTCTCTCTCTCTCTCTGTCGTTCCCTGTCTATCTCTCTCTCCACCTTTCACCCCCATGGTGCAAACGTGAACGAGACGACCAGGGGCTGGTAAACCCCTTCGCGCCCCTAAAAAGCGTTTCCCCGCGTCCACGGTCCCAGGTCCAACCTTCACCCTACCCCGCGACTCTTCGGGCTGGCAACAACCCCAACCCACCCGCGCACACGTTAATGCCTGAAAAATGTACGGCAATTTTTTATTTTTTAATACGCTCCTTGTCGCTCCACGCTGTCCTCTCCGTCTCGCACGTTGGCCTCCATGGACACCATCTCGCTCCCTTCCGGACCGTAGCTATGGGTGATGTAGCGCCTCGTTCAGCCTCGGCTCGGTCGCTCCCGGACCTCGGCTTTTTTCGCTGTATCGATAATTTGTTTGGATAATTTCCAATGCTATTGATCTAGATGTACATCCTGCAGGATGTATACAATGGCTGTGTAGGCGTCGCGTACAAAGAGCCGCGCGCGGGATAGGAAAGCGAGGGGGAACGAGCAAAACAAAGAAGTAGAAATAAAAAATAAAAGCGATCGCGAAAGTGGGAGAGGGAGGGGGAGGTTTGCACGAAGCAGGAGGAAATAGCGTAGGAGGGTTCGGAGTCTGATCGTGAGTTACTGACGTTTTAGTATTTATCCATCTACGAGCTCGTTTTCCCTCGTATCCGCTTAGAATCGGGTGAAGGATCGCACACCTACATACACGGGGATCCGGCAACGGGAACGTACAGCCGGAGCGTGTTTTCGGATGCCGCGACGTAATATTTCGTTAGCCGTAGGGATGCAACGGCGTGCACGGATCAGGAGGGAGAGGCGCAACACTTTGATGAATCGCCCTCGTCGTCGATACCGCAGATCGACAGATACGATGGCGGCCACTGTCGTTCCACGGATTTCCGGTGACAGGCGACGAGAAAAAAGGAAGTCGATGGGCCGACAGGTGCGCCCATCGCGGCTTCAAGGACTGGATGACCCTGTCACCGAGAGTCCTGCCGTTCGCCCACTTATGCGACGGTGAGAAAAGGCCATTCGATGGCCAATTTGCTTCAGAATCATTCTAAGCGCGTTCCTCCGCGCTTCTCGATCGGCATTAACGTTGAGACATTTGTTTCTCTCTTGGCTGTTGAAATGAAGAGAATCGAATGGCGACTCTGGTCTCGAGGGCTTCGTTTTAGGGATACTTTTCGACAGTGGTTTGTCAGTGATGCGTACGTTGTTGTTGATTCGCATACAGTCAATAGTTTTCTGCCAGTAGAAGGAATCGATTGAACGTGAGCGATGAGTTTGAGATTTTTCAGGGAATTTTTAATCTATTTCAAACAATTTCTTGTGCGTGCGAGCGAGGTCACGAATGCTTATGGGACTGACTGGTATGTCTTATTAAGGAATTCAGAAATGTTGGATTCGAAGCAAAGGATAAGCACAACTTTTGTCATTTCATAATAATAAATGGTTCTTGATTCGTCTAGAATTACAATTTTTCTTATGAATATTGAGACCACGATCCCTAATATTATTATTATTATTATCGCTTCTTCTCAGTGGCCGCCTTTATTTACCGCACCTTTAAACAGTTCCCTGTGTGGCAGGTTTTCCAAATAGAAAGTGCATTATACACAGCAATAAAGTTATTCAAATATATTTAAACATTCATATGTTATACATGGACTCCTCAGTGATATAATAGACATAGAGGAATGTTGATTAAAGTACTTGGTACGCGACAACGCCACGTGACTCCGATTATATCATCTGTCTCATCTTCAAATTTATTCTGCTCATTTCCTTTCATCGCTTTTTTTTTAAATTACCTCAAATCTTATTCTGATTTCATAATAACGAATTTCACCCCTCGGCATACCGATTCGTACAATCACCCTTCGATTTCCGACCGATGTCCCGTTAACTCTTCACCCAGTCACACCAACGCACACCCCCAAACGCGCTCACTCGTCATCCAAAAATTCCACATCGATTCTCTATGTCATTGGCATCGTCACTCACACCTACGCTCACTGTTCCCCGTGCGCCACAAACACGCACCTCTGTATATACAATGCCTCTCTGTACAATTGAAAACCACCCTCCGAAATGTCTTTCGAACGTACGTTTCGCGCGGCGTTTGCAAAAATTTTCTTAGAATATGGACAAGTGTTTTAATCGTAGCAACAAAGCGATAGAAGACACATCTCGTGTACTTTGTAAAACGAAAGGGGAAATGTTTGTGATCGGATGAACAATACGAAAATGCTACTAAAAAGAAAAGAAGGGGGGGCGGAACGGGTTCAGAAGGACGAGAGACGGAGTGAGGTGAGACTTGTGCTCCCTGGGGGTTGATTTTCACCTCACTTAACCTCTCGCAGCGGTCGGCTTGGTGACCAAGAGCATTTCAAGGGCCCACCAGCCGACGATGCGCCGGCCTTCGTACCTGCGAGTCAACTTTTAATTAGCTTTTCTGAATTACCGATGTAGCCGGGCTTGATTCGCCGTTTCAGGCATCTTTGCCGGATGAACAAAGAGAGTGAGAGAGGGAGAGAAGGGGAAAGGGACAGAGGGTGCCTTGGGATTATAGACCGAACCGTTCCCCTTCGTTGGACCGTGGTCCATCTTGGACAATGGTCAGCTCACTGATTACGGGCTTCTTAATAAAAACATCTCAATTAGTAAATAAGCGCGCCCTTTTTAATTTCGTCAAAGAACTTTGTTCTCCGTTTGGTTACTCGGGGAAAATTCAATGCGATTGGAAATGGCCAAAGGGTGTATAAATACTTTGGGATACTTCGACTGTATGCCAATAGACGGTGGCATTTAGCATTCATTTTATGAGACGCGGGCAAACGAAGATATAAGTAGCAGTATTTTCGACAACGAGTATTATATTATTATGATCGATCGGATTGCACGAAGGGTATTAATAAACCATTGTTGCATCGTGTCTGCGGTCTGCGGAAAACTTTAATAGACGACAACCGCACTGATATTCTTATAAATTAATAGTGTCGGGTAGTCTGCAGGAGTTGCAAATTTCTTCCATTATTCAAGAGATAAAATACGGTCTTTTGGAAGTTTGATTTTCAGGTTTCGTCATTGAATTTAATATATCTTTTTCAGAGAAAAACGTCTGCGATACTGTCGTAAATGGTAATTCCACGGATACGAGGTGCTAATTGGTTCGTTTTAGCCGGCAGACGTTGCAACTTTATTCACTGCCCTGCAATATTTACTTCCGAATGTAAGGATCTTGTAACACGGAAACAACGACAGGTCCAAAATTGGTAGCAAATTAAACATTGATGCTGGAACAATAAATTATATTCTTCCACCCAGACGCGGGGTTGTGCAAAATGGGAAAATTCCAATTTTACTAGTTTCTTGCCGCGCGAATATTTAGATCGAAATGAAGTTTTCCAATTATTTAGCTGCGCCACTGTAAAGTCTATAACAGTCGGAACTATTATTGACAATTTACCTACAATTAACTCCGGTGAGCGAATGAACTTTCTCCCTCTTCCACGCTCTTCACCGCTCTCAATATTATCGGAACACCATTGATCCCTGCCCAAAGACGCAACGGCGGAACATAATAACTGCGCGTAATCTGCGATCATTCCACGTCTGTTCAAAAAGTGTACCCACCAATTCCGGAATGCTGCGCCGATGATTTCCACCAAACATCCCCGCGTGTTCCCATTCACAATTTCTCGCCATTCACGAACGAAACCGTCCGATCGTCGAACCGTCATCGTTCCGACAATCAGTCCCCCGCGCAACCTCCGCGAAACATCGTCGTCCTTCCGTAGAAATTAAAGTCAAACAGGCCGGGCAAATCCTCCCCCCCCCCCTCCCCGAACTTTGCCGAATTCGCGTCCTGCATTCCTCCGGGCGGAATTCGGCGAAAAGCGAAACGCCCCGATGGCCGTTCGCGAGAGGCCTCGCGTTCAGGTCGACCGTTCATCGGTCGTTCCCCTAATGAACATTCGGCCGCCGGAACAATCGTCCGCCGCTCCTCTAATCACCTCTTTCACATGGGCAAAAATTCGAAAGTAACCCAAATATCTCGCAGGCAGCCCGCGCAGCTCTCATTCCCAATCTCGCGAAAGCCGTCGAATTCGTTTAACGAGAACGGCCGAGCGGTGGAAGGCCTGTCGTCGAAAAAATCGTCGCCACACCCACCACGCTCCACCCCCTCGTCGTTCCGCCGCCGGTAGCCGGGTGCATCTCTTCGCCCTGCAGCTCGTACGTCGCGGGGGGGCCACGCTGGTCGTGCCATCAAGGTGCTCGATATTCCGCGCGTTTCGGTATTTCCCAATTAATAGGAGAACGCGCGAGCGCGTGCACGTTGCGCACACCGAAATTCCAAGGAACACGTACACAGGTACGCCCGTTGCCGGCGGAAGAACCTGCCCGTGTTATCGCGCGTACACCCGCGCGCGCGGGGGTGTCAGGGGCGCATACACGCAGAGTTCGGCACGCGTTGACGCGCGCCCACGAGCCCGACGCGCCGCTGTATACGTGTCACGTGCGTGTGCATGCTAAACTTGGTGCACGCGCACGCGCACCACGGCGCACGCGTATTTTGACAAAGCTTCTAACGCGAAAAAAAACCGGGCTAGATATTGGAGGGGAGAGGCGAGCTCTTGGTCGTTCGGCTTGGAGGTACGAGCGAGATGCCGCGAAGGAGCGGTAAACGCACCGGGCGCGGGGAGGGGGCGGGGGCAGGACGCGAAAGGGTCAAGCGAGAAAGCGAGCCGGTGAGTAAAAGAGTGAAAACGATTGGATAGAATCAGCAGTCTGCGAGTAACAATGGGGGGTTCAATTGAAAAAATAATTTAATGTGTCCTTTTAATTAAACAGCGAGGAGGGACAGAGCTGGGGATGAGGATCGAATTGACGGGTAGAGGGGTCGTCGGGAGGGGGCGGTGGACGAAACGGTGGTTGCATGGATAGATGAGAGACGGAAGAGGACATCGCTAGAAATGTGCCAGTGTACGTGCACACCTGCGTGCACGCGTCTCTGTGTATCACTGTGCACCTGTGTGCCTATACGTGTGGAGGAGCACCCAGTAGGAGGAGGCAGAGGCGGAGGAGGAAGAGGTGGAGGCGCGGCTCGGATGGACGCGGAAATTTAAAACCTGATCAATTGATAGGACGGAATGAAAAAAAGTAGGGTTGTGGGGTTGCGCGGGTAGCGGTGGGTGGCGGAGGGGGTGTGGGTGCCACGGCGCATCGACAGTGGTGAGGCGGGTGAGGCCGTAGGACGTGCTTGTAGGCGGTCGAGGGTATACGCAGGGGCGCGGGTAGGATACACGGGGTACGTGGTGGCCCACGGCACGGCGGAGGAGGTGGAGATGGAGTGGTGGGCAAGGGGTGCGCGGCGCTAGAGGCGGGTAGATGGGATTGCCGGGCATTATTCTGAAACGCGAATTTGTTCATTTGTTTCTTCCCTCTGTATGCGCCGCGGCGTGTGTGCATCCTTTTATCGACTGAAATCCAGGCTTCGAATTACCGTGCAAATGATTTTTTTTCGAGTGCGCACTCGCGCCCATACTGTACCCCGCTGCGCCCACCCCATCCCCCCCGGGTGCACCGTCCCAAACGTACCCCGTCATCCAGTTCTGCGTACCCCCGCAGACCTACCCGTTCGCCAACCTTCCTCTGTGTGTTCACTTGACGTTATCTCTGTTCGATCGTCCCTGCCTCTTGATACTCCCTGTCCCGCTTCAGCGTGGCTCCGGCGTGTCGCGCAGCCCCGCAACAGCCCCCGCAATGGACTCAAAAGGAATTTAAAACCGGTGGTTTTAGGTGGCCGGGCCCACCGTTGACGTCGCGATAGATGACGCGCTACCGGTGGACAAAAAAGACACTCGAGCCGGTATAGCAGCGATTCTTCCTATTTCCCGGGGCTTGTGACACCTTAGTACTGGTTCTTGAAATGCCATTGTCACTCCAGGGTTGTTGTTATCGGCCACTGGTAGGGTTCGTCTGTGTCGGTTGACAGCATTGACACTGATAATACGATGCCAGGAATTTTTCTCCTCATGTCTTGGAAAGAATTTCGTTCCGCCTGGTATGGCCTATGGATGACTACTTTAAGTAGAATGAGCTATTATCTGTATTAGAGTGCCTGCCCAGTGCGTGGTCCTTTCTGCTTCTTAGCTAGATTCGGAAGGTAGACGAGTATATATTTATTAGGAACAATTCAGTACCATTCAATACTGAACAAATAATACAATCGTATACGGACGATGTTGTCGTTGTACGGTGGCGGAGTGAATAAGAAGTCACGTAAAATAAAGTACCTTTTAGCAAATGCATTCGAAGGCCGGCGCCCTTCTGTTTCGCACAAACGATTTCAAACATGCCACACAATCTCCTTGCAACATCGTACCCATCAAAGGCACGAACGTCCTTAAATGCAGCGGTAATCAGATTCATACCTGGCCCCTCATCACGCACCAGCAAAATAATACCTTCTCTGCCGCTCGCCTCAAACTAAATTACCATTCCCTCTTTATTACCTCTTGCTCCCGATATTTTCAAACGTTCAATCCTTACCACCGCCGGGAGTACCACCGAGCCCCGCTTAAACATTCTATCCGCCCGTTGAAATCATTCGTCGTGGTGAAATTCAGGGAAACTTGGCGAGGGAGTAACGTTTGACGGAAACCTGTCCCGTTAACGACCCGATCGCTAAGAGTGCTTGATCGTTTGCGCGAAACGTACACGATCCACGAATGGACATTATTACGTGACGAACTGAGGCATAGATAAACTTCCGGCGCACGTGGTCCAGGGGCTGCAATATGAAACTCCTCGATCTAATATGGCTTGTGGCGGCGACGAAGCGTGACGTCGCATCCGTCCCGTCCACCGGTCATCTTGAATATTGAGTCGACCGCCGCCGGACCGGAAGTTATGAGATTCGGATTTCGAGTCCGATGTCCCGATCCGAGTTTATATATCCCGTCCACTTCGTTTCGGCTCGATGAACGTTCGCGAACACGGCCTTCTTCCACCCCGTTCCGCCCTTCGCCGTTGGATGCTTGGAAAATGTTGCGTTTTGTCGAATTCCCCTGGATCGTGGCAAGAAATCGAATTATGCGGACAAGTGTCGGGATGAATCGATCTGGGGAAGAGGGGAGGGATTGATTTAATCTTTGACGACTTTCGCGAGGCGATCGTAAGAAGGCTGATAATATGATTAGTTGAAAGATTAATGATATGACGAAACTTCTATTTTCTTTTCGTTCATTGTAATTATTGGTCAGGGAATGGTGTATTATTTTTAAAAGTACATTGGTCTCGGGTTCATTACAATTTGTTGTTTCATGGATCTCTCCATGGTACATTGCTTTAAAATAATAACGAATAGCGTCAGTCATCTTCCTCTCGAGTATTGGCTTTTCGAATCTACATTCGAGACAAATCGTAATGGATTACGGAATAGACGAATCAATTTTAATTTGCTGCGATTTATTTTCGCGTTGGATATTGCGGCAACGCGCGGGGCTGTATGATAATTTCGAAATTTCCATCGCTGCAACGAAAATGCATTTTTTTTTTTGTTGCCTTTTGCCCCGGGTGCGTTCTGCGAAATACCCGGCAGGAAAAAGAGGAAGTTTTACGCGTTTCGTTGGTGCACGCAGGATCGACAGGGGTTTGTAACCAACCTAATCAAACCTAGCTGATTGCAAACATCGTGCCGATTGGAAAGGCAATCAACTGAGTAACGTTAACTAAGTGTAACTTTGCTCGTTACTCGCCGTAGGGGAAACTAGAACTAACCTTCTGTTCATAAAAGCGTTCACCGAGGACATTAGAAATCCTAGGAATTTTTCTGCAATTTCGGCAACGACATTTAATCGTGAATATTGACGCCGAAACAATTCTTTGACGGTCGTAAAATATAAACTCCTTTCTAAGCGTTAATTCTCGATTTAGAGTTGAATGAAAGTTCCGTGTTATATATTCATTCGCTGGTCGATGAAAATTATACGGTCTATAATATGTTGTTTTAATGGAGATGCAATTTTTATGCTAATTTCGGAGACACTTTGCTCGGTGTGCTCAACAAGAGACGTCTAACTGGTACGGCGCATTAGTAATAACCCCATCCGGTGAGCGGCATTGAGGCGAAACAATCGATAATTCATTTGTTGCGTCAATTAAAAATGTAATTTAAAAATATATTAAATGGGGCCCCAGCAGACGTAGACGAAGGCCAGCGACGCCACGGTCGACTGCAAATGAATTATTAAAAATTTAATCAATCGAATCGCCTGTGCCTTGCCTCTCCCATCTACGACGAAATGATTATTCATGCTGAGACGGTTTCGCGCTGGCGAATATTTATAATTTGTTTATTTAAATTGCCCGGCCGGGCCGTCAGCGCAGCGCATCCTCAGGAAATTGCGTTATTAAGTTTACCGTTTCGTATAAATCGCGTTTTCAGCCGGAGATTATTGGAAACCCGGTGACTTTGCACGATTTGTACCTTCTATGCCCCTCTGTAGAGTATTCCTCCGAAAACAGTAAAAACAAAAAAAGGAGCCCCTGGACTGGCATGCAGATATTTCTGCGTAATCAATTCGACAAACAACGGGGGGCTACGAAAGATAAATATTTAACGACACGAATAGGAATTTGTCGAACAGTTTGTTGCATTCGGTGGCCTTCATACATACATTTTACTCATCCTGTTTGAAATACGTATTTCCTTATTTTTATATTGCTGTATCTCTTATTTTCGCGACAGAGCGCCATGGAGTGCTGAATGAAAATCTGGAAACGATTGATCGAATTCTCTCTCGATGTCCCGGTAACACTGATACCGAGGGTTTGCCGAATTTAGAAGCGTCTCCCGACGCCCACGCGTGTCACTCCATTGGATATTGCAAAATTGAACTTTCTCGTCGACCGTGAGCTCGAGCGAAACGCCTTCGCCAACCCGTCGCCAAAGAAGCTTGGAAAATCGAAACGTCTACGTTCGTACGAACGAGTCGGTCTAATTTCTCGCGTACACAGCGCTCTATAATTTAACACGAATTTACGCTTGACCGAAGTTCTCGAACAGAGAACGTCAACGGACGTCTTTGAGAATCAACGTAGAAGCTATAGAGAGATGATCGCCGGCGCACATAAACGTAGCCCGAATTGTCTGGAAGCCTTCCTTTAACGAAGCTGTCGTCCCTCGTAATAGAACTCGAGTATTTCGTCCAGCACCACTAATAAGTGGGAGGGCCACACGATTCCACGGGAAAGGCCAATGCCTAGGGTTTGATGTTCCTTTCGAGCGGACCCTTGCGAATTCGAGAACGTCTCATTTCACGACCCCTTGAAGACCTTCATCCAAACCCCCCACCCCCTTCGCTTGGCCGGCTGACCAGCTGCATCTTCAACTACTTCGCCCCGTATCCCCTGGCCGCGATATCGATCGATCGATCGACTCATTTGAATGTTGACCGTTCTCCATCGTCGGATGTAAAATTCAAAGCACCCTCATAGGCATTTTTATACGCGACCCCTCGCCACATTTCCGGTTCTCCGTCATTTTTCTCGCCCCTTTTTTCGGGATCCGCCGATGAAAACCATATCCAACGGTGTAATCTATTTATGCAGGAATATGTGCATACCTGAGAACTGCCCCTTTCACGCCCGATCCTCGGGTATGGAAAATTATGCGACTTCGTGAGTGGATGGAGATCCACTGTAGTTTCGCTGTAATTTAAAAAAAAAATATATATATATGATAAAGGGCGTTGCGGGTAGGATTGTAGAATTTTCGTTTTAATGTCGATATTAGATGTTTATGGATAAACGATGGTGGATTCTATGGCGATGCAAGAATACTCGGGTAGGTGAACACAAAGCACAGCTGCGTCGATACAAAGACTCCGTACACTGCCTCGCGGTATGAGAAATTTTCTTGCAAATTACAGCCTCGTAAAGTTGCCGGCTTGCGCGAGAGAGGTATCCATTACATGTTCCGACAAATACTATGCAGATGTATGGCTTGTTCAGTGTAAGAACGGTAATTACGCAAGGAACCGAACTTGCGTTAAATATTCCAAGCAGCTGTTGACCCCTGTTTATACGCGAAACTAAATCATTATGGATTTTTAGCAATTCGCAATTCTCCTTCGTTTCTTCCCTCGAATAGATCACGACGATTTTTCCATTGACGCGATAAAAATTGCACGCAATACATTCTTATCGTCGTAATTAAAAGGAAAAGGAAAGTGTGAATATTTGAAAGCCCTGGGGTTAGATTTCTAGATAGATAATTAATTCGGACAGGCAAAGTTGATTTTTTCCGGTATCTATTTAATTATGGAAAACTGAGTTTCCTTCCAGTGTATAAGTGTTCTTTCCAAACTGACGAAAATTTTCAGAAGTATTTAAGCAATTTTTGTCTGTTCCCTTCGACAAGTAGTTCACACTGTTCCTGCATTTATGCGCCGCTTTCAAAAAGGCTCTAGTCCAAAGTGGCCGAAAATTCTCGTACAACACATCGGGGGTATCAGTATCACAAATATGTGTCAGTACGTTCGGCGGCACATAAATATTAACGCGGAATAATTAACAGGGCCGAGTGGGGTGGGGCGGGGTGAACGATAGCGGCGGGGCGGCGGTGTTTCTAAACAGAATTTAATTAAAACGCTCGATTCCCTTTGAATTTTTCATTTCGACGACACCGTAGGAAACGTAAATAGTCCGTGAGCTTTTTAATCATTTCCTCCTCGCCGGTCCCGGATACAAAGTTGAGCGCGCTCGCGAAACGCGCGCGCCTCCATGTTGCTCGAAGGGAACAAAAACATTGCGCGGTACAACGCTGTCATAATATACCCTGCTCGTGTCCGTCCCGCGGGTCCCACATTACGCGAACGTTAAATATTATTTTTAGGGGGACACATTTATTTGCGAATAAAAAATAGAGCTGTCTCGCGAATAAAGTGGAAGCCCGTGAAGCGTATTTCGTCGAAGCGCCTGTTGCTAAATATCCACCCTGTGTCTCTCCCTCGTTTTCTCTCCCCTCGCGTTCGTTGCGTGCGCGTGTACGTGCGATGGTCGCGTGCACGTGTGCAGGGTAATTACTTGGTAAACAGTAATTATTTTCGAGAATATAGAGGAGCGATCTATTCTGTTTTTCTCGACGGAGGCGCGGATCGCGCGACGATGAAACGCGCGAAACGCGATTAATGCTTTTTTTATTGTAAACGATTAACACGTAACCGCGGACAATTGACGTTCGCCTGGAGCAACGAGTCTCCTCGATTCGCGACAGGGTTGCGTAGATTTTCGAAATTGTTTCACGTTGCGTCGAATTGCCCGGTTGACGGTGGGAATCGAATTTATTTATTCATAGAGCTCCGACAGATCCTTCTTTTGTTCAGATGTTATTCGCCGAAGATGATTGAATTTCTGTACCGAGGAACAAATTAAAAGATATTCGAAACGCAAAACGTTACGAATGGATAGGCGTTGCAATAATTTCTCCCCTAACAAGTTGCGCTCTTAAAAAGAAATAGAAAGTTCCAGAAAAATTTCGATAACAATTAACTCAGAAAGTCCCAATTCACGATAAACGCTATCTTCGCGTTCCTCGATTATTATTGGTCACAGAATGAAGAAAGTTGAGCGATCGCGATTGTTTCGGTTCAATCCGAAAACCGCGAGCGTTCGGTGCAGCCTCAAAGACGCATCCAAGCGGTCAGCCGGGCGTTTTGCGGCATTTATTCCGGGGCTGGTGTGGCAACAAAGGGACGCGAAATCAAAGAAAAAGAACGTAAAAAAAAGGGGGGGAAAAAAATGAAATTTTTCGGTGGAGAGACCAGTAGAACTGGATGCATTTACAGATATACGTAGGATAAACGCGTATAGTGCCACAGGGGTGTGTGTCCACAATACATACAGGCGCACTGTTTTCCTCTGTCCTGCTTGTACTCAGGTGTTTCATACCCCTGCGCCCTGCTCTTACACGCGCACACGCATTCTATATACTAGCTCTTGTTGCGCTACGTAACTACGTTAGCGAAGAGAATCTGGCCGCGGGGTACTTTTTAAAAATTCGTGATTTTAAAATTCGCGTTGGCAAACAACCCCCACTCGATCCGGAGAGCGGCCACCCCCCCGTAGACCACCTACACTCCTTTCTCCCTCTTCCGATCTTTCTCTATTGCACTTTCGAAGCTGCGCCCCAATCTGCGCCCTCTCGTCACCGTTTCGACTCTTTTAGCCTGCACTCACGCTCCCGACGGCGCCAATGGATGACAAAATATAAGCTCGAAGCCTGGATTCAATCAGAAATGGCGACGCCCCGCGCGCCACACATACGCGGTGCCTCTTTTTTTTTTTTTTTATATATTCTTCCTCGTTTTTCCTTCCTCTTCCTTCTTTTTTCGGTTCTTTTTTTTGCTTCCTTTGTCGGCTTCGAACGTTCCTGTCGGCTTTTCCGGGGTCGACGGCTCGATAAATAACCATAAGAACGCAGAGACTCACTTTGTAGGCGATATGAAGCGATCATACATACGCCTTTTCGAACCGCGGCTCTAACTCTCTTTCTCCCCCCTTCCTCCTTTCAGTCTCTCTCTGTCTCTCTCCCTTTCATACTCCTGTGTTGGTACTTCAATTTTTTATTTTTTGTTCCTTTCTTCCTTTCCTTTTTTTCGGGATACCGGATAATTAAGCGATTGCTTTCCAATCCTGGCCACGATGCACTTTGATGGAAGGCCTTTTAAGATCGTTTTTCGAAAGCGTGTCGAGAGGCTTTGGTAGGTCGAGTTTGGCTTGCGGCCGCAGGGATTAGGGATCGAAGGTGGCAACTGTTGATACGCCCCGGCCGGAACGCTGAAATGTGGCGGCGTTATCCTCCCCCAACCCTTCCTGTATCCCCGTTGTTTCTACGCTGTGTCCCCGGTAAATGATTATCTTCAACATATTTGCGGTTTAGCGATGCTCCTTTAATTATTCAACTGACCCACTTACAGCGGTGCATTTAATAATGCAGCCGCTCTCGACCCGGACGCGGGTCTCCGTTCACTCGGCAGTTTCCTTACCTGGCTCTCGTTACATCGCGATTAATGCTTGTTACAAGACAGAGACTTCGCCGTTCTTCCAGTTCGGACGAAATTCATTCTGTTGAGGCGGTGATATTGATTAGACGATCTTCAACATCGATGTTCAATAAGCGGAACTAAATTCGTCTATGGTAATCTTATAATTCTACTAAGATTTTATATGAAATTGATTTCTCGTTGAATATACGTCGACGCTTTCAATTCACCTGGGGTTCGAAATTGTTTCATCGCGGGGGCTCGTCGTTCAAGGAACCAAAAAAGAACTATTAACGCGCCGCGTTCAATTCCGCGGGATTCGTAAAAATTCCCGTCGAGGTGGAATTACCGTCCGAAGAAACGCACGTAGAAGACGGAAGGAAGAGCGTTCGCTCACGTTGCGCGAATCCCACGGATACGGAATGCAGTATCGATTGAAGGCGAAGTAGACGTCGCGCGATAGAGACCGAGGGTACGGGTTAACGGTCTTCGTTGTAAGTACCAAGTGGCATTTTAACGTCGTTAACCGGCGTCCTGAGGGCGCGTGAATTCCGCGGCCGCGGGATTAAAACCGGCTAACGAGAGCGGGCCCGCGACGGTGATTGCAAATAATAAAATCTATTTTGCCGGTTTATTAAATCCGAGTGCGGAATAAAAATGTTGGCCGGATTATTGAATTATTCCGGCGCGCGCGAAACGCGGGGCGCCGCGCCGGGCCACAATAGCGGCCGCGCGACCAGAAAGGCTAACAATTTTTGCATCGACCCAAGGCATCGCTTATGAGATTTCGCCGCGGCATTACAACGAATGTTAATGAAATTGCTGGCCGCGGAAACGGCGAACGATTTCACGGTGTACCGCGGGCCGGGCCGTTTCGAACCACGGGGCATATTGTTTAAAATTACTCGAGGAGGACTGGCCGTGCTGGAAATTGTCGTTTTATGATACAGTCTACCATGGACGAAGCATCGCGACGCGATGCGCGCGGACATTTTTTAACGGCGATGGTTCATACAATTTTTACAACGCTCTCATTTCTTGTTTATATTCAGCTGCGGCGAGACGGCCGTGAAGTATTTCACGCGAATTAAATACGCGGAACTTTAGCCGCGGATGTTTTCTCGGTTAAACATTTCCATATTTGCGATGCATAGATTTTCCAAATAACTTCCGCTGTTTCATTGTCCCCGATAGAATTTGAGATACAATAGTACTCAAAATACATTTGGTCTGGCGTATAATTTTTGACGACGTTCGGCAAAGGAAATTCTTCTCAAATATACTTTTGTCGCTGTCTCGTATCGATATATGATCGTCCGCAAGTGTATCTCGAATAACGTTTGTTTTAACAAAGGGAAACAAAATTGGGATATCGTCGGTCACTTTATTCTCCCGTTCGTTTCTAATTGTCGCTCAGCAAAATAATTACTATTGTATTCGTCCCGTCGAACAAAAAGCCCAAAGCCTATTCCCAAAGAGGCGCACAAAGGAGCGGAAGGGTCGGGGTTGGGGGGGGGTTGAGTGGTATGAGTACGAAAATTAAAACAAGAAGAAAAAAAGTATACAGCGAAGCGAAACGCTCGTCGCCGATTCCATCTCTAAAGAACGAAAAACTATCTATATCCCCGGTATCATATCGATAACATTCGTTATTACTCTTTTTGACATTTCATTTCCATCACGGCCGGTGCGCTGGCGTGCACCCGGCGCCTATTTCTCTCTGCTCCACGCGCTAAGCATATAACACTCTGCCGCGACCGTGCAAAGACACCGTCCGAAGCGGGATCCGAATAAAAAATGCTCCCGGATCGAACGTATGACGAAGGCAAAAGTCATTTCGACGCCGCTCCCGTTTATTTATATTTCACAAATCGCTTTCAAAAAAAGCGCAATACTTTGGGATTATCGGAACAGCTCGTACCCCGTCGTTTGGGCAGGAGGAAAAACAACAAAAAAAAAAAGAAGCGCCACACAGGGAATCGCCTATGAGTCGCGCGAGGACCGAGCGAAAATAGAAAAAAAAGGGGGGAAAAAAAAGAGGAAGAAAATTCGGAAATATTATTAAAAGCCGCCGGACCAACTCAACCCCCTTTCGTTCTTCGCCGTCCGTTCCCATATAGTGTCTCCGGTTTCGAAACACCGCGACACAGACTGAACCGGGTTATCTTGGTGGAACAGCCTGTATGCAAACACGCTTTCGACTGTACATCGGCGTGCGCCGACCTGTCATCTTCTCCACCTTCCACTTTGTAGCGCAAAGCGTGATACGTATTAGCGGATAGAAAAGGGACGAAATAAAGCAACTTGAGTGGCCAAAACCGGGCCTGACAATCACAGACTCTATCGGCTATCGAGGATTTTTTTTCGATCACGTTTGCCTGATTGCAATCGGCCAAGCTCGTCGATATCGCGAGGAGAAGTTATGTCGCTGACCGGCTTGAATTAACGACGATGGGGATCGTTACCCCGCGACCTGAAGGATTTAATGCCAAGCGATTCGATGGCGGATTCTTGAAACCGGGTCGGTGATATTGGTCGGCGAAAAAAAATTCGAGGAAGGTCGGTACCGAGATTTTCGGCGATCGAAAAAGGGTTTCATTATCCAAAGAAACTTGCTATCGGACAGTTCGAAACGTGCGCGAATCAGGCATGGGGATATTTTCAGAAATCTCTGAATCTCTATTTTCATTGCGTGGTGTTCAGAGTAGAAGCATGCGGGTCGCGGTAATATTCTAATTAATATACGCACTTATTAAATCTGAAAATCACGGTAATCTTAAACACTGTCACTCGCGGTGAATATTGTAGCACACAGTGAAAGGTCGAAGAATAACGACCAATCTATGGCGTAATGCTTGGTCATTATTTAAGAAAAAGTAGTAGGTACTCCTTAGGTGGGCTCTTGCAGGGAAACGTCACAAGAGTATTTTTCAACATCCGGGAAAGGGACATCGATATAGAATCGCTTTTTGTACGATTACTCGAGTCGCTCGAGGAGCAATATACATTCATATAAAATATTTGTCGGCTGAAGAAGCGAACGATAATAGTATTCATTACCGGGTTAAACTGCAGTTAAACGGTCGCGTCAGTATCGTAACCGACCACGTCGTTACGTACGAAAGTGATGCAAACCGAAAGGAGAGATACAGAACTGGTTCTGACATCTTCGGTGGTTCATTACAGACCGCGCCATGGACAAAAAGCGGTTCAGAGCCGCGTATACTGTGGCTCGGCCGCATTATTATCATTAATTATACGCGCATTACGGCCACGACTGTCCGTAACAGTGTTGCAATTATTAGTATGCCGTGTAAACTCACGTGGACGACCGCAGACCTGCCTGCGAGTTAATAGTTGCACGGAATACATTAAAAGAATTCACGAAAATGAATGTTATAAATGTTACTCAGCAAGTTATTTCTTCACAAAAATATGTTCTTCCCCGTGTTAAGCAACATTCGTTTCTATCGACTTCTATCGAATTGTATTTCCATTCATCTTCGGTTATGTTCCGTACTGTTGAGGCATGGAGATATTACCCAAACACTTGCGAGGGAAATGCAATTATCGTATTTCAAGAGCACCGAAGTAATAATAAAGCACGCGAACACTGTGGAAAAATTTGAACAACAGGCAAAACAATGAAAGTATAATACAAGTCACTTACTTGTTCGATACATTATACAATATTCTCGATATAACATGTTAAATAATGATTGCTTCTATCTCTGTCACATACAAATACGTGTTTCCCCTTTATCAATAATCTATCGCCCGAAACAGTCGGAATTTTTAATCACGGCGACAGAAAGGTAGACTGTATCAGTGGAAAGATACGTCGGGATTTTAAAGATTGTACAAGGTACAAACATCATCCCTTCCAAGGCGACTTTTTTCGAAGGTCGGTCGAACCAGGGAGCCGAGTCGAGGCCGGGTTTAATGTAATGCTATAAAACCGGCATAATTTAGTAATGAACGGCCACTTTGCACAAATGGCTTCGTGCATCACGGGCAAACCAAAGAAGTCCCTTTGGCCGAGCAAGCGCGTGATAGGATAATAGTAATGTGCTTAATGGTAAATGGAGGCATTCAAGAGGCCGAGATTCAGATGGCACTCATAATGGCCGACTGAACTGGCGTATCACCCCTAATAAGTACAAGTGGCACAAAATAGCTGTAATCACTTGACATCGTGGATCGTAAGATTATCCTTCTCCCCACCCTCCTAAGACGTCGTTTCTGCTTCTCGATGTTACGACGGTCACATCGGATCTCCCTTTCTTATGCACGGCTCGTCTAATCATTTATAGTATTCCATTGGAGTCAAGGTAACAGTCCCGTTCGTTCGATTATTATTAAGCTCTGCTCAACGTTCGAGCTAAAACGACCCTATTACCAAATGAAAGTTCGCGAGTTTGATTGAAATGAAATAAATTGGGATCCCAACTCTGGCCCAGAGTGCCGCGATGTATTAGGTCTGCCTTCTTTAAAGACAAAGGTTATTTATTTCCACATTGTGTAATTTTTACCCAATACGCTTCGTCTCCGTGGCCGACAATTAGAATTGTTCAAACTGATCCGCTATTTAACCGCAGATTAACCGATTTAACCGAAGACTATTTGCGCGCTTAAACGAAAATCATGTTTGCCGGCGGAAATGCAGCGTAAAATATAAATGAAATGAATTCAAGCAGGTCAAAGGTTCAAACAGCTACCCTTAGGCGTGCCAAAATTAAGTGGCCGGGTTACAGCGAAAAGGAAAGAAAAAAGTCCTTGAAATGAAAATCGCACGACCGCGCGTTTCCCCTCGGTCGAGGTGAATTCCACAGAGTGCGAGGAAAAAGGGATGGAGGGCAGACGGTTGGTTATTTTCCTTCGCCCTCGCGATGGGTTATCGCGAAAAGGATCGAAACGGCGAGGGTGCAAGGTCACGGTAATGGACCGTACGGGAATCACGGACTAATAATAATCCAGGTCGCGTCGCACTATCGGCGGTAATTCAAAGCAAATTTAACGCGCGGCGTATCGCAATTGCGGACAAACCGTATATGTATAGAGCGGGGAAGCATAACTCACCGTGGGTTTGTTTGCATTATCTGCCGCGCTCAAATACCCATATTTATCTCATCTCTCGTGACACCCTGATGGGAGATCGTTATTTTATTGACACCTCGCGTTGCGGGAATATTAAATAACCGACGATAACGTTCGCAAATAACATTGTCCGATTCGTACATAGGGAGCCCTGTGTCGTACTTGCGGTTCTTCCGCTGAAAATCCATTTGTAAAATCCTCAATCACCGACCGGCCACGTTGAAACGAATATTGCTCACGGTGACAATACTTTGGCCAGCCGGGCCGGTCTTGCGATTTTTCTGATCGGACTGTATCAACGTGGCCGATGAATTATCGGTAAAACAGCCGGCATAATATCGCCAGCATTAATCCCGGTAATGGCGACGTGGGGTAATTATTAATTTATACGACGCCTACGAAAACGATTCGTGACGCCGGGACATTTGTCACTAGCTTAAACCATTCTCTCCCTCTCTCTCTCCCTCACTCGTCCACCCTCCTTTTCCATCCTCTATCGAACTTTTGGTCCCTCCTCGTTGCTCGTGCAACTCACCCAGTTACAAAAGCAACCGTCATCCCCTCCAACCGGTATCCGACCCCCTTTAAGAGACTGCCCGTTGTTCGTGATCGATGAAACGATTTCAATTAACAAAATGCGCCGCATCGATGCCCGCTATGGTGTCTCTCATTTCGTTGCGGCGTTTTCCGAACTCGACGAAAAATATGCTCGCACTGAAGGTTAATGGGCCGGGTCAACGAGGCCATTTTATCCAACCGGAAATCGCCCGGCAGAGATACCGTACCCGGCCGGGTCCTGCGTCATTCTGTGAACGTATTTTGATTTCCAAAGTGCTGCTTTCGGGGCGTTCTGTGTTTCCTTCGTTAATCAATTATTTTACATTATCGCGTTCCGGTGGAACGCGTGTGGCCCACCGTACGCGTTGTAAAAATTTATCCGAATTTGATATCCGTCGGATAAGTAGACTGGTGAAAGATAATTCGTTCGCGATAGGGATAATTTCCATGGATAATCTTCGAAACGAGGGAACGGTTTGTTAAATAGCTGAGCACGTGAAAAATGGTGGAAGTTCGGCGTTGGTATTCACGGAACGGAATTAACCGTGAGAATTAATGAACGCACTCGAAGGGGAATGCGATATCGATACTCGAACGGCAAGGAAACAATCGGGCAGAAATCAGATTCGCCTGGAACGCACGGTTGTACGTGCGTTTCTCACTTGAACGTCGTCTGTAACGTCGGTAGCTGCGATAATTAAGCGACTGCTCTAATGAATCCCTATTCGCATGACTAATTTGCGCGATAAACTGACTAAATAATAATCCGCGATATTTCTCCCCGGGGGAAAAGCGCGGTCGATCGGATGCAACGCGGCTCGATACACGCATACGCGTATCGACGGAGCATATTGTTGAAGGATTTCTCTGCAGGGCCGATGCAATTCGACAGGTCAACGTAGCCGATAATGCGCCCCGAATTAATTCCATTTCAATCCTCCGCGCCCCCAACGAGCTATGACTAATTTTTCTACGCGACGACTGTGCATAGTTATAACGACGTGTTCATCTGCAGACTTTGTGAAAATTGAAAATCTATCGGTCGCCGGTCCTCGTAGGGTTTAGCAAAGTATCGTTCGCCCTTCGCGTTTCTTGCAGGAATGCATCGTAATTAAATGTTTGCGCGGAATCCTCGGTGAACCGTTTGCAAATTACACATATGAATTGGTTCCGATTGATTTTGCCTTTATGGAAAATATCGCGTACCATAAATACGTATTACACGATGATACACCGGTGAACAAATATTCAATCGCAATCGTTGCCGGCGCACCGGCGGGCTGTCCGGCAATGAGTATCCGTTCACGTGTTGATTCGTTGTTGTTGTTGTTGTTGTTGTTGATTAAAATCCGTAGTGGCCCGAAACGGAGGGAAACATTTACGAAACATAGTGGAACGAGGTCTTATCGAAATTGGAAGTCGAACAAATTCCCAATTTTATAATCATGGGAAAACTTTGAATGAAATAGAACAAATAGAAAAATGAGAATTCCTCGAATAAAAAGTGAGCAAACTGTCAATGCCACGGGAGGGATATAATCCGAGGTATAACAGTGTCAGTCGATGTCTTAAACAGTGGCGGGTGGTAAAGTTTCGAGGGTGACCGTCGACCTAATTAATATCCACGGTTAATTCCCGAAAATTAGACGGCCCCGCGGCGGCAGTGACTCGCTAATGATTCAAGATGGCTGGCCGTCGAGATCTCGGGGAAAAAGTTTTTTTTATCTTCACGGACCCCACGGCCGGATCCGCCGCGAGTTCCGCATTAGCCCAAGGATCGAGATAGTTTCGCGGCGCGAGATGGCGCGATCCCATTTGCATGAAAAAGGCGAATGGAAACTTTTTTCCCGCGGACTTCAACTTTAATTCTTAATGAAAATGAGACCCTCGTGAAGTCACTAGGCTGGCACAAGATGAGATGAGAGCGAGAGGCAAGGCTGGTCCGTGGGTAGGGGTGGGACCCGCCGCTCTGGGGTGGCCGACAGCCGAGGGTAGGAGGACGCTGACTATGAACAATGAACACGAGAGGGCCGTTCCAGCGCCTTTGGCCACGCGGCCCACGGCCATGCACTTAACGTCGTTGCTCTGGAATTGTCGTTGTTTCCCCTGACCGTGTCCTACGACTTGCTGTCTAACTCCTTCGACGCGAGAAAACGGTGCACGGCCCCCCCCTGCGAATATTTGTCAATCGTGGAACGCTTGCCTCAGATGGACAAACGTTCGTTCGCGAGGGTCACTGTCCTTCTGGTGGGATTTTTCCTGGACTAGATTCGTCGAGTGTGGTTACTGTTTTAAAATCATTTCGCGACACAGGCATTCCCAGACTTGTTTTCCGTAATATTTTTACGGAACTTTAAGTTTTACTCAGTCACTGAATTGTCCCGTTAAATCATGAATATGACATCATCATTATTTAACGATAATAGTTAAGGGCGACGTAGAATACAGTTCAATCATTGAATTATTATGTAACGCTGGTGAAATAACGCTGGTTTGAGATAAACGGAACATGTAATCAGATATTTGCTATAAAAGCTATTTATTTAATGGAATTATTTAATGAAACCGATGGATAAGATAATTCCACCATAGGATAATGAAGAACGAAATTGATTCTTCGTTGATACCGTCGAAAATTTTTATTGAAGTATGTCTCTCCGATTATGAAGTACGGCGGATTCCGGGCAATCTTATTATTCAGTGGACAACATTTCGCCAACCGGATGCAGAAGAATCCGGACGAGTATATGTACTCAGTAAGTATATGCAAGCCTTTATCTTGCGGAAGGGCCCTCAAAACCTTACCGCGGGCATCACACTTGGCGAATGTACGCTCTCTTTCGAATGCAATATTGCTTTACCCGGTAGGCAGCCGAGCGCCCCGGCTGCCAGGCTCGAAACAATAGTAATCGCACTCGACTTCATACTTAACCGAACACGGTTGTGGCACTGCCAGAAGGTATGTCTCAAAATCAGGAACATAATCGTTATCCGCGCAACGCATACAACTAAACGAGCTCTAGCCCCTCGACATTACAGACTTCCTCGTCCTCGATTCTGTTTTCCAGTTTTAAAACGGGGAAATAGGGAAATTTTGTTGGCGCAGCAAACATCGAATTTCCTCAATGTTAAAGAGTCCAAAGTTAATTATACAATATCTAATATTTACTGTTACATCGTTAAGGGCATATAGTTGTAAACGCTTCGAAGAAATCCGAATTTTCGTATCGCTTTGGCCGTATAATTTCTGGCGCAGCAGTTATTTCTCCCGAATTATTAGCAAGTTCGAAACTGCACGGGAATAGTAGAATATTCAAACATTCAAACTCGTCCGCACAAAGCAATTAGCAAGTAGCATAAACTTGTCAAGGTGCACAATACAGACGAGCACCTGAACGATATCCGCGGCCGAGGAAAAAAAGAAAACAGAGCCGAAAGAAAGAAAGAAAGAAAGAAAAGAATAAAGAAAGAAAGGCAAGAAGTATATCCCCCGAAATTACACGTGCATGCAGAACACCAAATCCGCCACCAGACAGTCCCGCAACTTATCAATCGATAGTTCTGAAAATCGAAACCTGCGTTTCACGGTCGTGGCAAGGACTGTTAAAAAATCTTGGCTGAGAAAATCCCTTATGCTACCCTCACCGTCGTCGCTCTCTCCCCCGTCCGGCTCCTTTTCCACCACCTCCACCTCCTTCACCGGCAGGCTGCTTCTCCTGAGTTAACAATGGGGCGAGGCTCACGTGCGCGAGGAATCAAGTGTTCTCACACACTGGCACAGTCCACTAGACCGAGGGCGCATGCATAATACAATGACCCTGCTAAGTACTATTTTAAAACAATGCTGAAATTGCTTTAGGGGATAAAAATGAACGAGGTAGCTAGGTGTATTTTTCTCCCCCACTTCTTTGACGAGGGTGCACGTACACGACGGCCCATACACGGGGTAGTTACCGTCGCCCCTTTTGCGCCCCCTTCTTCCTGCTGTGCCTGCACATAGGCATAGCTACGTACAAAGCTCTAAGCCTTTGAGTCGCAGTCTCACCGGCGTACAATAAGGCGTCCCACTTTTTTGTTTTTACATTCACTTGGAGGGAACCGGTGGAACAGTGACAAAGAAACGATGAAACGTAGGGTGGGACAGAGAGAAAGAGGCACCGTTCGCGAACCAAGGGTGGGGTGGGGGGGAGAGACTGACTAAGGCAGAGAAAGAGAGAGCCGGAGATGTAAAGTATGTATGTCTACCGGACTGAGGAAACGACGCTTTTTTATTCTATTCTATTGTTTTTCTTACCCCAGATTTTCTCCGCTCGTATTTCGTTCTACGGGGGAAAATATTATTGGTCTTCGGCGCGGTACGTACCTTCCGTTCGAATGGGCTGCGTTTGGAGAATAACTCTTACCACTCTCTTGGCGTTTTCTTGGCCCTTGTCGATTAATCGTGTTGCGTTTTTCGTTTGCTGAGGATATTAAGGTTTCGCGACCTAAATGCAATATTTATTTTATTAATGCGCTGCGATTGTAAACTCGCCAACTCTCGTACAAATCCCCCCTCCCGCCCCCCGCTGTACCAGCGACTGTGGCGCTCGCAGAAGCTATTAGAATCACGAACGAAGAATTATCCATAAAAGTGGCACGATTTTGGGCGACGAAAGAAAGTTGCACAGGACGAACTTTTAATCGAGCATTTTCCTCGGAGACAGTTTGCCAGCTCGTCGTCTCGTTTCTTTTTCTTTGCGCCGTGTGCCCGCCGCTATTAGCGTCATCGAAAGTTGTTTTAGTCTGCGGCGAATCTATAATTCTCGCGACATGGGAACTTGACTGTCGCGTATCGATCTTCGAAATTGTCGTTTCGTTCCCGGCTGACTATAGACGTATCGCTGGGGGGAGGGGGGGGGTGGCCGAATGGCCACTCCAACCACGTCGACGCTGGGGGTTCTTAGACCGCCGTTACTTTGACATTTTTAATTACTGGCCCTTGTTTCCGGCAAGCTCACTTGTCTGTGCTTTGTGAGCCGTCGACTCACGCCAGCTTGACCGGCATTAAAAAGCGACTTCTCGCTGGAAGAAGTCGAGTGCCACGGGTTAAGCTTAAATTAGCGATCGTCTAAGGCTGTCCCGCCCGCACTTCATACGATTCCATGCTTCTCGTGCCCCCTTTGATGATCAACTGAATCGCGGACGTGGAATCTCGCCGATTGTTAACACATTTACAACCATCCCTGTGGGATTGCTTAATTTCATAAAATGCAAGCTGAACGGACGGGTATTCATTGACGCGTCCTTTCATTGTACAATAAGCAGTTAAAATTGCAAAAGAAATTTGGCGGCGAATTCTGTTTTAATAGTTGTGGCAAAATTCGGGGAACTTGGTGGAAATGAGATTTTACTATTATTATTATTGGCAGTAGCGGCAGTAGTATTACTATTGTTATGATTTATGCCGTGCAAGTTAATGTTGTATCGCGACAGGATCGATTAGAAATAAATGGTTTCGCAGCTTTTGCGAATGACAAGTGCATCGTGGGAATATGATCCCATTATTGATTCCTCCGATGGCTCAACGATTCTTCATCTTTGATACGAATACCGAACTAAGAAATAAGAGAACCGGCCCTTCGTTCTGTTCGCTCCTCGCTCCTTTGTTAATACGATTCGTCGTAAGTAAATCGATTAGGCGACATTAAATCTTGCCGGGCTTTAGATTCGTTTATAAGCGGCACTCCGATAATTATGGTATTTTTATTGTAAATGAAACGAAAAGCAGGGGGTAAGAGCGGTGAACGACCGGTGTCCCGCGCTCCCTTTCATCGTCTCTAACGCAATTTTTCAATGTCGTTACCTGCAACGTTTGAGAGAAAGTGGAGGCTTTTAAGGTAAACTAATGTTTCGGTGTTTTTCGCGGATGACAGTCGACACGATCGTAATTGTCGGCATTAGATTCCAGTGCTTCGTTCTTGAACAATCTGAAATAACTCAATCGTCTAACGTTCGCGAAAGATGTTCGATAAATCCACTATCGACTAACGTCGAGCGTTTATATAGATATAAATTTGGAACGCTCGCAGGATGATCAGCACTCTCGCATATCATTTAATAATACAAGTGAAATTTGTTGAATTCGATGGACGAGCCTCGATACACGATTAATTAGCTTGGAAACGATTAATGGAATCGATCGTTTCGTGGCTCACTTATCATTGCCGGGGGCGAATTGCCGGCTATTTATAAACGGCACCACGAATCCGCCGATTAGAAACATGCGCGTTTCCAAAATTAGCGTCACCCCGTAGGCATAATGTAGATAGCCGTCCTCGCGTGAAACCAATAATCGCGTGGCACGGTGTTGGATATAGATTAGAAGGGCGAGTCGGCATAGCTAATACACGCGTTAATAAGAGCCCGTGTTTCGAGCTCGGAGCTCTGTATATAAGCGTCAGCCATGTAATTTCTAACCACATTTCCCTGTATTCGCTTGAAACGTATGCACACGTACGAACGAAGGTGGCTGGAAGTTACGAGCTTGTATACCGTGTGTCTCGATACGGAAACGGGTTAAGTAATTCGCGTAACAATTCTAATCCGCGACCCTGCGCACCTATAAGTAACCCAATATTTTCGCGGGACGATCGAGTTCTCGTTAATATTCGACGACTGAATGCAATATTTAAATTGAAGGAAGCGGTAAGAAGGGATGCGAAAGTATAAAATGTTCCATTTGGGTGGAATATTTCAGGACGCCGTTTTAAAATGTTAAGAACGTCCTTCCCGGTTATTCGAACGGTTAATAATTGACGTTCGCGAGGGTGACGAATGTGCGAAGCGTTTATATCTGCATTTCAATCAGAACATAGATGTCCGTGCGAATCATAATTCACTTCCTCACATTGATCGGTCTTGTTGTCAACTTCGGCCTGAAAATCGGAAACTCGACCGAACATTCGAGCTTCGACAACAAAATAATTCGCCTTAATAAAGGCCGATCTTCTTCCCGATAATTCAAATCTTCCCCTAATTGATCAAGCAACTTCTTTATCCGTACGTTCGAACGAAATGAACCACGCAAATTCGATTCAGCGGGAACCCCTCCTCTGGGTCGCAGTCGTCTCGTTGAAACTATTACCGACCCACAATATTCTACCCTGTCCGTAACCGAATCCATCGAGCCGGCCCGCAATTAAAAACGTAGCTGTCGATGACAGTGTTCGCGGCGTTCACGCGAGATCCTTGTCGATCCTCGGAAGAGTTTACGAGACGGGAGTTCCGGCCACGTTCCGCGAAACGTTCCGGTGTTTAAGCAACTAGCCGGGGCAGCGTATCACCCGTTACAATTCGACTAGACGAGTACTTATACGCCTACATAGCAGGCTACACCGGTAGCCGTGCACACTCGCAGAAGACAGAGAGAGGGTGGTGGCTGTCCGTAGCCCGCAGCCTGTAGTCACGTAATTAGGTGATTAAAATTAGATCTCGCATCAGCCAGAAACTCAATTAGCAATTAAACGTGGCATTTTCTCTAATTACGATACGTTCTCACTAATTACAGTAGCGAACCTTCCCTCCCTGTTTCTCGAAACGAAACTCCTCTCTCTCTCTGTCGCTCCCCCGCCCCTGCCCCTAATTCTCGCCCTACCCATCACCTACCCCTTTTCCGTCCCGCACCCTCGCAGAGGTTCCTCTTGTGCACGCAATTTCGCTCTCTTTCCATCGACAACTTTACCTGCCCCTCCCCCATTTGCACTTACGTGTCCTCCGTCGAGCCGTTAGCATCGCCGCGCAGAATTCAGAGAAACGAGCCGGATACGACGCGACGCGATACACCCGTGTCGATTCGTCGCGAGTATCGATGCCAATTGCTTCACCGGGTCTGACTGCTCGGGCTCCAGGCTTTCATCGACCCTTCGACGTCGGCGACGATGATCATCGACGCACTCGGCTTGTCGAATTACCGCAGGAGAAACGCGTTTTCTGTGACTCTTTCGCGAGACCACCGATTCATCAACCCCCCCTCCTTGATCTAGTTACGTTTCACTTGGTCTGGGGTGAAGGTTGATCATGCCTGATCGACGAGATCGCGGAACGAAGACTTGGGGGGCTGGAGGCAACTCGTTCCACAGGATCGCGGAGCAGTTGCTCGCCTCCTACCCGCGTGATGTTTTTATTTTCTGTCGCGTTTCGTAGGGATTTAAGGGTTGGATTGCGCAACGACGAGGAGCGAAGGACATTTCGCTTCATTTTTACTCTCTGCTTGCCTCGAGTGTCTTTATTAATTTGATATTGGGGATTGTTCGATTTGTCTCTCTTTTTACGTCGACGGGGAGTGTTTAAGCGTCGGGGAGCGTCGTCGATATCCGAGATCACTTCCCACGCGAACGTCTGTGGCGTCGTAAAGTCCTGCCTCGAAGATTGCCGAGATCGTTTCGATCCGGCGATAAACCCGCCGGATGGATTCAGCCATTAGCATAATGCGGGGAATGTCTGTATTACAGTTTTCGGCCAGGCTAACCGGCGCGCCGCGATTACACCGGGGAACAGTCATTATCCTCTGAAAACGTCATTAAAGAACGATTTCTCGGAATGTTCCTGCGTGCCACTTCTTTATTATTCCACATCTGTAAAGGAGCTCCGCGGCGCACGGTAATTATCGTTTTCCGAAAATTCATTTGCGGCGTTGCCTCGCATCAATCACCCTCGTCCCGTGGTTCCTTTAACGCGTTTGCCCTCGAACGAATTTATCGGAAGGAAAGGCCGCCGGTAAATGTTTCCTCGGAGCGTTTCGCGTCAAGAAAAATTGACGCGCTCAAAGTTGAACCGTTGAACGTTTCAAGTCGAATACAGAAAGTTTTCAAGAATTTCGAGCAAGGCTCGGCGGCGAGCGATTACTCATCGTAGAGGATCCGCGGTGCGGGATAGGTTTCGCCCGAAATCAGGTTGGCTCGCGTCGACAGATGAAAGCGTTTATTATCAGGCGGCTAACAGAAACGCGATGCTGCTGCACGGTCACGGGTGCCGATTATTTTAATCACCACGGAATTACCGTCGCATTCACCTGTCCCAATGAATAATCATATCGAATTACACACGAACGGCTCTCAATCGTAGATACGATTATACAGCGTAGGTACGTTACGTAACACCAGCCGACTTAATTATTGAACGGGAGTCAGGCGCGACTATTGGGTTTGGTAATTTGCCACTTACACGGATTGTCGTATATGCGCCGGTGAGACAGGGGCATGTATGTACGTGCCCGAGATTGTTATTTCGGATATCTGATGATGAACGCGCGTCTGATTCTCGTAAGCACGTGTTGTCGGCAGTGGCTTGAATTATTGGTATTGTCGATTAAATAGCTGACGTTAAATCGTCATTGCCCCGGTGTCGTGCATTCTCGACGCGCGATACTCTTTTCCCGCAGTGACGTGGAATGGTTTTATGGTATCCAGGTGCGTCGGTGATTTTTAATTTAACGCTAAACGTTAGAAAAATTAATTCGAACAGAAAATATCGCCCACGTTCGTTTGTATTCCTTCTGCGCGCGTCTATCGTTTTTCGTAATGTCTTCTTTTCAGGCTACGTCGATCGATAATTCACGTTTCATTCGATTTCGTCTCTGTTCCCGTTCGACTTCTTTTCCGCAGCTTCGACATCTGTTAATACATTTATTTAATCCCCTCCGTTCGACGAGGCTCATTAATTGAAATCCGCGCCGCTTTAAACGCTCCTCAAGGGTGTACCGTTCGCGCTGATTTCAATTATTGGTGTCGTCGATCAATTAACCGAAGTTAATTGGTGGCTCGAAGACCGCAGTCCGCTTCTTCATAACGACACCGGGGCAAATAGGCTCGACGAGACCCTTTTTTCCCTATATAATTCGCTTCAAATTGGCGCACACTCGAATTACTTTATGCAATTATTACTCCGCGGTAATTCGTTCGGGGGACGAGGGTGGCCGTGACGCCATCCTTAAACAGGTATCCCAGGGTACGATTGGTTGAATCCGCGAGTTAAATGAGTTTTACCAGTCGTCTCTTTTTATTCCTTCGCCATCCTTCTCTGTATTGACGAAAGAAGTACCACCGATAAAATACGATACGCCTCACATAACAATGTCGCCCTCTCGGTTAATATTACGTGTAACGCGAGTCCGGTTAGTTTCGAGAGGAAAGGGGAAAATTAGTTCGACACAAAACATTAGAAAATACACTAGCGATTGGGCACCGATCGATAGAGTTGTCCAGGCATCACGCTGATCCTGAAATCCTCCGGACTGGCGAGACGTATAATTAAAGCAATATTTGGGCTTAGGTAATTACGGTCCATTGCCTGGTACCCCGGCAAAACAGCAGACTCAATAAGATACGCATGCTTGGCAAACATTATGTCACATAGCCGAATTACGTCCCTCCGTTCCATTAGCCGAGTTGGAATAAAGTTGCCGATCGATAGGCTTACGCTCGCTCTCTGTACTCTAAGTATAGTACTTCTGAGATGAGCCTGGAAATAGTGAATCGGAAAGTGGACGGGTGAAAAACCGTTTCATCGGGCACGCAGGAAGTATGATACAAACGATTAATGGGTACACGAAGATTTCGAGCAATAGTGCGAGTAATTTGATAATATTGTAGTATAATTTTGTGTAATTATTAAGGGGAAGATGTTCGTGCTCGTCAACGAAGATCGGCGGTATTTTCAAAGGATATAATAAATTAAACTCCTCACCTTCGCCGAGCCATTAAACATTCGGAAGGGGTATAACTTTTAATTAAAATATTTCGACGCCAAAAATTATTGCCGCCGTTCGCGATTTCCCCCGCCTTATCTACTGCGAATTCCATGAACGGCAAATGATTATTTAATAACGCTGTGAAATATCGTTCAATTCTCACGCAATTCACAATCGTCGTTATAAAATATCTGCAGGTGTTTATCGTAACAGGCGACGTAATATACATCGGAATCGTTCGGAATATTAACGTCGGTGACGTTAATTGGCGAAAAGAAAGAGGAGAAGAAAAAGAATGGTCGGTCTGAGCCGATTACGCGATATTACGTCGTTCGAAGAAGCAAGTATCGATCTACACAGGCGAGAACGGCTACATCCGTCGACGTAGGAGTGTTTACGGGCGCAAAGGGGTGACAAGGGGAGGGAGAGGGTATTAAAATTAAAATTGATGGACTGCAGTATCGTAGCCAGCGGAATAATCTGGAAAGTTATGGACCTCGTAATTTACCGCGGCCTTACTTAAATTCATAATGAGACGCATTTAAAGCAGCTGCCGGTAATCGCGGCGATTAAAACGTCCTTAAGCGTGTACCGAGACAAATTATATGCCTGGTTACGAAACAACGATTTTCATTTGCTCCTTTGTTTTTTTTTTTTTCGCCTTTCTGCGTACCACGAGTTTCGCCACCGATTTTTGGCCCTCGCCCGTTGTTCAATCCCAGAAACGCGAACCCGTTCGTTCGTTTCCCGACTCGAATTGCCGAGGCTGCTAAAACGATGGCGCACGCGCACCCCCCGCCGCGTACATCTAATTGCAAATGAACGATGATTCACCCAGCACCGTTTAACCCTGAGTTACACGTGAGTTTCACGTTTTGCGATAACTCGATGCGATTAAACAATTTGCGGCCGACGAATATTCGAGGCGCAAATTTAGCTTCAATTTAATTTACTTCGACGAAGAATATTTATTACGATTGCCGATGATTATGCAATTTACAAGGAGGGTATTAAACCGCGTGCGAAGGAAAAAAAAGTAGAAAATCCGTTGTGTCTCTCTGCTGATCCATAGATTATACAATTTTAATTCGCAACAATAGTTCCACGGCGTTTCTTTGCTCTTTTTGTTTTCATCCCGCGGCGAAATTTCCATTCGAAATTAGTCATAGTAGACGGGATGACCGAGGCTGCATCCCTGTATGCAAGAACGATATCGAGACACTTGTGGAAATTGATTACCGCTTTCGATCGAACCCGTATCAAATTCAACAAATATAATTGCAGCAAAAACGAGGCTTTACCAGCACGACACGTTCCCCGCACGTATTCGACAATTATTTCTCCATCCATTTCCTATCGCCGCAACCACGATATTCTCGAAGAATCCGATATATTCAATTAACGTTATACCGCACTTCCACTTGCGGATCCGCCACGTTTCCACGTTGCCGTAGGAAAGAGTAATTCTTTTCCAGGACGCCACGTTTTTTGCACGGGCAACTTTATGAGGTCAATATGCGGTTGCGGTCGCTTACGATTTTAATTCGACCGGTACACGTTCTTTCGCCGGTCTCAATCTTCGTCTGACCGAAACTGGATAACGATTTTTAGTGCCGGGCTCGCGTCAAACCGATACACGGGCTGGGAAAAATTTACACGAATCAATTCGCATCCATTCGCCGAGACCGTGGTAGCCTTTTCTGAATGTGGAATTGGTGGACGGTAATATTCGTGAGGCGAAATTTGTTGGTTATTTAAACGTGAATATAAGGCAAGGTGGATTAATTTGACGAAAAGGATTACCCGTGATTTTTTCATTAGTTTCGATACCTCTGCGAACGTTTTTCGAGGTACATATTCTGTAACTGGTGGAAATTTTTTTTTTTACACTGTTTGCTACTCCTGTTTGCAATGTTTTCGAATTGTTTTGAATTTTTCTATATGTGGGTATAGCAGCGAACTAAACGTACATATATTTTTACATGGCAATAGAAGCTGGGATATTTATAGTTTCGAAATAATCTTCCATTATTTCGATTATATTTACAAACAGTACTTTTCCACAATTATACCGATGAAGTGTCATCGTTGACAAAACTTTACAACTAATTCCGCCTTAAACACCATTGCCCGTTCTCGTAAAGTCGTATGAATTTTTTCGAAGAGCCGGGTGGTTTTGTGCACGACAGAAATTGACATTCCTCTTAATCACCCTATACCACTTATTACCCACACCTATACGAAATAACGACACGCCGCAACAGAGAGGGGTGGCCGCTTCGGAAAAACATTTTTTTTTTCACGATGAAAATTCCTTACGCCGATAAATCATGATTATTTGACCGAGGCTTCCCCGACTGGGCAGTATATTTTACTTACAAAGTCACACGTTGGATCACGTGCACACTTTTTTTCCCCGGCTGCCGGGTATTACATTTTTAAATGGTTTTTACGTTTTGAATAGCAATGGGGGTCTGCTTGCATACCTTTACGTGGCCTGTGATGCGTCCCCGTTCGCCACCCCTTTCATCGAGTGGACGAGCTATACGCGGGGCTAAAGATTACAGCCTTTCAAGGCCACCGAGTCGTTTCTCTCAACACGTACCTCTAAATTTCACGAATTTTACCTTATCAGCTTTATTGTCCGCCCCTCGGCTAAAACTGAATTCACGACAATTCTTTTCCGCGGCGACATTAAATTTCCGCGTCACTTTACAACGTAATATTCCTTGAACGTGGAACGAAATATTATTAACGAAAATAAAACCGGTAAACCGCAGTAAATTGGAAAGTCGTTTAATAAAACAAATCCTAATAAATACGGGCTGCTGTTTTGTAAAATAAAATTACTCGCTCAGCGGTGTACGTATTGAAAGAGAATTCTTTCAATCGAATGCCGCATAATATATTAATAAATAACATTTCTGCATACTTCAGTCAACCGTGAAAGTAATCGAATATTGCATCTCCGAGAAGCCGTAGGATTGCAAAACGAACAACAATATTGATGACAATGAGAGCACCCGGAAATCTGTATGCCCGTGAAAGAATCGAAAAGCTCGCGCAACAATTTATAACAAATTAGCGATCGTATCCGTACGAAATCATTCTCCCGGGTCACAATTGCCATCCGTTCGCTTTTCAAATCGCCAGGCCACACTTAAGCGACCCAGTCGAAGTCCAGTTTCCCGCAGTCGTGCACGATATCGTTTGTGTCAGACGGGCGCCAACCTCATTTGCGAGGCTTTCGTTGGAACTTCGCGGCCAAGAATTATAATTAAGATCCTGTGGCGTTCTCCTTACCCTCTCCGTTGTCCGCCGCGTCTTCCCCAGTTCTCCTCCACTGGCACCGACTACCTTCCGTGATATTACATTCCATTCCGAGCTGGATCAATCCTCTAATGGCCGGAAGTTTAATTTGTGCGCCGCTACAAAATAATCGCGAGCAAGGCCGGGGAAGCGTGACCCGCCGCGCCGCGCCGCGCCGAGAGGTTTATTATTCATAAGCTCTTATTACCGGGCCGATTCGTCGTTCCTCTCGTCGACGTCTCGAAGCTTGAGAAAAAAAATCCTCCCCGTCACCACGGCCGCCGAAATACAATTGAAACGACGCGATCGAAAACTCGGGGATCGAGATCGGGGATATCGCGCAAGTCGTCGCGCGAAGGAAAACGATCCGCGAAGCAACGGAAACGTGTTTCGATCGGCGACGTTCGACTGACGTCGAATATCTTTTCCTCCATTAAAATCGGTAAAGCTTCTCGATCGCGGCGAGCGAGACGCTCGTCGAACAGCGCCAACGCGTATCGCGAACGAACGACACTCGATTCGCGGCGTCGGGGTACGACACAACCCTCGCCGCGGGTAAATATTAATCGCGGCCCGGTGTCGAAGGGCGCGCGTTGAAATTCGCGCGATCTGCATACGGAATCCTGTTACTCCATGGTTGAATCGGTAAGCGTCGCTCGTCACGTCGGACGGAAACGCGCTGCGCAAGAATAGAATAACACGCGGCGGACGAGCGGAATGCGGAGGCACGGCTGGACGTTTCGCGTGTATATTATACGGGCGTTTTACACGGAACTACGGTAATTTCGCGGGACGATTCGCGCGCGTCGAAAGTTATTCGTTTGATTCGTTACCAGCGAAACGAGCACGCCTCGCCATCGTGCTCGCTGAAATGCAAAACGTTTTCGTATCGCTACGCCCGGAGTCGAGATACATTTTTTTCAAAGCAAGTCCCGTACGGCATCAGAGGTGGGCGCGGGAGAGACAGAGAGGCGATGGGAGAGAGAAAGAGAGAACGAGAGAGCGAGATAGGGAGGGGAGAAAGGTGGATGAAATCGCGAGGGTGCGGGAGTGTACGGGACGAGGTAGAAGTGTAGAGAGAGCCCCCATATGAAACCGTTATCTGCACCGATTCAGCAATATTTTTACATTTGCTACCCCCTCCCCAACCCTCTCACGGTGCCCTCCCCTTTTTATGCCCATACCCCCTTAATCTGAAGCCCGCAACCTAACGAATGTACGAGTACAACGGGGCTTACATTGACTGTCGTTGGCGCAGTTTCGCCGGCCGGCATTGGCACAGAGAGGCCGAAAAATCCCGAACACTTTAGACTCCGTTTGTTATTATTACGAATTCGATCGCCGCGTCCCGCTACTACGGCGTTACAGTAGCCCGTGCACGCATCGACTTCCTTCTATTATCCTTCCGGTGCTTTTATTATTCCTCATTTTTGATACGGCGCGGTTTCTACATTTTTTTTTGTTTTCACTTTTCTCTTCGCAGTCGGCAGGTATTTTTGTTTTCGTCTGATCGCGTAATCATCCCCCTCGATAGATCCACCGGTGGATCCGGCCCGGCGGATGATCCGAGTAATGTCACCAGATATTTATAGCGCGTTCATTCGCATGCCGCGCAGAGGAAAAGCGTTATTTTCGAGATCCATAGTAAATAAAATTGCAGATTAATTCTGGCTAAAATACTACGCCGAGGAACACTGCGACGCGTTGTTATCGTTGGGATACGGTTGGCAAAAAAGAGAAAGGGAGGAAAAAAAAATCGAAGAGAAACGGAGACAGACAGAGCAGCGGAGGGGGTTTGGGAAAACAGAAACGATTGTGTACGGTTATCGAAACAAAAAAAAAAAAAAGAAAAACGAGAGAACAGCGAAGGAAGAAAACGCTCGCGGGGGGGTGGGCGTGGAGCGGAGAGAGAAATGAGACAGACGAGACGGTGTTCGTTCCGCGGTATGAAAGTCATCAAATTGGACTTATCAAACGGCGCTGATCCATCGGGGCAACGAATCGAGCCACAATAGTGGAACTGATTTTCGCGGTTCACGTAACGAGCACGGTTGAGCTGTTGAATCGAGGGTTCACGCGCAGTTGAACCGCTGAGTGGCCGTGAGTCACCTTAGAATACGACAGTGGTGCTTCGAAAGGGAGGAAAGCGTACGGGGCGGGGAGAATCGAGGGAAAAAAAAAGGAAATAAAAGAAACGAGAAACACCGTATCACAGGGAAATAGAGGATCCGACTGAGCCGTTCCTGTGTCAAATTGTTCCGACTGGATTTTACTTCACGAATGCGTTCATTCTCGCAATGCGTGTAATCATTCGAGTGGATCTCCACGCCGGCGTGTCATCGTTCTCCACTGATTACCGCGGGATGCTCCACGTGTCTATTATATGTCGCGAATATTTACCCGGGACTCCGGTCAATGTTTATTGCCATTTGCCGCGGTGCTCGCGACGCCGACCGATCATCGAAGTGAACGAGGGTGAGAGCCGCTGCACGACTACGCAACGGGAACCCAAGCAGCGCGCAGCCCTCGGTATAATTCCACCCTTACAATTATCCCCGGCATTAAAAACACGATGTTAATTTCTCCGAGCAGAACCCCGGGAACCCCTTCGATTCAATCGATTTGTAATTCTGCGCCTAAGCGTTGCCATCTTGCGCGATACGCGCCGCCGATGAATTCGTAATATTCAACCCCTCCTTGACGAACGTCGAGCGACGACAACGGTGCCTCGTCGAGATGGCGAGGGGCGAGGTGTACGCCGCGGCGCGGCGGTTGGAAACTATTTCGAATTCACAATTTCCGTCCTTAATTCGGCGGCTCGTCGATCTCGTCTCGGCACGAAATCGCACCGGCACGTATGAAATTAATCTGCCTGAAATCGAGATGGGGCGAATCACCTCCCGATGTTCATGTGGAATAAAAATCTGTATATATACATATATCGGAATTGTGGCAGGGAGGAAATTCTTTTTTTCGTCAGCCTTCGTTTTCGAGAAGATCGATTTTTGGAAATGCATGAGATATACGGGTGCCGTTGATTAAGCTATCTGATATTTACATGTAAAGTGCTCCAATTTAGAAGTCTGAGTGCTCGAGGAATAGGTAATACGGTGCCCGGGCCACTTATTGCGTAGCTTAGTGAGCCGAAAGTATTGTTGAATTGGAATGAGACCTCTATTAACGACTATTCCTAGTTTTCCAGTCCCTGAACAAGCCTGATCTCGTTTCGCGCACACCTTCTCCACCGTTCCCTTAATAAACATCTTTCCAATACGCTTGCTGGAGAAGTGCATTTTAATTGAATCATAGGTTAAAACTATTGAAACATCGACGGTGCTTCGAATTACTCTAAAACCAATTTCCTCTCTCTCTCTCTAAAAAAAGAAACCTTCATCTAAAACAGCAACCCTGCTTAATTTCCCCCTTCAAAGTACACACATCCTCCGCGATCAATTACAGTACAGCCTGCATTCTAATCGCGAACCATCTGTCACAGTATGAAAATTGAGTTTCGCCCCGTGCCGGCCACCGTCTCAGAAACAACGCGAGCAATCGAATTCGACGGAAAAAGAAATCCCAACCTGCTTGTATTCCCGAGCGGAAGAGGCGAGAGAAATTGGTGGCTCGTTTCTGGCATTGTCTAAAATTTCGTACATCTTCACCCTCGTCTCGAGGGTCGCCTCTGGGTGGCCCTCTCTCTTCACCGGCTCGTCCACTTTCCCGTGGCCGCCGGCGGGTTTTGCAAATGTCGTGAAAAAAAGTTTTGATTCGCGTCTTGACCGTTGTTCGCCCTCGTTTCACAAGGGTATCTCCCCTTCGCCCCGTGCGTGCCCAAGTGGTCCGGACGCATAATGCAGACGCACATGATGGCGGCGTTGGCCGCGCGGGGGGGCGAAGGGGGCGGTATAATTAGGGACTTGAAGGGGCGGCTCGCAGAGGAGAGGAAGTAGAAGAGGCTGACAGATGTGGGAGCATTGTTTTATAGGGTGAACGCCACCCCCTTTCACCCTCGGCCCCCGTTATTTCCCTGCTACTCCTTTTGCGCCCGTGTCTTCTGGCTACACCCCGTGGCGCGTGGCGTGCTGTGATTTAAAATAGGTCCGTCGATTTCGTGGATTTGCGGCCCGGTCTATCCGTGACCGTGTGAATTTTTTTCGCCCGTTCTGCTTGGGCCTTAAGATGAAACAGACTCTGGCTTTCCTGTGTGCTCCTCGAAGCAGGTGTAGCGAAGGTCTCGCGAAACGGTACACGCGCTTCCGTGAAATTCACCCGTCGGTTGTGAAATCTCGCTTGAAAAGTTTCATTTCCCGAAAATCGATTCGACGGAAGTGGTCGAGGAATTCTCACGGCGCTGATACTGCCGCGGATAACTCTCTTATTAATGGAACGATACATTTTTTTCCTCCCGCGAAACGTGGGTAACTATTTGGCAATTTTTTAATTTCGGCGTGTCGATCTGTTTCCTACGCGAACCGAGACGCGCGCTGGTTCTCGAAGTTTCGTTATTTAAACAGGCCGTGGCCGGTTTCGCGATTCGATTTCACGGATGAAGCGATTCGCTGGTTACGAGATATCGATATAACAATACCGACCCGGCAACAGCGCGCCGGATCCTCCGAGTGGTTATCGTGGATGTTTGAATTTTCGCGCCCGCCAATGAGTCACGTCTTTGAGCTTTAATTTCTCTAAAAAAAAATCTGAGTAATCACGGGAGAGGCCGGCGAACATGTGCAGTCACACCTCTCATTAGGTTTTTGACAGCCCTTCATACGAGGATCAACCCACCCTGTGCATCCACCCGACCGTTCCCAACCCCCCGGCCGTCCCTGCACGCTTCTTTGTTCTTTGTCTCACTGAATGCTAGCAACCCCTCTGCTGTGAGGCTTAAATCAGTCGAACGTCGAATATGAGCACGAAATTCACGAGTCGAGCGGCAATTAAAATATTCTTTACAAGCCGTGCCCGTGTATGCCGGGCCATCGTTTATTCCCACAACGATAATGAACGATCAATATGAAATTCTAGAATGTCGTCGTTGGGACCGATTAAAAAGAAAGAAAAGAAAAAAATAGAAGAGAAGAATGCAACGAGGTGAAATCTCCAGCTGTGTTGCCAGGCCCTTCTTCTTTGTCTCTCGAACGAACGACCAGTTTGTTTTTTTTGCCCTCCTGCAAGTATTTTTACGATGTAATCGATTTTTCGAACGGTTAGTTGGACGATGTTGCTCCGACTGTCGATACACGTGTATCGCCGACGTTTCGACGTTTACATAAATGATTAAAGACCGAGGCTTAATTGCGGGTAATACTAGAAGGCGCACACACTCGTCTCGATACGTTCGATTCATAAATATTCCAGTAGCGGTTGATTTATTGGCGAGGCAGTCTGATAACCTCTTATCCGCAAGCTTCAGTTATCATCGTTCACAATCGACTATTAATAAACACCGGGGAGGATTTAAGAGACCTCGATCTAGAATTGAATGTGTATAGTCTGTCATATCTGTAATGCGATTCAGTTGCTCGTCGTTAAGATTTACTTATCGTTGCAGTGCATCGACTGTAAGCGAGTGTCTTCGAAGCGATACTGATGTGATTCCGTAGAATTTTATTGACGGAGGCTGAAGAACATTCCGATAGAACGGAAAGGATAGAATATTATTTTCGAACACGGAACTCAATTATCTATTTCGGCAGATTACAACAAGACGTGACGGAAAATTATTCCCAGTTTGCGTAACGGGGATGACGCACAGTCTATTACGGAATAATATAACGCCGAGTATAGCAGCATGGAGGTGCTCAAAAATTTCCCAAGGTCGTTCTCCAGTGTCGAAGAAATCCTTCCGCGTCACCCGTATCGCCGGTTTAAACGTTTCAGCATCACCATTCGTAGACTACAGTTACCGGGGCACGTTACAGAATGCTGACACCTGTTATTACTGTCACATGCAATCGGAGTGTTAGATAGCGATCTAATATTTCTCGACAGCCGTGATCGATGGTTCGGTAACACCCGGGTCAAACACTAATCCTTCTCGCCGACAAGGCACGCGATTATTATTATCACCTGGAGCAATAAAACTTATCGGATGTCGTTGAAGTAACCGGCGCTATTAAAATCATGTTCACGGAAAGAAGTCGAGTCCCTCCTTCGATGTCATTCCCTTTACAAGATTACCAGAATCGATACCGCTAAACAGGCCGAAAGGGGTAGGAAGAATGGACAAGAAGAATCCAGTCATAAAGCGATAGGGGGCGGGCGAGGTGAAAGGAAGATGAACGACAGACTGGAAAACTGGAAAGAGAACGTGTTTGTCATCGGCGAAAATCGACCTCGAACGACCGTGCGAGAAAGTAAGAGGGACGATAGATAGAAAGGGAGCAGCGGCGAACGAAGCAAGTGCCACGCCGCGAGAAGCGAGTGCGTAGCTTAATTTCCTGCTAAATTACTACTTTAATAGGAAAGATGAACGCCGTTGATGAGGAGGGTGAGCCAGAATATAAATAGGGGGTACTACTCCCTTTCCTACTCTCTCTCTCTCTCGCTATCTCTATCTCTATCTCGCTCCTCGCCTCTCGACACCCTTCAACAAGCCTCTCTCTCTCTCTCTGTCTTGTTTTCTTCCTCGTTCCTCTTTAGCAACCCCTTAACACGAGACATCATCGTCGCTCGGTTAACAGCGTGACAGGAGATGGAGGATGATGATTCACGGGCGTGACGATTTCACAAAGAGTTTTTTTCCCTCGCGAACTTGGCCAATTTCACGTGACTTTACGACCAGACACGATGTCTCGGGATCGTCAAACGGGAAAATCGAGGGCTCGCCGGGGTCGGAGGTGGGCGTCTCTCGTGCCAGAAGATCGTTCGTTTTTTTTTATATAATTGGTCGATGAATTATGGTTGCCCTGGGTGACGGAACCCGTATTGTATATGAAAATTGGTGCGCCGATTTTTGTGACAGGTACTATGGAGAATAATAAAAACGTTCAACGAACAGTTAAGACGACGTAAAGAATTTTTTTAAATTCGCGCATTTATTTGTTCTGTCTTTATCGGTGATTATCGTGATTGCAATTGCTAACCATTGTACGTAAGACAATCTAGAGGAGGACGCTCAAAGTTCCTCAATAAATTTATACAAAATTTAGCATATACATCTCCGTTTCGTTAATCAACGCGTTCTAATTCTTCGGACGTACCAATTCATCGCGTGCTCAAACAAATTGTCGATCACCGAGAACTGTGCCGGCTGTCCGATGCAAGGCCGGCGTTCGCGTTCCTCCGAAAATTCGAGGCACCCGAGGCAACGCGGAATCGCGAGCGGCAAAGAGGAATTCGTCCGATTAACAACCAAGGAACGCGACTCGCAATTAAAGTTCGATACGGCCGATAAAAGATGAGGAGGGCGAAGGGCCCGGTTCCGGGGCAAGAAATTCGCATAACAATTATCGATCGTCCGTTAATCTCCTCTTTGTTCCCCTTTCGTGCCCTCTGACTCAGACCCCTCGCCGCGGCATCGCGCATTTCAACAGAGGAAAACGAGCCGCCACAAAGCGGATCGCTTTAGTCGTCTTATACATCTCGTGGAAGTTAACAAACATTGTGTTCCTTATCTCTCCACGGCACAATTAATGCGAGAGGAACCCTTTGGCCTTCTTCCTGAAGCGACCCACCCCCACCCCCACCCCCCCTCCGTTTCCCACCCTTTTCCTCTTTCCAGCCACTTTCTTCCTCCTCTTCTTCGCCGTTTCATCCAGCATCCACAGCCACCACCGCTGCCATCGTCTCGTTCCGAGGCGCCTTTGGTGCTTTCCTTAACGCGGTATTACTTATGTAGATGAGCCTCGCAATTCCTATACATTATTTGCGAAGAGCTCGACCCGTCGAAGGGCGGCGAAACGGACGCCGGTTGGGGGAGGCGAACGGGGGTAAAAGGATCTCGAAGTTTCTAGATTGCGCGCCGCGGCGCTGTGCAAATTCCGAATCGCGCCCGCAGAGAGCAAAGGGGAAAGCGAAAAGGTGTATAAAGGTGTATTGGACCGCTGTTGGATCCTCCTCGTGAAAAGACGCGTGTCGTTAAACGCCAATTGTAGCAACAGGAAGCTGCGCGATGACGGCGGAACGGTGATCTTCCGGTCCGTGTACCTGTCAGGGGGTTGTTTCTTGTCGGGGATGGTTCTATTCCGAGGAAAGGATTTAGACGGTTGTGAACGTTCAACGGCGTGTTTTATCATTTTCAGTGTGCTCCATTCGGTAGAATTTTTAACCGCAGGTTTTGTTGCGATTCGATTGCTTCGGATGAAACGGATACAGTTTTATTTCAGTTCGAGAGGTTTGGAAGTTCCTTTATAACGAACCTCTTCTGTGATCGATCTTCTACGTTTTCTTAGCCGGCCAATCTTGTGCCTTCCCCTTGGCCAAAGTGTATATTTAAGAGGTGCTTAAATTAGAAATAAGTTTAAGTTCAAGTATAGCGATGTCTTTTGAATAATTTTAGAAGCCGGTTTGCCGGTACAACTGGTTTTCGGTTTTTATTAATCCGTTTCACGTTGAAGCAGATTCATGGCCGGACTGTTATTAAGCGATAATATCGAACGTACAGTGGTTTGCAAATAGAGAGGCAGGGGATTGCGCGAGCTTTGCATCGGGCAGCGTCTTATTGCGCGAAATCACGGCTAATCGTAAAAAGTCTGAAGGTTAGCTTGATATACGACACGAATTCTGACTGGTCGTGACTCTGTACCTTAGCAGAACCAACGGTTCGTTCGTGAACCAGAAGAAGAAATGACATTTTTATCGAGTCATATATCGAAATGTAAATTTCGTCTGCAGCGTGATGGTTAGGGACGGTATATCTGTTTTATAGCCGATCTTAGTACTGATATTCTTGCACTTAGGGTCGCAGCATGCAGTCGAATGCTTCCTTGAATATTTCAGCTGCATTCTCGGGTCGTTCATCCGTAAATACGTAGAAGAAAATTTCTTTGAACCAGTGGACTGGCATCGCGATATATATCGATCAGTAGTTTAATTATTGTTAAAGTAAAAAACCGTGATTGAAAAAGCTGAAACCCTACAAAATAAACCACTGATCCCTTCGGCGAACTGAACGATATTACAGTGATAGGACAAAATCAACGATTATCGAAAAGAATAGTATTACGCCGACCGAATTGTTTCGCCTGGGTAAAAATTGCGCGACGCGTTTCGCACCTCTTCAGAATGAATGATCTAGAAGAAGATACAAATACGGACCATTGTCTTTTTTAATTTCCCACAGCAGAACCTCGACGCGGCGGAACACAGCGCGAGGTATTTAATTTCACTAAGAAAGACTTTGCACCGTTTCCATGTGCCCCTTTTTCATTTTTATTATATAACACGCCGACGTGAATGGCCGACGGTATTCATCCTTTCCTTTTACTCCAGATTTTCGTAACCATTTATGCAGACACCTCCGCCGCCTAACTATATCTTTCTCTCCCCCCCTCCCTCGCCCTGCCCGTCCCCCACAAAACAACAGAAAAGAAAAAGATTCAGCCGAAACACCTGCAATAATATACCTGAAGTAGGTCCTCGTATACCGCAATTACACCAGTGATAAACCGACGCCGTAAATAAATTTAAATGCACGAGGAGCAAGACTTCGTTGAAGCCCGGAATCGCAAGGTTTGCGCAGTCATTTCGTCCCCCGCATCATTGCGGATTAAATGACCGGAGCTACATACCCCGGCCGTGTTTCCATTAAGGCCGTTCACGCGATTACAAGCGATCCGGGGTGAACAGCACGAATTTGCAATAAGAAGGCTCGCATTAAGGTGGCAACCGGCCGGCGAACGGATTTGCAACGCACGCAGCCAGCGGCCGACCGAGCAAACGCGAACCTGTAATGAGAAGAACATTGGAATCTTATCAACGACACCCGCACGGCCCGGCTAATTATAACAGCCGCCTTCGAAAATAAAATCGGACACGGTGGATGGTTCACTTTTTTCCCCAGCCGATTAAATTCAGATAGCGCGGCGATTAATTCTTTGGAAATGACTTGGGGGGCAGGTTCGAAGGTAAGGAAATTTTCCTTCGTAATAAACGTTTATTCGCGAGCCGAGTTCAATTGCTTTTATTTAACCGCGCTGTTTATCTTTCTTGCCTCAACGAACATGAATTAGTGCAATTGATGAAACAGATAAACGAGTGCAATAAAGTCGTACGCGGAGACGTTGGAAAACGTTGCGAGTTAAAATCGCGACGCGACACGTACAGGTATTTTCGTGAGCGACCGAGCGACGTGAATGATAAAACACCGACGGGGTAGCAAATGCGAATTGAAAAACGCGTGTAAAAATACCGACGCTGTCTCGCGGCGAGTAAAACGGGGAAGAAAGAAAAAAGGGGTCGGCTCAATCAGTTTCAAGCGGCCGAGCGTTCAAGAAAATTTATCTGAAAAGCGGCGGCCGCGTTCCCTCTTCGGTTGTAAAAATTGCCGGACCATTACTAATTGTCCCGTGTAATTATTTCATGGCCCGGTAACCGGTGACTCGGCGCCGCGTACCGTTGGCCAGACGGGACAAGATTCGTCGTAAAAAGCTGCGGTGCACCGTTCGTCCAAATTTACTTTGCAACACCGGCTAAATAATAAATAATGCACTCTGTCACGCTGCCCTGTAACTTCCTCCATTTTTAAAGTCGCGCTTCATAACTATTTGATGCCTCCGCTTTCTTCTCCCTTTTTTCCCCGCCTCTCCGCCCCTTGCGCTGCTTCCCACTTCGTCCCCCCCTCGCTACCCCCCGAACTTTAAACGTTTACCAAGCGACGAGTGGCGACTATTACGCGACACCCCCGCGGGGACAGCAGCAATCCGTCCGTTATTCCTTCGCTATTTCGCAGTGACGAGAACTGGGCCGCAAGTCCGGCGGCGTCGCGGCGCGCGATGGAAAGACGCGAGCCGCATAAGAGGCACGTCCACCGGGGCAGGAAGTTGTTCGTCACGTCGATTCTTATTGAAACATTCACAAAAGGGCGATCGTAGCTTTATCTGCAGTTTGATTGTAGATTATTGATGTTCCTCCCCGTGTTCGTTCATCCAGGCGAGCGAGGGCCGTCGCCCGTAAAAAAAAGCCCCGAAAAATCGACGGCAAAGGGCGGTCCACCCACAACCACCCCCCGCCTCCCCACCTGGCCCCCTTCAACCAGCATCCAGGTTCCTCGTTCCCCTCCGCCCCACCTTTCTGTCCCTGGCCAGTCGAATGCATGTCTCTCCCTGCACTCTCTCTCATTGCACGTAAAAAAAATATCTACGTCCTCCCGGTACGGCAGCTAGCCGAACCATTCTGGCTCGCGCGCACCAGCCTTTTTTTCTTCACGCGTGTGCGTGAACCGTTCAACCTACGTATGCATATATATATATATATTTTTGCACACAAATACACACACGCGCGCGCGGAGGCGTGTATTTCTACGCGCACACGCGTGCTTCTACGTGTGTACGTATGTACGTGGGCGAAAAAGAAAGGGGAAAAAAAAAACGGAAGAGAGACAGGAAAGGGAAATAGAGAAAGAAAGGGTGAAATGGGCGCACCACGCGGGTTTCGCCAACGTGTGTATGGAATGATGTACGTGGACGTGGACGCGTAGACACGTACCTACGCCTCGCGCAGAGACACCGGCGAACGGAACGTAGGACCCGGCCGCGTTGTTTTCCCGTATGTAATCTCGATTCACAATGATTTCACATACTTTTGCCATTAGAGCCGATTCACAAGTGAGCAAACAATGCGTCCCATTCTTTCGTTCGCTACAAAAGGGTTTTTGGCACACTTTCGCGCGCGCTCGAGCATACGCGTCCACGGGAACACCGGGGAGACGGGATAGATACCGTCGCTAGAGAGAAACAGCGGGGTGGAAGGGAGAGGGAGAGCGTGTGTAAGCGAGGGAGGAGCATAACCCTGACTGCGAATACCCTTGTCGATGGATAGCGGCGAAAGAAAGAGGGAAAGAGGCAAGAGTGTGGGGCAGAAAAAGGGAAGGTTCGATTCGAAAGAGGCATCCACCACGGTAAAACAGAGACGAACGGGAGAAAGAGAGACAGAGATTGAGAGAGAGAGAGAGAGTGTGAGAGAGAATGAGAGGGGGTGAAAAAGGGGTGGTTACCCACCCGTCTGAATTGCATCGCCGATGCACCGGCGCATCGGATTTCCATGCGACTCTTCCTGACAATCGCGGTCCTCCTCGTTGGCAAACGAAAAGCCTCTGCCTTGCTTGCGCCCGGTTACGAGGAAAGTTTGGCACGGCTCGCCGAAGCTTATCTTGTCACGGGACGATTAGCGAATCGCAGATACCGAACAGCTCCGCTCCTATGCAGGACGACGAGAAAAGTCGTTCCTGTGCTGGACATTTCTCGGCCTCCCCCGTGTTACAGATTCGGTATTATTTATTAGCTTGTGCTACACGTTTCAATTGTTATCAAACAGCTGGTTGGGGCAAATGGAACGAATGCGTGTATTAAAATAGAAATTTTCTTGTGCACTTCAACCCTTCCACTTTCTTCCCTTCGAAGGATATGTATAAATATATTAGTGTATTTTGAAGAAATCAGTTTAGTTCAGTTTAGGTAAAATGAAAAAAATTTATGCGACACCATAGTGAGCATATCGCCTCCGTGTCTGGAAGCCGAAGAATTTTGTAACAATTTGTGAAAGTAGCAGAAATAATGTTTCGGAACAGGAGGAAAGAATATGCGAATTTCTGTCAACCGCATTGCAACTTGGAAACAAGTGTCGGAAGGTTACATTTAATCAGACGTTCCTCCGAATCAAAGAAATATTGAACACATCACACGTATTTCGTGTTGCTCCTTTTCACTCGTGTTAATATATTTCGTTCTTTGCCATTTACGTTTCTTCGCTCGTTTCCTTGACTCGTTTAACTTCCATACGTTCCTCTGTGCCAGCAACGCGCTCGCCGCGGACGGAACTCCTGTTGATGGGAATAAACGATTTCGAAACAATATTTGTTGTCTTTTCAGACAGCAAATACACGAGCACAGGACCATCGCGTGCCGGCGGCTGTTACATAGAAATCAAAATGTAGAAATACGCGCGCACCACTTGAATATCAACTGAATTGGATATCGAGAGCCTCCACCCGAGTATACACGCGGGGCTGATCAAATATTTTTTTTTTGTTCTGTCATACTTGACGAAAACACGTATCTGCCCTGGACTAATCGTCAGCAGTGGATCCTGAGAGAATCGACGTCGAATATCTAGTCTAGTCGTGGGTTTGCTTCGTCGTCCTCTTGTATCGTACGACGTCTACATCCGGCGGACACTAAGAACGAACGACTACAGCGATATAAATATCAGTATACAGAAATTTCCCCCGACCCGGCGTCGATATCCATTGCAATATTAGTTTGCCACCGTTCCGAAATTAGAGTCCCTCGTAAAGGAATCTTCCTTGCATTTTCGGACAAAACTGATACATTTCTGGACAGCCAGACAAATTCGCTTGGCACACGTTCAAATAATCCACGTCTGCCGCAGATGCTCAATTAAATACAGTTCGATATATTTTACCATGTTTCACCGACGAAGACGTCGATTGCGTCGCGCCCTCGAGAATGATCAATCGTACGAAAGTGTTGAACGTTCGCGACAACACGATCAACGGTGACAACGGAAGCCGTTCGCCGTTCTGTCATCGAGTATAGGAATCCTAAAATTCCGCCTTGAAGGGTCGTTAGGTTAACGCGGTGACATCGGGGTGCTGGTGGAGGGGTAGTTGGGGGGGGGGTCAGAGGTACGCGCCGGTTGGTAATATATCGAATGATGAATCCGCGCATCGCAAACCCATAAAAACCCGTCAAGTCCCGGACAGATACGAGATACGCCCTATTACTGTCCACCAACACCCAAGCGGGCCAGCGGGCGTCCAGTTCGCAACGGCTAACTAAATTACCAGTTACATTTTTTACTGTCCGATCCCTGGGCGTTTTTTACCATCGTATCGAACGCAATGAAATGCTTCCCTAGGTCGTCGCCGCCGCCGACGCCGACGCCGACGCCGCCGCCGCCGCGGAGCGGATGTACTGAAAGGCTGGCTGCGCCCGAAAATGTTGCGCGCGTGCGTTTTTTTCCCTTCGTTCGTTCCCCCCGCCCCCTACGTGAAACCGCCCCCGTTTCTCGTCTATACCACGATGTGTTCCGGTTAAAACGATAGGTTCCCAGAAAAAGCAAAAAGAAACGGGCGAAAAAAAAAGGAAAAAATAATAAATACGTTGGCGTAACGGGAGTAAATGCGCGCAAAAAAAGGAAAGGAAGAAAAAAAGAGAAAGAGGTACGATTCGTCATGGAGGTGCGGCTACGAGGGCGCGCGCGCGCGTGCACACAGTGCCGATGTTTTCGAAAAAATTTTCTTCCCTTGGTGCGCTCGTGCCGCGAGCACCGGTGCCGCCCGGAGCTGAAACATATTTTCGTAGGGCACGAGAGAGGTTTACTCGTGACTAATGTCATATAATACAGCGACGGACGAACCCGCGTCGCCGTCGGCGTTCACCAGACGGGTGCTCTGCGTGCCCGTTTCCAGTCATGGCGGCGGTACCGCGTCGACGCGACGCAACGACACAGCGACTTCGACGACCGGGAATAATTATCAGCGGCGCGTTTTAATTGATGGAACTGGGTCTAGGGATGAGCGGTATTGTTGGCAGCGTGCTCGGTGGCACGCGTGCACGCTGTCCGGATACTTATGGTAATCATTGCACGTTATTAAGAGAACGGTCCTTAAGTGAGCGTAATTGGAGGAGGACTATAGCTACTATAGGACGATAGCTACTATAAATTGCAATTCATTAAAATTCCTTTCCTTCAAACTCGAATCAAATGCAGCAATGTTCGACTGGACTCGAAAATTATTGTTCCTCCGTTCGGACAGTTTGAACGGAGAAATTTATCGAAGTCCAGCGTACTTACGCGTAAATCTGTAATACCGTGCGTAACTTTTATACGGTGCACATCCGTAACATTAGCGCGACAGTAACGAGGCTCCGTCGATACATCGCGAACAATAAATTGCCGCGAAACGGTCGAAAACTGGGTAGGAAGAATTTATTAACTGCGAAGCATAGCGGGCGTAGCCGCGCTGCACGCACGCGTGTCCGCGCGTGCTCGATCCAGGAACGATAGACAGCAGCGATTTTTATTTTACGAAGAATTTTATTAGACGCTCGCAAAATCAGCTGTAACTAATATTTCACTGCCGCTCGAACGTGGGCCAATGGGATGTGTAAAATGAAATGTTGCTCGCGTTTATGCAACTGCCGGGCCACTCGTTTCGGAAGTGAGACGGTGTAAATTTTACAGCGCACCAGCGATAAACGTGTACGCCAGATGAAACATGGTCCCGACCATTTTTCTTCGCCGTCCATTTGAGCGTAAGTCACCGTTGTGTGCCCTTTTCCAACGCGCGCGCGGCTGAATCGTTATCCTTGGATCGTAATCGTTTCCGACTAGTTCTGCGTGACACCTGAAAATGTTCATTACACGCGGGCGCGACGATACGAGACATTTTTGCACGAAGAAGCACGCGCAGGTCGATGAATTTCCAATTTCTACGATGGGCGGAATGTCGCGGCGACAATAGTTACAGATCTGAAATAATTCACGGCGCCGACAGGATGAGCACTGCGTTTCGCAACCGTAAGAGAATCCTCATACTTTCATATGGCTATAGAACAGCAAAAATCGCCGTCAACTTTGCAGCATGTAAAACAGCCGCGAGCAAAACGTTCCCCGACGGCGTTACCTCGGGTTGAAACTTTGTCCCGCCTCGCCGTTGAGAACGATAATTTCATTGGAAAGAACGCGCTGCAATTACGCTTCGCGATAATGAGAAAAGAGGCCCAAAAACGATCGCCCATGCATCCATGAAAAATGTAGCGAGCCGAACGTTCCCGCATATATGCCAACTTCCCAGAAGGAGTAAACCGTGCAGTTAGCCTAATTTATGCCAATATCGCCCCCCTCCCGTCGTCTCCCCTATCCCCCTGACCCTCCATCAGTCTTCTACTTTCGAGGAGGTTAAAGGTACTGCATCTCGAGAGCCATCAGGTCGTAACGGATAGTCCGTATTCGTGGCTAAGTTATGACCTCGTAGGGCCGACTTCATCCCTCGTAAAAAAGCCGGAACGGCCTTCCGAAACGAGGCAGTGCGCATAATTATCCGGCACGTCCCTCATTCGCGCGGCTCCTCTTAACTTTACTGTCCCTTCGGACCTGCACGCCTGTCGAAACTTTCGTGAAATTACGCGCAAGTCGGCCCGGCCGCGATTATGCACACCTAAAACCTTTCTTGCGTGTCCGTACGATCGGGCCTGTGTGCGGCAAATTAGCGGATCACGTATACGCGGGATAATTTGTAGGAATGGCTAAAACTTTCGGGGGATGAGAGAAGGAAGACGAAGAAGGAGATAGCGAGAGGGAGAGAGAGAAAGAGACTTGACTGACCGGAGTCTGCAGGAAAATTCAGCGAAATTTCACGGAACGCCGTGTGGAAGTCGTTCGAAGTTTGATTTATCGAATAATCGCCGGACACCCGGCGGGATTTTTATCGAGTTAAATTCGCGCACGGTGTAATGCGGAATTTCGGTTTCCAAGAAGATCTCGTACCGCAGAGACGAACGCTTATTACGCGCGGGTAATATCTTCGGGTTCGACGCTGGCCAGTTATTATCAATAAAGTTGTTCGGGGTAAGCCGATCCTAATTACTCGGGGCGACTGACGAGGATCGTTAATTCTTCGATCGCCGGTGCTCGTCCCGCGTGTGCCTCCTTGCATCGCGGCGAGATTATCGCGTACAGTTATTGTCGTGTTGCTTCGATGCTCCCCGTTCGACTCCGTATGCTAAAACGAAACGCCGCGGTTAAGTATCAATTTGCCGAGGAATCTGTGTTAAAACGGTCATCCCGTCGATTTATACGTTCGCAAGGGGGGCTCGGCCGGTTTTTGTCGGGGTAGCCACGTCGATATCGATCGTGCCCGAAACGTGTGCGAGTAAGTGCGCCGTCGTTATGGCTCAATTAAGATCGCGCAAGGTGCACAAGTCTTCCGGGACACCCGGAAGGAACTGGTGCGCGCACCTTTACACCTGCCGGCCGACGCCTATCGTTCTCCGGTGTACAGTTGGAAAACTTATGGCGCACACTCGTGCAATTACCAGCGTGTTCCGTTTTATCAGTCGGGCTGCGAGGAATTTACTTTGGAATTAATAAAAGATGAAGCGCGCTGATTTATGCATAGGCACACTTTGGTGGTGGAATATTTAAAGAGTTGAACGGCGGGTTCCCCGAAAATTTCAGGGTGATAATGTACAGTTTCGCAATGCGCGGACTTATTATTTTAATATTTGTTACGTTACCGTTTACCCTCGCCTCTGTGTGAAAGATTTTTGTTGTTTCACGGTACGACTAGACCTTGCGTCGCAATTGCGACAGGTATATGTACGGTTGATCGAAAACCGAAATAACTCGCAACATACTTCGAGCAATTGTTAACGTTTACTTCAATGCAACGACGAAGCACCATTCCAGATTTACTATTTTATTAACCGTTAGTGAAACTGCGAATCGACCATCGCCCCGGTACCACAATGGAAGTCGATGGGTTAATAACGATTCACCCGAGGTCTGTATCTTTGCGAAAGCTTCCACGATCCGGCAAATGTTTTCCACTTAAAACCTGCATACGCGCATGTCATAAGAGCCTCCCCTATTTAAACCCGTCGAGGTGGGTGGGGGAAAGGAAAGAACTGTATTTCACGAGGTGCTTAGGCAGGCAAGCAAGTAGCAGCCAACGCGAAGTATCATAACTCGCCCACAAAAGCCAAGACGAGTCTTCCATTCAGTGATTTCCACGCGAGCCGCGCGTAATGGATGCAAACTGCGAGTTGATCGGCGCAAGGGGTCGCGGCCGCGATAAAGATTAACTCTTCAAGCGTCGGCCTCCGGCGAGCGTAATCAGCAAGGTGGGCATAACCGCGCGGAGTTATCAAATTGATCAGGCCAAAATAATCTGTGCGAGCGGCCAGCCCGGTTATGCGCCATAAACGCAGTGTACGAGCAATACCGCGTGCCACCTAACTGTGCACACCCACGTACGAAGCAACCGTCCATCGGAGACGGTGTTCGTGGGATCGCCAACACACGCGCGCGGCGAACATAACATAACCCGGTGTCACGCGCAGGACTTTACAACTCTGCCATCTCGTCGTTGCTCCTCCACCCTTCTCCTCCCGTGTCCCCTCCTCCCTCGTTGCACCACCCTTACACCGTTCTTCTCTTCGAAGCGCAACCCCTTTTTCGTGGACACGACGCACGGGCACCGAAGTCCCGTGATTTCGTTTCGCCGATCCGCGATCATACCGTTTGGGGCTGTCGCGAATATCCTCGCGGAAGCTGTTCTACGAGGAATGACTGTTTCAGAGGACTCATTTCGCTGACTCGATCGCCGTATCGTGCACAGATATTTTCAATCGGTTCGCGAAATCGTATCGATACGACGGAACGAGAGATCCGGAGGAATCCAAGCGATGTTCGCCAGATGATCCGCGCGGAACTAGTTGGACGGGAAAGAATGGCGAATCGGTCATCGAAGTCTCTGGGAATGACAGAATGATGGCCAGGAATAGACGTCCGGCGAGAAGAAAACAAGGGCCACTCGCGAAACGGTCGGCCACGGTAACGTTCGCGGAGGTAGTGAACATCCGCCTGGGTGCTGGCAGATATTACTATAATGCAACTCTGGACATAAACGCGTTTACGACGCGCTGCGTTGTCATTACGCGGCCCCTGCATCGTTCGCCAGTGGCTTTAACTTTATCGGCACCACCACCGACACCGACGCTACAATCATTGTTACCACTACCAAAAACGAGCCAACAGTGCCCGGCCGCCATTTCTGCCCGCCGAAGAAAACCGTGGCCCCTTTCGACCGCGGCATCTTCCCATCCTCGCCCTCGAGAAACACCTGTCCGCCGGTGGTTTATGATTCGCTCGTAAAAATTAATTACCTATAATTAGAAAAATCGCGAGTGTGCCCTCCTGAAAAATAGTGCGAATGCAGAAGAGGAACGTCGTGCAGCGTTTCGACAGGAGTTGCCGTTCGCGAGGATCTCTTTAGAGTTTCAGGCGAGGGTGATTTTCTCAAGGTTTTAAACAGGGGATGTTCGTTGTTCTATTTTTATTTTCTAATTTATCGCAGTTTAGAATACGGGGTGAAAGATTCTATCTCTTATTTTGTGTAATATTTACTACTTTAATGTACAACGTGTTGTATATACATCTTTTTTAATATTTAACGCGGGACTATAGACAAATTTGAAACCGATGCCGTCGCAGGCATAAATGATGCGAGATATAATTACCGTCAGCATCGCTATTTCTTCTCGGTAAATATTTTATGCTACACTGCAAGGGAGAAAGAAACAAACCGAGCAATAAATTAATCCTCCCCTCGATCAAACTTCGCTTCCCGCAAACTGAATCTTTATACTGAATCGTATCGTTGATACCTGAAACTTCGCTGTGCTTACATTGTCCTCATTTAAACCGAGGCGGAGTGGTGGCGCGTATAAAGTAACCGGTCGAGGGAGCACGAGACGGCCAGAAGAAGACGAAGTATCTGAATATGTATTCGCGCGTGCGTTATGTCCCGCCGTACACGTCCATGGTTCTGTTGTACACGCATTGCCGGGGTGTTGCGGGCAAGGAAGGGTTTAACGATTCGCGTAGCTGCGTCGATTTACGGCCCCTAAAACACATCGAATGCGCTTTATATGTATGTAAATTAGGTCAGCCGCTTTGCTTCGCCCGGGCCCCAATCTTCGCGGTGCGATGCACAGGGTGAAACGTAGTCGAAAGCAAAATTACGACGTTTTCGTTTGGTGCTGCCGGTTCGGAAAGCGTGCGGGGTCGGCGTTCAATTTGCAAGAATATTTTCGCGTCGCGACGCGGCTCGCCAACGGCGCACGATGAATCGAAACACTTTTCGGTAGGCGAGACAATCGTATTCGTTGCTAGCAAATTTCGGGACGAATAATTGCGAAACGTTAAAAACGAACACCGTTTCGATATTCAATTCTTCAGAATATAGTTATTTAATGTTACGCTTCGTGCGCGCGAGCTTGAACATTTTTCGAACTGATGCAAATGGCAGCACCAAGTTCCAGATGCCAGCATGGTTGCAACTAAAGGTCCACGCTACCCGTCCTCGTAAATATCGCAACGCGATGTTCGCAATAAAAGGTACTTCGGTCCCGATTGCGAATCCACGCGTCCACCGGGCGGCGTGCTCGTTTTTGCAGACGATGCGGCGATTTGGCGAGTCGTGCGCTAATTATCATTCCTTTCTCCGATTACCTTCGCACTTGTTTGCCTTGCCGAGGCCCGCTAATGGCCGCCCTTGAGTCGCGAGCAAAAGGGGCGCCGGCCACGGCGTCTCGCTTCTACCAGCGCGAAATCGCGGCGTTTAGCCGGCAATAAATCGTAACAATGCAGCCACGGACGAAGAAACGGTGAATTTTGATTTGCGAGCGCTGGATCGTCAGTAATTTCAGTAATAGCCTGCACGCTCTCCGTCTCGTCTGCCCTCTTCGTCCGTTCCCTGAACTTTCGTTGCGTTAGAGCGAGACGGGGAGGGGTTGGCTTACGATTCGAAGTAACCGCTCTCGGAATTGTTGCACCGTGGCAACTTCATAAAAGAACCCCCCGCGTTCAGATGATTCTCTATGAAAGAGTATATCTCAATTCTCGAGGCACGAGAATTCACGCTTGTCGGGATTCTCTTGAACGTGGCTGGTTACCATGCGGCCGTGGGGAATTCTTTACGCGTGCGGGATTTGTAGACGGTACGATTGTATTCTCATTATATTTTGAACGCTTTTTTTTTCTGCGAGAAGCGGACTAACTTTAATATCTTAGTCGATAGTTTCGATCAAACTATATATGACAACGAAACATCTCCAATATACTTTCCTCTTCGGATACCTCTTGAAATAATACAAATCTCCTAACGTATACCACTTGCTTCCCCGCGGAACTTAACTCGTTGGGCGCAAGATTTATTTGTAGCGCAGACTCATTTGGGTACAGAAACTTGAATAAAACGGTGGGAGGAAAAAATCGTTTCGGTACAATCCGCCACGGACTATTTATAAGCGCGGCCCTAAAATCTCTCCGTACAGCGTCAAGCCCCGAAATGGAAACAGCGCGCGGAAGTCTTGACGCGACGGGGTCGATGCTGGTACCGCAGGGAAACAGTCGGCGAACTTTATGATCACCCAGTACAACTTGAACGGGAATAGCACGTTCTAAAGGCTTGAACGCCGCTGCCTACGTAGGTTGCAGTTTGAACTATAAAACGACGTAAATTATGGCCGCGGATTGCGATATTATGAGGCTATATACGCACGTTTAATGATCGAAGCTACCGGGCGAGGAAGCGGGGCTAAATATTGTCCGGAAATGGTGTGAAGGCAGAGGCGGACTCGTCTTCGGCCGACTGGCAAGTATTGTCCGATACATTCGTGTCTGGCCGCCGCCAGGCTCTCCGTTCCCGGACACCGCGAGATTCCGTGAGAAAATGCCCACGGACGATCGCGAATTGACGACTCGAGGATCGCGTTTCGCGGACAAAATCAACCCCACCTCCGGAACGGAATCGCGCCGGCCCAGCGTCGCGCTGCTGGCAATAATTGACACCTGTTTAAATATCGAACTCCGAGGGCGAAATGCCACGACGGTGTTACCGTAAACGGTACTTGAACCCGCGGTCCGGATAGTATTTCGCGACGCCGCGATCGCCGACGAATTTTCCCACGATTCGTACTTTTCCGTTTCGAAAAGTCAATTCTCTTCGGGCGAAGTCGCGACAGATCCGTCAGAACGAACTTTGCGTTCGTTTCCTAATTAATTCTACGAATTCACGAAATTCTCCTCGGGAACCCCGGACGCGTCCACATTTTCTATCATATTGCCTAGAATACTGAACGCCGCAAGAATATGAATATCCCAAATAAAATGGAGGCAACAAAAAGTGAAGGAAACCTCTCGCCTCGAAGACCCTCGATCTTTCTTCTCGCAATTAACCCGATGCCTCCGCTTTTCTGCGTCTCCCTTGAAATCTCGCGGCGGCCCCGCTTCCCGCCCCCCGTACCTTTCGCAAAGAAACTAGGAGGAAGAAGTCGATAGGAGGAATTATTCATCAAGCAGCCCGACGGTGTTCTTTAAGCACAAAGACAAGGGGAGTCGTTTCGGATCCATTCAAACAAGACCGAAGTGTTTCTCGTTACCGGATCACGGCGGGAACGCGGTGAACGGAATCTTTACGTCTGCGCGAGGATGCGGGCGAAATATCAAGTTCGTTTCGTTTCACGACGGTCGAGTGTCACGTTCATCGGGGTGTGTGTGTGTGTGCGCGTGTGTGTGCCCGCGTGAAACAGCCTACGACGCTCGCTGTTTCGAAATTGTGCAAATTGTCAAACTTATTTTCGGCGGCCGCGCGATCCCGACGCACGGCACGCTGAAGCACGGGCAATATATTCGTCGCCGGGGGGATCGTAAATCTCTCGGCTAGCTGACGACGATAATTGTTAATTACGCCGGATGCAAGAAGCAGCGGTTTCATTTAAATACGGTATAAGTAAAGGTGCGCGGTCGGGACCGGTAGGAGAGGCGGTCGATGCGTCGCTAACGAATCTAAACGCCGGAAGGGACAAGATCTGTTTTATTATCGGGGCGTAAATTCTGCAATAAACAACGACATAAGACAAGACGGTATATTACTCAGTCATAAAAGGCGAGAAGAGGGACGGCGGCTGTCACGGCGTTCGTGGTTTTGTTACATTTTCGCGGGGCAAGTAGCGTACGTACCGAAGATAGGGTTGACTCGTGGACAGAACTTGAGGCGTCTCGCGCGGAACGTCAAATCGAGGGACGAATTTTTTGATCCGATTGCCACGATTCTCAACGAGATATAGAAGCTCTCGAAGTTTGTCAGAACGCGAGACCAGAACGATTTTTATTATATTTCAAGAACGATTCCCTGTTACACGAAGTGAGAGATGGAAAAAATAAGGGGGCTGAAATTGCAAGGAAGTAGGCGAAATATACGGCACGCCTAAGGAAAGGAAATAACGCGTCATTCTGCGGCACGGAACGACCCTATTGTGCGAATAATTTGCGGCCACGCGCGCGAAAAAAGGAACACGGAGTTCTTTCACAGCCACGATCTAGACCGCATATTGAATGAATATCGATCAGCGGTTATTACGGCAACAATGATGCGCGGAATTATCGATCAATAGGAAGTCGGTACAAAGAGATCCTCCCTTAGATTACTTTGTTTCACGACTATCCACGGCCGAACACGACAACGAACATCCTCGCGGTATTATCTCCATTGACCACCTGCTCCTTCTGCCCCCTCTGTTCTCAATTTCAATGCCCGTCATAAGACGCGAATTTTCAGCGCCTCGCCGATCACGCGATCGCACAAAAGTGTTATCCGAACTTACCGAATGAGATATAAAAGTACCAAGACAATAAAGTAAGAAGAAACTTGGAAGCAGAATAACTTTCGTATCGTTGCATACGTTTCACCTCTGCCCGGTTATTACCCTCGCGCGGATTCTCTTACGCTCTCCGATTCCTCTTCTCAGCGGTGGTTCACTTTGTAGCTCTCGTGCCTTTCGTGCAGCCTCGCACAAATCGGGGCCGCCTCGTGCATATCACGGCACATTGTTGGTCACCGCGTTACTTCGTATTAATTGGACCGCAAAAATGGCCGGGAAGCTTCGGCCGAGAATTTTGCTTCGGCGGTGAAGCTCCAAGGGTTTATACTTCTGGGAAGTTGCTCGTAAAGACTGCTCGGCTCTCACTGGCTATGTTATTAGCCGAGCGTAGTCCCCGACTTAAAACGGGCCAAACAGGGCCCGCGGGAGACAAGGGGTCGTGGAGGGGCCCCGGGATATAATCGCGCCTCGCCAGCCTTTCACCCAATACCACTAATCTTCCGTGGCTGACTACTGCGCGCGAAAAGGTGGCCGGTCCGGCTTGCTAGGATTAAAAGGTCTTCTGCTTTGGAACTATGTTGCTGGCGGGATTGAGTGATTGAGAGACACGAGCGTTCAAATCTCGTGCGATCGCACCTCAACAACCGAGGCAGCTGTGGAAGTACAGAATAGATTATTAACCCTTCGAATGCCGAGGTAGCGATACAGGTTCTTTTTCTTTTCTGTGGCAGTCGATAACTGCTTGTAGTAATACGTCGCCATCAATTTTTGGCACGTTTCGATTCGAGCGAAAGGGTAGATGCGTTTATTGCGCATAAGACATTATTGTATTAGCACAACGTTAACGCAGCTGATAGAAATAATTTCGCCATCTTTCGACGCAATTACGTAACTCAAATAAAACATAGCCCCTCAATAAAAGACGTCAGAATTCATCCGACTCGACAAATCCGGCGAAACACACACCGATAATCCATCTAAATACCAGCGGCGTAGAATCAATCATCCGGGTTCGAGCATTCGATCCCGTCCCGGGTGTCCTGCATAAAATCAACAGTTAAATTCACCCGGAGTCACTTCCAATCGATTTCGCCGCGAACAAAGGAGGGGGAAAGGAAAAGAACAATAAAAAAAAAAAGGAGAAAGAAAGGCAAGATTTCGTCCGGTGGAAGGTGGCGGCTCGGCGCCCCCGGAAGGACAGAGAACCGGGTGGACAAAGTCACGGTAAGATCATTAGCATCCGTTCGGCTGGAAGAGGAGAAATCCAGAGGCGAGAGGCAACGTCCGATCGTCGGCGGCACGCCGCAGGGAAAACAGAGAGAACGTCCCGTGGGCGCGGGCGAAGGCAATCCCGTCGGCACGGGGAAGTTTTACGCGGAGATTATCAGGAAGCGGAGCGTACGCCCATGAATACGGTGATCCTGCTCCGATAAAAGGACGAAAAGAAACTGGCTACGCGGGGAGGAAGGAAAAGGACGAGGGAGAGGAAGAAGCGACAAAAAGAACACGGTCGGACGGTGGCAGGTAGCGGGAAGGTAACCGGAGAAAGGAAGACGAAACGGAAAGGGGCGAGCGGCGAGCGGCGAGGAAGAGAGAGGACGGGTAAGACGGGGCGGAGGAGCGGAGGGCGCAGGGAGAAAGAGTTGGTAACCCAGTGCCGCCAGGAGAGTGCCGGAGCAATGTAGTCGACCACGAATGAGCGTACCAACGGATGGAGAGGCAACACTTTGTAGTTTTAATCGATCCGGTGGGACGGGGGAGAAAGACGGGGCACCCCCGTGTTCGCAAAGGGTGAGCTGGTATGCGCGCGAAGGAGGGCAGCGAGGGAAGGCCGAGGGAGAGACTGGGGTTGGCGAAAGTGGAAGCAGGAGGAACGATACCGGCGGAAGAAGGATGCGCCGAGGTGGTGGCCGAGCAACGGGGAGACGCTCGTGGAAGAAGGACGGAAGGAATGCCCGTAGAGAGAGAGTAGAGACCCACATCCTGCCGACTCCTACAACTTCAACCACCAGCTGGCTACACCTCCTGCCTCCACGGGGGCGAGTTATATGTGAAAACCACGTGGACCTTCGAGAGGAAGAAGGACGGCCGGATTCATTCATTTCCTCGTATATTTCGTGGAAAAGATCTGCCGCGTACTTTCGCCGGTGTCGCTGGTCTTCGGGGCACCGAGGAACAGGTGGAAGATTACGCGTTTAGGGGAGATATAGGGTGGCTGGTTCTGTTTTTTGGGGGGGGGGGGTGGAATTTCGGGATTGCTGGGTGTCTTGGGGGCCTGACGGAAATATTGGAGTTACTGGAACGAACGAGCCATGGGTGTCTATGTTGTGCTAGGTTGTACGAGATTTTTTTCTTTTTGCTAGATCTTGCGGTTGTTTGAACCTTTAATGAAGAAGATTGAAAACGAATGAATGCTGTGGGTCTTGCGCGTACCGTATCCTACAGTATTCTACAGCTTAAATAAACAAAGATAGCAGTGCGATAAGAGCAATACCAATTTGCTCCGCTCGTTTAATGACGAATATTTCACAGAATCGTGCGAAGTTGACTTGTTTCCGAACGCTTGCCGGCAAGCGTACGTCGCACGAATCCCATCGCATCAATCCATTTTCTGCTTGCAATTTCGACGATGCCCCGGACGAGGGGTTCTCATTATGAATGGCGAAGCCTAATCATCGGACTCGCGATCGATATCATCGTCGTTGCGTGGGGTACAAGGGTGGCCCGCGAAAAAGTACAATAATTCACCGTAAGCTAGCGTGACGGCCACGTAGAGCCGACTCGCAGAACGTCGAACGAGGAGAAGCGTGCCGACTTTTGGTTGATATTACAAACCCAGTCGGAAGGTATGTGTTTTGTAACGACGGACGCACCTTCAGAGGGTCGAATCACGGCAGAATATTGTCGAGGTCGATGTTGGAGAAACTGAGGGGAGAACATTAAAACGCCGAGGGTGCGTACGGTAATAGCGGTGCCGACGAGGGTAGCTCGTCGCTCGAAAGGGATAAAATTTGGACTTAATAAAGTCTGGCCGCGCGGTAACGAAATACGCGGCAATATTTGCACGCGATTCTGCGATCGTGGATATTTTCGCGGGCAGATGCGTCGCGGAAGATTACGCGAAACGAAACGATCGATCGCCGTACGGATATTTATCGGCAGAAATTTTGCTATCGCGCGAAATTAAACGGCATGCGTGCGCCTAGATTGGCGAGTTACCGATGCTGCACAGACGGCGGAAATAATTAACCGGTAGCTATGCGTGGCGTGCGTTCGCTGAAAGATAAGATGCAAAAACCATCCGTAATATATTCAGCCGTGAAACGGCGAGACCGTGCGGTGCAGTCCGGTGGGCAAAAAATTTCGAAAGATTTACATCCCACGGAAAGTGTAATGCTTCAGATTCGTCAGCCGGATTGATGTATTTTAATATGCATAACACGGGGATAGTTCTTCGTAACTCGTTCCCATGTCCGTCCACGATGAAAACTCAAAGGGTAAAGGGGTTCCACTTCGTTCTTCATTTCTTTTTTTGAATCGTTCGTCTTGAAAGGATTTCCAGCCAAAAACCGAGTCGCCTCCGCGATGGCTATTTTTAATCCAACTTTCGTTCCCCTCGAGCGAACACAATAATTTCGTTTCTTAATCGTTCAATTTCTCGAACTATGCACTGGTCGATTCGTCGACGAAATTTCGACGGCATTTCGTTCCTCTTGCGCATAGGATCCGAAAGCATTGCCATCGTTTCGATCGAGGGACAAACCGAAAGGAACATGGCGCGCTATCGGCTCGTAGCGTTGCAATTACCAGCCATAGGGTTCGTCGCGCCCCCGAAGATAAATGAGACAGTGGATCAACGTCGACGAACTCCGACTTCTGTGTACGACGATTTATCAAAATTAATGACACAAACCTGGCGGCCCCGCTGACCGTGCAGGTGATTGTAGTGCATCCGCGACTGGCAATTGATACGAGACTCGCATAAAAAGTACAGACACCGCGTGGCAATTTGGAAAATAATTTCTTAGAGGCATATGGAATTGTTGTTAAAAAGAAAGTTCCACTATATTCAGGAAGGAACAACAATTTTATCCAACACACTCTTAGCCCGGTAATAAAATATTCCAAATTCTCCGCGGACCAGATCACCCCAGCAGGCCCGTACCGAAGACCGACGCGTCAAAAAATTCACCCCCCCGCATCCCTCGTTCACGAAAAACTCTAGCCCCCGTCCATTTTCCCAGCCTCGCCGCTGGATCGTCGCCCGCACAAGAAGACACCCTCTAAAAATCCCTGACAACGACGTGCAGGACCACTCGCGACCGACCGACGAGCCCCCCCACCTAAGCCTCCCCCCAACCCCTTTCGTTCACAGATTCATCCTTCGCCGCCTCGAGAAGGTGTTACCGATTCTCCTCGGCACGGCTCTTAAAATCACATCGTTAGAAGCCAGTGTCCTTTCCGCGGGGAAGACGATCGGGTCCTCGTCGGCGATCGTCCCTCCCGGGCATCCCCCGGCGAAGCACACTTCAGCCCCGACTGGCCGATTTGCATCACGGTTACGAGCTCGTTCGGGCTCGTGGTGGTTATATTACACAGAGAGTGTTAGAACGAGGGTGCGAGAGGGACGGGGTGGAACGGGCGACCGGGACGGAAAAAGGGGGACAGACACGCGGGTTCCCTCGCGTTCCACCCCCAAAGCAGCTCGCTGGAGGCAGCTCGGACACTCATAACAATCATAACAACGGGATCTCGCGAGTAACCCGCGGACCACCTCCGCGCATCAGCACCGCCTACAGAACCGCCTACGTTGCCCCTTCCAGCTGAAACGAGCATTGGCTGGCGGCTAGGCGGGAGAGAAACCCACCGTGGGTTACCTTCCCTCGACTCAACAGCGGGGCCACTACGCAGCCAGACTGCGGACCGTCAGGATTCAGGTCCAAGTTTTCGCGCCGAGCTTCGACCGCGCAACGTGCACACCACGCTGCCAGGGAACACGAGGAGCAAGGGGCCGCCAGTGTATCGGAACGGCGACGTAAACATATCGTGGCCGATCGATCGACAATTCGGACCGTCGAGGCCCGTTCCGACTACCGTTCGTTTTTTTGGGGGTTGTTGCGTCGGGTGCGCGGCCCGAGCTGTTCCCACCGGGAGGATCCGCCGAAGGAGAACCGGCCGACCGTGTGGGGGTGGTGGTGGTGGTGGCCGACGAAGAAGGGCATCGCGAAAGGATGCACGGACGCGGATGAAGTTTGTGATAAACGGGTGATGAGGAGTGTGTGGTTTAAGTTGCGCAGTGATCAGGGTATCAGAGCGTAGAGGTGCGTGCGCCGACACGTGGACGCATTGGAGAAACATAGATGCACACCGTGTGTCTTGACTGTAATCGTATTGTAACGGAAGTTCGGCCGCGGTGACGTGGGACAGTGGAATGAAACGGTGCGTCGCTTGTTGGTCTGGCTGCGGCGGGCATAGACTACTGCGCGCCGTTGAGTTGATCAAAGACGATTGTCCACGTTCGAGGGAACATTAGCCGTGTGTTTTTCAGTTTCTGGGGTGAATTGCCGCTGGTGCCACTCGAAGACTGTCGAAAATATACACACACATACATACATATGCATCTGTATATATATATATGAACGCGAGGGCCACGTGCGGGAGGCATTAAACGTGGCAGGTGTTTCGGACAGGTGCTGGCCCAGTTAATTGCACGGCGATAAACGTAGACGTTCTGTGAAAGATTGATCAACGAGTGAAACAACGTGTGCGCCAAGGGTGGAGTATCGTTCGTGACGACTTCGTGACGCCATTCGTCGATAATAAGTGACGACGAGTACAAGGACTCTGGACGCTAATAAAACTCCTAATTATCGCCGCGGGTAATTACGACACGCACGTGACCGCCAGTTTCGTTCTTCGCTGGTGGAATTGCGCACAATAAGCACGGTCGGCTGGCACGTAGCTGACAAATAGAATAATTAAAATCGCATTAAAGGAACGCTCGTCCGGCTTCATCCTCGTTACTTCTTTTTATATACGCGTTATCCGGAAGGTGAACCGACACGAAGACACAGAAGAAAACTTGATTCTTTACGATCGTTCGACAGCAATACGACCCGGCGGTTGTTAAAAGTGACGGGCGTCGTTCGTCGTTTCTTTCCCCGTTGATTTGTTGAAGGTGCGTTTTCTGGTTCAGTATTTCTTCCGGGTAGCAGAAACGACCCAGGAATCGAGCGACGTATTATCGAGCCGCGAGCAATTAACTGTTTGCTTCTTAATCGCTCCTAATTACTCACAATTACCCGGCGTAATTAAGTAGGCTGATGTCACCGGCGGTCGATGTATTTGTGAATCGTTTGTCCGTCGACGTCGGTCCACCGTCCCCATCCGGACTGTTGCCTGTCGTCGTCTCCGGTCGTCGGAAAATTACCGGCGGAACGTGAAAGGAGGAAGGAGTAACGCGAAGGAGAAGAAGAAGAGGAAGAAAAAAAAAATAAATAAATCGAACCGCTGTGTTAAAACACCGGAAAGATTTTCTTTTTAACAACAAAACTGTCTAAAACGCTGGGCGCACGCGACGAGATTCCGTTCGAATCGAGCAGGTGTCACCGTGCTGAATAAATAAAGCAACCGACTCAGCGGAACCTACGTCAGGACGACGTCCCACGTACATCAGTCACAGGTCGCCTCAGGTGAGTGTCAATCGCAACTTTTCTTCATCCATATTACAAGGGGGGGGGGGAGAATGGGTTGCTAATCTTGGTAATTAATTGGGTCGTCTAAATGCGAACTGTGACTGCGACGCATCCAATGCGGGATCGATTCTTTCTCGCGTCGAACACGATTTCGCTCCTGAATATGATCGACTTGGCCGTCGTTCTTTCGCGGAGCATCGTTGTCATTAAACGGTTCGGCCAGGAAATTGTGTACGATGAAAGTCGTAACGGTTTCTGGACGGAACATTCTTCGGTGCAGAGAATGAAATATGTTAGGACGTATATATCTAATAGAAAAGGCTGTAATTGTAGTAATCAGCGGTAGTTAGAAAAAGGAACATGTTCCCATCGAAATTCGGTTCGGTCGATCCAGCCGTGTATTTATATCTGGCCGGCAATTGCGAGGCTCGCGAGCGATAATCGTTGCCCCGATAGCATGAAGTTAATCTCTGTAATTAAGAAAGTTACTCCGGGGCCTGGCCACGCGGGAATGTTGCTAGCGAGAGATTGAAACCGGCGCTGTGTTCCGCGCGGCTCGCCCGAAGCCGGTGATAATTCCCCGCGGCTACTTAGCTGCGTTCCAATAATTAGGGTGATAATTATGCGCGATCGCGTACGTGTCTGTGCCCGGCGTGACCTGGAAATGCTAATTAAAGGATCGAACAGGTATACGCAACCGGTGCTTTCGTAGCCGAAGTGATTTCGCGGTACGTTCTTGCGTAAGTGTCGCTGGAAGGGAGAAGTAACCGTATCGGGAACGCGTTAATCGCGAGATATTTCGATGTGCACGTGGTAGTTCCATCGGAATCGAGTTTCACGAAAAATTTCGTAGTTCTTCGCGCGCAGCGAAATCCTACGATGATTTTCCTCGGCAGGTAAGAAATTCCATCACACTCTTCACTGTCCCGGGAATAGAGAGTCCATCATACTCCGAGAAGCAAATATTTCGTCTGTTGCCAGAACCGGAACAGATATTCAATCTTAAATACAAAAACGGGAAAAGAATAATTGTATAATCGACTGGGAACGATACGCGAAATCATTCTGAAGAGTCGAAACCAACGCCATCGATACACTAACCACCGCACCCTCTTCATTACATCGACTCGATGACTGCCCCACCGCAATACCCGACAACTACCCTCCATGCGGTGAAAAAGAGCGGCCGCTGGACCGCGGTCCCATCGAAATCATCGGTGGAATGATCCCGGCTGGCGGGCACGCGTACAACCCGGCGGAGTGCGTGTCGAACACGCATGCACTCGTCATGAATCCAATTAACCGGGCCGCGCACACGCACGCGCGCGAGATATTTTCGATGAAATGACACCGTCAGTGAACTACCGCTGGCCACCGTGCCGCACGGCCCCGTACCATGTGATTGGAGAGGTAAACAGGAGCACGTGTTGGCAGCGTGACTACGAGTGACGCCGCGGGGGTTGAGGGTGGATAGGAAGCGCGAGGAGGTGGACGAAGAGGGTTGCGGAGTGGCTCGCCGGATGGGAAGGGTGTCGAGGGTAGAAAATCAGTGCGAGCAACCGGAGGGTAGGAGAGTTCTTTGCTTGGCGCCTCGGGACCATGGTGAGTCGCTGTGAGAGCGAAGGAGAGAGGGTTAGAGGGTGGTTGGAGAAGACCGGGGAACGGGAGAAAAGAGGCAACCGCTTTGCCGCGACGAGGAAAACGTGGAAGGGATTGAAGGAGAAGGAGGAAAGTGGCGGTTGATGGAGAGTCGAAGGCGGAAAATCCCAAAGGAAGCACTTGACTCGCGATATCGTTGGGACCAGTAGTTCCGACACGGTCGGGAAAGAAAACTTTCGATTTTCTTGTATTCGGTGAAACTCGCGCGGCGTTTGTGTCAAGGCGGAGGGATCGAAAATTCGTCGGTGCAGATAGTTATTGTTGCGCGAACTTTTTTAAATATAATGAAACAGGAGTGTGATGAAGGGGTGAATTAATTTCTTAGGTTTCATAGCCACGCGTACGTGGCTTAGAGCAATAATTAATTCTTCATCGGTCTCTCAGTGAATTGTAAACTTCAAAGGAGACGCGTCGATAGTAATTGTCACGTCGCGGAAAATAGTTGCCAATATTTTTCGATCAACTCGAACACGAGAAACACGCAGCCCCCTTTGTTTCATTTAACAGGTGCGGCACGTTCTCAGAGTACAATGTTCACGGCGATATCAAAAGAGATCCGCTTCCCGGGCGAAGAATTTCGTGGATAAAAAGAATCGGGGAAATATGAATAAACGTGCGGCCGGTGAGTAATAGAGGGGACGCGGATATTGTCCAGGTCAAGAAAAGTAATCGATGCTTTCCCCTTCTTAAATCCTTGCACATTTCTCCTCGCTCCTCCACGTTTATCCTCTATCTCTGTTCTCCTTTTCCCTCGGCTCGTCAACCCCCGGTTTGCAGCTCCATTCAGCTCCCTTTTAGCCGATTCAACCCCTGCCGACGATCCGGCGCGCGATAACATTTCGCTCGACAACTTACCCACTTCCAGCTCGCTTTGTAGCCTTGCTTCTCTATTTTCCATCCGGCACCCTCCATTGATTATCGACTCACGAATCACCGCCGCTAAGCAAGTTACGCCGCCGTCTTCGAGCGTCAAATGTGAATCGAGTGTTTCCCACCGTTTCGTGCTCGAGCACGATATCGCGTATTAATCGCCGACACGCCGCTCACCTCAGATTCGATTAAGCAATTTTCCTCCGCGGGGAACTAATTTTATTTATTTATTTTCAAATTCCCGCAGCCCCGTTCACTCGTAATCAACGTACAGTTCACGGGTGCCGGAACTTAATGTATACGTTGCTAATCGTTTTCTCAAAATATCGTCAAACATAACAATAACACAAAGTCCTTTTCGCAGTTACAATTTGTTTTATACTTAAACTATTCGTTTCGCAGAGAAGCCTTTCTATACTTCACGCGTGTACGTGACGCGCAAGTACAATACTCAGATTCGCGCAAGTGGTCCTTCCGAAAGGGGTATCGAAGGGGGTGGTGGAACAGATAAGATACGAAACCCTTTGCTGTTCGAACGCTCTCTTTTCCCTTTTAACGACAAATCCCCGTGCACGCAATTGGACGACGCGACACCCCATAGCGCGAGGTGAAACGTGCGGTGTCATTAATTCTAATAATTCATAAAGAAGCACGCACGTGCGTAATGGGGCGGGCGGGCTTACGCGTTCAGGGACAGAGTGATGCCACTGCACGGGTGTTTTTTTTTGTACGCTCGATGCTCCTAATAGACCTAATTTGCGTGTAAAAGCACTCCCGAGATTTCCGTACCTCACGGCCCCCCTTGAAAATTTCTTCTCGCCCGTTGTCGATCCAAAAGGACCCCCCCAAAAAGAATGCAAATTTTCTAAAGAATCGTCGAATCCTCGGACTTATCGCTGCTCCCTTGTCTGTCTACGTTTTTCACCCGCCGTGACGTTATTTATCACTCGACTTGCGCGTGTCCCGTTTCTTGCCTTCGGTTTCATTAGGCACTCCCTTAGTAACGTATTTACACTCATCTTGCATATTAGATAGCTAGGGTTTTCGCTTCATTAATCTGATGAACCTTTTTCTTCCGGGCGAACCTGTTAATGTTTGTTCGTTTGTTACAATTCCTACCGGACGACAGAGTTGGTCTAATTTCTTTTTAATTGCGCACAAATTGCCCGCAATCCGACCGGTATTGTAATTGCGATCGGATGTTAATCGCAACCATCCATCACATTATATTACATTCGAGTTATCGCGTTAATCAGACGTTCCGAATGTGTCCGGAGGAAATGATGGCATTCTGCGTGACAAATATCGCCGTTTCCCGGCTCGATCTGCACGATAGGCCGCGAACACCCGTAAAGAATGACGGTTAATCCCGTCAAAGTCGGAGGGAAAAGGGGTCCAATGAACCGAGCCGCTCGTCTTTGGGCCAGATGTTAATTCCAACGACTCAGCGTGAGCCGCGAAGGCGGTTTCGTACGTAAATACATCTTCAGCAGGGGGTACCATTATAATGGGCATGTGCGGTTAAAGTTCTATTTGTGGTAATTCGGAGTTTAATGCACTCACGCTCTGATTTAGCCGGCAGGCTGACACTTTTTTTGTCCGGCGCAACCCCAACGACGCTGGCGCCGTAAAACATGAAATATTCTTCCTGCGACTTCTCTGGATCGCCTCCGCAAGAACCGTCTACTTAGTCCCGCGTATCGTGTCATATTTTTCCCTCCGTTCTCGTGCCAAAATTTGACGCAACATTACCCCCGCCAACCACGTCGCCCCTGTGCCCCGAACTATTTCCCCCGCAAAAGCAGCCGGTAATTTGGAAAATTCTTTGTTCCTCGGAGCGTCTCTCGTATTCACGATTCTCGCAATTCAATCGATCCTTGTAATCGCAGAAACCGTCATGAAATTGATCACGATGTTATACTCCTAGAAAGATGATATGATGGTACAACCAGCGCTCTAATTTATTCACGATGCACCATGACGAGGCACGCCAAACGTATTATCACTTGGGGCACAACGAACGCACCTGCCGAACGCCCCAGCGAATGATTAAAAAAGTACTGACAATGTTTGCCGAATAATATAGACGTCGACTAACGCGACTACAAAGTGCCAAGCCTTGTGCAGAGGGTCAGTCCAAGCCTATCTCGCCATCAACCCTCGGAATCATCCCTCAAAATTTCAATCCCGTCCGGTCACTGGGAAATCACGGTACGGTCCGAGCCTCGTGCAACCAGGTGCCCACGGAATCCCGCATCTTGGCCCGCCGGAACGTTGATTCCGGGATCCCCTTGGATTCGTCGATTTATGGTGAATCGTGTGATCGAAGGCCCGTTGCGTTCACGCACACTCGTCCGTCGCGGCGCGTATCCCCGACGCGTTGTTCTCACAGTCGCATTAACGGGCATCGCGCTGTTCGGTTTAATCCTTGCGTTTCGTGACTCGGGACAAAGCCCCCCGGATTTCTGACAGAATGGTATCGCGCGAAACGACCATTACCTCGGCCGGCACTTAGCCGGCGCGCTTACCTGTGCGCTGCCCGCCAGTTAAAGATTAATTCGAATCACTCGATACACCGGGGCTGGAGGCAGCGAGGCGGGTTCACGACGCGGGGACAGGCGACGATGTGCAATCTAATACGCTGCTCGAACGCGGTCCCGTCTATTCAGGGAAAGCGTGCCGCGATGACATAAGGAACGGATCCTTTCATCGCGACGGGGTCGCGCGGAGCGGCATTCAGACCGCCGAGAGGGCAATCGAGGGATCGAGGGGGTTAAACGACGGGAACCGGTGAAAGGAATGAAAAGGTTCGAATTTCGAGCACGTTTGCGCGTGCAAGCGGCGGCAGGAAGTCTTGGATGTTTGGCTTTGGAGTGGATCGCGGGACGAGGTGTGACCCTACCTAGGACGGCGCGAGGTTCGTTCTCTGCCACAGGATTTCGATTCGATGCAACAATTTGGAATATTTGGCTGTCGTAGGCGTGGTGCGTTCGTTGATACGCAAGGGTGTCGAATATGTGTCGCCAAGATTTTATTAAGCGTTAATTTGGTGAGCACCGATAGTGCCAGTCGGCCCCAGAAAATATCGTTCGAATTTGGCAATAGCTTCTGCCAATCCCGGCACCCCAGTGAATCGTTTCGTACGTGCGAAAGTAATACGTGTACAAAGTTCCTCCCGGTCTGCCCTCTTTAGCTTTATGAGCACGGTTAAGGCGCCACAATGCCGCGATTATGCGTTGCCATTAGACCGCTCGATTGATTGCCAGATCGTAAAATGGAAAAGAAGAAAAGGAACCAGCAAGGACAATGTCGCGATGGGCGGTTGCCAACTGGTCCCGCTGGGATCACTTTATTGGCCCCGCTTTTTAAGTAGGAGGGTAACCCATACCGGCTTCTTCTACTTTCGCCCCTTGCTTTGCACCTTTTCTTCTCCTTCTGCACCGTCGCGGTCGACCTTGCACCTCCACCGAATCCCTCGTTTCCCCCGATGGTCCAGGAATATCCCCACTCGTCCCTCCACGTCCATCAAACCGCTTTCCGCCGAAAGCTTCCGCGAAGTACCCTGTCCACCGTGCAGCAAACGCAATTATTATTGTCGCCGCAGAATAGTCGTACGCTTCCACGTGAATGCGAGAAAGTACAAGAGGCGTTCATTAAAACGGGTCAACAGAGACCTTCGCCGACTCGCGTGTCCACCGTTCCATTGTAAACAGGGATGAAACCGAATTGCACGCACCTGGCACGGTCGCAAGCGTGACCTTCCAACGAACCGGAAGCTCGAACGCGCCTCCGTCAACGCGAACGACAGTTCGCAACGGGAAATCGAAGAGCGAGCGAACGTTCGTCCACGGAGGAGCAGGTATTTCGCGGCATGTGCGGCCATATGGCGATTATCCGCGGTTATTTATAGCGTTCGTGGCACGAACGTCGAGTTCCCTTTAGCTCGGAAGCGGAGCGCGTTTTCGCGGCGAATTGGACCGAGCCTAAAATTCTAAAAGCACGCGGTCTACGCGCGGATCGGCTCTCATAAATCGAGGCCGGGACTTTGGGCGGTTTACGCGCGGCGCCGTGCTACGCCCGGAGCCACGAGCCCAGCTGGGGTAACGGAGAAACAAAGACGCGCGTCTGAACTGGCTAAAGGAAGACAGGAACTGGCCACGACTATGCAGAGAAACTAGCTGCTGGCCAGAGGCGCAACCGTTGTTTCTAAACCCACCTTATCTACTAGCCCCTATAATAAGCCGCGATCTGAGACCGTATATTCCGTCCAGCCACCTACACGCACACGCGCACGTGAATAAACAGGCCCGGAGAAGAAGCCAGCCGAACGTTAGGCTAGTCCTGTATAAACGTACACGTAGACGTTCGACCGGCGGCCAGTCGAAGAAGGAGCTGCCCGCAATATCCCCGCCGCTTACACGCGGCGTTGTAGGCCACGGAGCGCTTGCAATTACAAGCTGGTCAACATATAATTATCCCCAATGACCATAAATTACCGGATTTTTATGCGCAACATTCTTAATTACCCTTTGAATTAACATCAATCAACCCCCTTAATTGTACGCTGCTGCTGCCGGCGTCGCTGACTCTACGTCGCCCCCCTCCCCTCATTCCCTGCCACCTCCTCTCTTTTCCCTCCTCTTTGGTCATCCTCCCTTCTGCCTTTAACCCACCTCCATTACCGAGCAACTCCTTCTGCTGTTCGTCCACGGTCCCGAGGATAGCGGTACGATGATAATGCGAAAAACACGATCCTCGCCCCGAAGCGACGACGAGAAACGTCGAGAGAAAGAAAACCGAGGAGGAGAAACAACGAAACGGATAGGGAATACGCGCAAGGGGAATGTATTATTTGGTATATGTAAGAGTGTCCAGGGGTCGCGTCGATGGTCGCAACGGAATTGGTACGCGGGGGTGGTTTGGTTTTCAGTGGTTAAACGTCTCTTGATCGTTGGACGAGAGACGGCGCGAGGGGAATCGGATCGAGAGGAAGGGGTACTCGCGACGAGTTCGTGACGGCTCGTCGCATAATGCACGCGTTTTAATTGCCTCCATAGACACTCGAGCGATCCTCGTATCAATGATCCCGGTGTTTTAATTGCATATTCGATTACGTGGACTTTCGCCGGCTGATCCCGTCAGCAATTATCCCTCGAGGAGACATGCTACGATGCACCCGGTGAAAACGGATACTCCCTGCCCGATCAAGGGAATCGTGGACCGTCGTTTCCTCGAGAAAATTGACCGAACTGCCTTGCGCGGATAGGCCACTGTTATCGGTATGCAGGCTGGATTAATTGTGCCCAGAAGGTGAAGAAGATTCAAGTTACATCTCCTCGTCCTGGGCTCGGAATTGGAACCGCCCGAAAGTTTCGACGTTTCTCAGATTTTAGGCTAAACAGAGTTCAACCCTCGTGTTCTTTCGGGCCTGCGTGTTAATATTCGATACGATTCCTGTCCTGATTACTTTGTCGAGCGTCCAGGATTTTTATTTTCGAGTCGTGCATTTTGGGGACCAACGATGAGTAGGCGTGCGAATAATTCTCGAGTCAGTTTCAATGGAATGGCCATGAGAATTTCACAGCGATAATAAATTAATTCGTTACGTATTCAATAATAATCTGGGGACCTAAGGACAGTTTACGATTTACGTCGTAGCATTTTACTTGGAGATATCAATTAAAGCTACCAATTCGATGATACCCAGAGCCGTGTAATGCACTGGATTGCGACAAAAAATAGCTGCAACTCACAGAGATCTTTTTCGATCTTCCTCGCGGCTGCTTGGACCCGATATTATTTTAGATCGAACTGTTACAAGTCAGAAATAATAGACTGCAACGGGAACAGTATTTGGACACAGTTGTCTCGCGGTGAAATGGGTGTCGCAGGTTTCGTAGCATAGCTTCTCTCATAATTTTTCTACAATATTAAATTTAGAATATGCCAGTACCTTTTGGAACCGTGCCAAACTTAGTCCGGACATCTTCATAATGACCCATCGGCGATGCTTCTCCATATTTTTCCACCGCGACAGTACAGCTTCCCCCGAAACTGCGATTCTCGCCGACCGCTGAAAATAAGAAACGTCGAACGGTCAAGCTCGCCGAAATATTTTTCGTGCCCGTCGTATCAGGGCCCGCGTGCAATTATCGAAATGGCAGGGTTTCGACGGCGATTAATCTATTCTGATATGTCGGGACAGAAACGGTACGCCTCTCGAGGAGTCCAGACTATGGGCATAGCAATTTTGAGACGTTGCTGCCCAATGACACCTGAGCGATGAACGGCTTGTAATCATTGCCGATTTCTTCGTTCCCCGTTACAGGGATTCTCCTTCCGTTTCACGTATCACGGCCGAAAGAGGGAGCGATATGATACGCTAATGAAACCGCACTCTCATTAAAGCATCCAAATCGACGATACTAATTGGCTAGCTTTCGAAATACCCGGCATTATACCTCAGGATGCGATATAATAATCGTTGCGGACGAATTCGGCCCGGACAGCCAGTGGTTAAAGCGTCTAGTAATTTCACGGGCGCAGCCCTAGAGCGATTAATATGATTCCAACGGAAATTAACGACCGCGAACGGAAAAAAGGGAGACCCGTTGGCGAGTTCGACTGACCGTACGCCCGTCGACAAACGGTCCTTCGAAATGAGAGGATCGCTTAAGAACACGAGCAATTTGCTTTCTTCTAAACGGGCCCGTTAGATATTTTTCCGGGGCCGCGTTCGGCTCGTGAATTATTGCCATTGTTATAAGCGATTCCTCTGTAGATCGAGTAATTGCTTCATCCCGACGTTCCTCCTTATTATTCTATTATTTTTCGTACGGTATTAATGGAATGGTAACATTGTAAATTTGCCTATTCATATTTCCAGCTTTCATCATTTTGTTACGTACATATTAAATCCCACTTTTCGTTAGTCCGAGTTATCCGACAGCGCTATCCTTGGACCGTGTTGAAATGTCGTTTCCCCGTCTGCGTTTAGGCATAGTATATTTGATTTGACGTACGCTTGATCACACAGGACCATTAGAGATCTCTGGCGTATATACAATTACACAAAAATTGATGTACAAAATCCAGAATTTTATTTACAAGGAATTCGTTCGACCAACAAGTAATTGTCCAAAAAAATTGCTTCCTGCGCGAGCAATCACTGGTCCATCGATATCCATACATTTCCAGCGATTGTCTGGATAGAAAACCGCGGTAATTGCACGGTGCCGTGTCACGTACACCACATACACTGTGCCCTACACTAGCGGCCGTCAGTCAGCCTATACCTTGCCTGCGATTTCCAAGACCAATAGATCGTAGCAGGAGCCTTTATCACCTTGTCGGCGTTTAAAAAAGAAAAAAAAAACGAACCCCCCGCCCCGTTCGAGAAATATTTCCACGGCCTAGCATTATAAAACGCCTTTCATGAGGAACAAAGTAGCTGGCCGTCAGAAGGTGCGCCCTTTGACAATAATTTGTCCAGAATAACCGGCTCTGCTCCCGTCTCTCTGCTTCCGCTCGATCATCCATCCAGCCGTTCGTCATAGGCGCACGGCTTTTAAAAAGTGAACCGCTGGACTCGGGCCAGCGCAAAAATAGAAGCAGATGTTGTTAGTTGCGTTCAGCAAGTACACGAACCGCAGCTTCGACGATGCTTCCGTCGCGTCGCGTCGGCTTTCGCCTCTGGGGTAACGCAGTGCGAACGGGACGGGGCGAGCGATCAAGAAACGAGAAAGAGGGCGAACAGATTCGAAAAGAAATAAATAGGAGAGGCGGTGGAGAGGGACGACGGAGGTGGGAACAGAGAAGATCAGACATCTCGAAAGAGTGCCGTCTGCTCGTCGGACTGATTTCGTTGCCCTTGAATTCTCGCTAACGGCCCTCTTAGATAAAAATAATTAGCCAGATAAATGCGAGGTGTCGGTAGGTGGCGCGTTAACCGAGCCGATTTTATTCTGGAACCCATCGTGATCCGTCGTCCACCCCTTCCTTCCGCCCAACCCTGTAGACCCGCCGTCGACCAAATGTTTTTGCTTTGAAGTCGGAAGATGAACGGTGGAACCTCCTTCTAATTTCCACTGTCTGCATTCTTAACAGCTGCGCGTAGCACGCTTCGATACGGCTCCGCCGAGAGTCCTGTGTTTAATTAGTATCGCGTTTATGCGTGTCGCCGCGAAACCCTTTCGAATCGCGCGCCGCGTGACAGGTTCGAGTCCTGTCGATCGTTAGCCCTCGCTGACCCGACTCGATTTCGCCCGTATCGGTTTAGTCGCGGCGATCGGTTTGAGGTCGTTGCCCGTGTCGTCCACTTCTTACGCAGTTCTCTCACCTTTCTGGACACGTTTCTCGCGGCACTCGCCTGGTTCGAAGGGTCACATTCGCGCGCAGTTGACGGAAGTGATGAACACTTTCTGGAGCATTGCAGGGATTTTAGTGACGAGAAGGATAAGGGAATATTCGATGAATATTTGACGTCCTTCCAAATAAAAATTAGTTGTCGCACGGCCAGAATCACGATCGCCTTACACGTTTCCCCGGCCCGTCACAAATGATATCCCCGGCAATATGAAATTGCGAAGGGGGAAACGGCGTGCGTCGGCGGCGATTCCAACTATTAGATCGGTCCTCAGAGAGTTTTGGTCGATTTGCAGATTACGAGTCCCCGGGATGCAAGGCTGACATGGCAGAGGGTTCGGCAGAGGAGGAACAGAGCAGTACCGCTGCACCCGCTTCCCCGCCAGCTGATCTTCGCACTCTGAACACCCAATTGTCGCCGCCTTATCACCACCAGTCCCATCTCCAACCTCGTCTTCAGCATCTGCAGCATCCCAACATGTTGGCGACCGCCGTGCCGCCCAGGCACAGCCACAGTATGCTGTCTCATCAGGTGAAAACGGAAGCGACGTGCGACGTGCCATTGAATCTGAAGAGCGAGGTAAGTCCATGGTTTCTCTCGCTCCCTCTCTTAATATGAACTAATGTACCGTGATCGATTAGAATTCGTTCTAATCGACACACGCGCAGCCGCATCGAGAACGCCTTGTGCTCGTTAATTAAACGATGAATCGAGCGATTGTGTTGGTCCTGCGTGGGCAATGTTCGAATAATTTTGACGAACTTGCGTTCGGAATTTTTGGGGGAATTCGAGGCCGTCGGGATTAAGGTTTAACAGAGCCCTAGTAACAACTATGACCTTAACCCGAAATGAAGGGAATCGTTTCGTTGCGTACGATGGGGGGTATACAATTAGGTATCTTGGAACTGTTGCTTGGGTAGTCTGATTAAATAGTCTAATATTAAACAGTTCTTACATAAGCAATATTCATTTTGGGCAAATATTTGGGGCTCGAATTGTATTTAGCATTAATGTGTTGGATAGTTTTTTGATATTATATTACACAGTTAGTATCGTCAGGAGCTTATCGTTCAATTGGACGTTCGCTCATCGTAAAGCGCCTGCGGGAAAATAATTTGCCTGTTATCCTCGTCCACGGTTTAGCCCAGGAAATATTTTAATGCGACCAGTTTTAAGTAGTGAATCGAGGAGGATGATTTCTCTGCGGGCTTCCGTGGGCTCGCGCCATTCTACATGATCTAATAAGAAAGACCCTCCGACGAAACGATCGCCGCACTCGTTAGTAACGGTTTTGTGTGTCAATGACAACCAATTGTCCGCTTAAGTAGCTGCCGCGACGCATCCAACCTAAATCGGCCAATGGTCTCTCTGACCTGTATACGATTAACGTACAAAACAAAGCGTGTCGAACGACTTCCATGTGGACGACGGGGTCAATGCACCAGCCGATTATTTCTTCAAAGGTTGCGCAATGCCCTGCATTAGTGTCCAGAGTATATTTATCCAGCAAAGCCCTTTATCCGCGAACTTCAATCGCGAAACAATTTATGAGGCGACGTGCGCGGAAAAGATTATAATTCATTTCGAATATTTCCATTCGCGTGTACGGTGAACGGCGAACAGTCGATTTCAATATATTCAGTTGAATAAAAGTTAACAAGCTAATCTAATGTACAATCTGTGCTTAAGCCACGAGTCGTATCTTTTAAGAGCATTTAATATCGGCGACATAACGAAATTACATTCCAGCAAATCTGCTGGACCGAGGTACGGAGGAAAATGATTTCGCAAATATACGAGCGTTTCGAATTTTCCACGAATAATAGATCGCGCGATTTCACGCCGACCAGACAGACTTTCTACGTTCAGTATCAGTGAAAGAAAACGACAAAGGCGTTATCGATGTGGATACGGGTGATGTGGCCGATGTGCCACATCTGATCTCTCCGTAGACGGTTAGCACAGCCGCGCGTTTACTAAATAGGAGAGCACCGGTCGAGATTATTGCCAGAAACTGCCAGAAAAGGTTGCCACCGTTAGCGTATCGGTTTCCGTGGGAAAATCGTAGCAGATAGAATGTCAAAGTTTCTAACGGGCTAACCAAGCGGCGGTATGCGCCTTCTCCGCGCGTACACGACATTTGCCTAAGCGTTCGCGCGAAAGACTTCCGCGTTCCAGGCTACAGAGTAAAGTCTAATCACAGTTTCTATGCTGCCCCGCCATTGAAACGACCGCGTCGATCATTTATCGAACTGTAATCTATATTCAAAGACCGACGCTGGTCGTTCTTGCCGCCTCTTAACCGACATTTCCATTGCCAACGAATTTATCGCGACTCGTAATTGTTATATTATAATCCTCGAGCGACGGGCTTGTTAAACGAACGCGAACGGCTCCCGGTTATATTCGCCGGTTGGCGAAACGGTGCGAGTTACGCGCGAAGCGAGAAATTAGTATTTATGGGTGGACCGTTAACGGGCAGTTTTGTTCGAAACGCGAACGGCGAATTTACCCGGACGCTGTACGTTTAGAGAAATGTTAGGCGCTGCGTTTGCGGCCAAGTTTCGGTCGGATAATTCGATCGGAAGGTTGCAGCCTTTCCGCGGATATTTCCAGCCGCGAGTTTCGTAAACTTCGAATACGCGATATTATTGCGTCGACAATTTGCCCGGCCCGTTGTTCTTATTGGCGGTAGTCACGGGATACTGCGAGGAAACGATGAGCTACAAACAAGAGAAACGCCGCAATCTACTTCTGTATCATCATTTCATACGTAATTCGTTCGCGATTCAGTTCGTTCCGTTCGCGTTAAACATCGGCGCGATGTTTCGAAGCATGAAGGAAATTAATCGTCCTGATAAGCGGAGAACCAAAACGATCTGCCGCGCACATCCAACGGGGATCTGCCGTGAAATAGAAGAAGGAAATTTAATAAAAATTTTCCTCTAATCGGCGCAAGCTGGGCGCGCTCGCCGGACTCGAGATTACAAACCGCGTGTGTAATCGTAATCGTCGCGGCATTCACGCGGGTGTATTATTAAAGTTCGACAAAAGCGCTTCTTTTTCCGCGGTCGGCCGGTTGATTCGTCGCATCAGGGAACGGACAATTCGTTCGTTCAACAATGCACAACAATGATGCCAATTAGCCGACAAAAGGGAATAATAGTGTACTAGAAGAGAGGCGAGGCGACAGCCTCAGACTAGAGTCTCGAAAACAGCAGTCTCATCCGTTGGTCCTCCCTGGTCCCTGTTCATCCATTACACTATTATCCCCACGGCAAACATCCAGGATCCATCCGTGGACAGTCCACGCATGGACTTAATGCCCGGATCCGACGGTGTCCGAGGAAGGGAGCATGCAATTTACGCGCAAAAGAACTAGGATGTGTTTCATAGCGGTGCTGCAGAAAGAAACTTCTCTCTTTCTTTCTGTCCCTCTCTCTCTCTCTCTCTCTCTCTCTCTCTCTTCCTCTCACTAGTTCTCTCTGCTTAACTCGGGTACAGCATACATAATAATGTCGCCGGTGCGTTTCCGCCGGGTGCTGCTGTTGGTGGCCGGTGAAATATGAAAAGAGCTTGGGAAAAATTGCGATCCTCCGACCGGCCGGCTGGAATCTTCTTATTTATCGGTATTAACATGTCAAAGATGCTTAGAGTTTTCTTCTACTTTTTGTGGAACTCGACCCAGAGAGAGAGAGAGAGAGAGAGAGAGAGAGAGTGCGTAGGTAACGCTTCAGGTGCGGCAATTTTCCATCAGAGTTTGTAGTTTCGGTGATCGGAATCGGAAGTCGGTCAGTTTTGAATTAATGAAAATTCGCGGCTCAATTTGGCAAGAGATTTTTGATAGGGTGGAATTTTTTTATTCGACCGCCGTCGTCGATGTTTGCGAATGAATGTTTAAATAGGTATCTTATTAACGTCGGAGCGGCGTGGAATCGTGGACGAATTGAATAATTGGATATTGACGATTTCGAATGAGAACTTCGTATACCGGCGGGCTTTGATTTTATTCTCATATTCTTATCGGGTAGATTGATGCGAGCGTTTTAACAATCGCCTGGATGCTATTAATCCATCCGTCTCTTAACTATGGATTATTTCCTTCGTCGCGAGAATAATGGATATTTAGCGGCGCTAATAAGTACACGAATACAGAGACACCAGGGTCTCCAAGGATTTCGTTCGATGCACGAGGTTGTCCGTGACTAAACGGGCCGCTCGATTGAAAGGACGGCGTCGAAGGACTCGTGTGCTCGCACAGGTACGGTCATCGACAATGGAAACTATTAAAAACAGAGAAGAAAAAACAACTCGAGAACGGGTAATCACAGCGTTTGATAGCTCGTATTCACCTCGATCGGCCACGATTCTCTCATGGTCTTCGCGCCTTCCTGTCTCTCCTTATTCTTTCATTATCAGCGAAACACTGTACTGAATCGCGTCGCCGTTGGATAGACGCGGCAAATTCTGTTACAAAATTCACCGTTTCAAAGGCGCAACCCCCCCCCCCCCTCGGATAGAGCATTGAAATCGCCGAGCCAGCCGGGTTGGAAAGAATACTGTGCCATAAAAATTCGCGCTTGATATCAACCCCGGCGATTATAATCGTGCCGCGATCAAACTTTTCCCCGGTTGTGCACGCCGCGGATGACTCGCAGCAAATACCATCGGGACGATATCGAGTGCCTTTGGCAGAGACGGTCGGTCGCGAGTCGATACGTATCTGCCAGTCAGAATCCAGTTAAACAGTGAACAAATGCATCGTCACGAACCTTCCCCTCGCGGATCCTTCAGAGATACCCACCGGGGGAAATAAGTAGAAGCGACGGTTCGCGTAGCGATACGCTACGTTTTTGCCAGAACACGTAACCGCACGGTCGGTCTCGTTTTAAACGTTGCGTTTGTACGTTTCGGTGCATTCGACCGATCGATAGGCGGCCGAGAGCTGGTGGCCACGCGGAGAGAGAGAGGGCCTTAAGGCGCATTCCATCTTGATGGCCACGAGGCCGGGACCGTAAATGCATCTGTCAAGAAAGTGATTGAAGGCAAACGAGGGATGCTGGCGCAGCAAACCGGCCGGCTTCGCGTTCGGATCTCATTACCTCTGCAGGCTCATTTCACCGAGTCAATCGGGTTTCGATCGAATTTCACAATTATCGTCGGTTAACCCGGAACAATGTTGCGCCCTCCGCGAATTCGACAGCGAATTCGTCGCGAATCGGAGAATACATGTTCTGCTTTGTGTTCCTTGTTGAAGTTTAGCGTCGGGGTTTTGGGAGATTGCGAGGTAGAAAATTGAAGTACAGTCTGCCGTGTCTCGCGAAGTAAACGATGCTCATTCTGTTCCGTTTGAACTGATTTTTAACAGGACGTTCGTGCTGCACGATTAACCCTATAAAATGTAGCGACGCCTGTAGCGTGTAATTCGCTACTTTGTGTTGGCTGTTCATCAAGCGCGGCTGTTCTCCTCTTAGAGAAACTCGCTGTCGTCGAAGCTTGCCAACTAACTCGTTTACCGACTAAGTAGTTACTCATATTTCAAACGAGACATTGTCTGTTTTCTACGGCAGAAATGAATTTATCGCTCGTGTCTCCTAATACCTCGCGACCCCTCCGCAGAAGCTATTTCCAGTGCCGTTTTAATAAATACCGTAGAAAATCGTAAATCATCCGCTAATCATCCGGCCGTAAGAATAATTACCGTGCGTCATGTTCGAGACACGTCGGAAGGGAAACGAAACCGTTCGAATCGTACCGCGATAATTACAAAGCAATCCTCGTCCACCCCATCTCCACTACTTTTTGCTCGAGTATCCAAACTTCGAAATCCATAAAGCATCGCGGCGCGGCGGACGGACGTCGCTTTATGGATTGGAAAATCTGCGATTTTATGACGCACGATCGTGTGCTTGCAGCTCGCTAAAGGTTTACTCAGCCAATAAAGAACAAAAAGATGGAGGTGAAAAAGGGAAGAATCGAAAGCAGGAAAAAAAAAACAGAGATTGGAAAAAGGAAGGAAAGCACGCTCGACAAGCAGCGGCGTTCGGTGGAAGCAAGGCAGCCAGAATGACGTCGACGAAAACCCACAAAATGAAAAAGAAAAAAAAAGCAAAGGGAGAAAAGAGAAACGGACAGGGAGAAAGAGAAACGGAGAAAGAAACAAGGGGTACAAGGGAGAAGTTTACAGAATGAGAGAAAGGCCGGCTGCGCGGCAGAAGGGGTTGCGATAGTGGGAGTGAGAGGGTGAGATGGGTGATATCCCGTCGGCCCGACGCGACGGCTCGTCTATTTCTCCCGCTTGCTATTCGCGGAGTGATGGAATGTTTATCAATAGATTAATCTCAGAGATCGGCGTGCGGCCCCGCACAATCGGTGGAGCGGATTCCTCGATTGCGATTAAACATAAAAGTATTATTTCAATCTGGCCCCTCCGCGCTTGCCGTACATTCAGTCTCCGTCGTTCGTACCCTGCTCTCTATACACGCGTGCACGTGTATACGTAGGCACACGGATTACGTCCATGCATACACGTGCATACGTGCATGCACACAGGGCGGACACAGGAAAGAGAGACCGAGACAGAGAGAGAGAGAGAGAGTCCCGGCCGAACATACATCCCCCGATAGATCGGGCATTTTTCCATTAGATTGGAACTTGATTAAATTGAAAATCTGTCAATTTAGGAAAAAGCATCCGACAGCTTATATTGACGGTGGACATTATACGCCAGTGGCCAGGCAACGAGGCAGAGAACTCGTTGGCCTGACAACTCTGCTGCAGATAAAAACCCATCGTCGCGCGAGGACCCCGGCGCGGTGCGAGTCGTCCGCTCGGCCCACACGGGCCGCTTTTCCTCTACCGCTTTTTGCCATCCCTTTTGCGCCCTTGTAAAATTAATCGCCGACGCTGTTTGAGAGCGACGCTCCTGTCGCGGCGTTCCACGGCGCGCCGCGTCGCCCAAACCGTTCTCTCTCTCTCTCTCTCTCTCTCCTCTACCGTGTATTCACCCGCGGTCCGTGTCACTCGTTCAATCTCCACCTGCTGATGCGAACTCCGTCACGCAGACACTCGTTCCTCCTTCGAAACGTCCCGGGCTGACCCTTCCTCGTTTTCCTTTATTTGCCGATTTGAGACCAATTGGTTACGAATGGCAGGAATACTTTCGAACCCTGCCACCGTCCTCGATTCGACGAGAAACACGCTTCCGGATCTGAGACTTTCGTATCGGGGAATGGTGCACGAGCTTATTTTATCTATTGCCCGTTCAATTGGTCCGGCATTAATTGGCAACAGCGATGTATTCATTGGCGATCCATGGTTCTCTGTATCCGCCTACGGAAACAGCGAATTTTCTGCCACGCAGATATCTAATTTAGTATAATTAGTCGGTGCGGCGTTTGTGTGCAACCGGTCAGACGCGCGTATTTAACCGGAGATCATTCCTTAACGAGATTCTAAGAATCCATTTGGAATATACTTATTAAAACGGCGATCCCTCTCGCTGCGAGCGATCAATCAATTACACGCCCGTACAAATCCCCGGTAACATCGTGAGAATCTCTTTCGAACCCTGACCAAATAATACGAATTAATTATAAATAAACGTACAAAATTATACGCCAACAGGCGGCTCACTTTCGACAGCTTGTTTCCTCCTTTATTTAGCCTAATTCCGTATATACGTGCAGGCGAAAGAAACTCGTTGGGGCTGCGCTTAGCCGGGTTGGTAGTCGAGATAATTCGACGATTAGACGGAACGTAAGCCGGATAACATTATCTCGACTGATTTAAAACAGTATCTTGCGAGGAGCAACCGTTAAGCACCGCGGGAAACGTGATTGCAATTCGCTGCCGACCGTATATGGCACCATTGCCCAAACCAGTTCGATGTTTGCCGCGCAATCGAGAACGTATTACGCTCGCGATAAGGCGTCGCGATTGCGCCAGATATATTTAATTGAAAACGCGGCCCGCCCTAACGATATTGCCACGCAGCCGAGCTTGCATCGTGGCCTCGGCCAGTTATTAAACGACGAAGATCGCAACGTGCTTTTCTTGCGATCATTTTTGGATCACGGCGTCGATGTCGCCGGGGGATCTTCGCAAGTACACTTCGAGAAAGATTTAGTCGCGAGTTATAAATCGTTAGACATTCAGATTCGAAAAGCACTTCAGTCTTGGAGTGCGATTTTTCTTAAAATTAATTTCTATGTAGATACTTGTTGATAGCAGGAAACCAGTTTCATAGGTTCGACGATTTTTATTGCAAATATAGAATAGAGCGCAGAAGAATAAATTAGTGTAATACGCGCGTACACATTTCTGTTTCATTAGGTTCCATATTTTCGAACTGGAATTAATTATACGCGATAGAAAATTCTCCGCGATAGATTCAACTGAAACGTTAAAAATGAATTCCCGGCCAGCCGCACCTTCTAAATAAACACGCCGGAAACTAGGAGACTTCCAGCTTGATTAAAGACAATCGAGCGGGGAGGAAGAACCGCGGATAAGTCACGGATGCAATTGCACACCGGGGCGCAGCCTTTTAAAGTAGGAAACTCGCCGGAAACTAGCGGTCACACGGTACCTAGAACTCTCCGGTGCAGTGCCAAATAACAATGTTGAATCTCATAAACAAGGAGACAAGACAAATACCCAGCTGGACGGTGGTCCAAGGGCGCGGAGTGGACAGAGTCCGTTCCGACCCGGCCACCCCCACGGGGATGGGAGACTCTGGTGGTAATTTCACGGTGTCTTGCATCCCTGAGCCACCCTCTCTGGCACTCCCCGTCGCAGCCCTCTCCAAGTCCAAAGCAACGCGATACGTTCGCCATATTCGTGGACGCCAGACCCATATTATGATCGCCGCTCGGCGCATTAATCGAATGCGAACTGAATACCGCGACGCGTTGCTCAAATGCCATTCTTCCTTTCCACGTGCACGTCTTCGTTTCTACCACTTTGGTATTAGAGCGGAGAAAGGCAATCCGACCTCCGCTTCGAGAGACGTATCTTGGAATTTCGCACGGTTCCTTTATTATCTGTATACTTATGTGCTTTTGTATTTCGAGCTTTTTTTTAATGGATATCGTGCCGGGTATCATTCGCAGTATTTATTCAATAGCCAGGATTAAATTGGTACAATCACTCGTACAAATTATTTTATAACGTCGTTATGATTGTACATGTACACTGGTGTTGGATTTATTCTTTGAAGTGTAACAGAAACTCGCCCTGAGTAAATTTTCCCGGCTCACCGAGTCCACGTTCTTTCGCGTTATCAACGCTCTTTCTTGCAAAAGTAAATGGACGTTCACTTCCACGCATCTGTATTTCGCCGCGTAATCGGCAATTACAAAGCAAAGTATCGAACGATGCGTCGATGCGTGCAAAGCAACACGGTGCTTCCCGTCCGGCATTCGGCGACGTCTGGCAGGGTCAACGGGATTTGCGTGAATGGCCGACGACTTAATTGATCGAGGGCCATAAGCGAATTAGGGATGACCAATGTTCCACGTGCAGAGCTCAGGAATAGAGCCAGGGGAAGACGCCGAGTTAATTCAATTCGAGGAAGGCTGAAGGGGTTTCGGGACGTCTCTCGCGAGACGTAAATTTGCGTACGGCCAAACCCACCCCTCTCTCTCTCTCTCTCTCCCTCGCTCTCTTATCCCCGTGGACTATGGACACTCCGACAAATTACATCGATGACTCCAAGAGCTATCGTTCTTCTTTCCTCAATATTTTTTTGTTCGCCCAGCTCCTTCCAGTCGAACGGTCGCGAATCATAAATCAAATTACACGCTGAGTGAGATTAGATTTCTGTTTGACCACGTTCGAGTTTGGGTCCCGTGGATTCGACGAGGGTAAGGGCTGCTGTGGCGGCGTGGACCTTCTCCATACCATTCCCTTCTTCCTCGTCATACAGAAGCTTCCTTTCCCTTCCTCCTGAGCGTGGCACGGTGTTGCTGTGCTCGGTGATAGCGGCGACGACGGCGGCGTTGGCGGCGGTGGTGGTGGTACCGACGATGGTGGTGGTGCACTACGAGGTCCAACATTAGTTAACGATTAATCAAGGCGCTTGTAGCTCAACATATATCATTAAACTAGTTAGCGAAGTAGGGTCGGCCAAGTGTGCTGACCACTGGCTACCACCACCCACCTAGCCGACCTCCCTTCAACCTGACCAACCCCCTTGACCGAGCCCCCATCTTGTTTCCGCGACCGATCCAACCCTCTGGCGACGTGCTCACGTACCGAACGGAACTCTTAGAGACTCCAAGTTGAACCTCGTCCCTGATGTTTAGCCCGTTCCCACTGCCTGCCAATTGCTCGTTAAAGCACGGCCAACGGGCCGCAGTTTCGTGTACAAGGAGTTCAGGAACGAATTCGAGGATCGAACGCGATAATCCCCAACGGGGATGCGCATTATCCATTCCGCTCTCTGTGCATGATCAATGACGCTGTCCCGTACATCATATACACCGCGGCGTTACGTATGATTGTTATCGTTTTAAGATGGTCGCGGTGAGCAACAACAAAGAGCTCCGCGTCCATCGCGAACGGTGTACGTTTCCACCGATCGGTTCAACGGATCGGGGGGCGATTCAGGTTTGCGCAAGGGTTAGAGGGAAATTCAGCGTAGCATAAACTGACCAGTGCATCGGATGCAGACGTTAAATATTCTCTCGTATTCCAGGGAACTCGAACCTGGGGGATCAACATCCTTTCCTCTCTACGGTAGCCTACCTTTCACCCTTCCGCTTCGATTGGACCCCGTTTCCCTAGCATCTCCACCTTCGCCGACACCCCCCCAGCCCCCAACCCCGCCCTGTCCCTCTTTCTCTCGTGCCAGGTCAGGATACTTGCACACACGGCCGAATCTCGCCGCCACCCCCCGACCCATCCCTCGCCGGTCTCTTCTAGTTTTAACCATCGAGAGACGGCCGCATAGCCTCCTGTGCGCCCGCGGGCGCCCCTTATAAATCCTGCAGGACTCCTGCAGGCACTAATGTACGACTGTTTGCGGGTATAACTTGGCCCCGACACGAAGGATAGGGGATGGTGTTTCCAGTACATGTTAAGCCGGGGCTAAAGGCTCGCCAGACCGAGCCATTCCTCACTGCCCTACAGACTTACACCTACACCACCCCCACGCCACCCATCCCTCCGCCCCGTGTGCTTGTCTTTGCTTCTTATCCCTAAGCAAATGTGGTCACCGCGAGGAGGGCGCCGGGATTTATTGATGGATTTACGACCTTGATGTTTAGATCTCAGAGTAAGACGAATGGAATCTTGGAATCGCGAGCGTCACACTCGTGTTTAATCTTCGTTTACGCGAAACCGTCCGTTTCTGTTCTATTTCCTGGGCACGGGGACGAGCATGAAGGGATGGGGGGGGATAGGACGGAGGGTGTTTGCTTCTTCGAATTGACGTCAGACAACTCGTCGACCCACCCTGACGCAGAGGGGCGGCGGTTGTCGATGGGAATTTTCAATTAATACTGATTGTCGCCGTAGTGACTGTGGACTTTTTGCACGGTGAATTTAATCCTCGCGCCTTTATTGGACCGTGTAATCGAAGCTGGTTAATTAAACGGGCCTAACTAACGTAGACGGAGGTGTCGTTTACCGGTGTGTCGACAGGACGCATTTGTTGGAGAATGTTGCGTGTCGTTCGAAAGGGAAATCATTTACGGCACAACACGGATAATGACGCTGGAGGGGCGGTTTGGCCACTGCCTTTAGATTATCGACATTTCGAGATGAGACAGAAGCCCGAAGGGACTGGGCGCATTAATACCGTCGCAGGGAATCACTTGGCCGAAGTTATTTGACCACCACTGTTCATCCTGGGAGATGGTATTAAATCCCTCCCCCCCGATACCAACCCACCCTCTCTGGACCTACCTTCAGTGGTCCGGACAGACTTGTACCAAGGACCAGAGCCGGCTAGGCACCAGTGTCCGGCGGTGTCGTCGGCAAACGTTTGCTCGACAAACAAACTGAACTCCCGGTCCCTGCTTCACCATTGCGCGACTCTGTTTTACTATATAAATGAGATGGTCACCCTAAGTACGGGGTTGAAAGGGATGCTACTGTACGTGTGCGTCGCTACCATCCAAGCCCGTTTTCCACCTTGATGACCGCAGCCAACCGATCCCTCATCTCTGCTCTTCAAACCCACGTCGAAGGGGTTAAAACCGAGTAATAAGAAGTTTCTTGATTGCGAGTTACTTGAGAAAGAAATTGCCCCTGCGTGATCGTGTTTCAGGTCTGTATTAATGGAATCTGGTGTACGGGGTGTTCCGAGAAAATAATAGAAGGGAACGGTGATCGGGCGATTTATCGATTTGCAGAAGTTAGATTTTTATTCGTCGAAATATTTTACCCTGAATATTCTATGCCATACCGCAAATTGACATTACGAATGTTCTCCGGGTATTCATTTCTGTGGTTCGACTTATTCGATTCAGATCTTTGTCTTACGAACGAAATAAAATCTGTAATTAAGTACTTGGCGTTCAGATTTCCGGGCACTCGTGTTGTTTATTTATGCAACATTCAGAACGGAGTACAATTTATCATTGCTGAAACGTATTTCGCTGGAAGTCACGGCTACCTGTTTCTAAGAATAATATAATCCTCCGGTGTACACGGATGCTACTTCGTATTAATGTCTGGCTCGATATCTGTAAACAGGCATTACCTGTATCTCCGTGCGAAGGTGTAACTATCTGCTTGGCGAGCACGCTGTGGGTTTGAACGTTAGCCTGGCCATAGGGATTAGGAACTTCCTTCGGCTGGGTCACTCTGCACACCGTGTTTGCCCTTCCCTATCGATATCTCGCGGAAGGAAAAGAGAAATTCGCCGTTCGCCGAAACTCCACCCTTGTTGATTCGAAGATTTTAACTTCGCAGACATTTCTTGTCCACGTTAATCTTCCTCGAATCCGCGTTGAATTGGTCAAAAATATTTAATAGACTAAACTTCACACATATTATCACAGAAATTAGAATTAAAATTTTCCCCAAGCTCTGACCCAAGCTTTCTCATTCGAACGATAGATTTTGCACATCCCAGCCGGTGAATACAAAAAAGAGCATCCGCCAGTTTCGCGCCCCAAACAATTTCCTTACTTCTTCGATGGCGAACTTCAATACATGATAACCGGAACGGGTGGATATAATTTATCAGGGTGGATACGAAATCGACAGTAGAGAGAGGTAACGCATCGGCGTTGAACGCCGAGTGAAATATGCAATACTCGGTTCTTGCCAGCCACCGTGTACAGTTTATCGGCGTGCACGTGCCCTAAATCATGGTATTTTTAGCGTTTGTCATCGGCGGCCGTGCAATCATCTGTATTACGCAGTTTGCTCAGATACATTTCGAAGGGAGGAATAAAAAGGCCGGTTTGCAAGGATTCATTGTGGACGATAACGCGGGCACCGAGAGACCGATGACACACTGGCATTACCGTGGATGACAGAATGGCCGGTTTCATTCACACGCGTGCGTAGAACAGGCGTGCGTGTACGCTGGACGGTGGTTAACTGACGCGGAATATTTACATTGTGCGGCGGTGCAATTAAGCCTCGTATCCGGCATCAAGCGTAGGAAATTCCGTGCGGACTAACACCTTGCTCCCTGCTTTCATACCGCCTGTTTCTGTCTTTGTGACAAGCGGGCCGCTCCGTGCGAAACAGGAACTTCCCAACGGCGATATTTTTCCACCCCCTTTGTTCCAACGTGCGCCGATGATTAATTCTTTTTTATTCATTATCTTTCATAGCGCGTCGCGAGTCACTTGTTTCTCTTTTTTTTTTTATTTTCTTCGTCCATTCGCGCAGGAATTTGCAACAATGTGGTTATCCAGTGCGGATTACAGGAATGTGTTATTCCATTCGTTTCCAGTAATACTTTAAATCGCGCCGGTTTCGGATTGTTTGCCTTCGTTAATTCTTTTCATTGCGTTTCGTTGAATCTTGGGCCAGCGAATATCTGGTTTCTAAATTCGGAGGGCAGCGTGTGTACAGGGGAAATGAAGTTTGATCGTTAGATATCGATCAGCGCTCTCCAGCGGCTGGGTATAACTGTTTCTACTGCTCGTAAGGGAATTCCGGGCTTGAATCGGCTGGGAAACGCTCAGGGAAACGTTTCAGAGAATCGTTAACGTACCCTTGACTCGAGCCCGTCTTACGTATAATTGTCCACCGAGATCGGCCATGATTTCCACGCGCAACATAATATTTTCGTCCGTCCCTTTAAACGTAACCAGCTACATTCGTGAAACGCGTTTTCCCTTAATGTAAATTTAATGGCACAGATTGTAGAAAGCGTTGAAGTTGTTCACAGAAATGCCGACAGTGGAGATATCAACAAGTGTGGCGAAAAAATTATTCCTAGATATCCGATATCCCGCGGAACGATGCATCTACAAAGTATTACGCTATTTCGTTGCGTCGCGCATTGTATATTTCCGGAAATAATTTAATGCACCCAAACATATGCACGCAGATTGCCTATAAAAACGAATTGAACTCTCCATTCAATATCGACAATCAGGGAATCAAATTAAAGAACTTTCATTCCAGTTGTAATTCAAACACGGAGATTGAAAGTTACAAATTTAAATTGAAATTAAACAAATCGAATTAGAAAATTATTGTTCGAATTCAACGTCCATATAAAAAAAAAAGGCCGAAGCTGCAACCTTCAAATGGCAACCGAAATGCAACTCTTACGTTGCACTCTTCCGTACCGTTCCTATTCGCCTCTGCACGGAACGGTTCCCAGCATCAAACTCGCTTACCACTTTTTCCAAATTAATCGTCGATTGACGAGCCCGAATGCGGTGCAATCACGATCCACTTGGCGGGGTGTTTCCCGAATTATTTTCGTACGGTAGGGTTCTGGCAATCAATCCCGGTTGCTTCCGTGACGTTGGTCACAAGACGACGACGACGATCTGCGAAACAATAGACGCTGTAAGGTGAGGGCGAGGCGATATCTGGCGCTCGAGTCTCTATCTAACCGGCTCTATCTTTTATTAGCATCCCGTAGAAGCTATTCCGTGGCCCTTTCTCTATCGGCCAACCTATTCCAGGCAGTTTCTCTCCGAGTCCCGGGCGTTCCACAGCCGAGCCAGGAGTAGCAGAAGTGCGTATTTACGAGCGTTCCCGTCCATAAAGCAACCTCGCGCCTGATTTTGATACATTCTCCACTCGCGGCACTATCTCACGCGCGAATACGACCCACGTAGCCATACCGCTTGGGATTTATGGTGATGCCGCGGAAGTGCCGCGATAGTTCTGTTTTCTGGGCATTCGCAAATTTTTTTCCAACTCTCCGGCATCGTACCTCTCGTCGTCCGACCGACGGGTTCCGCGCGACGTTCCCCCTTAATCTTAGCGCAGAGTGCAACGATCGACTTTTCCAAGGCTTGCGAACTCGCGAAACGATTGCACTCGAATGTTACATTTACGCCGGTGTATGTGGATTCCTCGAATTAACAAGGAAATCGAATTTCGTGTCGGCACAGTAATAATGCAATACGTTCTTTCGGATTGATATATCGCGACGGGCGTTAAGCATATTTCATTTACGTGATAAGATAGTCTATTGGCGTAATACGCGGGCGAACAGACGTGTACATAATGAAATTATTATTACAGGATAACATTTATGCAATGTTTCGCGCGCACAAATAAATCCCGAACGGACGAGATCTTTAATAAAGCGTCGGGCAAAATATCGGTCTCTCGCTTAAAATTGACAAAGGAAAATCGTGTGATTGTCGTCGAAGTTTGCATCGAATCGGCAAATTGACACGTCAAATTCCACGCGAAGGAACAAGCGTCCGGTTGGTCGGCAGCCCAGACGGGAAAGAAATAGGAAGCAGACAGTCTGCCTCAAATCAAATTAAGACAAAATCGAGTGTACCGCGTCCGGCCGGTGGATGTATTATTAAAATATACATTTGGGCGTCGGTGGAATAATGACGTGAGAGGTCGATTATGCAGGAATAAATGTATGGGAGGGGGTGTGGAAGGGGGCAGAATATGGAGAAGGGCGATACTGATATTGGGTGTACACTGGGCAAGGGGCATTTGTCCGGACCGGCGCGAATATATAAGCGTCTCTGCATATCGTAATCACAATATTATGCTGAAATTGGGAGGGCCGAGTTTCCCATTTCTATTTTAATGGCTTCAGGGATTTCAAACGGGTCTGAGCCAAGCGTCGCGTAATAACTTGTATCTCCCACCCTTTTTCCACCCCCGCCCAGTGAATGTCGAAAAAAAAAAGAAGAAATATCGAAAGGCCCTGGGACTCCCGGTTTTTACGATTCTCGTTTTTCATTCGGCGTATTTTATTAAACCTTTCGTTCGCGTTGCCCAATGAAACATTAAGCAATATACGAGCACGGATCGAGGAGGAGCAGAGAGGAGCTCGATTCGAACCGTTCGACCGGGGGTGTCTTGCTGTTTTTCGGACGGGTTTAAAACGCTCGCGAGAACGAACGCGCCGATCTCGTATTATTTCCCTCGCTCCTCTCTTTTCGTTTCGCCGTGAAAAGTGCAGACACGCGCACACGGATGCCTAAGGGCAGCCGTTGAATCGGGAATTTGATGTTTCAGGAATTAATTGAATTAATGATGAAGATGTATCGCGGGCATCTGGGAATTTATATACACGTTCCGAGCAATTCAGTTAGCTGCTACTGTTGCAACGATTTTACGTTAAATGTTTAATTCTCCGCCGCGTGACAGATGCTTTGTGAAATAATTGCTGGCAAGTGCCTCGCGCGCTTCTGAAAATTTGTTTCGCTCGTTATTCGCGGGAATTTTTCATTCACGAAACGACAGAAGTGGCGATTAGCAAACGCACGTTGCGGATCTTCATTTATTGCGCCGGCCGCAACGCGACCCGGATCGGCGAGATTTCGGTCGACAAAAAATGCACAAATTTATCCGCGGTTTCGTTGGCTGCGAGGAGAAATTTTTCGGCGAACCCTTTTTGTTTTTCGACGACGTTTTCCATCGAACTCTTTTCCCAACCCTCGGCCGGAAAGTTCGCGAATGAGGACAGGCGCGAAATAAATGGACGAAACAATATTAGCATAATGCGTGTCGCAATTGCGGTCATAATTGCCCAAGTTGTTGGCAACCTATTTTCATCTGAGGCCGTACCGCTTCAACAGCCGCATAATTTCAACGACAGTCTCATTAAACCTTACTCTATACTGCAATATACACATTGTAATATATATATAATATATATATATAGCATGAAAGCATAGCTGCACTAACAAAGTAGAACAGCACAATGGTATACATTTTATTCTATGCCTTTTCAGCGTGGCTTTTTTCATTACCGATATTTAATAGGAAAGGTTCTTGTTTGCAATCACTATAATAAAAAACAAAAAATGAACGATAGAAATGGAAATATCAGGTTCGTAGGACAATAATTGTTCGATATATCGATTCATCGAAAACATAATTGTTACAAGGGTTTCATCGAAATACCAAATATTTTTTTTCCAAATGCTATTTGAACATAAAAGACAGCTTCATTTTTACAGCCCCCTTCCACCCCGCCCTCCACGGGTCAGATAGAATAATAGAAGCGGAGACGGCGATTCGTCGAGGAGACGAAACGAAAGGGCAACGAAAACGTATCGGTCATAAATATCGATCGAATTACGCCGCGGCTAATTGGAAATTAAATACATTAGGTGTCAATGGCGTTAGATAGGGGGAAGGGGTTCCGTCGTTGCCGGCTGTTTCACGGGAAAGAAAGTTCATCGGAGCGGGGGTGGAGGGGGTCGAAAGTTTACTTCACCCTCGGCGGACGAGTAGGGTGAGCAACGGAGGTCGGCGGTCGGTGAGAATGACTCCGAGAAGTTGGGATCCATGAGAAAGGAGTCTGTAAAGTTGCTGGAACTTTTTAGCAAGAATTAATCACCGGAAGATGGTGACTGGTCCTTATTAAATTGCGACCCCGCCATTTATTTCGATGCGGTTAGTCCTAACGATTCAATTTCGCCGGGGCCCGACATTATGCGAGTAAATTATGCGAAATGACGACCCCGTTGTTACTTAGCGCCGACTAATTTACGGAAATTTCGCGCGTCCACGGGAATTTCGTTACACGAATTTCGCGGGATCGTTAAAACTTGCTTGGAACGTCGTGCCTTCCGTGACGATTGTTCTTTCTTTAATTTATCGTTTCCCTTTCGGACGAATTACAGTACGGGGAACAATTAGAATTTATGTTGCATCGCGGCGCCGAGTGTGCATTATATTTTGAAGAATTGAACATTTTGTGCCAACGACCAGGGAGAATCGGAAGAAGCAGCTGCACAAAGATAAAGTCTGTTGGTCAAAGCTTTTCTTCGCGCACTAATTGTATAGGTAACTGAAATTGTTGATAATCAGAATGGACTGCTTGGTTCCGCGTGACCATTAAGAGCCATTCATCCCTTATCAAATAGAAGTCGAAGATTTCTACTAGAAATATCAGGTCGAATTAACATTTCACAGGATTAGCGAAAAATTCATTGAATCTAATTGTCCCATTCAGTCGACTGGCAGCATAAACGCTAAAAAGAGAGACTTACGTGAAATCAAGGTTTCTACCTGAATTATTTGTTCCCCACAAATTTTTACCGGAAGCCGTTCGATATAATAGGGAACTGTGGCGCTACTTTTACGTCATATTTAATTGGCTCGTTTAATTCCCTCGAATCAACTCGAAGTCGCGTTTATTCCCACCCTCTCTGAGTGAAAGATTGCAAACAAAACGAAAGGAGAATGTAAAAAAATATGACGGAAAGCGCCAACGACGAAAAACGAAGGGACCGGAACCTAACAATTATATACGGATTCCTCGAACGCGACTGGCCCTCCTCCGTCAGCAGATTCGAATTAATTCGGCGCTAAATTAAATACAGGCATTCTCATAATTACCGGGACCCGTGGAAATTCTCGTCACGCGAGATCTCCGCGCGGTCTGTGTAATTTTTAAACTCGCCGAAAAATATTTTTCTCCCCCCCCCACGGGTCCGAATGAATTATCCTGGCGCGTTAATGAATACGCGCAAGTAAAGTCGCCAACGAAGTTCGCGATCGAAACGACAACAGCGTCGAAAATACAGGTGAAATAATATGAAATGTATAAACGATTTGTGTTGAGATTTTCTCGTAGAGGGGGTTTTACTTGGTATCGTGCTGAACGATTCGATGACAGATCGAAAGAATTATTGTCTCTCATAACACATTCGATTTGACAAAGAAGCTTGTTCAATGTTTCAGAATTTCATGTAAACAAATGAACACAAGTACGATTAAAAATTTGCAGATCATAACACGAGTTTTCGTTATCAGTAACCTTTTTTAAAATTAAAGTAGCGAAGTAAATTACGGACGATAAGGTCATTAATAACAGGACGACTCCTTAAAAAATACATATGCGTATTCCACCACTCTACGCGCAAGATCCGTTACCATTACCGAACGTCCAATCTTCGTGCCACAAACTGAGTTATCAAAGAGCGCACTGGAAAACTTAATAGTCCCGCGAACAAAGCAGAGCGCCCAGAAACGCATAATAAACGTATCGTCCCCGCGAGCTCACAAAAGGCGACATAAACGAATGGAATCTTGGCGACGATGTCCAGATGCCTCATTACATCGCTATTGACCCGGATCTTTTATTATCCGTCGAACGGGCAGACGTAATCCGCGAGAGGTACGCGACGGTAGTGACTGGCGCTCATTATGGCACGGAAAATAATCATTATGCCTATTGACCAGCTCGCGACGGGCAATTTTATATTTTCCGCGTACGGAGTCGCCGGTGAATACGTCTCTGATGACGATTAGTGGCCCCCGGCATCCTTAATGACCACTCACACGTTCCTGACCCCGGGTGTGTTCGTGCCCGTGTCCCGTCGTCGTAGTTGCACGCACGGTGACACCGGGGCTGATATCTAGATCGTTCTGGCGGAGCTGAATACGATATTTCGAGCGGGGAACGTATAATTAGGCGACACGCGAGTTATCGCGCGGAAACTGCCCCCTGCCCCCTGTTGTTCTCCTCTTCTTGAAGCAAATTCGCCGGACAAGTATTATTAGCAACGCGAAAACGAATCGAGCGCTTGACATAGCGGCCGGCAAGATTTCGGCCGCGCCGATTCGTTTGTTCCTTTAAATCGCGGGTGAAATTTGTTATCGCAGGAAGTGTTTTAGCGTACACTGATCTGTGCGCGTATTATCAATTTATGCGTAAATCTTATTGGAACGACGTTTGACATATGGCGGAGCCTCATCTTTGAGCTCGATGAATAGCCACGTAGCGGTAATGTAATAGATTCTGTGATCAGCCGATTCCTTTGACTGGAATCCTGTGCGGGACTTGGAATGCTTTGTACTGTTTGATCATTTCACGAAACAGTGCCTCTCGGTACGCGTGCGATACATGAACGGCCGTCCAAGAAATTACCAAATTTTTCCTCCCCGTTCAACGCAATCGTCCTCGTTCTCCTTACAAAAGTTTCGCCAGCATCGAAGGATCCACTTGCTCGACGCCGTGCTCGGTACGATCGCGAACCCGGTATTACATTTCAATTCCAGCAGGCTCGTTACAATAAAACGTTACTATAAAACAAAAGCAACTTCGGTTTAATAGAATCTATTACTGCAGCGTACGTGTATCGTTCGCTTTAATCAATTTAATTGGTACTTCTCGATCGGGCCCCTCTTTAACCCCGGGAACCTCCACGGGAAAGTTTCATATGAGATTCCAGCGAAATGATTGACAAGCGAAAGAATAGTATTCGGAATTTTAAGCGTGCAGGGCGCGACTCTCGTGCACAGAAACTGATCTCTAACGCCGCGCTCATTGGCAATGGCGAGGGAGGGGGCGACGTTTCAGAGAAATTGGCCTAACTGGTAATTAGATGTTCCCAGTATTGCTAATGATAGATTCGAAGTGACAGCGTGTATTTACTCGTCGATTCGCCGTTTCCACGAGCTCGAACGGATTTTAGATTTCAATGAAACGATCGGTCAGAGAAGCTGTCAGTCCTCCCTCTCTCTCTCTCTCGCCCCGTCTCCCTCTCTCTCCGCGTCTGTCGTTCGCGGAGGAAATTAAGGAACGACCCCGATACGTCGGCGGGAACGAAATCGGAGGGGTCGGTGCGGTAACAATTTAAAAATCGGGCGTAATTGATACGCAGCCGCGCGGTTTGCATGCTTCGACTCGAATGGGAAAAAGAAGAATCACCCGGTGGAATCTGTTCTTTTATTCCCGCGGCCCGGCTTCAAAAGACCGAGCGAAACGGTCGAAATTGAAAAGGGCCGGGGAAATGAAAGAAGCGATTAAAGAAGAGCAGGAGGGGGAGAGGCAGAAGAGGAAAAAAAAGGAAGAGAAGGAGAGGAGAGAGGAAAAGAGTGCCGTCGATGAGCACCGAAATTCTATTAAACGGAAATTCGGGTAATATAGAGGGGCGGTTGGTAACCTTGAATTCCGGGACACGAAGGAAATCGGCGAACGAGGAAACACGAATCACCTTTACTTCGATCTCGAGAGGCCTACTCGAGATCCCCCGTAATCGCGGTTAAAAGCCGAGAACGATCGGGGGGTCTCGGAGGGTTGGAAACGGCCCGGTCGGATAGACGGGGACGCAGTGAGGAAGAGAGACGGGAGTAGGTTCAGCCGGCGCGAGCGGAACGGAGACGGCCTGCCGCGGAGGAGCGGGATAAAACGTAGCAATGGAAATACGAGGAAGAGAAGGAGAGACAGGAGAAAGTGGAAAACCGAATAATCGTCCAGCGTCGACCTCGGTGTCGGTTAGGAGCCGACAAAAAAGAGGAGATGAAATGGACCGTCCGACTGACAGGAATTTACATCCTCTCGTGCGCAATCTGCGTGAGTGAATTGTGTCGTGTTACCGTCCGGAGAATTAGATCCGGAAAATCCGTAATAATTACTCGTGCGACGCTCGCCGAAGCATCCTCTTCCCTCTGACTTTGTCATCCCCGTGGCCCCGTCTCTTCTCTTCACCCTTCGCTGCCCCTCCCCACCTACCCATTTTCTCGCATTGCCCTCTGTCAGTCGGTCTGTCTTCCATTTTCTTTCCTTCTTTTATTAACGGACCGGGCGGGGGTCGGGTGAAACGGTTGGCTTGCAGGGATGACGAGAGTGTTTTCTCCCTTTCCACTTGGTCTTCGTCGTGCATAATGCAGTCTCGTTTTCTGCGACAGGATTGACCGTGGCGGTTGCGCTCTCCGTCGTACCATCGACGTCCACGCTCGTACCGTGGCCACGTGAACGCTCGAGAGCGTGGAACGCAAAAATAAATAATGATTCGGCTGCCGCGGTATTAGCCGCGAAGGGACGAAACAATGTGTGTAAGATAATGGGATCCGCCATAGACGAACGGATTGAAGGATTTTCGTAGCTGAACTCCGCTTCGTTTTGTTGCACAATCGTTTTACGAATTATCGCACGACCGTCGACGTCGAACTGACGATGAGTGCAGCGTCTTTCGCGGGCAGAGAAGCCAATAAAATCAACGAGAAACAGTATTCCGATGGAGGGCGATAATTTCGCGACCGTCAGATTCCGAAACGAAATCCACCCGCGAGATCTCCATTCGTCTTTTCTTACGCACTTCGCGATATTATTGAGCTGACGTCGTTCGTGACGAATTCTGCTTATCGTCGTTGCTAATTTCAGGGTTAATTCGAGCGCGAGATGGGCGGGATCGATCGGGACGCGACCGCCTGCGACTCGCATTCCAAGAAGTAGTTAAGGATCGTTCGGTAACAGACGCAGCTAAATTCGTTTCGTGCTCCAGGAACGCGGTCGTCAGTTTAGCCGCGACGCCGTTAATGTAGCTGCTTAGAGACAGTTGTAATTAGCACGCTTAATGCCTAATGATTTATACGCGACGCCGCGCGATTTGGGTTAAACGGCGTGGCACGTGCTGCACGGGCGGAATTGCGCGCGCGCGCGCGCGTGTGTGTGTGTGTGCAAACCTGAGCGCAAATACGATTCGGCAGGGTGATCGTGGGGTGGAGTTTGACGGGTGCGCCGTTTGGAATTTCCCTCGTTGGATCGCGTAAACTTTTCCTCGGTGAGGGGGGACAAAGTATCCGTTTTGCGGACGGAAAATAAACTACTTAACCGGGAAGAGTAAGCAACGATATTTCCACGATGTATGCAAGTAATTGATGCAATCGTTCGAACGAATGTTCCCCTTAGAAATATGAACGTTCGTTTCTTAATAGAAATAAGAATCATCTTGAAGCAATGATTCGTTCGTTTCTAATATTCGTCGCGTCTCGCCGTTATTTCTTTATCCTTTTTTCGCCGGCCATAGAGTCGTCAACCCCTAAATAACACGAAAGCTCGCCCCAGTTCATTCGATGATAATCGCGCGACCGGATTACGAAAATCCGATGACCCGGTTCGTCGAATATTTAGGGGGATCGTTTAGGCGAGTCTCGGGCACGGAAATGCATCGAAAAATCCCCGATGGGCTTCCCTAATCAATGCCGACGTAAATAGTTTGGTTAAAATCGCGAAAGAACCCCGCCATTCGAAAGGGTCGGCTGACGGAGTTCCGCGACTACACGAGCACGGTCGATTGATTCGCGCGAAATTCGAGTTAATGGAGCGAGCGCGGGTAATCAGGCTGGAATTCGAGTTTCATCACTTTCCCGATGACTATTTCGGGTCATCGTTCAACGGAATCGTGTTACGTATCGAAAATATCGTATTAATATTCTTTGTCAACATTGACGCCGGACGAGTCCGCGTTCCCGACTTCTGTTTGCGTATAACCGTGCGTGGGCGTACGCCCGTTCATTTAATCGATTATCATTCTTCACCTGGCCGGGCTATTTATCACGGCCGCGGCTCTCCTCGATGATCATTGCCACGATCGATCATCGAACGCGGGGACCGTGCGCGCACACGCGACCCTTCGGCTCTCTAGTTTCGCTATTTTAATTTCACGGCCTCCGACCGCCGATAGCGAGCACACTTTTAATTGCCAATTATCGATTATAAACCACTTAATACGACGTAGCGCTACGAAATACCCCTATACTATTTTTGCTGTTCTGTCGGTATGTCAATCACGGCCGGCCGTTCGCCGTTTCTTTCTACGTGCTATCAGCTTCCCGATTGTTTCCCCTTCGTTAATCAATCTTTTCGGCGAATTAAAGTTCGCCCGCCGATCGGTGTTACCCGTTCGTAACGATTTTACGCCAACGTGAAGGTAATCGTCGCGGTGGCGAACCCTCGAAATTTCGTGACGATCGTCCCGTTCAACCGCCTCCTTGGGCAACCGTGAATTCAGTGGTAGAGGAGCATCGGGGCAATTCGAGTAGCCGTCACGAATTCGTCCCGGAAATTTTTCGAAACTCAGCCTTCGCCCAGACATTCGTGAATTTCATTTATCCCCCGGTATCATTTAACGCCGGCTGTTTGATCAACCACCTCTGTGTCCACCGGGATCCTCCGTGGCGGCCACCGTACCAATCTTCGCCGACATTGATTCCAATTCCGCTCGGCGTTCGCGCGACTTTCTTCGTAATAATTCCAAATGAATTGCACGTCCGTTAGTGTCCGACGTCGCGTCTCGTCGCCATGGATGGTGCACGCGGAGTCACGAGCACGCGGTTGTCCCCGAGCGAAATGTGGAAAGGCCGTCGTGGGACGCGAGGAGAGCCGGCGATGAGCTTTTTCCCGCGGACAATAAAATTAATTTCGTTCGATTCAGATTAACTTCGTTTGTAATCACGCGAAAAATAAACATGCACGAGGAAAGATAATTCCGGGCTCTCTTCTCCCTCGGTATCTCTCTCTCTCTCTTTCTCTCTGTGGCCCCTCTCTGTTCCCTTTTTTTTCCCCCCCGCGATCAACCCACCCTTCCTCGCCCTTCCATTTGTCCGTCCGTCTGTCCATCCGTCCGTCCATCCGGAATGGTGGCGAACGTACGGCGGTCGCTTTACTTTTTCAACAGATATATATTTTCTGTGTCCGGCCGCAGCGGACCGCTCGCGGACCGAAACGTAGCGAATGAAAAAAGAAAGGAGAACAAAAAAAAGGAAGAGGGACAGAGGAACGTCGGTGGATGTAGTTCGAGAGAGAGAGTGAGGAGGGTGGATATGGAGCGGGGGGGGGGGGGAACGGACGCGGATGAACTATTAAAAGGCACGTTCGGCCGGGCCGGCCGATGGGGTCGGGGGTTTTCATTAAAATTCTTTCGATCTTTTAACATTTCCAATCGGTGTTTGTCGGAATATCGAGTTCTCGCGCGTCCGTGGTAAAAATGTAAAAGGTCCTGCGCTCGCATGCCCCCGTGCGCCCCCGCGCGACGCGCCGCGCCGCGCCGAGCCGAGGCGGCGATGGCTGCGGCGGCCTATAAGCATCCAGTCGTGTCGAATCGAATACCTTCGTACGCGATTTCGAATTGCACACGTCGCTTTTCGACAATCCGCGAAAAGTATACGAACTTTCGTTCCGCGCGGTGTTCTTTTTTTCTATTTTTTTGTTGTGTTTTTTTTTCTATTCCTTTCGGGGGGAAAGCGCCACGCGTTCGGCGAACGACGAATGGGAACGATACAGAGGGACGGTCGTGGGTGGTGAACAAATTTTCGGCGCGGACAGTAAGTTGGCGCGCGATTTTTCAATTAATGGACGGGAAAAAATGATCGCGCCCCCGAGTCTTGCGCAAATATTCGATAATATTTTCATTGCAGCTGCGCGAGACTCGAGAGATCGGTCGGTTTTTAATTAATTCCGACGACCACGGGATACGAGTATCGACTTCCGGCGCGCCCGTGCCGCGGAATGGATTCCGGTCAATTTGTGAAAATCGGGTCGGGTAAGAAATCGGCCGCGATTCGATTGTACGTTCGGCGGATATTGTCCTTTTTCCATTCGAAAAAGGAGACACGCGCGCAGCGCGTCCAGAAAGCGGAAAGCTTAAAAGGTGGAATAATTATAGTGTTACGTTGTTATTAGAGACGGGTATTTCTCACCGCGCAGCGTTTCATTCATTGCATTGCGTTACATTCGTTACGTCGAAATGCGCTCGCAACGGATTCATTCGGAACATACATTAATAAATAATAATAATTATAAAATGATACTGACTCGTTGTACGCACATTTAATACCTGCAGTATACTGTGCTAAAGCATCGTTCTACATTACAAGTACCCCATCGATGATACCATTGGCACGATAATTCCAAGAATAATATAATTACGCCGGTAAGTAATTGAACTTAACAAGCGAAACACAGTCGAGATCAATCCTCGCGCCAGATTACACGCGAAGTAGTTTATCTGACGAAGCATCGATTTCACTCTGCATATGGGTTAGCAGTAGTTCCCCTTCCCATGGTAATCAGGTAAAAATATTCGCCACCCCCGTTACCCACAAACCTTACGCAACAAAGAGCCCCACGAACGCCTAAGATTCGAGCGGGAACGAAGCGCGTGCGAGAGTAGAGAAACGTGTTTGTTTTACCGGCAAACACTCGTTCGCACGTATCGTACTTTCGTGTGCCTCCACCTCCAACTATCTCTCACCTGCTCCCTCCGTTTATACCAGAGCGTTTCGCTCTCTCTCTCTCTCTCTCTCTCTCTCTCTCTCTGTCGGACGGGAGCACACGTTCCGGCTCGACCACGTGTGTTGCTCGTACGATCTCGCGTATACGACGAAGAGTGGCCAGCCTTTCATTTCCCACCCCACTTGGAAAGCGGCCGCCGACCAATCGGACCTCACCCCGCGTAAAAACATTGAACTGCACCGTGCAGAGGGGATGTGCGCGAAGGGCGCGTCACGGACGACCGGGGTTTGGGGGGGAAAAAAATCGTTCGAAATTAAAACAGTGAAGCAGACAAATAATCAGATTCCCCTGTATATTATTAACGAAGATGCGTACGCGTGTGCGCGACCTCGGCATCGACGCCGATACGATACTTCCCGGAGATACGATGATATATTTGGCGCAATCGGCATTTTCTTGTTGCAGAACTTTTCACGAGACGGAAAATTTCCGGAAATTTAGACCCGCGGTGCGGAATATTGATTTCAGTGGAACGTGGATACAATATACGATTGGCGGACTTTGAATATGTTAATTGATATTTCGTGGGTTTCGTTTTTTAGGGTTTCGGTAAGGTATAGGACGGTTCGCATATTGCCCCGTGTACGTATTGGACATTTGGCAATGCCGTTCTTGTGTTTAATTGCGAAACGAATCGTTGATCGATATTTGTTGGCAATAAATTGATAACAGTTCCGAAAACCAATACGAAAAATTTACACCTACAACAGTCTTGCACATAGAGCGTGCCGATCAAACTCTTCGATGCGCTTAATTCGCCAAAACCCGGTACGAAATTCGAAAAAACTAACTGAATTCCCACCATCGAAAAGGTTTACCCTCGCAGTCCATCACTCGTGTACTTACGGCCACATAATTTATATAGAAGACCAAACAAAAAGAAAAAAATCATAATTCCCACCAACACTTCAACGGGAACCACTTCAACGCAAACGTTTCGATTCCGTGTGCACACACGGGTGCAAACGTATACGGCGTGGGCGAATACCATCGACGGGGGGTGGAAACGGTGACGCGAGGGGTCGAAGGGGGGTGCGCGCGGCCTGGCTGCTGTCCGGAGCAGAGAATTTATAATGCGAAAAAAAAACGGGTGGTCACCGCAGACCCGGTTGTTTTAGCGGCGTCTCGCGTCGCGGAGGAGACACCGACGGCGAAATGGTGTGCGTAACGCGGCGTCGAAATTTATATTTCGAAAAATCGCCCAGCTAGACCGGCGTGAATGGAGACGCGTGACTTTTTGATAGCGGCCGCCTCTCACCCTTCTCCATTTCCTTTCTCTATTTTTTTTTTTCTTTTTTCTCCCTGCTCGCTACCGTAAATTATTTCCCGAGACCAGACGCCCGGTTCTCGTCGTCCCCGTGTCGATTGGTATCGGTCCTTTGTGTCGCGGTTTCGCGAGCCACGATATTTCGTTCGATGCACAGTTCGAGCTCAGATCGGTGCTAGATGTAAAGTGCAATTATCATTGGTGGCATAAATATCCCCGCGACTGACAGACTGTCGTTCAACTAAACGTTTCTTGAAAGCTTCCTAAATAACTTCGCGAAGAATTCGTTATAATGAGAATAAAACAGAGCTACATCTTACAATAGTGCCGGGGAATATGAGGTATATCGAGATCATTTCTCTGGCATAGTTCCGGGGGCAGAAATATCTGACATCGCGTACAATCGTCGAGCGTTCAATACACGGAAAGTCTATTCGCATTGAGACTACAGCCGGCGCAACGATTACAATCGCACCCCGCGAACACTTTTCCTCGCCGGCCAATTAATCGAATCGCCAGAAATCGAAATTGTCAACCGTGCACGCGTTTCCGTTTCACCGTCGCGCTCGCCACGCCGTTGGAACATGGACGTGGAGGTAATTTCAACATCCTTAATCGAGTTCGATTGCATCTGAATGGTAGGGCGAACGGGGGCGGCGGATGGTTAGCAGGAAGTTGAGACTGAAAATCCGGGTCAAATGTGTAAACAGGCGTAACAGACAATACGAGCGCGACAGATACGAATTCGGGAGTCGAGTGTCCCGAATCGAATCGTTACTCGAACGAACACCGCAAGCACGATGCTGGACAAATACCTACGTCGAGGTCCTTCAGGAATCCCTGGAGTTTCGGCGGGTAGCGGTGGAATCCTTCGATACTCTAATTGGTGCATTCACGCTGGTGTTGGCCGTGTATTCCGGTTGCAATCTGTATGTACCAATTCGATTTTCGTCCGTCCATGTATCCGTAAACGTCGCCGTAGCCGTGGCTCCACGGAACCAATTTGAATTATGCCGATAATCATGTACGTATCTTCAGGATCGAAATTCTTCGTTAGCCTCCCCCCCCCCCTCTCCCCCTCCCCGGCCGGTCACGGTAATTAAAGTTGAAATTGCTTTTCAAGCGCGCCCGGAATCCGCCAGCCACTGTCCGACTTGCCTTCTTGAAACATCTTTCAATTTTAAACGTCCCGTCACGTTTGTCCCGCGCTTTCGACGTATACCACCGTTCGACCCCGTTTGACGTACAGGGTGTGCCGGCAAGGGGGCGGATAGATTCAAAGAGAGAAGGCAAGACGAAAATATGAAAGGGAATTTGATAAACCGAAACCGGAGCAACGAAGGCAAATAAATATGAGTGAAGTAAGTCGAGCCCCTGTACTTAAATGTACAGTGCTGGGCCGGCCTGTTTCGAGCCACGGTGTCCTCGTGCCTCTGCGATTGTTCGCGTTCGATGGAATCGCGCCGCGATTCAAATGATGCCCCGCCGTCATCGAGGTGAGAAGCCCTCGACGTCTATCACGATGATCGTCGATAAATTCGAAACGATCGCCTTTGAAGGCAGCCCGTTGTATCCATCCGAGGATCTTGCGTGCCGTCGCGTTCCTCCTCCACCCCTTCCCGGAGGGTAGGCATATCGAGCACCAATCACCACGCATAATCTGCGTGCTCATTATTACTGGGACTGCGAGGGGGCGAGCATGCATGTCCCCGGTACCCACGTTCATTATGGAGACGATATGGAGCATTGTTTGCGGAACGAGAGGGTGAGCGTCACGACGACCCCACCCCTCTCTTCGTCTCCTTGCCACTAACCTCTCTATGACAGCCACCCTTAATGCGATACCAGGCCTCTCCGTCTCTCTTTCCACGCCACCACCATCGACCAACCACCCCCCCGTCCCCGCCCTCTCTCTTGTCATCCCCCACGGTCTCTTTTCGCGTGTCTCGCTGACGAGTCTCGAGCATTCTTCTTCTGGCGCACTCTCGCGCTTCCTGAGCACTGTTCCGCGGCGACACGCGTACAACTAAACTACTTATCTTGGGGATCGAGCGCGCGTTTTTCATTCGCCGGAAAGATTTTACACGCCGCGGTGCAAGCAACGCGACAGAACGTTGTTCCGCGCGACGGTGACAAAAGCTCGGCGAATCGTTCCGTTTAATTAGAACGCGCGCCACGGGGGATAGTTGCGATGCCATTAGATTCGCATCGCGACGGAATTTTTTTTTTTTTTGCGTTCTCTCTCTCTCTCTCGCTCGACAGGAGAACGGGGACTTTAAGCGCAACGGCGGAAGGGCGAAGAAGTTTTTATTGAACAACTCTGCGGAATTGCTGGGTGGCGGCGATTGCAATTATCAGGACCGATGAAGGAACTTAGTATCGGACCGCGATTCGACGGTCCACGATCCGCGCCCAACACTCGAGAATTCGAACAACGCGGCGCGCTTTCTAAAAAAGAAAGGAATCGCGGAAAGGAAAGTCGATCGCGTTGGCTCGCCGTTGCAGCGTCAAAACGCCGCGTAAATACCGGCTGTTCCCCCGATTAATTTATTTAATGCGCCGCCGTTACGAAATGCGCGATCCGCGATGCGATACCGACCGTTCCGTCGAGGGGGAAATCGAGAAACGAGGGGGGGGGGGGCAAAAAAAGGAAAAGGAGTTCGGCGCGGTAGAGAAGACATCGACGGTGCCCCCGAGCGTGTTTCGCGAATTACGCCGAGCGGGGAAAAAAGAAGAGGCAAGGGAAGGAAGAAAGGGCTCGGGGTAGGAGAACGCGCGACAATAAAAACACGCCGCTCATTTCCATACACGTTGCAAGAAGTCTTTGCCGCTCATCGGTACACGAGTGTGCAATCAAGCAGCGCAATTATCAGGGCCTTTGTTCATGAATAATTACAAACAGGAGAACCGTAAGCACGCTCTTTCCGTGCTCCTCTTTCGCTCCTATTTACACCGGGGCTCTCTCCCGGGCCTCGTGCTGTTCACGGGAAGGGTTTGCCCCGGCGCTGGAAAGGACCCTGACAGCCGAGGGCAACCGTTCGGAATCAAGTAACACCACCCTCTTTTGAATTTTGGCACTTCATAAGCGACGCCTGCCATCCCTTGCAGACGCGGCGATACGGAGGGAAAATTGTTTTGTTTTTTATTCATGGCACAGCAAGGCGGAATATTTTTAGGCCGTTTCACTCGTTTATTCGCCGAGCGTGCGCAAACTTCGTTGGTTCGCGCTTCGCCCAAATGAATCGCGTTACTATTGCCGTTGTCAATTTAGTAAAAAAATGATTTATCATTGGCGAAATCGCAGAATTTCTTTCCCTCAAAGAAAATTGCCCTCCACCGATAAGAGGAACGATCCGTATATCGTAGATATCTCAAGAATTTCCCACGCTCTCACTTTGCTACAAATAAAATCGCAATCGAGACTCCCCGACCGAGCAAATCGTCGCTGCGATTCCCCGTTTACGAAGGATGCTCCCCCGCGTGAACGCGCTCACCCCGACGAAGGGAACACCCCGGCGATTGCAATTGACGCGTATCTGTAATTTCGTCCCGGTGCGCGTGCGAGTTTGCGGCGCGAGAGGCGACGCGACGGCGAGTAGCTGCTAGCGACAATAATGAACGGCCCCCGACTGTATCACGACGCAATCTGCACATACTTAACGGAGGAAAATGCATATTCATAACCGTGGTCCGTGGGCGCGAGCTCGTGTGTGCGTTTCTCCGACACGCGGGGAATTCGCTTTCCACTTTCCGCTTCAGTCCGTGTGCGCGGACAAACGCGAGGTAACGCGGCGCGGAAAAAATCCGGCTGGGGCTGGATCGGCGAAGATCTGTTTGGCGACGAGGATATGCAGATCGAACGGGACGATCACGATGGAACGGGATCGTTGTAACGTTGACGGCGTCGACGCTCGCAACTCGCGGGACGCGTTTCTTTCGCGTGGCTCGACGAGTGCTCGCGATACTGTGAAACCGACGGCGCATACAAATGAGGATCTTTGGAAACGTCCAACGAAACGACGTCGCGCGTTTCTACTTTCGCTTGATATTGTTCGAAGTCCGTGGTGCAGACAATTTTGACCGATATTTCCCTGGCCACGCGTGAATGGAGAATTTCTTTTTCAATTTAAACGAGCTACACATGTACTAGTATTCGATACATCCCGATGTCTCTTATTTTAATTAGTGGTATATAAATAATGAATTGCAGTTTTATATTATTCCATTTGGCCAGGAATAATATTAACATGCGTTCGTCAATCGTTCTCACAAGTTGCACAATAATTGAAATCGTACCGCAGGCTGTAATTATACACTTATTAAATATAGGATACCTTAAAAGTGTCCTCATTCGCGTTTCAACCAATTTCGGGGTAGAATATTTTACAATTGTCCGAACTAATTTTACCCGGTTCCGTTTCTTTAACGTACACGCCAGTAAATAAGTTTTCTATTATTGCCTCCAATAACGGTTACCATGGTTTGTAGGGCAGTTAGTATAGCGGAATTTCTGAATGAAATATTAGTGTACGTAATCATAGATAATTCAAGCAAATCCAGCTAAAATAATACGTCGCGGTGTGGAACTCGATGATGGTACGTTTAACCTAGTGACTCGGCTGGTAGCCGTCGACGACGCCGGCGACGAACGACGACCAGCCGGGACGCAGGAAGAAAGGGGCGTCGAAACGCTAGAAATAGGCGGTCGACGCTTTCGCTCTCGACGCTGGAAGGCGCCGTTCCAACAAGAAAACTTCAAAGTTGGCGGCCAAGTTCAAGTTGCTGCCATTCAGTGGCGAATACCTAGGACTCTTGAAAGTGTGATCCCGATTTGCATTGCGTGCCACTACCAACACGAGAATTTCGTTCTCGCTCCGCGACTCCAAAATAATCTCAATCGTCGTGCTCCTTTTTATACTCATCCATTATAGCGGACATCTACGAATTATTATTATTCCATATCGACACAAAAGCCTTTTCCCAACAGAACCCTCGCGTTTCGTAAATAAGTTTGCGATACAAATTTTCAATTCTTCGCAACAATTGTCACCGCGATTTTCTTTCAACGATTTCCGGTCAGTATTTTTACGGAATAGAAATATGAAGATGTGGAACATTCCGACAAAATGTCTGTTGCAATTGTTGTAGTACGAAGGGTTGCTGTGTTATGCAAACATAAATAATTTAAGAAACGTAACGAATCGAATTGCCCGCTATATTAATGATATTCACCCGTCACGCTTTCGATGTCTGGCCTATTCATTATAATAAGTTTATTAATTTTCCTCCCCGGCAAATTGTATCCTGCACCGGTAGCTTTCCCATTAGCGATCCGGGTGCAGAGGCGTGACGCTATTATTTCCAACGTTCTACTTAAAACAGTCGGCGAAAAGAAACGGACAGGCTGGCTCGCGCCCGAACGGCTCGTATCGTAACTTTAAATTACGCCATTTTGCAACTCGTTTCATAACTAGCATCAATTATTTCGAGCGAAAGGGGGTGACAAGGAGAGTTCCAAACGAGTGGTTTTCCATATGTACGACGAAAAGTCCGACGTGTCCAACTGTCCCGCATTTCGCGCTTTCATCCACTGCCGTTCGTTACTCTTTTTTCGTTCTTTAATCTCTTCCGTTTCACCTGCTCCCCCCGCCTCTTCGTCTTGCTATCTCTCATATTCTGTCATTCCCTCGTTACCGATCAACGTTCTCCTGCTCATCCCTCGGGGCCAAACAATTTATATCGTTTTTTTCACTACGCTCGGACACGAACGCTCGTTTTTCCTCCTTCTTCCCCCGGTTCGTTCCCTTTGCTTTGCTTTCCGCGTTTTTCTATGCCGCGGTATGGTCAACTGAGCGAAAACACACGGCGCGATTATACTCGAAATTCCTTGACAAAATCTGCACGCGAATTTACACGCACGTATCGTTCAATCGATCGGAGTCGCTGTTGAATTCTGACGGACGCGTGTGCAACGTTGTCGACACTCTATGCACAACAGCGTTTAACGTCGTTTCTTTTTGTTCCTCGAGTCCTTACCCTTTTCGCACGAGTAACCGGATCGCAATGAAAATCGATCTGAAGTAGCGAAGGTCGACTCGCGAATGCCAGGAATTATCTGGAGCAAAGTTTCTGTCGCTGTCCTATAAATTCGTATTATATGTTTTCTATCTCTGTGATATCTGAATATTGGCGACAGAAATTAATACGTTTCGTTACATTGATGCCAATAAAGAGGAAAAAAGGAGATAAGGAAAAGAAAAATGTTCTCTAGCAAATTTCCTCGAACCACTATTAAATGAAATTAATACTCCTGACGTCCATACTTGCTGTTCTATATTGAACCAAAAAAATATTATTTAGCTTAAAATAGTGAATCGATTAAACGTTAGTGTGAAAGTATCCGTTGCAGTCCGCGTTCGAACGGGTGCACGAACATTCGAGGTCTCTGATCTAATTATAAATGGAATGGTCGACGATTAATTTTCCCTTTCCCGTTTTATCTTTTCCCCTGTCAGGTCGCCGTTGCAGTAAGGTTACACGTATCAATATCATCGATACAAAGTAATGGAACTGGTTTCATGCGAAATTCTCCTACGAAACGAGACTACACTTACCGGAATTCGCAAGCCTTTCTCCTTTCCTCTTTCTTCCCTTTCGTCGAGTCACGACGATGCTTCTTGACTGAACGGGGCGAGCGTCGAAATCAGCGCTCATCTGTTTGCGTGGACGACTCTCGGATAACCAGTTGGTTCGAAAATTACCGGACGGCCAGGCCGGCCGCCGAACAAAATTGAAAATTGTCCTTCCGATCCTCCGCCCGTCTGTCGGCGATCATACTTATTCTACTCGCCCCGGCGCGCGTTCGTCGACTATGAAATACATTTGAGCAGCTTTTCCTACGCGATAGTCACAGCTACATTCGACAGAGAACATTTGAAACAATCGTCCCGACTTTTCGTACAGCGACAATTGTATTTTCGGTCCGGTTTGTTCCGAAACGTTGTATCAATCGTTTGAACGATACAGCTTCGTCAAGTTTCGCCCATCACTCTGCACGATGGCACCGCCATTATGTTACGAATTCTTTATTTCGTTCCGTTGCAGAATTGACAATATTCCAATCATCTCGGATCCTCAAAGGCGCCAGCAATTTTCGCTCCACTTTTTCCCGCGGACGGACAAGCGTGCAGGCTTTCCATTTATTTCCAAGTCCCGGAAATAAATGAAAAAATAATTTTACATGGCGCTGGCCGGCGAAAAAAAATTGATTTCCTTGCAAAAGCCGCGGCACGAAATTTCCCGGCCGCCCACGGGGACGTGTTTTTCCGATCAGAATGTTCCGAGCGGGTGGAGAAAAAAAAAGAGTGCAGGAAAAATAATCGTTCGTTATGATCGGGGCTCAAGCTAGACTGGAGAGCAATATATGTTACTACCCCTCTCTGTGTCCGTCTCTCTCCGTTGCGTCGTTCGTTTGTCAGGGACAGCACAGTCGCGGGCATAATGAGTGTCGATTCCGGCCCAGAAAATTGCTGTCCCCCCAATTCCCGGCGCTTTTTCCACCAACGATCGCCGGAGCTTCAATCTGTGCACGCGCGTACGATAAACTAACGTACTTTTATTTAAATTACCGACGGCCGAGCAATATTTGCGATATTATTAACTTTCCTAGATTGGAATGCGCGGGGACAGGCTCGGCCCTTGTTTTTATCTCTACCTTTCCCCCTTCCTCGGCTTCTTTACTTTGCTTTTACTTCTGTAACGCCGTCCACAGGTACCGTTCTGCGTACGCTTCTGCCGCGTACACCTTAACGCGGGGCATCTAACAAGAAACGGGTTGGAAGAAAAGAGGGACGTCAGAAAATCGTATATGCTCGCGTAAACGCAAGTCGTCTCGCCGAATGGCGAGGGAGAGACGGTTCGCAACGAATGGACGTCGAAAGAACGGTTTCGCCTCGGTTCGCCTCGGTTCGATTCGGTTCAGGTCGGTACGGTCGTCCCTCGGTATAAATCAGCTATGCTTATCGGTCTTTCATCGAGCCGGAGGTGAACTCATTTCGTTCTCTCTAAATACGAACTCACTTTTTTTTTCTTTTTCGGGGCAAAAACCTATTTCGATTAAAATGGCGCGCGCGTTTCGCATTTTGCCGGATTATAAAAGGCTGCTACTCGCCGCCCGCACACCACCTTCTTCCACGCTGTTCCAGAGCCGCGCGTTTCTATCCTCCGACCGCGCTCTTCGAATACAACCCCGATACCGGTACAACCACCCCCTGCCCTCACGTTTTTTTCCCTTCGTTTCGTTTCTTTCCCTCTGATTTTCATTTTTTTCTTTCCTTCTTTTTTTTGGCGCCTGATCCTTGTTTTTTCGTGATTTGGCTTCAATCGGATACCGACTGTACGGCGAATCGTTCGAACGACGACGACTCGAAATTTTTTGCGCCCCTTCCCTCTCGGTTCCTCCTTCGCCGATCGAATCGCACGTTGCTCCGTTTCGATTTTGTTTTTTCTTCGGAGTTCTAGACCGCTCTAGACCGTTCGTCAGTTCAACGGGAGATATTTATGAAAGGGCCAATCTGCGTAACGTTTATAAGGGAGGGACATTGCGAATCTCTGTTATCGTGAAACATAATGTGAAAGTTGTTCGATCGGGTGTAATTTCAATCGTGGAATTTTTTTCGTCGTCGAATATTAATCACTATTTGCTGTGCGTAAGGACATTAAGTGTACGTAAAAGTACTGCACCCCGGCATATATTGTCCGACCGTCACATCGTTTCTTCCATCAGACAAATAGTAAAAGCACGCGGCCATCCGATCTTTCGCGTACGCCTAGCCAAGCGAATCGTTGAAAAGTGCGTCGCTCAAAAATTGATCAATTGCCCAGGAGGACAGCAGCGCCCATAAGAAGTGAAACAATGAACAGGTCCGGCAACTAATCCACGAAAAACATTCGTCAGACCGTTCGGACGGCCTCGCCATCCCCGTCGCTCCGCTAATTACGAATTCTATACACGCGGCTACGCGAAAAATGCTCGCGCGCCCCTCCCTCGCCGACGGACGCAATTTTATTCCCGATGCCGGCACGGATTTTTTCAGCCCGCTCGCGTCGCTTTTAATTCGTTTTATCTTGTGCATTATAAATCGTAAGTTGTCGTCGTTTTTTCCCTCCGTTTTTTCCTTTTTTGTTTTTTACCCCCCCCCGTTTTTTTCTACCACCCTTCCCCGACGAGGTCGGTTCGTTGTCGATATATAAAAATCGAATCCGGGAATTTCAAGCGGGGCCGGACGGATTTTTCCCTCCTCCCACCCGGCCGACGGTTAGGCCGCGAGCCTCGACGATAGAGATAATAGAGCGACGTAAATCTAGTTATATTTCCGAATACACGGTGACAGCCGGCGAACGGCTGCGCCGAGGCCGGGGTGAAAAAATTGCGCACCGGCTCGCGCTAACGAATCGTGATTCTACGTCCGAACCGTTTCTGTCCTTCCGCGGAATTAGGCGGCATTAACGATCCCACCTGCAATTAATTGCGAGCCGTCGTGCCCGTCGTGTCCGTCGCTACAAACGAGGACGCGTCTACGCTGTTTACCTAGCGCATCAATCTCGTACTGTTGGCCGGCGCCGTGGGGGAGGGTGAGAAATATTCCGAAGATCAATTCGATCTGTTCTCGAAGGGATCTCTTCTGGACCGGGTCGAACGATTTTTCCTCCGCGATTCGGTGAAACGTGAAAAAAATCTGCGGGGCACGAGGGAACGGTTCGACGGCGAGACGATCGAACTTCGCTTCGGGGGCGTCGTTTTGTAAATTTAATGGAGTTTGTCGCCGAATGAAATTACGGTTGCAACGGCGACGGCGAATATTGTTTGAACGGCTCGCAAAGAGTATACGTCGAGTCGGACGTGCAGTTAATTCGACGGCAGGTAATTAGATCTTAACCGTTCGGTCTCAATCGACCTCGTAGCGAGATGATAATGGAAGAAATGAAATTGGACGAGACGATTGATTGAAACGGGGAAATGAGGAACGGCGAGGTGCGCGTGGATGAATGCGAAAGAAGAAACTCGAACGATGATACGGAATGACTCGGCATGAGCATTTTCCCTCGTTGGAGATCGTTTCGGTCGTGAAAGTGATCGAGGCGCGTAAAAATCTCACGTTCGCTGCCGTTCGCCGATACGGCGGCCACGATTCCATCCGCTTGTCGCATCTCAAGGAGCAGGACAATAGAGCAATTTGAACAGCGTTTCTACGGATTTTACAGAAACAGATACGCGTCATTTACCGAAACTTTGTTGAAACCAGCAAGTGTCCTAGGATTTTCGAGAGGACGTGTATTACCACCAACAGTACAATAAACGTCGGTTAAAATATTTAAGGGACAAAGCATTTGAAACGAATCGATGTCATATGCGAAACGAATGTCTGACGGGGGATCAATTTGCGACATAAATTCTGCATTTATCGTATAACTAACGGCGTATGTATTATGGAACAATTATTGAGTCCCATCGGTGCCCTTATTTCGCGAACCCGAAACCTTCGTCCAGACGTCGAATGAAAATTTCAAACGATCATTCGAAGTCAACACGGACGATGGAAATATTGAATAATCTCTACGGTATGGAAAGAGTGTCGCCTGTAGCAAGTAGAAAAAGACGCGATTAATCGTCCGATTCGTCGCCCGATGCTTCGGTTTCGGCGTACCGCAACATATTCGCTCGTCCCCTGTACCTCGGGGAGAATCGACGTTCGAATGGAACTTCATAATCCACCGTAGAAGCGTGTCTACGCGGCCGCGGCGTGACGCCGTGCTCAATGGTGAACGACGTTAAGGTAACGAAGAGGAGACGCCGCTGATCGAGTAATATATAAAACGTTGAAGAGGCGGCGTTGTTATTTCAGGAGAATAGTAGAACGGGTTGCCAACGAAATGGGTTATTCCGAGCCGTTGATTTTCTCCTGCTAGTAGAAACGAGACGCGGCGAGAATATCATTATAAAACGCCAAGTCACGAAACCGGCCATTCCGGCGTCCTATTAAAATATTAAAACACCTCGTCCAGCCCCCGGTGAGTCCTGGCGTGGGGTGTGAAAAAAAATAAATCTACCTTGTCATGCACAGCCCCTCTCCGTGCGGCTCTCTCGTTGTCTCTCCGCCGTGGTGTTTCAGGAACAGGTATGAACGGCCCTTGAACATGTCCGATCGATCGATGGAACAATTCGTCCCGCGGTTCCTTCGCCCTCGAGGAACCGCAAGAACTTTGTCGCTCGTCTTTTCGGCGTCGTCCTTTATTAAGAATTTAACGAAACCCACTTTTAATAAAGTAGGACGCGGAGGGTTAAAAACTGCAGTTTCGAGCGTCAAGAAGGGAATGAACATCGCGAGCCCTGAAATATTAATCAATTTACAAATAAATAGAAGATCGTCGATCCCGTGTATTTCCGACGCGAATTAATTTAAATAAAAAAGCAGTTGCAAGCCCAGGTAGAAAGTATTGAGAAACTATTGCTAATAAAACTAAAGTAAATCGCAACGATTGGGCCGAAAAATATATTTGCCACTCGATTATAAAACTCTACATTGCGCGGAAAAAGCGTTCACAATTAATTCTCAATGAATTGTCCAGCGTGTTCCGGCCACGTGCCCCCGTAAAAAACCCCCCATTGCACCGCCCTGTAAATCCGCCCCTCTAAAGTGCTTCACGGGCGCGACTAGAAAACCGGTCGCTCGAGTAGTGTGACTGGTGCTGGCGCAAAAAACACGGGAGCAAATAAGTCGGTCGAGGTGGTAGTTCGAGGCCGTCGCCACTTCTACGCTATTTCGACCTGGCTGGACTTGTCCGGTCGCTCATCAGTCAGAGTCATTACCGGGATAATTAATTACATTTGCCCTCTCGCCTCTTCAGCCCGAAGCGTGTCCGCGTCTCGCCCTCTCTGCGAGCCACCCACGGCCCCGCTACGAACGGCGGACGGAATCAATGAAAAAATATACGATTAGACCGGCATAGGTTTACGTTGTCATTGCACGCGTGCAATGAACGCCGCGAAATATCGAACGAAATGGAAAAATAGCTGGAAAAAAAAGAAGGCCAAAAGGGAAGTAGTAACGGATAAACTACCGAACCCTATTGTACCAGAGAGAGAGAGAGAGAGGGGGGGGGTGGAAGAAAATAAGAATATCCTGGCAACTGGTTGGAACTGAATTGCCGCGGACGTCGAATCGTCTGACCTGGAGCAAAAGGGGAGGACGGGGCGCGGAGTAGGATCTCGAAGGTTCTCGTCTGAACGAGGAGTAGAAGGCACGGCATGAAAATCTGTTGAAAACTCGACTCCTTCTTTAATTAATTATGCAAATGGCCGGCGGGCAGCGTGCTTAAACTTTTCGTCGGAGACCCGAGCGCGGCCGCTCGCGGTATCTCGAGCCCTCGCGTTAATTATACACCGAATAATAACAATTATTACAATTACCGTGAGCCGCTCTCTCACTCACTGCTTGGCCGTGGCGAGCATCGAGACGCAAGGAATACATCTACGGTCTGGCCGCCGCCAAATGGCCAGCAATTTGCACGTTTCACGACGCGTATTATTTCCGTATAATACGACGGGCCGCTGGGCGCTCGTTTAAACGACGACGACGATCCGCCTCTAACATTGGAAATTTATAATGGCGGATTGAGTATAATATGTTCGCGCTATTGCGGAAAGGGTTATGAAAATTCCTGCATACTGCCCGCAATTGTTGGCGGTACACGCGACGCGCTTGTGTACACAATTTTTTCCCCGCATCGTTCATTATCCACGGAAGGCTGTCGTCACGGGATACCGTGTTCCAGCAGGGCTGAAACGGAGAATAATTCGTCGGAATGAAAGTTTCGAAAAATTCCATCGGCGAAATATGACAAAGGGGGGGAAAGGAACACGCGACGGCGCGAAAGCGAAAATAATGACCGCCGTCTCTTTAAGTATAATGAAAAAAGCAATTAACGCGCGATAGAGTCGGCGTGGCCGCCGCGGTAACGAGGCTAACATCGATTTTTATCGTCGGCCGGCGTGAAGTATTCCAAAATTATTAGCCCCGTTTCCACCTGAGCCTGTCCGGCTTGTATCACTCCCCTGTCCGTTCTCCTCGTCATCGTCGCTCGATGAATTGCCACGGCTAATATACGGAAATGCTCGACGCGAATGAACAAGGACGTAAGAATATAAAACGCACGCGCGAACGTTGTCTCGTGGACCCCTCCGCTAATACATTCTCTGGTAGAGCAAATAAAACTGTGCGCACGTGTATGCATGAACGCATGTAACAACGGCGCGGCTCTGTTTCTAAAAACTGGAGAGACGAGGAGAACTAACTAGCTCGTTCTGATACAGTTTTATGGGTTATGTCACAGGCGAGCATCCGCTCAAGGGTCAGCCGCATTCGTAACGCGAAATTACATACGTTCACGCAACTCGCCGATTAGTATCTCGGCTGTGTGTGTGTGTGTGGGTACGATCGGTTCCCGCTTTTGTCGGGATACCGGGAAGTAACGAGCTTTCCGTGTAACACGTTGCCCACGGTAATGAGGTTTTTAATTTGCGTCGGATGTCACGCTTGGATTTACTCGAATCGTGAGTTGCTGTTATCTCGGTTTTTTTATTTTCGTTTTTTAATTCAACGCCGATCTGCTGCCCGATCATCGAGCAAAGGGTTCCCTTATTTTCTCATATCTGTAGAACTTAAAGGACTGGCCATGGGGATGGGCTGTAGAAAACGAATGTGATCGAACTTGTAATAGCGGTGCAATTTTTGGTTTCCATTTGGAGTAATATTTTTCGTATGGTAGAAGATAAGAGGGTTACAGGGGGTGCAAATTTATAGAAATCGACAGACCAATTAAATTGCAATTGATTCAATTATAAGGGAGAAGAAAAATTCAGGAATAATGTAGGTCAATCCATTTTTACTCCTCCGAAAATAGGCAGTGCTTTGCGAATTTTTTTCGCCGGAACTGGCGAGCAAACATTCCTACAATTGTGCAGATATTTAGATGCATTCTTTGACTATCTTGCGGAATTTTTATAGAAAAAACTTCGACATATTACGGCGTCCACGAAATTTGGCACCGAGCGTTAGTAGAATGACCGGCTAAGGAGAATCAGACCGCGCCTGGTCAGACGCGCCCAAATATGAAAGTCTTAATATAAAAACTATTCCTGGAGTAAACTTGTTTTACTGACTAGTCTTGTTCGACTCCTAGCCTCGCGTTAACGTTTCAAACGATCTATTAAAGAAATTAAAACGTTGTAAAATATGCAACGAACGATTTATGGAGCAGGAACTGAAACCGATTAAAGCATAATTAGGTATACGTGCAATCCTGCGCCGCATTACTTCACGGTGCTTCTTACTTTCAACGCTAAGCCGCGAAATGTATTCCGATTGATACAGAACCATTAATTTCCCATATTAAATACCTGAAACGTCGAGTTCCGTAATCTACAATTTATCCTTCTAGCGATAGTGTGAAAGTTTCCCCCCCCCCCCCGCAGCAACTCGCGATCAACACAATCGCCAACAGCACTCGTAACGAGAGTTAATGAAATATTCCCGGTGTGTACACAAGATCATCGGGCTAGATAAACTGCGTTCCAAAGAATTCTCCTTCTTCGAGGGAGCGAATAGGCGCATCATAAAAATGGTAACATTTCAGGGCAGATACGGATCGGAAGAGGGCGTTAATGCGATGCACCTACGGTTCTATTCGCCACGAGTAATTACGTTCACGCAAGCAGGTCGATCGTAATCTGACAACGTGCACGCGTGTAATCGAATCCCCCTGTAACGTGTACAGATCAAACAGAACGATCTGGAGCCGATAACGCCGGATGTTTGATTTGCACGCAACAATTCAAACTTTTATTTATCCTCGCGTTCTCAAATCAAATTGGCGACTGCAAGACCGGCCGACACTCCTCGGGCTTGCGGTTCGTGAAAGCAACCGGTTCGAATAAATCACCGCTTACGTGATACGCAGAAAACGGGGTGGGGGCGATACGTGTACGGGGTGTTTCGCTTGAAAATTATCGCAAATAACCATGTGATGTAATGAGGTAAAATATAATTGGCCGGAAGATCGGCGTGCGTGGCGTAACGTTGCACACCTTGCGGCTCCTCGCTTTCTGTTATCTGCGTATTAAGCGCGAAAATAACCGTAATCAGTCGCTCCGGCCACCGCCACATAATCCTACCGCATTACAACTGAGCATAATTTATTTACCACGCTCCAATTAGCCGTACAGCTCGCCTCATAGAGTATCGAATTTTACTTGTTGCGTTTAATCACTGCTTGCTATTGCCCCGAGGACAGCTTGCGCTGATGCTGTTGGATTTAATCGTTCACTCGTTGCTGTCACGAGTCATTGTGTAGCACTTTGCTTTCATAAGTGTGCATATAGGTGTCCGTTAGCTGTCTTACGAGAAACGTCGAACGAATCGTCGTGCATCGGTTAGCCACTCTCGATCGGCCACGTTTCCGCCGGCTTTGTTTGCCCCCACGAGCTTTTCGCTTAATTCGCAGATTAAACCCGCAGAAATTGTTGCGCTCAAGTGTTGGCGTGTGACCGCGTGCAGCCTATAGAAGTCAATTTTCATTCGGTATCAAAGGGATACGATTTTAAGCGACGTTTGTCGGCGCGCGGTGAAATGTTGGCGAAACGACGGAAAAATTCCCGGGCACGCGATAATTGCGCGTTCGGAATAAAGCACGGCCAAAGGTCTTGGGACCCGTGCTCATTTCCTTTCTCATTTAGGTCTGTAAAAACCGCTCATGATATCGCGTTACTAATTAGTAAATGAAACAGCTCGAGATAATGCCGCGGTGCCACAGGGAAAATGTTGCACAATACATTTACAACTGTGCAATCTGCCGGCTCGCCGGAATGGAAATATGTGTATTCATTTTTTTTTTCTCTATTTATTTATTTCTCTCTTCCCTCTTTTTCGACTCGGTCGTTTTTCCGTTGCTTTTTTGTTTTTGTGTTTTTCTGAAAAAAACTTTTTTAATCATATTAGTTCCATTTAATGACTTTGTCCGGATGATACTTTGTATCGGCCGTACCCGGTGCGTTTCGAGCCCGCCACCAGACATTAACAGGTAGACAGAGGGGGAACGTCAGAGGAGTAATATAATTAAATTAAATTTAAAAAGTGTTTCGTTCGAATTTTCACGGCGATATAAAATTTTAACGAACGCCACATCCTCGAGGGTTCGCGCCGCTATCAACAAATGATATTGAAATCAATTGATCGGTTCACGCGGACCTTTAGAGAAGACGATAGTTAAGAAACGATAATGACAATGTCGTTTAGACGAGACGTTCTAAAATATCGTATCTCTTGCAATTTCTGGCCAAGCAATTAAACGTGTCTCAATCACGACGGCAGAATATTTGCGTCCGCAATTATTCAGTCATTAATGTCAACAGGGGGGACAAGTAAATATCTATTTGATTACAAAAATTAATCCCGATTCTTATAGCAAGTATTCCTGTTCAAGATATCGAATTTAAAACTGTATCCCCGCGTTGCTGCGTCTATTATTAAAATGTAAAACGTGCCTGATAGTTTATATAATTTTTCAGCTTTATTAAATTGCATTAAATCCATCCAAGCTGTCTTGAACAGTCGGAGTGACCATTTTATTGGTAAATACATTCTTTCTACATTACTGCACCTTTATACCTTTGTTCTATTAATATCGCCGGTGGCGTGACAGTGGCGTTATTAAGAATTTATTTGTCCCAAATTAATGGCACCTACGCCGCACCTAATAAAACAAACGTATTCCATGAACTTATTCTACGAAATTATTGTTCACGCAACCGAGCCCTGCGTGAATAACAATTTTCACGATAACGTTTCCGCACATCCGAAGTACGGTCAATCGCCTATCGGAATGAGAGGAATTACAATGTATTACACAATTCTCGCTACCGAATATAAACGAAAACCTGTAATTGACAGACTATCTTACCCTCGTGTGTCGTTTTATCGTCCATTCATCGGGGCGACCCGATCGTCGAGGAATCGAGGCCGGGTACCGGAATGAAATAAACTCCCCCCCCCCGGATGGATCGATGGAAATTTACATAGAGGCGGCGAGAGAACGGCGTGGAACGTTGCCGTCTAATAGATCGAATGACAGCCGGCTCGCAACTTTCATAATTTTTTCAGATGGAGACAAATTCGAATCGGCGGGTATCAATCGTGCAACTAATACCGGGAACGCCGGGTAGAAAATTGCGATTGGCGGGACGGGGGTTGGAAGCACGTCGTCCATCCGATTGGTGCCAAATTTGGCACGAAATCACGTCCCGGTGATTCGCTCAAAAATTCATACGACGTGCCTTGTAAACCTTTTGCCGGTTCATCGATCGAATCTTCCTCTTCTTCGTCGACGTTCCTCTTAACGCCATCTCGGAAATGATCATTTATGGAATGCATAGGACTCCCCGGAACGCTGCTCATATCAATGTTAATCAATTATATTAATCTGTCGACATTGTGTGTAAGAATTTTCATTATCCGCGTGCCAATTGTCCCGGGGCAATGAGTTTTTAATATAACATTAATACAGTGTTCCGATACATGGTTTCTGGGAACAGTAAACGTTCTCGAGGAACGCCTCGGATGATGAATATCGGCGGCGGCGGTATCGCGAAACGGTCGGAAATATATTTTTAGAAACAGCTTGGCCCACACGCAGATCTGTAGAACGAACACCTTCGCGTCGGTTTCAACGGACCCCGCAGAGAGCGGCGAACGAACCCGACCCCGTCGCGCCTGTGTCAAACGATATTCAACGTTATTTTAATGCCAACCGATATCCGGCGGGATTTTAATTTTAGGGAATTCGCGGTATCGCGGAACGCGCGAGCGTAAATGGCATGCAGGCGCGCGACAGTCGCCGCAGCGGCCGCGATGCGTTAAATTAACCGCTAAATGATGTCAAGCGAAACCGCGCGACCGTTTCACGCAAACTCTCCGCAAAACGAGCCCGGCCTAAGCTTTCGAACGCTTCGAAATCCCGCCACTCGAGTCGGTTGAGAACCGTTTCGTCCAGAACGTTAAAGAAACACCCCCTCAAAAAAGCTCGAGGAAAATTTCAACGCGCCTAACATAACCAACGCCGGCGACGATCATTCTTGGGCCGGGAGAAATTGTTGGGCGATAAAAAAACAAACGCACGGTTCCAATCAGACGAGCGCCGCGTCGCGTTTCGCGTGGTCGCGTATGAAGCACGTCTACGAGTGAAGGGGTGGGCGAGTAGGGGGTGGCTCTGGACGAATTTGTTTCCGAACAATTTTCGGTGTTCCACCCGTCCAAAGGGGTTGGTCGGCAGGAATAATGTATACCCGAGGTTTGGCTGGCTTGTCGAGTCGCGGAGCCGTTCAGAGGGCGAAGGGGCGAAGGGAAACAGAGTGTACCATAAGCGGGACAGAGCGGGGCGATACACGCGGAGCTCAGAGGAAAAGAGAACAACGTTGGTGTGCGGATGAAGGGAGGGGCTAAGGGGTGACGGCGATACTTTTTTCGGGTGTAATTTTTTATCAGCACCGGCAACCAAGCGCTTTGACCAATCCCTCAACCCTCACCCCACTTTCCAACCAACACCACTATATATATATACATATATATATATATATATATATATATATACACATAGATTTATATATATATATATATATAGAGAGAGAGAGATATATATAGCTTGGTACTCGCGCCACCCCCTCGAAATCCCTCTGTACCTGTAGGTACCCCGATTCCGCGCCCCCTTGAACAGCCTTCCCCGTTACCCCCGATCGAAGCTAGCCCGCCGATTCTAGCTACCCTCTCCTAGTTTGCCCACTCTTGGCCACCCAACACTCTCTGTCCCTCTCACCCCCCCACCTTCGACCAATCTCGCCACCGTATCGGTGCTCAATCACATTTGCGATGCATTTTTTTTCCTTCCTCTTTTTTCATAAAGCTGGATTATAATTGCATCGCGAGTTCGAGTTGCGGGATAGCCGGGCGAAAAAATGGAACATTGCCGGGGTATGGGGGTTGGGTGGTCCGGTTCTGTGGGCCACGCTAGAGGATGAGGAGGCTCTGAACGCGCGCCCGCGAGAGAGAGAGAGAGAGAGAGAGAGAGAGAGAGAGAGAGAGAGAGAGAGAGAGAGGATAGACACACACGTATACAGGTATCGGAGTGGGACAGTGAAAGAAAGGTGGGGAAGGGGGTCGACGGGGGTGGGCTCGACGGACGATCGGTTCGGGAGCGGGTGGAAAAAAAAATGGTGGAAGGGGGATCGAACAGGAGGAAAAAACCGATGAGGTTTCGGGGCCGCTTGATTGGTAGCCGAACGTACACCTACTCGCTATCAACGAATCCGACTATTCGTGTCCTCATCTTCACCCCTTGCGTTATATCCCAACACCCTCTCCCCCACCGGCTCTTGCCGCTGCTCTTGCTGTTCTCTCCTACCGCCGCCGCTGATCCTTCTCGTCCGCCACCCCGCCTCAACCACCCACACCCCGCGGTCCCTCTTGATCGTATTCGACGCCCCGGTCTATGCAATTCTGGCCGAGCAATGCTCGAAACTGGCATAGACCCCGCGTCCTCTCGTGTAACGAAATCTGGAACACGTCGTTATCCCATTAGAATGGTATCTGCTGATGCGGCCCGCGGATCGGGACCGTCGGTGGTGCCGCGTGGCTGGCCGGGTTCGTGCTGGACGCGCGTGCATACGTGCGCACAGGTGCGTCGAGGGTTACGGCGGCAATTGACGACGCCGAACTCGCGGTCTTCGAACCGGCAGGAACTTCGAAGGGGGTTGTTTCGTCCATCGGCACTGGGCAACTGTTAAACGGGCGAGTAGATATCGTGGCCCTCTGACGGAAGGTGCATTTCGTTGCCGGTGTTTGTCTTTTTCGTATATATTTAATATATATTTCTTTTCCTTTCTTTCGTCGTACCGGCCGCGGCGAGAATAGATCACGGGATCAATTAAGCGCACGTGAATATCGCCGGGGGGTTGGGCGATAATTTCTGTATTAATGGCGGTCATAAGTCAAAAAGTTCGTGCTTTTAGCACACTTTTGTGTCGCGGATGTATTATTCCTTTTGACGAGGTATAATTATCGCCGCGCGAATGGGAGCGAGCAATTTACAAGGGAGAAAATGTAATTGGTCTGGCGAAAGCAGGCGAAAACGAAACATCGCGAATCATGGACGTAGGCGGGGGAACCAACAAAAAAGAAAGGAAAAGAGAGGAAAAGGGGGGGAAAAACAAAGCGGAGGGTGAAGAAGATGAAGTTGCGCATAGAATTTTCGCCGGCGCAGCATATCTATATATATTAATTCCATCTTAATCCACGTACGTCCAATTACTTTCGCCGGCGTTGCATAACTAATTAGGAATTTCCAGCGGGCGCAATTGCAACCACCGTTTGCAACTTCTTACGCGGATTTATTATACCATCATAATTACATGAATATTTTATTCGACGAAGAGGGACCGCACAGGGCTTGCACGGCTCCCGTGCCTTTTACTAATTAAAACCATTCTTCGCATCTGCTTAAGCTATCCCCGATAATCCAGCCGCGCCTGTTATAGAATCCAGCAACCTGAAACCGGCCAATAGGGCGATGGGGTGGGGGAGGTTGGCGGCTCTAAATTCGCGGTCCCGTTTCTTCGTAGATAAATTTATCGCGACGAGAGACGGGACGTTGGTGGGATAATTAAACGAGCGAAAAAGTAACTGGAAGAAGATAAGACCGAGAAGGCGCAAGGTAAGGAGCACAAATGACAGAGAAGGACGACGAGACCGGCAGGTAGCTGAAAAGAGAGATCGTCCAATTAAATCGCGAAAGAAAGGAAGCGGGAAAGAACGACGATCTCGGTGGAGTAGACGTGTGACGAGATCTTCGGGATCGGTACTTCAACCCTTGACAACGAACGCGGACGTGCGCTACACCAACAATTCCCCGTGCCCAACAAAGATCAGGACGGGGGATGATCGGCCGGCGATATCGCGGATCCAGCACAGGGTGTTTTATCTGGCGCGCATAGGGGCGGTGGGTGCAGGGGAGCATAGGGGGGAAGAGAGAAGGGAGACGTCCTTTGGACGTGCAGCCCGTCGATAAATAGCGAATGCGATAAAATGCCGCGAATTTAAAATACGCCCAGGATTTTACAGCGGGGACCAAAGGACAAAGCCGCTCTCGTTGTTTCGACAATACCGCTCGTCGAAAGGGGGTGGCGGCGACGGTCGACAGAGAGAAAACGAGAGGCCGAGTGGAAGGGAAAAAAAAACAGGGTGAATCGAGACGAGTGGAAGCGAGAGATGGTGATCGAGGAGGAGGAGGAGCAGGAGATGGAAACACACGGTGAGAAAGGGATGGGAGTAGCGGGTAGAATGCTGTGTACCGCGTATACGTGCACGTAGACTGAGCGCAGCGGTATTTGTTTACGTGTGCGGGTGTGCGACGGCGAGGAGGAGGCATAGAGGCTGATTCTTCGGGCAACACACGTTCACGCAACAGCAGCAGCAGCGGCAGCGGTAGCAGCAGCAGCAGCAGCAGCAGCAGCAGCATCACGCGCCGGCAGGCGTCGCTGGTTTTAAAAATGGGGGATTTTTTCACATTTATCAGTGCACGCTCAGATCTGGCTTCCGTATCAATGTCCGAACACACGTGAACACCCAGACAATCGAGCGTTTCACACGAATACATTGTCCTGATCGGATTGTATGGATTTTTTTCCGGGACACACACCACCACCCCCATCGCACCCCCAGCTCCCTACCTTTAGCTCTTCTACCTCCCGTTTTTTTCACCGCCCTCGCCGCTCTTTCCACCTACCATATCCTCTCTGCTGGTGCGGTGGCCAGGATCTGTACCCGTCTACGCCACCCCCGTACAATACCACCCCATCAGCTATTCCGCCACCCACGCGACAACCGTAATTTTAAGCTGAAAGGACCGATTTTGTGCATCTCGATGCTGTTTGCTGCGTCGCCGGCCTCCGCCCGCCCTGCTCCCGCCGATATCAAGCCCCCACATTTTCTCCCTCTCCCACCCTCTCCCAGCGCGCTTTTTTCTGGTTCGCGCGGTCGAACGACGCTGACGTCGACCGAACAATCGTTTTGTGCGCTCATAATGTTTTGATTCCTCGCCCCGTGACTTGCCTGGATAATTGTTATCGATGCTGCATTTTTTTCCCCGGGAAAGCTTGCAATCGGTTTCACGCGAATGTTCCCGACGAGAATAGTTTCGGTCGTTGGGTCATTAACGCTGAGGTGAACCTGTTGAGAAAAACATGTAGCAGAATAATATTAGTCATTAATCCATTGACAGAGTGCGGCCTATTTGGGAATTTCTTTTGCTACAATAGAGGAATTAAGCGATGTACTTTGCGTTTCAACGTGCACAGTAGTCTTCGTTTGACTTTAATCGCCCATGTAGACGCGCGTAGCCAAAACAAAAGTTTATAGTCAAAGGGTTAAACGTTCCAAAGATATCCTCCCCGTCAAACCTCTCGCAATAGGCTGTATCGATGACGCGCACCTGCGAAACGTACCCTCGGGTCTCCACTCGATCCCGGTGAAAAAAAGAAAAAAGAACGAATATCGACGCGAAACCGCGTAGGCCCAGAAAACATAACCGATCGCCGCAATTATCAAGCCAAACGTCCGAAATACGCCCCTTTGAAACGGAGGTCGAAGGCTCGCGTCGCTTCTGCCCGCAACGATGGCCGTGGCTGCGGTTAAAGCCCCCGAGCCGACATCTGCGGAATCAAAAAGCTCTTCCTATGAATGGAAGACGATCAGTCGTGTCTGCTCGCATGCTCGGATAAATAAATAGGGATCCGCCATTATCTGGAGGACCAGCCCTCGACGCTGCCGCCGCTGCCTGGACCCCTACCACCGAACGGGTCAATGGAATTCATAACGTTTGCGCGTGGATAAAAAAGCTGGCTGGCCCAGTGCACCGTAGGGTGGGGCCACATCGGAACATTACTCATGCCTCGGCGTTCGCGCAATTTTTAGCTCTGAAATAAATCATCATTATTGCGGCCGGGAGGGATGCGCATTATGGGGGCACACGGGGGTAGATTATCGTAGGTGGAGGCCACCTATACCGGCGCGCGATCCACCCGCGACATCCCTTGCCAGGGCTAAACATCGATGAAACGAGTCTGGGGGTGGGGATAAAAAAGGGCTCGGCTGCGATGAATGTTGCTAACGCAGTTTTTTAGGGAAGGAAGAGGGAGCGAATGGATTGGTTCGACCAGGGTTGATAATGCGTATTTTTAATCATTTCGTCGGGCAGGATAATGCTCGAGGATGAATGAGTTGGACGTAGGTTCGATAGGTGTATCGAACGGTGATTCGCGCTTAATATAAATGATTGTTGACGCGATGCGGCGGTGACGTGTGCGGATAAAGTAGGTGGGGGGTGGAATTACGGGTTAGGATAGTTTGTGGGAAATTAAGTGGATTGAGATAACGAGTCAGACAACCTTCACCCGTTTCTCCTCGGCTCGCCTTGACACGATACTTTCGTTCCAATTCATAATCATCTTCCTTCGAGGCGAGCCGATCCCCCGGCTAGCAGATAGCCCCGGCGTCTCCGGACCTCGATGCACAATCGAACGATTGTTAATATTCGTAAAAGTGTAATCTCTTCGCTACTCCGCGTCGCCGATCAATTCGTTCCGTGATCGCGTTAGCGCGTTTCAAATGGATCGATTTCAGAAACAACTTTTAACGAGCATCAAACCGTTGACCCGCGAAAATTTCAATCCGTCGGTGTAATCGATAAGTTCATTAACTAATTCGTCATTAGAACATCGAAATCTGTTTAACGCGGCCGATCTGGCTGTTTAGCGCCGGGCATCCAGTGTATGCAACGCGGAAGGATAGAAAGTGAGAGAGACGCTTGATGCAACGGGGACGGGGGCGGGGAGGGTTGAAAGGGCGGAAATCGGTGGGAGGGTAACCCGGGATGATGTTACATCATCAATCAGCTGGCAAACATCAACTCAACACTCGCACCCCGGCTGGTATGTCCTGACCTGTAGCCAAATATATGCGCCGATAATATCGTCGCAGCATTGCTACATCATGTCCGGCTGTAATTAATTATCTAATTCTTAATCGAGGTACAGTGTACAGCGACCGGGCCGGTGCTAAGATCGTCATCGACGTATAACGAGGTTTGGTCGCGTTAAAAATTCGTTGCTCGTTTTCCTACGGACACCGTGTGCCCGCCGTATGACAATCGCGATCATTCTGGTCGATAGAAACTGTGGAACGTTAGCAAATAAAAACGTTTGAAAATAGACGCCGCACGGGAAAAAGAAAATATAAATTGCTGAACGTTAAACGGTATTCCAAATTTGTTTTCCAAGTCCGATACAGGCGAGGGTAATAATTAAATTAGCCGCAACATTCGGACGAAACCAAACGTCAGGATTTATAAGTCTAAGCGCGGTGCACATCTTATGCGGCAAACCAAATGATTTAACGTATCCAGCGATCGGGGTACGCAATTCTAATCGCGATTGCGATATTATTTCCGTCGCATCGACGAGCGCAACGATTGTCCAACCTTCGCGGGCAAAAAGATCGCGAACAAATTGAGACGCGAATTCGCAGCGAAGGTGAGACTCGGCCGGCAAAGAGTGGGTTAAGGTTACTCGGCTCATTAGCGAGGTTCACCGTGCTCGGTCACGCCGGGCCCGAGCGTCGCGACGAACACCATCGCTACAGCAATCATCGGTAATTGTAACGATCGATCTTGATCGAAATGCTCATTTCCTGTTTGCGCGGCCGTTAGGAACGTTCGTAGCAGGGCTGCCAGCTGGGTGACCATCCACGGCAGAGGAGGGTGGAGGGGAAAACGAGCGTGGGGGAGGAAGGGTTGGCTCGAAGGCTGCCTAGGCGGCGCATCATTAACGTGATTAATGTTGAAATAAATCAGGAGCCTCGAAACGGTAGTCGATAAATCCAATAATTGCGGTATAATCATAAGTAAACAGGTAACGCGGATCGCGTTAGCATATCGCTACCAGTGATCGACTAGCATTACATATGCATTAACTTTTGATTCCATTTTGACTGACTTTTCGCGTTGCCGAACCGCCTGTAGCCGCCGGCCCTGTATAAACCATCCCATAAACCGATCGGTTTATTATGCGAACCGTATTGATCGCCGCGAGTTTCCTGGATCGTCGACGGGGCAACGCCGACGAGCCCCCTTACCCTGACGTTTAAGGAGCGTAATTATTCAGCGTAAATGAGATATTAATTACAAGGCGGTTTAATTATATGCTGATGCATGATTTATGACGCGAATCCGCCGCTCACTTCGTTTCGCCCCCCCACTGTCTCCTTTAACGGTGGACAAGATCGATGAAGACCGATCGAGCGCGAGCCTCGGATGGGACTCGATTTTTCACGGATGTTTTATATATATGGTACACTTGGGTGACGGGTCGTTGGATCGTGTAAAAAGGAAGGCCACGGCGGTCATAAATTGTCGATCGCGAGAGGAATCGGACGGGGCGTGTAGCCGTGCTTTAATTAAAAGGGAATTGTAATAAACGTCAGAGTGGTACGGCAGATTGGTAATACACCGTTGAGCGGAATAAGCTGCTTTTATGGACAGGAAAGTCACCGTCTCGTTCGTTGTTTCGATGGACGAATTGAACGGGCGATCGGTAAAATCTTGACACTTAATTAGTGAACGCGATGGCCTGTAATGAACTCCCCTCGATGACGCGCAGCCGTAGATCTTATCTGCGGCGAACGGTACGCACTTGAATTTTCGATGACGACCGGACGAGGGATCAACAAGTATCTTTCGTGTTATATTACCGGCCCTCGTGAAATATTGAATTATGCTCGCACGCTAATAGAGTGCCGTGCAGTTTGTACAGCTTCGACGGCAAAAAGGGTAATACGAACGCGGTGCGATGTAATTGCTAACCAATATAAGGCGCGATCATACCGATCCGTGCGATAAATCTCCCATGTTACCACTTTCCATTGGAAAAAAACGAGCTTCGCGATTCCACGATCCTGGCCTAATAAACAAAACCATATACGACGATATTTTTCCGAGAAATACCTGCGCAAATCACACGAAGAAAAATCCTCAAATTAAACATCTGCGCCTACAGCTACCAGTAAAAGCTTGCTAATCTAATAAGCAAAAGTCCTTCCGCGAAACGATCTACGATCCCGAGAAAAGAAATTCTCCAAAGTCTCTAATTACGTCCACCAGAGTATCGTACCCCAAAATCATCCATCGCACCCTTTCTTCGTCGACCGCACCGAACCCGTTCCTTCCGTCAGCGCAGCTCGCTAAACCGTTCCCGCATCGCTCTCGAAGATGATCCAACGGATCCGTGGATCGATCATCGAGCTTTCCTCCTTTTCCCCCGGGGTATAGACTGGCGCCGGGACGAAGCGTTGTCGGATGTTGTTGCGCGCCACCGCCACGCAACAACGTGGATATAGGGTGGCGTGCACACAACGCGGAAATTTAGCGGCACACCGAGGAACCGTGTCGGCCAGGTACAACGTTGGCGGCTTTAACAAGCGCCGCGGACAATCGCCGGCCGATAGATACATAATAAGCGTGGCGTTGTACGCGCCCGTCTAAGGCCACGGCAGGCTAATGAAGCCTGGTCTGGTTAGGCGCGATGTTAATTAAATGATATGATCATTAGTCATTATAACGTCATTGTGTTGCCGGCGACTTGACACTCGGTGTTGTTACTCGCTCCTGAGACCGGCCACGGGCATGCGAAACGTGCGACGGACACGAGACCCCACGGCCACGCCCGATACAACGGCAACGTTTCTATGAATACGACGGGGCCGTGTCCACGAGGCCTGCGAATAATCGTGTCGCCAGATACTTAGAATCAGTGCGAGCCCGTGTGGCAGGGACGACGGTATCGACAACGGTTTCGTGACGAGGAAAATGACTGCGATTTGGATATCCGTTTGTCGTCTTTTTTATTTTTTTTGGTTGATTCTTTTCAGTTTATTGGGAAACGCGGGGACAGAGAGAACGGTTCTGCGGTTTCACCGGGTGCTGAGGTTACGGGGATATTTATCGGGATATGATGGTAGCTGGTTTGGTCACGGTGTTGAGAAATTGACCCAGGCTTGCTTTTAATAGGAGAAAACAATGCATCGCGTACGGTGGAACGACTGGATTGAAGAGAGATTTTCTTTGGAATGCGGCTCTGTTGCATGCGTAATCAGGATAATTGTGCAATGAGAACGCGGGGGGCAATATAGCGGAGGATAATTAGATGGACGATGTCTTTTACCTGGGGAAAGGGGAATCGTTCGAGGATATTAGAATACGAGTCATTAAGGTTGTCACGCCGACGCGAATTCTTAACCGCGATGTATGAATGATTGGATGAAAGTCGAGAAAGTTGCCGGGTCCACTTTGCTTTCTAATGCTTTTAGAACGTAATTGACGCGCGATTGACGCCGTCTTTAAATTCTCTCAATTGCCGGGCTTTATCCCGACTTTAATCCAATACGAGGAAATTCTTTTAACGGGGTCGCGCCGAGCTCGGTCTTGGAAACGTGAACTTATAAATATATCCACCTCGCGCAATATATACCTGGGATTGCCTGTGTGGTGTGTCTGTGTGTGTATGGCCTATAGTTGGATCGAATCGAGCGGTTTCGCGGTTTACGCGGAAGACGAAGTTTCGACTCTCGACTGGGGAAGCACGGTGTGCAACCGGAAAAACATTTGGTCGCAGCAGCCACGTACTCCCGTGGATTTAACGATGTCTGCTAAAACGACGCGGTGATTCGTGCCGTCTCTCCGAAGGATATTCAGGCCAGGAAATTGTTTGTGCCTCGAGATGCCGCGAATTTTCTGTCGTCATTCAATTGCACGACGATTTCAGTGCGGCAAAAAAATTTAGAAACAACGAAACCGTGTGATTCAGCACCGTAGAAATATCTTCATGGAAATTCCGTTTTCCTTTTCGATTTATTGTACGCGCGATAATGACTTCCTGCGCGATTAATTACGCCATTCTACGTAACGATTTCTACTTCGTCGCGGAGGAAAGAAACGCACGGACGGACAATATAATGGAAGTGCAAATAGCATTTGAAGATTCGTCCTTGACATCCCCGGCAAACGATTTTCCATCATGATACTCTAATGGCTCACCTACCCGGCAATCTAATTCTTCAAAATACGTTCATTTGTACATCGAAACGGGACACCCCGCATGATCCAGGCAATAATTAAATTTATCATCGCGTCGTATCTGAAATGCGCGAAAACGCAAAACAATCGTCACCATGGCGACGCGAACGCTACCAGAACGTATCGCTGTACTTCCTTCGCACCTGACCGTGACCGTGTCCATACAATCCTGCTCGTAACCCACACCACGTGCAATAAAAACGAATACAAATCGCAACAGAATGATTGGAATCGTTAATATATTAAGTCTTCCCTCATACTTTGCACCATCACTTACGAGTCCAATAAAAAAAAAACACGTGCAGCAAACGTGCGCAAAACATTCCTAAAATAGATTTCGCCTCAGCTATTGAACATTTCATTCGCTTCAACTAAACCAATGTCAGACAGCTGTCCTTAAGTGTACGCAATTCCAACAAATCGCATTGCGCCACCAAAATTTGTTAAACACAGTGTCCTATGATTTTTTTTTTTATAGAAATGGTGTACGTACGCACGTTTGTACAGGCGCGGAGTAGATCGTTATGCGTCGTCGCCACAGAAGAAATTCATTTTTGCAAATAAAATTGCAAAGCAAGTCACGACACTTCGTTCGACGGTCTTTAAGTGGCCGTTAAATGTTACAGGGGGAGTGGCAATTGACGACTCGAGCTTAAACAGGCGACAGCTTCCTCTCTCTTTCTGCATCTGTTGGCTCCGCGGGCCGCTTAATTTCAATCGAGACACCGAGAAATGCTAATTAGATCGTATTTATAGCGCGGTTTAAAGCTCGGGCATAACCGAGCGTGGATCGGTGTGAACCGCGTACCAGGCAACGCATCGCTACGTCGCATTTCGCGTTAATGGCCACAATTAGGTGTTTTAATTAGCGCCTCCACTCGCCAGTGGCAGCTGTCGGCTGCCAAATTAGGGCCGCCACGAAACAATAACTGCCGATTGAAGAACCTAATTAACGGAGGTTCACGGCAACTCGAATCCGTCCGCCACGGTTTTACGCCAGCCGGTTATAAATTAATAATTGGCCGTGATCGCGGCTAGATATCATCGGATGCAGCCGTGAAGAGTGCCACGGGAAGAGTAACCTTTGTAATTAAGTCGTTGCATCGGGACAAGGCGATCTCGCGTGTTTTGCATATCGTGATTGGGCTACCTTCGGGAAATAACAGCGTCGAACGGCCCTGAAACGTCTCAATCGACGATCGCGTTCTCCTTTTCTGGCCGGGTTTCGTTATTTAGAAACGCCGTGCCGTTTCTGTTTCAATTCGGTTGAATGTACGATTTGTGTAATTCTGACCCCGAGTACGGAGTTTCGTAAGATCATTTGATTCGTTCGTTTAATTGACGACCGTAAACGGGCACGAGCCCTTTCACAATTGATTTATATATTTCCTCGAACGGTTCTATCGCAGTATATTCTTCGATTTCAGAATTTCGCCCCCCCCCCTCCTTCGTTTTTCATAGTTGCAATGCAATTTCAGCAGAAGCATTAGGAATATAAGTAACACGATGAACGGTGAGGAAACTATTCGAAGGGTCAAGCGACTAGGAAGCTAATTCAGCGCGGCGAAAGCGCGTCTAATGTTTATTATCGCGTAACATTGCAGGCGCGGTTAATGCGGCGTGATGATGTCACGCGCACTGAAAGTCAAACAAATTATTGGTCGCAACGCAGCCGCGTGACAGAGAGGTGACGAGGAAAGGAGAACTATTCGCGGCAACGGAGGCGCTCGGTGTTTTATTAATTTCCCTACGTTTCGGGGCTCTTATACGACCCTCTCGCGGGGGATGTTATATATTTAAATATGACCAGGCGGGAGAACGGAAAGAGGGATGCGCAAAAAACGACTACACGCGAAACCAAGTAGCACAAAGTATGTGCCGTCGTCGCGTTGTAAACGCCGCGCGAACCTTACGAATGTACACGACGTTGCACGCGCGATGTACGCCTTTCCCGTTCCCCCAATTTTCTTGCACCCGTGTAACATTTGCTGCCACGTTTCCCGTGGAAAGTCGGTCTGCAAGTTTTTCGGGGAACATTTCCACCGAGTTCTCGAAGCAGACAATTTTCAGACAGACCTTGCACATAATTCGTCCATCCGGAAGGTTCTATTTTTATTCTTCATTTATACATTCAATTCTGGCCCGGGTAATTCGACGCTCGCTAGCTTCAAAAATAATAATTGCCACGAAGCACAACAAATGCGTGTAATGTGGTCCATGGTACGTAGGATTTGGATTACGATCGGCAACGTCAGAAAAGGAACCCGTGTCATTTCCCAGACGCAGCGACTCCGCCTCGACGCGCAGCGTCCAAAGGATCCCCGCTCCTCCGCGGTCCAGGCCACCGGAATAAATTTCCCGATTGTTCCAGCCTGCGGAACGTAGAGCTGCGTATTATCCGGCGACTTCGGCTAATCCTCGAGTGCATGCGGTCTTTCGTAATATGTCCAGTTACGTTTCGTACCTACCCCGTTCCCGGCCACGTTTCGCGTCGTATCGCCTCGCGCGCCCTCCCCCCCTCCCCCTGTAATTTAATATACGCACGAAAATGGAGACAGTAATGACTCGTATGGTTTCCGGCTTAAAATTAAATGCGACTATCCGAGTTAGTAAAATTCCTAATTCGTTCCCGCCGGGTTCCGGAGATCTCCGGACCGGACACGGAGCACGTACATTTTTCGTGTGATCTTCCGGGGCTTCGTTTTCTCGTACCAGTCGGCCGTAGCGAAGAGGTGCAACTGGACGCGTTCCAAATTAAATTTTGCCGAGGGAAATGAAAAAGAAGCAGACGGCGCCGTGTGTTCCCGGGCCGAGATGGTCCCAACGGTGTTCCTCTCCGCCTCTCCGACTGGCATTTCCGTCGTACCTCTCGCTTTGTTTTTAAACGAGTTCGATTCTTAAATAAATCTCTTGAACGTCGGCATCTCGTATCGCTCTTGGAATTTCTTGAGCTCGACAATATCTATCGGTAACCAAGCAACTAAGGTCGAAAAATTGCAGCGTTCTATTTCGTTCGATTTCGTTGTACAGTTCGTGTCTCATTCATGTCCGATTCGGAAATGAGCTTGCAATTATTTTCCCCGAATAATATAAATCTGTGCCCCGTTCCTGTATAATTGCGCCGCGCATGCTCGCATAATCGTTCCCCTTTGTTCGCTGTTAAATAAAAAGCCTCCGGCCAGCGATGCCGGTCGATTTCTTAATTCGTGGACCCGATAGCGCTCGTGCTGGCGTGTAATTACAAAAATCCGAAGCTCGAGCGTTATCGAGCCTGTCACTGCTGCTAAATAGCATCGTCACACGACTCGTTCGTCAGCAGATGTCTATCTACCTTCGATCTGGACAATTCTGGCGCGGCTCGCTGCACGTCCGTTGACGCGAGCTATTCATTCCGCGACACTTTTAAACTCCGCATCGAAATATACATATATTTCGAAGATCAATCCTCAACGTTGGATAAGTTACACGAGATCGTGCAGTTATTCCCCTCATAAATTATGCATCGACCGAAACCAACTTGTCCGTCGTGGCGTCAATCAGAACTACAGGCGAAGTCATCCACTCGATCCGTTAAATGTGATGATTCCTCTTCGGACGATATAACAGTCGATAATATGACACGAATTATTAATTCGAATCCACCGATTGATTGGATTTCATTCGCGAACAAAACGCGCAACAACATCACGAACCTTTGTTCGATCGCCAATTTTCAAATGCGACAATTATATTTTCCGGCTCGGAGGAATTACATCGACCGCGCCGAGGAAATCGTTCACGGGGGAAGCTACTAATTATTCCACGCGTTGACCGGGCATCGTACCCGTCTAAATTCTACGACCGAAGGAAAAAAGCGAAATCCTCGCAGCTTGTCCAGCGTCGCATCAAACCAGAACACCTGCAGGCGGTCCAGAATAAATTGCCATCGTTTCCTCGTGGACGGGCCGCGCTTAAGTCGCACGCCCGCTCGCACGGTCCCTAAGCAGCCCCTGTCATTTAAAAGCAAGAAGTATCCCGTCGTCGGACGGTTTTTCCCCGTTTCGAGGAGGAATTAGAGAGCGCACGGCGGAAAGGTGGCGGACACTGCTGGACATACGCGGCCCCGTTTAATTAATGTGGCTTATTAGCATATAAACTCGCGCGTCCTGGGGACGGTGACCAGCCCGCGGCGTTCAGCAGATCGTAGAGGGACGACGGTGGCCGCGGTTGTTCGGTTGCGCGAGAGAAAACGGTGTGCAACGGTGCTCTCTGTGGGAGTGGTCAGAGATGCAAAATGTCGTACGCGAGCACTCGAGGCAGTGGGCATTACGAAGCCCCTGGAGCGCTGTACCCGGCAGCCGCTAGTTACATTGTCTAAGGTTTCAATAACCTAATGAACCCCAACGCGCAGACCGAACCGGGCGAACTCAGCCCTGGCCAAGGAAGGGACGGCCCGAGACTTGCTTAATTAAATACAAATTAGAACCAAGAATTGCGTCCGCGGGGGGTTGGCCGAGGGGCGAGGATAACAGGGCAAAGCAGGACGCAGAGATCGTTGGTGGAGAAGAAATGGTTTCTTTCGTTCGTCCGCTTTGGAACGAGGCGACAGTGTCCGCGAGACGGATCCTGAGAGGAGGGTGGAAGAATTTTTAATATTTTTGGTTTATGGGTCTTGAGATTTCGTTATGTCTTCGGGGTGAAATTGTAATGATCGTAAATCAAAGCTGTAACACAGCCTGATGCAGTAAACGTTGATAATACTGGGTGTCGGATGCGATTGAAAATTAAATTAAATTAAAGTTATGACGATCACCGACGCCCTGTTATTCCGATATTTATTTTACGTAAAAATAAACGATTTAAGAAACCACTGTCGGCCTCGGAAGGTGGATGAATAATTGATTCGATGATAGCGTTCCCAGCCACCCGGTGATTGGAATTAATAGGCACGGTGGCGAGATACTGAAAGGTGAACACCCACGTACCGAATATAAAAAGGGCCGTTAATAGGACGATCAAATTAATATATTCGACTGTGTTTCGCGGCGTTCTCAAAATCGTTTCGCGCACGCACGAGTCCGCGCACACGCACCACAATTCACCGTGCACATCGAGAGGTGCAAACGTTAAGATAAAACGTATTACCGGAATATTTACGGTTTCGACGATTAAACGCGGAGCGCCCGGTGTTACCCGGCGTTCGCCGTGGACGTTTATTTAAATGCGTCAATGAAACGGTCCAGAGGCGTCCAGCCAGCTGAAAGACGTAATTAAGTCGGAGATTTCAGTGGTCTGAAATTAAAAACGCTCGTTTCACGTTGCCGTGCGAAGGCGTTATTAACGACGCGGCCGAGAATGATTAGGACCCTCGTTTTATCGCCTCGCCCCCACGGGATTCTTTCGGGTTCGAAAGAAAATTCAAGCGTTTACCAGCCGAGGAGAAATACCTCTGGCCGAGTATTAATATATCGCCAATTGATTTCGACATGCATCAAAGTAATTGCGAGAATTCTTCGTCTCGTAACGATTCCAATAATTTCTATAAAACTTGATTGCGTGTCCCACGACTTACGCACCGCATTGCACGCGCATATTATATCAGCCCTCTCTAATCTGATCAACGTCCCTCGGTGTGATTGCAAAGTTTAAGGCACACACCCACCCTCCCCCACTATCTCCAATAATAAGATAATTAAATCGCGGCCTCGGTGGCACGGGTTTCGAGGGGGGGCCCATAGTGTGGGGCCCCGAAACGGGAGCAGTCACGTGTACCGAATGTAAGACGGATCATTAGTAGGGCGATTAAATTAAAATATTTGATTGGCGAAAAGGGTCCGGGCAGGGTGCGGTGGTCGCGATCTTCGCCAACCTTGGCGGAGGACTGGATGTATCGCGGTTGAATGTGGCGCTCTCTCGCCGAATTTGAAATGCTAAACAGCAAATACGCCTAATGAACACGTATGCCTGGCCGTGTCCGTAGGTATGTTTGTACCAACCGGCGACATTGCTGCCGGCGTATTTGCGTTGCCAAGGCCCCCGCGGATAATAGATTCATCCTTCACGCTTCTTAATTAGGAGTTAAGTTTTATTGGCCTTTAGCTGGCCACCGGTCGCTTTTCGCGCCCGTATGCGTCACGCAGAACCCGGGGTCACGGGGCGTCGAATTATAACGTTTGATACCCGTGTGCATCTAAACAGCTCGTTGTACCGCAGCCGGAACTTCGTTCGACGAAGACGTGTATATTGTCACAGTTCCGGTTCTGCTCAGACTGATTGATGGAAGGGTATAGAGGAGAGACAGGATTTGCAGAAAAAAAATGGAGGGGAAGGTTTATTAAAAGGGAAGAAGAATTTTTCGCGCGAAAGGGGATTGTTGTTAAGTAAGATATTTTTGAACCGAATTGCTTTGAAAGCTTTGAAAACGGGGGAATGTTTTATGCGAAGAGGTTCTCTTCCTTTCGTTAATGCGAAGTAATTGGATTATAGTGGGTTAGCGGAAGACAGGAAATTATTGGACAATGAAGGTTTCACGGAAGAGAGTTTTTGCGAATTTTTCAGGAGCGTTAAATGATTGCGACAGACGGTGGAAAAAAGGATTTTTGCTTTGAGGGTAAATAACTTGGTGGAACGTCGAGGGCCGCGTCATTAATTCGAGAGGGTTAATTTAAAATCTGTGGAGTATAATCACCGGTGTAACGGTGAAGATTGCTTTCGAGTGCAATGGAGCATTGCCTTGTAATCCAAGGTGCTTCAGTTTTAATAATATCAGGTATGCATTATAGCGTTGCCTCTATCCATTCGAATTGTTTGACATAAAAAAAAAACACCAAAACAGAGGAGAAAAACGATTACGCGTCAAATATTTAAAACGATTTTGCTACGGAAATATAGGTGACATGAATTTATTCGAATTGTGTTTAAGATGCGCCGGTAACCAGATAGAGATCTGGATTTCGCTAACGAATGACTATTATGAGAGTTCACTCTATCGGCTAATGGAATATCATTATCCGTCTCGGATAACCTAATTCCAGCTTCATTTTTGTCAATTTAGACCGTCACCGTAAAGCGTAACAATGAGATTCGCAAGGGAATTAAACAGATTCAGCAAGGTGCAACGAATAATACTCGCGAATGTTGAAAATTTGATTAACTCGCTGCGAGTAAATAGCAAGCAGAAGCTCGCTGGATGCAGCAAACGATAGCTGTCAGGCCGGGCATTAAACTTATTTCTGACAAGACGAATTTTCCACCGACTGACGATTCATTATCAGCCGCGATAGCTCATTAATTACAACTTTCTCGAAGGAGCTCTTTACGCATTTATGCACAAGTAAGGAAGAAATTGATCACGAACGTTCGGGTTTCTATTTGTGGACAGATTGATCGATGATCGATACGTGAATTGTAGAAAAGAAATATACGCAGACATCGCGATTAAAAAACGGCTGAAAAGATGCGGGCGAGATAATGTTTCGATATTTATTTATTTATTAGATTTCGAAAATCGCTTCTTCGCGTCTGGTGGGAAGGGAAACGGCTATAGAAATAACGCGAGAAGACGAGCGATAGATCGAGCCCATTGAGAGACGTTATCGTCCGGGATCCACCTTTTACCCTCTCCCTCGTTCACCCTCGTTCACCCTCTTTCTCTAGCGGCACTGGTTCCTTCCCGGAACGTTTTGCATTCCGTTCACCTCGTTCGGCCGTTTCGTTTTTGCAGGAAACATCAATATTTATATTGCATAATGCATTCGTAATTGCCGCGTGTACACTCTATTTGTTCCGATTTTGTAATGCCATGAAAATGTATGAAGCGATAGCTATTATTAGAAGCGGGATGCAAAACTCTCGAGTCTGGTGCCGGGTTAACTAGGTGTAGACAGGTGGGGAAAGAAGGTAAATGAAGCGGGGAATGAGATTGCAGAATTATCAAAGAACTTTCTTGCGTGTGAACTTCCCTTCTCTCTCTCGCGCGCGCTCTGCTCTCTGGGCCTCTCCCTTCTTCTCTTCTCCTTCCCTTCCTCTTGTTTCCAACTCTTCTCGTTCTCCTCTCGTTCCCTTTTTTCCTCCCTCGGTCGCTGGTACTCTTTTTCATTCCATGCTGGCCGATACCGACGCGGCGATGAATCGTTTGTGACGAATGAGAACGCCACTATCCTTCGATGCACACCGCGATACGATATCAGCCGTGTCAAGGGGATCAGAAGGAACGATTACGTTCGACGAAAACATCGTTGTACAATGCGTTACGGCGTTTTATCGCGAGTTGGACAAAAAAAAAAGGAGGAAGAGATCCCTCTCGCGTACAAGGATCCAGTCGCAGTGTCATTGTTCGGAAGAATATCTTGATCGAACTTGGAACAGTTTGCGGCCGATTAAACGGCTCGTTTTATCGTACAAATGTTTTATTCCGCGTCGAGGGCGGGGGGAGAATAAATTCGTTTTAAGACGGGACGAGTAATCTGTTAATAATTAGCCGCGCAAGGTAGCACGATAAACAGTAATCCCTGTACACCGTGCGATCACAGAAATTAGCCCGCAACCCCAGTTGCTTTTATAAACCGTGCAAGCTCGTTCCCATTGAAAGTCCTCGACTAACAAAGAGAACAGTTGATTCATCCGAACGGAGGAGCGCGTGATTCAAAGCTAACCGATGCTGAAGCATCGAGCACTACACGTCTTTTCTTCGCAAATCCCACTCGTAGCATTGTAACGACACGGGACGGGAGGCAGCCGGGGAGTTTGGCCTCTTGATCCGTAACACGCGTCGAAGAATCATCCCCCTTTCAACGAATCATCTCGCCTCGATGGCTCCGCGACCGTGCATTCACTCTATATTTTCTCTCGCCCTCTGTCTACTTGAGAGAGAAAACCATAGGGAAAAGATATAGGGAGCGCAGAGCAGTCGAGACGAATGTACTCGATCCGGAACTGTCCGAAACTGACCGGGAAGTAGGTCTGAGCAGGTGTCGGCTCGCAGAGGCGTGTCAGAGGGAACTGGACGGCCCTCGATTTATCGACAACCTGTACCGACAGTGTTGTTAAGACCTCGTGGAAATGGCTCGCACAGTGCGATCCATATTACGAGGGACCAGGCAGACAAGATGACCGCTCGCTAGCCAGCCAAGATCTGCGAGAGAGGAGGGTTCCATCGGAGGGTGAGTGGGCGGTCGGGCGAAGCTGGAATAAGTTATCTGCAACTAGCAACCCTTCGGCTAAGTGGACGGTTCTCAAGCGGGAACATCTCACTCCATTGTCCTGGCACGGAGACGACGACGCTGGAATTCCGGTCAGAATGGCCGTCTACAGGCGGGCGGTGTTAGCTTCGATTGAATACGTTTGAATATTAAATACGTATCGAATTATTCCGGTGACAATAATTGGCTGATTAGTTCGAATAATTTGGCGAAACGGAGAGAAAATGTGGTGGCGACGTATCGAAAGTGGAACAGCGTTTGGCGTTGTACGTGTCCACGTGTTTTATGTAGAGTTTCGGGTTGGACGTTAATCTTTTATTTGGTCGATCGGCGGATGCAAAGGGAGCCCTGTGTTTCACTGCAACGAGCAAAGGGTTTTGGTTGGGAACCTATTTTCCCAAGAGGGTGGAATAAGGTGGAAGGAGAGGCTGAGAAGGGAATCGTTGTGTCCAGTGTCTCGGCGTGCGGCCACTGGGGTGGTTGTGGCCAGTCACGAGGGCGTATGGGATGGGGTTAGGTCCCTCTTGTACACGAGGCGAGGTTCGGACTTGAGAGATCAATAAACGACCCTCCAACCTGGACACTCGGCCCATCCCTCATTCTACCACCGGCCAGCTACCTTCTCCACTACCTACTCCGACCCACCTAATGTCTGTTGCAATTGCCTTTTTTGCGCCAGTCGCAAGATTCTCGCTGTCCACGAAACACGAAACCTTAACCCTCCCTTAAATGGAACTCTGGAAGCTTCTATGAATTTGCAAATCTACGAATCGTCGCCTTGAAATTTCATCTCCGTCCCCATTTAGCAGAATGATCAACCTTTTTCCGCATTATTAAATACTTTTAAATATACTAATTTACATCGAAATGGAAACTCTTTTTTTTTTTAAGTAAAGCAAGGCTTGCAGGGGTTGTACAAATGTACATCTGTTGGTTTAATCGTCGAATAGTTTCTAGAATCTTTCGACGCGCGCGATTAATAATATTGTTATTGTAAGAAATAAATTTGTATGCTGCTAACCAATTCTCCGACACAGTAATGTGCAAGACGAGTGCTGGAAGATCACCCGAATAGATGTAGGATACCTCGCGCGTTATAATTCAGCGAGTTACTACGCGAACAAGAACTCGAGACAGGGGACAGTGGTATATCTTTTCCTGGACGGAGGGTTGAAGGATCCTATCGTCGTACTTTGTTTCGTATTAATTTGCATAAGGGTGGCTAATGTAAGCAGAGACTGTTGTAGGGTGCGCGTTGCCCCTCGGGCCGAGCATAATGCACGACTCGCGATCATCGCGAGTCAGAACGCGCTTCTTAAGCGGTGCGCGGCTAAAAACGGCATAATTGAGCAAATTAATTTTCTGCCGAGGCGCAGCGAGCTTGAAATAAAATACAAGCCCGGTAGCCCCGGTCAGGCTGCTTTGAATACATCCAGACATCTTATCGCGTCGCGTTTAAACCTGAAACCGCCGGAAGCTGAACGCTTTCCGCGAACGCTCCTCGCCCCGGGCGTCCTACCGACGTCGAATTTTTCTCGGCCCCGTACGCTCTGGAATTAATGCAACTATTTCGTACGAGGTGAACGGAGAAAATTAGCGGGTGTCTTGACATTAATTGGAGGTCCCTCGTAGAGAGACGTTCCCCGTGGGAATTGGTAAAAATGCGGGTGATAAATGGGAACGGTTAATGAGAATCTTCTCTAGACCGGCTATAACAATCTTCGCCGTAGAGGAAGGGACGAACTGGGCACCTATAAAGATGCCGAAGATGAATGTAAATATTTCACGAGCTATTTATTATTTTCCCCGAAGTAACGAAGGGTGAACTTACAACAGTGAACAGTTGTTTTTCTTTTCGTCAGAAATACGAACGTTCTAAGGAAAGAATGGAAGAATCTTGAATAGCTCGAAATCGATTTTATTACGGGTCCCATGACTTACATCGGGCAAAGTGTATTAATACCGCAATACATGTAATTAATTTTCCACCTCGATTTCCTATCCCCGCCCAAATATTTCTACTTGATTAAAACAATGCCCCCTCCGAATCGAAATATCGTAAATGGGTTTCGTTCTATCGATCAAATCCTAAGAACAATCTCAAATCGTCGTCCTTGAACCGTTTTCACGGGCGCGTCCAGATTAAAGAAACCGTGTGTTCCGTGCTTTTGCGCAACTACGTACGACGTACGAAATCGCGCGGGATCACGGAATCACGCCGGTGTTTCATTCCCCCGGCTCTCAATCGACTCTGCTCGTCGGTATTTCCCCCCCGGCTTTATTCTCTAACCCAGTTTCGTGGCCGAAGAGAGTCTGAGGCCGTTGGAGCGAGAGGGGAAAAAGGAAAAAGAGAAGGACCAACGGCGGCCGCGGCGGTAACCGAGAGCTTCAGACTTTTACGGTAATGCAGCGTCGATTCGAGTGGGGTTTTCTGGCCTGGCAGCAACTGGTGGCTGAAAAAAAAACCCACCCCTCGACGAGTTTCTTCGAAATCTTCGCGTTCGTTTTTATCGGTTTACGATTACACGTTGACAACGGCTATCCGAAACTCCCTTTTCTCCGTTGGCCGTTGCCGGTGCCGTTTCGCCGCGGTTTAACACGAGGACGGGGAAAATAGTGAAATTATTTCAACGACGTTGCACGGCTGTATCCTGTTACGTTCGTTCGGATATGGTGTGCGAATGAAAGTAGCTGACAAACGTAAGGGGAAAAGTCAACGATACCGTCCGACCGTTCCGCGCGTTTGCGGTTCGTTTTTACCGGACGAAAGAAAAGTGCGAACTGTTTCAGCCGAGCCGAAGCGGAAAGCTGAACAGTAGTATCCAATACGAATTTTGTTCGTACATTTCAGGCACGCGAATGACTCGATCGAAACTGTCATATATTTAATCCAGATAACCCTCTTAATAAGAACGCTCTATCGATTGCGAGTCTAAAAGACAACGTACGAGGGATACAAAGAAGCAGGTGGGGAAAAGATCAACGTATTGCAGCACGGGCTCCCCCGCAATCTCGGCCGAGGGTCCATTAATCTAAATTCTATCAGCATCATCAGATCCACCTTCACGGTCGTTCACCTACACGCCGTCCGCGTTCGACCGTGACAGGACTTTTTTTCCTGTCCGTGTTGCGAAGAGTTCCTCGTTACGCCCACGAAGCCCGCGTGCGCGCCTGTGTACGTGCATCGAGGTCGAAGAGGCTGAACGTCGAGGAGAGGAGCAGCAAGTGGACGATGGAAGCGAGTTTGGGACTTTTATGGTCCGGTTCGCTCCCTGGCTTTCCCCCTTTCCCTTTCTTCCTCCCTCCCGTTCCCGTTTCTCTCTTTCTCGCCGCTCGCGTAGCATCGGGATCGAGAGGGGCTTTGCGGATGCCGCGAGCAACTGGTGGTGGAAAAACACCCTCGTTCGCTCTCTCGCCACCCCCTTAGCACCCTGCTGCACAGAGCATCGTGCGCCAACCTCTCCTCCGCTTCCTTTTCACCCCATCCCACGGCGATCCCTCTTGGTATCGTTTCTCCTGCGAGGCAGTCGGCTCGCCTCGACAACTGCGAGCGATCCTTCGAGTTTTATGAACACATAAACGCCCCGGGCCGCGCGGGACCTCTCTCGCGAAACGGGTACACGCTCGCCTGCGTTCGTGGCCCGTTCCCCGAGCGAAATTGTGGAAACGCGCGGACGGTGGGAATGGAAAGAAAGGTTAAGCGTATCATCGAGAGCGTGGACCGGTGGGCGAGACCCGAAGGAAACGGAAGGCGGGGAGGAAAAATAGAAACAAAGAGATACAGAAAGAGAGGAATCCGTGCGAACACTTTCGCTGCGGACGACAGCGGTTCTGTTCCCTGCGGTGTTTCCACGGCGGCGACGATTCAAGCGTCGTTACCCATTTACCCGTACTCGGCCATTCCACTTTATTGTTTCTCGGTTTATTCCGGCTCCCGTTTCAGCTTTCTTCGGTTAACCGCATACCGTATACATTGTTCCTGCGACGCCTCTGTACCTCATATCGTGGTTTCCCGACCATTTTACGTGCACGCGCCACGGACGCGTCGTGTGCGCTACGCCGCGACACGCTTCGCGTTTATTATCGTCGTACGGGACGGGCGGGTATTATTCGAGTAATTTCCTCACGGGGTACGGGAAACGATTGTGTTCGACGGAATGATTCGTTGAGAAATTTCGTTAAATCGACTCGGTTGATTTTTAAACCGATCCGAGTAGCTGGCTAGTGGGCGAGTTTTTATTGAGAACGTTTAAACGAGGAGCTAATTCCGGGGTGTTCATTAGCCCTGGCAATATTCACGCTCTAATCCCACAGATCAGTGGGCTGGTGCCTAAGCTATCATTAAGACTCGAATAATTCAGGTTAACGGTTAGCGCTGCCCGGAATAATCTCGATTTGCATTTCGTTGTTTGCCCGGAGCAGGCCAGTCCACGCAAGAATAAACATCCTGAGAAGGACAGTGGTCTCTTCCTCCATGTCGGCTGGCTGGTACCTCGAAATTCGCCAGAGATATCCCGCACCCCTCCTCTTGATTTCTTAACTTATCGTGTTCCTTCGATCGAATAACATTTTCCTAACGAGCATCCGAATAACAAGTTTCCTCGTCGTAACTGTTGCTATCACTTCAATTTTGTGGCCATTGCAACGAATATTCTCGCAGACTTTAACATATCTGGAACGGTATTTCATTCTATTGCGCAAAAATCTTCTTATCCTTATTCTCCTTTCTACAGACTTGATAATACCCAGATGAAACTAATACCGTTTACAATCAACGTATCCCCAAAAAGTACTAGAAAGCTCAAGTCTCCGCCCAAGTTCGTCACGCTTCGCCATAATCACTGTCGAGGCGATTACAAATTTCCTCGCCGTTGTAAATAAATAATCCGAGGAAACCGAGATACCCGTCCGTCGGGAAACTATCGATCACTTCCGCCATATCCTTCGAAGCCTTAAAAGTAACGGGCCGTCTAATTTGCCTGTCCATTTGAAATTACCTTCTTCGTGGGCGTCTCGGCCGGGTCCCTTCTGGACGATGGTCAATCGGTCGAGTCGGCCGGTCGCTTCTTGCAGACTCCCCGAGTTTCCAGACTATGTGGCCGGTTACAGAGCTGGCCGGGCAAATACAGGCTATGCATAACAATCGATCTCCCAGGAAACTATGGGGGTGGATGGCGAGCGGGCGGATAAAGCAGGGTAGCTCTCGTCGTAAGGGGTGAGGCGGGAACGGGGGCAGACCGGCACAAGATGAGGGAAGTCTGAGATAGCCAGTGGCCAACACCCCATCTGCTGCCCCTTTCGAAACCAGGTTATCTGTTCAACCCCCGTTAGAGTCGAATGAGAATCGGCCGGGAGCCGGGAACTACGTTGCGCATCCCTCTGTGTGATCGGGACAATTGTTAATGCTCGAAAGACTTCCGGAATTATATGCTTGTCCACGCTATTTTCCGCGATCCCCCGGCGGTGATTAAGGGTCCATGATTGCGTGTCGCCCCCGTTGGGACCTTGAGAGTATAATTTAAGGAGGAGGTGTTTGGGAAATTGTTTTAAATAAAAGAAATCGATATACGGCGGGTGTGTGTTCGTGCAGATGATAAATGATTATATTTCGTTTTTTTGTTCACAGTGTGTAGGGTATGAGAACGTATATTGTGTGACATATTTCATCGCACCGTTGAAAAAGAAATTGGGCAAGGTAGCGGGTAATATCGCGACGATAAAAGAAGCAGAAATAAACGGTTGATGGCAGGTATTTATCTTTCACTTAAACGGGAATATTCGAATTCAACGAAATCGGAAGGCGCGACGATGAAACGCATTGATCGTTTTAAAAATTTTATGCAGCTTTCGAAATAGTATGGGTTCCTTTCGAATTAAATATTTTACCGAGCGGCGTCCTTAGCGGCGTGCTGGATATTATTTTTGTCGAGGCCGCGGGTTACCTATAGAAAGTCAAACAATATTTGATAAATGTTGAATTATTCAGATTGCAATGTACTGAATTCGATAGAAGCGAAATATACATCTCATACGGTCGGCTCGTATTAATGGTAGAATATTTTCGGCCGTAGCCGTGATAGACGCGGGTCCGAATAGAGAATAAAGACAGGCGGATTGCAAATGAAATGCAGGAGGGGGGAAACGAACGTTTTGCAATTATCATAATAAAGACGCGACGCGACGCGGACTCGACTTACCGGAGTCGAATTAAAACGCGAAATCTCGCCCGGCGTGCATTCGTTTTATTAAATCGGGCAACGCGAACGGAACGCGAGCCCGCCAGCTCGCCGTGAAATAAAAGTCCCCGCGCGAAATGAATAAAAATTTTCCATGGAAATCAATGCCGGTTTTCGACGTAATACGGGCAGGTAAACAGGGCCAAAACAGGCGAGCCGCGCGTAATGTATTAAATTATCAGTTTTCTTCGGCGCTCCGGCCGGGGAAAAAAAGTGGCATTATACCCGACGGGATAATTTATAACATTTATATTCGCCTCTGGGCTGGTCGTTCCCATTGACGAATGAAAAAAAAAAAAAGAACAGAAACAAATTCATTTTCCGAACTGCAACGCGCGCTCACGCGATTCGATTAATCGATGCTCGTTGCGTTATAATGCAGAATTAATTGCATTAATATTCACGCTCGCCGGTTAATAATTTTATAATGACAACGTCGAACGATTTAATTGTCACGATATTTCGGTAGCAAATTCGACGCGCAAGGAGCGAGCCGCGAAACGATTGCTGCCGGCACAATGATTGTTCGGCGCTGGGCCGAGAAACGGTCGGTTGAACATTTTTTCCCCGCTGGAAAGAAGGGCAAGGTTCGCGGAGACACGGGGTATCACGAGGCACGTCCGAGACCGGAGACGAGCGAAACCATCGGTCAACCAGCATTACGGCATTTGCATGTTATTTACTCGCGAGCCACCGAGTACATTTGTTTGGATTATCCCTGAAATAAACCAGTGCCCGTTCCCCCACACACCCGCGCTGCCTCCCGACACCCCCTCGATACCCAGGCATCCTGGACTCTGGACGCCCTGGAAAGCAGACAAATGGCCCCAGTTTGTCCACTTTATGTCCGTCTACATCATTTGGGAGACGTCACTATCGCGTCTTCGCAGTCGCTATCTGGCCCCGGTTTACACGACTCCACCGTTTTTGATAGACATCGGGCATTCCCTTTTTCTCCTACTCGCGAACGCCACGAAGTGTGTGCACAGATTCACGGTTCATCCGATCTGGCTAATAAGAATTATCGATTCAAATCGAACCAAAGGCTACCTCTACAAAAAGATCACCCCCCAAAACTTGGTCAGACGACATTCAACGCGAGCACAGTGCGCGGGCACTCGGGGCGCGTTCAATCCGGTATGATTAACAATAATGCAGGGCAATAACGTTTGAATAAAATGCGCGGATAGAAATTGGATACGTAACAACCCGTATAGAGGGAGGGGGGGGTCAGCGCAAGAGGGAGGGGACGGTTGAAGCGGCACGAGCAAATTTAAAAGCGCAATTACACGAAGATAAACGCTTTGGCAAATATCCATTTTTTTTTTTTTTATTTCGCGAAACCGGAACGCGTCCGCCTTCGTTATAGAATCTCCGTTCCGTGCACGGACGAATGGAGCCGTCCAGATATGTAGATCCGATTCAATTAAAGAGAAACGCTCTGCTCTTTTTCCCTCCCCCCTTCTATCTCTCCCCCCTCGCCCACCCCCCTGTTTTTCCTCCTCTCAGTCTCCGCCGGCACGATGGATCTCGCGTACCTCCGCCGGAGATCCGAATACGTGAGTTATTCCCCGACGAATCCCGCTAAACCTACACGATAAACCGCCAACGGCGACTTTTTCGAATTCCCATCGAGTCGTCGGACGCTCTCGGATACCAGACGACGTTCCCCCGGCTCTCTTAATCGGTGTACATTGGAATGCATCCCGACCGTGCGCTACCATGCGCCACGGCCAAGTAATCGTTGCACAATGACGAATCGCGTAAACCGCGAGAATCGCGGGGACTACTTCGAGACTGGACGACGATGCATTCGAAACGTTCGGTTCGCTTTTGTACCGGCGGTCTCGCGACGAACTTTAACCTATCCGGTGACTTTTTCTTCTCTTCCTGCCGTGGAGTTTTTCACGGTTTGCCGGCGCGTCGGTACGCGCGGTATAACTGTAAGTAGTCGCGGGGTAATAAACAGTGGCGAATGTGCCTCGAGTGTGACGGGAGAACGCGCACCGCCGGGGAATTGTTTGGGACCGTTAAGTGTTTCGAACCGCGCGGACGTTTCCCGATTGATTAATCATTTTAAGGCGGTAGTTTTCCGCGGTATTAAATGTGTTTCCGTCAGTCGGCCTGCGATGTTAAGTTCGAACCGGTGAACGGGGTTAAACGAGTCGTTCGGTAACTATGCATGGAAGAAAATGGTCCCGAACGTTTCGCCCGGAATGTACGCAACATTGGTTCGTCGCTAATTTTAGTTTCTCGCTTTGGCAGCGTTATGATCACAGTCAGTCAGCGGGCGAACGTGCGCACACATTAATAATTGTTCTGCGGAAGATTTTTCGGCAGAGCAAATACGTGCAGGCGACTGGCTGGAAACGAACGGCGAAGCTCGTCATCTACGAGTCCGAACTATTTCGCCAGGAATACCGTCGCGCGAACGAGACCATTCTTCCCGAGTCTCTTATTGTCCTGCACGAGAAACCCTCCAAAACCGCGGGGCTACCCAGCGATCGGTGGCCGCCGCAAAATAGTGTATCGATCACCGTAAAAGCTGAACGGGCTCAAAACTCGCTGGAATTCCGTCAATTACGGCCCCCGTCTTTCGGAATTCCCACCTAGTAGTCGACGGATACGAAACGACGTTCCGTGACTCTCCTAATCGGTATTCATTGGAATTCGTTCCGATCCCCGCGGTACACGCGCGCGCACGTGCACACATACGTACGTAGGCGCACACAGCGAATCGCGAACTCGCGCAACAAACGTACACGTACGTTTGCTCACCGAGACGGTCGTCGTCTTCGTCCACGCGATATTCGCAAATTTATGGCAATTCCGTCAATTAAGTCGAGTGAAGCGGAGTCATAACATAAATATGTAAACGGCCACGACGAGCCTGTCTTGGAGTAGCCATATAAGCTGCGCTTGTCCATCAATGTCTCCGCGAAAGAGGTCCAACATGCTCGTAAATGCATACCCAACGAAATGCAACGGTCAGTGGCTATCATACATCCGTACGTGCGGATCTGCGCATCGCATAACTCGTCCCCCCCTATACTGTGCACGGGTCGTATGCGTGTTGTTGCACGGACGCGGTTTTATCGTTTGCAGAAAATGCGAGAGGGGGGTGGTGGGTGAGGGGTTATTCCTTCGCGAGGGCCTCCCTCCGCTTCGCCCCGCGCATATTTTCCCGACGATTTAGTACGATGACCACGGAAGCCTTTCGATAAAGTTTTCGAGAGTAACGAGCGGCTGCCTGCGTTCACGATAATTGCCCCCGATCGCGTACGATTCGGTTCCTTGTCGATTAATTATGATACGTTGCTGCGCGGCTTGCAAATAAGCTTGCGCGATCGATCGGCACGGGTTTCCACGGTTCGCCATGATTGTATTCCGGCAGAAAGCGGTACGAGCATCGGGACGTTTCGATGATACTTTTCTGCGCTCGACGGGGTAACGGGGGGATGGTGTAAGTATTGCGTCCTGGGACGATCGATCATCGATTGAAGTGGATAAATAGTTTGTTTCGAGCAGTTTTATTTGCAACGCTCGTGGAATACTTTCCGCGGTGATTTTGTCGGATGCTGAGGAAGCACGAAATTATGTACCCTTAAATTTGCGTATCGAGAATCGTGGTGGTAGGGATGATTAAGGATTGTCGCTCAGAATGCAGCGGTACATTTCGCAAAGTGGGCGGTTCGCCCCCTTTCTTTCTGGCAACGTGCCCGATATAAACTTCTTAAACGATTTCTTAATTCGCCACTCCGTTGGGTACACCCTTCGCGAACCTTTCCGGCCATGCTTCTATCCCACCTTTCGACCTGCCTTCCGCCCCCACCTTCTCTTTGCAACCCTTTCGCGTATCCCCCGTCTCGACGTCTCTTAATTTTACGAAACCCTCGCTGGATTCTCCCTCTCTATTGCGACCCCGCTTTCCACGGCGAATGTAATTAATGTTTAGCATCCGCGTTATTTGTTTAGTTTCATTTCATTATCTTCGAAGGCGTCGGCTACGACGATTTTATGCAAATAGAGGCGAGAGACGAAGTTTCGTTACCCCTCTCTCTCTCTCTCTCTCTCGACCCTCTTCAACCCCATTCTTTGGCTCAAGCTTCGCCCGAACACGTTTCTTATTGTTCCTACACCGCGTCCTTTCCTTTATCATCGTCGTTCTCTACACCCTCCGCCTCGTTTCTCGTTGTTCCCATTTCTGTTTGTTTGTTATCGCCTGTTTTTTTCCACCCCTGCTCCCTTCTAGTCGCTGTCGTCGTTGACGTCGCTGTTATTATTGCGATCGCGACGAAGATCCGCGTTATCATTCACATCCAAGTCGTTCTTCGGCACTCGACGAATAAATGTCATTCATAATTCATTCCACTTCTTTGGCGTTCATTAATGCTCTGATTAAATGTATCTCATTATTTGAGAAAGCCCCGGCACGTTTTGCAAAAGCGGCGGCGAGTTCCGTTGCCCGGGCGCGGGTGAAATTCACGACGACCGATCTCCCATTCTTCCCTCCTCCGCGCCCTCTCTGTCTCCCTTATTGTTTTGAATTTAGTAACGAGAGTCCCCCCGGCTAATCGAAGGCCACCCTCCCGCGATCCCGTTTCTCTCTTCGATCTCATTTTCGCTTGTTAATTAGAATTCACGGCTAAGGGATACGCGTAATTCGCCGGCGGACCGGATGCTGGCTGAATAATTATTCGACACGCATTTCGACGAGTTGGGAACACTTTGGGAATTAATGTCAGGATTGTTCAGGTTCGAGAACGGGGAGAAAAAGGACAGGAGGAAAGTTTCTTTTTAACGAGAAGCGTACGCTCGTGCGCGTATAGGATACATTGTCGATACAATAGGAAGATCGTAATGATGTCTCGTCGTAAACTTTGTACTGGTCTTTTCATTGCGAAGAGAGCATAATTAGAGGCCCCTCGTACGGGATACGCGAAAGATTGATTGTCATTTATTGCCGAGAGAAAATAGTACCACGTGCGCAACAGTCTGTGCACACGGTTACGTTTGTTACACACTCTGGGGAGTAGAAAGTCGGATTAAAATTCCCGCGACGCTGATAATAAAGTGCCTTAATGAGGGGAACAGTGCCCGCTTCGGTGCTTAATAATTCGCAAACACTTTTAACGCTTGTCGAACCGTCCTCGATATTTCCTACGTTTCGCGTTCCTTCAATTACGACGGGGGTAACCGAAAACTATTTGTCATCTCGAGTTCCCTTGAATCGGGGTAAAAAAAAAAAACGGGCCGATTATATAATATCCAAGATCCTCTTAATTCGCGAAAACGCGGTGTTTCCAATAATTAATACGTCGAGCACCCTCGCCCGCCAGAATGGAAATTCTCCAGCATTTAATATTCCAAGTTCCCGTAATTGTGGAGGAAAAGAAAAAAAAAATATATATATCCACTCCGCGATTTATTATTTCGATCTCGCATAATTGCGAGTGAAATAGTAACCCGTGCGAGATTGCAACAATATCTTGAATCGAATTATTTCGTCGGCATCGCCCGGAGAAAATAAATTTCCACCCTCCCGTTGGGGGGGGGGCGTCGACGCGAACGATAAACGGGGGTGAAAGGCGGCGAAGTCGGAGGAGACACGCGAACAACATGGACCGTGGCGGAGGGGCGGTCGTAAGCATGTTGCGCGACTTATCCAGACGACGTATTTAAATTCAGCCGAACTTCAGAGCCGTAAGTTCGGCCTGGGCCGGGACCAGCTGAATTGAAAAGCTAATTCGCGGCGCACAATCGACTCGTCCCGGCGCAAGGGCAAACTTTGTGAATGTGTCTCATTAACCGGCTGCGAGTAGCGCGCGCACGCGTAAATTCGCCACGAAACCCTGGACGCGTGTGCGTGTTAAAGCGTTTCACCCGATGTAACCACCGGGTAATCTCCTCCATGGTCGCGTACTCCCTTCGCGTGTTTCGGTTTAAGGTCGCACGTCGGCATCCGTGGGTGGCCGCGGGCGTATTGTTTCCTCTCGCCGTTCATTCGATCACCGTTGCTTCCGAGATGCAATTCGAACGGACGCAGGATCAAATAGAAATCGCTTGAAAAAATATCTCAGGTTGACATCTTCGTCCCACGGAAATTCGGCGTAACGCGCGCATCATTCCGGCGAATCAGTTCCAGCTTGGCTCAGTTTCCAACTATTTTCCCTACTTTCCCAATTAACGTGCTGTCGACGGGGCGGCGGTTGGTTTCAAATGGCACAGTTTCGCGTCGACCGCGGGCCACCCCTAATTTCGGCTGCGCGACGGTCGCATTCCTGTGTTTTAAAACCTCGGCAACGACGCGGGAAACAAAAGGCGGGTTGCAGCGACGCGCAACTTTGCCCCGTACGTGGCGGAAACCAGAGGGAAAACGGGTAAAAAAAAGAGTGAAAAGAAAAAAGAGAACCGCAGGCCGAGAAACGAAAAGCAAGGAAAAGAACGCGCGAAAAAAGGAGGACGGGAGAGACGGTGGTGGAAAAAAAGAAAGGAAGGAAGGAAAGAAAGAGGAAGGGATTCGCTGAACCTGGGGGCTCCAACGAGCTAACGCTTTTATTATCCGTCGCTTTAATTTAAGCGGCACTAGTCGCTCCGTCACGGTTCCAGGTGTGAATTAAGCGCGTTATAAGCGAGCAGCAGCGTATCCACTTTCGGCGCCCACGGCGATGCGCGGAATAATTAAATGTGTGTTTTGATAAACGCAAACGAAACCGTCGCCGGCCACCCTCCGTATCAGAGACGCAAGAAACACGCAATTCCCTGGCTGTTTCCGAACGCCGAAGCGGAAATTTCACGGGCCACCGAAGGACATCCGTTCCTCGTGGCCCTCCACCGAGCTTTACGCAAACATTCTTCGTGTATTTCGTTTTATAGGGGCTGGTCCCACTTCTGGATAGGGAAATGATCGATGTTCAGGTGGCCCAAGAGTTTCGATTTTTGAGCAGCGTTTTGTAAGATTCTGTTTGTAATTTTAACGAGCGGAAGGAAGTGGGATCTTTCGATGGGGAGATTGCTACGAGGATGGATCGAAACTTGATTGGGAGTCGTTGGATGTTAGCGTATATTCTTTGAGTAATACACGCGGAATCGATTGCTAGAATGTTTGAAATTTAAAATACACATTTTGTTTGGTCGTGTTCCGGTACATTTAACATACTGTTAAAGGGTTAATTCGTTCAATCTGTAAACGAGGAATTATTTGAGGAAGGAAGGAATGGTGATTTTGGATTTTCAGTATTTATTTCCTCGAACGGGGCGGTAACAATCGTCGTTTAAGTACCTCGACTCTAATCGTTAGTTTATTATTAATCAAGGACACAGGTGTACAGGCGTTAAATAATAATTAGTATTATAAGTCGTAAGATAACGTTTAATAGCAACAGTTAGTTCTCTACCCGGCGAAATTTCACGTAACTCATCGTAATATTTATAGCCGTAGTTTTTACTTCTCTCCGACAAATAGAAATTCCGCGCATTCTTAGATTAAATATATTTCTCCCCATAATCGTTACCTCCTTACGAGAACATACGGCCTTAGCCTAGCGAACCTACTTTCTAGAAAATCGTAAATTTTGTATCTGTCGTGTACACACAGCGCCTGGAATAAATATTCAAGCACTATTTCGTGTTTCGCATCATCCGAAACATCAATCGCACTCTTTGGTGCAGGATGAAATTCAAGATTAAATACTTCTTATGCGTAGCGACGTTGATTAACGTTTCAAAATGATATAGTAACCCAGCTAGTATATTGTGCATTAACTTAATACGCGCATAACAGAACATTTCAGAAAAACAAATACCATCCAACGGTCGAAACAGAATTAACAAATTCTTCATTGTACATCAGAAACCGCACACATTTTACTCAAGAAGATCCTAAATGTCCCGAAGCCGTTCTCGCAGCCAACAGTACAACTATAAATCATCGAACGCAACCGAGGTTCAGCGGACATCGTCGATCCTGAACTTCCGGGCCCGTCTTTCATCCGGCGCGAATTTTTGAAAGCGGAACTGCGCAGCCACTTTCGACGCCGGTGGCAACGCGCGGCATAATTAAAATGTGTGTTTTGATAAACGTTGCACGCACGGCTCGCGATCGGTCCTGCAAGCAAGAAACGGTCGACGAGGCAACCGCTTGTTCGCTGGAAACTTTCGTAGAAGTGTCTACACAGCGTCGCCGTTTGAAAACCTTTCTCTCTCTCTCTCTCTCTCTCTCTCTCTCTCTCTACGTACACGTACGTGTGTACATGTACATCCAACTCTCTATCCCTCTCTCTTTCTCTTCAACCAGTGGCTCCTCGTACGTGTCTCTCTGTCTCTCCCCCGTCTTACTTCCTGCCCACGTCTCTGTCTGTTCCCTTGAAGCACAACGGCACGACCATAGGCGATAGGGATTTGTGTTAGGGGGCCGCACTGGCACTGCTCTGGAAACTGCTGATTCGAAATTAACGAAAATTAATTGGCAACGTCGCGATATTAATTCCCGAGATTAATTCCCCAGGACGTAGTGCTAATTGATATCTCCCGGTGCCAGGAGCGAGTGAGAGAGGGACGAAGGGTGGTACGAGAGGGCGGAGGGAAAGGGAAGAGAGATCCGCAGCTTACAACGCAGCTGCACCTGAAACCGTTTCGAATCTTGATACCAACATGAGTTATCCTTTTTCGATGCAAAAATTCGAATATTTCATTTGCCCCGATTAGCCGGTCGGGTCAGGGGAGGGGTAAGAGCGTGATCGGGCGGGGAAATTAATTTCGATCGACGAAAATTCAAGCGCACCGGTGACGATAAGATTTCGGCGCACTTCGGCGCGTCTCCGTTTCGTTAATTGCTCGACAAGCCCGGCGACGATGCTTTCGTTTATAATGGCGTTACGAACGCTTAGCTCTGTTGGAAGAATTTAGATGCACGCGTCACGAGCCGTTGGCCAGCTCATTTTACGATGCGCATTATATTGTTTTAGCACCGCATCGTTTAGCAAGGAAGTGAAAGTGTTAGGCTTTTCCATCCGGACATTAAGGAATCCTACTCAGCGATTTTTACGTTTGCTTTCCTCTTGCGCAGTTTCCATTCGGCATCCAAAGATTCGTTAGAAAGTGCCGCCTCGATCGGACACACGCGTACCTATGATCATCGAATCCGGATATACTTTGGCCTCTGGTGCATCCATCGACGATCCTTCTACCCGTAGAACTCGGTCGACCGTCGATCACCGTAGCGCAACTCCATAAATTCGCCCGCAATCGGTGCATAAAACGAGAGGATCCTGCGATCGTGATACCAATATTCAGCCGCCGGGAAGGATAATGAAGACGAAGGGACGAGGCGAGACACGCAGCCGCGTATTCTTATTGAAGAAGTGTCGCCAAGCCGGTGTTTATAGCCGGATAAACCACCGGGACTGGCCGACAATTAAAGTTTGAAAACTCTTCGGGCCGGGGATGTTTTACGCCGTCCAAGACGGTCGGTGCCGGGGCTCGTAAAACCTAATATAATTAAACATAAAAATATCCCGCCGCCAGCCCGAACCGGCTAGCTGGCTGAACGAGGCAAAGTGAATAAAAAGTGCTCTTTATTACAATGAGCTTTAATTAACGCGCGCTAGCTCGCTCGCTCGCTCGCTAGCACCGCGATGACTGCCCGCGAACCGCGCACTTTCTCAACTTTAATTTACAGCGTCTGAAAGCGCACCCGCGCCCGTTCGTTACATCGTTCCCATAAAGCATAGACACATAATTATGCGGCACGGGGTGAACGAACGTTGATTCGTCCTAAAGAGTGTTAAATCGTTACGTGAAACCCGGTTTCCCAATGGCGTTGTGTTCGCGAACGATGAATTCGATCAGGATTTCGCGAGAGGATTAGTCCTGGGTGTATTATTGAAGTACCCGTTTCTGAGATTTATTGCGATTTGCCTTGCTTTCATATTTTTACCGGGTATCGTTTATTTTTTTGGGGGATGAGGGGATGGGGTAAACGCTTCGAACGGTATAATTGTGACAAAGTTTCGTAGGTCAATTTTAGTTCCCCGAAGTTCTGGATTCAATAGTTTTCTATCAGTGCAAAGTTATTCTCCGATGTCGCTTGATTCAAATAATTAGTCGGTTGAGACGGTGTAACACAAAGTGGACGGGAATGTATTATTGATTCTATGAACAGAGGACGCCGGGTGAATATTAAAAATTGGAATAAATTCTTGCGTTAAAATTAATCTGCATAATTCATTCGTTCATTTGTTAAACACACTGCCAGGCTCTATATTATACCCTTTCATCCGTTTTAATTATTCGCGCAATCAGTGTGGAATATTTTTTGAAATTATTAACGAAATCAAATTCGCTTGGAGAAATTGTGCAACGGACATCGTTTTATTTTCGCGCGGAGGAACTGGCGTCAATTCGGATCCCCTAGTTTTGCTTAACAGGAAAGATGAACAGCTATTTAACTGAACTCAGCGTGCGTTGCGAAAACAAGTCATTTTAGGAGCTCTTAAAAAGGTGAGGGTAGTATGACTGCCCGAGAAAAATCGTAACAAATGATTCCTTTATCCAAAGTAAAGCAACCGACACAACGTACTATCTAAAAGGCAATAACTTATCGCACATAAATCCTCCCCGTTGGTCTCTAACATAAGTATCTCCAATGTTGCCCACGTCGTTTCTGACGAATCTCTCAAGTTTGTATTCGTTCTCAAGTCGTGATCTGATTTCTCACAAATCAGGATGGATATTCCTTGCGACGTCCCAGGGCTCGCCCATCGAACTGCCCCGCACAATTAAAGACGCAGAGTCCTTTTCCCCGTGAAATCTAGTGGAAAATCGAACGATCCGAGTGTAAAAGCGCACAGCTCGATCGGTGGATTTTGAAGTAATAAATTCCACGGTGGCCGGTCGATAGCTCGCCGTCAGGTTATGCGCGAAAGTTGAAATTTATGCCCAGGTTGTTTATGATCGGCCAGTGATAAGGGATCTACGGACGCATGACAAATGATCCCGTAATGAAAAGTGAAAGATACTGCGCGCGGTGGGCCCGGCTCTGCATAAATTTCAATGATTTAATGCGTGGCGCGTGTTGCCAGTATCCTCATTGAATATAGAGATCGATAAAACTAAAGGTAGAATCGATCCGGCGGCGGCGGCGGCGATGCGAAAAGTCATCGATCCCCCTGCTTGGTTTGTTTGTCGTACAGTTGACACATCGCAACGCTGTGCCGCGACGATCTTTCCAGGACGCGTAATTCGGGAAACGCGGCCCGACGATGCCGACGGTGGATTAATTATCTATGCGCGGGCCAGCGGGAACATTCAATTTCTTTTGTACCTTCGCCGGGGAACGGCCGAGCGTTATGCAAGTGCTTACGCAAGAATGCGTAATAGCATTGCGAACCGCGGTACGTAAGAATTATGCGGCGATTATGCACCCGGCCGACAGTGGTTCTTCGAGACGTGCATCCGTGGCCGATCTGTTCGATCGACTTGAGATTGGATTTAGAAAGTACGAGACGGTTCGCGTTCGTTCGCGGCTAATCTGAGAATCATTTTTGCACATCGGCTGGTCGCAGCCCTCGATCGGCCCACAAGTTCAAACAGAAGAGCGAAACTTCTGTCGCCGGACTGAAGCAAACACAAAATACCCGTTCCAAGCGCGGGCGTGCCGTGAAGCAGCAATTGTCTGGCGCATCCTTAAAATCATTGGGGCAACATCGACGTCCACGTCCGTTCGATTCGCGTGTCGGCCCGAAATAGCGACAATCCCAGATTGGCCGAGTGACACTGTAATCGTTAGGGAAACGATCCGGTCGTACGGCAGCAATGACCACGTCGTAGCACGGAAATCGTCGTCAGGGCGGTCGATCGATGGGCGAATAACGCTGGAAACGCTGGCTAGGCACCGGTAGGTTAGGTAGGGTGCTTAGGTGTTACAATGATTATCCGAGAGGGACAGCGAAAGGTAATTATGCCCGATAGAATCGGCGGGCGGGAGCGAGACGCCGTTATACTTTGCCCCGACGAAGAAAGAGAGAAGGGGATAGCAGGCGCGCCGTCGCCGCCGAGAAAGACGGCGAATCCTCGTAATTACCTCGATGTGAGCTGCTTTCGGCTCGCCCGAGCCTTCGAAACTTCGGGAATAAATACTGTTCCGTATTGCCGATCCGACTTTACGAGGTCAGCCGAGGGAATGCCGCGATCGGGAAACTGTCACCTTCGATCGAACGCCTCCGTTTTCATCGGGAACGTGTTAATTCACCTGCGTGATCAGTCCTCGCCAATCGCAGGCCTTGGACGCAACGATCCAGCATATTTATTCGGTTCGTTCGATTTTTTCCTATCGCCGCGCGGCTCGTCGTCCCTTTCGGTGTTAATCAAATTTCCAACCTCCGTCCGTTTCTCTCATTCTCTTGTACTCTCTTTCCTCCAGCGGGTACCTCGGCCACTGAGGCACGACAAGCTGTACCGTACGATTTTCTCCGCGAAATCGTCTATCCGCATGCCGCGCATACCGGGCTCCTTAAACTCGCCACGCGTTAACGGTACGCGGTACGTAACGTTAAGAGCGTCCCGCGAATAAACGTCTTTCTCCCGTTCTAACTTCGCGAAGAAATCCGCGGACAGCTCGGCCTTTAACCGAACGAAAAGAAGTCGGCGAAACCGATCCGCCGCGGGTACAATCGTGGCAACGATAATTGCGATCAACGCTCTGCATTTCTCGTTCGTCGTTCTTCCTTTAAATAAACGGACGGCGAACGAAAGTGTCTAACGAATGCCAGTCAGCGAGTAGAATTTTCCCAGAACGATAGATCTTGCCCGGCTTCCGCGCGATTGAAGTAACAGGACTGTTCGATTTGCTGGACGGCGATCGGACATTTTCTCGAGGGGTTACGCGCTACGGCGCCCAACGAAGGGAAAATTCGCAGAAGTCGAGATTACTGAAAGGCGCCGGAACTTGCTGCAGTTCCAACGTCCCCGTCCGTCCCCCCCAGTTAAGATTTAATCCGTTAATCTATTCCCGTAATAAGGAATCCGTAATGAGTCGAAGCAGACGTCTATATCGTCTACGCGGAAGGTTCCGTTGGAACAGAGCACGCAGTTACGCGCCTTGCTCGCGGTTCACGACGCGAGAGCGCACCGTCGAAGGCGGCGACGGAGAATCGTTAGAACGGGACGGGACGTGGGGTGATAGAATTGGTATGTCTGTTTTTGGAGTACGAGGCGTAGGGGTCTGAGGAGGGCGGTTTAAGGGTAAATGGTAGGGGGTTAATTAAGCCGTCCTAATATAACTTCTCCTCGGCCCCCGAGTTATCGAGTATTATTCCGCAAATGTGTCGACCTCAAAGACAATGCCATTTCGAGGAAAATTTATTTGTGTCGCTGTACACTGCCATCTCCACCGCCTCGAAACAAACCCGACGAAACTTCTGCCCGGCTCGCGCAACTTAATTAAACCGACCGTGGCCGCGTCGGTCCTGCACGAAGTGTCGACCTTCTCCCTTTTTCCCCCTTTCTGCCGATTCCCCTTCTCGCTCCGACCCTGCCCACACTCTCCGTCACCGATCCTGCCCGTTTCGCTCGTCCTTTTTTCCTTCCCCTTGCTTTCTTCGTCGTTGCCCGTCGCCGACGACTTTCCGCCGCTACCGCCGCCGCCGTCGCCGCTCTGCCACTTTATTAAACGGTCAGAGTTTTTCCGACCGGTCGCGGTCGTTTCGGTCGTGTAATTATGTAACGAGGCCAGATATAGACCGGTTAAGGGCGGTTTTAAGCGGAGGATTTGGGACGCCGGCTGTTGGACGCGAATTTCGAGTAAGGTAAAGCTGTCGCAAGGTGATGGTTGCAGATTTCGTTTGGCTATACTCAACTGGACTGGCGAATCTTCTACGAATTATCGCGCGGAGAAATTGTTCGAATCGGTTGGCCCCTTTTCGATTACACTTCGCGTATCTTTTCCGAGCGAGCTGCCGGTCAAAATATTCGTTCAAGCATCGGCCACGATTCGATGCACTCTGCGGCAAGCTTTGCAGAATCGTTTCGTTAGCCGAATCGCGGTCGGGTAACTCGAAACGTGCACTATCAATGTTCGACAATTGGTTCGCGTTGGAAAATTCACCCGGTCGTCCGAATATCTCGTCCGGTTACCTTCCAACTACGTTTTTATGTTGCTCGAATCGAAACACGTGTGCAAGTTTATCGGTGACCCTTCGTCGTCGAGATCGCGTCCACTCGATTGTTCCAGTTTAAGTGATCGATTCCCAAAGGTATCCCAATTTAGTTGCGCCCCCCCCCCCAACCCCTGCGCTTTCGAATCCCTCGACGGACGCAAACAGCGCGAAATAAGATACATTCGAGGCACAGCGGGTTACGCTCGATGCGAATTATCTCTCGACGGGGACCAGCGCGTCGTTGCGTCGCACTCTCTTGCCCCGGCATCGAACCGAACGAAGAAACAGAACAAGGGAAACGCTCCTACGAAAAATCCTGCCAAACGGACAAAATTTTCGACACCAAAGAACGAAATCCAACGTGTACACTCACTCTCTCTCTCTCTCTCTCTCTCTCTCTCTCTCTCTCTCTCTCTCTCTCTCCAGGGGGATCGAATGTTGCGCGTGCAGGTCGAATTACTGCGGCGGTGAACGATCGCGTTTGCCAGCGACGGTATTGTTGCCACCGTCGGCCATCGCAGTCGTTGCGGTAATTATGTGCTGACGTTTTCCTCGGTAACGTCCAAGTCCACAACCGTCGTCGTGAACATGCTTCCCAGAAGTCATCAACTTGTACGAGCTGTTCAGCACATGTTAAGAGATCCACTTGTCGTTGGACGATCAGCGGTTCGTCGTGGGTGGGGTGGGGGGATGGGTGGAGGAGGCGAGAGGGCGACAAGGAGAATAAATTATTATTACCCTGGTAAATCCGGTCAATCTCGCGTAGGGACTCCGATGCGAGGCGATGACGACGACGAGCGCCGCCAATCGGCGGCAATGGAGATGCATGGGAGTGCGTTAATCCGCGCAGCAAATGTTCCGACACTTGACATTTCCTTTAATAATGGCGTCTTCATTCGTTGAACCGCAAGTTCAAGTTAACCGGGGAGCCCCGTCGCAGAAACTCATCGGTGCCGCGGCTTGCACGCGCGCCGAAGGCCCAATGGAATTCGTACGGGGAACTGTCGGGGCGCCGAGTCGTTTTTATCCTCTGGTGAAAATAATTAGAGGATCGCGTGGCTCGGTGGGACGGTCTCGATGGGATCGCGAGAATCCTCGTACTATTATTATGCTTTGAATCGAATATTTTGTGTCTTCGTCGGATGCTGACGATATATTCGATCATTGTATTGCATTGAATGATTCTAACTTCATTTCTCTCCCTCCCCCCCCCTCTCTCTCTCTTTCATTCTCGTTTCTTTCCCATTGGAATGATAGCAGCGATGCTTTACTTGATAAGATCGACGTTTCCTTCAATTTCGCGTAACTGTTTCCGTGATTGAGGAATGTTTAAAGCCGCGCGGCGAATATTCAACGAATATACGTATCGATGCGCCGGCGTAGATCTGTGTTGGAATGCTCGGTGAAGGAAAAAGAAGAAAAAAAAAGACGAAAAAGAAAATCAAACGCAGACTCGTGAGCCACAGAGTGTACAGGCGTGTGCAATCAATTAGAACGAAAGGCGAAGACATTAATTAATCGTAACACTTTAGCAGGCCAGCAGTTAAAATACTTGCGCGTATAAGTGGATTCCCCAAGGAGAAGCAGGTTAAATTACCCGTACGCATGTACGCGTGTACAACATTCTGTAAGTAAAGTACGAGGCAAATGCAATTTTGAACGTCAATTTCCGATAAGGATCGCGCGAGGCGTAAACGGGAGGAACGTTATTACGACGTGGCCGTAGCAACGTCGTGGGTACAATGAAAAATTCCGAGCGAGTTAATTTTCTTCGTGTTTCTCTCTCTCTCTTTCTCTCCACCTCTCTCTCTCCCTCTCTCCCCCTCTCTCTCTCTCAGTCTCTAGCGAATCTATCTGTCGTTTCAGAACAACGCCGAAGGAAAATTGATTCGACATTGATAGTCACGTTTCGCAGCCTTGACGATGATAATGGAGAAACCTCGGTACCGATTAACCTTTTTCCACGCGAACTATATTGACCAGCGCCTACTTATGACCATAGTCTTGGTTACTGTACTGGGCGGCGGGGGCGGGGAACGCAGCTAGAATAATCGTCTTAGCAGGAGAACCGCGAGAGCGCTGGCAGTATCGCTGGTACATCTAGAATTACGCTCATTAACACCGAGGCATCTGCTAATGATCTTACTTGGCTCCGGATTGTGTAACTCAAGGACTGCACAGAAATCGGTCGCCGTATATAATAAGCCTCCTCGGAATAATATTATTCCTTACACGAATTACGAGGCTACTCTCGTTGCCTTCCTCCAACGTCGCTCGTCAAGTTATAAATCAAAAGCATCTCGTGATAAATAAAAAACGGGAGGAAACGTTTCCCTTGGTTTCCTTTAGTTTATTCACGATGCGTTTATTCCGCAGCATAGAATAAATGTTTGCGTACAGTCCTTCTTCGCGATGTTTAAATATTTGCGAACCGCGATAAAGATATCACGCTTTTCGAATGTACAATCTCTTTTTCGTCAATTCGTTTTAATTATCTGATTGACTCTTTCTGGCTGTGTAATTCCATTTTGAATAAGTAGCTTACTTAACGCACAACTTGTATTATGAACCCGAAGATGCCATACGGCGTCGCATCTTGAGTTCACTTAACGTCCAGGAAAAAACTACGCGCAGAGAAATATACTTCTTTTTCGCGAGAAATGATTCGGGTTAAATATTTCTTTCCTTGAACAATTAAGTGCGACGATATTTGGCCAGTAAATATTCGCCGCGAGGCCCAAGGTATCGTGTCTGCGTCCGTTCGTATGGCACCGACGGATAATTATCGTCGACTGGCGTCCTAGAGCACAGCGTTGAATCGCATTAGCTAATCTCGTCGTTGTGCCTAGACGCAGCTCAGGGTGTTAATCTCCATGTCTTTGATTTTTGGCAAGAGAATTTCATCGCGCCCCAATCCAGACATTTACCTCTCTCTCTCTCTCTTTCTCTCGACACCTTTCGCAGCCTGTGGCAGTTTTGTCTCGCTCATTCCACTGACGTTCGTATGCACGCCCCGGATTTCGACGTGAAAACGGCGTGCGAAGAGTCGCGCGGCTCGCTTTTGCGAACCGAAAGACCTTACGCTTACGCGATCTAATAAAGTCCCCCTCCCTCGAATGGGGTGGCTAACATTATTCCGCTCTTTGACTTGTTTTCACCTAGTCGGCGGCAGCTCGCTTCACACGCGAGCACGCGTTCAATCCCAAAGGCTTGCAATCGCCTTTCGAACCAATCTTCGAGTCCCTCCAGTTTTCGTTTCTTTCTCTCCTACGCCATTGTCGATGGCGCAGAAGCGCGGCTGTGAAGAAAGGAATTGAGCTTGTGGACAATTCTTTTGAACGAAAGTGATGGATGCAATTACGCGCGGGTGAAGCTTCTTTTTTTTCATTACGGGGAAAGGGCAGGTAACTCTGCAATCTGTTTATAAGATTTATTGCAGCAGTGCTGAGAAATGTTTCGGCATTTTTTCGGATAGAACGGATACCATCATGTGTAAACTTGTCAATCTATACAAATACAGACCACGAGAAGAATACGTGACTTCGTAATCACGGGGCTGCAGAAGGGGTTAATTAAAATTGAATGAACGCAGTGAATGAGTATCCAGTGGTGGGTGGTCGGTACAGCGTTGATCGCTCGATCAACACCTCGAGGTCCCTTAAAATATCGAAGAACCATCAGAGATCGTCTATCAATCGGAATTATTGATCACCGGTAAACGTAGCCTAATTTACAGCGCGAGGACGAACGAGGCCCGGCTTAGGGTAGCAGAACGTTGGCCAGAATGACACTCTTGGTAATCCCCCGGCCCTTCCCTGTCGTTCCCAACCGACGATCGGAAGGGTGGCCGCGATGCCTCACGGTACTATCGATCATTCGGCAGGCCTCATAATTAGCAATTAACTATATCCATTAGTCGGTGATATAATTACCATGTGCTCCTACTACCAACGCTTAACCCGCCGTCTGCACGGCACGGCGGACGTTGCGAGGGGGCTGATTTTCGCGGCATTAGCAGGTACATCACGATAATTATACGATCGATTATTCTAGGAGACCAACCCGGGGGGGGGGGGGTACAGAGACGGGGGGTGGGAGGACGGTAGAAGGGGGGAGGTGAAAATTGCTCCCTCCGTTCCCCACCCCCCGCCCCCAAGTGTCTAGTAAACTTGGCTGGCTTCGACTCGAATCGATCCATCCTATTTTCGATAATTCAAGGTCCGCTCCCTATTTCAACGACACGAAACACGTATCCTTCCTCGCGTTCGTGCGCGCCCGTGTACGCGCGTCTCGCGTTACGAGTATCTTCGAACGATCGGGGCTCACTCCAACGTACTCGTAGCTCCGTCGCGCGGATCGCAGTTCTCGCGGCGCTGGACATGTTTTATTATGCGCGTAATGCTGTTACAGTTCGTTCCACGACGTGCGAAGGTTCTCGCCAGGACGCCTCAATTGTACTCGACGATCCGTCCGGTTAGTCCGGAACGTTCGTCCAACGACAAGTCCGCCGCGCGGCCAAGACGTTCATCGGCTTAGAGGGAACGGAATCGATAGTTCGCGGAGTTGTTAACCTGTCGTTTACACTGTCCCGACGCGTCCCGATACCCGCGGCTCTAGCCGCCGTCGCCGTGTCTTTCTTCTTTTCCACGTCCGTCGGCGCGGAATGAAATTTAATCACCGGCGAAGTTGGAAACGGGGCAGGCGACGACGCGTGTGCCGGCGAATTAGCCGCACGAGACACGGGAGTTTACACACGCGGCCCGAAAGCTGGAACTTTCGTTCGGCCCTCGCCGGTAATTATTATCGTGGGATTGCTGTAACCGTTGATTATGGCTATTATAAACTGTCGGGCAAATATAAGAAGGTAGGGCAGGGGCGCGAGCGCTGTTAGGTAGTTGGAATTAGCCGGCCAGGATCGGCCTAGAACTATCTTGGATACCGCTGATTGCGGAATTAGAATTTATATGGATCTGTGCACGCGAGCCCGTCCCAGTGGCTCTCAATTTACCTCCATACCCCCCGGCGAAATGAGCATCGTGATACGGACGATCTGTTTTCGGGCCGCGGTCGGTTTGCGATTAATTCTAAAAGCTCTCGATATACCACTTAATTCGGCCAACGATATCAGCGATTAACGTCCAGCAATGATGTGGCGCCTACATTGCCCCGCCCCCGGCGTCCAGCACGCCAATTCACTCAAAACCGCCACCTCCGCCTCCGCGCGGCCACCGCCGACCGGCCACCCGGTTGCCACCCCGCCGCCAAAACCACCCTCTCCTCCGCCCTGCTTTCCGCCCGCTTTGCCCGTCGGACGCAATGAAATTACTGCGCGTCCCATGAAAATAATCTAATTGAATAACGCGTCGTTATCATTTTTCCGTAATAACGATGGGGGCAGACCTTGATCGCGATTTCGCCCATGGAATATGCCGATGTTCGGCGGGAGAACGATAATTGTCGAATATTGTGCCGACGACACTGCGCTACGGGTCGATTGTATTACCGCCGACGGATTAATGTTTCAAGGAACGCTGCTTGGGGAATATCCCGATTCCGATATCGATAACGGGCAGCGAATAAAATTCGTCCGGTTGTCCGGGATGAATAAAATTGGTCAGCGGGTGATCTTTCGCCGTCCGTTTCGGTCTGCGCGACAGTTTCGGGACTTCTCGATTTCTGGAACCGCCGCGACCTAATTGTTCCTATTAATTTCTCCTTTTTCGTGATACAGTGTCGCGAGTGCCTGTCGGTTTTAATCGATTTCGAACATTACTTCAGTGGAAGGAAATGTGAATCGGTTACTAGCTCGAACGTTTTCAGCAACGAGAAGCATATTCGACATGCTGGTGAATAATCACGAACGGAAAATAACAATCGAACGACAAGAAAACGATTAATTCTCGGGACGTTGAAATTATTACGGGCAAACGAGGGACACGTGCACAATAATAAGATACAATTACCGTAAAATACAAAGAAGGACTGTGCTCTATTAATGTCAAATTCGCTGCGCCGATCATTTTCTCGCGATTTTTCTGAAACTTCATTACGTGCCCGGTGAATTATGACCAGGAGTGTGCACAGCATCGAAATGGGAGATTACACGACATTGAGACACAATTCATAGAGGGTGGGCCGGATGGTGTAGGAGGGGGGTGGAATCCTCCGATTTCTAGCGGCTGATTAGAGCCAAAGCTGCTCGAATAATATTTGTCGTCGACTTTCTTCGCGGACGAAATCCGCACCACGTTCGATTCTCCTATGCATATGTAAGAGCCGTGCCCGGCACTCGAATTGATGAAATTCCCAACATTAATTGTATCACAATGGTAATTGAATCTGCGGAGCGCCGTCTATTTGAACAATAGTTGGTTATATTATGTAGATTTGCCGTCGTAGCCTCGCCACCCCCGTCCCCCCTATCCAGCTTGCCCCCTCTTCTCGTGTTCACCCCGTTCCCTCCACCTCCTTCTTGTTCATTCTCCCCCTTAACACCCTCGTCTTCCTGTTACCTTCGCTATTCCACCCTCTCACCGCCGACATCCCCTCCTCGTTCCGACGACGACGGTTGCCGCAGCACCGCCTGGGCTGTTTAAACACAGACGATATCAGAACTACCAGAACTAACGTACGGAGTTAGCACGGGTTAGGTGGCTCGACTACGGTCGCCATTATCATAATTGCACGTGGAGTTCCTTCGACGAAACTCGGCTGACCTGTCGCAATGGGAATAGACGATGATCCCTTCTCTGACCCGGAATCAGTGCCTCGCCGGTTTCAGGCCTTTCGCCTACGAAGTTCGCCGACCGATTCGAAGCTGAGAAAGAACTTAAGCCGGCCCCGGTCGGTTCTATCGATAGCACGGTTGAACGGCGATTAACGTACAGCAGGATGTTGGGGGATTTAATAATCGATCGGTCACAATTGGGGTGTTTAAAACGGTCCGCACGCGATTCGCGTGGCCGTTCGGTGTTTCGAGTGAGAATCACTGCCCCAGGTGGGAATTCCTTTATCGCCGGGAATAAAGTTACAAAGGCTGCTCCCAGTAGCGCGGGAGGAGGTGTACCGAGTGAAGGTGTTGCACCTCTATTAAATTTCTAGGAGAATGTTAGAACTTGCAATCGAACGAAGCAAGATTTGTTGCGCTCGATAACAGTGCTTATCGTACCGTCGGACGTTGCGTTTTGGTTTCTTTAATTCTTCTTTCTCGTTTTCTTTTTTTCGATGGAATTTATTTTTCGAAAGAGATTCGCAAATAGATCGAGAATAGTATTAGAAACAGTTTGTACGAATGATACGCACGCGTCGTGCTCGCCGGTCGACACCTTCGCTAATCGGCCACGTTGGGACTATCAGGGATGGTTCGACCGTGTGCCACGATATGCCCTGGGTGACGTAGGAGGGACGAACCTCTGACGATATTAGGGACGTGTTAGGTTTGCCGAGGGATCCCTCCAGGGACAACAAAAGGACCACACGCACCGGGACGCACCAATGGACAACGTTATATTGCGCTGAAATTGCTCTCGCCCGATTCCTCTCGCACCTGAACCATCTTCGCTACCCTCTTTCAATTCTTTCGCCGGAAAGTAAAATAAATTCGTTATTTCTTACGGCCGATAAAAAGAGATTCCGGCTCGTCTGCATAATTTCGCATCGCTCGTAAATATTCTGGCTTTCTATTCGACATCACTACGGTGATGCGGAGAAAAATGCATTGCGAAAGTACTGTAGTTAGAGGAAACGGTGGCATAATGAGGTGAATGTTTATATCGCTGATTCGATCAGAGTGATAATGCTACTGTAACGTTGCACTTTTTCACCTTCTGTATTAATAAGGAAAGGTCACTCCCTGTCGAGAGTTAAATTTACAGATATCAAAAGCACGTTTTGCGAATAAGTCAACAGAAATATTTACTTCTCGTCCATATCGATAACTTTAATGGAACGGTGGCTCCCGTTCTGAAAAAGTGCGTTATCCGCAACCATTCCATCTATCCAAGAGAAAATTTACATACATCTCCGGAAAGTTTTCGCAACCCAAAAATCTATTACTTATCTCTTCGTACTAACGAAAAAAGATCGCCCGCGTATCTTACAATCGTTGCGAATTAGAATCGCGCTGGCGCTGTGCCTAATCAAACCGCCCCCACCCCCCCGTTTCCAATTATTTCTAAACTAGAAAACTATCCTTTCGCCGTTCCCCAGTTTCGATTAATCCAGCCCGGGCTTAACCTGATTAGGATTCAATTTTTACGCCGTTCGATCGGCAAGGTGTACGTCGTTGGTCGCGGATGGGGTGGGAATGATTAAAAGGCGAGGCTTAGGTAGGTCAGAGCGTCTACTGTCGGGCATTAGCCCGAGGTATACGTAACAGGACCATCGGATCTGAATTTCGAGAATTCCGGTAGCTTTTAACGCCCGTCCTGGCATCCCCCGAACTCGTGTTAGGCCAGGGCCAGTCGACGTACGATCGCCCGATGTGCACGGACTTTGCTCGGCGGCGATGGTGTTCTCCCACTGCTGAGTTGGTAGCCCTGGCTGGCTGTGCCTGCCTGCCACCACCTCATTTGAATTTCTAATTAGGAAACCTCCATGCAATTATTGGATTAATGTAAATTACGAGAGCTGGCTCGGTCTCCGCCACCGCTACCGCTACCGCCGCACAAGGGTGAACCTGTCTCTCTTACTCTCTGCCCCCTACCCCCCACCCCCACCCCCACCCCCCCTCGTATCGCCCTATCTTTCTCCGAACCCTTCCTCGCCCCGTCTGACTCTGCTACGTCCCGTTTCAACCTGGTCCCGACGTTGCCTCCGTTTCACTCGTGCCTTCTCTGACAGTTTTACCCCTCTCTGTTAGTTTCGTTCAACCCCTTATCGTTTCACCTTCACTGTCCTTATGGTCGTCTCTCTTTCGCCGTCGCACTCTTCTCCATCCCTCGTTCTTCACCCCCTTTTCCTTCGCCAAGCTTCTTCTCCCCTCTTGCTCTCTCACTCGCTTTCTCTCCCCCCTCTCTCTCGCCCTCTCCCCACTCTCTCTCTCTCCAAGGGGGTTGGGGATAATTAAAATCCGTTGATTAATATGTAAATTTAATAAGATTACTGTTCTAGGAATGCCCGGTGCAGACAAGCGGCTGTACCGCGACTCCTTGTATTGGGGCTCTGCCCGTTTGTAGCTTTTGACTACCATTGAGGTGCCGAGTGCTGATTGTAGATTTCTTGTCGGGCTTCTTTCGAAGTCGCGGAAACCAGCGGAACCCCGTGTACAAGGCTGAGGGAGTTCTTTTACGTATTTCACCGAGATCCTGTCGAGCTGCCGTTTTCTGTAATAGTACCAGAAGCTCGTACCGCGCAGTTCGAAAGGGTGGAATTAATTTCTACTTTCGCGATTTTTTCTGGGCCACGTGTTTCCACGTAGCCTTGCCTCGAAAATAATTTATTCCTCTATTTATATTTGTTGTACGGGTGGCACGATTCGGTTCCGTCGGAGGTGAAAACTTCGTGGGACGTTGAGGGCTAATTTTCTTCACTGGCATCCCTTACGCCTCCCATTAATCATCGCGGCGTTAACGAAACAATTTACACGAAGAGTCGCGTGAAAATTCCGGCGATCGCAAGCTTCGTTCCCTCGAATTCCGCGCAAAGACATCGAGGTTGCAGAAGGCGGGCCAGTTTTTCAGAAGATCTCCTACATGGACCTAGAGGCCTGCCGGCAATTTTTTCCGCTGCGTAAGCTGAAAAGCACAATTTGAAAAATCCAACAATGGCGGCCAATTCTGCAGGGAAATGCGGCAGTCGTCCGAACGCCGCCGTCGGTATTGTTCGCCGGCTGGACACAATGCGCCCGATTGGCGGTCCCGGATTTTTACAACATTCGCGACTTTTTTCGCGCGTTCACCCCCAACCCTTGTTGGCAAAACCCCCTTGCGTGTCTCCGCGGCGAGCACAGCCGGGGGCCAGCCAGTTGCGAGCCACCTTTTTTGTTTCCTTTGCCGTTCCTTTTTTTTTTTTTTTTTTTATTTCCGTGTCGTCGGTTTGCTGCGCTGGCACGGCACGCGCACCAAAACCGAGCGTAATCGTCGTCGCGTTGCGCGATTTGCATAGCAGAGTCGAAAAGTGCCGGCTTCCACGCTGATTTCCTGCTGTCTTCTCCTCTCTCTTTTTTTTTCCCTCTCTTTTATTCACTTTTTCTCTCTTTTTGCCCCTTTTCCTTTTCATTTTCACCCTCGCACACAGAGCCGCGTGTCAGCGGCGAGGATAATCCGCAAAAAACCGTGGGATTTCTCGAAATCGCCCCGGCTGAGGCGGACACGCGCGTGTAAGCGCGACTACGCGCCCAGGTGGTGCGGCTCGCGGTTCTCCGCCGCGTTCCAACGACAACCCCCGTTTTATTAACCCCCGTCGCGGACGGCGCGGCGAATCAAGCAGTCGTACGAATTTTTAATTACGTCGACGGCACGGCTACGACCCGCGAGAAAATATCGTCGTGATTAGCGGGATTGTATTATGAGAAACTTGTAACGAGACGCGTTCAATTAACGGATTTCCGCGGGTAACGTGGACGCAACGTTCTGCTTTTTTCCTGTTCGTTTCTTTTTTAACACGATTGTCGATGGAAAGACAAAGCTCGATGAATGTTCGCCGGTGCTCGAGTGTTCGATTACGTTGGCGCATTTTAATAATCGTGGTTTAATAGTTCAATGGAACCGAACGATCATGTTATTGCATTGCAGGTCGATCAGAAATGTTCGGTACTTGTTGTGAATATCGGGTAGGGTTGAGGGAGAGAAATTCTTCTCTGATGAATCTATCAATCAATCGTGTTAACAACGTGCAAGAATTTGCACACAAAACGCTCGGCACTCTTAAAATATTCAAGCGCATTATCGAGGAGGCTCTTTGTGATAGTCGGGATCGAAAATTCTCAAGGGACAGATTAATACCGCCGGTGGTCTATCTCGCGTCGTGTCTTCCGTGGCGTTGCTCGGCCCAACGATCCAATCAATTTCGCGTCACCCGGCCGAAGAAACCGCCCCTGGTGGCCGCGAAAAAGGGGCACAAAGTTATTAAAATTCTGCTACAAGCGTGATCGACGTCGACTGGCCGGGAATAATTAATCGGACGAATAAAAAGATTCGTCCCGGATGCCGTTTGGGTGCCGGGTCGTTCCATAAATTAAGACAAACTCTTGTGACGCGTCGATTCGTTCGGGCCTCAGGATCGTTGCCAAACATCGGCGCAGTTTTTCGTACCCCCGCGCGGCGGTAACGAAAAAATGAAACAGGGAACGGACCAAAAGGAAAAGAAAGAAAAAAAAAGAGAAAAAAGAATGGACCATGGTGGGGAGGCTGAAACGAACGAACCATTGGTATTCCCCCAGCGAATCTGTCATACTCCCTTTAGCTGGATTGTAGAACGAAGCTGACGCGTGTGCTCGCACGCACACGAACATCCCCTTGCTCCTCTCTCTCTCTCTCTCTGTACGTGTGCGTGTATAAATGGAACACGCACACCGGACTGCGCGGTACATCGTCGATTCGGCTACTAACAAACCCAATAAAAATAATGCACTTTCGTGCATTTGCAAATGAACGTTGTCATTTTATTTCGACGGGAACGAGTCACGTGGTGCGCGCTCGTGGGGCTGCCAACAGCTCCCGCCGCTGATAATAATTATGGATATTGAGAATGGTTATCGCTGACGCCCCGCGTATTAATGCCCCGACCGCTCGCATGCTGATAAACAAATTTGCCATGTCCGCGTCTACGGACGCGGCGGCGACTAACTTTTTCCGCGGACGCGTAAATTAAGCGCGCCCTCGAGCCATTAGGGTTTAGGGGGCGGGAGAGAGAGAGAGAGACGGAGGGAGGGAAAGTGTGCCTGAAAATTAGTTTCCCGTTGACACGATCGTGAGTAAGGGATCCTTGGATCCTGAGCTCCCGGGTTAGTGGTTGCTTGGATTTGACGGAGGTCTCGTGGGTTTCTTTCGTATGGACACGAACAGCGATATTTTTGGGGTAGTTTATGACGATTCTTGGAGTCGAATCGTAAGTCGCAGATAGAATTTTATAGAATTCGGGATCGTTAACGTGGTCAACAGAGGACGGCCTTCCTTCGTGTTTCGCACAATTGGCTATGCGTGCAGCAGAAAGAGACTATTAATGTCTTTTTTGTTCCCTTTGTGCAACTGCGAATTTATATCGATTATGAATTATTTAGCGAACGAATGTGTAAGACGAAAAAATGCCAGGAATTATGCTAATGTTTAAACACGTTCGGTTGTTCAACGTACAGTTGAAGTCGATTAATTATGAATTATGACAGGGGAAGTGAAAGGCGTGCGGTATATTCGAATCGTAACTGTGTTTACTTACCTCTACAATATATTAGAACACATGTTCCTACAAATGATAAATTAATCGTCGACGTGTGATCGATTTTGTTTGCGAGGATCCATTCACGACGGAAATACCGATTACTTCGCAACTTATACGTATTCGATAATAAATCAAGCACTATTTGCCACACCCTGATGCCGCACGGTGCAATAAACGCGCAACGAACCGCCGGTTAAAACAGAATACAAATTCCTCCGCAAAAAGATTCACGAATAAGACGCAGATTTGCATGACGTCGCAAAGCTGCGACGAACAGGTCATACACTAACCAAACTAAATTTCATTCCAGACCTTCTCATTCCAGACTGTTGAAAAGCCTCGCCGAATTGTACCCGCCTTAAAATCGCGATACCACATTTTTCCACCGCGGGTTACATAAATCGCACTTGCATCGCATTTTTCGATTCCGTTGCGCGGTACACATAGTTTTCCGCGGTGTTCGGCTATTTTTAAAATGACGATGTACGAGGCGAAAGATTTTACGGGCACGCATTCACGACTGTGCGGCGCGAAATTTTCTTTTTCAACGGAGGGTAAATCGACGGCGAAACGCATAACGCGTAATTACTGTCCGCCGTGCGGCGGTGGCAACGTTTATGTGCCGGCCGTGTAACGTCCAGTTATACACGCTCGTCGATGGTCGTCATTTACTGGAATTGCGCGTTGCCCGCTATCCGTGCAACGCGTATTCGTGTCCGGCTATTTATGAATCGACACCGCATTAGGGATATTGCTTAACAATAGCGACACTGTTACACCGTCGATGGGGTCGGCGCGAAAAGCTGTTATTTTGAAACGCGTTGCCGTTCGCGAGTAGCGATCGCGAGATCGCTGAACGTCGACCGGGAACGCGGTGACACGCGTTTCACGTCGATCCCGTGGCACTTCGTTGCCAGCGTGAAGTATCGCGACAAATCGGAGAGCTGGTGATCGTAAGTTCTCGCGGCTTCTGTAACTTTACCGACGGAAATTTTTGAATCACGCCACGCTTCGGTTTTGCGCGCGTTTGCTTTTTCTCTTTTTCTTTTTTTTTACGTCCCCTATTGGACTTTCATTAAATCCGCGGATCCGGCGTTTCTTTTCGTATTGAAAAATTCATCGAGTCGCGTCTTATTAATTTCATTCCCGCGACCTCGTGAGTAAGTAACTAAGCGCGGAACTTGCGTTTATATTCTGTAATTAATTAACGTGGCTCACAGTCAGCCTGAAAGAAAACTTTGTATGGACATCGTTGTAATTAAATTCGCTGCCGCGTTTTCATTATAAAACGGGAAAAGAAAGAGAGTGAGGGGGGGGGTGCGGGTGGTGGAGTAAAGAAAGACAGAGGAAAAATATAAAAGAGGGTTACGTAATTTCTGACACGTTCTTTGCGACTCCTTCCGCGAACGAGTTCCAATAGAACTCACGAATTCATAATTAGAAAAGTCAAACGCCAAAGCGACCGCCACCGGCTGGAAGAAAGCGAATTTTTTCTTCTTCTGTTTTTCGTTAGAACAATAAGGGAACACGCAACGAAAACCACCCTCTGCGCGGGGAGGTTTTTTTTCCGCCCTCCTCCTCGCCGCCTCGTTACGTCGATGCTCTTTTTTACGGTTTCCTCATTACTTCTCAGCGACAAAGTAACACCGCGGAATTAATACTACATATTAAAACTATCGCTCGCGCATTGCTTGGCTTCCGCGTTGCCCTTTGTTCGATCCCTCTGCCGGCAGATTTTTAACGGGTGTCCCATTGTCGCTTGCAGCTGGTACTGTTAGCGGTCGCATTGAAAACCGTCGCTTTCAACTTCGTGTAAATAACGCGTCGGAAAAAGTACGTTTATTATTATGCTTATATATGCTTATAGTTTCCAGCGCGTTGAAATGTATCGCGTTCGTTTTCCCCGCACGTTTCGCGGTAACGATGCGAAGGAGAACTCTCTGTAAAACTCCGCGGCAACGCGGCGCTCTTATCCAACGAACAATTGCCCTCAACAATGTACGTTAGACCGCGAAGCTGGCGAAATATTGCCCGCCGTGGAAGATCAATGCGACATCGATGCATCGCTGTAAGAAGCGAGGAAATTTCGTTCCGTCGATACATCCCCTGCAATGTACTGTCCGCCAAACCCTTCGCAATTAATGAAGCCCAACGATCGTTTCCTTCCGACATAAACCATCCTCGATCGACTTCCAAGAAACGCCGCAACGCGCTGGCCGCGTTGCGATTAAAAAAAGAAAAAAATAGCAACGGGAACTTCGCGGGGTAATTCTCGAACGCAAAGCGAACACGCGCCCGCTCGGACCCGCGAAGTACATAAACTTCCTGCGACGCGCACGGCCGAAGGCACAGAACCGCGTGCAAGTCGCGGGCGGCGAATGCGAGCGATATAAAACGCCTTTGTCTTGCAAAAACCCGCAGACGTATATCATGCGAGGCAAGGCCGGGCCGGCGGGCATTGTTTCACTCTCGCATAATTACCGCGAGTCACGTTTTAAAGTTGAAATTTCACCTAAATAAAGCTTAATGTTATTATCGCGGCCAACGGCGAGCCGCTGCCGCCATTATGAGGTGGTTACAGTCTCAAACGTCATTGTGCCCGGTGATCGTTCTCGCGATATTAAGGCGAAACGACGTTTTTCCACTGTTTTCGCGTCCACCATCGGCGTTAATTAGATGCGCGGCGTTATCGCTACTCGCGTTAACCGGATACCGTTTAACGGCCGCCAACTTCCGGCGGATCCCTTAACGTTTCGTTCGATTTTTCCGCCGGCTTTAATTGCGGCGTCGGTTTCGTCGCGGCTGACAGCTGTTCGTTTAGACAGCGGGGATAGCGGGGAATTATTTATTGGCCGTTTGATGGATCATTGTCGTGGTACAGTTTGTGTACTTGTTCGAGAGCTAAGTGATATTTAATAGATTTATTCCGACCAATAATACGGTATCCCTGTTCTAATTTAATATTATCAATATCTATCAGCGGAGTGATATAAATGTTTCTGTCGCCGAATCGTGGCAGGGTCGGTAATAATGGAACAGTGCGCCGCGGAGAAAATCGGGGGGGGGGGATCGGTTGGCGGAAAAGCTCGTGCATTTTTTAATTTTGTCAGACAAACTTCATACAGCAACGGACAACGTGCAATTAATCTTTCAAGCTGATCAATCCCGTTGCCGAGTCGCCATCGAAAGAATACCACCGCGTTCGTTACGGAGCATAATGTATGGAAGTAATGCAGCTATTTATTAACCATTATATTACTCCGATCTAATCGAACTGGATCAAACGAATCGACCAATTATTCTAATACTCGTCTCCAACAGTAACATTCTGCACATCTATTGCCAGCGGTGCACGAATATTCCGGGATCTGAATCGCCAAAGGGTTAATCGTGTCTCCGTCGAAGCGAATCGCGCAGTATCGACGTGGCAGAAAAATTCCCGCGTCCTCGAATTCAGCGGAAACCCCCCAGCGCAGGCCGTTCGCGCGTCGTCACTGACGTCAACGTTAAATCGAGAAATTAATTACTAAAATTGCAAGAAAAACCGGAGCGGTCGATGGCTGATACAGCTTCATTAAATTTGCCGATCGATGAGGAGTGGCGAACGCGGCGGCGCGGGCAAAAAGAAAATCAGGCTATTATCCTGCCGAAAACGTTGGTATTGATAAAACCCGCGTCGCGATCACGGCCGACCGGACAAACACAATGATAGCGAGCGAACGAAATTCTTTCCCCCCCCTTTTTTTTTTTTTTTATTTCCACCATCTCCAACCCCCATATTCGACTTCTCTTTTCCAACCACCCGACCTCCCCCACGCGCACCGCCCCTTTCGTTTGCGTCGTTTGCTGCCGCGAAATTCTCCACCGGCGAGTACAAAAGTCGACGTAATAAGCGGCGAACGTTCGAAAGGGGTCGAAAGGGGGCGGAGAGGGGGCGGATTAACCGTACGGTAGCCGTTAATGGAACAACGTAATGCATACGTGATGTTTAATTAATCAATTAATAAGCGTATTATTGTTTTGTTTAATTAAAAATAATGAATCTCTCTCTGTCTGCAGCGTTGGTGTGCGGATTTACCTACACGACCGGCGTCAGCATCATCCACCGTACGTATCAATCGCATTTCAAAGCTGGCGCATACTACGGATGAGCCATCGCTGTGTATCTGTGCTTTTGTCGATATAGGATAGGTTTTATTTCACTTTGTTCCTTTTTTTATATATATATATATATGTATATACGTTTCATCTTGCTCGTCTGTATATGCTCCTATCCATTTTTTTCCCTTCTGTTTCCCGTTGGGTATCGGGTGTTCGATTAGAGATTTTTGTAATGCACGCGGGAGATATTGTATGTTGGTATTGGATTGCGCAATCATTCGGAAATGACGCTGGCGATTTTAAAATAATGCATTGCTTTCTAGGTACTGTGATTACGATTTGGGGTCGCAAGAAACGTAAATGAACTGTGGATCAAGGGGGTACACTCGTATTCTTATATTCTTGAATACAATTTTATCCAGGTGATAATGTGATACGCCAAGGGGAAGGCAGAGAATTAAGGAGATTCTAGAGGGTGTACCGCGCGACCGTCGCCACTATATTCCGAGGCTTAACGCAAACTTTGGACGCCCCGTACAAATTGAAAATGGAATGGAGAACGAGCGATTCTCGATGAAATTCTCAAGTCCGTCAAAGTCGCGAGCGTTCTCGCGAGGGTTGAAACGGACCGAGCCGCCCCCCCGGGCCGAAAACCGGGGGCATCCGTGTCCAGGTTGACGGCGGATATTCGCGGGCAGTCGATTTTAATAAACTCCGTGTAAACGGTTGGCCCCTTCCCTTTGTGGAGGGAAGTTTCCGGGAGAGCGCGCCGATTTTTAAATATAGTGCGCCCCGGTGGTAGGTTTGGGCACCAATAAGAGCCGGGTCGGGTGGGAACCGTGGCGCCGTCAAAGCTTTTTCGCAAGCGTTCTCCGCTTGCCTCGCTGATCCACGAAAAAGGCTCGCCATCCGTGGAATCTTTTGTTTATAATTTTTTTGATCATTACCCAACAGGCTACTAATTCCACCGGCGGAGTGCATTCAAAATTTATCGGCGCCGCGACAAAACGCACCCTCCAATCTTTTTCATCTCCCTCCCGCCGGCTCTCGGTCTCTCTGTTCGTCACACGTGGTCTACCGATTGTTCTTCCATCTTTTTTTTTTTTTTGTTTCCTTCCTCCCTCACCCTTTCTCGCCGTTCCGTGTTTCACTGCCTCTCTGCCTGTCGCGGTCCCTCTACTTGTTCGTTCGCTTTCAGAGCCACCCCTCCCCCACCCTCTTCTCTACCTCACTCTCTATTGGACAACGTTCAAAGGGTATTCAGAGTCGAAGGTCCGGAAATGGTTCGCGGGGAAAACAGGTAGACAGAGTTAGGCACTTGTTTGTCCAACGGATCCGTCCGGGCGTCGTGATTTTTCAAAAATTGAAAACCCGTCGGCGCCGCGGGCCATCGGCTCCTTTATCCGCGTTCAGATAATTGCGCCCGTGTTTATCTTGGACAATCTCCGAACTGTTTCACCATTTTTTCCCCGTATATTTCCGTTTCTGTCCCCGTTTCGGCTTCGCTTGATTATAACGTACGCGGTGACATTAGCCCGCGTTAAAAACGATAGGGGCCGCGTATAAATCATACACGATTAACCGGCGCAGTACGTGAACGCGTATAGAAGTGTCTGATGGCGAAAAGCGGTCGGATAAAGTGTGCGTGTATTTTTTATACAGCCGAGCTAATTGAGATTGCTCGAAACGCGAAAAACGCATTGAATCGCGCGGCTTGGCCGGATTGTTGTCCCCCTTTGATCCTCGCGTCCCGTCGTTTTTCCGGCCACTGTGCACGTAATTATCATCGTTCAAACCGGTACTCACATAATCAAGAATGTCTCCGGCCCCGCGTGCCGGCGTTACTATTTTTTCTCTTTTCTTTTTTTTTTATGTTTCCTTTCTCTCTTTTTTGCCTTCCGCGGGATAGCCGTGCTGACGCGTTTTCGAGTGGTAATCAACTCAACGCGCTCGTCAAAGAAAGCGACGAGCACAAGCACCGTTAATGAGACTCCGCTCGCAGCGTCCTGCTATCCCGATTCCGCGGACGAAGGGTTGCGCGATTCGGAACAAAACGCGGCGAAAAAAGAAACACGGAAAATAAAAGGAGTGGCGGACAAGTGGCCTCGAGGTGGCGGGAAAGGGTAACAGTCTGTATTCAGAGATCGCGGATCTGAATGTGGGGTGAGGCGATGGCGAACGGCGGGGTGGTGTGGGGGACGGGGGTGCGGTGGTATAAGCGGGGCCACGGTAGAAATAATGTGTTTAGGCGCAGGCATTTTTATCGCGTCGAACACCCCCTTCCCACCCCCCCCCCCACCCCCCATCGCTGGGCGCTCCGTTCATCCCGCGAGCCGAAGCTTTTGTTGTTTCCAATGCTTTATGTGAATTGCACTGTAAAATCTCATTATATTCGCGTGCAATGCGTCCATTATATCCTGTGCCAGAAACATTCTTCTCCTCCCCCAATTTTCACCCCCTCCTCCCCCATCCCGCGGTGTTCCTTTTTCGTGTTTGTTTTCGTTTCTTTTTTTTTATTTTTTGTTTTTTCGTTTTTCGTTCTCGCTCCTTCTTCTCCGTTCGCGTTCGTTACATTTTCCCTCTGTGTCCGGTTCGCCTCTGTTGCTCGTTCGAAGCCCGAAACATTCTCTAAATTTATTCGCTCGTGTGACGCGCCACGGTCTAATTTGTTTCGTCGGAGAACAACGCGCCCGACGCGAAACGACGACGGACGCTAATTACGCCGACGCGACGGTTCGACCGATTCGCTATTTTCGATTTCGGCCCACGGGTTACGCTGTCAACCGCGCTCCTCCATGTTCCGTCTTTTGTTGCGCGGCGCTGGCTTCTAGCGAATTAAAGAATCGGCCGTTTGCACGTTCGTTTGACTCGGCCCCGCCGGGGCAACAGAGCGGCGAGGTAAAATCCATTGGAAGTTTAATGAAACGAACGAAGATACAAGGGTCGAGAATAAAGGAACGCCTGGATAGGGTTACTGGTCGTTCAGCGCCGCTTTCGTAAAGAGAATTTCAATCTCACTATTCGGAGGCCGATTTCTCTTCTGTAAACCAAGATTCTCGTGGTGTCAAGTGTAATTAGCTGGTGAGAATTTCAGTGCAGACATATTTGGAATTAAAAGAATGCACTGCAACACGATTGGCTGTATCGTTGAAACTATTGCTTTGGTCAAAGAAATCAGTACTTTCCGATAGTTTCATCCGCGATCTATAAATCGACAACTAAATTGCCTCGCATAATAATACTGAAATAAATCCTGGATCATATGAAAGAAAAACTGTATATGCAATATGCGATTCGTTTCAATTTTTCATCCAAAGCGAGGTCTGAAGAAATTTCTATCTTCGATGGTACAATAGTGTTCGTCGAATTATCGAGTTACTAATAGAAGTGTACGACGATGAACAGCGTTTCAAGATCCAAAAATATGATTTCAACAGATACGCCTTCCGGAGTTACGTTTCAGTGACAATGTCTGACCATGAACGCTTATACTACTGGCACATTGATATCCGCTTAAAATTGGATACAGCTGGTTTTGGTTCGCACAACACATTCGTGTCTGTAACATATATTAAACAAATGTTCTTAGACTTTAATTTTGCACGAAAAGCCGCTCCGTATTTTAAGAACAAAATTTCACAAGGCGTCCCTATATATTCGATAGTTGGAAAGAGCGGAATTCTTGATGATAGCAGATTCTCCGCTGCTTCGTGGCGAGTCGGGATCAATTAGAAGAGTTGCTACAAATGACGATTCATCATCGGGTCACAGTTAAGCAGAAGCAAAGTCTGCTGGAATAAAAGTACGGGACAAACCGTTAAGCTCGGACCGGCAAAGCGACTGGGAGGTTAATGGCGCGTCGTTGCGTATTCCAACGGTGTTTGTTTCCTCGCAGTTGGCAATAAACTAAGATAAATGAATGTCCGTAGGCCAGGCCACTATTATTCCTTCGCTCGCTGCTTACATTAAGTTGCCCCGCATTAACGGCGATGCGGAATGTATCGCGCCCATTACAAGCTCGAATTCCCGATCGAACCGTGTACGAAACGCCGCGAAGCAACGCAGCTTTTCTTCAGGAGCTGGGTAAATTTAGGATCGCCGTTCGCGTTTCTGTTCCCGTGCACTTCGGCGAAAAAGTAACATAGATTCCGGGCTCGAAAGACGAATAGAACCTGTTAACTGTAATTCTCGCCACTCCCCCCGCCAAAGATTTCCCTTCGCGTTTCCGATTAACGATCGAACTTTGATTTTCAAGAATCCCTCCCCGGTTAACGGCTCGTCTGCTTCCTCCGCTTGCCATAAACGATTCGTCGGGACCAGAACTGAAAGCCCAGTCCGCTGGATCGACCTGCAAGAAGCAAATGTTGCAAATATCGTGGCGCGGCTCGATTCGAAATAATTAACAAGCACCAATGGAATCGGAAGATCCCGGGCCTCGTAATTCTCCTAACGATCGAAGCCATTAATGTAAACGAGGACCGCGTGAAATATTTTTCCAACGCCGATTAATCTCGCTGGATCTCGCTGTTCTTCTTTGCCGTCCGCTCGCCATCCACCCGCTCTTGCTTCGTCGAAGGCGGCATCCCCGGTGAAAATTACAACCGCGTCGTGCTCTCCGGCGACCGAATAACCGGCACCGTTACGTCGTTAACGGGGACGTTCGGATAACCACGGGAAACGCCTCGCGACTCGTTCGCAAAGTCGCGAAACGCGCTGCGAGAAACAGCGAATCCGTCCAAGGCGAGGCGACGTGAGTTGGCCCGCGGAGGCACACGCTGGCAGCCAGCGCCGGCGGTAACGTCGTCGCGAAATCCACCGTGAGCACGCCTCAAATTCCGCCGGAGGAGGCTCAGCTCGTAAAGCACAGGAAGATGCATGCCGGGATATTAAGGCCATTATCGCCGTTGCATATTCATGCCGTATTATAATGAAAATACAGTTTATTACCGAAGATTAACAGCTTCTTACGACGACGTGCGCTCGCTGCCGCGTCGGCGACTACGCTTCCCGTCGTTTCCCGAGCCCTCCACCGGCACCCCACCCCCAACCCCCCCGTTTACGCTGCAAGCATTCAATGAAGACGGAAACGCGCCGGGTATAACAATCTTGCCACTGTGCCGATTAAGTGCGGCGCGCCGCGCATCGTCGAGGCGCTCGACGATTTCTTTCGTTCGAGATCGCGGCGACCCACTGGAAATTGGAATCCGCTCGCGTTCGGTGGAAACTCGCGAGCACCGCCGTTTATCCGGCTCGCGTAACAGATTAATTCTGTCGTTTGACCCCTGCCACGACCGTACGTGGTACGTACGCGCGGCCCGAGGAGCGAACGAGAACGAAGCGGCGACAGATCGAGGAATAATTAACGCGGCCCGATCAATCTTTCATCGCGTTTCGGTCGGAAAGTATAACCGGGCGGGGGGGGGGGGGGTCTCGAGAAGCGACGTTTCAATCGGACGAACCGTTCATTACCCTCGATCGTTAAATCAACGATGATCCCCAATCAATTGGCGCCAGCTAACCGAGCAGGATTCGAGCTCTCGAAACTTCATCCCCACGCCCCTATAGATCCGCTACAGAGTTTCCGTTTACGTACCGTAAATAAGTAAATAATTCATTCTCCGTCTCGCTTGGCAAGTGGCACGACTGGAACGAGCGAGTCCTGCAGGATGACGATGGTACACGTGGAGGGGGCGAATAGGGGGTACGGGGAGAAAGGAAGGACGCGAAAGGGATTCAAGGAAAGGGAGGAAAGACCAGCGGTAGCTGTGCCGTGAAGACGTCGACGGCGACGGGGTGGTTAACGGTGTATAGCGGCGGGGAGGGGCGGGATGAAATCTGCATAATATCGGTAATGCTCAGAATGCGAGTCGCGTAGCTACCTGCCTTGCTTACTCCGCGCGGCGCTCCACAGTCGCGTCAACTAAAACTTAATTATAATTAATTAATGCGACTGCTAACTGCGGCAGCCGGACAACTATTGACCCGGCACGCCTCGCTCGACCGTTTCTGATTCTCGCCCCCTACACCCGCCCCCGCCCCCAGGACGCTCGATTCACCCCCGCCGATCTTTCGTGTTCCAGCGCGCACGGTCCCGTGATCCGAAGCTGTTTGGCGCCGTCACCGTTGCTGACAGGACAGATTTCGGTGTGTCTTAATTCTGCGCTTCGACCATTCTCCTTGCTGCACGCCGTTCTCGTTCCCCGTTTCCACTCCGCTGTCTGCAACCCCGTTTTGTTGGGGGGGGGGGTGTTAGGCGGGGTGGCGGGAGGGGGTGAAGTTGGGCCGGCGCAAGAACTGGGACATAACATTTCCGCGGCGGTGGCGGCACTAAGTCTATGGCTTCGTACAGCGCGTAATTAGAAACCTTTGTGCAAAATGAATACTGTTAATTAACGTACCTAAAAAGACATTATACCCGCGGGGTGGTAAACTAAATATAGCCAGCGGGCGAGCGTATTACACCGTGAACGGTGTAAATAAGCGATTTGCCGCCCCCGCCCCCGCCCGACGGCGGCTACACTAGCTTTACCTCGCCGGCGTTAAATCATAATGAATTGTATTCGCGAGAAGAGTTACTCCGGGCAGGCATCAAATTCCTTTATCGTCTGCGGGCGTTCGAGTGCAATTCGACGGGGGACCCTTTTCTGTATGTTGCGTGGAGTAGTGTCGGCGGAGTTTGGATGATATTCGTTTAAAGTTTTATTCGGAACAGTTTATCAATCTTTCTTTCGGGGCGATCCGCGGTACTTCTTCGCTGCGTTGAAAACGGGGACAACGGCGTCGCGTTGAAATACGACGGGCGTAAATGGTCGATATTAATTGCGTCTTGACTCGTTAATTCGTTCGGCATTATCTCGGCACCCAGGGAGAAGAGATCGTCCCTGCGCTCGCTTTTGCGCGGCCCGACTCGAGTTCGGCGGGCAATTACAATATGAAAGGCACATAAATCAGCGAGTTTAATTAACGCGTTGTTATTATGATTATACACACCGCCGTGGGATTATAATATCCCGAAATGCGCCCCATCCAAGAACCACGGTGCCCGCGGCCAACTATTTTTCAGAGCTTCCTCTGAAATCGACGCGAAAAAATCGCGGAATCCGTATTACCTGAAACTTTCAATTAAGTTGTCAACGAATTGAAATAAAAATTTATCGTGCGCAACGAACAACATTAATTGCCCGAATCTGCTATTAGAGAGAAACAGAATCGTACAGCTCGCCCTAGAAAAAAGTCGTCAAAGTGTCAGAAATGTTTCCCCAGCTCATCCGGGTGAAATGGCCCGGTTACGGGCAGACGCGTCGGTATCATTGGCGAAGGAAAGGGAAATTCTCGATGTGCACGGATCCAGCCGCACCGGGGCATAATAGAAAGAAGGCGAAGAACGTTTGAAACAGAGAGCAAGCAACCCTTGGTCGCAACGGAAGAGCGGTCGGGGACAGGGACCTGCCTCTCCCTGTCCTCGTTCCCCTGGCTGCGAAACAGTCTGTGAAAGCACGATTTCTCTATTACCGTCGGTTAATAGGGTTTTTAAAAGTCAAGTGCACCTCGCGTCCCCGAGCCGTGACGAGGGTGTGGGACAGAGGAGCGGAACAGGGGCGGGCTCGCGTAGGTGGAGGCGAAAAGGTAGGCGAAACGGAGGACGGTTGGAATCGACGGGGAACGGGAGGGCGGCGGATGAGACTAAATTCAAAGGTCGCCAATAAGCCAGGGAAATGCGCGCTGCCGGGACGTTCGCGAGGGTTTCATCCCCGTTAACGGGGCGCAGTAGTTTCAGAAAACATTGTTCACTCGATACTCATAATTAAGTAATCACAGATGACGCGGGAACATCGAGTGGTATGTTTCACCTATCAGCTATTAAACCCTCGACATACGCGGAGCGAAGGGAGACAAAGAGTGCGGGGGTTGCCTTTTAGCCAGGGGTTGCCAACTTTCTCGCGAAGCGTCACGTGGCTCCGCGACCGGAGAGATTGGTCGTATCGTGACGGAAACAACGAGGGGTCGAAGGGTGGTGCCCGACGGCGGTGGTGTATCTCGCGAGAGATACGGAGCCAAGGAAAAAAGGGAATCAATCGGGGCTGGCGGTGGGGTGGGGAGGAGGGGGTTGGCACGTACGACACGAACGGAAAACGACTGAGCGGCCCTGCGATATTTTTTAATTAATCGAATTATTGAACTGTATCGCAATTGAATTGAATTAAGTGCCGGTGCTGCGCCGCGGAACCTGGAAGCGCGCAATTTTCTGTCATTATTGCGAGACCCTCCTCCATCGCTACCCCCTGAGCCCCCTGTCGCAGTCTGTACACTATCGTCGTCCCTCCATCTCGATCGCATCTTCCCTTCCCGCTTTCCACCCCCCTCGTTTCCCGATGCTCCTGTCGTCTTCGTCCCGCTATCCGCAGTCCCTTCTGCGTTTTCGTTGGTCGCGATGGTCGCGACCCTTGGAGCCCCCTCTTCCGCGGCCCCCCTTTGGCGTGCCACCCTCGTCGACACACGCACTCACGCATCAACCAATACGGCCGCGTGACGCGCGTTTATATCGTGCATGCACCACGTGGCTCTCACTAATTACCTATCCAGCTGTACCGCGCGAGTAAACGACGAGGAAGGGTTGCTCCAGCGCGGGCGAAGACACTCTTTTTTTCTCCCTTTTCGCTCGGGAGGGATATATTGATAAAGTAAACGTATCTGTCTAGAAGCGTGAGATAATTAAAAAAACGAAAAGGGGATGAGGAGGAGCAGCGGGACTCTAGTAAGTGCGATATATTTTCTGGGACAATTGCCGTTTTTATTTCTTTATCCTTCTTTTTTTGTTTCGCTACGGTACGCGGCGAATTCGACGAATCCGCTTGGGAATATTTTCGTTCGACACTTTAAGATACCACCGCGGTTTGAAACATTCTTGAGCGCGACTGTTAATTGGAACGGAGGCTTGTCGAAATATCCCCGGGAGCGAGCTTATACTTGACGTATTTCAATTAACCTCATTGCCGTGGCTCGTTACGACCGACGAATGTCAAACACGCTCCGTGTTACGGGGCTCCATGGCGACCGTGACATCGAACCACCGCCAGCTGTTCGACGATTATTATTTCAGCCATTCGTCGAGCATCGTTCGGATCCTACGGGCTGTCCGCGTGCACCGCGCGTGAACGTACGCTGAAAGGTGTGCCTTATCGTGCGAGTCTTCCATATCATTTTTGTTATCAACCCCAGTGTTGAATGTTTACTTCGTACAAAATTCACTTGCTACGTAGCAACACTCATTACGAGTATCTCCATTTCGTCGAGCAACATTGCAAAGATCGATATTACTTTAATTGCCCGCGGTTCACCGGTCTCAATCGACCCCGAGTCCGAGAAGTTCGCCGGACCGTTCGGATCACGGCCTCGCGTATCGTTGTCCCGATTCTCGAATCGAGGTTCCCCCCCTCGAATCGCGGGGCCCATCGAGGGTGGCGCACCACAATAATCCGTACGAGAACGGTTTATCGAAAACCGCGAGACGAAATCGTCCGAGCGGGACGCAATTTGGAACACCTCCGCGCTCAGCGTTCGTCGACGAGGGCAGCGCCTGGTGCAGGGTGGATGGAGAAAGGAAGCAGAAGAGGGAAACGCGAAGTTGAAAGGGGGCGGCCGAGCGGGTGCGGGTAGACCAAGCGGGGGTGTAGAAGGACGATATGGGGTGGGGATAGAGGGTGGTCTAACCAAACTTAATTGAATCCCAGTCCGAATGTATAATATGTAGACTGCCTGCATAATGTCGTGAGCCGGCAGTGATTCTCAGCGGGCCGCGTGGTCGTTTCGACGCGGGGGCGTCGCGGCGTCGCGACGCCCCGCCAGGCGGACCCTGGCAAACAGCGAATTTTGAGAACCATCCGCGGAATTAGATATACAATAATGTAAGCAGAGCCCCGTTGCGGTGTAAGGGTTGGTGGTAAGGTCATGTATATTCATACATCGGTCGACCCACCTCCGATTCTCTCACCCAACCACCCCGTCCACCCTTACAACCACCGCCGCCGCCGCCGCCGCCACCTTCTCGGCTTGCGTTTCTGTCCGTTCCTCTCAGACGGTTCCTCTTTCGACGCCCTCTTACTATGTCCGCCTTCGGCTCAACCCACACCACTTTTAGTACACGGCAAAGACCGAGAGCCGAACAACCGCGATGAGAATAGATTTACGTCACGTCCGTGCTGCTTACGACTGGCGAGCATTAAGACGTCCATTGGGAAGAATATTGCTAGCGTTACCGATGAGCTGATTACGCGTCGCTCGCGTGTAAAACGGTAGCTCGTTGGCCAGAGGTGTTCGTGTAACTATATGGTATCGATAGTTGTTGAACATCGTTCAAAGGGGTAATTGGATACCCGTGTAGTCGAGGATACAGAATTTGGTATATGGGTTAAAGCTTTGGCAGTAATTCTATTTTAATTGTTCACGAAACCCTTGCGGTAATATTCTTAGGTGTATGGAAAAATGATCAGTTGAAACTATATTATGTTTTCGTTCAATTATAAATTTGTACAAGACCTGGACGTGTGTTCGCCATAATAGAATCCAAATTGCCATGCACGTGTGTATCGCTTTCCACTCGATTATATTTATCAACGACGTCGACGGAAGAATGATGCTATTCAAAGGGTCGTCTAGATGAATCCGCGACTTCGTTTTCACCCCGTCCAATCAGATGGGCGAACAGTGGTACCGTGGAAGTTGTGCCGCTCGCAATTACAGGAAAGGCGAGAGGAAAGAGAGGCCCGGCGCATTATCGTGGCTGAGATTCTTACGGTTTCAGGAACGGCGCGCCCGAATAGTCGTTAGAACGCATTTCCGAGGAAGCGATATCTGGATATAATGAAGAATTCATTTACAAGTAAGATTCGCCCCGCGGCTTCATTATCCACGATTTCGCCGCGAACGCCCCGCGGCATTCGTAATGAGCGATGGTCATTCATTTTAATATCCATTAAATGCAAATACCGTCCGACACAAACGTTTACTCCTATTTCGAATTATTTCGCTGACTCGCTGTAATTAAGCTTTTCGAAAGGGGCTCGCGGAGGCATTACCTGCGGAGGAGTCGTTACTGGTAACGATACACCCTCCATCCCCTTACCTTCCTTCGCTCTGTATTCTTTCGGTGGGTGTGTGGACCGAGGAACCGGCTCGTGACGTCGCTCACCGTGACGATTCTCGCGCGCGATAACCGAGAAATGAAAATTTAAGGCGACCAGCAAAGAAGGATGAACCGGGAATTATTATTACTCGTTGCAACGAAGCGGTTGCGCCCAGTTCCTAGCACAATTTCTGTCGAAGTTGACAAGAAAGGAAATACGAAAAATACGAAGAAGAATATCGCGGTGGAATTTCGACAATATTCTGAATATCGTCCTAATAAATTGACACGTTAAACCGTGACAGGTCAGTGTGCTGCAACAGTAGGCCCTCGGTGCTCGATGTACCGGGTGGACTGCATTAGAATGCAGTGGCGTGTGGGCAGGGTAGATTTTTCGGGCTCGCGTGTGGCACAAGAGTAAGACGCGAGCCGCGGATGCTCGAGACATAAGCCACCGACAGAGCACCGGTCGTTATACACTCAACATTCTACAATCTACCCTTTCTATCGGCCCTAATTTATGTTGAGCAAGGTAGCAGGAGTAACCCACCCTCGGCTTGCTTCGCCTAGGAAGCCTCGGTAATGTTTCAAGTGGCTTGTCTGTTGTTAATTTAACCCGGTGGAGGCTTGATGGGGGTCTGTCTACCGGCTGCCATGCTCTGTTCGCCGCGATAAATCGGTCATTATCCCAATACGTAACCGTTCCTCGACTCGAATGGGGAAAATCGCCACTGCCAGTTCTCTGTCGCTCGCGTTTCGTTTTGTTTTTTTCAAATACAGAAGATTCGACGGAGGAACTGGTGGTAGGGGGACGAAATTTTGGATTTCGTACGAATGTTCGGTGTCTAGGGTTCAACGATTACCATAACTGGATCAGACGATACTGATAAGGGACTAGTTCTGGTCAGATAGCGGAGCAGATTAGGGGATATTCTCGAGTGAAAATTACGAATTCTCAGTGGTCGCGTTGGCCAGTTGTCGAGACGGTTTATGTTAATAATGTGGCCTCTATCTTTGAATAAATTTGATCGTTCTTGTACCGCTTGTCGACCCCCCGTTATACACTTCCGCACACAAGTCATAGTACACGGAATTAAATGTTATTAAAACAGCAATAAAATTTTTATTTACATATGTCCCCTTTTAATTAATTCTAGTAATATTTGTTCGTTCTTTTCGTAGACCCTCAACCTACTTATTTGGGCCAAATTCCCTCCACATTTAAAATATGTTCCATAAAATATGTTAAACAATTCATATTCTTCCACGAAACTTCTACTAAACATTTCAAACGATTTACACCGCGCGACGAGAGTTTGTTCGAACGGGCAAGTTGCCCTACGATTGTCAAGCGAGGGTGTACGTTCCTCCTATCGTGTTAACGGCCGTTCGAAGCCTCTTTTATTTCCCTTACGAATACGAAAATCGTAATACATCCACCCCATCGATCTCTCGGCCATCGGCGCAGTAATTTCCAGCGGGGCGAATCATACGTCGCGCTTGCGAACAGAACGCTCGTAAACATATACGGGCCAGGACGCAACCCTTTTCCGCGTATCCCGTGCACCCTTTCGCGCCAGGCCAGGCCGACTCGGCTGGAACATTAATATCGCGAAATGAAGCTCATTTGCATATAAATAAGGTGGTGGTGGGGCACGGTGGTGCGGCGAGGGAGAAACCAGGATGAACCACCCTTTTCCTCCGTCTATCCCTCTTCCCGTCTCCCGTCGCAGCCTGTCTCCGTTCTTCTCTGTTCCTCTTTCGAGAAACCCCACCCTGGACTAATTACACTTACAGACAAAGCAGCCTTGTGCCGAGGGGTTGGTCGACTCTCTTCTCTGTCCGTCTCTATCCCCCCACCCCCACCCCCTGGCCCCTCTTTCTCTATCGCTCTGTCCCTAGATCCCAGTTTCCTTGTCCCGCTCGCGCGTCCACCTTCTCTATATCTGTCTTCCTCGTCCCTACTCCCGATAACAACGGTTCGCAATGACCACGTGATAATTGCAACCCCTGTGGAGCACGTCCCCGTTAGGATACCCCCGGTCGTCGAGGAAATTCATCGTTTCCTCGCACCGCTTCGCCCTGAATGGCCACGGATAATCCTTAATCCCGATCAATGGAGTACTCGTGACGGGGTACGCGGTGAGTTAAAAGTGTCTCTCGGCGGGTCTGTTACGCCGTGATACGGACTTTGTTAATGGCCTTTCGTTTTCTTCCTTCTTTCGTTGGTTCTTTTCCCCCCGAGCTCGTTCCTTTGCCGCCGTTTTCGCCCTTTGCTTGCAAGGTTTCCGGCGACGCCCGCAGGCGATTCGCCTCGCCGGCTGTCCGGTGCTCGCGTCGCGTCTTCGGTTATCTATTTAACGTTCGCGCGATTCGTCGCGCCGAAGTGGGTGGTAAATGGACCGTCCTATTGAGCCCAGTTAAGCGGTCGCGTCGCGCACGAGTCGAGGCACAGCGGGACCGATGGAAATATTCGTCGTCACCGCCATACCCGGGTGTCTCGATGCACACGCTGGACACGTTCGACTGTGCTGCGCATACCATCGGAATAATGAAGTTCGGCGTCAAGATATTGACATTGGAGGCCGCGGTACGGAACGGTTTGTCGCTAAATTACCTGCGAAAGAACGAATCTCGCCGAGCGACGAATACTGAGACCACGGCGACGTCATTCGCGACGACGAACCCGTAACGTCGAACGGTCAATTTCTAAACGCAACCCGTCTCGATCTTGATTCCCCGAGGCGTCGAACAATGAAATTCCGCGCGGTCCGACGTTAAGTCAAGTAAACCCGAGCGGCGGCCACTACCGACGTGAAACTCTAATCCCTGTATGCAACGAGCAGGCCAGCTCGAAAACCTTTTAGAACACAACAAAAGGCGAAAAAACAAGAGAGCGGAAAAGGGTCCAGGGGGGTGGTTGCGGGGGGGCGGAGGAGGGACGGGGATGGAGGATCGATCGAAACGAAAGATTGGCGAGAAATAAGCGTATGTAGGTGGAAACCGGTCCTGGCGGCCATTGTACAGAGAAAGAAACATAAAAACGCGTATTACCGATTCCGGAATACGGCCATTAGTCTGAAGTCAGCGCGGCTATCGTTTATTAAGCGCAAACAGATATTAATGTATTTTTACACGCTGGCCGCCGTTTTCGTTGCGCCGACGCCACCACCGACGCCACCGTCGACGCCGGCATCGACGCCAGGCACCGCTGCTGGCGCGGTCCGCGGGGTCGAAGCCAAATCCAATTACTTTTATTCGGGCGAAATGAGTGCAGCTAAGTCATTAATACTAATCAATGGAGCCGCTGGCCGATCTCTACCTCCCTGCCTCCCTCTCGCACCATCCCTCCTTCTCTTTTTATCTCCTACCCTCTTCCCAACGTTCTCGAATCTCTCCCTCCTCCCTCCCCCTCTGGCGCAACCCCCTTCGATATCCTCTCTATCTGTCCATAGATACACACCGCGTGTGTATTTACGTACGTGTTACCGGTCGCACGCGCGCAGTTCCACACGAATTACCCATAACTCAAACGCCTCGAAATGACTTTATTGCAAAAAACTTGCGCTTTTGCCGCGGCCGCGAGCCGCTTCTCTCGTCGTATCCGCATTGTTAAAGGCTCCCGTGCCGATAAGTAATGTTTATTGTTGCATTTCCAACGACCGTGTATCCCAATCCTATGCCACCCCCGTTTCCCCCCGACCGCCCCCCACCAGACCAGCTAGCAACGCCGCCCTTTTTCTGCTCGCTCCTTCTTTTTTTTTTTTATTTTGCACCCCGCCGTTCTGTGTGTGTGTGCGTGAATGCGTGCGTGCGTATTCGTCCTGCTGCATACGTACACGTATACAGGATCGTCCACCCTCTGATCCGATCTGGGTGGTGGTCCTACTATCTTTGTCTCTATCTGTCTCCTGTTCAACCTGTCTCTCTGTTTTTTTCTTTCTTTCTTTCCCTCTTTCTCTCACCACCCACCCTCTCGCCCTCACTCTCTCGCCCTCACTCTCTCTCGCTCTATCTCTCTCTCTCTCTATACTCGTCGAACAGAGAATACTGCAGCACGGTTTTTCGCATTAGCGAGATGGCCCGTGAGGGCTGGCTAACGATTTTTTACTGCTCGAACCGACCAACGAACGATCCTTCCCGCGAAATTTAAAGCGTTATTATTTCGTTCGGTCGGGCATTGTCGCTGATGGTCGCTGTTCCGATTGCTCTGGACGCCGGCGTTGTCACGAAGGGTGAGAGAAGTCGGGGGCGAGGGTGGCTTGTGTAAATCGGGCTGCTTTCCAGCCGTTTCGAAAGGTGTGGAAGGTCGCGGATTAGTTTCTTTGTATCGGGGAATGGGGCTCTTTTTTTTCTATCTATTTTTCGTTTTTTCGTCGAGCCTCGCGGGGAATTTATGTCTCCCCCGGCCACGCCGACAAGGATGTTTCCCGTATCGATTTATCGGCGCGGCGATAACTCGAAATTTTCTGATCGTTTCCGAGAACGCGGACTGCTCATTGGAAATTTGTTTCGCGAACCCGTCGCGACGCTTCACCATTAAAGGAATTTTTCGTCGCGAAGAAACTTTCCTTGCACGCTTAATTACTTTCTCAACGAGTCGGTAGCGCCGCGCACAATTGTCGGGGGCTCGTCTCGAATTTCTTCGGGACGAAATCTGTGGAAACGTGGTAATTGCGTGCGCATAAACTCGACGAGGAGGAGGATGGCCAGGTTTATAATGATAAATGAAGTGCGCGGTGTAATTGTGGGCCGACCCGTGGTTCCGGTTTTCGGGAGCGCAGCGGGCAAACTTTTTTGTCCCCGCCTGTATTTATATATTTAGACCGGCCGGGGCGAGGAGCGTGTTCGGGGGGTAATTAGAACGAGGGGCGAACTTGTTAACGGAATTGGGAAACGACTGCCAAAATACGGGAGTGACCGGGCAACAATTAGAAACAGTAACGAAGTCGATGAGAGGCCGTCGTGAATTATGCCCGGGAGAAGCCAACTGTCGCCCGAAAGAATTTTTCCGAATGATTTGTTTGCCGCTTCAGTCGCGCGAGAGCTCGTTACATTAATTTCCAACTCGCGAGCTTGAAATATTTGTTATATAATCAGCTGAGCCCGGGTAATTTCATTCCGACAAAGACTAATGCGACGCGCACTATTTGCATAAACGTTGCACCGGCTCGGCTTGCCAGACTATAGAATTTAATTCATCACTTTATATCGTCTTTCTGGAAAATTTATTTCCCCATTGAGCTTAAACAAATTCCTTCGGCGCGTCGCCAGCGGTTTCGGAGATTCGCGATGGCGAAGATGATCACCCTTATCGCGTAAGGGTTTGAACTGGCCCCGCTGTCCCAGGCGCATTTGTTAAAAATTCATTTCATGCATACTAAAAAATTTTCCTTACGCCGTATAAATTACATTAAAATGCAAAGCGCCCGTGTACCCATGTTTACGTGAACTTTCTCATTACTTCAAATACTTCTGCATATGCTTCCTGAATTTATCCAGTGCAACGCGTACGAACTAAGTTAGGCATCCTTGAAACCGCCGTCACAGAGTAACAAAAATTATAATTGCATCATCGAAAGGTAAAGGAACGCGTGCAATCTTGTACAGATCCTTATCCGCGTCCATGTTAATAATAATCATGATCGACCCGTAGAGAAATTCAATTATATCAAATGCCAAAGAAATTTTTCATCCACAAAAAAACAGAGACCTTCGAACGTGCAGGAAGTTTCTCGTTCTAAAAGAAAATCGCCGGTCGCGTGCATCCAATCGTCAAGAGCGGAGAGCAACGCGGCGTTTACGCAAGTAGGGGTGGCTGGTTGATTAATTTATGCGAAATTCCGAAAGCCCGTAAACATACGTTTCTACGGCTTACTATATATCGGGGCGCACTTTTACAAGCAAAATGGCCGGGCCTGTGCATTCAACTAATCCCCCTCGCCTCGTCCATTTAATATGGGGGGGGGGGTGGCCATACCGTAGGTATAGCCGTTTACGAATTTGCGTGGAAAAAAAAAAGAGAAAAATTGAACTACCGCCATGGTTCCTGCGCCTCCTATTTTCGTTCGTTACCTATCGACCGGGCTTTATCTATTTTTTATGCAATGAAATGCCCCGATACCAATGGCGGCAGCCGGGCTGTGCGCGCGACCGCGTTCTCCATTGTACGACTTTGACGAAAATTCGAAATTACATCGCCCCGGAAGAGAGGACGCTCGCCCCTTTTGTGCAGAAAAATGGCACCGAGAGCGTCCGAATCATTTGATAACTTCCACCTTTCACAGATTTCAGACAGCTATCTATATTTATCCCCCCCCCTCTCTCTCTCTCTCTCTCTCTCTCGATTCCGCAACTTCCATTGCTTTGCCGTTCAGAAAATGTCGACGAAGATCTGCGAATGTTATTGAACCGTACAGAAAACACTTCGTCAATTTCTAATCAATTTACCAACGCATTTAGAAACATCGAGCAAGCGTGTCAGGTCGTGAATAGCGTATCGATGCACAATTTACTTCTCCACAAATCATTAATTGCAATAAATTTCTGAACAAAAGATCAGACTAAGGACCCTCCAGAAAAATTTCTCTTCAGAAAAAATAACCGAACTTTTCGTAATCTGCGAACACCCTTAAGCGTTCCGTGGTTAAAAATCGTCGTTTACTCCGCACGCTCGAGTTTCTTCGCTTGACCAAGAAAGGAGAGGGAAACTCCGGTCGGATTTATTCATGGGTCGTGTCACCTGAGGGGCGAGTCCTTTTTCGCGAATTAGCCGGGTGTCGAAGCTCTAACACGCTTAATCTGTATCCAACTATGGCGATACACGTTCCGGCATATTTCCATGCCATTATGCAAAGAGGCCGCGCGCCATGTAACATTACTTTACACAACCACCAACCGTCGACACAGATAGGAAGAGAGATAGAGAGCAAGAGTGCAGTTTTAAACGAAAGAGATAGAGAGATAGATAGGGAGAGAGAGAGAGAGAGAGAGAGAGAGAGAGAGAGAGAGAGAGAGAGAGAGAGGGAAGTCGTAGTGGCGAAGCATCGTGGCCCGTGCGTACTCCATCGATTTATTATAATTTAGATTGTCTTTCTAAGAAGCCGTCTGTACGTGCACGTACGTATACACAGGACGCGCCTTAATGCGCTGCCGTTCGTTAATTATTCCTCAGACATCCCGTAAATATGCATGAATTATATATCGCACGGCACGAACGAGCCACGGATACGGGGACGAATGATTAATACACGACTCATTCTCTATTTTCTTTATCGTCCGGGGTCTTTTTTCATCGCGCCGGGTCCCGTTCACGTTTACGTTTTCCGCGTGGGAAAACGAGTGGGAAGAGGTTGTGCCGTTACACGAACGATAGGCTCGAACGGTCGTCCGCAATGTTAATATACATCTGAGGCGTGATTCGATATACGGCCAGAACCTCGATTAACCGGACATTGATTATACGCCGTCTCGATTAACCGCGCTGGTTCAATGCGCCGTGGATTTATTTACAATTGCGTCGCGGTAGTTTTCTCGCACATCGACGAACGGAACGGCGGACACAATTTTCGTTCGAACGTCAGTCGAACTATCCGCGACAAATTTCGATTCAACCCTTCCGTCCGGAAACTTAATTTATTTAGTCCCCGCTTCCCAGCTGAGCCGGTTAATCGGGGTTCTATCCCGTCGAATATGAAATATTTCGTCCGCTTTCGAAATTAAATGCGAAACATTTTCGACGGGTATTGGAAATTATTTAGAAACTCCAATAAAGTGTAATGAAGAACTATCCCTCCCTCCCCCACTCTTTCTACAGCTTTGCAATTATACGACAGCGATATAAAAAAATATATATCTGCCCATTTGATTACCGATACACGTGTGCATCCCGTACCGCGCTGATTGAACTCGTCGCGTACGTTCGCACGCGTCCGCTCGCACTCTGTTTAATCTCATCCGTCCGCCGTACAATAGAAAAATTACGCCCGGCGAATTATTTATGTTTATATTATAATAACATCGCCGCGGCGGTACGATCGAGTTACCGCATGAATGGACGCGGAATATTTCGACCCGCTCGTCGCTTCTCCTTTTTTCCTTTCTCTTTTTCATCGCCGTCTTTGTCTCCGTATTTACGCTCGAAAATCGCGCCGCCGCGCCGCGGAATTTCGTTAACGAGCTTCATTCCGCGAAAGAATCGCCGCCCGTCACAAAAGAATCACCGAGTACATGGCGAAACATTATAAATTCGCGTTCGATTCGAGAAATCGGGCGACGCTTCTCGTCGATCGGCGAGGGTGAGTGGACATCGACGGACAAACTGCATCGAGCAACGCGACTTCGTCTCGCTGATTTCTCTATTCGTCAATGATTCGTTCGATGATTCGGCGTCGCCCCCGGGCGCGTCTCATTGTTCCTCCATTTTTTTTTCAACCGCCCCTGCTCCTCCATCGAGCCACCCCCCTATCGAGCCGCGCGTGTGTCTGTACCGGCATTATTTCGCGGCGAAGCATTTTAACGTCGGCCAGTTGGACCGTGAATGATTATTAATCAATTTTCAGCGTTAAACGTGCCGCCGCAATAAAAAGCGCGGTACGTTAACGAACCACGCGCGTATAATTGAGCATTTCGGCGAGAATGATTGCGAGGCCGTGGCTAAAACCTTTGCGTCGCCCGTTCCATTGATTTCGGCGAGGAAGGAGGGTACGAAAAAAAGATCGAAGAATCGAGAACAGGGTTGATGGGTGACCCGTGGGCTCTGCCCTTTGCTCCTTTTCGTTTCTTCCGAGGATTGGAAGATCGTCTCGCGAGCCACGGTTCTGTTCAGTGTCCGCGAGAGCGAAGGATTAATGAAGAGAGGAAAGCAAAGAGGGAAACGTTTTGGTGCGAACGAAAGTCGCAGAGAGCAATGGGAAATTGCGCACAAGCGATAGAAATAATTTATTACACTTCGTACTTGCTCGCAATGAAAATTGTCGACGTTTAAGGCAGAAAGAATACACCTCCCTGTGGAAAAATAAATTTTGCTGCTTGGGATGCGCGTCTGGTCACGCGACGCGAATAATTATATCGCCTTAATGGGGTTCGATGATTTAAAAAGTTCGGCACGATCGGCGCGCCCTTGTCGCGCCTGATCGAAAGTTTGGGACGTTTATAGGATCCCATTGGGTTAGGTTGAGGGACGGCGGTCGTGTTTTACGCGTGTATCCTTAAACAGGTAGATGGCTGGTACTCTAACGGGGCTCACCTGACCTTCGTGAAATAATCACCTGCAGTATGATGCGAACGCTCGTCGACCGCACCGCCACTCCAACGTCACTCTCGGTTTATCGACGAGCCGACGCGATAATTGTGTCACTCATTTACGTACCCGTTTATTACGCGCCATTGGAAATTATGATAATTAGAAGGCAAACCGCGGGCGGTGAATCCAATTCTAACACCGCGCTACGAAAACTTGTATCGTCAGTACGCGATTTGTAATTTCACTGGAAGATAAGCGCGGCGGGAGAACGATTTACCCGCGGATCGAAGGGACACGCGTGTACGATGAAATTGCAAATATTCCGAACGGTATCGATTACTTCGTAGCGGCCCCGTTGATATCACGCGGAGGTTATTGGTGATAAAAAGTTGTCTGGGACGGTCCAAAGGCGGTATAAAATTTGCGATGACACACATAGTCGAAAGCACTTTGGTTCGAACGGCGGCGGTCGAACATTTTATAATTGTTATCAATACGGCACAAATGCGAGGGGGAGGGTTATTCAAACGTGGCGTAATAAACGAAATAAAGTATCGCCATTTTCGTCGGTGACAGAGCTCGTTGCCCCGCGCCGAACTTTTCCCCCGTGTTTTCGCCCCGGTGCCTCTTCAATCGTAATTAATAGTTTTCCCGGCGGCTGCTTTTTTTCGATAAATTTCGGCGAAAAAAAACCGTACGATTTTACCGATACAACGTACTATCTGTCATTTATGTTTTTTTTATTTTTCCTCCGCCAGCCAACCCTCGCGCTGATTCCCGACAATCGAGACGAGAGACCGGATGAATGTGAATTCGTATTACGCGAATCGTTTAGGATATCGCGACTGACTATTCGAATATATGTTTGTTGCAGGACAGCGACAGGAGCAGTGTTGGCAGTCCTGAACTGGTGGCGGCCACCACTGGCTCGCTCCACGAGCATCAGATAATGTTAGAGGAGATGAAGAACTCGCGGAAGAACAGCCCGTCACCTGAAAATCTGCCATCGGCGTTACGGGCGAGGGTGACGCCGGCACACCTCAACGGAACGAGTAAGTTTATATGGCAAAATAAATACGCATTTAATGGTAAAGAAAACGGACACCAGGGAGAAGGGGAAAACAAGGCTGTCGTTAAAAATTTTAATCGTATATTATAGCATTTTTTGGAATTTCGCATAGATGTGGAGTTATTAATTTGCTTTAAGATTGGTAAAGGGCATCGATATTAATTTCATTGCTCTGCAATTCGTGATTCTTTGGCTAGTCTTATTGGCAGATGTTCCTTAACTTAAATGCTTCAATATTGTGGGACCCGGTTCGAAACGAGCGACGTTTCTTATTAGTTCCTTCAGTGGCAGGCATGATGACCCTTCAAAATCTGCAAAATCTGGCGAGCATACAGAATCTGCCGCAAGTAGCGTCGCTTGCCGCCGGTCTTCAGGGGATGACAGCCGGCTTGACCAATAATCAGCTGATCAACACACCTTTAAACCTCACCGTCAGCTCCTCTGGTAAGCAAAGAGGCGATCCTCAACATTTCATTCGAACCTCCGCCCGAATTCATCGTAATTGTATTCTATCGCTGCCAATGAACAGCGGCGATAATTCAATTCGATTCTATATTCTGCCAATAATCCCACTATTATCCGTAGGTCGTGAACAGATAAATAAATTACCAGATTCTTGTTTCAGCTAATCCATTTTCATGTTCAGGTGGCACAGTACCAACACCTTCGAACACGACAGCTGCGTCTCACCTCCTTCCACCAAGTTCGACGCCAATGGCGACATTACCTCAGCTATTATCTCAGCCACAACCGGTCGCGATGCCTCAATTCATCCTAACGTCCGGTCAATTGGTCCAAGGCATTCAAGGGGCTCAGCTTCTTATCCCTACGTCGCAAGGTAAGCCTTCTGTTTCTTATGTGCTCGCCCCCCCCCCTACCCTGCCCCCTTTTTCAACCTCTCGAAACGAGCATTGATCGACGCCCATTAGACGCTCGTTCGTACACGAAATAAGGCCGCGAACGTCCAACGTGTCACGTAAATTGATTGTCCGTCGAGAACCTCGGTCAATGCGATGCACGGGGTATTATAAAGTACGTTGCATGACCGGTGACGGTTTCGACCGGCAAACGCGACGCTGCAGATCGAATTCACGGCAAGCAAGAATCATCGAACATTATCAAACGACGCGGAAAACGAAACGGAGAATAGTCTGGAGCACGCCGAGGAAGAAATAATCGTTCGAAACACCGCCGTCTTATACGAAATTCCTTCGAATAATTCGGCAACTTGCCGCGACAACTATCGCGAAACAAATACCGCGAACGATACGATAACCGCGATTACGCAGCACACGTTGAAGTAAGTTGGCCGATCTTTTTCCAAACTCGCGAGGCTTTCCGGCCAAGCTGTCGAGGGCTCACGAAAACATTCGAGCCGGCTAATCGCAGGCTCACCTGGGAAATTTAATTAAACGACGCCGCGATGGAGAGAGATAGAGTAGAGGGTCCGAGAGGAGGGGAAGGGCTTGGTATCTTGTAGCTATCAGTAAACCAACAAGAAATCTCCAACAATAACCCCCACCGCCCCTCCTTACTAAGTACCATCGAATTTCGGGGCATAAATCAGTCCGAGTGGTCTCATCGTGAAATCTGCACGATGTGCCGGCGCATAATGTTGTGCAATCAAGATGTGCTGACGTATGTATACATACATAAATATATTATATATATATATATATATTATGTACGTATTGTAGATATATCTATACGTATAATATAATATCGACTATCTCTGACCAGCTCGGACTAAGGCTCGCCCCGTCGTCCATACTTAGTGGTCCTAGACTAGCCTGGCGAGCAGAGGGCAAACTCTGCAACTAATTTCAATGTATAATTAACGTCTCACTACCCCTTTCCAGACCTACGAACAACCTCCCCTCAACCTTCCACAGGCCCCTCTCGTCCTACTCTAACCCCGGGTACTCTCTCAGGCTGGACATCACAGCTCCGCGGATTCGGCCACTATTATATCGATTGCGGTTCGCGCTAACTTCGTTTCTACCAAGTTGGGTTTCTATTCTGGCAATTGAGAGGAAGAGAGACGGGTGATGCTTAGGTGAACGGAGAAGGATAGGTGCGGATAGGGGTAGGAATGGGGGGTCGGGGTGGAGAGGATGGGTCACGGCTAGAAAGGGACGGCGCGTTGAGGGGGCAAGGAGAACTTTGCGAGTCCGCCTAAGTGGATTGAAGTTCGTGGATATGGACCGGTCGTGGTAGGATGACGAGTTACGTAGTGGCAAATAATGTTTGCACTGCTTTTCGGCTCAATCGATGGTAACCGGCTAACGCTCGATTGGTTTCCGATCGACGGAAAGAAACGGACAGGCCGGCGGATGATCGGGCTGGTGAATTTCGTGGAAAGAAACGGGAATACGGTTGTTCGAATGGAAATTTGTATCTATGTATTTTAAACATACCGTTTCTCGAAGTGCTTAATGAATTTTGCTTCGCGAACTTAATGAACGGTTTAAATACCAAATAGATATTTAAAAGTTAAATACCAAACAGGTATTGAGATGAACCGATTGATCGTTTGGAAACATCTTTCGCACTAGGAACGTACACGATGAGCTTATTTGAAAATCCCGATTCGGATATCCTTGGATGGAAGCCGAAAGATATTTGGCGACGTGAAAAATAGAGTTCGTTTAAATATATTATATATAGCTGCTTAACGTATTCGACGTATTGAACTTTTGCGCCAATTCGCCGCTGGTATATTAGGAGAAGGGATCACAGGGGAATCTACGCTGAATAATTTTACAATCGGAACGCGATTGAAAGCAATAGTGACTGAATGTTTTATGGGGCCGCAGTAGGTCATGAGGATCCGGATCGTTGGTAACGCAAATAACGTCTCGGATACTTTAGAATGCCCGTTCAAAAATAAGCTCATCGATGTCCTGTCACGCGAACGGGTTATTTTCGCGGGGAAAATTGAAGAGTCCTGAAAAAGACACGGGTCAAGAGTGAATCCTCCCTCGATCGGAAATTACAATTCGATTCGATCGATCTTTACCAATAAGCCCGTCGCGGTAGTAAGTTTTAATCACGCCTGTCCCCCTTCGTTGCACCTGCAACATTTATCCTTCGAACGCTGTGCCGCATTCGTCTTCGGTTTCGCGTCGCACGCGGCTCACCTGTCAATCGCGGCTGCCCGAAAGTTCGATCTCGAACGGGACGAAAAACGATTCGCGTCCCACCGCGTGCGACACGCGGAAATAATATGGAAACGATATACACGCGTGCAGTTACACGCGGCGGGGAATATTATCGTCGAATATCGCGGTGAAACTAAACGTTAATCGGATTGTCAGTTGACCTTACCTCAGAACGTGAAACTTTTATGGCTGTTCGGAATACGGGATTTGCTTAGCTTAGCTATAGGTACCAACACGGGTACGTACTCATGATCAGTAATCATATTAAGCGCGTGTACAGGGTAATCAGATTAGCGGAGCTGGAGGTAATCCCGAAACTATTCTAAGTATGATTAGGCGTCCTTCTCGCAGCCTAGTCCAGTGCCAGTGCCTGTACCCACTATTAAGATGACGATAATAGTTTGCCAACTACGCTGGCCTGCGAGGTTACCTGCCCTATGGGTTGCCTAATAATCCCTCTATGAGACTCTGATAACTTTACTACCCTTCCCGGATCAACGACGCGTGGACTACGTTCATAATGGAAATGAAGTATCTATTGATTCGAGACACGTCCGCGCGGGAACGGGACAGAGATAAAATTATCAAGCCCCACTTCGCCCGTGCCGTTGTTAACGTCCCGTTGATGCTCAGCCGGCGATATTAACCGTGTTTCTTTTTTTTTCCTCCCCCTGTTATCCCTACAGGAATCGCCACGCAAACTATTCTAACTATTCCCGTGAGCCACGTCACGAATAATCAAATGGTAAACTTGGCGCTCAGTAACGGCCAGGTGGTATCCACGACCCTGGCGAACCTTCAGTCCATTGCTCAGCCGCAGAACATGCTGAACACGCCGACAAGTAACGGGGAACTCACAGGTAGAACAACTGTCTTATCATGAATAGAAAAGAAGCGTTCGAAATTTACGAGAACGCGTCCTCGTTGTTGGAACAAAGTTGCAAAGTTAACCCGGCGGTTCACGCTCGAAAGGGTCAAGGGTAGATTCGCTATTTTATCGCAAGACGAACGGGGTATTTCAAATTTACGAGAAACGCGCGTACCATCTATTGTAAATCCAATTATAACAAGTAGATCGTATCGTCGATTAAAATGTAATGCTTCGTACGAACATGTCAACCCGTGTATCCAGCAATTTTTTTTAACAACACTCGACGGGATCAGAATTTTCTCTTTTACACGGGACAGTTCCAACAAGTCCCAGCTTAGCATCCGGATTAGGGATAAATCCGGCCGCCTTGCCGCACCTTCTGAGCAACAGCTCGGCCAGCCAGCAACTTCTGAGCGCGATGCAGCCCCAGCAACTGCTTCAGGCCGCGCAGGCAGCTCAGGCACAGGCTGCCCAGGCTGTTCAGGCCGCTCAGGCTTCTCAGCAACCGCTTCTGACGACGTCGCCCCAGCAACACGGCCATCGACACAGCTCCCACATGAATCATTACACGGTACGTGAACCGTCGGCCATGGAATAATTCATGTCCTTTCGCGCGGCTTCGAATTATTTTCGCGGCGACACTTGAAGAAACGCCCGCCCGACGTTTGTTAAACAAGCAAGTCCGCGGTAATTGGATTGATGGTTATCGATCGTGAAAGACTCCTAACAGAGCGCTCTGATATAACTTAATCAACCGACGTGTAATGCACGTATCCGACGAATCGTCCCCATTGAACATTTTCGTGCACGATTTCCTGGTTAACAATTCAGCGAGACCGGTCCGTGGAATCTCATTTTATCCCCAACGTCGCCTCGAATCGCGTGACATTTTTCATTCACAGCTTGGTGTGACCGACAACGGTGGCCAATAGACGTTTCTCTGTAATCATCGCCTTCTAATTTCATCCCTCTCCTCATTATTATTCGCGAATCCAGCGCAACCTATAATATCCTATCCTCTTCCGTACGAATCTTGATTCAACCACAGTTTCGTCCGTAACCAGCATCGTCTCCGCGGCCGTTCGTCCCATATCCCGTCAAACGATTCCAGTCGTCCGCGAACCGCAAACAATAGAAACGTGTCCCCGATACGACACACGAGGGTAACCGCGGTTCTCGCGAACGTGGAAAAGGGCTTAAACCGGCGCGAGATCAGCGAAACAAGCAGAATAATCCCCCGCCCCCACCCGATAGCAAGCGATCTCGTTAAGAAAGTATTCCGTAGCGGCGGCGTTTCTTCCACTAATTAGACTCTAAAGTGTCCCGAGGCAAGAGGGACGGCCGCGGAGCAAAGAAAGATAGATCGGGGCTCATTATTGAGCGCATAATTGGCGTGGAGGAGAGGCATGGTAGCATTGTCGTCGTTTGTTACCGGTTCATCTACTAATCCGTTATTATCATCCTTGTGCCCGTCCGCAGCCGTCGGAGAAGCATCACAGGGAAAGGTCCGAGCAATCGTCGCCTTTGAACGAGTCCGTGATACCCGCTGCCTCGGCACTGAACCGACTGGCGGTCAGCAACGGGGAAATCACTATCACGACCACGCACGGGCCGAGCGGCGCCGGCGTGAAGGCATCGCCAAGCAGCATCCACAATCTTAAAAAGGAGGAAGAGGATCTGAATGATTCGCCCAGTAAGATTACTCTTCTTTTTCGTTTTTTTCTTTTTTCTTTTACTTCGCCTTTTGTTTCTGTCGTGTGTACGTTCGATTGGACGATTTTGTGCCTCTCGGTATCGAAGTTTCGCGAGGGAGAATAATTTCCAATCTTTCGAACGAGAAATCCGTGCCGTCGAGCTTCGTTCTAATAACGGATCGAAGGTATTTGGTGGAGATTCATAAATTTTCTTTGATAGTGTAATTAAAAGTATGCAGATCTGTTTTTGTATGGTTCGCGAAATATTTTATTTAATGGAATAGGAAGAATATTTGAGGTGTTACTTGCCTCTATTTTGGAATTGCACTCGGACAGGCGATCTTCATCCGACGTTACAATCAGCTATTGCTTCAAAATATTTCACTTTGATCGCTCGTCTCGATCGTTCGATTCGAAGCAGACCCGAGGACCACTCGCGTTTCAATTTCCGTGTACTTTCGTTCAACGTTTTTAGATAATATTCGTTTGATTGACGAAGAAGAGCGAGGTATTCAATATTATGGAAAAATTAATTCACCGTCTAGAAATGGAATTCTGGGACCGGGACTTAATTATTATTCGACGCCAAGACGTTTCTCGCGGTGTAATAAAATAATTGCGTTTGATTGACGACAATCGTATTTGCCGGGAGGAGGGTTCGCAGGCGTTTCGTTTCAGATTTAGATATTCTCGCCGCCTCGTTGCCTAGAATTGCGTTCCCTTCCATCGTCGGTGCAACATTTAACGCACGGTCAAAGCCGATAAATAATAATGCTGGCGGTTTCAGCCTCACCGTGGAGCTCTTAATAATCCTAATAGGATATCGTACAATGCGCGGCTCATTACGGTGTATTAGATCGTTCCTCCGTTGCCTTCTTGGAAGTCATAAAGATTCCAACCGGTGCACGTAACCGCTCCGTGCCACGCGGACAATAATTTTAATAATTCACAATCATTGCTTCGACTGGCACTCCGTCATTCTCCCGGGCGATGACGATTCGTTCGACGTATCGAGCCTAACGATCCTCAATTGCCGATGCCGAGTTACTTAATAAATCTGCGCCTTTGTTAACCTATCTTGGATCCTTGAGACTCGATTCGTAAATTTAGAGAGGCGTTAGTCAGGAATAGAGGCCTAGATATTCGCCCGGTTTGCATACGATTAAGAATTAACAATCGTTCGTAGAGAATAATCGCGGGCGCGTTACCTATTATTACCGGTTTCGTCGCAGCCAAGAAAATAGATCGATAATCGCGGTCGATTATTCTCCGTGTAAAATATTCGTTGCATAATTTTCTTAATGCCCCGATGATGAATTTACTTCGAATTAATACGTCGCATGAATAATTCGAATGACTCGACCTGGTAGGGAGATTGCGGCGAACAACCGCGTATCGGCGATGCATATTGCGAGCCGCAGAATTATACGAATTGCAAAATGCTGGAGCAACGCGAGGTTCGGCGTTAACGACACCGCGGCCTATAATCCGAACGGTGTTAAAATACCACGAATTAATCTGAGCGAGTACATAAGATTCCGCGGATATTTCGTTGGGAACGCGTCCAGTCGAAAACGTTTCCCTTTGACGATTTGCATTCTTCTCTTTCTTCAACCTCTCTTGCATAAAGTTTCAATTTAATGCGCGAAATTAGTGACGCGTTCCGGGAAACGTTGCACTCGGCGGACGGGGTGTTCGCGTTCGATTGGAAATTAATGGTCGCAGGAGCGGCGCGCCGCGGAAGAAGGATTTGCTGTTTATTGCGCGGAGCGGAGAGCCGAGCTCTCGAACTGGTCGAGATTGCAGGGCATGTGGGCACTTCTATTGCGTGCGTACACATTCGGTAGGGGGGGACAGATTTACGAGAGAAATCGGTGTAGCCGGAGCCGCTTTAACGAAGCCGCCCGGTGTCGTTGGAAGGAAACGTCGAAACACCTTGGCTAATTAATTTTTAATACTCCGCTGTTTGCCGAAATACGCTCGGCAATGTGTACGTCGTGGATAATGAATTACGTTGCTTCAGGAATTGTACGTGCTGTAATACATTCATACAGTTGGTCATGAAAGTTTCCTGCGTTGGATGGGCAGTTAAGTTCACGCGAGATTCGACGCCAGTGGGCGATATAATTATTCCTAATGTATTTTCAACAATTATTCTCAAGCTTATTTTAATGTAATTGTGAAAAGTAACGTTAAATATTTATCGCGGAACAATCGAACGTCGAATGAATAAAGATTACTCGTACTGCACGCGATTATTACACGGTTTCGATGTATCCAAATATGCATCAATCGAAATTAATATATTTTTCCGTGGTCGTCTGTGAATTCTGCGACAATGCTACAATTCGGTAACCTAAATTTCTTTCAATGTAAAATGATATTTGCCATTGTCTACGATTACGAATACTGAATAGTTTCTCCGCGGCGGTGATGCGTAACGAAGCTTTCATCCAAGAATTTCGAAAAGGATGCGCCGGACAAGGTTTGACTACTTGTACCAAAAGGATGCCCCCGGCACTGTTATTACAGATCAGCCTACCATTAACGAGGCCACGAACAATGTAGTCGATGGTATCAATCTGGACGAGATCAAGGAGTTCGCGAAGGTGTTCAAGTTCCGTAGATTGTCACTGGGTCTCACGCAGACCCAGGTGGGACAGGCCCTGAGCGTGACAGAGGGGCCAGCTTACAGCCAAAGTGCCATATGCAGGTGAGTGTACATATTGATTTTTGTTTCTTTTTTTTTTGTTGCTGTTGTTGTTCCTTTTCATCTCTTGTTCTCACGAATTTTAAACGGACGTCGCTGATGAGACACAGAAGTGAAAACGATGTAGGCTACGATGTAACAATGTGCCAGGTCACTGGAAATGGCCGGGAAAAAAGAAAGAAGGGATTTAAAATTTATATTATTAGAAACTTCCCTGAACTTTTTAATGCATTCCCATCCCGTTTGTTCGAGAAGGCGAACTTTAAGGGAGGCTCGTTGAACCGGTCTTCAGACGAAGCACTAGGCGTTCCTTGTTCAGTTCTATGTCCAAATTGAATTATCCTCCGAAATTATTTTGTCGTTTTGGAACACGTGTATACCGACAAGTATTAATTCGTTCTATACTTGCTACTGATAATTCAGTTCGGGCATTGACTTTGTCGCAAACAGAGTTGGCCGTCACGATTGTGTGTGGCGTTCTTCGACTACAGATTCTGAGAGAAACGTCGTTGAATATTCATGTGATTGTGCTCTATGAAAAAAAAAAAGAAAAAAACAACAAAACTGTATAATATGTAACCTGCCACGGTGGTTCCTGAAACGACGAATGATATTTGACATTCGATGTTGACGTTGCTGAAATGAAACATCTCATGTTCCCCGCGACAAAGAATTCTCGTACTGAAAGAAAATCTAAAGGAACCATGGTGGTAAAGCTGGTGGCAAGTGGAAATTAATATTTCTACATCCTAGTATTGTTATCGTAACGACTAATTTAAGCATTGGTGATTGTTCCCCAGTGCCCTGGCTACCCAGATGTTCGCTGCCTCGCAGTTTCCCTCTCAGCAGCAAGCTACGTACGTTCACCCCTAATGCTATTTAATTTACCTAAAAATCTAAAACTTTTCAAATCCTCTGGAAGCATAGCAGTTATACCCAAGCATGTGAATCCGTGTATTGGTATCGTCGTGTGTTATCGAAGGCGTACAAGTAGCTCAGTATCAATGTTCTCGCAATAGAGCCAATCGAAGTTTCAGGTTAATTACTTGTTTGTTAATCTTTGTATTATGTTTTTTTTTTAATTGAACAGTAAGGAAGGCGTACACGTATTCTGATTTGTATCGTTTTTTTTTTCTTTTTTTAATTCGTTTATATCGATTTCTCTATTCCTGAATCTTTTCTTTCTGTTTCCTTTCGAATGTCTGTCGGCCTTTCACGAAACGATCATTCTATATATTCGTGATAGTACCAATGGGGTTACATTTGGGTATAGCTGCAAAAAGCACTCTCACTAATTTTCTAACTCCGTTTTCTGGTGAAATCAGATGCGAAAGGAGCACTTTTGAAAGTTAACGATTTCGTCGAGCCAGGGCATTGGCAAACTTGGGCATGATGTCGCCAACGCGTGGAAATTTCGTTCAAAAATTTGCAAGATCGACGTCCGTCGACGAGACTGTGTTTTCTTTCTCTCTTTCTTCTTCTCTTAACGATCGTCATGTCTTCTTCTTTTTTTTCTTTCTTTTCTTCTTTCTCTGCAATCGATCGATCGATCTATTCGTGGCGCATGGTCTCGCGCCAGTCGCAGCGGAACACTAGCTCTCGAAACGCGTTGGCAACATCATACACGGCATCACCAAAACCTTTAAGCATGCACGCATTGTCAATGTCCTGTTTTTGAGTCAATGCATGCCTCTTAGTGCTCCTTCAGTCGAACAAAGACGTAAAGAATTTTTTTCGGCAAGAATTCTTCCAATTCCTCCTTCGACTCGTTGACAGAACGGTCACTCGCGCGTCAAAATCTTTTTACGTCTTTGACGTGGCAATCACGGTTCCCTTCGACTCGTGTTTGGTATTCTATGTTGGAACAACGAAACGTAAAAAAAAAAAAAAAAAAATAGAATGATAACCTGTTCTGGGCTCCAGATTCGAAAAGTTGGACATCACGCCAAAGAGCGCGCAAAAGATAAAACCGGTGCTCGAAAAGTGGATGAAAGAGGCTGAAGAAAGGTGAGTTGCAATTCAAATTTCCCTTCTACTCGTTACGTTTTACACACACACACACGCCCTTACTTCGCTGCACAAAAATTTATGCGAAATTACCTTTCACTTCTTCTGCGTTGCTTTATAACAGAAATCAAATAACAGAACAGATCTGGCCCGCATTATCATTATTTCGCAACCCTTAAATGAACTTCTGCCACCTTTTCAAATCCTTCAACCCCCCTGAATGATACACACTGGCCACCCCAGCAATCACCTGAAAATTCCAAGGTAATCGTACCGATCGGAACACGAGGTAATCCAATAACTCCAGGAATGCACCTGTCGAGGTACGAAAAACGTCGGTGGGGAAACGAATTCGTGGACAACGTCGACGGAATCGTTCGGTCGCGTTCAAGATTGCCATTTTAACCGCGGGTATCGTGGGTCACGATCATCCTGCGACCGTCCAACAGGATCTCAAACGGTGTCCAAGGGCGTGCGAACGCGTGCGTGCTAATTGGTAATTCGCTAATTGAATCCACCTGATTAATTGCAGATCCGCGTCTAATAAATACGCGGAATGTTAATTAGAATGGGGGAAACCGTTAGCGGGACCGTGCTCACGCCGCTACAGGTACCGCCGGTTTTATTCGTGTCGTGAAAGAAGTCGCCTATCGGCTTCCTTCTTCGAGGTATCGGTTTTGCTGTGCTCACCGACGCACCCGTACAGAAACCGCGCCGCGATTTTCTCCGCACGCTGTATCGGGATCTGTAATTAGCGAATTTCAAAGTTTAAAATTCATCGCTCGACCACGTTCGCCGACGCAGACGGTCTCATAACGAACGATACGAGAAACTCACTTCGCCTGGCCTGGTAATTCTTGCTGATTTCATTGTACCGTATGATGTTTTATTAAGTTCTTCTTTCTTTTCTTCGTTGCTTTGACCTTACGGAGAGTTTCAATGTAGTAACTGGAGTGTCGTTGTTTATCGCGGTTGCGGGAATTAATCGAATGTTTATTCCGTCGAGTGAACATAGATCTTTGTTATATTCGTTTTTTCAATACGCGAAGATACGCGAACGTCTGTCCTTTCTCTGGAACACACGTAAAGCCGGTGTAATATTTGAGATCGAGAGTGCTCACCTGCGAATCCAGGGGCTCAACTTATTCGGAGTCACGATATATTTCAACGTCTGGTATTTATCGAATCGAAATCATATAAATTTCTGTACTGTCACTATTGAACACGATCCGCGATAATCATTACTGCGTACGCGTTATTTATTTCTATATCGCATGCCACAGGAAAATATCAATTAGCTAAGCCAATATTTTATTTTTCCCCCGATGTAAAATTAAATCAATCGAACGCACGCCCGTACCAGCGACACGGGCCGGTTAATTAACGTCGATTTCTTAAAACAATTTACATTCCATCTCCCCCCCCCCCACCTTTACCTACATTCAAGCGTCAACCGCGATTACTCTCGTGCAATGTAACACTCTAATGTCCCAGTTGATCTACATTTTACGCGATACCTCGATCGGTATTAATATTCGTATTAATATTCGCGCCGATAAACGAGCATCGTTTAATTGCCAGGTACGAAGTAAGAGTTGGTAACGGCCGAATTTTACGTACCGTCGACGCCTAACACGATTTGCGGTTTCAATTTCACCGCGGCGCCGTTTTATTGTTGGTAAAAGCACGGAAAATGTATATGCAAAAACCATGTACACGTGCGCCTGCATATGGTGGCGCAGATACGCGTTTTAAAATATATACACAGACACGTGCACGCGCGCATGTAGGGTATCGATGTACACGCGGCGTGTATCTCGACCATGAACCGGATGATTCGATGACAGGAGCACGCGGTCATTTCTCTTTCCGCGGCCGAGCCGGCAACAATGACCCATTCCGCATTCCCGCGGCGTAGCATCAACAGATTTTCCCAAAAACGAACAAAATGATTTGTTGACTGTGCATTAACACCTTCGCGCAACGAAACATCGGGTCGTACCCGAGCGTTATTGCCCGGCGAACCGTTTTCCCCGTTTAATGATTCGTTCCTTGATTGCGCGTCCATTTAAACGAAAAAAAGGGAAAGTCATCGTTCTTTCTCGGTGTATCGTCACTGTTTAATATAATTAGCTGCCTCATTTTTTTTTTGAAGAAATTAAATTCCTGGAACAGTCCGGCGGAATTGATTAGACCTCTCGCATGGGTCACGATCTTGAATTGTTATAAATTGAAACGCATCGTGTGCGTAGGCGGCGTGCGCGATTTCATATTGACCAGTTCGATATATTAATTAGATACAGAAGACGGACGACGAAGAAATTGCTTCAACGGCCTCGAATATAATTCGAAACGAAATTAGAACGGGTCCGGTCAAAGAGGAAAAGAAGCCCAAAGATATTAACTTTGCCTCGCGTTAAATCCTTCGCCTCCTTGGCTACTTATCAAATTAATTACGGTATTACGGGCGAACTATATTTCCGCTGGATATTTATTGTCGTCGAACAATCCCTTCAATTGTACATGCAAGCGTTCTCCTCGCGGTTTGAAAAGAGCAGGGCTCGACCAGTTTCCAAAGAAACTCGCGCGGAATCACGAGTAGATAGTACGTGCGCGGACACGGAAGGATTACAAGCGGCTGAATCCGTCAGCCTGTTAACCCGCCGGACTATTATCCGTGCCGATTCGATGACGGTTTAAGCACAGTCATTTCTCTTTCCGCGTGTGCAACGAGCGGGCAACAATGACCCATCCCGCATTCTCGCGGCGTAGAAGTAAACGCGACCGTGCCGGCCGCGTCCGGGAAAAATGAAAGCGGCTAGTTTATGCGGTGCACGTGCACGATTTATCTGCCGAGTAATTAAACTGTGGACTAATTAAAATCAGGTTTCTGATGTACCCCTCCCGCCTGCTGCTCCACACCACCCCCGCCACCCTCACCGCCGTCTCTTTACCCACGATTCCTGTCGTTCCTTCTGGCCCTCCTTCTCCTTCTGCCGGCCGTTTCTTTCCGTCCCTCCCATTCCTCCGTCGCTTTTCTTTCCCGGGTAAACGTTAATACCCGCGATACCCTCCGCCACACCAAGGCTATTGAATCTCCATCTTTTCGTTCCGCTCGTTTTCCTCGTCCCCCTTTCGCTTTCTGTTTCCATTTCTCTTTTATTTCTAATAGCGACAGCTGCTTTTTTGCTTTGATAGTCTCGGGGCGGGTGCCTTGTTACTTCTTGTAATAATTTAGTTCATCTTGTTTGGTATCGTACGGTAAATACGCTGTCGGTGAGGAGATTAATACTTTGGTCCTCGTATATTTTTTGTACGATTTTCACTGGCACGCGCGATAGGAAACGACACGAATGTAATTGTCGACTGAGATATAAATGGCACTGTTACGAACGGCGGAAGTATTGTGTGTTATCTATTGAAACCCGAAATAAAGAGAAAAGAGAGATATTTCCAGCTGTCATAAGTTGTTACGATCGCGTGTATGTAAACAACGAACAACAAATCATTCGCGGTATATTAATCGAGCGAATTAAAGAACGAAAACTAGCACGTGTGCCCACCTTTTATCACAATAAATATGTATCTATGCGCATCGGCCCCGACGAGATTTACGTGGGCTCGTTCAACGGTGTACCGTAAGGAGTGGCCGACAAATATTCGATTAGCTGATTTATACCCGCGATCCGACGACGGATTTCGAGGGAACGAGAAACGAGTCCCGATGATTAAGCACGCTTTCAGCGTGTCCGATAACGCGTGCCCCTCGCGATTCACATTAATAGAAGAAAAGAAAAACGACGCGGCGCGTATTGTCTTGGCGCGACACGTCGGGGCTCGAGGTTTCTTCTCTTCTCTTTTTTCCCCGACTTTTCGTCGACGACGTTCGATTCACCCTTCGCTTATTCTCTTGCTTATTCCCTCGGCGTCGCGGTTTAGACCGCGCTGGAACATTTAGCCGCGTCCCTGTTCGTCGTTGCAGCTTGTCTGCCACCTCCGTCCACCTTTTCACCGTTCGTTTGGCTTCTCACCTATGCGGGAATACATGCTCGAGCTAACCCTCGACGCCAGTTCGATTCCGCCGGTTTCATCGTCCCCTGTTCCATCGGCTTTCTCCTCTTCCGTCAGCTTTTCTCGCCGGCGACGTCACACCGCCGCGACAACAGCGTCTCCTCTTCGCGGGCGAACGGTCTGTTAAGATTATTGAGAGCGGCGGCAAATTGACGCAAGAGAAGCAATTACGATATTTGCGACCGCTTTGAAACGGTCGCCTTTTAATTCGTATCAACAGGCGTCCTCGGTTGTCAAAGGCTTTTGTTCCCCCTCACCCCTTTTTTCTTCTTTCTCTTTTTCCTTTTTTTCGCCGCGCTCCGATGCGCCCAGTCCGGGAAAGAAGTCGGATTTAAATCGTGTCGCGATGTTCGTAATCGCCTTGGAAATTGTGATAGAAATGCGTCGCGGTAGACTTGTGCGTTATTTTACGCGTTGCGCGAAACGTAATTTGACGGGCAGACGACGGACGTAATGAGGGGGAATAATAAAAGCGTAATTTATGTTTTCCGTTGAAATTGAATACGATACTCTTGTTGCGCCGTCGGGGCTTCGAGTTTATCAATTGATGAAACGAGGACCGATTACACGCAGAAATAGAATACAATACAACGTTCCCCGCCGTTATTTTTATCCGTTCAGGTTTTAATATTTTCTTAATGGCGGAATTCATATTTCGACGGACACATCAATTCGGTGCCTCGTCGGACTTCCGTACCAATAACGCGAACGCAATCAATAAACCGTGCGCCGACAAAAATAAAGCTCTTCCGTAGGAAAAATGTAATTACAATATGGTTAATTTTAATCACGCAACCACGAACAGAGCCGAGCACAGACACGGGACGGCGCGGGGCTTCTTTTCGTTAATTAAGTCATCAGCTGCTTCTGTTATTACACAAACAGCAAACAGTAACCGGAAACAACCCAACTGTCGTCCGATGCAATTACGCCGGAACCAGCTCGAAAAATCTCAGGAACGTTTGTTATTAATTCCTAAAAAAAATTAAAAGCAACAATGAGCCCCGCGTCGCGGGACAAAATTATTCTATCCTGATTTACAAACCCCTCTGACAGAACAACATCGGGCGAGCGAATGTATCTACGAAATATCGAACAAAATTATAAATTAATTGCCAATTCCTTTCGTACAAAGATACACGCTGTCCCTGTTATATTATCGTCCTCCAAACATCCCTCTCAATTTTCTCCAATCAAGTGTTTCCTTCTCTTCACTTGAACCGCGACGAAACTTCGTTCTATCCAAGCTCTCTCATTATAAACACTCACACCCCGAAAATTCGCGCAACGAAAAAATACCAACGCGACGCCTCGATCGTCGACGAATCGATGTTTCGTTTTTCACGCCTCGCCTCCCTCTCTGGAAAAATCACCACCCTCGACCGATCTCGCAGCATCGGCTCCTCGCGTTCAGCCGGCTTCTCTCCATTAGCATATTGTTTTCGCGGATTCGACGAAATATCGCCGCGCGATGCTAATGGCTCGGCCTGCACTTTTTTCGGCGGGGCTCGACAGTTGGTCATACGGAGTTAAATTAAAAACATAAATTCCACAGTGGCGTCCGCGTACGCTCAACCCCCGTCGTCCGGTGCTTGTGTATTGTGCGCGTCGGGACGCCGACCCTACCCTCCGCCACCCTCCGTTCACCCTTTCTCTTCGTTTGGCTCGTTTAGCCGCGACTCCCGACGGAAGTTCTCTCCTGTTTACGGTTACCGGGGGGGGGCAGGAGGGGGAGGGTTCTTTTTTTTCCCCTCTCGATGCGCCAGCGACGCTTCGATCGCTAATTTCATTTGCGCGACGGCGACGTCGCGATGCCCTCGGCCGTTCCATTCGGGAAAGTTCGCCGACTGGGGACACAGGCCAATCAGTCAGGGGGATAAATGTCTCACGGAACCGTGGCTTTGTTTCGCCTTACATTATTCCGCTATATTTCTCCTTCTTTCCGACTGTTTCTTCCATTTAGTTCGCTTTTATATGCCGCGTTCCTTTTCAGACTTCTCCCTGCTTGTTTCTCGTTTTCTTTTTGTATCCCGCGCTATTTCCCCTATTTCCACGTTGTCCCTTTTCGTCGATTTCTATTAACGTCCTGCGCTCTTTCTTGTATTCATTTCTTTTCGTTGATTCTCATATCGTATGTTCTTTCTTTTTGTTGTTTTTGTTTTTTAAGAAGGAAAAGTGATTGGAAGGTGAACTGAGCGGACGAACGAATTGATTCAGGTTGGACGTTGGATCGGTCCACGCGTGACGCACTTCCGTGTCTTTACGATGGCGCTACCGGTTTCACCGGGGCCCCGCTTTGGCGTAGAGAAAGTTTGCCGAGCGAACGCACAGTTGAACGGCGTGTTTTGTTTTAATATTTGTTTAGAGCATGATCGGGGTGTTTGCGGTTCCGCGAGATGAAAATTGAGTTCGCGAAACGAAGTCGACGCTCTGCAGTTGATGTTCATACTTTTTTTCCTCCGGATCCTTTTCCTTTTTTCTATTCATTCCTCTGCGCCACCCCTACCAAGGCGACACCATCACCGAGATACCGCATACATTCACTTCGAACTATATTCTCTGCTCAACACGTTCCTTACTGTATATTCTGAATGCATCGATTTGTTGAAATATATAATTCTGTGTTATAGAAGGTTGGATTTTATTGAATCGGAACGAGAACAGTGTATTTGCTTACAGGCACAAGAGCGGGATACATCAGCTGTCGGATTTCATCGGGGTCGAACCGAGCAAGAAACGAAAGCGACGAACTTCGTTCACCCCACAGGCTTTAGAAATGCTGAACGCTCATTTCACCAGAAATACTCATCCCAATGGTGAGTTTTCCGTCGTATTTCTTTTACCCCGTCGCGACACCCTGCCAATTAAGAGCGGATTGCGATATTCTAGGAATTTTTTTTAACTCGAATTCGCTCAGATATTTAGCAATTATTTATATTCATATATTTATAGTTGCAACAGGTGATTAAAGAGAGTATCAAAGTGTTCGCGTGTACAGTCCTTCGATAATAAGCCCTGCACTGTTTTGCGCATTAAAATCATTTTTCTTCTTGAGGGCACCTTTGAGCGAAAGGGTTGATTAATAAAATCGAGTCCCTATTTGGACATAAAGTTGCACAAAGTTTCGTTGAAAACGACGGGGGCGGTTACCCTGCAGATGATATACCTCCTGGATATTAATAAAAACTGTTTTCTATACCGAGGAGATTTTCATTTTTAAATCTGTCAGGGCGAAAATGTTAAACTTTGCCCCACTCTTGAACTATTTCACGCAGGAGAGTGAACGTCTGAAAAGTATTTGTGCAAAAACAATCCCGTGACCGTTCTTCTTTTTTTATTCCATTACAGGTAACGAAATCACGAGTTTAGCCCAACGCCTAGGCTACGACAGGGAGGTGATCAGGATTTGGTTCTGCAACAAGAGGCAATCCCTGAAGAACGCAGTGAGACATCTGTCGAAGGAGATTGTGTAAAAGTGCTAAAACGGGACAAGTATGGCGGGCGCGCGCGTAACCAGCCAACAGAATAAAAGGAAAGAAAAGCTTTAAGGACTCGGCGTTTACGTTGCAAGGATGTAATCCGCGAGATTCGGGGAACGGATCGACGTGAATCCCGCGTCAATCGGGATTCGAACCACGTGAGATAGAGCTGGGACTCGTCGAGTCTCAAGTGTCGCATTAATAAAATAATTTCCGACAAATCAACACGTTCGGTGGAGCCGCCTTTAAAAATTCACGCCCCCCGCTGACGACCAGCTGCGGATGAATATTTAAAGCCGCGCATCCCGTCGATCGATGTAAGGATCATTGTGATTGCAAGGCGTATACGAGACCTATCTGTAAATAGTTTTAAATCTACGGCTAATGTGATGTACAGGAGTCGAGAGTCCAGCATTGATAATTGCCTTAATTAAACGTTCGTCTTGTCGGATATTTGTTAAACGTGGATAAATGATTGGTTAAAGCTCGAGGATTTTATCAGCGACGAAACGTGTCCGCTCGCTCTTTCTATCGATGACCGATAAAGTAGCAGCTGACGTTAAAAATATTATGCGTCCCGACGGACGATACGCGTGATTTGCCGGACGATCGATTGGACGCGAAGGGGAAACGAAATCGAACGAATACAAATTCGCGCGGCCTTCTACGAGAAGAATTGTACGAAAAAAAGGTATCGATCGAACAATAAATCGTGCAACGCGTATCGTTTGTCAGGTGGCGAGGCACGATAAGGCGTAAATCAAACAACAATTATCAAATCGCGTCTCGGCTCGTGAATAAAAAATGAACTAGGTATAAGTGATTCCGTGAAGTAATCGCACAGAGTGAACGCTGGCTCGTGGAGCGACACGAGAAGCTTCCAGCCACCGGGCAATCGTCTATCATTTAGGGAAACGTCAGACGAGGCACATCGTGCAAAAAATATGATCACCTTAGATCGTTCGTTACGAAAAATTAAAAACCTAAAAAGAACAAAAAAATACAAAAGAAAAACAAAAAGGGGGTATAGAATGATATTTTTTGTACGAGAACGCATCGAGAACTTAGGAGATCGGGGAGATCAGTTTCGGTCCGTTCGCGCGCAGGACACGAACCGTACGTCGAAGCGACATAGAACAGCAATAGTAACAGCACCAACAGCAACAGCAAACAACAATGAAAACGAAACAGTACCGTCACGTTCGCATGCCATACACAAAATATGGGACGAAACAGCAAATTCAGTTGATCCACAGAAGAAATAGCAACGGAAATGTTTTCACAAAGTAACGCCGCTATCGTTTATAACGATCATCGTCTAACTTTTATCATTTTCTCATTCACACCGGTCAATACAACCACTCGTTTACAGGCTTCGTTGGACAAGAATGTTACAGCCCTACAATATTGTTCTCTGGGTGTGCTCGTCTGTAAATTTTATGCGCGTGCATTTAGATGAAATCGATCGAAACGAAAAGAAATGGAAACGAACCGCGGGGTCGGGAGGGGGGTGGGGTGGGGGGTCGCAGCGATGCTGAAAGAAAATTAAAGGGGATTGGGGGAGAGGGAGAGAAAGAGAGAGGCAGAAACAGAAATGGAACTTGGTGGAGAGTAAATTGAACGCAATAATGTCTTTTTGAAAGTATACTTATCGATCGATCGTAAGGATCATCCTGGTACACATTTTGAAATTCTATCCGAACCGGCGAAACGAATTGAACCGGAGAAAGATCATTACCCGCAGGAGTAACACGACAGAAAAGTACTAGTCCGTAATAATCTGCCATATACGAGGTATACGTATTAAACATTTACGCATCTTTCGTTCCTAAATGTTTTATCTGCTTGGCCGCTGGTGATTGTATCGATATAATTATATTTGGTGGGCGTACCGTTCCTCTGGCCCGCGAGTAATTTGCAATCGAATTGCACCGTACGCGGGTTCAATTGTATATCACGAAGAAAAAACGACAAACGACACCGACAACAACAGCAATGGGATAAAAATAGATGAAATAAAACTTGTTTCCCCCCCTCGTCCCGCAAATCAACTGCTTTCTTAATTCACGAAAAAATGTGCGACAGGCTGCAAGTATCGACGGTTACCAATACGACGTCCGAATATCCGTAACATCCGTGTCGACTTGAATTTTTCAGAACGCCGGCGACTCTACGTGGTAACCGATTCTGCTTGATGCCGGTCGAAGTACCATCGAGTGCGCGTAAACACCGCGGTAATAAATGCCAGCCGAACACGTTGTACGCGTGTGCACGCATTATCGTGCCTGTATACACGGCGGCCATCGAACAACGTTCGCCCGATAAACGATACTAATTCGGTTGCGAATTAGCCGCTCGAGGACATTGACGAATGCGATCCAGTGAATCACGCGTGCACGGCGTCACCGTTGGCCGACATTAATTTCACTTCCGTCGCGCGACCCCGTCGCAATTCGGAAAAGGCGAAGTCGAGACCCGTACGGTGTTCGCCGCCCGGTACCACGGGACAACCGCGAGGAACAGGGGTTGACAATTTTCGCGGGACGGATCTCGTTCGTGCTGAAAGTGTATCCAGGGGAACGATACGCCGGTGAAAATGAAAACGAACGCAGGCGCGACATGGAGGATGGTGGTAGGCAATGGCAAAACAGAACAGTAACTAACTAAATAAATCATACTAAACAATTACGAGAATCTTAAATATCGTTCGTCCGACACGGATTAAAAAAAACTATCTCTCATATATTCTCCGGTTAATCGATAGTGATAATAGTGGGTTACTTTTCGATGTGTTCCGCTTCGAATGTGAGGGGCTCCCGTTTCTTTCGCCCGATCCAACTGGAGTTAACGCAGAATGGTCGGTTTTCGAAAAATGGTAACGTGACAAGCGAAGATAATGGACAGCGCGGCCGCGCCCGCGATTGTTCGACATATTGTTCCCCCGCGACGAATTTTTCCTTCCTTGCCGTAATAAACGATACTGTAGGCGAAACTAAACCCATCCCAGAATAAATGGTACGTCACGATTTCTTAAAGGTATCTCTCAGCTCGTGTATAATTAGAGGTGAATGAAGTACGTACGATTGCGAGCGACGGGACACGAGAATGAAACCGCAACACTCGCATACACACGCATACGGGCACGCATGGCGTGGACACGGATCACACAATTTTACATACACGTGCGACGCGTACTTCGATGCCCCTACGTTGTGTACGGGCTAATTACACGCGATTCAATTAATTAAACCGCGAAAAAAATCCATGCAGGAGCGTAGCTAGGAGCCGCGAGATGGTAGCGTGTGTACATATTTAAGACGACACTTAGGGAATGTCTAACACTGTAAGAAACTAAAACGATGGAAAGGAACTAATGGGGATGTACTTTTAATGATCGTGATGGCTATGTGATAGCTGCACGATGACAATTACGACGATTATGGGGATCTAAGACGGGGATTCGTGGACGGACGAAAATTCACACCTGTTAAACGGAACGAATAACGGACGCAAGACATCTAAAAAAAAAACATGTAGGAAAATGGGGGTGGGGCGGGGAGGGGGGGGATGGGGATCTACGTGAAATAAATTTCTAATGGTAAAACAAACGTACGTTTAAGATACTTTACTCTCTAGGATACGATTAATGATACGAGCAAAGTGATCTGTTCCTAAACGAAGCATACACAAATGACGAGATATGAGGAGCGAAAAAAGAAATGAAAACAGAATTTAAAAAGTGGCAGCAGGTGGAGATACCGTGAGGAAGAGACAGGGAAATGTATTATAGGAGGGTGTATGGAAGAATGGTGCACGGGGGTTACGGGGTGGATGATTAAGTAATGCGAGGGTTCAAAATTCAAAATTTTGATTACGCGTGAAAGTTTAGGGGGGGGGGGTATGCGAGTGGTTCTTTTTTATAGGAAAACGCAGAAACGGCAGGGTCGGGGCGAGACGAAGAGAAAAAAAAAGAATGATAATGTTTGTACAGAGATATTCCGGTTATTAAATTTTGTTATACGAGGAGAAAAAAGAAGACGAGGGAGAATGGCGCGGTGGATGTTGACGAGAGAGTAGATAAAAGAAATACTAATGGAGAGAGTGAGGTAGAGAGTGAACGAGAGTAATACTGCTGAACACGAGGGAAAAAGTGGAAGAGAGAAAAGTTTACGAATCATGTGTATTTTCTTCGTGAAAAAAAAAAAAGTTGATATTCAATAGGACATTACGGAAATATAAACATGAGTATTAAAGAAAAAAAAAAAAATCGTGAACTGTATTCGTGAGTGTCATATTTCTAAGGAGGATAGATCCACGGGCGAATGTTTTATAGCAGTTTCCGGCAGAATTTTTAACGCTCAGATCTGTAATCCAAAAGTAGAAATACACCGAAGCAGAGAAAAACAGGAACGGAGGAACAGAACGAAACGAAACAACGGGGGGGGGGGGAGACAAAAATAGCAGTTGCGAATTGTGTTTTCAGAACGAACGAACGATCGCGAAATAGATTGGAAAGTATAAACATGGGCAAGGGGTTGAAAAAAAGGGAAGAAAGACAAATTTCGTGACGAGAAACAAAAAGAGGAAACTGCTTTTGAAACATTGCCCAGCGAAACCAAAGTTCCTACTACGTTTTATAAAGTATATAACTGAACTGCAAAACTTGAATTGTACATAACGAGGGTTAAGCTAGCACACGATCCATAAATACAATCAGCAAATCGAACAACGCCAAGAGACGAGGGATGCCAGATCAATTGATTCCACGTCACGACACGTTATTATTATCATTATCATTATTATTATTACTATTATCCCCATTACTATTATCGTCATTATTATTATTTCTACGAGTATTATTATTATTATTATTACTATCATTTAAATGAGATTAAAGAAATCGCGAACAGACTCGCTGATTATCGTCGTTAACCGCGTAGGAATGAAATAGTCTTGTAATATACAATCGTCTTCATTATTTAAAACGGACGGGAGACAATTGATCGTCGACAGCACAATAAACGAAGAGAATACGGGACACGCTATGAGAGAAACGAAAACGCGTTTAATATGCACACTTAACGGACACATCACACGCATACGCACCGCATACGTACATTATATACATACATACAAGGGGAGGAATATACCGCGTACACACAGCAGAGACATACACACAACCATATAACACGCGTACCAGTGAAAAGGAAATTAAGCACATTTAAGTATACAACTAAATTAAGCAGCCGTAGCTTTAGCTTGAATGTTAGCACCTAGACACACGATGTAACATTAAACTACGTATTTAAAAATAAAAAAAATAAAGAGAAAGAGAGAGGGAGAGAGATGGGGGAGAGAGAGAAAAGAGAAACGGAGAGAAGAATCTTTAGCGGTTAAGCGAACTATCTGTGTAAAATCTAGTAGGTGTCCACAAGAATAAAATAAAAACATATATTGTGGTACAAAGCACACAATGATCGTACCTTCAAGGTCCTGACTGCGCCTCCAACTGAACTCTTTCTTGTACATATAATTTTTGATATACACCGATCTGTTTTGTGTATGATTTCTATATATATATATACACATATATACATATACACCATATGTATAACGCAATTATAATATTATTCACACGATATCCTATGCCGAGTGTTTTCCAAATAATGCGAACAATAGTTGCTGTAACAAATCGGCCCTCCTCTTTTCTTCTTTATTCGTCGCCCCCTATTTAGTAGACGATGCTATATGCATATGAAGTACGTCTAAAGAGTGAAAGATTTTCTAAATTAATTTCTCGAAATCTCTTAAGGGAATTCGTAAACCTGAATGATCGTTTCGTGTACACTTTAAAATTCTTATGTTCAATTAAAAAGTAAAACAGGAAAGCTGTGTCTTGGACAACGAATATAAAAATTTCCTTTTCTGTGATATTTTTAAATTTGAGAGGCACCATATTTTATTGTTATCGGTTTAGAGTTTCGTTGTATCATTTGCGTCGCCGTTTGCTACCAATTCAAAGTCTGCTTTCGATTTTGCTGTCGGTCTGCCTATCTTTCCACTCCACTCGATGAGACCGTAACCGATCATTCCGACACAGAGGATCCCCATCAAAAAATAGAGTTTCGTCCGCGTGCAAAGGTAAGGGCTGTAGGCGTACGTGATCACAGATCCGGTGGACTCCCATAAACGGAAGTTGGAGAAGGCTGCTTCCTCTTTGCCCGGGAATAATATCCCAGACAGGGCTGAAATTTGCGCACAACGATAAGTTGCAATACTACTGGAACATTCGTATCGATACAATTCAGAAATCTATAGGAATGAATTGATAAGAAGTGAAGGTGCTCGGAAATTCTTAATATTTATTTGTCGCCAATGAACATGAAAATTATTCTGTCGGTATATTCCTTTAAACGTCCGCGAATACAAACGATTCCTACAAGGAAACACCTATTTTCTGCAGTCGGTACGCGCGGAAATATCGATTACTGCCAGGCGTTACGCACGGACGTTACTTTGTCTACGGTTAATACTGTTCTTCGACGAAATTATTTTGTTTAACCGACAGCAAAGTAGAACACGTCGAAATTTCGACAAGAGTTTCAATTCAATTGTATATTTAATAAATTGTAACAGAAGATGAAACAATCACTTACCATTGACTTGCACAAGCCACATGGCATCACAGAGTCCCCATAACCCGGACATTAAGAAGAACATCAGATTTTGTTCAGGCGTTGGTTTCCAACGTAACAGAAAAACGAAAATTCCTACGTGAAGGAAGAAGGCGAATATCATTAGAGGTCTTCTGCCCGTCAGTTTCATTATAGAACCCGTTCCTAACGCGGCTATTGCGTTCGTCACACCGAAACAAATCATCACGTAGCCAATGTTGCTAATTCCCCATGCACAGGATACGAATGACTGAAAGGAGTCGTTTATACATTTAAATTTCTTATCGTATTATTAATGAAAATATCGAAACACAATTCAATATACGTACAGCATTATAATCGGCGAATAAAAATGCCTGCTCTGCCCCGATGAATATTATTATTGGCAGTATGAGCAGTTGATTCTTCTCTTTCAATAATTGCAGCGTTACAGCAAGCAATTTGAATCCTGACAGTCCTGTTGCTGATCCTGATCTACCTTTGTTATACCTGTAGAAGTTTGCATAAACACTGAACTATTTATTCTTCATTATTGCAAAAGTTGACTTACGTATTCGTATTCTAGAAGATAAATTATTGTAAAGTATTTCTCTGGAATTTAATTGGCAATTTACTGAATCATTTATTTGAGGAATCGAATAGTTAAAGTAATAGAATCCATTAAGAAATATATGTCCAAGTTTTTATTTGATCATAAATAAAAATATAGTTTTCTGCGTTCAATATATCAATTATTGCCAAAAAATCGTTTTCAATAAAACTACTTTTCTGAAACTTAATTTACCTGTTATACCAGAGTTACCTGTATATAAGACATTTCTATTTTAATTATTATTGCCAGCAATTACGTGACACAACATAGTGGTCCAATCTATATTCATATCTGCCGTTGCCATCAAAGATATTATCTGCTAGTTTCGACGATTCCTTCAGGCGGCTATTACTTCCGATTGATCACCGAATCGATGGCAATATTGTGTTCCTGTCACAGCTTAATGCCCTATCAATTTTACATACGCAAATACATCGCAATACGCGAACGATTTACGATACACCGAGCGCTATAAAGATCGACCCGGCATCGTTCATGCTTCTTTCAACTTTGATTTGGTAACAAATATTGTTTAAAAATTTTCCCCGATCGTAATAAAACAAGTTCGAAAATATTTGCTGAAAAACAGATAGAGCTACCTTGTCCTTCGAATTTTGTTAACTAACGAACATTGAATTGCCAATCATTCAGGATTCGTAATTACACAAGCTGCGGAACTTTATGATTCATGACTCTAACCAGCATGGAATGCAGATATTGGTTGGTTAAGCCCGGCCCAACTTCTGAAGTTTAATCTCGTCGAAAGATTGCACAAGTCGCGTAATGAATAATAACTAGGAATCGTTACCTCGTGAGAGAATCAACTCCGAACGCGACAATTAAAGATGCCACTATCATGCAACACAAATAGATCCCGGAAATTAGATGAATCCTTTCCTCCGGCGGTCGTTGCAGCTGCGGGCTGTCGCTGACGTTGGAAGTGGCACCGCAAAAGTTGGCACCGCACGCTTCCGCCACGATGCTGCTGTTCAACGTGCTGGTCGTTGGCACAGCGTCGATCCCATACGAAAGAACTGCGAATACGAACCAGGAGATTACGTGGCATCGTGACTAAATGAATTTTGCCGATTAAAAAATTGTATATTAACCCAACGAATCTTTCAAGTCAGAACGGAAAATGGTATTTCACGAATGCTATAATCCAGAGCAACCGCAGTTCGTTCGCGATAAACGACAAGATTCGTAACTGTAAAAACTCCCGGAGGAGCCTCCGAAGTAACCCGATATCGGCGATTTTGTACATTCCCGTGGAAGTTTCTCGCAGACCGCGAAACGGTTATTTCCCCGCGAATAGCGACGAAAGTTCGTGGACGACAGCCGTTCTCCGATACCAGGATTACGAAAGGAGAAATCTGTTGACTGATTCTGTATAGCTCAGCTTTTCGTCAAACACGACGGTTCCGCCAATCGGATATCAACGATTTCTCCCTGCGCCCAGCAAGCTTTATACCGTTAGGAAAATTCGATCTCTCAATCCGGAAAAATATCCGCCCCGATTCCCATTGTTGTCCGATTCACGTGGCTTCCCGACGGTGGCAACTATTTTTCGTACGTCGACAAGTTGCCGGACCCTTCGCCGGTTCTTATTGTCGGGCGAAATCACGAACGACGTATTTGCTTCTCAGCTTTGCATGACAATGTACAGAAGCGCGTATCGCTTCCCGCGCCGCTGTATCGGTGGGAATGTTAAAAGTTTCGGAATCGTTCAATTCCCGACCTGGTGCCGAGAGGTTCATGAATAAGCTGGCCCCCCTGCGGGACTCGACCAATTCACGTTTGGTGTGCGTAGTTAAAAAATAAGAGAGAAGAGTGAGAACGATGTATGCGGGGGTTACGACGGAACGCTTTCGTATGCTCTACCATTCGCCTCCTGATTTTACGACCCGAAGAAATAACCGGAAACAATGAATCCTCCGGATTCGCTGGGATGTACTTGGTGAAAATCGAATCGAGTCGAACGTGGCACAGATATTCACGCGGAACCACGCGACAACAATAGTTTTACCTTTCATATTTCACGTTGAAATCTTCGGAGCATGGCCGTGGGGACTCTGTCAGCCAAGCCAGCATGAATTGCGAAGAGTTTTGATGATTTTAACGGAGCGAAATTACGAAAGCCTACGGGTGATTCGAATTTATCCTCGGAACAACGAAATGTTTTGTTATGGGAATAATAATGGCGATACTATTTCATTCATGATAATATTTCAATAGAAAATGAATAGATTGGGGGGGGGGGGCGGTCGATCAGTCGATTAATTAACACCTGCCTTGCAACGTTTCCCCTTTCTTCCCATTTCGTCAGTGAAAAAAAGACTCCGCCGTTGCCTCGTTTCGCGTTATTTCATTGCCGTTATGTCGCTGTCATTATTCGAGCATTCCGTCCGGCGGTAAAGCTCTTTCTCGAATTCGAACACTGCGGAGTGTTTCGTTTTACACCAAATTGCGTTGCTGCTAAAAGTTTTTATTTCCCGAGGCATAACTGTATACCTGATGCGGCGAACTTGGTGACGAAGGGAACGAAAATAGGAGGACAGGTGGTTGCTTGTACGTCGAGGCGTTCTCGCCAGGCGACAAAGAGAAATTAGAATCGGCCATGCGGCATCTTCTGAGCGGAATCTAACTTTTTCTATGAATGTCTTTAACTTCGTGACAATTCCACATTTCATTCGAAATTTTATCCAGAATTTTCCCAGACAACAATTGGACAGTTCAAGAACATCCGAATCTCATTCACGGGATTGTATTTCTTCCCGTCTTCTTTCAAAGTTTCAATATCGACCGTGTCGTTATCTGTTACACGCGTGCATACATATATGCGCCGGTTTCATCATTCCGCATCGCGGAAGCGAGCAAGAAAGCTTGGCGAACGGAAACGCGAATTGAAATGTTGGTTGTTGGCAAGGTACACTATGAATATACGTACCTGCTGAAGAAATCAGGTTTCCCCAAACTTGTGCCATCTGGTAGAACATGAAGAACAACCCGAAAAACCTTGTGACCAGGACGTCTGCGGACACGTTCGACAGGGTGGCATAAACCTCCGCCACAACAGTCAAATAGGTACACTTTGCGCACCAAAGTGGCCCACCGCCAATGCCGACCATTAAGCCCGCAGGTATCATGGTGTAGAATTTTGGGTAGAACTGTGCTGCCATGAAGGGCACGTAAGTCAGAATAGACAAGGATATGGTCCATTTAGAACCCAGCCAGCTGCAACAATGTTTTAGGTGATGTAGTGTCGCTTTTATATTTGTCATTCGAACTTCACAATACTCCGCCTGCGTCTTTATTCTTATATCCGTCTGCTTTTTTCTTGGCGGGTACTTATAATAAGAAATAAATACGTGACACGAATTTAGATTTTCACTAATCGAATTGCAAGTAATTTCCTTGAACTATTTCGATGTATTTGCGTGGAACTGCGGGAATATTGTAACAATCTGTTCGGTGGATATTTTTAATTAATGGATAGCGAAAGGAGTGAAGGTGATTGAAGTCTGCTGCGACAATGTTCTAAATTCTGGTCCGGTGGCACCTGGCATTTAATATGCATCGAACGTTAATCGGACACGGGCCAAATCTTCTCTGACACTCCGTCACCCGAATGATCGTTACTTAAAGCGAAAGCGAGTTTCGTTGTCGCGAAAATTACGAGGCGTCTTCACCGCCGTGCTCAAGAAAATTTGGCAATCATTCCCCGTGCACAGCGAGAACCGAGAAATATACCGTTTTATGATTACGCTGGCCCGTTTCACGACCATGATAAAAAAGAGCATACCGAGTCGAGTAAAAAAAAAAAGAAAAGGAAGAAAAAATCGTACGTACGTTCGTAGCCTCGGTTTTGGCCCGCGAGCCGAGACAACAACCGGAAACGATGCTGTAGGCAGAGAACGATGCCCGGTCGGGGTGAAAATTTCACGGGCAATAAACTTCAATAATAAAGTTTACTGCACCTCCCGGTGCTGTAACCCGGGCCAGTTTCATCGAGAAATGGCTGGCATTTCGTTCACTTTAAGTGGCGAGTGACGACAACGTTCTTCACCCTTTTCAACAAGGATTCGAATCGTTCACGGCGGACCGATAAATAATGATCGGGGGCAAAAATTCCGCCTGTAGATTTCGATGCACCGGCGGCGCGACGCGAGGCGACCGTGACGTGGGCGCATTAAAAGGGACAAAAGGGAAACTCTGTGAGACCGTTCCGACGTAAACGGGTCACGTACGGCCGTGTACAATGGCGGGGAGGAAAGGCTGGAAGACACCGGCGCAATTTCAGTCGGTTTTTAAATACGGTGTATTGTTCCGACGCGATTCAACGGTATCCCCCGGGCCGAGATAAAATTATAGTCGTTGAGTTTGAAGCATTACGAGGGAGCAGATTGCGACAAACGATGCCCGGCTATATACGTTTTACGGCGTTCTGACGTTATTGCCGTTTCTGAGCGGGGAACGACGGCAGTGCATTCTGGACGGTCAGATCAATCATTTGTAATTACACCGTTCGATGCGCTACACTTCTGCTATCTCAATTCTCGCGATATATTCGTCGGTCGTTCACCTTCCCTTCGTTTTATTCGACGACCGATGTCGTACTTAAACTTACGACTTATTGTCAATCCTGCTACATTTTTCGGAAATTTTAAACCCAAAGACTTCAGGTGCATATTATCAAAGAGTCGAAGACCGTAGCAGGATGAATGTTACAGTTGCAAAGTGCACCGAAATAATTCCCTGGAAATCATAAGTCGCGCATTCTTAATTCACGCGTCGAATCGTCTCGACAATTTTAGAACGATCAAATCAGATTTACAGAAGATGCACAATTGTATTCGTGTAACTCACCTTATAACCAAAGTCGGGAAGAAGATATTGCTGACTATCAGGCTGCCGTAAATCGAGGCCAACGTGAACGTCCCCAACGATCCGTCCGCGTTGATGGAACTTTGTAAATTCGTGGCTCCCATAAACGCCGTGAAATTCACCATAAACGCCACACCGATCACCAAAACGTTTCTCGTGATACGCCATCGCTCGGACGCTTCGAGGCCTGTCCTCTCCGTTAGCACTTTAACAAACTGTCCGGTGGTGTCTGCTTTTTCCGGCGGCATGATTAATAACGAGGGGCGCGCGGAGCGCGTATAGATCTTTATTTCAATTATACCGGGCGATCCGAAACGTGGCGCGCGCGTTTGTAAATCAACGGGAAACGTTTCTGCGACGAGCGACGCGTAGAAATGTGTCTTTCCAACGGAGACGTCACTCGCCGAACGAAACACCGAGGGTCCAGCGATGCGCGACTGAAATTTATTGGCAGCTCGATTGAAATATTACCGCGATATCGGGACGGGGGCGCGGCGTTTCTTTCTGCTTCACGCTTATCAATGGCCCTCGCCGGACATTTGGCGCGACGGCCTGCTAACGACGTTCGCGCGACGCCTGCGAAACTTTGTGTGAACGTCCAGCTGGATCCAAAAGCAACGGCGACTTCATAATTGATGCTCCGCGCAGAGGTGGAGTTTCTTTATCGTGGTTCCTGTAACAGACGTTTACGACGGTATTATAGCGATTTATGTGCTCGGGAGGCGGTAATTAGGTTTCCATCGTTGCGCGGGGTAAATAATGTATTTGACAGATAATTCGGACGATGTTTCTCTATTGTCCATTCCGCGCGAAGGATTAATTACGCGAAGTCGGTAAATTTCACGAGAGGTGGCCGTTTTTCCGTTGAATTCGTGCGGGCCGATAAATAGATCGATATTTTTTATGAAGCGGGAACGGAAGAAATTAAATTGGACGAGAGACGAGCACAGGCTCGAATTCGCGTTCGATGTTTATTAATGTACGCGTCAGATGGTGTCAATCATCTTTCGACCGTAGTCAAAGTGAACGTCGTCGACCAATACCGTTTCATTATCTACCAATAATGACACGCAGACGCGACATGCTGCGTTTCACCTGCGAGATAACCGGCCCGTTTACGTTCCATTAAACGGTCAAACGTTATAGAGCTTTGCTTCGACCCACAAAGGTTGGTATACGGCGGAACGCTCCGAGGGAACGGCGTTGGAGGAAATTTATCTTTTGACGAATCGCATAACTTTGATTACGTGTCGAGAAATATGTGGCGCTGTTGCAACTACACACCCTGCATTCCGTTATTAATCACGCGGCTGGGAATTCGATCGACGACCACGAGGGCAGTGAGGATCTATTAAATTCTTCGGTAATTAACTGAGGACCGAACGGATTAGGCCACGAGGGAGGCACGTGCAATTTATCTTTCTACCTAAATAGTCATTTTACGCGAGAGATACGTCATTCCAGTTCAGCTGGTCAAGAGCGCGTTAACACCTGCAGGATATATAGTGTAATTTGTCCAGATCAACGGCGTTAATTCTTGTATGGTGTTGAGGTGAATCGAAGGCAGTAGAATGTTTTTCAGTCAAGGTTTTTAAATAATTGATCGTACGGTGCCGGGGACGTTGCAGTAATTGCTACTTGCAAGCTTGCAACCTGATTAATATAAGTTTTACTAATTGTCCCGAACTGTACGGACATCTCTATTTGATATTTTTCTATTCGAGCAGCAGGAACGATACTTGCGCGGAATGAGACAGACGTTAATAAAGCAGTTAATGGGAGAGATGTCGAAGTAGATTGAAAATTGATATACTATAATTTTTTTTACATGCTGTAGGTGGGATAAATGTCATAGGGAAGTATGTGCAAATGCCTGTTACGGTATTACGACATAAAATCTCTTGAATATGTATGCTTGTACCGACGTCACCACGATTCTGACAAGACACACAATTTATGTACCTTCAGACGGCTGTTTCAAGGTCGGCCAATGCAGGAAAAGAGTGAATTCTAACAAAAATTGCATTGCGGAAAGGAATTTTCCTATTCGAAACACTGAGCAGTTGATTCAAAAACGCATTTATAATATCATTTGTGCCTGAACGATATTTACTCGTGTATCGTGCCATGTGTTACGATTAAATCATTTTTAATGCAAGCAATCCACTGTTGCATATTTATGGAAAAATTACCATAAAATAAAAAATACAATTTATCAGCTTAGCATTAAAATCGTAAGATTTTATCAAACTTCTTACAACACACTTCTAAGACGATTTATTATTTCCCTCGCATACGATGATTTAAACGATACATTAATGAATGCGAGAATGATTTTCTGTGCAAGCGTTAACGCGCCATGTCCGACCGAGACTGTCTGATTCTACTTGCATCGTAGACCAAAAATAAATCAGACTTATCAAATAATTGCCCCTGTACAAATTGAACCAAAAAAATATTTCGTCTGTTTCTAAAGTTTGTTCAACCATCTCGTACTGCACATACTATTAAAATTAATCTTTCTAACGGACTGGGTACAGCTGAATGCGAGCGAAACGGTCAACAATAAAAGCAGTCGGTCCGAAATATTTTCGCTCAAGTATTACAGAACAGTCTCGCAATGGGCATAGGAAAGTAATCAAACGTTACAGTTATACGTCTGTTAGTATGACGAAAATTTAAAGACATGTTAGACTTTCTTTCTTTTTTTTTTATTTTTATGTTAGAACAGTTTCGTATAATGTTAGATAACATTAAATCTGACTCTTGCCTAAACATACATCATAAACATAGATCATCGTATCGGCCGTGCCCGATCGATATCGTCACGTGTGATTACTCCAACACGCACGTTCAATACGTCCTTGGGAATATAGGTATCCTTGCTCCTTTCACGTATACCGAGCACCGGAGCTGGATATATTTCCAATTCCACCGGCACACGCCTATACGGAAAACCGCCTAACTACCATACGATCTCGCAATTAAAATGTGGCAATCGATTGCTACGAGATGAACGCCACGAGCGCGCAATTACGAAACGAATGCCAGGTGTTAAATGTTCGTGTAGCGTAATGCTTGATTCACGGTTTAAAAGCCAATTGAAAACTTCCTCCACTTTGGGGTAACTGCTCTCAATCAAGCTGTCAACCTCTCTTACTTCATACAGCTTGAGAGAAACGATTCGTTCGCGGCTATTAAATAAGTTTCAATACCGGATAGAAACTTCGACCGAATAGATGTTCTCCGAAAAAGGGAAAGAAAATAATGCTGCCGTCCACCCTTGTACAGATCGTTTGAATTTAGTAGCTAAACATTGCCACCTGCGGGAAATACTGTAGCAGCAACCTGACAGAGGAAGACTGTAATTTCCAACACCGATCAGCATCAAATAATTTGCGTAACACAAGTGGACGTTTCGACGCGGGTAAATTGTTTCATCTCGGGGGTCTCGTCCAATTCCCTTTAAGTAACGGTCAACGTCGAAACTTCTGTTTCGGCCGCGGCAAAATAACGGCGCATCGATTATTGAAATGAAAGGAATTAACATAACCAGATACAGCGAAAATATGAGGAGCCATCCCGCGTGTATTTTTAAAACTCAGCCCATGTCTCCATTTACGTCTCCGTTTTACTCGAAACCTTTCGATACAAGCCAGCGTTTGTCGCTTAAGTTATCTTCCCTCGTGCAATCGGCACGAGAGACTTTCGTGCATTCGCATGGTTATTATATCCCGCCTCTCTATCGACGCGAAATTCTAAGCAGGTGCCACGAACGTGCACGAAAGTGCGCGAGCAACAATACTGACACTGTAATTATTCCCATTTCTCCGTATAATTGTCCACGGTTGCGCGTAATTTAAAGCGATGCGAAATACCGGTTCGAAAAAAGGGGTGAAATGAATTTCAATTGCGGACGGCGAAGATGTAATTTTATTTATTAAACAATCGCCGCGCCGTTTCTACCATACGCGAAACCATTTAACCTACCAATTTATTCCGAGACACAAAGCCTCCACTAACTAGTGACATTCTCTACGCGAACCGCGCACGCGATTGTACCCCAAAATTTATGTTTTAATCTTATCTAGAAATTTCGCAGGTTTAAATTAAGCGCCGGCGAAGATTTATCGCGCGAGAAAGATGTTGCAATTTAGTTAGAATTTAGTTATGCTCAACATTTTTCCCACCCACTCCCCCCTCCACGGACCCATCCAGCGCGTAAATTAACCAAGAGTACCTTGTACACCGTGTTGCACAGTTCCTTTTCGACACTATTCGGTACAACCTCGTAATTACTTTCCCGTTACGCGCGCAACCCTCAAAAAGCGATACCGTGCTCCACGAAGTTAATTGCCATCGATTCGAACGAGGCGACGGTTCGCCAAATAAAATGAGTCGTCGTTTGGCTATAATTATACGAATAATTAACCAACGCGACGAGATTTACTCCGCGTGATCTACTAATCTCGCGACAAACAATGTTCCCGTTGTGCGTTTCCCTTCTATGTTTTTTTTTCCTCTCGCTCGTTTTCGCGTCATTTCCCAAAGGTGAATAACCGACGAATCGGTAGGAAAATTACAAGCGTGTCAGCCGGCCGGCAACGTTCGTCAGGTCGGATGAAATTTCCGCGCAAGTAAAATATTTCCCAGGCGACAAATCCGTCTGCGCCGCGGTGATGACAATTTTTCAATCATATCCCCGTCGAGGATTGAACGGGCGTTACTCGTCCCGAACATGTACACCGTGGCGAGAAACAGCAGGCTTTGATCTTTACTGAAACGGCATTCCATCGGGTCGGCTTTGAAACGATCATGTAGCCAAATGACACGCATACCCGTTTAAAATTGACGGACGATCGTGGCGCAACGATGGAACGATAATGATACTCGCAGTAAAACGGCTATTTAATTGCGCTGGCGAGAGGCAACGTAGAAACGACGAAGAAAAATGAATATTTTCACGTTGAAAAACGGTTTTCATTAATTTGCGAAACGGTTACGGCGCAACGTCCGTCAAAAATTTTAATTAAGAAGAAACCTCTGCGCCCGGTATGTTAATTTTGCGATTGTTATAATTCATAAACAAAGAAGCGTCCATAGAATTTCTGTCAATAGAAGGGAAACGGAATTCGAACACCGATCGTTCCCAAAATCGTCGATACTATGTTTCGACATTAATATTATAAATCTCAGAACAAGAACAATACTAATCGGTCCCGTACACGTAATCAGAAACATTGGACCAATATATTGTCCGTCCACGTATAATTTAATCATTCGAACAACGATCCTATTATTAGATTTATATTTGCGATATTTCTGAATTCGACACTCACCCCCGCGAACTTGACCATTCCTTCCCGTTAGACGAACGCACCTCGGGTGTCTAACTCTTCGTCCCTGTGACGTTTTTCTCTTTTTGTCTCTAGTTCCCCGTGGCAAGATCCGCAGACGAATCTGTCGTTAGGCGCGCAACGAATGCAATAACACTGATCGAACACGAAACCTCACGGTCAAACATTCATCCTGTATCGCCCCACCTTTCGGTGTCTTTTCTCCGTGCGAGAACAGCACACGTTGTGCCAGCTATCTGGGCAGGGATTTCGACGCTTATCCAGGTGAACACGGATATCTGTATTCCAGGCGCAACGTTCAATTGTTACATGCTGCTATTGATCCGAGGATGCACGATTTTTTCGCGCTTCCTCGCTGCGTCGAGGGAGATATGATTTACGACGGAGGATTCGTACGTTTCAGGTTTGATCTTCTTCGAACCGTGGATCCTTTCGAGCAACGCGCATCCAGAACATTAATGGCGGAGCGGTGCGACGGCGGACGATTAATTGTTTCTCAATGGGACAACTTGGTTTTGTTGTCAATAATTTGTTGCGATTGTACAGTGATTGCACATTTTAATGCGTATTAGCAACGCTTCTCTCGTCTATGTTGACGCGCGTGAAATTCGTGATTATTTGTTGATTATTTGCTTCGTTCGTTTGTACGTGTTTTTTCCATTTATTCGCCGCGAATATTGTCGTTGACGTCCATCAACGATTGGATTAGGTTTGAGGTGAACGGAAGCCTCGAGCATCGATCGGCGACGTTCTGAATACATTAACCTGCGTACCGCCGAGTATTTCAGGTCTCAGGAGACCAGTGTTCATAGCTGATTGTTTATTTTACGCTCGGGCTAGGTTTGGGCCTCGGTATCCAGCACGAATCCAATTATTCGTGGGGTGCGACGGCTAAAATTGATTTTCGATAATTATCTGATACACATTTCCGGGATCAAACAAGTTGATAACGGACGAGCAAGTGTCCGTTATAATTCTCCATTCTTCTTTCCGCCTCAACGACTCAACGTTATCGATATAAAATCTAAATGACCGCAATAAAAACAGTTTGTACAATTAATCGTGATTATTGACCGTAAAACGATGCGTTTCTCCGCAATATTCTTGTTTCCGCGGCTTTCCGAATCGTAATCGTTGGATAGAATGCAATCATGCTTACGGCAGCGGTTAAACTATTAATTTTAACAACAGGTCTCATGGGATTATTATAATTAGTCGCTTTGGTCCGCCTCGTTCATACTCCTTTCGCAACGTAAGAACGGACACAGGTTGTATTGGTTTTCATACAAACCAAGCCGTGACGTAACCTTCTCGTTAAGGAGATTTTTATCGGCTGTTTCTCATTACATTAATTGCGAAGGATGTACAAAGAGTCGCACGTTATTCTGATTATCCGTGCTAAATATTTGAAACGTGGAAAAACAAGTTCCATTTCCGTGGAAATTATTTTCATTGAGGCGGTCGGGGAATTTATGGTTTCAATCGAACTTGTCATATTCGCGGTTATCGATAACAAATTTCGCAGAACGCATGGTAAATGCAATCGCGCGCCACAAAAATGTACAAATCCGTCGCCACCCTAATTAATTAAGATTACCCAGTATCGATTCGCCGAACAGGTATTAGAGAAGCTATGCACACCGACACCCTGAACTTGCAGTTCATTAATCGTTGGAATTAATTGCTCGAACGTTTTTTTCAAATTTCCTCTCCTGGACTTCTTTAAATCGTTCCGACCTGATTTATTTTCTACCCCCGTCCGATATATTACTTTCACATCTGATCACACTTTCTGCGCAAACAAGAACGAAAAGGAACGAATTTGTCGATTAAGCAATCAGCATTAATTATCATGTAGGCAGTACAATTTGTAAATTCGTGTTGAAACGATAGTCCGATGCAATTCTAGTTCTATGATTCACTTTTACCTTGGCAAGAAAATTATTGAAAGTAGTAGACGGTCTCATTACTTTACACGAGAATGGTCAGTAATAAATTGTCGTTTCTCATTGTTTTATTTTCAACTGCCGCTGCAGAAATTAAATTACACGCTCCAAATACAGTGCAGTATTTTATACTTTCTTTGTCTTGCTATCTTTCTAGTCCTCCTATTCTTGTTCCAGAAGCAAAAAACAATCGTTCCGAGCAATGTATAATAAAACAATAATATACAATTGAATGAAAATCGAGGAAAATTGAAGCGACAGGAAACAGCGCAAGATTAAGTTTGCTCGGTGATATAAGAAACGTTGCCGCATTACTGTAATGGTAATATTAGCCTCGCGAAAGTGCAATTCCATTTAGCTTTCGACGACATAAAACTGAGTGCATCTCGGATGAAGTAGGCTGTAACAATTGGCATATGTAAATTTTCGTTAAATCAACTGCAAAGTCGCAACTTTATTGGTTATTTACCGCGGCCTTATAGAGAAGTATGCATTGAGCTTTTATCGTGTGCCGCCTCCGTTATGACGGCAGTAAAGAATCGCAAATAACGAAGATAGTCACTATGTTAGCAGTGTGCCTCATAATACACATGGTTGAATTAAATGATCCACCGTCTCAGATAGAGAAGCATAAACTTGAATCAAGTTACATAGCGGCTGAAAAATGATTAAAACCGAGCGAAGGAAAACTTATTTGGAAGGCTGACAATACAATTCAATATATTTGTATGATTCCCTCGTGGAAATCGTGTGGTTTGCATGAAATTGTCGGTATTGATAATGTCGACAACCAATACGTCTGTCAATTATAACAGAAATCGCAAACATTGTCGAAGCTTTCCATTTCGAAATAGTTTGATGAGAATTGTGTCATTCATCTGGGCGAGAGTCATTAAAGACGGAATTTCCATTCCGCTCTAGTAATTTCTTTATCCTTATTAAGTTGTAGGGCACAGCGAAAATAAAGTAGAACAAATTGAAAGTGAAAGGCAGCGTTTTAAAGCTGTGATGTATGTGCAGTTATCGTTTACACGTTACACGTAACAAAATTTTGAACCTCGCGATAGACGTGCGCGATAACGCAATTCGCTAAGCCTCGCAGGCATTTAATAAAGTGGGTCACGCAAAGGTAAGTATAATTATTTAAACAATGCTTCTAAATAAAGGTACGTATAGATCGGTCGTACGCGAGATGCAACCTTCATTTTATCCGTCACTCGCGTCTTTCTACAGATTCGTATATTATCAATAATTGTAATATTGTCTTGCATTGCGACAAGAAAATATTTCTTCCTCTGAGCACCGTGTATCATTTCTCACTTTAAATGTAAGAGTTTATTTTAACTTATAGAAAATGTATAAACGAGATATGAAATGAATTAATACCTGTTGCAATCTATTGGCGTGTCTCTAAATATTTATTCTTGGACTCTGAATTATCGATTCCAATTAATACACAAATGTATTCCTGGCTAAAACGATTATGATTCCTATCTGTGAAACACTGAGCAACTAGCGCTGCATCGACGTGAGAACAACAGAAACGAGAAAAAATTAATCCCGAGTTTCCTGTTCGAATAAATATAAAATGAAACCGAGTATCTCTATTCAGCTACGTAACAACAGCACTGCAAATGGACGTTTCACATGTTACACGACAATAGTAATTGTTGCAGTGCATGCTTCAGAACATGCTGGCGTACATGCACGACATAAGAGTTTTCTTCCATTGTTTTCAACAGCCAACAAAACAGGAAGAATAACAGGCAAAGCTTTTTACAATGAAGTCTGATGGACCAGAAGGGTAAATAAAAATCGATCCGAATATCGCTGTATTTAAGATATTAAATAAAATAATTCATCAAGAAGATTCTATTTCTTTTGGTTTGCAACGAGAAAGCATTAGCATTACGATATGAACGTGACCCGGCACAAAATTCACTCAGGACACACATCCTTCGCATATCGACGTTTGATTTTCTTGAAATGAATCATACATGAAGGAATACGTGGCGAATTGATTAGCATGAAATTTCTATGTATCATTTCATATGGAAACAGTACAGCGTGTAATTTTTACGATTGCACGCCACGGTATCGCTACCAACGATACGCCGTGCAATTTTTACGATTGCACAGTTCAGAATGCATGAATAACGTTCCATCGTTACCAACGTCACCACAAGCTTCCGAAATATATTTAAACTATTCCTGGCAGTACCGACATGTTGACGAAAATCGCTGCCATTCGTCAGGACAGAATGACAAGTACAAATACACGAAAATATCTTTTATCATCAAAGACAAAAGAACCTCCTCGTATACGAATAGAACATTCTTATTCGATATGCTCTCCTTGTTACAGGTATTTTGTAAAACATTGTCGTCCACGTTAATAATGATGCGGTATTATATCAAATCCGAACTCCATTTTAAATTAAATTGATCCCATCTCAGATTACGCAGCCTCGAATTTTTCGTTCTTCGTTCCCGCGAATTCCATTAGCCGAATAATGCGGCGGATAGAACAAAATCTATTTCGAACAGGAAAAGATAAAAAATGTTCGGTCGCGACGGGAAATTCGCGATACCGCGCGTCCATCTGATCGTGGGAAGTCAACGTCCCCGATATAAATTTCCAACGAAGTTAAATTAGAATTTCAGATGCACAGTCACATGGACGTGGCACACCGCAGAAAGGTTCCAAGGTCTGTTGTATCGAAGCTAACAAGAGGCACGGCCCTTCATCAAAATGGTGTTTCCACGTTGCAGATGCTCGGGAGGGTAAATGTCATGCATGTAAAATCGAAGGGAGACGCTCGCAGGGCCTGCAAGGGTCATTATGGTAATGTCGACTTGGGAGAACTATGTGCTTGAACGCTTTTCCTGTTTTATCCTGATTTATTCCAATTTGATAACACATTTTTCGAGGATGAAGACGCAACACGGGCGAGTAAACATTTGCAGAAATATACCCTCGTTTCGACGTTTCTCGTTTGGTTCCTGTTAATTCAAACATGCTTGTTCGTCTGTAGACTCGATGCATATTTTTATACGCCTCAAGCGAAGGGGAGTTTCAAGAAGGCTCTAAGAAATGGAGGACGATGGTTTCTTTTATATTAAAAAGCAATATTTCGATCGCAACAGAGCCGACGACAAAGCTATTTGTACGGCGAGAATTTTTTAAGGGAAGGCAATTTATTCTACGCGCGGGTCGCACTTTTGTCCCTACACTACCTCAGGATAGAATTTACTCCTGTCCAACTCATGAATAAATTTCACCTGCTATTGCCGCAAGGGAGTATTGATTTTTTCTAATGAATTGTTCTTTTTCTGTTTTTTTTTTTTTTTTTTTATTAATCGTCGAAACGCTGAGATCTTAACGAGCAACATTCAGTTCGAACTTGAACATTCTCAAATTATGCGTAGGACAATAATAGACGTTCCGTGGCATTCGATATTTATGTTCGAAAAATACACTGCATTAAATTATCGTATATAAACTTTATCGAGAAACGTTTGATCCACAAAAGTTAAACGGACAAAAGAAGAAAAGCCGTTCACATTCCGACGATTATTATGTTCAATTTAAAATGAAGGGCCGTTTCCGCCGCTCATGCACGATCCATCTTCGCGTTCACTCGCAGCGTCGTATTTCATCAGAAAGAAAAACATCGTTCTCGGTTTCGGAGGAATTTCATTGATCGCTGGCTAGGGACAAAACCGTGAACAGATCCATTCGTATAAAATTCCATGCAAAAACCGCACGTGGTTGTGATATGTGGCTCCTTCCAACACACTCTAATACACGCAGGAAGTTTCCACCAGCTGCCGGATTTCCGTATTCACGTGCATTAATTTTCAGCCGCGCCGTTTTGCGCAAAAAAAAAAATCGAGGCATGAGTACCGAAGACACTGCTCTCCTGGCTGCCTCTTGTCCCTAAAATAAATACGTGCGTGATTCGCGGCAATGTTGTCCAGGAAATGGGTCAAGATTCTGTTAGGAAGCGTGGAAATTAAGCTCGACCACCAACCGAGAGAAATATTCCGCCGCGACGCGGTTGTCTGGCTATAATTATTCTTTTCCCCTCAGTTTACGCGATGCATTTTCCTGCCGTCTGATTTTCCACGCTCTAGTTAGTCCAATTCGAAGCCGCGATGCCTACGTCTGCGGATTCGTTGTTGGATAAGAAATATCGTGGAAACTTTTGTGTGCCAGGACCTTGGCCGTATAAATTAATATTCAGGCTCTCGAACTTCTTAATTTGTACAGTGACGCGAAGTTAATTTGGATCGCAACACTCATATACGTTGCGACATAGTTGAGTGAAACGCTTCGAAAAATAACTTTCTCACGATTTTAAAATGATATATTCAACAATTCGAAGAAAATATATTGAGAGTATAATATTAAAAATTTCCATTTAAATATGAATACTATTAAATCTGTTTTCGGGTCAAGAAATCTGCGGTCATTTTCTTAATTTTTAAGTTGTTTACGTGCTTTGTAAGTTCAACGTTATATTTAGTCTTATGTTAGAAACGTGTCGCACAGATATATGTATGTAATGTGCAATCTATGTAAAGTAAGTGGACGCATTTGGGTAGAGTGGTTCCCTACATTTCGCACTCTATTGGTGATGGCTGTAATTATTTTTCCTCTGGCCCGATTTCGATAGAATGGTCGATCATCTCGACAAAATGGTCAATCATTTTGACCAATTCGTTCCGTTATTCATCTCACGTACTTTTACGTGTATTCCAAGCAAAGTGGAAATGTGGAGGGTATCAACCCCGGCGTTCGTGGGATGAAATAAATCCCTTTCTCGACCGTGCCAAATTACAAGTAACTGCTCGTTAAGAAGTTTTCCCCTTTGTATCTAATAGATCATCCTGCATGGCTATTGAGAAACTATAATCTGTGACTTATGAACACTTTCAGCATGTAAAAGTCGCATTTATATTTAAACACCCGTTTCCCAAATCGGCACAGATATTTACCATTGTAGATTCGAAAAGAAATTGAGGAATATAAACACGATACTCTATTAATAAATAGTACGCCAAAGATTTAAGCAAACACCAGACGGAATATTAATTATTCTATTAATGTGATAAATAGAAATAAATATCATTAGATATTAATGAAATGTAAGTAAATTATCCACTTCCCATATATTATCAATTTATAGATTCTTGAGATTCTTGCGTTTCGCCTTCAAATTCATAAACCGTACGCGGACCGCGAAAGAATATTTTACGGGATTCCCATTAGGACTGGGAATGTGTATCTCCCTTATTCCCTGGACAATATCAAAGAAACATTCCGCGTTGCTCGAAGAAATGTGGACAATTTGTCTGGATTTCCTTTCGCAGCTTTTTGATAGAGGGAATTCCACTGGATATTCCCCTTTTTTTCCCGTCTTTAACAGCCACCTCCTTTATTCTACCAGCCTGTTTTTTTATACCTCGGTAGTGCGAGCTGCGCGCGAGTAATTGCAAGCTAACGATCGTAATTAAATCGGATCTTCGATGGCGAAAATGAAAATCGTTCGAAGAGAATAGAGAGACATGTGAGCCACGTCAATAAGAACAATTGCAAACAAATTTTATCTTCTGGATATTTCGAATTGTATAAGTTGCACCATCCATGTGAGTCAGAACTGACTCTAACAAAGTATGCGGACCTGAGAGATGCTCCGTAAAGAAAAGTGTATCCAAATATTACCATTATAACGATTTATAACATCCAAGTAGAATAAGACATCGCCAATCAGACTCGTCTTTATTATCTCTATTGATCGCATGTAATGTATCACTCCCCTCCCACCTAAACTTTTCTCTTTATACATCTGTCTAATGCTGTCAAATTAAAAGCACATTTAAATCTATTTCATCCAGCTGGAAACATTTATATTACAAACTTCCATTAGGGCATCGTTTGCCCAGGGAAGAACTGCGTTATCCGAGCGACGTTTGCCGTCGAGGGTAAAAGTATAAATATTTAAGGGTCCACCCCTTCCAGCGTTTCAGGTAACAGCGCGTTCCCCAAAAAGGGATTTCTGTCGTCCCGTGTAGTAATAACATCACGCTTAGCTTGCGCAACATTCACTCCCCGAGAAATTAAACGGCATTTTCGATCATTCCGCGAGATTCAACGCTACGAAAGTGTATTAGACGAAGGAGAAAATCGATGTTCCGTTTCGATAGAAATATTGATTTATTCGAAAAGATTATCTTTCTTCCTCCCTTCGCCCCGACGAAATATTTCTCCGCAAGACCATTGCGACATTCGCCTACTGCACTCAAGCTGTTCAAATTGAAGCTAAATATTAAAATTAAACGTCCATTTCTATCTTCTGCCCCTTCTGCCTCGGTTAACAGCGTAGATTCCGCGCCTGGCTATCAATTAAAAAATTCATAAAGGGCGCAGTGCAACGAGACCCGCGTGGAAATCCAACGAAACCGCCGGAAGTAATTGGCAGTGACGGGAACTACGGTTATAATCGTTCTGCGATTCTCGCGGTCTGCCAAGCTCGACGCCACAGTCTCGAGGCGTGCCTCAATTAAGCAGCACGGTGTAGATGATTCCCCGTGAAATGATCTTGTTAACCGGAAGTGAACGAGCTGTTTAGTAGCGGCTGATTTTCACGGCTTGACAGCCGGGCTGTGCGCCATTGTAAGAGAAACCGGCCCATTCCTCGTCGACGTTTCAACTTTGTTTACAGCAGCAACTTCTCTCCCTTTTCACGTCTGTCAGTTTTGCGTGCAGGCGCAGAGAGAGGTGAATTTCGCGACTATGTAACAAGTTCCTTCGATGCGATGTTACAGAGCACGGTGAATTAAAAGTAAGTTAAATTAAATACACCCGGCTGGCCTCGCGGTAATTGCAGCCCGGCATTGAATAGTTATCATTAATCCTGCGCTGTCGCGAGGATTTTATACTTTCTCTCGCCTGACTTACCGTGCGATTAATCTGTTCACTGGTTTGAAGAAAGTTTCGAGTATCCGCAGAGGTGAGGCGATGCACCAGTTTTGGCCCAAGAAACATGTATTTTGTTTCTTTAAATTTGAATAAACGATTAGTGAATTAATGTACGCGGATAAGCATAGTGAAATGGGTTTGCAAAAGTGGAGCACTAGATGGATCGTGTCAAATACTGTCTTGCGACCGATTTGCCTGCAATTAGTTCCATTAATTAGAATCCACCAATGAGAAGTGATCGATTGCATAAATGAAGTCAGACAAAGCGAGGCAAATAAAGTTCTCCGGGACAGAAAATTAAATCTTCTCCGGGAACTTCGTTAATCCAAAGTCCATTGATTCATTGTTCGATAAGAAATCGATTTCTTAGTTCAATGGTGAATAAAGTGAATAAAAAATTGGAAGGTTTACGCTTGAGAAGAAACAGGTGTAAAATCATTGTTCATAGCAGGAACAAAAATGTACAAACGTTTCGATATTTATCGTTAGTAACAGTCCAGAAGAGTGACTCCACATTCCCAAATTTGTTACGTGCATGCCGAAGGCAATGTATATTTAGATATGTTCGGTTTCCATAGCGAAAAAAAATGCTAAAGACTAGTACCGACCTTTCTAGTAATTTTGTTTATGATAAATTAGTATTTACTAAAAAATGTTTGCACAAATTTTCGCAAACCCACGTTTGTCTATTATTATTATTGTAATGGTCAACGACACATGTGCAACACTTATAGGTAAATAATTTTAATAATCATTACAATTTCTTTCGTTCCCTTTTACCTTTGATGTTTTTAAATCACTTACGATTTTTACCTACTTTCTGTCTTTACTTCAGTTCACCCCTTGTGCTCAGTAATGTCCTCGAACAAATATTTTAAACAGATTCAACGCAGCGATTCGGGCGAAAAATCACGGGAGGAGATGCAGAGCAAAATAGAAGCGCAATACTCTTTGTTAAAAGAATACACTACTGGTAGAGAATAGTAAAGCTCCAACTCAATGTTCCATTTACCAACTTCGTTCAGACCACATTTATCCTGTTTCATTTGTCTGACAGAGCAGCGACATATTCTACTTGCTACGCTAAAACACTGCGGTATTCTATTTGTTTGTTCGCCTAAGCGCTGACTTATTCTACTTCCTCGAGCAAAGAACATCCTGACTCTAGTCGTTAAAGAGCAGTGGAGAGGAAGCGAACAGTTTTCAATAACACGATCACTCTAATTTGCTTTTTTCATGCTGTACAGAAAGTTCAAACGCAATGGCACAGGACAGATCGCGCAAAAATATTTTATTTGTTGCTATTTTATACACGATTCAACGTTAGTTCACTCTGTTGCACTCAACTCGCAAACGCGTTAAAAGTAACAGCAAGGATTGCCCGATGAAAAAAGTTTGTAGAAATATGGAGTAACGTTTGTTGCTAAAGTTAAAAGGCCTGCAATGTCGTAAATCTATTTACGTTTTCCGAGTGCAGTCGACGATGCTGCAAAACAACAATTTAACTACGGATATGAAAAGAGAGTGTGTAATAGTGAACGAGGGAACAACTTGGATGTGAAATTTGGTATAAATTCGAAACCGTGACGCGTCGTTTCGTAATCGGTATAGAAGGATACAATTCGACCCAACGTCACTCATTACATCCGCGTGAAAACATCAGACTAATATAATTTATTTAGTTGCAGCTAGATCCAATTATAAAAATTACCACGCGAGATCACGGCTGGAAGTGACCGTATACCCGGCGCAAAAGTCATCAGCTGAAGGCTTCCATTCATTTTGCATTAATTTGACGCGAAGTTTATTAAAATTTCACAGTCTAATAAGATCCGGAAATTTTCCTGTGTACGCAGCCGTGAGATACCTGCGGTTTCTTTTGATGAAACGATGCGTCTAATAAAGAAGAATCTGCTTCCCCGTGATATACATTTATAACATCTGGATATTTATATCTGTCTTTCTTGCACGCTCTCCGAAAATAAATACAACAAAACAGCAACCAAACAAATTCGAACGCCATTTAAAGAAAATACGATTCAGAAGGAATTCTAAATGAAGCTTGATTAACTCGATTGCAAATATTAAGCCACATCAGGCAGACAGGGGACAGGAAAAGGGAATTTCTTCTCAGCCCAACATCTGCGCTTGCCATCCATTTCTTCAACACGGACAGACACCTGCGAACGTGATCGAGGCTAACGTCAAACGATTCATCCGGTCCCCACGGAATTCCACGACTCGTTTGCGGATTCGTCGAAATTTTCGTGAATCTGTTACGGTGGATCCAAGGAAAATCCCAAGCGCCACGCTGTGATTAGAGAATGCGCGAGGGGTGGGATGCTGGGAAGAGGGGTTGATGCGGTTCAAGCCGGCGCCCTCGCTTCACAAGTTCCTTCAGTATACACGCGTTGCTACATTCAGCTGGACCCTAGCTTGGATGCTCCTCGAAAGCTCGCGTTCGAATCACCTGTAAATCGTTTGTATTGCGAATAAAATTTGATCGTTCAAGAGCATTTATCTCCACCTTGGTCATTGATTTCGTTTCCGTCTCTATCGCCGAGAATCTCCAGCGTTTTGTTATTAAGCGAATGTTATTAAATAACATAACGAAATGAAACAGGTATAGATTTCTACGAATCGCGGTATTATTGTCCTAATTGCTACGCAAGGGTGTACAGAAATTCGTGACGAGTCTAAATATTTGAAGTGAATGAATTTCGATGGCGGGAGAATCGTTTGACGAGTAAAAGACAGATTCGATATCGCGCACGATTCCTCCCCGATTCATTATGGGGAGTTCGAATGGTTCGTGAATAGCAATGAACGAGAAAATAGTATTCCACGAATTAAGTGTCGCGCACGAGGCAAACAAGTTGATGGATCTTTTCTATTGAGAGAGGGATTACCAGGTGAATTGAACCAGGCAGAAGTGACATCGACACTAACGCGTGTGATCGAACGTACAATGTACTTTGTTACGAAATTCGCCTAGCCTGTACCTTTCAACGTGGCGTTTCCTATAGGAACACGCTGACAGGCTGCCTACACGAAGCATACTAATACGAGTGAAGCCACGATGTTGTTGTTCCAGCAGGTCGGGAGAGATTCAAGAGGCTTAGGCAAACTCTGAATTAAGGGTGAGCGTTGAAAATGTTTTTAAGAGAGAATATATAAATATTCCCCTTTTTCGCATAATCTACTACACCTTTCAGCTACGTGAGCCGTCTAAATTGTAATAAATTGTATTACTTTCGTTTTCATCCATTTGTGTTTATATTATATAGTAGTAAAAAGAAAAGTTTCCACAGTTTCTTGGGAGCTCCTTCAACTTGTCGTCGTTCGTGAAACTTCGCGATATCCGCAGCGAGACATTGCCCGAGGGGATTCCCTTTTTTAGCCATCTTCCTCGTTTCCTTACCGTACCTACTTTGGTTGACCTATCCGGGGGTTTAATTAACTGGAAAAAGTAATTGGAGGTTGACGGAAGCTGCAAGCAAACACGCTTCGAAAGAATGCACCCGGTATAGAGCATATTCTAGGCCTGTGGTTTTAATTAAAGGCCACGTTTTTTTTTTCAGTTATCGAAATTGGCTCTTTTCCGTTATTTATTTACTGCGAGGGAAAGGAGCACAATGTGAATGCATTTATTCGTTGCATAGAAATACAATTATTGCCCAGCGAATATCGTCGCCTTTGAAACTTTCAGTTTATTCTTCGCACAGAATTATACGGGACGAGTACGAGAATGAAAAGTTTATCTAGCAGCCGGGGGAAGTTTTCAAATAAATAGAAATGAAATTTAGTAATATACCGTATTTTCATTGCTATAAGAGGACTTTGCAGTATATAAAGTATCATCCAATTATCAGGCGGTTATTAAATGCGAATTAGTCAAACAGACCATTAGCCGGATGAAACTTTCTGATGATGATCTGTCGTGCCCATGCCTCGCAATTATCCGAACTGGCAGGTAAACGACGAGCAAATGAGCATACACATTCTATATTCATTACACTCTATTAAATCTCTCCTTTTTATTAGATTAATAAATCTGAAGAACATAGAAATAGCTCCGGTCTGATATTTATAATGGAACTGCAATGAATTGATATATTATGTTTGTAACGAAGCTCAAAATTAATTCTAACTGTAGTTAAAGTTCCGCCATGATATTAAAACAGAAAGGCGTTAATTGTATAACACACGTTACAGTTGTTAAAAATATTATTCAAAAGAAAGAGATTGATCGAACCGAATCGAACATTGATTGACGAACCGAAATGTAAATTAAAAACATGTCGTACGAGTGGGAAAAGTCTATGGTCCGTATTTTGAATTAAATCCAATCCAATTATATTTGATCAGTGATCTTCAACAATCGTATTTTCGAAGATGTGTGGTTCACATGAGTGTCGGCTCGGCGTGTCACGGAAATTGGGAATCCTCAAAATGGATGAAAGGGTCGGATTGCTCTCAAACCTGAAGCCGCCATTAATTTCGACTTATCGATCGTTTGCGGAATGTCGTTTAAACTCCAGGGCAAAACATTCGGGTGAATGGGAAATTTGGTTTACGTTCAGATTTTTCGTCAAACCCGTGAATCACCGACCCTCCCTTAAAACTTGTCGTTGAATAAAACATGACTTGCGAAGTTAGTTCGAAAAGCAATTAAAAATGTTATAACAGATTCAGAAGTTTCGTTGCGAAGCGATGAAACGTTCAAGCGAACACCTCAAAGCAATTACCAAATTGTCACGTGCCATTCTGGCTAACTAATTATTCTAACACGATCACATTTCCACGAATCACTCTTAATCAAACCCAATTACTTAATACCTCGTCTTTCCGATATCCTATTTAAAATTTCACTTCCAGATGAGAGTGAAAGTGTTAATACGATAGCAATTATCTCGTTTATAATCCTAGATACAGGGAACATTATTTATAATAAAATAATATTGGATAATTCAAGGAAGAACGTTCAATTCGTACTCGATACGTTTCAATTATTAATAAAGAATCACGTTAAACTTCGCAAATTATTCGAAAATGAATTTATATAAATAATATTACATTCTTCTGTCCCGGCAATAAAATATCTGTCTGTTTAATCTTCTTCCTAATTTCCCGGAATTTACAAGAATGACAAATACTCTGTCTATACCTAAAGTATCATATTGGCCACTTGTTCAAGCTACTGACAACGTTATCAGCCAAAACACAAGTTCCCCGTGGCCCAGTTGCGGATAGCCACAGTTCACTGGCGTAAAGCGCAACGATAAATCACGTCTGCCAGTCGTTATGTCCATTAAACACTTACCACCGAGCACGAAAATATAAGGAATCCCTCGGCCACTGGGAACCTAATTAATCATGAAGATATCAACCGAGAGATCGGGTAGCCCGCCAATGTAATTAGTTATCTTAATAGATGAAGGAAAGATAACGCACGGTCGAAGAAAAGAACAAGTTGGCAGAAAAAGAACGATTGATATATAAACGAAGTGAAAGAGAATCGGGGGAGAAAAGAAGGGTAAAAAAAAAAACATCCACGTCGTGCAATGGGAAATAGACGACGATCTAGAATCGCCGAAAGAAATGGGCTAGACAGAGCGAACGAGGGAAAAAGCAAAGAGAAGAGCGATTCCAATAGAGAAAGGGAAGAAGTACAGGCAAGGAGCCACTAAGTGCTTCATTGCTACCTGAAAAGTGTTCAAACAATCAAGGAGGAATTATCTTTTTTTCGGGGATAAAAGGTTTTAAAACGCTACCCCAAAGGCAATGGAATAGCTGTTCGAATGTTTACTCTGACCACCGAATCTTGCAAAGTTTGCTAAAGAAAAACCACGAGTTAAATTTTCATTTCTTTGCTTGTGCACATAAAGTATATTTTATAATATGTTACTACTTTCTGTATCTGCCCCTTGTATTTTTCTTGTTTTTCATAGGTTGCATGTTGTTCAAATTTGTTCACCTTGTCGTTCTTTTATTATTTCCCTAAAAATTCTTTCGCTTGTTAGATGGAAAAGATGGATATTGAATAGTTGTTTATTTTACGACTCGAAAATATTCGAAAAACGACCAAAGTTACATTTCAATTCCAGATTTTATTTCTATTAAACGTTGCCGCTCTCTATGCAATAATACCTCCATAATATTCACACACAAACAGCTATGTACGTGAATATGACTGCAGTCTTTCATCCTGCAAGAATAGAAGTCATGAATATCTGGCAGCCGTGTGCGTTTTCGAAAACGAATGAGACGAGCCATACGGTGCTCGTGCACGAAATTTATCACTGATTAAACCGTGGAAAGTTTATTATTCATAAAATCACTGCACACGCAAATAGAATTCATGTGAAAAGTGCTCTGACCTTCTCCCGCTCAATTTCCATAAAAATTAGTTGGCCAAAACTATTCACAATATTTATTATCCCGTTGGACATTCAATTACGTTCGAGTATATAAATCCTTCGCAGCGATATTGTTTTGTTATTTTTTTGTTTTTGCGAAAGCGTCGAAGTGTTCAAGGTTTTCATCCTAATTATGTAGAACTCCCGTTGAAGAAGCAACTTCCCTCAGGCGTGGCCAATAAGAAAAGAAAAGGCAGGAAAAGAAAACAGCGGGGCCGTTGATAAATTGGCACGAATGAGCGCAGACGGCGAGGAACATAGAGCCGGGGATCAATATGTTACGTAGCTCAGTGAGTTACTTAAATCGACCCGCAGCCTTTTACTATTTTCCAATAAATCATCCGGGATTCTTTTAGATTCGACGTTGCAACAGCGTTTCTGTGCAACGACGATCATAAATACGGTTTTCCATTCCGTCGGAGAAATATGGCTCCCCTTTCTCGCCCGGCCGCACCGCCCCTCAATTAATGAATTCAACGTGAAACCGAACAATAGGATCAACAATCGCACTCAACGTTAGTTACGTCACACCGCTGTTCCCAACCGTAACCCGACTGTCACGAATCCCTTCTACCGTTTCGCCCGGTTAATTGGCGTTACCTCGACGAAGAATAAGGAGAACGCTGACGACAATCCCAACAAAAGCAAACACGGCGGAACGCGCGACGAATTCTAAGCCTAATTGGTGAACGCAATTCGAACCGACTGCATCGCCGAAAGTGTACACGGAAAAGAGAATAGGAGGCGCAACGATGCGAAACACGTTACGGCGAATATCACCGGGGCGGGTATAATTGTATGGACGCTTCGGGCGAACGTGGCCCCGGCGTTTCGACTACAGCCGACCCAAACGAATCGGACAATTAATCCGGTAACAGCCGAGACGTGACATTTCCTTTCGACGATCACGAAACTTTCGTCCCGTTTTGTACTTATACTCCAACCGATGGATCGTGGATCGTGGATCAACGTTTCCGCCAATTGATATCGTGTAGTTCGCTGAAACGACGGCGTTGCCGCGTTAATCGAATGAATTTCCGTCCATTGGCATAATCGAGGACCGTCCGGAAGAAATTCTGCTCCCGGAGGATGAATCGCATTTGTCGCAACTGCGGGCAGCGATCGTCATCACCCCGCGACCCTTGACGCAATTACTGCGTTAACGAGTGAAACGATACTTTGGCGGCCGAGTAAATTGAAACGGGGGGGAACGGAAGTAAAGTTTTCTCTAGTTTCTCTTTGTTTGTACAAGTAATATCTGCCGTCACTTAATTAACGAATAATATGTATTCACATGTTATCCAATGATGCTTGCAATTTCAATGTATTCGTACTATTAATGAAAAACTATTAGAAACATTGGGCAGTCAACGTCTGAGAAAATCGTACATTGTTTAAGGAACGAAGGTGTTTCATTTTATTATCGATGCGTTTATTTCGCTTAATACGGTTGCGGTAAAAGAAGCCATTCTAGGAAATTCACTCGCGGCGTGGCTCCATTTCGATCTGCTTCAACCGGAGGTTCATCAAATCACGATCCGCGCCCAAACCATCGCCACCAAAATACCGAACGGTTATACCTAAAAGGCTTAATCGCTTTTACGGGCCGACGTTGCTCCTTTGAGCCCGTTTCGCATCATTCGCGCACTTTCAATTCCACGAACCGCCCAACAACCATGGTTCTACGTTCGAATTCGGAATTCCCGCGATTTCAGAACTTCGCCGACGAATTCCCCCTCGTCCATTCATTCCTTCTTTTCTCTCCCCTTCATAAAACAGAGGTGTGCTTCGGGTACAGAAGAGGGGCGACTCAACAGAATTATTGGAAGCGAAGGACTTTAATCCCTTCGTATTAACGTTAAACGGCTGTATTTCTTATTCCGTTCTTATCGATCATTCTGCGGGATAACGTACGAGCCTGTGCAGTGTAATATCGCATTCGTGATTCCGAAAGTGCCACCTGATATTATTCCAACGCAATTTCAATCATATTTATACATATTCCGTAGAATACGGTTTACTTTTGATTAATGCAATTTCAATTCCGGCGACGGTGTTTCAATTCACTGAACAATGATTAATTAATTACACGTGGACGTAAAACCGTTCGTACATAAAGGTTACGAATTGGTCCAATGGAAATCATCATTTCGATTTACAACGTTTCATCAATCGTCAGAGCCCTCAACCTTTCGCCTCGAATGTTTCCGATCGATTCTCCGATGATTTAAATTTGCTGACAAATGAATATTGCGGATCCTAGACAAAAGGTGGATAGGACATTGGATAGGTTTCCGTCGTGCAAGGTTACGCTTCAAAGTTCTTAATTAGAACCTTTCTTTCCCCAAACAATAGCCTATGCCGTCATCGCGACGCATTTTTGTTCGTTCCCTTCTTTTTTTCAATCTCTACCTCTTCCATCCGGTTTTTTGTTTTTTTTGTTTTTTTGTTTGCCAGGTGAATTAATTTTCACGGGGGGAAAAGAAGCGTGGCGAAAAATCATTTGCCTAATCTAATAAAAAAACCGTGGTGTGACCGCGGTCTCGTTTCACGTGCGATCCTGGCACATCGTTTTTAAATCCTCAGACGGTGAAACTGTCCGGAAGAGATTCCCTGTAGTCTACAGCATCGATTTTCACTGGGAGTGAAGAATAGCCTGTTGATGCTGCAGGAATTTGTCCACGGGACTTTTATCACGGTTCTCTGCGTAACACTTTCAGTGGGACAAAAAGAAAGGGACAAGAGCTGATTAATTTAATGATCGATATCGTATATAGAAGGGGCTGTGTTCAAGAAAATGTGTAAGAATAGAAGAATAGTTCTTGCAAGAATAGAAAATGATTATACAATTATTGTCTGAATCGACGCTGCATCTACCCAGTCGAGGACAGAAATATTGGATCATGAATGATGGATCCTGGTGAAATATAGTCAGTTCCGACGAGAGTCTGTTATTTGTCGAACACCGTGCGCGATTGAACAGCAGGACGGTTGAAAAGTTTCCATGAAAATACCAGGATACAACTAGCCTGGTTTCGAAATTGATTTGGTTCAAGCTTCGAACCACAGGCGACACTCATGATCTGCAATTTCATTCGTCCCTTCCCATTGTCGGTATAGATCTTTTAATAAATCTGCTGTTCCATGCGCGCTATTAACCAGAACTTTCTTATTGCGTACCGATACGATATTATTATTACAATTACTCTTCAATTCTCCTTCCACGACGTTTCCTCGTAATTGCGTCGAACAACTTACTGCATCCAGCGACAGCTATGAATCCATTTTATTCCGGAAAAAAAAGCGGCAGGTACCAAAAGCCCCAGATATCTCGCGCGACATTACGAATTATGCAGGATGGCCTGCATAAAAATTTACCAGCTGTTACCTTCCTCCAAACTGCTCACGAATTACGACAAAATTCCACCATGAAATTTTAGGGTCCATTTTACGCGACTTACATAAAACCACCGTCGTTTCAGTCCTCGATATATCCAAAGAAATGGTTACTTAAAACGAATTAACATCTCCCAAAAACTGATCGTCGTTCCAGCAATTACTCTCCGCGATTACCAAGAAAATTGCTCAATCTCGTCGCTACGACCCATCGAAACGAGAATGGACGTGAACGGAAGAGATATCTTGGCTCGATCATTTCCGGAAAGATTCACTATCAATTTCCTATCGAAACCGTGCGTCATTAATAAACGGACTGGCCGTGATATTGCCCGCTCTATATTCTCCATGCACGACCGCATTGTTTGGCGGAATGATGTACGCTGATAGAGTGAGGAGCTTCCCGAAAACAATCGAAACGGTCGTTCGCCATTCATATAGCGTCGATAAATTGAATAAAATACCGACCGCGTGACAATGCGTGTTCATTAAATAATAACGCACGGGCGCCTTGATTATTGCGACGACGTATCGCGAAGACAAAGTTTAATTTGTGCCCAGATAACTTTACCGTCCGGCTGAATTAAGCATTGATCAATCAAGACACGAGTTCGCCGGTGAGCAATTGAATTTGCCACGAATCGAATTTCAATGCGACACCGAGGAATAATAGTTCTGTAACAAAGTTGACGTAACGTGACGCGTGTACTTGTGTGGTGATGGAATATTTTGGATCGGGTGTTTTTCACTTTTTATTTCTTCCTTTCGTGTGCTCAGGTGTGAATATTTTGATGCTCCGCCGATATCGTAGCAATCTGATTTGAGTAACACATAAGTCGCAGTTAAATATTTGTTACTGCGAATACATAAATCTGTATATTTAATGACGAAAACAAAAAATAGGGGAGGCACTTGGTACAATGTAAATGCAGGTAGATATAATTGTCTCTCCTTTGTATCTTCCACCACCTGTTGGTACTCATTTGAGAACTTACGATTCCGTGTTTCATGCAGAAACTTATATCATTAAGACGCGGCGGCCTTTTATCACGCTTTTCCTACGTTATTTAGCACTTCTTTCTATGGGTTTCTCTATGAACCCGGATGAAATGGAAGGAATTTTGCAGTAACACGCGCGGCAGGCTGTAAAAGTTGGAATCGACCGCGTTACCATAAACAGGCTTTACGGTACGAACGGGAGAATGTGCCCGAATTAGTTTTCTATAATTACAGTTCCGCACCGGACGGTATGTTCATATTAATTTCGTACATGCGCAGCTAAAACTTTTACTGGGAATTTTAATAAAGTCCAATTATGTTGGAGTTGAATGCGCGATCTGAATTACAACTGACCTAATTAATAACGAATAATATGAAAGAGAAACCGAAAACTACAATGCCGGACACAAGAGGCATTCAGGTAAATTTGTAACAACATATCCTGGACAATCAGTGCACATCAATTGCAAACGATACAACGAAAATTGAGCGAACATTAAATAAATACTTTCCATATAAAATAAACATTTCGGTGCATTATCGATTGTGTTAGTTTACGTCGAAAACTACGATACACGCAAGTGCACACACAGGATACGCAAATGAAATGAAATTTTTATTAGAAAGAAACACTCATAGGCAACGTAGGGCTCCCGGCATAATCAGATCTCATGTTTAACTTTTCAAGAACGGCAGCGGTAGCACAGATTCATTTCCGGCCAAGAAAAATTGCTTCCACGGTAGTTACAGGGCCGTTGTGCAAGACGTTAAACCCAGAATCGTTCTCCCCGTGCACATTCAGCAACAAAGATCTCGTTCATTGTTGTAATAAAGCCCCGCGGTCATCTCTTGAGAAACTGAATTACGTTGATGTATTTCAGATCTCTGAAATTGAAGTGAACGTAATATTTTTTAACGGACGCTTGGCAAATGTCGCGCGGACAATTGCAATTCTTTTAATTCACGAAATAATATGAAATCATTTCTGGAGCAACAAAATATATTTGTAATGCAAGTAGCTGTCCAAGAATTAAACGAATGAAGAACATTGTCGGGTCGGTTCCGTTTCATTCAAGCCCCTTTCTCATTATTTTATAATAATGATTGCATTCCAGGTATTACAGATCTCAAGACTTCCTGTACCTAGTAATTCCATTCACTGTCAGATTAAAATTTCACTGTCATTCCACTGTATAGTTCTTCTTTAACAGATGTACACCTTCAACGCATAGAATATTTCATCGATGAAATCAGAATAACTTCCAACTGTCAGACGTCGACCTACTTTGCCCCAGCGCCTTTTTAATTAAACTTTTAATGTTAAAAAAGTTCTCCGTTTATATATATATATATATATATATATATATATATATATATATGTATATCACGAACTGTGCCTGGTTTTTTATCGACAAGAATTGTAATTATATTTTCCATGGAAACGAGAATCGGAAGTAATTAATAATTGTCTTCGTTATTTTTCACATCGACGAAAATTCATTTGGAATCAATTGCAAAGTCGCACAACCACGCAAACCATTTACATAATATATATGCAATAATAATAGAGAAATTACATTTGACGCAGCACTATTCGCTAATACAAAAAGCTCCAAGGGCACGCAATTATTTCTGCCGCTCAAACATCTCAATTTGAAGCTCCTACGTTAATGGTATTTCGCACGGAACGAAATAAAGGGAGCCCCTCATCAGTCTTACACAAAGTTCCATTGCGAAATTAATTATATTTCAAAACGTGCAGAACAATAATTTTGCGTCCGTGCCGTAAACGAAAAATTATTCGGAACGTATCATTTCTCTGAAAATGGTAATAAAACCTCTTTCTGACAAAATTGTTTAACACAAACGTTCCATTCATAAAGCTTCAACATAACACGATAGAATAATGAATATAATATCCTATGATGAACAAGCACGTGGTTACTACGATTAAACAATTATTGCAAGGAATATTGTCAACGCTTCAATCGCAATATTTAAAATCACAAAAAATTCGAAACATTGCACTAGAGTACCGGCGCTCGAAATCCATTGCAGGACCGTGGGACTCGGATTTATTCGTTCTGTTTTTCGAAGATATTATAAAACATGAGTGGAACGTCATGGTTTATCTGATGGAAAATCTACCATTCAATCTTACACCGGCGTAACTCTTTCGCGAGAAATTTCAAACGATACAAGACCGACATTCGCGTCGATTTAAAAAGAAGCCTCCTCTCGCCCTCTCTCTCTCTCTCTCTCCCTTTCTCTCTCTTATTACCACCTTCTTTTTCCGTTCCCACGAAAAAAGATTACATTAGATAAAACAGAACGCTCTACATATCGCACGCCAGCCCCTAGAGCAGACGCGAACTTAATTCAATCGGTCAGCCAATGCCGGCCCGAATTTAAATTTCCAATCAGCCCTGACTTTCCACCAAGCACACGTTGGGATCGTTTCAATCGGGAATCCGCACGGCGGAACACGAATGAGGCATGCATATCGAAACACGCTTTCGTACAAATATCGCCGCGGCGTTGCCTTCCCCGACGGCCACGGGAAATAAAATGTCGGAATAAAATCAGACTACGTTCCGTCAGCAAAATTACAAGTGCTCCGCCGCGTCCGCCGTTCTGTTCCTTAAAACCGCCCGGCGTGTCTGGCAGCGTGTCCGCCGATAAAATTTCCCATAAAACGGAATACTTCACCGTAGACGGATCGAAATTTGCGCACCGCGCGACCGTCGGGCGCGCTCGACGAAATTTCATCCGTTAAAATTCGCGCGGCGGCGTTGAACGTCGATCTCAAAGCGGCGCGGAGGGCAGGGGGAAAAAAGAGCGGAGAGAAACGAGTTCAAGAAACGTTCAGGAAATAAAGGCGGCCGTGAAGGGGCGGGCCGAGAATTCTTCGCGACAATAGAGACACAGGCTATAATTCCGTTCTTCAAAGGCTTAAAAAGAAGTACTCGTAAGAACGTTACCGCGTCCGCGTTCGAAACTCCGTCGTGGTACGTTTCCCCTTTTTCCTAGGAGAACTTTCATTTTTCTCCGGCGGTCCAGCGAAATTTGCCCCGGTCCTCGGTCGTGGTTAGAACGTCGCAAGAAATCGAGTCGAACAAAAAGTTTGCCACTCGTTCGACCGCGCGAGGCGATTCGTTGAAGGAAACGTCGGATAAGTATGATAATCGATTGGCCGATCGAATCCATTCGACTGCCCGAACGGAAACATCTTTCTTGGCACTCGGACTTGGCAAGTGGGGTAAGATACGGGGAACTTGTCGGTGGGAAACCGGTTGGAAAGTTCGTGACCATTATCGTGCGCAACAAGTTTCGGATTGCTCGGTAGGTGTAAAAAAGACGAGGAGGTCGGTGTTGATTAGTCGTTTATCGGTGGCTCGGGGTTGGTCCGCTTTGAATATCGAATTGGACCGGCTTTTAATTGTGATTCGATGCTTTTTGTTCTCAGCAGTATGGTAATAACAATAGCGCGAAAATATGTTACTCTTATTTGTTGATTTTGGTAACGGCGCCTCCGCGACATGAATTCCGTCACGAATTCCAATCATTCCGGGTGGAATCTGCGTGATACATTAGTAAAGCAGCGTCACAGAGAAGAAGGGAAGCTGGGTTAACCAGCGTGTTGTTTTGAGATTAGTGCAAAGAATGAAATGGGTCATGCTGTGCAGCATGATATGAAGATTAAATTCACTCCTGGGTTAAGCAGATTCCAAGTTCCTTCGCTTCAAATGCAAGAGTCGCGGCTCTTAAATTACTTCCTGCAACACGGTCCGAAATATTCCACTAACTAATATTATAAAATTTCAGCGACAGAATTTATACGGAAACAAAAATCGAATAAACTTCTCATGCGAATATTCTAGCGAAATATATTCGAATAAATTTTATACGCGATTGTAAAATATTATTTTTAACATAATTATAGTTTCACCTGGCAATAATAATAGTATATTCTTTTATCGTCCTGCTGATTCCATTAATCAGGGCTTAATGGAACTTTTATTAATCTGGTAAAAGCTTCCGTTTACGTTAAATGCATTATCCGGGATTAACGCGGAAAAAAGTAATCTGCGTAGTATCGAAGTTTTCGCCGGTTACAAGTGCAACAGGGGAAAAAGAAATTGCAATCGGGTTCTGTCGAATCAATAAATAAGTTAGAAATTTATAGGACTGAAAGGTGCACCGATGCACCGCGACGATCACGCCCCCAACGAGGTTCGATTCAAAGAGATGGAAATGAAGCTTGGTACGAGAAAACAAAGTAGATATATCTATGACACTGGTGTAAATGAATTTCGATGCACCAATTGAATGGCTCTTTATTCCTCGAGAAACCAGTTTCAACAAAATTTTGAAACGTTACATTTCCAACATTCAAATGTGCTTCCCCTTATTTATTCAAAAATCGTAATTCCTAGGAATAGATGTAATAATCTCTGTCTCAAGTGAAACGCGTTGTTTCTTTCTGGATAACAGAGAAATTCAGCCTCGAAAAATTCCACAAGCAACGAACAATTCAACCCACATCAAAATATCCTGCACCATAATTATTTTCGTCGATGCAAAAATCAACCCTCCGAAACAGTTCGTCAAACTCGTCATTCAATCTCGTGTGTCGCACGTGCGAAGAATTTTCTCGCCCATTTATATTTCAACTGACGGCAGTGATGACGAAGGAATATGTACGAAACCTACGACAATTGCACAGTCCTTGTGCCGATACCCTATTCCTCAAGATCCGAAGAAGTGGGAAAATCTTTCGTCGTCATCCTTTCGCACATCAAAGCACGCTCGACATCGTGACAATCGCGAAACGCGCCCCCCCCCCTTTTTCCTCAGGTTCCTCGATAAGACTATGACCTACATACTCGATGACAAAGAAATGCACCTGTCCCCTTTTGTCGGGAAGAAAGCAACATCGGGAAAGACCCTTCTCTCTGTAAGAAGCTGATTCGTGCTATCTGGGAGGCATTGCGGAAAGAAATTACGTATCGTGTACAGGAAACGAATGGGGCACGAGTTACCGCAATTGGGGTGGTCTGCTTCATCGCTGGCTACATAAAATTTCGTGATTTTTACATATATAATGTATTATCGGAGACTTCGTGATCCAGGAACATTTTTATTTGTAACAGAAAATGAATCGACTGTGATAATAAAGTAATTTTAAGATTTAAAACTTGTCCTCGTGGTTTGCCTTTTTTGTTTATTTCATGTAGGCGTAGTTTTTCGGTAAATATAAATGGCTGCAAGAGTACGATATTCGATGTACGTACGTGTAGCTGAACGTGTAAAAAGAGTTCAGAATTTGAGAAAAATGTTTGCAGCTGTACCAACGAGAACTTCCCTATTGCCCCTCGATTTTTTCAACCAGTTTACGAGTGTGGAGGACGCCGCGACTTTTACAGGCGAAGTTTCAGTAACCACAAAATATCAACGTGTAAATGTGTATCTGAAAATACAATAACCTTATTCACCATCAAAATCTAGAAGTCACGTGCAAAATAGCTGGACATTCGCCCTGTTACATTTTTCCAGAGTTTCCTCCGCGTCCCATGAATACAAGATAACCAGAATGAAACGCGGCTGCGATAATTTAAGTTTTATTATTCGGAGCATATAAAAATGACTAGGAAGGGAACAATGTGACAAGATGATTTCCATAGTTCTGAATACAAATGAATGATAATTACTGGACGCAAAGATTGGCTGATATGTAATTACAGTATCATTTTTATCCACGCTTGAACAACGTGAATAGAAAACAAATAATACATGTAAAAGTGGAAATAACAATGTTTTTAATGAAATTCGGTCCGAGAGTATACTGCTTGGCAACATATACACAATGCAACGTGAAATTTTAGCAAACAAAAATTGCCACGATTATGGAACTTTTATGAAATACGACGGTGTTGTAATAGAGCCAGCTTAATGGGTTCTAAAGAAGATACCGCGGTATTGGCCATTAAAAACGCATCAAAGTTACGCAAGCATGCTCATAGAGTGCGAAGCTTTTCTCTAAAAAATTTTCTTATCACCTTTCCTAACGCTATATGATACATTTTCAACGATCTATAGCCTGCGATAGAAATTGATTATCGTTTAATCCGATAGTAAAAGAAAAGATGAATTAAAATTTATCTTTGAACTTGAACTATATTATCCAGCCTACACCCTTCTTCATCTCCCTAATATAAAGTTACAACGATGGAGTTCCTTATAAAACAACATCTGATAGATGTTACAAATTACTTGATCTGTTCGATGCTTTCAAATTGAATCTTAATTATTTTCATTACAAAGAAACATTACTCGAGTGACGCTGTATCATTTCATGAATTTCAAATAAACAACCATCGTTACACATACTAAATATAAGATAAGCATCATTGGTAATGATAATGCATTCTTCTTGTATAATATTTTTATTCGCAACTTTGTGATAAGAAATTACGTGAGTTACATTGTCGTATTCCTAAAATCGAATAAATATTTTATATTTATCAAACATATATTTCCACCAATTATATCGTGCAATATCGTCGCAGTTAAATATTTCGAATGGTTATCTGCAACGCAGGACAATCGGTTCAAAAGAAACGCAATTATAGTGAAACAATGAAATCAATGGTACAATAGTAATATAGATAAAAAAAAAGTGCAAGTCTAAATCGTCGTGACGCAGGCTCGTATAATATTCTACGTGTTGCTCGGAAGAAATTACGCCACGTGAAAGATTTAAAAGACGCACTGTGCTTCACCCTTTTAGTAGAACAGGGTATTTCGCTTTAATGTTACACGCATACATTTCAATCTCGAGTACCCTGCAGCAAACCGGCCCCCATAACGCGGTGGCCATAACATAGCCCCCGTAATGTACACGCGCCTGTATGTTATACGTGTCACGTCCTCGAATACGTTTCTTCGTTCTAATAACATTTCGAAACCGTTCCAGCATCCTATTTACCGTCTTGATCGTTTTACCCGTCCACACGTCAGAAACACGGTAACAACATCTGTTCGGTGAACGTCGACGAGCTACCTTTTTACTCTCCTCTTTTTAACCGACTTCGGGGTAAACAAAATTATGGCCGTAATTTTTGCAATCTGATATATCTGCGACGTTTGCCAGCATCGTGTTTATTATTTGAAATAAACATAATTGAGTATGAATTGGGATTTCATGTAAAAATGTATCATAATTGTGTTATGCTGGTATTAAAAGAAACTGCACGTAAATGTGCATCGTGTAACGATAGAGATTATTATTCATAATGAAATATTGGGGAATGTTTTGTTGGGATTTATATTGCACAGTGTCTGGTTCGATATCATTTAAAATGGGCAAATATTTGATAAATTCTTAAAATGGATGTATTAGAGTAAAGATATTCTCAGGATTTGCATAAAATAGTGTCCGGTTTGACTTGAATGAAATGGAACTCAGAGATTTAAAGAAGGTATTTCCGTGGCAGATTTTCCCCGGATCGTTTCATTAAATTCTCTCGACTAACGAGAAATTAATGCAACAAAGAGTTAATTATTCGCCAATCCAGCAGCCCGAACCTTGGGCAAGGGACTTCATCGATCTATGTATCTCAAGAGATAGCCTTCGTTATTGGAATATTAATTAGAGAAACTTTAAGGCGGCCTTGTGTCGTCTGCGTTTAACTGAGGCAATTTGACACGGGTCTACTTTAATTATCTCCTCTAATTTAACACTTTGACTTCGACACTACGTCGAAGATACTCGCGATATATTTATTACCTGTTACATCAAAAAACTGCTTGTCAATATTAAAACTCACTGATTCCATTTGTCCGTTCTATTGGCTTCTCGTGAGTCGAATGAACAACCTTTCCATTCATCGGACTCGAATTAACGCGGAAAGTCGAAAGCATTGAAAGATGGTTCTATGAGTAATGTTTATCAGGAAAATCGGATCGCCGTTTCGCAATGGCGTAGAACTCGAATGGGATAGCATGAACGGATTACAACTCAATTTCAACGAAGCTCGCAGCTTTGCCCGATGTTATCCTTTTCAATAATAACTTCCACTGATGCTGGCACCATCGAAACTCCATTACTGTCTTTCGTTCTCCCCGCTAAGTCTCGGTTAAAACCCTTAAAAATTGCTTCGAAACAAATGCACACCATTATCGTCCGAACAATTTCAATTCCCCAATATATTCCCTTTGTTCCCGCGCACTCGCGTACCCGCGGAGCGAAAATAAAGGGAAGAAAGTGTATCGATTGAACAATACGTAGGCGGGAATTTACATTGAAACGCAAACACCGTGATCCCTAACAATCCGAAGCGAACAGATTTTCCCTCTGGGAGAGACAGCCGTTTTATTGTAAAGCTATCCGCTGAAAAGTGCTTAAAATAGGAAAATGTAATTTAGCTTTGCTGCAGCAAAAGAAAAATACCCCCTCGATTCGTAGAATCAAATATTCCTGTACACGAGTAGTCCGCCAACGGATTTCGAAATAGAATGGAAGATGCAATCCCCTGAAATCCGGTCGGATGATATTACAGAAGTACAAGCACGGCGACAAAACACCGATTATATCATACATAGTTCACCATTTATATAATAGCATAAAATGTTTCGAAGACTGCGTACCTCAATTGTGATTGTAATGTAAAAAAGAAACGAATAAAAGGATAAAGGAAATTGTGTCTGATTTCGTTTGATCTCTGAACAATATCGATTAGTAAGCATCGAGGGCACAACTTCATATGAGAAATATTTTCGTGGAATAGCGAGAGGAATTTCAGGAATCCCATATTTACACGCTTTAATATAAAACCGGCAAAGAATGTGGATTACGTATAAAGAACGATGCGAATAACAATTTTCCACTTATTCGATACGCGTTTCAACAGAAGTACATATCGATATGGTCCCGTTTTCGATAGAGCAAAGCAGGGCCATGGTAAGAATCGATTTGAGCAACACTGATTCATCCAGCCTCTACTTTCGAGGACTTATTACACGCCGGGCGAGGTGATTTATTGCTCGCTTCTCAGCAGCGACAAGAACTCGCAAAGCCACTGTTTGAGAATTCGTTCAATTGCCTGGACGAGTCCAATTAAACCTGATACCATATAATGTCGAACCGTTACGCTGAACGTGCACCTTAGACAATTAATCCGAGGGGAAATAAGGAACGAATTATACGATCTGGTGGAACTGTGATTAATGAAATTTCCACTGTACATTTGTCGAAACGAGTGACAGCGACTAGACTTGCGAAGAATTCGATCGATATAATGGGAAATTTTAGAACGGAATTCTCTGGACGATCCATTTAGATGTCGATTCGTTGGACGGATATTTAAATATGAAAATGAATAATTTACGGTAAATGCATTTGACAGATACTTTGGGAGAATTCAATGAATAACTCAATTAATAATGCAGCTTCGAAATGAACGTTTGAAATATATTATAGAATCTGGAGAACGACGCCGATTGTCCCACGAATTTTATTATAAGAAGATTCGAGACATTTACGAAAGCAAAGGAAAGTACAGATTTCTGTAGTTGTAATATTTGTAGATTATTGTGTAATCTAAATTGTCGCTACTGTTGAGTCAATATATTCTTTTTAATATTTTGTGGATCAATGTCAGAATACATATTGCCACGTTTCATTATTATTTCTAGACTGTATTTGTTTTTCACGTCTATCTAAAATATATTTTCAAATGCTAAAGAGCATTCGACGGTGCATGTGCCTGCTTCAATTATTCATCGAAACTAGACCTTCGATCGATCAGCCTTATTTCGAGGATACCTATGTATATTCCTAAGCTATCCGCGGAATGAATTTTTACCGTACATTTGGAACAGGCATGTATTCCAGATACCACTTTTACGATATTAGATCATTTCTTGTACTATAATTTTTTTAATTATTCTGAATACCACAAAATAACATTCCAAGGAAATACTACATAATATATTAAAAAAAGTATATTGCACAGAATATTCGAGCTTCCTGGAACGAAACCATTTTAGAAAGCTTCCCTTTAACGTTTCAACCGCGACAAAGTGGCTCAATAACACCTCTACCCCGATAAAAATTTCAAACTTAGTATGTCGAAAAGCGTATCGCAGGCGATAACTGTACAATACTACGAAGATAATGAAAAGGGGATAAAGGAGGAAGTTCTAAAATGACCAGGAATGTATTGGCATCGAGATATTCAAAAAAAAAACTCATTCAACCTAATTTAAAAAATCTCCTCGCGACCGCTGCACAAAATGTTACACTCCGAACGAACGGTGACGTTTGATAAAATTAATTAACGTCCTGTATTAAAAGTGCGATCGAAGCAAATTGCCCATCGCGTTTGACTGTTCTTAAACGAAACGCCAAAGGGTTTCCACCGGCAGTATTTCATTATCATCCAATTAATCAGCTTTTCCATTCGTGAAGTGATCGCGATTTCAATACGCGCAAATATAATATTGATATGAACAGTCGCGTGTTACTTTACAAATTTTACACGCGCCAACGAAATTGATATGTACACGATATTGCGGTGGAAATATGAATGCTCGAAAGCCACCAGAGATAAGATATCCGGTTATTGTTCTTCATCGTCCTTTGAATTTCCTGCGAATTTCTGAACGCAACCGAAAGCGGAATTTATTTTCACCGTTTTACGCGAAACTTCCCTGCCCATTTGGGAGAGCTAAACATCCGTCACGTGTCGTAACGTGTGCCGTATCGCGACGCATACAAACGCAAACCCTTTTCGCGGAATTTGCATACCGAAACGACGTTGCTGCGCGTCAACATCCACGATTTCATGGTTTTGTACCATTGTCCTTTGCTCGTGGAAATACTAAATTCTCGTTTGGAAATGAGCCTTTAATTTTTATCTCCCGCCGAGTTTTTATTGGACGGTACACATTTCGTTTATCAAAAACCTGTTACCCGTAATTGCGAAACTTTTGCACTAGCGGAAACGTGACACTCGTGTCGCAAGTTTCAATTAAAGAAACATTAAAAACCGATAATTCACCTTTCAAAATAGAAAGGTAATAAGTTCGTTCATTGAATGTTTGACTCCCGACCGATCGAAAATAATTATCCGTCTGTATGGCGGAGTTGCCATAACGAATCCGATCCATTCCAATCTCACTTTCGTCCGGCGCGTGAAAATTTGCCAAGGCGAAGTCGGTCCCGAAATAAAAGCGATTGCAATTTGTTCAAGAACCCGTTTCGGAAATCTTCCTCGGCTTTAGCCGGAACGGTGTTCCATTTCTTACCTCGTGCAATCAAAATATCGAGTAACATGAAGTTTTCCAGCAGCAGCACGAAAATTCTTTCGCCCTCGAAATACGAGAACCGCGTCGTTCGAGTGCTCGAAAGCAAACAGTATCCTTTTATCGCGCGCTAAGCAGCTACACCTCGATTGTTACGCGACAGCAAATAAATAAAAAAAAACAAAAAAAACCAAGACGATAAAGATAAGACTTACATTCTTCGCGAAGCAAATTGTGGCCGTAACAATAAAAATGGTGCAATCGGGCGGAAAGGGGTGTCGACAGGATAATTGAATTCCAAGGGCGGTCGTAAACAGCAGAATGAAAAAGCAATCGACGCGGTTTGGAAATTGGTATACCGATCCGGGATTAAATGCCATGCGACAAATTAGCATGCGAATATTTGGGACATGTTTATAGATGCGACTAATCATGGTATGCATGTCCGCAGAATACACCGCGGAATATTCTGCGGCTACATATACTGAACTGTTCCGACCCCTTTAATACCTATCGTGCATATTTCGTTGGCACAATGAAGGTATTCGATTGTCTTCTGAAAAATTTTCATCCGGTACAAAATGTTCCGTTATTAAATCAACTTCATTTGCCGTACAATCGACGAATTTTTCCTAATAGTTTGTATAGAGCTCTAACGGCTTACCGAAGGTTATTAATGAACGAAGCAAAGTTTAAAAATGTTCGCAAACACGCAAATCGGGACACGCGTGATCGCCTCCCGGCTCTCGTGTTTTTCGCAACAAAATTATAAGCCTCGAAAGTTATTTTATTCTGGTTGATTCGCAAATCGCGGGCCACTTTTATCGCGATTCCGGTAAAGCGTTAATAATCGCAACACGCTCGTGCCTGTAACGAGAGTAACAAAGTTCGCCCGCTTGTGTTTCACCTTTACGTTAATTAATATGGAAAACGAGCCAGAAAGTTGGAATCACAATAGCACGGAAAGGAGTAAATTACCGAAAATTGCTAATTACTCATTGCTACCCTTTACCGTAACACGCAGTTTAGTTCCGAAACGAAATTATTCCCGTAAGTGGAAATGTTAGCCATATAAATTATTTATCACGCTGCCCGGAACAAATCCTCCAATTCGGAAAAAGCTTTCGTGGAAATTAAAATCGGTTCCACCCACGTTAATTTCGGGCACAATTTCAACCATTTCCGCTGAGGTACCCTCAAAGTCGAAGAAGTCCTCGGCGCACGAACCAGTACGGATTTGATTAATCTCGTTAATACGATTGAACGCTCTATTCAATTACTTAAGGTACAATCTTTGTATAAACAATTTCAATAATAATCCACCGTTATAGAAAACAAATTATGAGTATCACGCGACAATTCACAGAATCCCCTGAAGCATAGGACATTGATGGGACTGCAATTCTCGGGGGTTTGTGATGTAAATCAATTACACGATAAAGTTACAACATCCCGTAATATGCAACCGGACATTGTCAGGCTGTGTAAGCTTGCAAATCAGTAGAATGACCGCGTGACAACTGAGCATCGCTCCAAATTACATGAAACATTTGCCGAACGTGCATCACACGCGTGCACGCAATGTCGCGTTTATTTGTATTTGCCAGCAATCGAGCAAATGTTTACTGAAGAGCGAGCGTTTCTCTCATTTTCCACCCAGTATCCTATTTTTTTTTTTTATTATCAGCAGCCGGCCAACAGAGTACACCAGTATCGCTCGAATATTGCAACTGTCGCAAACATTCGCTATTGACGAGATGGTTTAGGCACGCGGTTTTAATGGGATATCCGAAAGAATTACGAACGTAATTGGTCCGGGAAAATATCTTGCCGAAAATTTAATCGATTGGCACTATAGTACGTGCGTGTTCAAATGGACCGTTGAAAGGACACCGGCCAACTGGAAGCTGTTTAACTACACATCACGCTTAATTGACGAAGTTTCTATTTAAACCTCGGCACCGACCGACGACTCGTGGAAACATTTAATTGTGACTGACGAGGGACCAGCCATAAACGTCAATTATCTGTTCTGATGAAATTTTGGTATAACAAAGTGCTCGCACAAATATTTGACGCTCGTCCCTTTGTCAACCATAATTTATATTTATAGGGTGAAAATCTTCCCCAAATTTCAAGTGAAATATTTATTTCGTTGCAATATCTTGGAAATTAATGAAGGTGGAGAATTAATTCGAATTCTAATGATAATATTAATAATAAAACAAACTACTGCAATACATTACTGCAATGGAAAAGCAGAAAATATATTTAAATATTACGAATAAAATTTATGAACGATTTTTTTCCAGTAGTATTATTTCGTCGGTACCAGTTCTCTTAGATAATTTAGTGATCCTATGCTTTACAGATAAAGCAAAGAAGCTCTCAGATACAGAAACTTTTATTTGAATTGCAAAATCGTTTGCTGTATACTACGCTGCCGCCTGCGCGGTATCGTTTCAAAAAATTACCGAAGAATGTCAGCCAAATATTTCGCAATACCTACTCCAGTCGAGTGGAAAACGATGTCGCGCGTCACGCCGAAATAAAGAGCGCAACGTTATTCGACGAGTTGAACGAAAACCGTGGAGGCCGGCTGTACGCGAGCATACAATTGCATTAAGTTGATAACGATTCGTAGACTTCACTAAACTACACCGTGCATGGAAAACTGAAATAGACGTTCGAGAATGTAGACTCATGAAATCCCACCGAAGATTCTTGGGAACTGTATGCAGAAAAACGTCTACGTCGTGTGATTTTGAAAACCCTGAAGAGCGTATCGTTTAATATTTATAATTGAAAAGAGATACCACACTTTCCGCAGATGTCAAATGTAAAATGTTGCGCTTCTGTAAAAATCTATACGCCTAAATACAAATATTAAAAAGCGTTTCGATAATCGCAGACTTCGTTCAATACTTTTATCACCATTTCTGTTAACAGAAAGCAAACATAGTAGATGCGGCATTCCATTTCGTGCAGCAATTTCAATTTCACAGAAGCCGGTAGACAAAGGCGCGAATAATATATTATTTCAATTGTCCCCACACTTTGTACTCGTTTCCAATCTACGCAGAATTCACATTCTCATAATTCTCTCCGTGAAATCGAATACCGTTCGCGGAACTTTCACCCGTAATTTCGTTGAGAAGCAAAGGGCAGCGTTAAGCTTTCACATATTTTACAAAACTCTTCATCAACGCCGAAGGTACACGAGAAAACACTTTGAATGCGATGAAAAAAACCACTTACTCATGGAACGTTCACCTGTGCTGTACTAAATCGAGGTTCGATGTAAGCCATGTGCAACACTATAGACATTTGGCGAACGTGTTAACGTTCGACCATATTCTCCATGTTTCCGCCTGTGCCACTGACATCGAACCTATAACTTTCTCACATTACGCCGCGCTCGCTTTTCGAACCACGAATAACCACCCACTGTGAACACGTCGCGCCATTGTGTGCACGACATCGTAAACAACGAGTTTCCTTTACTTCGCTATATTTGGATCCGTTTTCAGAACCGTAGACGCCGAAAGAATCTTGTCGATGACGCGTTCACCGGGCGAACGTTTTCCCCTTTTTCTTTTATTGCAAATCTATCGTATATATATATTCTGATAGAAAATCGTCGATAAAAAGAGAAAGATCGTTCGAAGGCATAACTTTTTAGAGACCTTGTAAAATGAAAAAAAGGTTCTTGTGATTTATCGACCGTACTTATTCCAGAATTTTTAATGTAACCCAATTGCAATTTTTAGTTATAAGTTATCGCAATACGAACGTTGATATTAATGAAAAGTGACTTTTTTGTCTGTAAGAAGTATCTTTCATACTGTCGTTATAATAAATATTGTGGAGATGCTGTAAATAATTACTTTATTACGTTTTATTTGAGCCTTAAAAATAATTATTACCGCAGCGCTACAGCTACACCGAAATGTTCGCTCTGTGATTTAAACGCTAATTGCACTCACAGACAATTAGCCGAGAAGTTATTTGCATGGCCACGAATCAGTGGGCATTCTGTCGCGCGAAGAAATTCTTATTCTCCTAGACTTAGTTCGTTCGGTTGTCAACGTTTCCTGGAATATAGGACGATCTTTCCACGAAATTTCCCGTTATCAGCCAAGTCCATTAAACTTTTTTATTCCTCCAGTTGCGGTGGGAATCTATAAATCATCTGCCCGAGAGACAAAAGCTGAATTTTAATTCATTCTTATCATTGTGCCAGTTCCTTCTCTTCGATCGCAAAGAAAATGATGGAAAAACTTTGATCATTATCCGATTGGCTTTTCCAGGGATAGCGTCATGTATGCTTCATTCTTTTATCCCAAACGAATTTTATTTGTTTTATTAAACGATTGAAAAAACTGGACAATCCGGAGCTGAATGCAAGAGGGAGCTAGGACAAAAGATTCGCGTGATATTAAGAATTTTAATTAATTGTGTAATTAAGACTGCAGTTTCTTTTTATTTAAACATATTAACATAAAAGTAACGCACCTGGGAAAATGTTTTACTTTCTATTTTATGTTTTGTACGCTTTAATTTGAAAATTGTATTTAAAAAAAAGCATTGGAAAGACGCATGGACGGACAGAAATTTTGCCACATATTTATAAATTGCAGGCTAATAACTAGCCACGAATCTCCTAATAAAAATCTCATTTTTCAATATCTTTTGGTATAGGTTACCTGCTCATCCTCTTGCACTGGACACCTGAAATATTAATTGGTGATTTCCTATTGTCTACAGAAGGACATTTTAGAAATTTAGAAAGACGAATGATTGAGAATGGAGGAGCTTCTCGTGTACTAAAATTCAGCTGTCAGCTACAGTCGTTGGAGAAATTAATCGACATGCCCGCTACAAATCGTCTTTGTCCAGAAAAGTTTAAAATACCTGCAGAAACTGGACGGCCAGATAACGTTTTCCTAATGACCTGTCACTCGCATTCCGTCGCGGCATCATTCATTATAAAGCTCGCGTTGCACCGAGTTGTTCTTGATTTGGAATTGTGCCTTTGATTTAGGAGGCTCGGCGTTGACAAAAATTACTGTTCCGTCCCTTTCGTTAAACTTTACCTGAACGCGCCAAGCACCCGCGCGTTCGTTGAATTAATTGCAATTAAAACTGATTGGCGAAAGAATCAGATTTCTACAAAATTCTTGCGAGAAAAAGATAAGTACGAATATTTTAAGAAGAAACGCCGGAGTTTAAGTGCTGCCCAAAATATGCTACTGAACAAATTTGTAAAGAATATAAAGGTTCAATGTTCTAAGCAACAGGTAAGACACTTCAAGTATCACTGTTCGTTTTTCGTTAGCCTACGATCCGGAGGGTAGTAGATGAATTAATTATTGCGGCAAGGGTAAAACTATCGCAACAATGCGATCAGAAACATTCCTAGTGAGCTTCGAACTCGCTAGCTCCATGTAGTCCCAATATACTAAGCGAAACTATTTCAATAAATTAATTAACGCGCGACAAGTAAAATAAATTTCATGCCGGCCACGCACAACGACAGTTAGACATTGATAAAATATTAGAAATTAATTTCTATTTAAATAGCCAGGAAAATGATAGGAACGAAAGGAAGAATTAATATTTTCCTATCTTAATCGAAATCTTTCTTCCTTAACTCTAATCCCAAGGAGCAAAATAAATTGCGTCCGCGAAAGGGTATTCTTCTCCCATAACGCGGAAAAAAATTATCACGGAACATATGACCGTTGAAGGGGGCCGACACAGCAAGGAGGATCCTCATGAAAGATGGTCGTTTCATCGTAGAAATCGTGCAAATGGTGTACGCGTACCAGCAAAGATAAGGCCAGAGGGAAACATCGATCCATCTTACGCCAAATCCTAATGCGATGTTCTTTTATTATTCGTGTCCAAGCCGGGAAACATTCCAGGCCACCCAAGACCAAGAGGATCCGATATTCCCTTGAAAGTTTACCATACCGATTTTGTACACGAGCACTTTGTACAGATTCAGCCGCGCGAAATGGGCCACCATTGTTTGAAAAGATGGCAAGACGGGCCAAGATTAACCGTACAAGTTGGTCCCGTTGTCGATATTTGTCGATACTTCAAGTGCCGTTCAAGAGGAACCCTTGCACAATCTCTGAGAAGTAATCCTTAACCTCAACAACATGACCGTCGCCCCAATAAACACGAACAGTGGCGGACAATAACGTCGAAACGACGACGAAAACGACGGGCCACGATTGCGTTCGGTAGACGCGAAGTATAGTTGACGATGCCGAAAAATCCGTGGCTCGTTTCGAGTGCAACTTCGTTTCTGTATTGTCCTTAATAATTGAAGAACGATTCGCACTTATTGGAGACAGAGAATGTAATGAACAATTTTCATAAATTCGGCGACCGCTAATTTTCTGCACGATCATTTCGTTCTCTTTCCCTTAATGAATTATCGCGAACAGTCGAGTAATAAATATATTTAAGTGTAATTCGGGGAACGTGGGTGTAAATTGTAAGACATTGATTCGCGTACAATTGCATCTTAAACACAACGCTCTGTACATGTAGAACATTCGAATTCTGATTGGCAAAGAAGCCCGTTCTCGGGACCGCGAAGGATGAAATAAAAATTGGTTTCCTTGGACTTCTGATTGCTGCTTATACGCGTCGCAATAAAAAAGCGATATCCGGTGCCATTGTAGCACTCGAAAGTACAGGGCCACTCATGAACCTGCTTCAATATCCCCATAACGGAGTTTAATTAAGAGGAAACGGCATCGTTACGAGTGGAATCATGCCTTTGAACCATGTGTTTCACAACGTGCCACTAATGAGTTTCCAAAGCGTTTCGTTCTGACCCAGTTGTTCAAATAATTAGTCACCACTTCAGGTATTCCCTTGAAATCGTATTAGTATGAACGGCCTACGTCTGGCCTAGATTTTCTTCTGCCTCGCGAGTCACAAAGAAAGCGGATATCCCCTCGAAAACTACTTCGAGGTAAGTACAGTCTCTTCATCAACTACTTCTTTGGCTGAAGCAATGGCGTTTTTTCCTAAAATCCCCAAGTCGATGCATTAAGGTGAAATAATTTGTTCAAAAACGCACGAGCTAGCTCACATATTCCAGGGAACGCCAACATTTCCTAATGTAATTCTTCTTATTAGCACCGATGTATTTACAGAAATGTTCATTAATAAGACTCGGCAAGAATGCTCGAAATTTTATGACAGCGTATAATCGTAAAATACGGTAGGCCAATACCAGCGATTCCGTACAAAGGACAGTAGCAATTTTCTGGAACAAAGCACGCCGCGAAATTACAAGCCCGCGAAGATACGGCTACCGCGCGTGTGTATACCTTGAAAGCTTTTGTCCAGAAATTGTTAAATGGAAAAAAAAAATCCCCCGCAAGTAACATAAACACACGAGAGACAATTTCGTCGTAAAGTGTACCGCGGTAATTTCCGGACGAACTGGACGCAATGAAACGTATCCAGTTGTAACGCGGAACAAAGTATTTATAGTTCGGAGGCAAGAAACCTGCCGATAATTCTGAACGATTATACTAATTCTCTGATGATTTCTCGGGTTCATTTTATTGGCTGCAGGCGGCCCAATATTTTTGCAGCGAGTTGTACCCGGCTACCCCGTGTTAACCATGAACGTTAAAAATCAATTACCTCCGACACGGAATTCATAGCAGAATATTATCATAATGGGAATTTTAATATCCCTAAAGAATGCTCGCTATAGTTCGACTATTCGCACGCACATTTTACTACCTCGAAGGTCTGCTCACGTACAGGGATATTCTCCTTAACTATGTCGCCTCTTATACGGGCTATTTCACTCTGCGGTCGGCCGACAAGTAGTTGACCCACACTACTGGGATTCTATGCGACATCGTGGCTGCATTTTCCAAGGGTAGAATATTCGCACATAAATGCATGCAGTCGATTGTAATTGTAGTTTCGTTACAAAGAGATATATATGTGTGTATATGTCTCCACAAGGGATACGTTTGATGATAGTTCACATGAAGTTTCTTTGAAAATTACTTTCGTACACTGAAATCTCTCGACTATCAAATTTAACGTAATATTTCTGATTGCGAGAATATGTTCGCGTCGATATATGTATATTGTAATTTATACGAATAGAATTAATGAGATATCTTTATTACAACGTGCTGCGGTATTCTGTAATTATATGAATCATATCTGTTACATATTCTTCTATGACACTTTGTGTCTCGTTTAATTTCCATGCCACCGGTCTCAATTAAATTTTCTGCATATAATATTTGTAGCTGGTCACGCATAATTAAAAACGTGAACACGGCAACGGTGTCGTTCCAGGCAAAGGATAATGGAGAAGCGGGTATGGTATAATTAACTTTTCATGATAAATATTCATGAACCATTCTTACATATTAAGCTTTAGCATCGGGAGATCTTGTTGTTTTATAATCAAATTAAACGGCTATTGAAAATTAAAGTTGTTTATTCGTCATTGATAGAAAGATGTTATAGAAATCATCAGTCGCCCCGATCGAACTGAAAATACAATACTAAGAAATGAAAAATTATTTCTTTGAAGCATCGAAAACTGAGACGTTTTAAGGGGTTACAATTACTTGCTCATTATACAACAAAGCGAGAGCACACATGCTCCCGTTAAAAGCTAATTGTCCAGAGTAGCCACGTATAAAATATAGTTAACGAAACGACGCGCCAGCTTGAAAGGAATCTTTAACTTTAAATTAATCAACCTCTCACGGTTAATTACTGAATTAACTATAATGGCATTAAAATTTTTGCCCCCCCTCGCGTTCTATAAATTTTTGTCCCTTTTATAGATTTAACCATTGGAATGAACGTTGTTTCATATTTTCACGGAACAATGAGTGAATGGAATAAAATTTATGTGGCAACAGAGATACTTAATCCAAACGATATTATCATGCAAATACGGTAATTTGTCAGATTCACAGAGAGAAATTGGTAAATGTTGCGTGAATCGCATTGGATTTCACATTCATTGGAAAAATGTTGCCCACAAAAACCGGGTATAATAATTTCATTGTTTTTGGCCTGGGTTTCAGGTTATTTGAATTAAATTCCGTTTTCTGTCACATTTTTCAGGAATGCGCACAGCAACAGTGTACGATCATTTAATGTATACCGCAATGCAATGCTTCGAACTGGAACTTCATGCGAGATAAATTTTATCCGCGTGACATTCATGTATTTATGTATGCATTCTACAGTGTACCCACGGTGGTACATGGAGCACAATATTTTTTTGGAGATCTTTATTACTTGGAATACTGGGCACACTAAGCTACTGTATTCATTACAATTTCATCTCTGCGTATCAATCACCGAGAGAGTAAAATAAAACAGAAAATGATACTGGCAATGCACAAGACTCAGCACTCTGGATCGGCGGAGGCAAACTGACGCACTGATTCTATCTGGCAAACACGCAAGACACCGTTCTTGCAATGCAACGTGGGCTTTGCACGCGGCTTTCCGCATACTGATTCCAATACCATAAGCCACTGTCATAATTTGAACGACGAAGGAACAATGGAATTGCTAGACGGACGTGATAGGTATCCATGATATTGATCGCACCGTGAAATTATGCAATCAACGCGCTCATAAATCTCTGATAGTCCTTTATGACCTGGGTTTAACCAATTTTTTTGATATACAACGAGAAGTAACGAATGATTCTTTATATACAACAAGAAGCAAACTTCTTCTTTGTGGAAAAATATTGTAAAATAAAATTTGTGTAAATTCTATGATTTGAAAAGCTTTGAATTAAAGAAAAAAGTTTAGCTAATGAGTAATTTCATTAAAATATAAATATTCGTCAACGAATCGTTGCGAATTAATGGCGACGGTTATTTGTTGCGTTTGTAAAAATGGCGTGTTAGCAAAAAGTAATAAACAGTCATATTCACCCTTTCTTCCTTCTTTGTGATGCAATGATTATTCGAGCGATGATTCACTGTTGTATTAAATGTTATCATTTGAATCATATATTCTTTTATGTCTTCCGGCCCGCCTTATGTCTCATTTGAATCCTGTCACAAGAGCATTGCTAGATCTTAGGGGGAGAAATGATACATTTAGGAAGCTATATAGAACGCAAAATCTGTTCTATTACGGACATAGGCATCTCTTGTCAGCGAATCTCCCCTTTTGCTGGTCCCTTCATTTATTGTGACCGCTTTTCGACGCAAATCCTTTATTTCTCTAAAAGCGAGTCGCATTCAATTAAGGCCGAACACCTAATAACGAGACGGCGATGTAATCGTGTAAATTTGAAGTTGAAACGTTTCGTAACTAAAGATGCAGCCTCGCCAACGCGTAAAACGACGAATGAATTTTCCCCGTCAGCTTGTACAGGGGACACGCAGAAAATTCCAACGAAATTTCGGTATGCACTGTATCGTTGAACATGTTCCACTCCCAATTTCCGCGTCACATCATCGATATCAAGAATTCGAAGGGAATTCGACAAAGCATATCCTCAGTATCGAGAACGATATCGTGTAATTTCGCGATAGAATAGTTCGAGCAATTCCATCCGCCGGTTGCCTGCATCCCTTGGTCCCGTTAAGAATTGTAGAAACTTTTCCCTCCGAATTACCTCCCACGTTTCCCAGCTATCGGCCGCAAGATATTCCCCGAAGGGGAAATCTTCGCCACTTGGAACTCGGGGTGGCCCGAAGTTTTGGCTGGGTATAATTTCGCCTACGCGGGGTGCGCGACAGCGCAATCGAAAAGAATCTTTCGCCGAGATCCCGAGGACCAAACCGTAGAAAGTAACATGATCGGGATAACGACGAAGATAGGGGCACGACGAAATGGAACAGAATAATGGAACGATGAGATACGACGAGGAAACAAGAGCAACGAAGAACTTCGGATTGCCGGGGATACGAATGGGCTGGAAATATTTTTGCGAAAATGTGTGACCTGTAGAACATCAGGATTGTAATGACTTAATTGAATAAAAATTGAAGGAATAAGTAATGGTATTGTATAGTAATGATCGATATATGTATACCTTAGTATCCCGTAAGATTCAGGATTGGAATAGAAAAATGATTTTAAAACGTGTACGAATAATTGTATTAATAATAATCAAAATATCAGAATATCGAAAATAGGATTTTTTAATATGTGAATCTAATGGTTAATGGAACTTAGAACTTCGTTGTGCCAAAAATAGTTCCAATTACCTAATTGCATCGATCGTCTGGTCTCCTTAATCCCTAAAGTTTAGAACTGCACTATCCACGAAGTGATCAAAGTATCACTGCCTAATCCATCCTCTCTATCAACGGAATTAACTGCCGCAAGGGACCCAAAATTATCTAGAACAGAAAGAATGAACTGTAAATGGACAGGAAATTAATTGGGACGCCATACAAACTTCTGTGGCAAATTCAACGCCCGACAATAACCAGCAGCGAAAGAAGGAGAACAATAAGAAACAGAAGAAAATACATTTTCGGGAGGAACGGTAGAAAGAAATGAGTTGCGAACCGTCGAGAACTGTGAAACCCAGTCTTGCTGCTTTGTCAAGCTTCAAGATTGATGGAATAGCGGATAGCTGGCATTCAAGGGAACCTTGGATCTCTCGTTTCGTCCGTAGCTTCTCAGGAAACTCTCTTCTTGACATTTCTTTTTGCCCCTACGAAGTGCGAATAGAAGAAAGTTGCACGATCCCCGCAGTCCGTCTCCACTTGAATAAATTATCGACCGGTGAGCAGACGAATCGGTATTCCTGACAATCCTTTCCTTCGTTCATTACTCTTCGAGCATTGTGCCAATTCCCTCGTGGTGTTACTCGATTCCGCCATCAGTTACTGGCTCAATCTCTGAGCAACCGCCGGCGAACCCTAAGCAAACGAAATAAACTTCCGATATTAAGTTAGAAGTCACATTAAGTCCTTCGTAAAACAAAAATAAGGGGCAGAAATTTAACAACCAGATGATATATAGAATTGATTTTAATATGAATAGATTCGAGTTTAATATTAATAAAACTATCGTTAAAACTATGATATATTTAAAGACAAAATCATTTCTTATGAAATGACAGGTGCAAAGGGTTAATGACAATAAAGATTTTAGGGAGAAGAGCATTTCGAGTTGAAATCGTGTCACGGAATTATTTGGCACCGGCTGCGTCCAAAATGTCTCGATATAATTTCTAGAGCACCAGCAGAAGGATTATAAATTATAATCGACTGCAATTAATATTCGACCCGCGGTTAGAGTTACATATATCGTTCAAGGAATATGAATTTCCGTAGAACGCTGAATCGAATAGTTATTGCTGTTAACGGATGGGTTTTTGAACTAGAATTATACGTACCCTCGTTAGTATACCCGCTGGATTTATGCCAGATAACATAACAAAGGAGGTTCCTGTGTTTCGTACAGAACACAAATCCTGTGTTTATGACTCATAATAATACGCATATTCAATCAGCTATCATTTTACTATGGAAAAGCCTTGAATACTTTTCGTGCAAGAATATTAATCAATCCCCTCGATTTAATTCAGCAAACTCGACTAAAGTCCATTAATAAATCACAAGGATTAAAGCCATAAATGTATTTTATCAACTAACGAGTCAGGTGTCTCGTATTAAAATATAAACTCTATTATAAAACACTGAAACAAAATGTCATTGAAGAACACTATCACAACACTAATAATCATCTTTTCAGAAAATATATCGTCGACAAACTTAACCACAACATTCAATCAATCGTATTGCACCAAATTCTACTCACGACGACGCAACTGAAAAATGTATACCAGACTTTCTCTGACACGTCACACGAGCTCCGATCCAACGAGAAGCTCTGCAGATAATGAGACCTTCGCCTCAAATAATTCCAAGCCTATCCTGTCGTCACAACTAATTAACCCATAGTTGAATGCTGTCAAAGGTCGAATAACTGATACATTCTCATTACGCCTCGTGGCATGAATAATCAGCGACAGGAGTGACGTTCAGCATCGTACACATACAGCTAATATTCCCAAGCAGACCAGAATCGTGAATGTAAATCTTGACTCCGAAGCAACGTTCCATGTTCTGGACGTATCCGTCTGTTCTACACGCACGTGCTATCTATACATGTCTTCGTTGTTCGTGTGCCCGCACACATTCAGGACAGCCGTTCGCAACATCCTAATGAATCGTACGTTTCCGACCCGTTCATCGGGACTGTCAAAGTGAAACGAGCTTGAAAGGGCTGTCCCAGAAATATATATGTAAACAAACTCTGTGCACGCCCGTGTTACACATTTAGCGCATCGAAAAATTGCCGTTTGGACAGCCGAAAGCGGTCGCTTTAATGCTCCATTCGTGGATCAGTGAACATCATTCGAACGTAACGTACGAGTGCACAGTAAACCAGACGATTCTTTTGAATGATCACTGGCATCATTCACGCTTATTCAACGTCGTCTCCTATGGGACATAATATTAAACAATCGTGCTTCCATCGTGGTAACACCTTTGAAATGATTGGAAATTTTTTTACAACTGTCCGGGGTATATAAAACGCCTGGGAAATAGCCACTCACAATTTTCAATAACTCTACTGTTTTCGGTATAATTTGTAGGCCTGTATGTAGTTGCGAAAAAAATAATAGACGTAACAAATTAACCAGGGTTATTTAAATGAGTTTCAAATGATTATAAAAATGTAAAGGTTAATTTAACTTCAATCGAAGTGAGGGAAAGAATTTTCTTCTCGCGATTTTGTGAACTGCCGCAAGGTGAACAGTTTCCAATACATCGAACCAACGAATACTGCGAGCGAGGCAACGTTCTACTTATAGAAATATCTTTTCGTTTTCTCCACTCGCTCTGCTCTCTGATACACCACGTTAGATATATGATTTGTCGGATTTCGCAAGCATTACTCACCGATCTTCGATACGTCCGCAATAATTTCAATTCGCGATTCCTATAAATTCCCCACCGGGGCAAAGATATAGCTACATTTTCTCGCCACTCACACCGAAGAAAAAGAGACAAACGCGGTGTGCAGTGGAAAATGAGAAATAAGAAGGGAACGTTCGTGATGTACCGTCAGTTTCTCTGGGAATACGCATGTATCAGTTGGAACTTTTAATGGAATACGTCTGGTGCATCTCGTCGCGGGATGTGTATTTTATAAGGAACGTGAGAAAAAAAAAGGACGAAAGAAAGAGAAGTCGCGTAGGCCATGCCACCTGCCTTCTGGATGTTCACTATAATGTAGAATCCATTTCGTCAAAGTACCTGGAGGAATCACCAAACTTTACGACCCATGAGTTTTCGCGTGATGGGGCTTAAAAAATACGAAGGCTCTCGAAACAAGAAAGATACGCTGTCATATTCTCGTTCTGGGGAAATTTTTCGCTGCAAAGACTGGAATAACTGTTATCCCTTTTGTCTGTCCATTCCTCCCAATTCTAACTCGGACTTTATTTGAATACAAAAAAGCATCGTTTGCCAGAGTATAATATTATTAATATAAATAGGACTAAATTTCGTTTATGTCTGATTATTTAGTATTAAAAATTATCCGAATGTATGATATCGAAATAGAAACCATTTCTTCGGAAGCCATATTAAAATATCGAAGAAATTTCAACTGCTTCAGGCAAAATTTCGATTGGATCAAAACAACTCTGTATACTTTATGGAAATTAAAACATGTACTCCTTAGCAGGCAATATCGTTTTACGCATACGAAGTATGGTAGTGCACTGTGAAGGTGCCCATTGAACAAGTATGCACGAATAATTATGCATTCTTGTATCAAAGGCTTATAAAGGTTTACGAGTCAACGTGAACTCTCACATGTTCGCCGAAACATTTATCACAAAGCGTGTATAGTTCATTTTCTCGTCGAGCTCCAAGATGCAACATTAACTATCCACTTTATGAACGGAAGAATCATAAAACTTCCTACACTTTTTTCCACTGACAAATAACGTACCTCACTTTTTCATTCTTCCCAAGATGCAGCACTAAAAATTCCACGATTATAATGCTGAAAGTAAGCATCCTTGAAAAATTGTTGTGTCACAGATTTATTTATCATAAAAGTATGAATTGGATGTATTGTATGTAAATTTGTTCCATTAGATCATATTTAAAATTGGCAGTTGCATACAAATCTAAAGTTACGAAACAGAAATGTCGTTTATATTTTATATTTATCGTTTATATTTATCGTTTTCTGTTATGGAAAAAATACGAGGATTCCCCTTACAACACGGTGCGCGATGAGGTTTTATTAATTCAAAGGTATTATCATATGAATCCTAGAGGTATTAAAACATGACTGGTAGAGAAGGGACTGATGAAACGATAGAAACGTGTGTCTGAGCTAGACGAAATTAATTCGAATGACGATAGCACAGGTGAGAACTCCGAAGCTCTAAATTTTACCCCGCAGAGCATACATGGCGGCGTAAATTTAGTCGAACAGCAGGAGTTCCATTTGCCATGTACAGATCCTGCCACTCAAAGAAGCTGAAACTTCAACGGAGAACTTTACAAATACTCGACTGTATAATACGTACTTTATAACGTTCTTCCAAGTAATACGCATACAGCTATAGGGGGGATACCTGTGAATAAATGAGCTATTCCAATTTTTCAAAGGGTGCAATAAAGAAGTTGATAGACTATCAAGGTGCGTTCAAGTAGTACATGTAGGTTTAGAGTCGGGCGTACTCAGACGACTTGAATAAATAACCATACGCCTAGGGAGTAAAACCACCCTTTTACTTCCTTTGCATAGAGCTTCCCATACGTTGCATAACTAATGACCCACGGTTAGCATTAGTAAAACATAAATTTGGATGCTTTAAACGTAGTTAACTCCATGATATTGAATTCCATTCTTTTTCAGCGATTCATCTCAATCAAAATTTCAATATATATACTCATGCTTCAATGTTTTCCCGTGCTACGGTGAATCAGTCCTACTTATCGCAAGCTTGTTACAAAAGGGGCAAAGGGAGAACGTTGCTTTTTATTAGTTTTCGTACATTGAGATTAATGAAACTGGACGTGACAAAGGGCAAATTCCTCAAGAAAACAGAAAATCTGCATTACTGCTGTTCTTTGTTCAAGGTATGCCGTTGAAGATCCTTCCATCCTTTACGCACATCAACCTTTCTTGATTATGAAGGAAGAAAATTAGAAATGGTTCCTGTCCCTCCACCAACGTCAGACTGCCTTTCATTATTATTCTCAATTTTGTATTCGGTCCATCTTCCTCCTTCGTCTAATGAAAATTCGTCCATCTATGTGCTCTGTCCGTCTATTCAGACAGCCCTTTACTTTTCTGTTTTAACCTTACTCCCTTTCGCACACCACGATCCACCTTTTCCTTCGAATTTTCTACTACAAAAGCGAACAGAAAAAAGAGAAATAAAAAAGAATAACAGAGATTTGCATTAACTCGGCTTACCGAGTTGAAAAAACTGCAGCTTTCCCAGAAAGTGCGCGTTGTGTTTTAAAGCTCCGTGCATTCATGGTTTTCGTGAACGATAGCAGTTTTCCTCGACAAGAGAACTCTGTAACATGCCGAACCAAGTCAATTTCAAATTCACACTCGAACACCGATTTCGTCAGCTTACCCCGATCCATCCGTTTAACTTGTTACGAGCGATTCACCCTTCTGATGGATGATGCGTCTTCTGAAATCTTCCGTCACCCCCCCCCCCCCCCGCCGATCCAATGACCGAAGGGAAGCATTCGATGAAAGTGTATTTTCCTTTTATGAACAATCGATAGCACGATTCCGATTTAATTTAGATACAACGTTTTATGTTAGATTGGCGAAACAAAAAATACATAAGACGTAAAATCTGTGAAAAGGCGACCGAAAGATTCTTGGCGGATTCAAGTGATTTATTTTATAGTGACATAAAGTATTTGCATTTTCTACTTCCATCTTATAAGCTGAGAATTAAATCGATTTGACAAATTGAATATACCGATTGCTAACAGCCTTGTATAATAATTAAAAAATATACCAAGGCTCCGTGAAATTTATCTAACCATAAACATTTATCGTATAATTATAGAACGTTGATTCGTAGAATCTAATCTTTACCTGCAAGCTTTGGATATCCGACTCTGTATTTCATATGACAGAGTTCCCCAAAAGTCAATGTAAATTGCGACAAAAATTCCGACAGATAGAACAGCTAATAAGATTAGCTACTAATTCACAAGTACATCACTACATTATTCATGGCCCATCGTTTGTCGAAGATTGCCCTACATTAATCAACCCTCTCATTGCATTTCGATTGCGAGTGAATCTTTACAGCGGCACTCTATCTGTACTCCACATCGTTTCGATCGGCCTGTATCAAGCAGCTCTAACACGGGCGAATTTATAGCGGTGCTAAATTTACGATCAGCTCCATTTTAAGCCATTTTCCGCGACCGTCGCTGCACTTTAGAGCCTTCTGGGGCTGGTTCCCTAGCAGAGAGATTCTACTTTGCTCGCAAAGCGAACCGAAAGTATCCATGGAACGTTCGGCAACGGTGAACACACCTAACCCGTCTCGGGAGAAGGTGTATTCGAGAAATGGTTGGTTCGGAGGTAAACTTTAGAGCTGGAAGATTCCCCGAGCCCACAGTACACGAATCATGTTTCTTTTCTCGATTATCGACGAAAAATTGGTCGACGGGAAACAAAACAGAAGAATAGCTATTATTAGCGGGTATATTAGTCGTAATGCAACTCCGTGCAAAGCGTCTTAGTGTAAAACTCTTACAATTTATCGCGATTCACTTTTCGAACACCCCAAGGAATGATGCACTACAGACTGAACTGCTGATACACATTAATGGGAAGATATTTTACAGTCAACTCGAGTCTCAATCCGTGCTGCATTATAAAATATCGTAATTTACGATTAAACACCGTTAATACGTGTAAATAAGAAAACACTGCGATTGTTCGAAAGCAAAGCGTCCGCGAAAAAATTTGTACGCTGCTAAGTCGTGTCAAATAAGCACAGTTCTCTAGCCACACTGTCGCACACAATAATTACAACGTCCAGCATAACGATTCTTAACAATAAATTACCGATGGAACGAGTAGTTTGCACGATTGCGTTCAGGAGCGGATGCAAAGACGTATCACAATTAGTGAAACTTTAAACAATCATAACATCGAGGTTACTGAATATTTTTGCCTGAATCGGTGATCGTTGGAAAGGCGGAACCGTCCCCTTTGAAATGCCGTTTGTTCCATGTCGATGCGACGTCTGGTTCCGGAGATATCGTCGTGCAAAGAGAAACGTATTTCTCCGCGGTTCGCTATCGCTATCCCTGTCGTAGACTCGGATCTCTCACTCGCTCCAGGGACCATACCCTACCCCAACCACCAGTCACGTGCGCGGGTCAGCGGCAGACGTTGCGTCAGCAGTTTTTTTACTATTACTACTTAGCGTACGCATTTCCAAGAAAAATAGTAATCAATGGGTCCGCGCTTTCGATTCATAATTCCGTGCATCGTAACGAAACTTTCAAGCGTCGTACCTCCGAAACGAATTGAGATATCGAATTCGGACAAACGGCATTTTAAAGGGCTCGCCTTCTGCTATCTTCTCTGGTTATTTGTCGACGGTATTCATTTTTTTTCCACGCCCATTTTGATAATTTGTTCGATGTTAACGCCGTACACGTAGAGTGCAATGAGTTTCTGGCATATCGAGGGTCCTTTTGCAACTGCGGAATTGGTTGACAGTTAAACGAGTCGGGGCGAGAGAGAGAAATACTAGTGAAGGTTGCGAAACAGCGGAGGGTTATTAGGATTCTATACTTTACAGCGAAATGTCATGGTCCCTCATTCAATTGGCGCAAAGCGTCATCAGGTCTAAGCTGTTCAAATAATTGGTACGTATACGAAAGTTAGATGGACGCCAAGTGCAACTAGACAGATTAAGGGCACATTCTGGAAACGGAGTTCCTAAAGTTCACTGCTTGCTGTGACGATATGTCTGCTGAACATCAACCCCTTCTAATGCCCCTGGGACCATAGTTTGTTAACTTACAGGCAAACCGAATGAAGCGTTGGAGACATGGAATTTAAGCAATCACGTGAATGCGTTAACAGACAACGCGGAGGAGAAAAATCCTTGCCACCAATAAATAGCTAAATATACAGATTCTTGAAACAGAAAAATATCCATTTGCTCTTGAGAACAGGCAGTATAACTCAATTTAATAAATTTATCAATTATTCCAATGTACCCACTCTGCCCTTTCTCTTCGTTCACGTTTCATCCCCCTGCTTTGCATTTCTCCGATCTGTACATACTTTCGATAGACATTTCGAAAAAAGGAAAACAGACTGCCAAACGGCGATGCCTTCTCATCGCGATGCAACGTCGTAAAAACAGAGTAGCCAAGAAAGTCGAAGGCAAGCTTCGACTTCGCGCATCAAGAGAAATCGTTCTGTAACAGACTTTACAACCTACCATGGAGCGAACGAGGCCGACTTGGGAAATTTCTCCAACCTTCGACTTTTTTCGCAAGAAAGTTTCACCGCGTTCGAAGCATCGGGCACAAAGGTATTCGAAAGTACTCAACAAACTCGAAACGGGAACTTCCGCTACTAACTCGATCTTCGTTTAACAGCAAGTCCCACAGTCGCCGTTTATTTATCGTGAACGTCTTAAAGGAAGAAACAAATTCCATTGACTCTATTAACTTTGAGGTAGGTACGATTGACTTTTATTTCCAAAGGTCTGCTGGTGTAAATCAAGGAGCTGAACCGACTAACAGCTTCCAACTACGCTCCGTTGGGTGAAATAGTAGATAAGAGAGGCATTAAGGTTTGTTTTTTTTTATTTGGAATAGATTGCAATTTTCTACCATTCCATTTCTATTTCAATCTGTTGACGATTTCCCCAATTGCCTGATAATGCACATCTCTCTGCACATCACACTAAAACAGAGTACCAAAAATATGTTTATAAGGTGTCAAAAAAACTGTGCATTCGATTCATTTCAGACTATTATCATAGTGCTCGTTTCAAATTTCATTGTCATTGCTACAGTGACATTTGACGTTTTAGTTATAATGCCGATGTTAAAAACAGGCAGAACGAATTTCAGCTGGGAAACAAGTGTTCGCAAAGGGAAAACATAATTGAGGAAGGATGAAATATAACTCTGCTGAATCGAGAGTTTTCGACAGTTATTAGAGACGAAGTCGCGTGCAAAATGGACGAGGTTGGGACGATGTGATGTTTTCGCGCATAATGTAGCTGACAGCGGACTTCATATTTCTAAAAAAAACAAGGTGATTTATGGGCCGTTTAATATGATCCTCCATTGGCCGAAGCTATCTTCCAAATATCACCCGATATCATTCATCGTGACAGTAATTCAATTTTTTTTTTTACACATTACGATAATAAAGAGCCGGCAATAAATTTACATGGTGGGTAATAGAATTTTACCAACACGGTCTTTTTTACAGAATTGATTCTAGTGGGATCAACGAGATCTATTTGCGATGTTATATATAATATCCCTAAATCGTACAAAAAAATCTGAATTATTCAATAGCAGGTCCTTTCGATATTAGAATATCTAAAGGTCCGTACTTTTCGCCGGGTTATTTCTACCAAAACGTAATTCAATAAATATAAATAACGACGAATGCTATCAATTGTTATGTCCATTAATTTAAACATTAACCATCGACTTACAAAATAAAATGCATAAAAAAGCGAAGAGAACAATAATGCGACATTTTAAGATAAATAGACGAGTCCGTTGGAGCTTTTAATTAATGTTTGCAGTTTGACTGAAACATTAATTCATGTATAAATTGTCACTCACTGCTAGTTGACATACCGACGTCGCTTTCAGAAGTACATAGCAACCGAAACCGACTCCATCGTGTCTTCTCCGTGTTATCAGATCTCTTTAAGCGTATCCGTTAGCAGAGAAATGCTCCCGATGCCGTTTGTTTGATGCTCCGTAATCGGCAGTGTCTGCCTCGTCGAGAGTTTGCCAACTCTGTAAACAAGATGTGAAATATTACCCAAGCGATGTCCTAATTCTGTTATAAAGCACCTGCGTAAAATGTTAGATTAACATTGAACGTTATATTCAAAGGAACAAGAAATTCTACGCAGCTTTCGAAAATTCTCAATAATTCTCTATAATCCTTGGATACACCATAGCAGCGTTTCTCAACATATTTGTTTCTATTGGTGCACCGAAGATGTAGGAATGTACAGCGAATATATGACATTATTAACTTCATCTACAATTTTGCATATTATAAAACATCATGTTACTATTATACAAGTTTCAACTCCAGAATTATTAACCGTAAGCGAAAACCTTCAAACCAAACAATGTTAAGACCTTTAAACTTTGCTATGAATTAGTAACAAACTCTGGCATAACCACGGACAACTATGAACCTGCTGGTAAGGTCCTGCAAGTATTCGTCTAAGTAAGTAGTATCAACTTGTATTAAAGTACAAGACCTGCAAATTAATTCTACAAGTGCGGCCTTTAAACTTCGTCACATCTAATAGGAAGGACGATTTAAACGGTTCAATAGATGTTACTATTAATACTTTTTTTTGGTTGCCATTGAAAAAAATTGTACACACCCATCCGAAATTAAAAAGTCTCAAGCTAACGCTTCCACCTGGATACTTTTTTCTGGAGAAAAATTCCCTCCTCCTTGTCACTAAATTCTAATTTATTGGTCCGCTCAAAGCCAGAAATATGGTAATAAGTTACCATTTGCATTTGACAGTTTGACAGAAAAAAAGTGATCGGGCTACATTTTGTATCCGGAACGAGGGATATTTTTCGCACGTCGATAGATTTAGTACAGAGATTGCAATACATACACAACAGCGAAGGAACAACTCGTTTAATACATTGCCAACACGTTCGATCGATTTTACCTGGCGATATTCGACATGAATGAAGGAAAATAATTTGCAAATTAAAGAGGTTGATTAGCGTAACCGATCAAACTCCCGTGACTGCGTAATATCGTAAACGAATAAATGTAATTTAATTAGCAACTCCCCTTCTACCGTGAGTTAATTCATTGTCGCGAATAAGCTGGTCTCATTCATTTGCACGATATTCGTAAATAATTATAATTCCCGCTGTGCCATAAAATTAACAGAATATTGTGGCTGTCACATTTGGATATATTTCTACAGAAAATTAAAATAAGAACAAACAATTGCCTCCACCCCAATATAGGATATCGAATATTCATACTGAAGCCATAGTCAGGCCGTAATGGAGTACTAGAAAATACGTCCTAGTTATTCAAAAATATTATCTAAGCAATAGAATTTATTATAGGCTTTTCAGGCCAGATGCTTAACCTGATTCCTATAAGTATAATCGGGCATCAAGAGTACCCACTTTTACGTTTATAACAATTATATTTTACGCAAATTACAGTAATCGTTCAGTAATGTCGCTCTTGCGTGCGCAATTTTCCACTATTTTCTTCCCCTCCTCCCCAAGAAAATGATAGATTAGATAATCTGCTCAATAAAAAGTATTTTAACCGTATAATTAAC